>CM075353.1:42040000-43290000 GCA_037693485.1 Kitagawia praeruptora | reverse complement strand
GTGTTTGATAAGTGGATTTTATATCCACTTGGAACATTCTATATCGGCTTAAATTGATTGTTTTGGACTCAAGTTTTTTATAGTTTTGATGTGTTTTGTGTAGTTGTGCAGGTTTGCAAGAATATCTAAGCTTTTGTCGTTTTTGGAGATTTAATTGATTAAAATTCGGATTTTCCGGGAAGGCTGCGCAGCTTATACTGTTTTGGCCATATCTGGAGTTCTAGAAGTCCGTTTTCAGCGATCTTACTGCCCACGCGAAGCTTGAGAGATTTTCTACAACCTGGGATAGGAAACAAGTGCAAGAAATATGCTGAATTAAATCGCGCACGTGATCTTGTTAAAGAAGGCTGGGAATTTACTGTTTTGCCCTTTTTCTAATTCTAATTGTATTCTGGGCAGTTTTGGGGTACCTTCTTTAAATCCTAATTGTAATAGAAGGCAATTTCTTGCTAGGCAAGATTGGTAGAGCCTATTTAAACACATCCTACCATTGTAAATCATAACAATTGATAGCTTTTAATCGTATCAAGGTACTTTCAATCTTCAATTCTTTCTTCAATATTATGTTTTCATTCATTATTATTATGTTTTCTTTATTAAATATGCGTAACTAATTCTCTAATCTGAAGATTGGGTAGTATTCCTTGGTATTCATGTGTGTTTAATTATCTGTGATTTTCTTGCTTTGCTGATCTGTTATTGAGGGCTTAACACAATTAGGGGAGTCATGAACCTTTGATTGGATTTTAGGGATTGTAATAACTTGGAAGAGGAGTTGCAATTTTAGTACATGATTTAACAGACATAACTCGAATATTTGATTGGAAGATTAATAGGAGAGTTGTGAGACTTATAATTCTTGGAGCTTAATAGTTTATGATTGTCTTTGATTGTATCACGGAAGTGACAATTAGGGTATAGTTGTAGACATTATATTGTATCTTGGAAGAGAACATTATAACCTTAGAAGAATTGTTTTCAGCAGAGTAAGAACGTAGACATCACATAGATATTAAATGTGCATTGAAACCAAGTGAAGAACCCCAGTTCTTGGATTGTTTTCCTCATATATTTTATTCTTGATTGATAATTAGTTTAATTTAGCTTATAAACAAACCAATCATTCTTCTACACTTCTAAATTGTGAGAGATAAGAAACTTGAACTTGATATTACATTCAGTCCTTCCCTGCGAACGAACGCATAAAAATACTACTAACAGTGATCCTTTAAACCAATTTATGGACCTACTAAGACAGACTTTAGCTAATCCACAGAACCCCCAACAACCACCTGTTCTCCCGAACCAGGTAGAAAATTCATTTCGTGCCTTTAAGTCATTAAAGCCCCCAGAGTTTGAGGGAACTGCTAACCCCGTAGTAGCCAGAGCATGGCTGAAAGAAATAGAGAAAGCCTTTGAAATCTTGAGGGTAGAGGAGGAACAAAAGACCCTTTTTGCTGCCTATCTCTTGAAGGGAGAGGCAAATCATTGGTAGGAGACCAAGAAGAGTCTGGAGGGAGCTGGAATGATAACCTGGGAGCATTTTACTAGAGTGTTTCTAGAGAAGTATTCCCCTAGGTATCTGGAAAACCAAATGGAAATAAAATTTTTGGAGTTAAAGCAGGACAATCTAACAGTGGCAGAGTATGAAACTAAATTTACTGAACTGTCTAGGTTTGTTCCAGAATTTGTGCGTACTGAGGAACAACGAGCAAAAAGGTTCCAACAAGGATTGAAACCATGGCTACGGACGAGAGTGGCACCATTTGAGTTAACTGATTATGCTGTAGTAGTTCAAAAAGCATCTATTATAGAAGCCGAGATTGAACAAACTCAAATAGGTCGAGAGAATAAGAAAAGGAAATTTGAGGGCTAGAAAGGAGGTTCAAGTGAGGGAAGTTACTTTAGCAAGGTCGATAAAGGATAAAAATCTCAGTTTGTGGGAAAGTCAGGGATTAACAGGGCTGCTAGTGAGACTGTGAATTAGGGTGGTAAGTCCTCAGGAACATTTCAGTCTAATCAATCACGACCACCATTACCAGATTGTAACACGTGTGGTAGGAAGCATACGGGAGTGTGTAGAGTGTTGAGAGTAACTTGTTATAAGTGTGGACAAAATGGACATTATCTTAACCAGTGCCCATCAACTGATAAGAGTGATGTCAAGTGTTACCAGTGTGGGAAATTAGGACACATAGCTCGAGATTGTCGTTCTAGTGGGCCGTCTGTGACAGGAAAAAGTATGACTGCTTCAAATAGACCTACTGCCAGGGTGTACATGATAGTGTTAGTGCCCTAGAGACAATGTAGTTGTGCTTCTAGGAAAGACTATTTTGTTATGTTCCAACGATTATTTCTATATTGATTTATTATGTCTTTATTTACTGCGAAATAAATATTAGAATAATAAATGTCCTTGGAATATGTAACATGTATTCTATATCTTTAAGTATGTGACTTAAAAATGAGATTATATGAATAGTGTTTATATTCCTAAATATCCCTAATCGAGCATTAATAATATTGGACAATTATAATGCATAAAGATTAGTATGTTTGTTGACTGATGACCACATCTTATTGGTCATAGGTATAGTGAAACTAAAGTCAAGAACATAGGTGCATGTAATATTCTACATGACACTGGATTGACCCACAGTGAGTTTCTACATGTTGATAATGTCATTAGAAAGACTCACAGTGATAATGGTGTAATGATCCTTAGACTTGAGATCATTATATTTCTATACGAGGATTAATATACTTTGACTACATTAAAAGTTACCTTTGACCGGGTGATGATAAAAGTGTACATCGGGTATATTATGAGACGTATGAGAAATATGAATGATAGATAAAGGATTTAACCCTCCTATTATTAGGAGAGATATTATTGGCCTCTTGATTGAGTGAGATTATGAAAATGCATGGCCATGCTCAAATATTGATTTGTTTTTAATAATCTACTCATTGATCAAGGAAACCCGGATTAAACGTTGAAGAGGATGACTAATTACATGCCTCGAGTTTAATCTATAATATATGGTTAAAGGGATTATATTACACGGAAACATTAATCACGAAAGGTTTAATTGGATCACCAGTTAATTATTATTACTTGGGTAGCAATGATGTATTACTAGATGCCGCTCATTGTTTACAATTTTAATTAGATATTAAAATTGTTGCCAACGTAATAATAACCTATAGGGTCACACACAAAGAACGCTTGAAGGAGAAATAATTTAAATTATGAATTTAAATTAAATAAGTAATTTGTTCTATTTATAATGTTAATTAAGTTTGACTTAATTAATTAATTAAATAGAAAAAATGGAATTACTTTAACTAATTCCGAAATTAGTTATTAATTAATTAAGTGAGACTTAATTAAATAATAAATTGGAATTTCGGATTAGTATTAATTATAATTGGATTATAATTAGAAAACTAATTCTCTTCTCTCTATATATATCTCTTTATGGCTGATTTTACATGGTGATACAAGTTTTACAAAACCCTAGCCGTTCTTGAGAGAGATAAAGAAGATAGAGAGAGAAGCAGTTTTCGGGTGCTAGTACACATCAATCCTTCGAGAAAAGCGTTCGTGTGGATACCGGTAGAGCGTAGATCGCGAGAGCGGGATGTGTGGTGATTCAAGTTGCTTTGGACCTCCATCTGTCATCAACTGTTAAAGCTTCGTTTTAAGGTAAACGTTCATAACTACGAATTAAACGTCTTGTTTTGCATGGATCCTGCGATTGGGTTTCAATTTTATTGTTTTTATTATTGATTACCGCTGCGTTTGATGCTCGAAACCCTTCAATGGCATCAGAGCTACTTGCAAAACGCTTTTAATTCGGTTATGTGTTTAATAGTTTTGGTGTATATAAACATGTATGTGATTTGCCATGTTTTTTGTGATTATACGAGATGTGTATGTATATGTTTTGAACATATGATATATTAGTGGATTGTATAATCATGGGATGATTGTATAAATTGCTGAGTGTATATGATACATGCTTGTTCTTATTTTTGGAGATTGTATACGATACGATTTTCGAAAAATTGTGCAAATTTAGTTAAATTTGCGTACTGTGTCCGATTTACGCAAACGAGATATGTTTTCTGACTGGAATCGGGCCACTGAGCAAGACTGACAAAGTCAGGTTCGCATCTGTAAGCCGTTTGACATAGTTTACTGCCTGTAAACAGCGATTTGTGGTTTTCAGAATTTGATTCTGATTTTCTGAAAATCGTTTTATGAGTTATAACTTATATGATTATATTGGATATGATATGTTGATGACGTTCATATATATATATATATATATATATATATATATATATATATATGATCTATGTTTGTTCTTGATATGGGGATTGTATACGATACGATTTCTGTATACGTTGTTAAGATTCGGTGAAATCTATGTCCAGTGTCTGATTTTCGCAAACGATATGTGTTTTCTGACTGGAAATGAGCGTCTGAACAAAACTGATAGCAAAGCTATCATCGACTCGTCTGTAAGGCGTTTGACGCCGTTTAGTGACTGAAAACGGTGATTTATTGTTTTCAGAATTTGATTCTGATTTTCTGATTTTTGCGTTATATGATTTCTTTGATTGGATCATCTGAAATATGATATCGTTTAACATGATTAGATAATATCACATGTTCTTTAATTGTTACTTGAGCATGGTGGATGGTTATGGCCTTGAGACCCATAGGATAGAGGTTTTTGTTTATGGTTTGGTTTCTAAATACGACTTGCATGTCGTCATTCCTTGTAATGATTAAATCTCTAATATAACTCGAGTTCTCCTTGTAATTACATTAGTATAGTTGTTTTGTTTATGTAATGTACATGAAGACAAGCAAGCAAGGAGGCGATCCAAGAAGACAAGAAGAATGAAGACATGTAACTGTATTTATGTTTTTACCACCATAGATTGACCTTGATCCTTTCATTAGCTTAAAAGGATCATATAGGATAAAGGCCATAACCAATCACGTTTACATATGATGTATGAATGTATGTGTAGAATATATAGAGATGCGTGCTTTAATTAGATTAATCATGTATGATTGAATGTATTAGATACATCACCCATGCCATGCTTGCTTAAACAATATAAAATCTGTAACGACTCGAGATTTTATAATTAAACATAATGATCATGAGATTTCTGTGTTTACGAAACACGGAATTAAATACGAATTTTCAATGATTTTGATATGGGGAGATTTTGTCAACAACGGGCCATGCCTGTAAGGAAGTCGGGTATTAAGTGATACCATTGTGTCTTCTCCGATAACCTGGAAATCAAACCATTGATGAATCTTGATTTGAAGTATTTAATTCAAGGAAAAATTGGGAATCTCTTTATGATGGGATCATGGTCGTTTTAACTAAAATCCCTAAGAAAATTATTAAGTTTAAGATGCCTTCCAATGGGAAACACTCGTCAAGACCTAGATCGACAAAGGGTAGGTGCACCAAAGTGGAGTACCCTCATTTATCTTGGTAAGACGCGATCGAGTAAGTTAGTGATACTTAACTGTTAGACCATTGGGTTCGACTTAACTAAGTGACCACAATAGGATTGTGAACTTAGAGGCATAGAGTTTGGTAAGATTTATTAGATAAATAGGAACAAATGTTGTTATATGAACAAATGTTGTTCTACCAAACTATCCAAGAGTTATATATGATATAATTGACAAATGTTGTCTACCTAAATAATCATTTTAAGGAGAAAAGCCAAAGCTGACCTTAAAAGGGATGAAATATGGATCTTGGCTCACTAGAAAGGTTTAGAGAAACTTTTCCGAATTGATAGGTAGGGCTATTAATTTGATAAAAATAGTGAGATATATATATATATTTTGAATATATATGAATAATCACTTGAACATAATTTGATAATTCCGTAGACTAATTATTTTATGCATTTTAACATTGTAGAAATTCGAAATGGCAAATAACTCAAATAACTTCTCTGTACGATCAGTCCTTGAGAAGGACAAGTTGACAAGAACAAACTTCCTAGATTGGCAAAGGAATTTGAGGATTGTCCTCAGGCAAGAGCGAAAGCTCTATGTCATAGATATTCCTTACCCTGGACCTCTCTCTGAAGGTGCAACGGAGGCTCAACGAAATGCTTATAAGAAGCATTTGGATGATGACACCGATGTCACCTGTTTTATGCTTGCGACTATGAGTCCTGAGCATCAAAAACATTATGAGAATTTTGATTCTTATATCATGATCGAGCACCTTAAACGTATGTTTAAAGGACAGGCTCGTCAAGAGAGATTTGATACAAGCAAGGCTTTTTATGCGTGTAAACAGGGTAAAAGGAAGAGAAACTGTCAAAATTATTTGGAGGATCTAAAGAATCTGAAGGTTGTTCAGATTTCTGATTCAGGTAATTATGTTATAGAAGTCAATTTGTCTACTTCTACATCATGGGTATTAGATACTGGATGTGATTCCCACATTTGTATAAATGTGCAAGAACTCCGAAGGAGTAGAACTTTGGTGAAAGGAAAAGTCGATCTACCTGTTGGCAATGGAGCAAAGGTTGCTGCCTTAGTTGTAGGGACTTATTATTTCTCGTTGTCCACTGGGCTTATTTTAGAACTAGAGAACTGTTTTATGTGCCTGCGATTTGCAGAAACATTATTTCCATTTCTTGTTTGGACAAGATGGGTTTTTCGTTTTTGATTCAGAACAATGGTTGTTCGTTTTCATTGAATAATGTTACCTATGGGGTTGCACGTTTGTTTAATGGTTTATATGTTCTTGATCTTGATAATCCTGTCTATAACATAAATAATAAACGTCTTAAGACAAATGACTCAAATCAAACATATACCTCTGGCACTGTCGTTTAGGCCATATAAATGAGAATCGCATTTCCAAGTTACATAAGGATGGATACTTGGATAAGTTTGATTTCGAATCATACGAGGAATGTGAACCATGTCTCATTGGCAAAATGACTAAAGCTCCTTTTACCAGACAAGGTGAGAGGGCCACCAAACGATTGGAATTGATACATAGTGATGTATGTGGTCCAATGCGTACGATGGCAAGAGGTGGCTTTTATTATTTCATAACCTTTACTGATGATTTTAGTAGATTCGGATATATGTATCTTTTGAAGAACAAATCCGAATCGTTTCAAAAATTCAAAGAGTATAAGGCTGAAGTTGAAAAGCAATTAGGCGAAAGTATTAAAACTCTACGATCTGATCGTGGGGGAAAATACTTAAGCTTGGAATTTAAGAATTTCCTAAAGGAGTGTGGTAACGTATCACAACTCACTCCTCCTGGAACACCACAATGGAATGGGGTGTTTGAAAGGAGAAATCGTACCTTGTTGGACATGGTGCGATCGATGATGAGTCATGCGGATCTTCCAATTTGTTTCTGGGGTTATGCCCTAGAGACGGCTACACAAACACTAAACCGAGTTCCTTCAAAATCGGTTCAAAAGACACCATATGAGATATGGACTGATAAACGTAATAGCGTTTCAATTATGAAAGTTTGGGGATGTGAATCGTTTGTGAAACGTTTGGTCTCTGATAAGCTAGGACCGAAATCAGATAAATGTAATTTTGTAGGATACCCATTACTAAAAGGTATAATTTCTATAAACCTTCCGAGTACAAAGTGTTTGTTGCTCGAATGGCTGTATTTCTAGAGAGAGAACTGCTTTCTAAAAAAAATAGTGGGAGGACGATAGACCTCGATAAGGATCGAGAACTACAAGATAGTGTTGAACCAGAGTTGGAACATGAGCAGAATGAGACTCAAGATGTTGAGAAAAATACTGCTCAAGAAACACAGGTTGTTCATAGATCTAGTAGGATTCGCCAGGAGCCAGAGAGATATTATGGATTTCTCCTATCTCAAAGTGGCGATATAATGCTTATAGATGATGATGAGCCTCTCACCTACAAGGATTCTATGAACATTCCAGATTCTGAGAGATGGCTGGAGGCCATGAAATCTGAGATGGATTCCATGTATGAAAACCAAGTGTGGACTTTGGTTGCACCACCGGATGGGGTAAAACCCATAGAGTGCAAGTGGGTTTTCAAAAAGAAAACTGACATGGATGGAAATTTACAGACCTGCAAGGCAAGACTAGTGGCGAAAGGTTTTAAGCAAATTCATGGTATTGACTATGATGAAACTTTCTCACCGGTAGCTATGGTCAAATCCATCAGGATTTTGCTTGCGATAACAGCTTATTATAACTATGAGATCTGGCAAATGGATGTCAAGACTGCTTTCTTAAATGGGAGCTTAGAAGAGGATGTGTACATGACACAATCTCAGGGTTTTGTCGATTCAAGGTTTGCTAGAATGGTTTGTAAGTTGCGACGATCCATTTATGGATTGAAGCGGGCCTCAAGGAGATGGAACATCCGTTTTGATGAAACAGTCAAAGAGTTTGGCTTCATACAAAATGAGGATGAGCCGTGTGTTTATAAGAAGGTTAGTGGGAGCCATGTGGCATTCCTAGTATTATATGTAGATGACATATTACTAATAGGGAATGACATTCCTTCTCTACAGGCTGTGAAGACTTGGTTGGGAAAAAGTTTCTCGATGAAAGACTTAGGCGATGCTACCTATATCTTAGGGATCAGGATCTATAGAGATAGATCTAAAAGATTAATGGGCTTGAGTCAGAGTACATACATTGACAAAGTATTGCATCGTTTTGGGATGCAAGAGGCAAAGAAGGGCTATGTCCCGGTGTCTCATGGGATAGTGATCTCAAAGGGAAACTATCCTAAATCATCAGATGATAAGGACCGTATGAGTCAAGTACCATATGCTTCGGCAATTGGTTCTATAATGTGTGCAATGATATGTACTCGTCCTGATATCTCGTATGCTTTAAACATGATGAGAAGATACCAGTCTAATCCAGGTGAGGGTCACTGGATAGCTGTCAAGAATATTCTTAAGTACCTTAAATGGACTGAAGATTCGTTCTTGATATACGGAGGAGATGAGAAGCTGGTTGTAAGAGGTTACACTAATGCTAGTTTCCAGACAGATAGGGACGATTCTGTGTCCCAGTCTGGATTCGGTTTCTGTCTAAATAGAAGTGTTGTAAGCTGGAATAGTTCACAGTAAATGATTCTACAATGGAGGCTGAGTATATTGATGCTTGCGAAGCAACCAAGAAGGTTGGTTGAGAATTTACTTAGGCGATATCACCTTATTAATGAGATTAATGGTCAAAGAGATATACATAAATGTAAAGTGCATATTAATGATAATGTTGCGGAAGCACTGACCAAGGCTTTGTCGCAGCAGAAGCATGAAGGTCACACTAGTTCCATGAGTATTAGATACATGGGCGATTGGCTCTAGTGCAAGTGGGAGATTGATAGTGTTAGTGCCCTAGAGACAATGTAGTTGTGCTTCTAGGAAAGACTATTTTGTTATGTTCCAATGTTCGCACTTATTCACGCAAGAGAACGTGGTCAACAAGTAATATAGAGTAAATAGGATTCGTTCCCACAGAGACTCAAATTGTTCGTTATGTTCACTTATGCACCAGCTAATGATTTACGCTCACTGCTAAGACAATCACAATATTGGTTTGATTTAACTAATGATTGATTACCAACTAAGCCAATTACGAGAAAATAACTTAACTTAAACCTTATAATAAACAAACATGGGATTTCAATTTCATTTGCTACTTCATCTAGAATTTATGCCCTTTAGCCTAGCATGTGACTGAGTTGATTACTGATTAGATGCACTAAACTGATACACACCAACTTTCGTTGTGCATATACCATCCTACTGATCATCCACAATTGATAGAAGTCAAGTAGTCACCAAATATGTGTAGTCCCTATATGTCTATAGCAATTGAACACATACCGGTTGAAAATCAAGCACCCATTAAACCACATAGTCGATGCAAGACGGTTAGAATCACATCACAAATTAATACATGTTCTTCACATGCAAAAACCTATGCTAGCATGAATTGTTCTAAACCCTAGATCCACTTTCGCATTCACTAGGATTAAACAAACAATTACAAGTGTTCGCGACTCACTTATAACGAATAAGCATAAACATACTAGGCAATCAATACATTCAATCACACACCAAGGCATAATTAACACTCAATAACTAGAATCCATAGCAAAATCCATTAAAACCCCATGATAACGAATTAGCCCATAATTGACCTAATTGTCATCATGGGTTCTTTGGAAAACATAATTCTAAAATCAACAAGTAAAAATAAAGAAGAAGAATAAGGTTTAGAATTAAATCCCCACAATAGAAGAATACAAAGGTTTCAAGAATAATCCTTGCTTGTCACTAGCTTGGAAGAATTCCTTCTCCTCCTCTCTCTTCTGAATAAAACTAGGTTATATGTAACGTATGTATATGTTATGATTACAAGGGTAGGACGTTGATATATAAAAAACGTTTCCTCCCTCTTGCCCAATAAAAATATTTAATATTCTATTACAATTAGAATTTAATTAAGGTGCTAAAACCTGCCCGGAATATAATTAGAACTCGAAAAGGGCAAAACAGGAATTTCCCAGCCATGCTTCACAAAGTCTGCACGCGCGAATTAACTCAGTACTTTACTTGCACGTGATTCCTATTCCAGGTTGTAGAAAATCTCTCAAGCTTCGCGTGGGCAGTAAGATCGCTGAAAACGGACTTACAGAACTCCAGATATGGCCAAAACAGTATAAGCTGCGCAGCCTTCCCAGAAAATCCGAATTTAAATCAATTAATTCCCAAAAAATTGTAGAAGCATCCACCTTAATCAACATTCTCGTAAACCTGCACAACTAAGCAAAACACATCAAAACTACAAGAAACTTGAGTCCAAGACAATCAATTTAAGCCGAATTAGAATGTTCCAAGTGGATATAAATCCACTTATCACACCCCCAAACTTAAACCGATGCTTGTCCTCAAGCATTAACAATTACAACTAACTAACTAGTACCACTTCCGTAGGTGATCACGGTTGCATTTGGCATATGCAACAAGCCCTTTAAACCCCTAGGCAGCCCTAGTGGACGAGTAAGGTCTCGTGAGGGCCTATAGCGAATGTACCCACAAAATCCATTTAACCTAATGCAATGCAATGCATGAATGCAACTACTATGAAAATGCAAGATCCCCTTCAAACTCACCAAAACCAACTAACAAGCAAATATCTCAATGAATGTAACAAATCCAAGCAGAGCTCGACTAAATCCCCGTATACTAACAAATACATGAACAGAAACGTGCGTGTGTGCGATGCTCATCAGAAATACTCCCAAAACTAGGTCAAAAATCATACATGCTTTCCGTCAAGACAATCACAGGTTTATAACTAGAATAGACTATAGACACTCCATAACCTAGGAACACCTCCACCCTTATCCAAGGTAGACAGAAACTCATGCTTTATTACTATACTACGACACTACATATACAATACGCATGGTTATTTAACCGTGCAATGAATGAGACCCCAAAAGGCTTATACAATAATACCCATGTAGCGAGTGTTGGGTCAGTGGATCCCAGACTATGAAGCCTTAGGTCACTAGGACTAAGTCCCCTCAGACTTAATTACTCGAGTATTAAAGAGCTCACTCTGGTTAATTTTGCATATGAACAAATAATACTTGACTCTTTTTTTCCTTTTCTCTTTTTTTCTTTTTCTTCTTTTTTTTTTCTTTTTTTTTTCTTTTTTTTTTTCAATCTGGAATGAGCCTTTCTCATTTCCAACCCTAGACTACTCATATAAATATGAGCTGGCTACTAGCCATTTGACGCCTAGCCATTATTGACACATATTAACAACTAGCATGAAAATTCCTGGTTTCCCCCAAACTTAGACTTTAATGTTCCTACGCTATAAAGGGAATAACGAAAATTCTAAATATAAACAAGTGATTAAATCTCAAAACATCCCACAGGCATGACCCTAACCTAGCCCCAAAAGCACCCCAATGAGACTGTGTAATAAATTTTGTTCCCGTAACATGCAAGTCAATTTCATAGAAACTATAAATCAGCCCTCTACTCATCATCATCACACCCAAATCAACATCCACCTATCAATCAGAATCAGCTCGTCCTAAGGGATCATGAAATATACATGCCATGAAAATGCAACTAAATGAAAAACTCACATGGTATACGAAAATAAAACAAAATGTCCTATATGAAACAAACGTAGATAATACGAACATAACAATCATGCATGAACTATCACTATTATGCAAACATGATATCCTATATGAACACAAAATACAACAATATATATACAACTACTAATCCCTCAAACCACCCCCAAACTTAACATATTCAATGTCCTCATTGAATGGAAAGTAATACAAGGGATAGCAGACACATACCTGCAATGCCTCATCCTCGAATGAATCATGCGGGAGACGAAAATTTTACAACACTAGCACCACCTCTCCCACGCTTAGGAGCCATAAGAATCAATTCCCAACTCAAAAGAAGCTCCACCAATAACCACCTCAAAATATCCCACCAAAAACCACCAAGCAGAATCACACCAAAAATACCCAAGTAACAAAAATAATACAAAAACCCCAATTTACAAGAACACAAATTCGTAGTAAAATAAAATAGAGAAAAGAATTCCCACTACGAATCAAAGAGGTGAACTTGTACTAATTTTCCCCCAAACTTGAATTTTTAAGAGATGTAGAGGAGAAAGATAATGAATTGGGTGTGTATGTATGGGTATATATAGGCCATGGAGTGATAGGAGGAATATAAGAATTTTAATGTGAAAAGGAAAAAATTTGGTGGAAATTGGAATTTGATATGGGATAGAAAAAATATTTAATGGATAAAAGAAAAAGATTTAGAAAAGAAATAGGAATTGGAATTTTTTTTGGAGAGATGAGGGGTTTTGGAATTAAAATAGGAAAAGATTTAGGGGAAAGATGGGGAGTATAAAAAGAATTGGGGTGAAAGATTTTATTTTTTAATATACATAAACCAAACTCTCGACAACAGAACAGTGAACAAGTCTGTGAGATTTTTTTTTTTTCAAACCATTCTGTTACACGCGCAAACTGCCGCGTGGGGAGGCAACTCGCGCCACTTCCAGATGCGCATACGCGACTTGCGCCACAGGGCCGCAAGTTGCCCTTCATCCAGAGACGCAACTGCAAGTTGCGTTACAGCCCCGCAACTTGCTTTTCTTCCAGTAACGCAGATGCAGGTTGCGTTACAGCCCTGCAAATTGCTCCAATTTCGATTTTTTTTTTTTTTTTTTTTTTTTTTTCACACAACACTCAAAATTTTTTTTTCTTTTTTCTTTTTTTTTTCCTATACTAATGCATGGATTGCCTCCCACGAAGCGCCTTTCTTTAACGTCTTTAGCTAGACTTGGCCACGATTTTCCTCTTGAAAATTTTCTGCACCGCATCTCTATAAGGCCATTTAATGATCTTTTCTGGAGCGACATCTTCAACAACAAGCTTTACCCGTATTCGCTCCTCACAAGATCTCTTAACAACATTCTCCCGCCTACCTGAAAAGTTAGCAGCAATAACAATAGCAAACAAAGGATTTGAATTACAAGAAACATACCCCAGGTGAACTAGCAATGATTTGAGCTCAAGTTCGGGAGCTCCTTCAATTAATGGCTTAAGGCGCACCTGAGAATTCCAGAGATCTTCCACTCCAAGCAACTTATGTGGAATACGTAACCCTATCAACCAAGGCACTGTAATCCTCAGTTGGTCATACTTTGCCTTCTCCTCCGTGTCATACTTTTTACTCTGCCCTGCATCAACCAATTTCAAGCTAAAACACTCCTCATCCTCCACCGGCAAATTCATGGCTAGAGTTTGCTTCTGAAGCCTCTGTGGATATGGAGGAGGAAAATCGATTTGGATGATCTCTGTAGTCTTCTCCGGAGTAGATTTTTCAACAGGAGTGATACTCTTTTCCTCTTCGGCCTCCAGCTAGTCGAAGTCAGATTGCAACGAAGCGGCATTCAACAACTGAACATGCTCTTCTAATTCATCATCTTCCACACTGAGACACTCTTCATCCTTCGAAGGAATTAGCATAGCCGCTTGAGCCTTAGAATTTTCTTGATCTTGGGCTGATTCTTCAAAATTTTCAGATTGCAAAGGAAGTGGTTGCGGTTGATTATTCAGAATTGAATTTTCTGGACATTCTGAATTTTCTGATTGGTTTGCCTCCGACCCTGCTTCCTTATCAGCTTCATGTTCTGCTTCTTCCCCATCTCTGCCCTCAGACTCTCCTTCCTGAACTTCGATCATGATCTCACCCGTGGCTAAGAAAGGCCAGTCAAGACTGATAGTAAGGTTCTTGTCCTCCTCCTCTACATCTAGGCCTTCTGTGTCACTTGCAATTTGATTCAATGTTTGTAATGCATTTGCAATTTGACCAATCTGATCTCCTATTCTCTGGAGAGACAATGCATTGCTTTTAGCCATCAACCTCAATTCTTCTAGTTCAGCTTCTTCGGTCGACTGTTGGATAGACCAAGTCTGAAATTGCTGCTACTGAAATTCAGGAGGTTGAAAGTGTTGATGCATTGGGGCATACTGATGCTGAAATTGTTGCCCCTGTTGCTGCTGAATTCCCCCTGGATTGTATGGCTCATCTTCAAACTGCTGATTTTGGAGCGGGTAGAATGGATATTGAGATTGCTCCATATCACTCTGATTGTAGTCCCAGCTGAAATTTGGACGGTTTCTGTTATACTCACATTGATGAGTGTAATGTCCACCTGCACACAGCTCACAAACAATTACGAATTCCTGCTCCCAATAATCCATCAAGTAAAAAAAACGTCCGAGTCAGTGAATTTAACCCAAATTGATGACAAGATCATAAACTAAACAAACAATGAACCGAGTCCCCGGCAGCGGCGCCAAAAACTTGTTCGCACTTATTCACGCAAGAGAACGTGGTCAACAAGTAATATAGAGTAAATAGGATTCGTTCCCACAGAGACTCAAATTGTTCGTTATGTTCACTTATGCACCAGCTAATGATTTACGCTCACTGCTAAGACAATCACAATATTGGTTTGATTTAACTAATGATTGATTACCAACTAAGCCAATTACGAGAAAATAACTTAACTTAAACCTTATAATAAACAAACATGGGATTTCAATTTCATTTGCTACTTCATCTAGAATCTTATGCCCTTTAGCCTAGCATGTGACTGAGTTGATTACTGATTAGATGCACTAAACTAATACACACCAACTTTCGTTGTGCATATACCATCCTACTGATCATCCACAATTGATAGAAGTCAAGTAGTCACCAAATATGTGTAGTCCCTATATGTCTATAGCAATTGAACACATACCGGTTGAAAATCAAGCACCCATTAAACCACATAGTCGATGCAAGACGGTTAGAATCACATCACAAATTAATACATGTTCTTCACATGCAAAAACCTATGCTAGCATGAATTGTTCTAAACCCTAGATCCACTTTCGCATTCACTAGGATTAAACAAACAATTACAAGTGTTCGCGACTCACTTATAACGAATAAGCATAAACATACTAGGCAATCAATACATTCAATCACACACCAAGGCATAATTAACACTCAATAACTAGAATCCATAGCAAAATCCATTAAAACCCCATGATAACGAATTAGCCCATAATTGACCTAATTGTCATCATGGGTTCTTTGGAAAACATAATTCTAAAATCAACAAGTAAAAATAAAGAAGAAGAATAAGGTTTAGAATTAAATCCCCACAATAGAAGAATACAAAGGTTTCAAGAATAATCCTTGCTTGTCACTAGCTTGGAAGAATTCCTTCTCCTCCTCTCTCTTCTGAATAAAACTAGGTTATATGTAACGTATGTATATGTTATGATTACAAGGGTAGGACGTTGATATATAAAAAACGTTTCCTCCCTCTTGCCCAATAAAAATATTTAATATTCTATTACAATTAGAATTTAATTAAGGTGCTAAAACCTGCCCGGAATATAATTAGAACTCGAAAAGGGCAAAACAGGAATTTCCCAGCCATGCTTCACAAAGTCTGCACGCGCGAATTAACTCAGTACTTTACTTGCACGTGATTCCTATTCCAGGTTGTAGAAAATCTCTCAAGCTTCGCGTGGGCAGTAAGATCGCTGAAAACGGACTTACAGAACTCCAGATATGGCCAAAACAGTATAAGCTGCGCAGCCTTCCCAGAAAATCCGAATTTAAATCAATTAATTCCCAAAAAATTGTAGAAGCATCCACCTTAATCAACATTCTCGTAAACCTGCACAACTAAGCAAAACACATCAAAACTACAAGAAACTTGAGTCCAAGACAATCAATTTAAGCCGAATTAGAATGTTCCAAGTGGATATAAATCCACTTATCATCCAACGATTATTTCTATATTGATTTATTATGTCTTTATTTACTGCGAAATAAATATTAGAATAATAAATGTCCTTGGAATATGTAACATGTATTCTATATCTTTAAGTATGTGACTTAAAAATGAGATTATATGAATAGTGTTTATATTCCTAAATATCCCTAATCGAGCATTAATAATATGGGACAATTATAATGCATAAAGATTAGTATGTTTGTTGACTGATGACCACATCTCATTGGTCATAGGTATAGTGATACTAAAGTCAAGAACATAGGTGCATGTAATATTCTACATGACACTGGATTGACCCACAGTGAGTTTCTACATGTTGATAATGTCATTAGAAAGACTCACAGTGATAATGGTGTAATGATCCTTAGACTTGAGATCATTATATTTCTATACGAGGATTAATATACTTTGACTACATTAAAAGTTACCTTTGACCGGGTGATGATAAAAGTGTACATCGGGTATATTATGAGACGTATGAGAAATATGAATGATAGATAAAGGATTTAACCCTCCTATTATTAGGAGAGATATTATTGGCCTCTTGATTGAGTGAGATTATGAAAATGCATGGCCATGCTCAAATATTGATTTGTTTTTAATAATCTACTCATTGATCAAGGAAACCCGGATTAAACGTTGAAGAGGATGACTAATTACATGCCTCGAGTTTAATCTATAATATATGGTTAAAGGGATTATATTACACGGAAACATTAATCACGAAAGGTTTAATTGGATCACCAGTTAATTATTATTACTTGGGTAGCAATGATGTATTACTAGATGCCGCTCATTGTTTACAATTTTAATTAGATATTAAAATTGTTGCCAACGTAATAATAACCTATAGGGTCACACACAAAGAATTGAAGGAGAAATAATTTAAATTATGAATTTAAATTAAATAAGTAATTTGTTCTATTTATAATGTTAATTAAGTTTGACTTAATTAATTAATTAAATAGAAAAAATGGAATTACTTTAACTAATTCCGAAATTAGTTATTAATTAATTAAGTGAGACTTAATTAAATAATAAATTGGAATTTCGGATTAGTATTAATTATAATTGGATTATAATTAGAAAACTAATTCTCTTCTCTCTATATATATCTCTTTATGGCTGATTTTACATGGTGATACAAGTTTTACAAAACCCTAGCCGTTCTTGAGAGAGATAAAGAAGATAGAGAGAGAAGCAGTTTTCGGGTGCTAGTACACATCAATCCTTCGAGAAAAGCGTTCGTGTGGATACCGGTAGAGCGTAGATCGCGAGAGCGGGATGTGTGGTGATTCAAGTTGCTTTGGACCTCCATCTGTCATCAACTGTTAAAGCTTCGTTTTAAGGTAAACGTTCATAACTACGAATTAAACGTCTTATTTTGCATGGATCCTGCGATTGGGTTTCGATTTTATTGTTTTTATTATTGATTACCGCTGCGTTTGATGCTCGAAACCCTTCAATGGCATCAGAGCTACTTGCAAAACGCTTTTAATTCGGTTATGTGTTTAACAGTTTTGGTGTATATAAACATGTATGTGATTTGCCATGTTTTTGTGATTATACGAGATGTGTATGTATATGTTTTGAACATATGATATATTAGTGGATTGTATAATCATGGGATGATTGTATAAATTGTTGAGTGTATATGATACATGCTTGTTCTTATTTTTGGAGATTGTATACGATACGATTTTCGAAAAATTGTGCAAATTTAGTTAAATTTGCGTACTGTGTCCGATTTACGCAAACGAGATATGTTTTCTGACTGGAATCGGGCCACTGAGCAAGACTGACAAAGTCAGGTTCGCATCTGTAAGCCGTTTGACATAGTTTACTGCCTGTAAACAGCGATTTATGGTTTTCAGAATTTGATTCTGATTTTCTGAAAATCGTTTTATGAGTTATAACTTATATGATTATATTGGATATGATATGTTGATGACGTTCATATATATATATATATATATATATATATATATGATCTATGTTTGTTCTTGATATGGGGATTGTATACGATACGTTTTCTGTATACGTTGTTAAGATTCGGTGAAATCTATGTCCAGTGTCTGATTTTCGCAAACGATATGTGTTTTCTGACTGGAAATGAGCGTCTGAACAAAACTGATAGCAAAGCTATCATCGACTCGTCTGTAAGGCGTTTGACGCCGTTTAGTGACTGAAAACGGTGATTTATTGTTTTCAGAATTTGATTCTGATTTTCTGATTTTTGCGTTATATGATTTCTTTGATTGGATCATCTGAAATATGATATCGTTTAACATGATTAGATAATATCACATGTTCTTTAATTGTTACTTGAGCATGGTGGATGGTTATGGCCTTGAGACCCATAGGATAGAGGTTTTTGTTTATGGTTTGGTTTCTAAATACGACTTGCATGTCGTCATTCCTTGTAATGATTAAATCTCTAATATAACTCGAGTTCTCCTTGTAATTACATTAGTATAGTTGTTTTGTTTATGTAATGTACATGAAGACAAGCAAGCAAGGAGGCGATCCAAGAAGACAAGAAGAATGAAGACATGTAACTGTATTTATGTTTTTACCACCATAGATTGACCTTGATCCTTTCATTAGCTTAAAAGGATCATATAGGATAAAGGCCATAACCAATCACGTTTACATATGATGTATGAATGTATGTGTAGAATATATAGAGATGCGTGCTTTAATTAGATTAATCATGTATGATTGAATGTATTAGATACATCACCCATGCCATGCTTGCTTAAACAATATAAAATCTGTAACGACTCGAGATTTTATAATTAAACATAATGATCATGAGATTTCTGTGTTTACGAAACACGGAATTAAATACGAATTTTCAATGATTTTGATATGGGGAGATTTTGTCAACAACGGGCCATGCCTGTAAGGAAGTCGGGTATTAAGTGATACCATTGTGTCTTCTCCGATAACCTGGAAATCAAACCATTGATGAATCTTGATTTGAAGTATTTAATTCAAGGAAAAATTGGGAATCTCTTTATGATGGGATCATGGTCGTTTTAACTAAAATCCCTAAGAAAATTATTAAGTTTAAGATGCCTTCCAATGGGAAACACTCGTCAAGACCTAGATCGACAAAGGGTAGGTGCGCCAAAGCGGAGTACCCTCATTTATCTTGGTAAGACGCGATCGAGTAAGTTAGTGATACTTAACTGTTAGACCATTGGGTTCGACTTAACTAAGTGACCACAATAGGATTGTGAACTTAGAGGCATAGAGTTTGGCAAGATTTATTAGATAAATTGGAACAAATGTTGTTATATGAACAAATGTTGTTCTACCAAACTATCCAAGAGTTATATATGATATAATTGACAAATGTTGTCTACCTAAATAATCATTTTAAGGAGAAAAGCCAAAGCTGACCTTAAAAGGGATGAAATATGGATCTTGGCTCACTAGAAAGGTTTAGAGAAACTTTTCCGAATTGATAGGTAGGGCTATTAATTTGATAAAAATAGTGAGATATATATATATTTTGAATATATATGAATAATCACTTGAACATAATTTAATAATTCCATAGACTAATTATTTTATGCATTTTAACATTGTTTTTATTATTGATTACCGCTGCGTTTGATGCTCGAAACCCTTCAGTACAATATGACTTTAGGAGAAGCGTTGAAAAAGCCGGATACATATGCAGGTAAAATTTTTGCTATTATTATTTAACCTTTTAAGTGTAAATGTTTGGTTAGGAATCAATTTGGTCAATGAATGGTGTAAATAAGTTAATAAAAATAGATAAGAATAATCTGTCTGATTAGGAAGTAAGATATGCTGATCCAAGAAGAGAGAGGGGGTAAGAATGTTCTTTTTCTTATAGATAATATTTTCTTACAATTGTTTCAAGGAATAACCTGCTAGTCAAATTTCTGGAAGATTTTGCAGAGACAGGATATAATCAGATTGAAGTGTTCATATTTTATGTCATGATAGAGATCCAAATATAGCCAAACCCTAGTGAGATACAATACCATGTAGGAAAGGCCAATGTGGTGGTCGAGGTACTAGTAAAAAGGGGAGGAGAAGGAGGAGATAAAATAGAATGATTAAATACAGGAAGTGATTGGCAAGGGAAGATAATGAAAAAGACTGTTATTGATAAGCTTAATGGCATGTTGATGAATGACAAGCAAGTTTATGTTGGTGTATTTCTGCGCAAACAAGATAGAGATGTTTAAGGAGAAACTAAAGGATGGAGGAAGTAATATGAGAAGTAGAAGGTGTAATGTGAGAAAGGTATTCTTCAAAATTTTCAACGTGATTCCGGGACGGAATCCTTTTAAGGGGGGGAGACTGTAATAACCCTAACTTTAGCAATGCTACAGTGATCACATGAATAGTAAAATTTAAGGATTTAGGGAAATGGTATATAGGTACCCTATAAGTGAAACAGAAAATGAATAATCGGAAACCATATTAGTGATGTACTATGAAAATAAGTGACTTGAAACGATGTCGGATTTCAAAAATTCCGGAGTATGGATTTTAAGGATTTTCGATTTCAATTGAGGCTCTATGGAATATGATATTAAGGAGTATGGAAATGTTAAAGGGTTTATATCTTGAGGAAATATTAAAATTAGGTTAAACCAAGGAGTGATTAAGTTAAGGAAATGCCAAGGGAATTTGGATTGTTAAACGATTTCAGAACCACTTGGAAAATGAGGTATATTCGAAACGAATCGTAATTAGACGAACATGGAAATTAAACAACCAAGATTAATATCATTACAAGGATATACACTACATTATTAATAACCAAAATCATTAAAACCTTAATTAGAAAATCAAGAAAATAAGGATTCTAGATCATCCAAATTACATCACCCATTACATCATATGACACTAACTTTAACCAAGGATTTTTCTTTTAATTACTTGCTAATTATCATATAAACCATAAAAAAATATCTACCAAGAGAAGATAATATCAAAACAACACAAAAATCTCTCCATCCTCTTCATCTTCATTCCATTCGAATTTTACTATTCATCAAGGAAAAAGAAATTTCAAAACCCTAGCTCCAAGCCATTAAAACTCAAGGGAAAAATCATGGAGGTTAATTGAGGATATATAAGGACATCCACCAAGTTTCATAGCAAACAAACATCATTTCGTAAGGTAATAAAATCATCAAAGTTGCTAGATGAATTGTAATGAATAGTAACTTATATGGATTTCATGTTTTATTTTGAAAGATTAAGGTGTATTAAGGTTGTATCAAGGTGTATTAAGGACTACAAGCATATATTAAGAGTGTTAAAGCTTCAAAGAAGGTATAACATCCTCACCCCTCTTGAGTTTATGGCGAATATTGGTTGTATTAGTGGTTAAGTTGTTATAAGTGATGAAATCATGATCATATATGTGTTTAAAAGTGTTTTTATGGATTATGGAAGTATTGTGTGTTGAAATCCATGGTTGGTATGATGACCACAAGGTATATGGATTGATATATGTGTTGGAGGATGAGTTTGGAGATGTGAAAAATTTGGAAAGTATGAAAGTATAGCCGTTATAATGCCCGATTTTCGTTAAAACAGTAATTACTTGTTAAAAACAGGGCAACCCGAATCTGTCAAAGTCAGTAGGGTATACCAACTGGTAATAAGAGGATAGATCTTGGTTCATAGATCGTTTTGATATAAAGTGCGTAAAAATCTGATGAACGGTTTAGGAGATATGACCAAAATCGTAAAAGTGGTTCGAAAGTGTAAGTGTGAGTTCGTAACTTCAATTGAACACCCTTAACATAAGTAATTCAGTTACGAATCTTGATAATTAAATAATAGAGTTCATAAGGAAGGTATAGGAGAAGGTCTCATGTCGAATGAATAATTTTACAA
This sequence comes from Kitagawia praeruptora, assembly GCA_037693485.1. NCBI lineage: Eukaryota > Viridiplantae > Streptophyta > Magnoliopsida > Apiales > Apiaceae > Kitagawia > Kitagawia praeruptora. The sequence continues at coordinate 43,267,623 of CM075353.1, read as the reverse complement.
TTTTATAAAAATGTTTAGATTAAGGGTATGTTAATGGAATACCCCTTAAACGGATAAAGGATAATTTCTTGAGTTAATGGTTGACTTAAAAATCTTTAAAAAAACTTAAATATTTACTAAGTGTATAAGATAATGACATACCTTGATAATGGAGCATAAATGCTGATGGTGATCCATCTCGTTTTTATAGAAACTCAAGACGAGCAGCGGGTCATACCTTTCGGATTTAGAGATCGAGGCAAGATTTCTTTTACCCTTATTTTGATAAATGGTTATGTTAAAGAAAAGTGGTTTTGCTAGATAATATATGAATCTTATATCAATATATGTTATGAATTATGGATATGGATTGTGGATATGGATATGAATATGAATGGAGTTAATATATTTTATAGCTTCAAAATAGATGAAAAGGAATGGTATCAGTTGTTATCTAGGGTTATATGGTTTATAATCTTCTGATTATTTATAATCTTTAAACATTTGTGATTTAATAAATATTATTTGATTATTATTTAATACTTTTAAAATAGATGGAATATTTTATGTATATAAGAGCGTATTTGATTTCATTGAATACAGCGGAGATGTCTGAGTCATAATCAAAGTATTATGACATATATATTTTAAAAGTGATGTTAAATGAAAATGGAAATGATATGTGTGAATGATAAATGGAAAATGGAAAATATGGAAGGATGTTTTATAAGTGGAATAATGATTTGAAAAAAGGGGATTGCAACAGTATGCGTAAGAGGCTGTGTGGGAGTGACACAGTCCGGCACCCAATATTTTATTACGGCCCAAGAGTTGCCGAAGGAGGATGTAGCAGGTGGCCTTCCTCCAGGGATGTTTGACATTCCTTCTACTAGTAGTAAACAGAGAGCAGGTACGTTTAGGCGACTGATCATCGTCCTAACGTATCTAGCGCTAGCAGAATCCCCAAAATAATTAAAGAAAGAATTGATAATGGTTACAGTCTTAAATACTGAAAAAGGAAAAATGGTATGAAGTTATGGAATTGTTTTTATGGATTGAAGAGAAACTGATTTTATATTATTTTTATATAATTGTTGTATAAAAGGAAATGGAAAGATTATATTGAGAGATTTATTTCAAATGTTATATTATCTTGAGACATTATACTGAGATGTTGTATTGATTATTGTCTGGTGATAGAAGAGAAACTGATATTATATTATATTAGAAGAGAAACTGATATTATATTATATTAGAAGAGAAAATGATATTATATGGTTTTATATTTCTTTTCTTATATAAATAAATAGATGGTGTATTTAATAAATAAAAATTAAATCTTTCCTTAAAGATTACGATGAGTTTTCCGTTATATATATATATATATATATAGGGTCACGCTCCAGTGAGAACACATGTTAGTGTGAGAACAGTGAGAACACACATATTCACCACATTTCAAGCTATTTTAAAGGGCCTCGCTAGGGACACCTTCACAAAAAAATCTTATAATTCTACCCTCTATCCATTAATAAAGCTAATGAAAGGGAAAATGGGAGAGATAAAGAAAGTCAAAACAGACCAAATGAAAATGCTCGGAATGAACTCAATCATGAAGAAGAAGATGAATCAACTGGCCAGCCAGGAAACCAGGGAGGTGATCCTTTAAACCAATTTATGGACCTACTAAGACAGACTTTAGCTAATCCACAGAACCCCCAACAACCACCTGTTCCCCCGAACCAGGTAGCAAATTCATTTCGTGCCTTTAAGTCATTAAAGCCCCCAGAGTTTGAGGGAACTGCTAACCCCGTAGTAGCCAGAGCATGGCTGAAAGAAATAGAGAAAGCCTTTGAAATCTTGAGGGTAGAGGAGGAACAAAAGACCCTTTTTGCTGCCTATCTCTTGAAGGAAGAGGCAAATCATTGGTGGGAGACCAAGAAGAGTCTGGAGGGAGCTGGAATGATAACCTGGGAGCGTTTTACTAGAGTGTTTCTAGAGAAGTATTCCCCTAGGTATCTGGAAAACCAAATGGAAATAAAATTTTTGGAGTTAAAGCAGGACAATCTAACAGTGGCAGAGTATGAAACTAAATTTACTGAACTGTCTAGGTTTGTTCCAGAATTTGTGCGTACTGAGGAACAACGAGCAAAAAGGTTCCAACAAGGATTGAAACCATGGCTACGGACGAGAGTGGCACCATTTGAGTTAACTGATTATGCTGTAGTAGTTCAAAAAGCATCTATTATAGAAGCCGAGATTGAACAAACTCAAATAGGTCGAGAGAATAAGAAAAGGAAATTTGAGGGCTAGAAAGGAGGTTCAAGTAAAGGAAGTTACTTTAGCAAGGTCGATAAAGGATAAAAATCTCAGTTTGTGGGAAAGTCAGGGATTAACAGGGCTGCTAGTGAGACTGTGAATCAGGGTGGTAAGTCCTCAGGAACATTTCAGTCTAATCAATCACGACCACCATTACCAGATTGTAACACGTGTGGTAGGAAGCATACGGGAGTGTGTAGAGTGTTGGGAGTAACTTGTTATAAGTGTGGACAAAAAGGACATTATCTTAACCAGTGCCCATCAACTGATAAGAGTGATGTCAAGTGTTACTAGTGTGGGAAATTAGGACACATAGCTCGAGATTGTCGTTCTAGTGGGCCGTCTGCAACAGGAAAAAGTATGACTGCTTCAAATAGACCTACTGCCAGGGTGTACAATATGACTTTAGGAGAAGCGTTGAAAAAGCCGGATACAGATGCAGGTAAAATTTTTACTGTTATTATTTAACCTTTTAAGTGTAAATGTTAATTTGGTCAATGAATGGTGTAAATAAGTTAATAAAATAGATAAGAATAATCTGTCTGATTAGGAAGTAAGATATGCTGATCCAAGAAGAGAGAGGGGGTAAGAATTTTCTTTTTCTTATAGATAATATTTTCTTACAATTGTTTCAAGGAATAACCTGCTAGTCAAATTTCTGGAAGATTTTGCAGAGACAGGATATAATAAGATTGAAGTGTTCATATTTTATGTCATGATAGAGAACCAAATATAGCCAAACCCTAGTGAGATACAATACCATGTAGGAAAGGCCAATGTGGTGGCCGAGGTACTAGTAAAAAGGGGAGGAGAAAGAGGAGATAAAATAGAATGATTAAATACAGGAAGTGATTGGCAAGGGAAGATAATGAAAAAGACTGTTATTGATAAGCTTAATGGCATGTTGATGAATGACAAGCAAGTTTATGTTGGTGTATTTCTGCGCAAACAAGATAGAGATGTTTAAGGAGAAACTAAAGGATGGAGGAAGTAATATGAGAAGTAGAAGGTGTAATGTGAGAAAGGTATTCTTCAAAATTTTCAACGTGATTCCGGGACGGAATCCTTTTAAGGGGGGGAGACTGTAATAACCCTAACTTTAGCAATGCTACAGTGATCACATGAATAGTAAAATTTAAGGATTTAGGGAAATGGTATATAGGTACCCTATAAGTGAAACAGAAAATGAATAATCGGAAACCATATTAGTGATGTACTATGAAAATAAGTGACTTGAAACGATGTCGGATTTCAGAAATTCCGGAGTATGGATTTTAAGGATTTTCGATTTCAATTGAGGCTCTATGGAATATGATATTAAGGAGTATGGAAATGTTAAAGGGTTTATATCTTAAGGAAATATTAAAATTAGGTTAAACCAAGGAGTGATTAAGTTAAGGAAATGCCAAGGGAATTTGGATTGTTAAACGATTTCAGAACCACTTGGAAAATGAGGTATATTCGAAACGAATCGTAATTAGACGAACATGGAAATTAAACAACCAAGATTAATATCATTACAAGGATATACACTACATTATTAATAACCAAAATCATTAAAACCTTAATTAGAAAATCAAGAAAATAAGGATTCTAGATCATCCAAATTACATCACCCATTACATCATATTCCACTAACTTTAACCAAGGATTTTTCTTTTAATTACTTGCTAATTATCATATAAACCATAAAAAAATATCTACCAAGAGAAGATAATATCAAAACAACACAAAAATCTCTCCATCCTCTTCATCTTCATTCCATTCGAATTTTACTATTCATCAAGGAAAAAGAAATTTCAAAACCCTAGCTCCAAGCCATTAAAACTCAAGGGAAAAATCATGGAGGTTAATTGAGGATATATAAGGACATCCACCAAGTTTCATAGCAAACAAACATCATTTGGTAAGGTAATAAAATCATCAAAGTTGCTAGATGAATAGTAATGAATAGTAACTTATATGGATTTCATGTTTTATTTTGAAAGATTAAGGTGTATTAAGGTTGTATCAAGGTGTATTAAGGACTACAAGCATATATTAAGAGTGTTAAAGCTTCAAAGAAGGTATAACATCCTCACCCCTCTTGAGTTTATGGCGAATATTGGTTGTATTAGTGGTTAAGTTGTTATAAGTGATGAAATCATGATCATATATGTGTTTAAAAGTGTTTTTATGGATTATGGAAGTATTGTGTGTTGAAATCCATGGTTGGTATGATGACCACAAGGTATATGGATTGATATATGTGTTGGAGGATGAGTTTGGAGATGTGAAAAATTTGGAAAGTATGAAAGTATAGCCGTTATAATGCCCGATTTTCGTTAAAACAGTAATTACTTGTTAAAAACAGGGCAACCCGAATCTGTCAAAGTCAGTAGGGTATACCAACTGGTAATAAGAGGATAGATCTTGGTTCATAGATCGTTTTGATATAAAGTGCGTAAAAATCTGATGAACGGTTTAGGAGATATGACCAAAATCGTAAAAGTGGTTCGAAAGTGTAAGTGTGAGTTCGTAACTTCAATTGAACACCCTTAACATAAGTAATTCAGTTACGAATCTTGATAATTAAATAATAGAGTTCATAAGGAAGGTATAGGAGAAGGTCTCATGTCGAATGAATAATTTTACAATTTTATAAAAATGTTTAGATTAAGGGTATGTTAATGGAATACCCCTTAAACGGATAAAGGATAATTTCTTGAGTTAATGGTTGACTTAAAAATCTTTAAAAAAACTTAAATATTTACTAAGTGTATAAGATAATGACATACCTTGATAATGGAGCATAAATGTTGATGGTGATCCATCTCGTTTTTATAGAAACTCAAGACGAGCAGCGGGTCATACCTTTCGGATTTAGAGATCGAGGCAAGATTTCTTTTACCCTTATTTTGATAAATGGTTATGTTAAAGAAAAGTGGTTTTGCTAGATAATATATGAATCTTATATCAATATATGTTATGAATTATGGATATGGATTGTGGATATGGATATGAATATGAATGGAGTTAATATATTTTATAGCTTCAAAATAGATGAAAAGGAATGGTATCAGTTGTTATCTAGGGTTATATGGTTTATAATCTTCTGATTATTTATAATCTTTAAACATTTGTGATTTAATAAATATTATTTGATTATTATTTAATACTTTTAAAATAGATGGAATATTTTATGTATATAAGAGCGTATTTGATTTCATTGAATACAGCGGAGATGTCTGAGTCATAATCAAAGTATTATGACATATATATTTTAAAAGTGATGTTAAATGAAAATGGAAATGATATGTGTGAATGATAAATGGAAAATGGAAAATATGGAAGGATGTTTTATAAGTGGAATAATGATTTGAAAAAAGGGGATTGCAACAGTATGCGTAAGAGGCTGTGTGGGAGTGACACAGTCCGGCACCCAATATTTTATTACGGCCCAAGAGTTGCCGAAGGAGGATGTAGCAGGTGGCCTTCCTCCAGGGATGTTTGACATTCCTTCTACTAGTAGTAAACAGAGAGCAGGTACGTTTAGGCGACTGATCATCGTCCTAACGTATCTAGCGCTAGCAGAATCCCCAAAATAATTAAAGAAAGAATTGATAATGGTTACAGTCTTAAATACTGAAAAAGGAAAAATGGTATGAAGTTATGGAATTGTTTTTATGGATTGAAGAGAAACTGATTTTATATTATTTTTATATAATTGTTGTATAAAAGGAAATGGAAAGATTATATTGAGAGATTTATTTCAAATGTTATATTATCTAGAGACATTATACTGAGATGTTGTATTGATTATTGTCTGGTGATAGAAGAGAAACTGATATTATATTATATTAGAAGAGAAACTGATATTATATTATATTAGAAGAGAAAATGATATTATATGGTTTTATATTTCTTTTCTTATATAAATAAATAGATGGTGTATTTAATAAATAAAAATTAAATCTTTCCTTAAAGATTATGATGAGTTTTCCGTTTTATATATATATATATATAGAGTGAGGTTCAAGGGAGAACCGCCTTATCAAGAAAACCAGGAGACTAGATCTAAGACCATTCATTATTAATAATTATTAAAAATTAAAAATAGGAATATTCAGTGGCATAGTTGTGATTCTTTGCAATATTAAGGGTTAGTAGTAATATGTTCACTGATGAAGATACTATCACGCAAGGAAACTTTGATGATTGTGTTAATTTTCAAATCAAAGATCTTGCTTTACATGGAAACAAATCAAAATTCGAGGAATATTACTATTCCTTAATATTGCTTTATATGGTCACCGGAACACTTAAGAAAATTCGTAAACATTTAACAGAACCTAATTGTAGCAATACTTACCAAAAAAATAAAATCATTAAATATATTAATAAAATCATTTGATAAAAATATTTACCAAAATAAGATAACATAATATTTATGAATACTCTAAGGAATCTTAGTAAACTACTCAAAAATTTTAAAATATTTATTATTATCTTTTGAAATATATTTTAATGTACATTAAGATTCATTAATGTGTTTTTTCTGGATATAAATATAGTATATAATTTGTTTTAATGAAATAGTTAATGAAATAGTTAAGTTACATATTAAAATATGATCTAATACACCAAGATTCTCTTATGTGTTTTAATTCATTATATCAATTTATTTTCTTTATTATCTTTTTGAGATTATTTCGAGAATTATTTTAAAAGATAATCTATAAAAAAATTGAATTCTAATTAAAAAAATTCTATAGCTTTTCTTAAATTTTTGATGAATCATTTATAATATTGTATTTGTACCTAACTATATTCAAAACTTATTTTATATCAATAAAATATTTATTAGAATTTTAATATAAAATATCAAATAAAGTAGTATTATGGTTTCAAAATAATTAACAAAACACCTAAGAGAATCTTTGGTGTAATTTAATTTGAAAAGAAATGTATAATTTTTTTTTTGAAAAGTGTATAAAAATATTATGTAACCCAACAAGATTCTTTTAAGTGTTTTATTAAATATTTTAAAATTATAGTATTGTTTTATTAGATGTTTATATTAATTTGTTTTAAAAAAATTAGATTCTTCAAAGTATTATAATATTCTTTTAGGTATTTTGTTATTTATTTTAAAATTGTTATATTATTTTATTAAATATTTATATTAAGTTTTTTAAAACTTTTGAGATTCTTCAAAGTATTATAATATTTCTATTTATAATAATATTTTTAAATTTTTTGATTTTTTTATTAGAATTTTTTTTAAACAGGTAATAGAATCTAGCCGTGTCACATAATATTTCTAAATGTAGTACACCAAGGTTCTCTTGGGTATTTTGTTAATTACTTTAAAACTATTTTATTAGATATTTTATATTAAAATTCTACTAAATATTTCATTGATATAAAATAAGTTTTGAATATAGTTAGGTCTAAGTACAACACTTTAATGATTCATCGAAAATTTAAGAAAATCTATATAAAAAAAATTGAATTAGAATTCAATTTTTTATATCATGTATTTTAAAAAAATTCTCGAAATAATCTCAAAAAGATAATAATAGTAAATAAATTGATTTTTTTTGAAAATCTAAATAAATTGATGTAATGAATTAAAACACGTAAGAGAATCTTGGTTTATTAGATGTTATTTTTATATGTAACTTAATTTCAAACGAAACGTGTAGTTTTCTTTTTTTTTTTTGAAAAATGTATAAAAATATTATATAACCCACCAAGATTCTTTTAAGTGTTTTATTAAATATTTTAAAATTGTAGTATTATTTTATTAGATATTTATGTTAATATCATTTAAATTTTTGATATTGTTCAAAGTATTATAATATTTTTATTTTTAATATTATTTTTAATTTTTAAGATTTGTTCGAATACATTATTTTATTTTATTAGATTTTTAACTTTTGAAATTATTTCTAAATGTAATTAAAAAATTTTTTTTGCCAAGAAAGAAATAAATTTCATTACTTCAAAGCGTTCATCAATACATGAATGAAATGAGCATTACTCATCGTCCAGATACGATCAGCTATAGAACTACAATAACTCGCTACAAATTGAGGTAAGTGGTTCGTAGACCGTTTAAAAAATAAAAAATAGTACAACACCAAGAATGACAAAAGTAATCCATAATATCGAGACATATGAACAAAAGAGCCCATAAACTTCAAAAATTACTGCATCTACATTGATCTGGATCCTGACTTCCGTTAAATTGATCTCGCGCTCTTTTTGAGCAGATATCCATTGATCCAAGATAATCTTTATAGACATGATAACTCCCTCTTAAATGGAATCTCAAATAATCCACCCGTAAGCCTCTACAAAATGAGCCTTCATCGAACCAAAATGCCATACCGTTAAACGAACAAAGCAAGACACATGCTAAAAAGCAAGACATTCAAACTGAAAACAAAACACAACTAAAAAAACATATCGGCGAAGATCTAAGAACCAAACTGAAAAATCGGAATAGATTCTTCAAAGGTTTCTGAAATCAAGTTCGATTTATTTGGAAAACTGAAAAAAAGGAGAAAACTTAATCGACTCTCATCGGAGATAAACTCGCAAATCTGTGAAGAAGAGGAGGACAGAAGAAAAAAAGAAGAAGGGGGCGGCTTGTAAAGGAGAGAGAAGGGAGAGGTCGGCGGCTTGTAGAGGAGAGAAGGGGAATTTTTTTTATTTCGTGGCAATGTAATTCAATTTTTAGAAGAAATGTATATATATATTTTTTAAAAGAAATATTTAGAAATATTATTTAATAAACCAACATTCTCTTAGATGTTTTGTTAACTACTTTGAAATCTTAATACTCCTTTATTAGAATTTTATATTACAATTTTACTAAATATTTCATTGATATAAAATAAGTTTTGAATGTAGTTAGACACAAGTACAACACTATGAATGGTCATCAAAAATTTAAGAAATCATCTATAATTTTTTTATAGCATGTCTTTTAAAATAATTCTCGAAGAAATCTAAGAAGATAATAAAATAAATAAATTGATTCAATGATTTGAAACACGTAAGAGAATCTAATAAATGATACTGTTAGATGTTACTTATTTTCAAAAAAAAAATGTTTTTTTAAATGCATAAAAATATTATTTAACCTACCAATATTCTATTATGTGTTTTCTAATTTTTTTTTAAATTGTAGTACTATTTTATTAGATATTTATATTATTTTTTTAAAACATTTGAGATTCTTGAAAGCATTATAATATTTCTATTTAAAATAATATTTTTTATTTATGATTTTTTTTGGAATTAGAATTATTTTTGAAACACGTAAGAAAATCTTGTTGTGTAACATAATATTTCTAAAATATATATTAATTTAAGAAAAAAATATAATTTTTTTTAAAAAAACAAGAAATATATAGAAATATTATATAACACACCAAGGTTCTCTTTGGTGTTTTGTTAATTACTTTGAAATCCTTATTAGATATTTATATTTGTATTAGATGATATTAGATGTTCTCTTAGGTGTTCTGTTAATTACTTTGAAATTAATGTAATATTTTTTAATAAGTTATTAGCTCATACATATTAAAAAATAATTTTTTTTAATAAACAAAATATTTTTGTAATAATTATAGTAAGATAATTTAAAAATTGCTATCAATATATTCGAAATTATTTAGAGAAATAACAAAACATCTTAAAAAATCTCAACAATGTTTAAAAAATTAAATAAAAAAAGAAAAATGTACATTTCAAAAAACGAATTTTAATAACTAGAAATACTAAAATACCATAAAGAATCTTGAATCACTTTTAAAGATTTTGGAAAAAGTACAATTAAAACATTTGGAACCTTTTTGGACATCCATAAAACCAACTTTTAAGTGGTCATCCTCATATTTCTTGTATTATATTAAAAATTTAATCTTCCTCTTAATTTAAAAAATTCTAATAAATATGAGATTCTTTATGTGTAACCATAGTATATTTTTAATTTTGTGGCCTTTTTAGGTATCATTAAAACTCATTTTTAAATTTTATAACGACATTCCGTTAGATGTTTTGTATCTTATGTAACCATGTATCTTATTAATTCTACTTTTTATTCAATTTTTCTAAAAACGTTATAAGTTGTAAGATTCTTTTTAGTGTTGTAAGATTATTTTTAAAAAATTACATGGATCTCTTAAGTGTTTTGTTACAAAAATAATGATAATTTAAAATATCTTACTAGGGTAGACAACTCATTTCTATCACGACTAAATATTTTAACATAACTTAAAAGATAATTATGTAATACACCAAAATTCTCTTACATGTTTTAAGTCTATTTTATAAAATTTTTTTTTTGAGATCCTTTGAGGATTATACTAAAAGACATGCTATCAAAAAATTGAATTAAAATTTTTAAAAAAAATAATATAGATTTTTTAAATGTTCGATGAATTATTTATTGTGCTTGTACATAATTATATTTCTAGTTTATTTTAGATTAATAAAATATTTAATATAAAGTTAAAAGAAATATCTAATAAATTAATATTATGATTTCAAAGTAATTAACAAAATACCCAAAAGAATCTTGGTGTATTACATAATATTTTTACATATTTGTTTTTTGTAAAAAATATATATTTCTTTTAAAATTAAGTTACATACAAAAATATTATATAATGCACCAAGATTCTCTTACGTGTTTCAAATGAATATATCATTTATTTTCTTCTATTATCTTTTTGAGATTCCTTGGAGAATGGTTAGAAAACGTGTTATAAGAAAATTGAATTTTAATTCGAAAAAATAATGTATAAATTTTCTTACATGTTGGATAAATTACTTAAATCGATACATAACTGTAATCAAAAACTTGTTTTGGATTATTAAAATATCGAGTAGAATCTTAATATAAATATCTAAATCAATAATCTTACAATTTTAAAATAATTAACAAAATACCTAAGAGAATCTTAGTGTATTACAATATTATGTACTCCCTCCGGTCCATTATGTAAGGCTCCATTATGCGCGTTTTACTTTTTTACTCGTAACTTTAAGTGCTTTGACTACATAGCTAAAATTATTATTTTTTAAAATTTCTTTTTCTAAATAAAAATTTTAATATTATATTTTTATTTAGAAAAGAAAATTTTAAAAAATAATAAGTCTAGGTATGTAGTCGAAGCACCTAAAGTTATGTGTAGAAAAGTCAAACGCCTTATATAATGGACTGGAGGGAGTATATAATATTGTTATACGATTTTTTTTAACGGGTATTATGTACATTTTGTGTGTTGTATAGTGAACTTAGTTTTTTTTGTTTTTTATTAAACATGTAGTGGACTTAGTTTTCACTTTCTTACTTTGTTTATATCACTAATATTACATGCTCATTAGAGTTTAATTTTGGATTTTGCCTTTTTACAGGATGAAGGATCAGAGTGGTTGTGATCTGTTTTCCTTTTTTGTCAGTAATTAAGGTTTTTTTTTGGCGGATAGTAACTACAGTAAGATTTTAGGTGATGTGTATCTTTGTTGTTTTACAACCGTTTATTCTTGATTTCAAAAAAAAGAACACATATGTTTCTAAATATTTTTTGGTCTATAAAGTCACTAATTAGAATCAAAAAAAAGAACACATATGTTTCTAAATATTTTTTGGTCTATAAAGTCACTAATTAGAATCAATCAGATTTGATTGATGAAAGAAGATATCGACTGATTAAGCTGAAAAAGTTTATACATCATATTCCTACTATGCCCTTTTGACTTAAATAAGGAATTGTTATAATTTATTTTTAATTAATGAATTGATTTGTTGGACCATCTGATCAACAAAAGATCAATGGCTATGAAGTAGATCTCCTGGTTCCCTCAATAAGCCAAGTTCTCCCTTGAACGTAGGCATATATATATATATATATATATATATATAGGGTCACGCTCCAGTAAGAACACATGTTAGTGTGAGAACAGTGAGTACACACATATTCACCACATTTCAAGCTATTTTAAAGGGCCTCGCTAGAGACACCTTCACAAAAAAATCTTATAATTCTACCCTCTATCCATTAATTAAAAAAAATTAAAAAAATTAACAAAAAAATTAAAAAAAACTAATGCCACGTCATCGTTTTCAATTTTTTTTTAAAAAAAATTAAAACTTTTTTTTGATGAATGGATAGAGGATAGAATTATAAGACTTTTTCGTATTGGGTGCCCCTGGTGGGGCCCTTTAGAATAGCTAGAAATGTGATGTTCTCATTGTTCTCCAACATATACATGTTCTCACCTGAATCATACCATATATATATATATATATATATATATATATATATATATAAGTTTCCTTTGATACTGGTTTACAAATTTATCTTGCTTAGCTATTATAGCTCACTCTTGCTATTTAATTTCATACTAGCTAGGGCAAATGCCGATACTCCGCACTACGCCCCGCAAGAGGGTAAGGGAAAGACGACCTTTTGAGAGAGTGCTGGAGCCTATCCCTGAGGTAGTTGATAGGCAGATGGGTATTGGTAGACTTATGTAAATTACGCGTGTAAGCTTGTGTAATAACTTTTGGTTGTTGAAATGCTTCATCTCGAAGTAATATTCAGCAACACTACTTAAGTTGGATTCTGGGTATGTAATAACTTTTAACTCTAAACTGTTATTATTATGAATGTTGTTCTCTGAGCATATGATTGGTGTGTGTGTATTGAGATTATTGTGGGGTCATTTGTGTGAGTATTAAATGGTAATAAAATATTTTTAAAAAAATGTGGTGCTAAAAATGGGAATTTGAGTATGACGGCCCGGATTCCTGACCCCGGATCTGGGGTTGTCACACGCACTACACCCCGCAAGAGGGTAAGGGAAAGATGACCTTTTGAGAGAGTGCTGGAGCCTATTCCCGAGGTAGCTCATGTAGGACGGATGGAGACATATGTACATTAAGCGTGTAAGCTTGTGTAATAACTTTTGGTTATTGAAATGCTTCCTCTCGAAGTAATATTCAGCAACGCTACTTAAGTAAGATTCTGGGTTTGTAATAACTTTTAACTTTAAACTGTTGTTATTATGGTTGTTGTTCTCTGAGCATATGACTGGCGTGTGTGTGTGTGTGTGTGTGTGTTGAGATTAGAGTGGGGTCACATGTGTGAGTATTAAATGGTAATAAAATATAAAAAAAATGATAGTGCTAATAAATGGGAATTTGAGTATGACGGCCCGGATTCCTGACCCCGGATCTAGGGCTGTCACAGTTGGTATCAGAGCTAAGAGTCATAATGCTCAGGAACAATAATGATAATATTAAATAAATCAATGATAATATAAATAATGAACTCACATCGAGTTCAAGGGTGGTTTATTGAAGGTAGTATTTATTTTAAGTAGTGGTTATAATTTTATGGATTATTACTAATAAAGGTTATTTTTATTATTATAGGGAGAGGAGATGGAGACTGGTGAGCCGAGTCATACACGAGAGAGACTAGATTTACATATTATATTAACTATGAGGTCTCATAGTTAATATAATATGTTCTTGATATTATATGAGGTTTAATGTTTTGGAGCCATTGGGGGTGAAGGGATTATCATTTCCGCATTTGAATAATGAAGACAATTTATTATTGTTTTCCATTAGAGAACAATATTTGTAAAAATATTTATTACTTTTATTGCAGATTTTGTTGGATTAAATAAATTTTCAACATTGTTAAAATAAAATTGTATGCTACTTTTTTATATAAATTTTAGCATATCATTATTTTATTAAATACTTATATAACTATATAGAATATCTTTCTAAGAATTGATTATTTATATAATTGCATACAATATCTTTTTAAGAAATCAATCAAATTTGTTAAATTTTTGGTATTGTCATTTTAAATTAAGTAAGATGCCGTGTACGAAGTATGGGCAAAATGCTAGTTTGATCCAAATTAAATAGGATGAGTGCCCAAAATACCCATTTTTTAATAACACTTGACTAAAATACCCATATTAAAAAAATAGTGCCCTAAATACTCACCAGATACTTCATTGTCAAATGAGTATCACGATGATACTCCAATGTCATAGGAGTATCAGGGTGATACTCCACTGGGTAAGGAGTATCACCCTTGATACTCTCCGCTAGTGGAGTATCACACATGCATGATACTCCACTGGGTGAGGAGTATCTGACATATGTAGGTATTTTGGGCATCATTTCTGAAAATAGGTATTTTGGACCCTTCTTAGACACATAGGGCGCGCCCTAAGGTGGAAAGATGGGAACTTCCGATGTGTACTTTGGGGCTATGTTCCTGTATCCAATGGCGAGCCCTCATTGGGGAACTTCGGAGTAATCATACATTTTGCACCCAAAAGCTCTGGATCACTTGTCCTGCTATCTGGTGAGTGCTTCTCAGTCTGGGGACAAGGATGCGCTCCACACTTGGGGTAAACCATGGCTATACCTACGTCTTTGAAATCTAGAAATAGCTGGTAACGAAAAGGACTAGTTCTCGACGGGGGAAGTTTCCTTATTCGTGAAGTCTAGAGTTCATGGATGGGCCTTGGTCCTTTGTGGTTAGGCCTCATAGTGGAACATTCCGGAAGCTAGATCATTGATCCAAGCCCGTTTGGGTTTCTTGCTCTCCAAGAACTACGTATGGCTTGATCCCTACAAATACCAGGGTACGTAGGCGGATTGAGGGGTTAGAAGTTGAGAGCTCTAAAACGGCCACCACTAACCCTTATCAATCTCAGCCACCAATTACAAACAACCACCACGCACTACCACTTATTCCGGCAAGAACCACCGTTTTAGATCTTGTTTCCGGTGACGTACATTGAATTTTGTTGTTCCTAAATTCCTCTGTCAACAAATTGTCCTTAAAAGCAGGGCAGCCAATCAAGATCTTCATCTTAGAAGGAAAAGATGTCTCAAAATTAAGGTGGAGCTTCTCATGAAGATGGATATGATTCTGAAGATAGCTTGGGGGTAACCAAGCTCGTCACGAAGCCTATGTTCCGGAGGAGATCTCTGCAACTCCGCACCACCATAGAATTCCAGCTGTCGGCGGACAACCGCCCGTTCTTATCAGTAACGCGGAGTTAATGGAGCAGTTGTATCGTATGGGAACTGCCATAAATAACTTTAGGGCAAGATTGGATTCTGTGGAGCAAGTGCAAGAAAGTAGGAGAAAATCTCGAGTATTCCATGAAATCATCGTCGATCGGGGAAAGCCCAAAAAGTTGAGGAAAGCTCTTGAGGAGGAGAAGAAGTTCAGGAACGGAGGTTCCACTTGGTTACTCCTCGAAGGTTAGACTATTCTAATCCTATTATTGAACATCCAAGTGAAGATAATTGTGATCGTAGGTTGTTAGATGTTCAAGAGAGATAGAGGGTGCGCCCTCATCCCCATAGGTCTGGGCGCACTCCAAGTGAAATTCTACGGGATGAAGAGAGGATGGCCAGGGAGAAGAAAAAATTTGCAAGTTTGAAGGAACGCCTTGGAATCAGGCTTAATGATGATGATCTAAGGATGGTACTCCTTTAGCATCAAAGGAAGGAGAAATACTTGGAATCGAGGCCCCGTGATCCACAACGCGCGCCCCCTGGTAACAGGTCAAGGCCCCTTGGACATGAGCGAGCCCTTCCTAGGAATGATAATCCACAGCACGCGCCCCCTAATAACAGGTCGAGGCCCCTTGGAAATGAACAAGCTCCTCCTTGTGATAATACTGGAAGAAGAAGTAGATGTGATAATGGTGATAGAAGAATGGAGATATATCAAGGGAATGGGCGACCTCATAACAATCAAGGGGCACCCTCAGGTGGTAGATCACCTCGTATTTATTAGGTTCCCTTAAGCACCTCCAGTGAAGTGAGGTCGAGGTCGCGCGCTCCCTCGAAAGAAAGGTCTCGTGAAAATTTTCAGGGAAGTCCCCAGCCTCAGGGGAATCCCCAACCTCAAGTAAATCCACAGATTGAGGGAAATCCCTAGGGTCAGCAAACTCAAACTCAAACTCATGTTGAGGTCCCAGGAGGTGCTCAGACAACAGTTCAACCTCCACCCTTGGGGGGTACTCAGTCAGGGGCACAACAGAATGTCCAAAATATCCCTGGAGTTGGAACTTTCAACGTGGATGATTTAAAGAGGTTACTTGCTCATTTGGATGGAGGAAGGATATCCGCTACTTGTTAACACAAAATCACGCAAGTGTACGTGGTCACAAGTAATACAGATATAAATCAAGTTCGTTCCACAGAGATCTGGTTTAGGTTTCAATTCAGTAGATGTACCTATGCAACAATGTATGGTTTTAATTCACTGCTAAGATAAAAAACAATTTGGGGTTTTTGATTATCTAAATTAAACTAAGATGCAAATTATTAAACTAAGAATTAATTAACTAATGAGATTCAAAACTGATTTACTTATATGAGAATAAACATGTGATCCTAACTTCATTAAATACTTCGCTTAGATCTAACGCCTTAAATCACTATATGCAATGGTTATGATATCTGATCGGGAGGAAACAAGTACACGCTACCTGTCAGCATACGTATACCAAACTACCCATACATCCATAAAAGAGATAGAAGATGAATAGACACCAATTATGCTTAGACCCTATATGTCTATAGAATTTGAAAACATAACGGTTGACGAGCAAGTTATCCATAAAGATCACACAGGGCAGCATAAGTATTTTCATCTTACACTACGAATCATATTGATAAACAATTATGAACCTATGCTAGCATGGCAAGTTCCAAATCTCAAGATCCACTTTCACTTCACAAGAGATTAACAGATTAGATGTTAGCTACGCACCTATCAATTAAGCATAACCATATGAGGATATCAGATATACATCACACACAGATCTTTAAAGCATCAAGATACTAAGCTCCATAAATAAATCCGTTAGAATCCCATGACAACGATTAGTTCATAATCGAACCGTTCGTCACCATGGGATTTGATGAAAACATGATAATAAACAAAGTATGAATAAAAGTAGCAATAATATTAAAATAAAGAGTTAAGAAAACAAATCTAGAATCCAAAGTATCGCCTAAGAAAAGAATACAAAAGATGAAGTAGATCTAGATCTGTTGCTTGTCACGAGCTTGAATCATTCTCCGCTTTTCTCCCTTGCAAATCTAAGTTACGATATGTAATAATACAAATTACAATGCTAAGATGTGTTTTTATAGCCCTAGTTATCTTGCCAAGCAAGAAAAATACCCTACAATACAATTAGAATTCGAATAAACTACCTAAAATACAATTAGAATTCGAATAGGGGCAAAACAGACATTTTTCAACAATTTTCTGGTGAACCGCGTGCTGCCTACGCCTCCACAGTGCTGCCTGCGCTTGAGCTGCTATTTCTGTGACTTCTGGAGCGCTACCAGTGCTCTAAGGGCGCTGCCTGCACTTGAGCTGCTGGCAGTTTGCTTATTTCTGCTCCGTTTCTTCGTTTCTTCGCCTTTTCTTCCCGTTCTTTTTGCACAAGCTTCCGTATTCAATTTCCTTAGCTTGAAATCTTCATGGCAACCCACGACAAGACTTCATTCTTCATTTTATTGCACAAATCAACTCCAAAAATGACGGAAACTTCAACCCTAATCGTCATTTCTTCAAACCTGCACACTTAAGCAAAACACATCAAAACTACGACAAACTTGAGGCCAAGTGAATCAATTCAAGTTGATATGGAATGATCTAAATGGATATAAAATCCATTTATCACTATTGCTCAAACTTCCACTCCATTTTCAGTAGAGGTCAGAGAGGCGCAGCTACCTACTGGATATAGATCCATTACTAATAACCTTCGATTTCATGGAAATGCAGACCCTGTGGAATTCTTGGGATGTTTCGACATTGAGATGGATGTTTACCATGTAACTGATCTAGCAAGATGCCGATTATTGGTAGCAACTTTCAGGGAGAGTGCTCAACAATGGTTTCAAAAGCTTGGACTAGGGGTAATCACATCTTGGGAGGTGATGAGAACTTTGTTTTGACTAAGTTCCAGGCAGCAGTGAAGTATGCTCCACCAGTTACTACTTTGGCCAATATCAAGCAAAAGGAAGGAGAGAGTTTGCAGTCTTACTTCAAAAGATTCAATTCAGAGTCCACCTTGGTCAGGGGAGCGACTGATGAAACATTCAAGAGTTTCTTGATATATAGTTGGATTACAAGTAGGAACGGATTTCTAGAAGCGTCTCCAAAGAAGAGATCCAGCTACTTTGGCTGATGTGTTTGCGCAAACTGAGTCTTTCAAGATTGTAGAGTAATCCTTGGCGATAACCGAAAGACAGATACACAAGGGATCTCTAAAGGGCGAACTAACAAGAGGAAGGATAGGTTTGTGAGTCCTGCGCATCGTGTAACACCACCAGATCTGGGGTCCGGGATCGGGTCGTTACGGTCTTATTTTCCATGATTGATACTTTACTTGAGTCCACAATAAATAAATCACATGTTGTGACCCCACAATAATATCCACTCACACACACACACATAGTTATAGTCCCAGAGATGAAATTGAAATAAGTCTCACATTACGGATCCACGAACCTAAGTTATTACAAACCAAAAGGATAACATCATAAGTTTAAGAGTTTTGCCGTTGAATAACATTATTGATACATATAATTAAACTGGTAAACCAAAGGCTGCTGATCTATGCTACCTCAGCAATGGCAGCAATGATATCAACGGGTAGTCCTGTGGGGCGGGTAACCTGCTTGCGCCGAGTGCGCCTGACGCAAGCCATGTGACCTAACTGTTGTTGTGACATAATAAATAAGCAAGGGTGAGCAATAGCCCACCAACAATAATATAATTGTACAGTGATATATATGACAGTTCAAAGATATAGTTTGAAACCATATGCCATGCATTAGCGAAAATAGTGCCAGTTCAATATAAAGGATGAAGTTACAAGGTAACTTAACACGTGTATATTTCGTGGAAGTATATGCTATGTCAAGATAAGCAAGATAGCATCATTTTCATAAAATAGGAACTTGCAAGAAAGATATTGCAATTCCAGTTTTCAAATACTTTTCAACTCTGCCAACCATGATGATGTTGCAGAAAATTTCCAACATTGAGATAGATGAACTAATACTGGAGTTTGACGTGCCAGGAGACATAGCATTTACACGATGATCAGTCGCATGTTATGCTCCCCACCTCTTGTTCTCTACATGTAGAAGGAAGCACCGACGGATTTACTTGTCTACCGCCCTCTGGAACCCCCTCGGCCAACGGTTGGGCCATTTGTTGGACCGGCGCCACTGGGTCACTTACGCATCACCTAGTTCATTTCACATCCATAACTTTGAAACGTAAAGTTCGTCCATCTTTCCCCAAGTATAATACTTGTTGATAAGACTCCACAAAGTAGTCGTATCTAGTTGGAAAGGAAAATTCACCAATATTTCCCAAGCTGCTGCTTGTTAATGGATACCAACTTGTTCCAACATTCTTACCCCTCGAATAATGAGTGGGTACACCCAATTCCATGGATAATAGCAACCAAGTTGCGAGTGAAACGAATAATTTATGACCGGGCAGCCACAAGATAAATAACATTTCTCAAGTAGGGTTCCCTTATTATCTGAGAGACAGGATTGAATGAAGAATAGAGTTTGAGAACCTTCCTTGATATAATAATAATAATAAGATTCTAAATTAATTCATATAATGTTCGAAGATCAATGATACTATGTGAATGAAGTAAATCGTCTTTGAATCAAATTAGAAGAATTAAATAAATATTCCAAGAATATTTAATAAGTCCCAATTATTGGAAGAGCATTGCTCGAAATGATCTGTGAATAAATATTCATAGTAATATTCATTTGAACGAATAATGAATATTCGAGTGAATAAAAATATTTATTGATGAAATAATCGTCAAATGGGTATTTGAGATAATATTCATTGAACAACTAATGAATATTCAACTTAATAATATTTACGGAAGAAATTATTATCAAATGAATATTTGAAATAATATTCAATAATTGAATCGACTTTAAATGAATGTTGAAGATAACATTCATTGACTAAAGCAATATTTAAAATAATATTTATCGAATAATTTGAGTTCGAATCAATGTTCAACTAATATTTATAGAATAGCTGGAGTCTGAATGAATATTCGAAATAATATTCATTTGAATAGATAAGGCTCGAATGAATATTAAAAATAATATTCATTAAATAAATACTCTCGAATGAATATTAAAAATAATATTTATTGAGTAAATAAGCTCGAATGAATATTCCTTAAGTAAATAACTTAAATGAGGGTTCGAAATAATATTCGAAATATTATTTATCAATATTATTCCAATATTGATAATAAATATCCCAAATAATATTTATCAAATAATCTTCAAAGAATATTCCAAATATTATTCGCCAGATAATAAATGGAAAATATTTACTTAAATATTTCCTTCTGAAAATAATATCAATATATAAAGGAATATCGACTCCTGGTCTATAATCAAAGAATGAGATTTAACTGCCCTTCGCTTAAGGGTCTTAGTGATATCCGGCTTATAACTGATATATTAACTATCTAGCTTATAAGCCAACAATAATTCCAGGAACAAGTATATCAATATGAATTTAAAAGTAGGCATACATGCTATGGCATATGTATAACAGAAAGCATATATATGTATTCACAACAAAAGCTTTTTTTTAAAAAAGGATTTGAAACTTGCCTGGAAATCGAGTGCGGGTAGGGGTAGTGGTAGCGTGTCCCGAGTCAGCCTGGTGATCTATAAATAGCCAAGGCATTCGGGATTAATCACTTATCATATTTAAAAGGTTAAGTATACACTCTACTTAAGTCGAAACACGTTTTCGAATTATCTCGTTATACACTTCTTAGTGTAACTCTTTTTATCACCGATGCGATTCGACATTTGTTCGCTATTATGACATGTCGTCATACCCACACTTGATACATACTTAAGCCATGTAAGTTTTAAGATCGATCAATTACGAATCAAGATTGTACTACGAGTTTTATCGCCCGTTTTCTAAGTCATTTACCAAAGTCATAACTAAGTATGCTTTTAGGGGTTCGTTCGCGTTTAACCTTGATTCGAATATTTTTATAAAATCGGAAAACGATCCATTCGACATGTGGTTTTCTTCCACACCTTCCTTTTTACCTCTAATATTTAATTATTAAGATTTTCCACTAATTAAACGACATTTAAGGGAATCAATTTCAATTACGAACTTTCATTTACAGTTCCGAACCACTTTTACGAATTTAATCATAACTCCTAAACCGTAAGTCCGTTTCATGCGATCTTTATATCAAAACGAAGCTCATAACATAATATATCTTAACATGGAAGATTACGAAGATAGGCAGTGAGTTAAGCCTACTGTGATGCACGGTTTTCAAGGTTTAACAAAAATCGGGTATTACGACAGCTATAGATCGAACGTTCTAAAAATTATAACAACAATACCAAGCCACACCGGGCACAAATCCAACTTATACACATGATTCTCATCTTTTTTTCAGTCCAGGAACATCATGCTTAACCAACAAGATCATCATCTCTTACTAAAATCACTAACCACTAACTAATCATGCTTATAACATTAACATAATCATAACTAGGCTAGATCCATCAAGAACATGCATAAATCTCAAACAAGAGCTAGGGTTCTTAAAGATTATACCTTCCTTGGAGTATGATCTAGCCTTACTAAGCCTTGAATGGTCCTTGTCTAGCCTTAACAAACCTTAGATCATCCAAACAAAACAAGAAATCAAAGTTAGTTTCATGAAAACACTATTCATCCTCCTCTTGGATGATTTATTTGAAAATGGAAACAAAGGAGATTGAAGCTAGGATTTTTAGGAGATTACTTTTATGAAATATAGACTCATAATAAAAGTTTCAAGATCAAATGTTGGTTGCAAGCTTGATTTTGGTTTTGAAATTAAGGAAGAAGTCGAATGCTTCTTTTTGAAAGAAATGAAGTTGGTTGCTTTGTTTGCTTGGCTAATCTCTTGTTCTCATCTTGCATCATTGAGATATTATCTCATAAAGTAGCTTTATTAAAGCTATTATGTCATGGATGATGAATTTTGATGGCCATGTGTCTTGTTTTTGTGGTTGGATGAGAAAAGGATGCTAAGTACTAGTTAGCTTCTTAATCTTGCTAGTTACTTATGTAACTAATTGGTTTCTAGATATTTATCACTCGCACATGCATGCACCTTGCTTCCTCTGCTTGATTCTTTGTCCGTTTATTGCTTAATTCATTGATCGTTCGAGGGAATAACTCATTCGTTTCTAGTTAGGGTTTTACCGAAAACCTTCTTAATATTTATAATACTATTCTCCATCTTTCTTAATACTTCTCGAATATAAATTCCTTAAATCCCTTTAATAAATCCTTAAGTCTTGCAGTGTCAAGGGAAATCTCGGAAAAAATAAAAGTGCTATTTTTCTGAATCTGACAGCTTTTACATACACTTATTTCGCCCCTGGATCATGAATACGAACTCCGAAATCCGTTCTGAATACTCCTACATAGTGTCGTCTAATAATATTCTTGTTTCACTCAAAAACACTATTCATACTTTATTCTTTCTTTTATTCTTTATAATTAATAAAAATGCCCTGGTCCTATTTCGGGCGTTCCTTAACCCTTTTACGGAACCACTGGACTAATAACAGATATTGATTTGGATGACATAAGAATAATCTTCCTATTTGGAATTAATATAACTTATATCCCTAGGAGATAGATCATTCTTATCTATGCTGTCAACCAAAAGCATTCTTCATGACATATAAATATTTGAATCTAAATCCATCCTCTTCATTCAATAAATAGTCGTTACATCGCAGTCATAACCACTATTCCCTCCTATATTAATACATAATAAAAAGTTTTAATTCTATCAAAAATCTGGGTTCTTACACATCGTACTCGGATTGGTGCCAATCAAGTGAATTCGACTGAAGTTGGCAGGAATTGGGGATCTCCAGACACTTACACCAACGATAGAAAGCCAAATAATTGTACTCCCTTGGCAGCTTCCATTGAGCACAACTTTGAGGTAAATAAGAACAAAGGGCTCTTCAGAAATCCAGAACCTCTATCTACTTTGCAGAGCAAAGACAAGAAGAAGTACTGTGAGTATCATGAGTCTTCGGGGCATAACACTCACGAGTGTCGTCAGTTGAAAGATGAGATTGAAGATTTAATTAAGGAAGGGTACCTAACTGACTAGATTGTTAGGGAGGTCAAGAAGCACAAGGAGAGTTCTGATAGGAAGGACGGATGGCACGCCCTCCGCAGTGATGATAAGCCTGAAGAGAAAAAATTTGTCAGAGAGGGAAGTATTCACACTATCTTCGGAGGACATCACATGGGGGTGATAGTAATAATGCTTTGGAGAGATATGCTAGAGAAGCAAGGTACAAACCTCTTACAAATGTGAATAGCTTGGAGTTAAGGCCGTCCAAATTGTTCAAGGGGGAGTGTGTAGATATTACTTTTACTGAGGAAGAAGCCAGGTTGGTACACCATCCTCATAATGATGCTTTGGTGGTTACAATCCATATTGGTTCCAAGAATGTACATCGGGTTTTCGTTGACAATGGAAGTTCAGTGAATATTCTGTACTATAGCACTTACAAGAAGTTGGGACTTTTAGATAAGGATATGATTCCAGATAATGGATGGATTTATGGTGTTTCAGACGAATCTATGAAAGTAATGGGAGCTACCAGTGACTCTTGGGGAAGGATCTCTTTCAGTGACTCAAATGATGGACTTTATGATTTTGGATCAGGAATAATCACATAATGCTTTGGTAGGGTGCCTCTTGTTGAAGGAAATGAAAGTTGTGACCTCCATCTACCATCTAACAATGAACACCAAATGGTGTGGGAACTGTACAAGGATCTCAGCATGACTCAAGGGATTGTTATCATAAGGCAATCAGAGGATTTAGAAGGCAGCAGGATGGAGGGTGCGCCCTCGGGGTAAGTAGTTCTGAAGGAGTCATGAGCATTGTCCCGGGTGAAGTTAAAGTCCATTATCTTGTCCAAGAGCCCGAAGATGAAGCACCTTCTTACAAGGTGCACCCTAAGGAGTTGTAGATTCATGTAGTTTGGCTCAGGGGGGGCCAAGCCTCTAATGTATGGAGGCTGATACGGCTCATGAATCTGCAAGGCATGATCGCTTGGTCCAGGGTCCCTTTGTTGTGGGGGGGTAGTTAGGCAACCCATATGCTGGATTGGTGTTTACGGGAAGCAGAGTGGAGGAGATCTGAATGCCTGAGAGAGGTGGACGGTTGTCTAGAGGGGAGACCACCATCTGAAGTTGGTTAGTCTCCTGCCCCGGGGGGACAATCACTGGTAGAGTTCTCTCATCATGGGGAGTCATACCTGTAGGTTGAGAACCATGAATCTGAGTGATCGCCCCTGTTGATGGGGGTATGTTCCCTTGTTCAGTGATAGCAGGTGGAGCAGAAGCAATGAGGATTGCCTCGGTTGAAACTGGAGTTGTTCTTCGTGTGGTTACCATGGTTGATGTTGTTTTCCCACAGACGGTGCCAAATGATGTGGAATAAAAACTATGTTATCGAATTGCGGCTAGGGTTTGTATGTATTTAATGTTAGGGTTCGTGAGCTTCGCACTTTAATGGTTGCTCTCGTATTCGTGGCTGAATCTGCCTTCACAAGATGCCTACGTACCTTGCTGAATATCAAGAATCAAGCCAAAAACGTAGTTCTGAGAATGAGGGGTCAGACCCTTTATATAGGCTGAGAAACCTAAGAATCGTAGTAGGGTTTGGAGACTTGATGGACAAGTCACTGCCTTAATGAAGGTTATAGACTCCTACCTTGTAGGAGTGTGTTTCCATATCGAATTCGGTGCCTTGGAGGCTACTCATAAAGATATTGTATCCTTATCTGACTCTTATTTGCAAACTGTTAATTAGCCTGATAAGTGGATTTTATATCCACTTGGATCGCTTCATTTTGGCTTAAATTGATTAACTTGGACTCAAGTATGTGGTGTTTTTGATTCGTTTTTAGTGAGATTGTGCAGGGTTATTATCTTTTCGTGGTGAGGTACAAAGTGCATATTTCATGGTGGAATTGAGTTTAAGAAGTGAAAGAATTGAAGTGGCAAAAGAAACGAAGGAAAAAGGAGTTAAAATGAAGAAATCAGCAAAAATCAGCAACCGGCAGATGGGCAGGCGCGCTGCGGCGCGGCACAGGTGCGCCGCGCCGCGCCGCGGTTCAACAGCTGCTAGGGTGCGCTGCGGCGCGGGTTAGGTGCGTTGCGGCGCGGGTCCTATTCTAACAGAATTGCTGGTTCACTGTTTGGGCCATATCTTGAGTTCTACAAGTCCGTTTTGGACGATCTTACAGTCCACACAAAGCTAATGGAATTCTCTTTCATTATAAAGTGGTCCAGATGTCCAAATACAACTGGAACGGCCCATAAATAGTGAAGAAAAGTCAGTTTCGAATTTTCCTTCAAAACATAATCAGTTTAGGAAACGTATTGGTAGTTTCTTGCTGGATAAGACTCCCGTGGCCTATATAAACACATCATATCATCATAAACAACCAACATAGAGAGAGAGCCAAGAGACGGAGAAACATAATCGGAGAAGGATTCCAACGCTCGTGACAAGCAACGGAGATCTAGATCTACTTCATCTTTTGTTTTCTCTAATTAGGCGATAGTCTTAGATGTTTTTGGGATTTGTTTTCTTAACTCTATCACTCTAGTTTTATTAATATTCAGACTTTGTTTATTATCATGGTTTCATCAGATCCCATGATGACGAGCGGTTCGATTATGAACTAATTGTTGTCATGGGATTCTAACGGATTTATCTATGTAGTTTAGTAGTTTGATTGCTTTAAAGATTTGTATGTGATGAATTCTTGATATCCTTGTATGGTTGTACTTATTCTTCTTGGATGCGTAGCTAACATCTAAGTTGTTTGTTAATCTCTTGTGAAGCGAGAGTGGATCTTGAGATTTAGAACTTGCCATGCTAGCATAGGATAAGTTGATGTATGTTTGACATCATGATTTGTAGCGTAAATAGAAATATATTATGCTGCCCTATGTGATTAATATGGATAACTTGTGCTTCAACCGTTATGTTTTTAAATCTTATAGATATATAGGGTCTAAACATAATTGGTGTCTACCCATCTTCTATCTCTTTTGTGGATGTATGAGTAGTTTGGTATTCGTATACTGAGAGGTAGCCTATACTTGTTTCGTGTTGTCTGATCAGATATCAAAACCATCATATGCATTGATTAAAAGCATCAACTCTAACCGAAGTATTTAATGAAGTTAGGATCCCATGTTTATTCTCATTTAAGCAATTCGATTTTACTCTCATTAGTTAATTAGATCTTAGTATTGTTAAATTGCCTCTTAGTTAATTTAGATAATCAAAACCTCAAATTTGTTAATTGTCTTAGTAGTGAGTAAAAACCTTACATTGTTGCATAGGTACAATAACTGAATTAAAACCAAAACCAGATCTCTGTGGGAAAGAACTTGGCTTATATCTATATTACTTGTGACCACGTACGCTTGCGTGTATTAGTGTTAACAAGTTTTTTTGGTGCCGCTGCCGGGGATCATCGATGTTTTTATTTTTAGTTTATGTGCTTGTCATCAGTGGTCGTTAGAGTTCACTGACTCGGATTGTTTCTTACTAAGTTACTTTGTTTATGTGTTTCAAGTACTTGAGCGTGTATGCGAACACTTTCTCAAACTCGAAACTGGGAGGACGTAGAACCAGTAGCATATAAAAAGGAAGAGGAACTTGAACCAACAGTAGAGATGGGTGATCAAGCAGCAGTAGCAGTTAAGGCTTTGAAGGACTATTCTCAGCCAAAGATCAATGACATCCAATCAAGTATTGTCAGGCCAGCCATTACAGCTAACTGTTAGGAATATGTTGTACTTGATGATAACTTCACAATCAATCAAAATTGTATAAGTCAAGTTTTGTAACTGTCAACGGATGAGACATTATAACTCTATCCGTTGACAGGTAGCTCATCAACGGATGAGGTTTTGTAGCATACTGTAGTACCTCTATGCTATCAGTTGATAGTATTTCTATTCAGAGTCATGTTAACCATCATTGGATAGGCAGAATAGGGTAGCCAATTGTAAATAAGCTATGCTATGTAATTCTGTCTAAGTGAAAGTGTATCAACGGATGAAGACAGGACTCTATCAACGGATACAACTCAAATCTACTCTATCAACGGATACAGCTCAAACTACCATCAACGGATGACTGTGTACAACATCAACGGATAATCATTAACACTTTCTTCTATGCTAGCTGGGAATTAGCAGTTGATAAGGACAGGTTTGACTGACAGATCACATGGGTTTATAGTAGGTATAAAAAGCAGTATGGCAGCCATACTTTGGAAACGCAGAAGAAAGAAGCATTCCATTTACACAGTACATACAAGAAAGGTGCAGGGGACATATCTGTTCACAAGGACAACCTTTCGGCTACATGTGGAGTTGGAGTGGAGTAGCAAGTCAACTTGAATTAGATTAATATTATCTTATTCCTGTAGTACTTGTAAACTTGGGATATATAACCAAGTGTAGCAACTCTTTAGAAACCAAGAAAACAGACATATTTGCTTAGGGTTTCTTGAATATCTTTAGAAGCAAAGAGTTGTAAAACAGAAGCTGTGTACATTTGTATCACAGAGTTTTCTTCGAATAAAAGTCTCAAGTGGTACATTCAACCACTTGATTTTTATGTGTTTGTGAATCTTTTCTCATTCAGTAATTATCCCCTTATAGATTTCTGTGGTTCTTATCAGAAATTTATAAATATCAAGAATTGTATTCAACCCCCCCTTCTACAATTATACAAGTGTGTAATCTGGGAATAACAATTGGTATCAGAGCAAGCTTCTAACATATTTGAAGTTTAAAGATCAACACACTTCCAACATGTCTAAGAAGGATTATGGAGTAAAGATACCAGTTCTTGATAGAGAAAATTACTTTCACTGGAAAGTAAAAATGCGTCTACATCTCATGTCTATTGATGAAGGTTTTGTAGATTGCATTGAGAAGGGTCCTCATGTTCCAATGAAGACTGCATCAAGAGTTGGCCTTGCTGCAGATGCACCAGACACTTACATTCCCAAACCTATTTCTGAGTGGAGTACTGAAGACGTTGCAGAAGTCCACAAAGATAAAAAGACCATGAATATTCTGTTTAATGGCTTAGAAACAGACATGGTTGACAATGTTATCAACTGTACTACCTCCAAGGAAGTATGGGACATTGTTCAAACCCTTTGTGAAGGTACAGAACAGGTAAGGGAAAACAAGATGCAACTACTGATCCAACAGTATGAGCACTTCCATTTCAAGAATGGAGAGACATTGAATGACACATTTAGTAGATTTCAAAAGCTACTGAATGGCTTGAAACTGTATGGAAGAATCTACCAAGTGAAAGATTCTAATCTCAAATTTCTGAGATCACTACCCAAAGAGTGGAAGCCAATGACTGTTTCTCTAAGAAACACTCAAGAGTACAAGACATTTACTCTTGAAAGGCTCTATGGAACTTTAAAGACATATGAACTAGAAATGGAGCAGGATGAAAAAATTGAGAAGACCCAAAAGAAAAGTGGGTCAGTTGCACTTGTTGCCAACTTGGAGCAGAAGGAGGAGAAGAGGACTGAAGCTGCTAAATCTACACCAAACAGGGAGGTTTGTGAAGGTAGAGCAGAATCAAGCAAAAGCAAGGAAAAAGTGTCTGAAGAAATGAGTGTCCTTCAACAGGATGAATTGGATGAGATAGATGAGCATTTGGCCTTTCTATCTAGGAGATTCTCTAAGCTAAAATTCAGAAGAAACTCTGGGGTGGCTAAGCCATTTAACAAGGATTTTTCCACAAGCAATTATGTGGATAAATCCAAAATTAAATGCTATAATTGTGGAATTGCTGGTCACATGATAAGTGAATGCAGGAAGCCTAGATCTGAGAACAAGGGAAAGCCAACTGAAACTGTTGACTACAAGAAGAAATATTTTGATCTTCTCAGACAGAAAGGAAAGGCATTCATGACCCAAGAGTATGACTGGGCTGCTGATGAAAATCATTCTGATAATGATGCTGAGTTTGTCAACCTTGCATTGATGGCTGATTCTGAGCAGGAAGCAAGTTCAGCTAGCAATCAGGTATTTTCTACTAATCTCTCTGAGCTCACCAAAGAGGAATGCAATAGTGTTATAGATGAAATGTCTACTGAACTATATCACTTGAGTGTTACTCTTAAATCACTTACTAAAAAGAACAATAGGATTAAAGAGACTAATCTGTTTTTGAGTGATAGAAATGCTGCTCTAGAAATTCAATTTCTAGAATTTGAGAAAATGAGAGTTGATTGCAATGATGCTAAAAGTGAACTTGAAGCTGTGTTAAAAAGAGAACTGATTTTAAGAGACCAGCTTGAGAAAGAACAAGGGATAATTGCTAAATTTCAAAGCTGTAGGAATGTTTCTCAAAACATAATAGAAGTCCAGGGAATAGAATCATTTGTGAGGGATACCTGGACTCAAAAGAAAAAGGAGTTAGAACCTTGCCTTGAGGATCTAGAGACTATTTGTGAATCAACGGATAGTGATCATCCGTTGACAGATGAACCATCAACGGATGAGAGGTATCCATCGACTAACAAAAAGTCTGTTAGTAAGAAGGAACTCAAGAAACTGAATAATCAGTATGGTCCAGTAGCCAAGAACTTTGTTTCTGGTGAAAGTAGCCAAGCCAAATCAAGTGAGAAGGCTAAGGCAGGTGATTTACTTAACAAAAAGGCTGTTGGTAAATCAGTTAATGAAAAGATAGAGACTGAGGGTAAAAAGAAAAAGAACAGAAATGGTAAGATAGGCATCAACAAGAAAAATAATTATTCTCCTGACAAGTTTGCTCCTAGGAAAACTTGTGGTAATTGTAATAGTGTCAATCACCTATCTTCTAATTGCAAGTCTGTTAAAAGGACTCCTTTTCATGTATCTCAATCTATGCCAAGTATGCATGCAATGCCTGGTTTGTATCAGAATGCTAGTTTTTCAAATCCATATGTGAACATGCCATATGTGTCTAATCCTTATTTTCAATCTGTGAATATGCCACAAATGTCATGGAGCATTCCTAGCATGAATAATATGTATGCCAATTTTCCACAAAAGCATGCATCAAATATTTATGCAAATGAGCATCTGTCAAAACCTATCACTCAAGCATCTACACCTAAAGTGAAGATTGCTAAGAGTGCAAAACCAAAGGTTAACAAGAAAGGACCCAAGGAAACTTGGGTACCAAAATCAACTTGATTTGTATTTTGGAATGTGTGCAGGGAAATAGAAGGAATCTATGGTACCTAGACAGTGGATGCTCTAGGCATATGACAGGAGATTCAACCCTGCTCACAGAGTTGAAGGAGGCAGCTGGCCCTAGAATTACCTTTGGAGATGACAACAAAGGATATACTAAGGGATATGGCTTGATTTCAAAGGACAATGTCATCATTGAAGAAGTGGCTTTAGTTGAAGGTTTGAAGCACAATTTGTTGAGTGTCAGTCAGATTTGTGACAACGACTATGAAGTAAAGTTCATTAAAGAAGCCTGTGTTGTTTCTGCCAAGGAAAACAACAATGTAGTATTGACAGGCTTTAGAAGAGGAAATGTTTACATAGCTGACTTCAACTCAGTATGCTCAGAATCCATTACTTGTCTCTTCAGCAAAGCAAGCAAGGATGAGAGTTGGCTATGGCATAAAAAAATGTCAAATTTGAATTTTAAAGTTATGAATGATTTGGTAAGAAAGGATCTTGCTAGAGGAATCCCTCAATTGGAGTTCATCAAAGATGGATTGTGTGATGCCTGCCAATTAGGGAAAAAAAGAAGTCATCCTTCAAGAGCAAGACAGAGTCATCCATTGTTAAGCCACTTCAATTGCTGCATATGGACTTATTTGGTCCAGTAAATGTCATGTCCATTTCAAAGAAGAAATACTGCCTGGTGATTGTAGATGATTTTTCTAAGTTTACATGGACCTTCTTCCTGCACTCCAAAGATTGTGCAAGTGAGATCATCATCAATCATCTCAGACTAGTAAACAATGGTTCTGAAGCCAAAGTACAAAGAATCAGGAGTAACAATGGCACTGAATTCAAAAATTCCACAATGAAGATTTTCTGTGAAGAGAATGGAATTGTCCATGAGTTTTCTGCTGCTAGAACACCTCAACAAAATGGGGTTGTTGAACGGAAAAACAGAACTCTCATTGAAGCAGCTAGAACAATGCTAAGTGAATCAAGATTGCCAACATATTTCTGGGCTGAAGCTGTCAACACTGCCTGTTTCACTCAGAATATTTCCTTGGTCAATCAAGCTAGAGGAATGACTCCTTATCAGATATTCACCAACAAGAAATCAACTTTAGCTTTTCTTCATGTCTTTGGATGTAAGTGTTTTGTGCTAAGGAATCATGGAGATAACTTGGGCAAATTTGAAGCAAAGGCAGATGAAGCTATCTTTGTTGGGTATGCAACAGGGAAAGCCTATAGAGTCTACAATTTAAGAACCAACATTGTTATGGAATCTGTACATGTTGTGTTTGATGATCAAAAGATTCTAGGTCTAAATGATGAAGGCTTCCATGAAAAGTTGAGATTTGAAAATGAGGTAGAAGGAAGAATGTAAATTGATGATGATGAGGAAAATGAAGATCATGACCATGAAAATTCACCTAGAGTTGTTGGTCCAACTAGAAGTGATGCTAACACTGGAAATGAAGCATCCGTTGACAGTCATACTGGAGCATCAGATGCATCCGTTGACAGGCATTCTCATGCATCCGTCGACAGGCAAAATGGAGCATCCGTTGATAGACAAAATGATGCATCCGTTGACAGTCAACTTCATAATTCCGCAAGGACAACAAACTCAGGGGGAGTTTCTCAAAGTCAAAACTCAATGACCAATCAACAAGATCATGCTCATTTAGATAAAGCAGCCTCATCTAGATCAAACCTTCCACCTTCAAGAAAATGGACAGAGATCATCCTTTTGAGTTAATCATTGGTGACTCAAACTCAAGAGTCCAAACTAGGAGGGCCACACAAGAAGAATGTCTATACAGTAGTTTCCTGTCTCAAGAGGAACCTAAGAAAGTGGAAGATGCCCTTCTAGATCCAGATTGGGTCTTAGCAATGCAAGAAGAGCTAAACCAATTTGAGAGAAATAAAGTATGGAAGCTTGTGCCCAAACCTGATGATAGAGGTGTCATAGGTACCAAATGGGTTCTCAAGAATAAGACTGATGAAAATGGCATAATTATGAGGAATAAAGCTAGATTAGTGGCAAAGGGCTATTCTCAAGAAGAAAGGATAGATTTTAATGAAACTTTTGCTCCAGTGGCAAGACTTGAGGCAATTAGAATTTTCCTAGCCTATGCAGCACATGCTAATTTCAAAGTCTATCGGATGGATGTCAAAAGTGCCTTTCTAAATGGGGAACTGGAAGAAGAGGTATATGTCCATTAACCTCCTGGCTTTGAAGATCCAGAATTTCCAGATTATGTATATCTTCTCTTGAAAGCACTTTATGGTTTGAAGCAAGCACCAAGAGCCTGGTATAACACTTTATCTCAATTTCTTTTGGAGAATCACTTCACTAGAGGTACAATAGATAAAACCTTATTTCATAGAAATGTCAATGGTTCTTCAATACTTGTTCAAATCTATGTAGATGATATTATTTTTGGGTCTACAGATGAGAAGATTTGCAAAAGGTTTGCCAAACTTATGCAAAGTAGGTATGAAATGGGCATGATGGGTGAATTAACTTACTTTCTTGGTTTACAAGTAAAGCAAGTTAATGAGGGAATTTTCATAAGTCAAACAAAATATATTTATGATCTTTTAAAGAAATTTGACTTAATGGATTGTGCCTCTGCAAAAAAACCTATGGCCACTGCAACTAAGCTTGAGTTGAATACTAAGGAAAAATCTGTGGACATCTCAAGCTATAGAGGCATGGTAGGCTCACTTCTATATCTAAGAGCTAGTAGATCTGATATAATGTTTTCCACTTGTCTTTGTGCTAGATTTCAAGCTGACCCTAGAGAGTCTCACTTGATTGCTATCAAGAGAATTTTTAGGTATCTCAAGGGAACACCAAGCCTTGGCATTTGGTACCCAAGAGATTCTGGCTTTGATCTAATTGGCTATTCAGATGCAGACTATGCAGGTTGCAGAATTGATAGGAAAAGTACTACAGGCTCCTGTCAATTTCTAAGGAACAGGCTTGTGTCATGGTTCAGTAAGAAACAGAACTCAGTCTCCACTTCTACAGCTGAAGTTGAGTACATTGCTACTGGAAGTTGTTGTGCACAGATTCTTTGGATGAAAATCAACTTATTGACTATGGTCTAAAAGTTGAGAAGATTCCAATTTTCTGTGACAACACAAGTGCTATTGCCATCACAGAGAATCCAGTGCAACATTCGAGAACCAAGCATATTGACATCAAATACCACTTCATTAGAGAGCATGTGATGAATGGTACAGTAGAAATGCACTTTGTGCCAAGTGAAATGCAGCTTGCAGATATCTTTACCAAGCCACTTGATGAATCTTCATTCACAGGGTTGGTAGGAGAACTAGGTATGCTTAATTTTTCGTAATTCCTAGTGATATCTAATCAAACTGTATTGCAGCTAGAAATGTGTTTTGATTTACTTGAGAATTAAAAACTCTCAAAAAAAAATTTTAACAGAAATTTTGTCTAAGGCAAAATTTGCTTATCAACGGATATCCTTTTATCCGTTGGTAGTATAAACACATTACTAGATTTTCGTATGTCAACGGATAATAGGTTATCCACGTCATCGATGGATAAACTGTTTTCTCAACCGTTCATTCTTTATCCGTTGATATACATATTTTTTTTATATAGCCGTTGGTAAACGTGTATATTTAGTCACGGCTGTACTTCTTTTCTTTTCATATAACAGTTACTTTTGTCCAATGGAGTAATTACTTTTAATTATTTCATTTTTAATTCTTGAAAAATATAAAAGGCTGTCTTGTGCTCTCACATCTCACTTTTATTCATTTTCAAGAATCTCATATGTTAACTGCATCTTCTTCACTAAAACTCTCTGCAACAAAAGTTCAAACACTTCAATGGCGCCTATTGTTAAGATGATGTCTTCCACTGGGTTTACCTATGAGAAGAACAATTTCGCAGCCTTTGTTGATACAGTGAATGCTCCAGAAGCATATCACACCATGATGAATTTCGTGAAGAAATGCAAACTGTCATATGCTATGACTGCCACCACTCCTCTAATCCACGAGGTAATTGAAGAGGTGTGGGCATCTACTGAGTACATTGGCACAGACGGTACACTTGCTTTTTCTTTAAAGGGTAAAAACTATGTAGTTAACTCTGATGTGATAACTGCTTGTTTAAAATTGCCTGAGAATAACTGTCTGGAAATACCCAGTAATGCTGAAATTGTTACCATGCTTAATTCCATAAATTATACCCTTAGTACTGAGAACTTAGGGAAAATTGTTAGGAAATGTATGGTTAAAGAATGGAGTTATTTTTGTGATGCCTTCATTAAAACTTTTTCTGGCAAAATTAGTAATTTTGATGCTGTTACCAATTCCATGATAGTTATGCTATGTATGCTTTTGACTGATAAATTTTATAATTTTGGCTCACTAGTCATGTATGAGATAGCAGCTGAATTAGGTAAAAAGGAAACTAGGAGCAAGAATATTTATTTTGCTAGATTTTTTATGCTCTTAGCACTGTATGTATCTGAGAATGAGCTATCCATTGCTAACCCGGATAGCAAGTTCAATTGTTTTGTTCAGGAGAAGAGAGTCTTAAGTGATTTGATTCGAATGAACCTAAATGCAGAAGTACAATTGGTATATCTACCAATTGTTCAGGTAACTGTTTCCAACCCAGAAACTCCTATCACCAACCCCCAAATTTCTTTGCCTTCTAGTGTCACAATGGAGTCTGTGATTGTGACCAAACAGGCTCCTACCAAAGTGACCAAATCCAAAGTTCCAAAACCACAATCAAAAAGGCAAACCTCAGGTGTCTCTCAAAAGGCACCTGTTGCAAAAACTACCAAAACTCTTGAGGGGAGTGTGAAGGTGGTAGTGAGTGGTGAGGGACAGGGTGAACATCAAAGAAGCTCTAAGGATAAGGAAGGTGAGGCAGGTGCAACCAACATTTTAATCTCTCAAAAGACTGTTAATGAACCTTCAATCCAAATTCTAGTTACATTCTCTCAACAGGGTGTGACTACTGATTTAAGTTCCACTCCAGGAACACTGCACAAAAGGGCAAGAGACACAGATAGCTCTCACTCAAAAACCTATGTTAGAAGAGTCAAATCCAAAACCATTGGGGAATCACAGGGTGCACACACAGTACAGCAAACTGTACCTTCTCAAATTCAGTTTGATGTGACTTCAATAAATGTGGAGTCACAGCCCCTTGATCTTAACCTTCAAATCGATACACATTTTAATCCACCATCACCAACTCCATCTCTGGATGTGGATATGATATCTACATCAATTCCTGATTCTCCATCTTTAAAATTCTTGGAGAAGCCCCACTCAACAATTGGTGGTCATCATCTTTTAGATGATTTGTTGGGCCATCAATCTTCCATTCCTGAATTCACAACACTATCTGTGGCCTCTTCCTTAAAATCAATCACCACAGATTCAGTGTTGGTTTTCACTTCAACGGATACTCTTTTTCCTTCATCAACGGATATCCTTCATCCGTTGACAAGTGTTTCTCCATCAACGGATGTGTCTACAACTAATCATCCGTTGACAACAATAACTACTACATCAATGGATACACTTTATCCGTTGACAACTCTCTCTACCACTGCAAAATGTGACATTCCCATGTCAACTATGGAGGAGTTTGTAGTAGTTGAAACACTTTTAGGAATGAGGGAAGGGAGTGAGAGGTTGCCTTGTGAGCAGGAAAAAGGAGAGAAAAATAATGAGAGGCTGACCATTTCTTCCGGTCAGGCAAAAGGAGAGCAAGAGAGTTCCACCTTAGTAGGTGAAGGTGAGGGTGTGAGAGGTGTGAGCCAGGGGGAGCCCCTGATGCAAGAAAAGAGAGATGAGAGGAGAGAAGGGACTACAGGAGAAATAAGGCATGAAGATTCAGCCATTGCTAGTGAGTTAATGGAGGTTAATGAAGCCTCTAAAGAGATGGAATTTCGACAAGAATATCAGTCAATTATTGACTCCATCTCTTTGGATCCTGAAACCTTTACTCATCCTATTTCTGCCTATCAAGTCATGGCACAACAGGGCAATGTGGAGGCAGAGGAGGCAATGCACCTAGTGCACACCTCTCAATCTCTACAAAGAGCAAAGGAAGCTTTGACAGCTCTATCTTCAGATGCTGACAGTAAAGAGTTTGGCAATAATGACAGTGCTAGCACCTCAAGTGATGAAGAAGTCGATATGGAAGATACTCCAGAATGGCTATTTTCTTCTACCACTGTGGTTGGTGACTTCAATGTGGAGATTATGAAGCAATATCAATCTGCTATGGCTGAGCACCAGCATGCAGATCCACAGAGGAAGGTTGTCCTTCAGCAAATATTGGCCTCCCTCAAACTTCACAAGATGCATATGGTTATTCAAAGAACCCAACAGGAGGAGGTGCAAACTGCAATAAGGGAAATGAAAGTGGAACTAGATGCCAGGATTGAGGCACTAACCCCTACTACCACTCAGAAGGTGCTGACTAGCAAGTTATTGAAGGAAGATAGTCTGGCCAAATCAGTTCAGCATCTTTCCTCCAGAGTGGATAGTATGGAATCTCAAATGCAGACAGTCATTGCCAACCAAGCCAAACAGACTGAGCTACTGGAAAAGCTACTTGCAGCCTCATCTCCAACCCTTGATGCTAACAAAAAGGGGGAGAAAAAGGTAGAAGAGGTTGTTGTTGCAGCTAGTCAAATTCCAGCATCCAGTAGCAAGATAGCACAGAGTGAGGGGGAGCAACAGCCAATTATAGTGGTCAATCCAACAGAGTTCTCTATAGAGGCTTCCCCTGTGAAGAAGAAGAAAATGGTGTTGCCTGAGGTTCAAAGTATATCAGAAATCTCAGATGGTGAAAGGCAAGCCAGAATAGAAGCCTTAGAAAAGATCAACAAGGAGGCAAATGAAAGAATTCTGAGGACAGAGAGAATGATCAATGAATCAATTGTATCAACTCTGTTCTCTACTCAGTCCTCAGCTCCAACAACATCAACTACAATTTTGAAGGTGCTCACTCCAGAAATTGTGGCTCCTACATTCTATGATGCTAAACCATTCTATGTCAAAGAATTTGAACCATACATAAGAACCAGAGCCTACTCTCCACCAAAGGCAAATGGGAAGAACAAGTTACAATTGGACTTTCCATTTCCCAAGGATGATGATGAGAAGCTAATGGGAAATACAATCAAAGAGTTCAAGGAAAAGACAAATAAGAGTGTAAGAGATTGGATGGCTGTGATAATAAGGAATGGAAAAGTGTTAAATATATCCAACAGCCATCCTAGATTTGTTGAAGCAAAAAGAGAGGAAACCTCCAAACTTCTAAGGGAAGCTCATCCAAGTGAAGAAAATCAATATGAAAACTCAGAAGAGAAGCAAGCCAGACTGGCTCAGGAGTTAATGGATGAGGTAAAGGATGAAATGAGGGAACCTGAGGAAGTCCCCAAATCCAAAACTAAAAGGAGAGTGAAATCAAAGGCAAGGAGGCCTGTCTCTCCAGAAATTGTAAGGAGAGAAACTGTTGGCTCATCACAATCTTTTTCTGCAGAAGTATTCGACCCAACTGTGAACTTCCATGGTGACCCTATAATCCCTAAAGAGGAACCAATGAACCTTGACTCCATTGAGGTTCCTTCATTCTTGCTGAAGCCTCAACAGAAGCCTAATCAGAAGAAAAGGATACCAAGGAAGCAACCTTCAAAGGAACCAATTCAGGTTGCTAGGGTACCTGCTATTGTCAAGCAGTCAATCTTGGAAAACAAGGATGATTTTATCTATCAGGCAGATATTGAAGAATACTCTGGCATGAATCTGTATCTGGATGAATTGTCAGAAGTAAGAGGAATTAACAAATATAAACATTTGCCTGAGAGATTGGTCTTTGTATACAAGGGAAGAAAGGAAAGGACATGGCCACTACAGAGGGTTCTTAGAGAAAACTATCTGACCTTAACCAAAGTGTTCTCTGCAATCAAGAGATACACAGGGTTCTCCAGGATAGCAAAAGGGGAGATACTGGACAGAATAGAATAGATAAGGAGAGAATGGAACTCACCATCAAGACTACCAAGGAAGATGAAGATCCCATACAATGGACAGAAAATTCATCTTCAACCCTTCTGGATGATGGAGTTCAGGGATGAAGATGGTAACAGGAGATTCTTCAGGTTAGAAGATCAACTATCAAAGACTAGTTCTCAATACCTGAGATGGTTACAACAAAAGCTAAATCCAAAAGTTGTTGAAGAAGATGCCTTCTATAGGCAACTCCAAATGCAAATTGAGTCCAACCAGAGAGAAGAAACAGTATTAATATGCTCAGTCTAGAGGAGCACTTATCTGTAAATTTCTCAAACTTGTTGTATTTTAATTTTTGTAGCTTAATACAATTTTTGCATAGTTCTATATATATTCTTAGGAATGTTTTGTTATCATCAAGGTCCTAAATTTATGCTTTATTGCCATCAAGTATAAATTGGGGAGATTGTTAGGAATATGTTGTACTTGATGATAACTTCACAATCAATCAAAATTGTATAAGTCAAGTTTTGTAACTGTCAACGGATGAGACATTATAACTCTATCCGTTGACAGGTAGCTCATCAACGGATGAGGTTTTGTAGCATACTGTAGTACCTCTATGCTATCAGTTGATAGTGTTTCTATTAAGAGTCATGTTGACCATCATTGGATAGGCATAATAGGGTAGCCAATTGTAAATAAGCTATGCTATGTAATTCTGTCTAAGTGAAAGTGTATCAACGGATGAAGACAGGACTCTATCAACGGATACAACTCAAATCTACTCTATCAACGAATACAGCTCAAACTACCATCAACGGATGACTGTGTACAACATCAACGGATAATCATTAACACTTTCTTCTATGCTAGCTAGGAATTAGCAGTTGATAAGGACATGTTTGACTGACAGATCACATGGGTTGATAGTAGGTATAAAAAGCAGTATGAAAGCCATACTTTGGAAACGCAGAAGAAAGAAGCATTCCATTTACACATTACATACAAGAAAGGTGCAGGGGACATATCTGTTCACAAGGACAACCTTTCGGCTGCATGTGGATTTGGAGTGGAGTAGCAAGTCAACTTGAATTAGATTAATATTATCTTATTCCTGTAGTACTTGTAAACTTGAGATATATAACCAAGTGTAGCAACTCTTTAGAAACCAAGAAAACATACATATTTGCTTAGGGTTTCTTGAATATCTTTAGAAGCAAAGAGTTGTAAAACAGAAGCTGTGTACATTTGTATCACAGAGTTTTTTCCGAATAAAAGTCTCAGGTGGTACATTCAACCACCTGATTTTTATGTGTTTGTGAATATTTTCTCATTCAGTAATTATCCCTTTATAGATTTCTGTGGTTCTTATCAGAAATTTATAAATATCAAGAATTGTATTCAACCCCCCCTTCTACAATTATACAAGTGTGTAATCTGGGAATATTACTAACAACATTGAAATCAAGCCTAGCACAATTCAAATGGTGCAGAATTCAGTTTGGGGGTGCTTCAACGGAAGATCCTAACATGCACATTCGGGACTTCATTGAGATCTGCGACACTTTCAAGTTCAATGGTGTGTCGGAAAATGCTGTCAAATTGAGACTTTTCCCATTCTCTTTGAGGGATAAGGCCAAGGGCTGGTTACATTCTCTACCAGCTGGTTCCATTACTACTGGGAGGATCTTGCTCAGAAGTTTCTTACTAAATTCTTCCCCATGGCTAAAACAGCAGCAATAAGGAACGCGCTAACTCAATTTGCACATCAATCTGGAGAATCTTTGTGTGAGGCTTGGGAACGCTACAAGGAGATGCTTAGAAAGTGTCCTCATCATGGTATTCCTGATTGGATGGTGATTAATGGTTTCTACAATCTAGACCTTTGCTAGATGCAGCATCAGGTGGAGCTCTATGGGCTAAGAGCTATGAGGAAGCTTATGATCTTATTGAGACGATGGCTACGAATGAATATCAAAACCCAACTTAGAGACTATCTCAAGGCAAAGTAGCAGGTATTCTGGAAGTTGATGTAGCTTCAGCTATTGCAGCTCAGTTGAAGGCTTTGACTATGAAGGTGGATTCTCTTACCAACTATGGAGTTCAGCAGGTGGCTAGTGTTTGTGAGTTATGTGCGGGCGCACATGAGACAAATCAGTGTGCTATCTCTTCTGAATCAGCACAGTTTGTGAGTAATTTTTAGAGACCTGCTACACCAGTTCCAGCCACCTATCATCCGAATAACAGGAATCATCCTAATTTCAGCTGGAGCAACAATCAAGGTGCTCAACAACCACAGCAACCCTATCAGCAGTTTCAGGGTCAGCAAGCGATGCCATTCAATCAAGGTTATCATTAGCAGTATGCTCCAAGGCAACAATTCCAACCTCCGGGATTTCATCAGCAACAGCCTCATGCAAGTGCGGGGCAATCTTATTCTGAAAAATCTGAATTGGATGAATTGAGGTTGATGGTTAAAAGCCAGGCGGTATCTCCAAGACGTTGGAGAATCAGATAGGGCAAATTGCAAGTGCTTTGTTGAATAGGCCCCAAGGAACTCTTCCTAGTGACACAGAGGTTAATCCAGGCAAGAAGGAAGTCCATGAACAGGTGAAGGCAGTTACTTTGAGATCGGGGAAGGTTACAACAGATCCTAATTCAGCAGCTAAGGAAGATGAAGAAGTGCAGAATCAACAGGTTGAAAAATCTGCAACACAAGAAATTGAAAAATCTGATTTGGTAGCTGATCAGTTAGATGGTAAAGTGGAAAAGAGTAAGAAGTCTGTTGAAAAAGCTTCTCCGGAGCAGTCTACAAAGAACAATCAGATCTATCCTCCTCTTCCATTTCCTCGATGCGTGCAGAAAAGTCAAGAAATTCAATTTCAGAAATTTTTGGACGACTTCAAGAAATTGTCCATTAATATTCCTTTTGCGGAAGCTCTAGAAAAGATGTCGAGCTATGCTAAGTTCATGAAGGGGATTTTATCAAGGAAGTTGAAGCTCGATGAATTAGAGACCGTTGCTTTGACGGAAGAGTGCAGTGCTGTTCTGCAGCAAAAGTTGCCTCCGAAGCTTAAAGATCCGAGAAGTTTCACCATCCCGTGCACCATTGGCAAGCTTTCTTTTGACAAATGCTTATGTGACTTGGGAGCTAGTATCAATCTCATGCATTTGTCTATTTTCATGCAACTTGGTCTACCTGATCCAAAACCTACAAATATCTCGTTACAGCTGGCTGATCGGTCGATCACATATCCTAGAGGTATAGTGGAGGATGTCTTGGTAAAGGTGGATGAGTTTATCCTTCTTGCTGATTTTGTCATTCTAGACTTTGAGAAAGATAAGAAGATTTCCATCATCTTCGGAAGGCCATTCCTATCTACCGGCCGAACTTTGATTGATGTGCAGAAAGGGGAGCTAACTATACGGGTGCAAGATGATAAGGCCACCTTTAATGTGTTTGCTCCTACGAAGATTTCAGATGATCCAGAAGTGTGCTTTTCTGTGGAATCTCGTGCATTGTCTTTCCAAGAAGAAAAAGGTGATTTGAAATTGGATGCATTGCCTAGTGTTCCAAATTTTTCGGAGAATTCAGAGTCGGTTAAGCTGCTTGAGGAAATTGATGCTGATAAACCTTCCATACAAGATCTCTCGAATGTAAAGCTCAGAAAACTTCCACCGCATTTGAGGTATGTCCTTTTGAATGATGAGTTAGTGATTTTTGAACAGGGTCATGATAATGTGTTAAGAAGGTGGATAATGGATGATGAGGTAGAAGAGTGTTCTGTTCCGTCGGCTGAGAGGGATAAATAACTTAGAGGTGTAAGGAAGAAAAAGCAGGCGAAGAAGTCGACGGGTAGAAAAATCAAGATGAAGAGTGAAAGTAAAGTTGTGTTGGGAGTAAGCAAACAAGATGTCAGCATTTGTGTGAATGGTTTTTCTAATAAGGGTGATATTCTCTTGAAACCGCCATGAAGTGAGGAAGCAACGTCCAACTAAATGACGTCAACGACAGCGCTTCGTGGGAGGTAACCCACGTGTTTCGATGATTAGGTATGTTTCCTACTATTCTTTGTATTACCTTCAATTCAATGGGGACATTGAATATTCTAAGTTTGGGGGTGGTTTGGGGAATAAGTAGTGTGTAGTAGTTATTTGTGTGCCGTTGTGTTCATATAGTTATCATATTTTGCATATTAGTAGTAATTCATGCATGTTTGTTCGTATTATTTATGTTTGTTTCATGTAGGACATTCTGTTATTTTGTTTTTATATCATGTGAGTCCATTCTAGTTGCATTTGCACAGCATGCATATTTCATGATTCCTTAGAATGAGCTAATTCTGATTGGTAGGTAGATATCTAATTGAGTGTGGTAATGATGAGTAGAGGGTTGATTTATAGTTCTTATGAAATTGACTTGCATGTTTCAGAAACAAAATCTTTACACAGTCTCATCATTTGCTTTTGGGTTAGGTTGAGGTCATGCTTGTTTGGCTGTTTTATATTGAATCACTTGTTTATATTTAGAATTTTCGTTATTCCCTTGATAGCGTAGAAGTACTTAAGTCTAAGTTTGGGGGAAACCAGGGATTTCATGCTAGTTGATAAATTGTCAATAATGGTTAGGCGTCAAATGGCTAGTAGTCGGCTCATATTTATATGAGTAGTCTAGGGTTGGAATTGAGAATTCTCATTCCAGATTGCATATATGAAAAAAATGAGAAAAAAAAATCAGGAAAAAAAAGAAAAAAAGGAAAAAAAAAGAGTCAAAAGTTTCAATTGTTTAATGCAAAATTAGCCAGGGTGAGCTCTTTAATACTCGAGCAATTAAGTTCTAGGGGACTTTGTGCCTAGTGACCTAAGGCTTTTATAGTCTGGGATCCTCTAACCTAACGCTCGCTACATGGGTATTATTGTATAAGCCTTTTGGGGTCTCATCCATTGCACGGTTAAATAAGCATGTGTTATTGTAGATAGTATTATGTGTCATAGTTGTAGTAATAAAGCATGAATTCCTGTCTAACTTGAATGATGATGGAGGTGTTCTGAAGTTATGAAGTGTTTACAGTCTATTCTATTTATAACCCTGTGATTGTCTTGCGAAAAATAGGTATGATTTTGATCTAGTGTTAGGAGTATATCTGATGAGCATCGCACACACGCACGTTTATGTTCATGTATTGTTAGTATACGGGGACTTAGTCGAGCTCTATTTGGATTTAGTTACATTCTGTGAGATATTTGCTTGCTAGTTGGTTTTGGTTAGTTTGAGGGGATCCTTGCATTTTCATATTAGTTGCATTCATGCATTGCATTGTTTATGCATTGTTTAGTTAGAAGGATTTTGTGGGTACATTCGCTGCCTTCACGAGACCTCACTCGCCCACTAGGGCTGCCTAGGGGTTTAAAGGGCTTGTTGCATATGCCAAATGCTACCGTGATCACCTACGGAATTGGTACTAATTAGTTAGTGTTTAGTTGTTTATGCTTGAGGACAAACATCGGTTTAAGTTTAGGGGTGTGATAAGTGGATTTTATATCCACTTGGATCGCTTCATTTCGGCTTAAATTGATTAACTTGGACTCAAGTATGTGGTGTTTTTTATTCATTTTTAGTGTGATTGTGTTGGGTTATTATCTTGTCGTGGTGAGGTACAAAGTGCATATTTCATGGTGGAATTGAGTTTAAGAAGTGAAAGAATTGAAGTGGCAAAAGAAACGAAGGAAAAAGGAGTTAAAACGAAGAAATCAGCAACTGCGGCGCGGTTCAACAGCTGCTAGGGTGCGCTGCGGCGCGGGTTAGGTGCACTGCGGCGCGGGTCCTATTCTGCCAGAATTGTTGATTCACTGTTTGGGCCATATATTGAGTTTTACAAGTCCATTTTAGACGATCTTACCGTCCATGCAAAGCTAACGGAATTCTCTTTCATTCTAAAGTGGTCCAGGTGTCTAAATACAACTGGAACGGCCCAGAAATAGTGAAGAAAAGTTAGTTTCGAATTTTACTTCAAAACAGAATCAGTTTAAGAAACGTATTGGTAGTTTCTTGCTGGACAAGACTCCCGTGGCCTATATAAACACATCCTATCATCATAAACAACCAACACTTCACATAACACAGAGAGAGAGAGCCAAGAGACGGAGAAACATAATCGGAGAAGGATTCCAACGCTCGTGACAAGCAACGGAGATCTAGATCTACTTCAT
This sequence comes from Kitagawia praeruptora, assembly GCA_037693485.1. NCBI lineage: Eukaryota > Viridiplantae > Streptophyta > Magnoliopsida > Apiales > Apiaceae > Kitagawia > Kitagawia praeruptora. The sequence goes on along the minus strand of CM075353.1, from coordinate 43,222,636 downwards.
CTTTTGTTTTCTCTAATTAGGCGATACTCTTGGATGTTTTTGGGATTTGTTTTCTTAACTCTATCACTCTAGTTTTATTAATATTCAGACTTTGTTTATTATCATGGTTTCATCAGATCCCATGATGACGAGCGGTTCGATTATGAACTAATCGTTGTCATGGGATTCTAAGATATGAATCCCATTCATTTCTATACAATTACTATTTTGGTGCGTCCCATCATTTCTATACATTCCAAAAATAGTAAAGTTTTAATAATAAAAAACACTATTACACCCACTAACTTTCCTCCACTATCTCAAATCTATAATATAAAACAGTATTACACCCACTACTTTCCTCCACTATCTCAAATCTATTATTAAAAATTGATAGGTCCCACCATTTTACCCACTTTTCATCCAACTTTACTCATTTTTTACACATTTTCTTGGTGTGCATGCCCAAACCCAATGTATACTACTCACTGGGACGGAGGGAGTAAATTTTTAGAATGATACGATTTGATAATAATTATATATACAAAATAAATATGTACCAAAATAAAAGAAAATTAATAAAGAATAACTAAGTAAGGGTAATTAAATAATTACAGGAAGTACCGCACCGAGCGACCAACCAACCAAAATTTTAATATTTCAGCTATTAAAATATAGTACAGATAGTATAGATTAGCTTAAAACCCATACGATGCACATTTTTATTTTATTATATGATTTTTTTTTAATTTGAATTAAATTTTTTAAGACATGAAATTTGTAAATTTAAATTTTTAAATAATATGATTTGATAATAATTACATATATATTACCCATAATATTTTTAGAAAATAAGGAATTTTAGTTAAAAAATATAGAAAAGATTATGTGTTTTAGAAAATGAGGGATTTTCCCGACCGATTAACCAAATTTTCAATATTTCGGTTATTATAATATAGTATAGAAGTATAGATAATATATATATATATATATATATATATATATATATATAAAATATGTATTACTCCCTCTGTCCCGCCAGATAATATACATTGGGGGACGGGGGCATGACACGCATTTTAAGGTGCATTTTAAGGATAGTTCTATAACTTATTTTTCAAATTTTCTTTTTTTGTATAAAAATAGGTATGTTAAATTTTTATACAAAAAAAGAAAATTTTAAAAATAAGTTATGGAACTATACTTTATAGGAGCCTTAAAATGCGTGGCAAGCAGTGAAAAAAAACTGTATAGAATCTGGTGGGACGGAGGGAGTAATATACGGTAATTTTTAAAAAATTTAATTATTTAAGTTGTGATTTTCATTTTATGTAATGTATTCAAAATAAACTCAAAATTGATAATAAATTCATTCATATAATTTTGTATTTATATAATTTCATATTTATGTATCTAAAAAATAAAAATTAAAAAGAAATTCATTATCTTGTAGGAATTTTAGCAAATTCTTGATGGTTTCCAGCTACAAGAAAGAAAACACCCTTGGGCCTTGTCTTGAAAAAAATTAATGTAAAATTGATGTAAGATAAAACAAATAGGAGTAACATCAACCCGCGCGTGTGATTCTTCTACTAACGTACGCTTCATCTCTGTGTTGTACGTGTTCACTTGACTCCCCCAACTTTTATCTCTACATTTCATCAAACACTGCTTATTAATCTGCCTTTCTTATTGGTAAGTGGCCATGATTTTAAAATCATGGGCTTTCTATTATGTTGTTTCTTGAACTTTTTGACTGTCCCAGCACTTTAAAAGTTCACAAAAGGGTCAGATTTTAAGGATTCAAAGTGATTTTCTTCACTTTTGAGGCTTTGGTTTGCTTTCATGCTGTTTGGTTTGTGTTTGTATGTTCTTTTTATTTATATATGAGTGTGTACATCTATATGGGTCAGTTATCTTATTTATCTTCTTTAATTTTTTGCAAGATTTGGGGCTTTCTTATATAAATTTGTGTTTGACCCTTGAACCCTTTTTATGATTCTTGATACTAGTTTTGTTTATTCTCTTGACATGTGTGTGTGTGTGTGTGTGAGAGAGAGAGAGAGAGATTTGCCATTTATTTTACATTTGCTTGAGTTGACCTTTGATGTATACTTTTATATTTGTGTATTGATTGGTCATGTATACTATTTTATTGACTCTGGTTTGGATCCTTAGTTCCTTATGATTGGCTTCGAATTTATAGTTGTAGTATAAACTGATGAAGATGAACATAATGAGTGGAACTGCCTACTTATGAAACTTATTTGAGCTTTTATCTTGGTTTTAGAGTTTTATTCTATCAACAAATTGTCTGTGTTGGAGAATGAGAGACCTCTTTGCACTTTTGCTTTCTATGCAACTGAAAAAGTGTGAAAAAAGCAAAAAGATTTTCATTTTCCAGCCATTTATCATGTCACATCTGAATTCTAATTATGCCTGTGTGTATGATTGATTTTTAGTAAACACTTTTGATTGTGTGTGATTGTGTATCATTAAAAGTGGAACATCCTTTATTTCATGATCTTAGTTTCTCTTCTTATATCGGTTCCCTGGTTTTCATGCAGCGGAAAAAACTGCTAATAAAGCGAAGTGGGTCTATATTTGCACATTTCTACTCACTCTAATTGTTTGTGCCTGTTCTAATCAGTTGAGATTGTTTCTGTTTTAGTAACCTGATAATTCTTTGTACTTTTTTCTGATGTAATATTGTTATAGGAGTGAAAACTTATAGAAACCTAATTGAAGTAGCCACTTAGTATAGGATTTGCAAGTCTCATATATCAAGACTTGCACCATCCATGACAGCCACTGCTTCTTGTCGTGTAGGAGATGAATTTGGTTCAAATAGAGCTATTAAAAATATTTAGTCTTGTTGTTGCTTCTTCCTGCTGCTGTTAAAAGACAAACTTGATCAGAATATATAATGCAATCTTGCTTGTGTTTAGATTTTGCCTCTTTTAATGTACCTCTGAGGCTCATATGCTGCTGGTATAGTGGTATTGTCTATCTTGCTTTGAGATATTGTCATAATTATAACATATCTATGAATCCTGCATAATTCGTTGAATGTGCTTTGATGTTTTTACTTTTTAGTATGTATCATATAAGAATATAACTTTGGGAACTTTGAATTTATCTTCTAACAGTGTTTCGCTACCTTTTTGAAGTGAAGTATTGGAGCCATGCCTGAGGAAATAACATCTGAAAGACTTTTGCATAATGTCATGGGAACGCTTTCTGATGGTCTTTCAAGACAGAGATCTGGGTCTTTTTTTGAGGAGGAGGTTTCAAAGTCAGTCAATTCTCAATTCAATAAACTCTTTGGGCGCCAAAAACCTGTTCACCATGTTTTGGGGGGTGGAAAATGTAGGGTACCTATCCTCTATTCTTGGCAAAATTATCTTTTCTACAGTGCCTAGCTCAAGGATCTATTTTTTTTAAATAATCTGTCTCATTTGTGTGGGAAACACATGACATCTATACATGCGTAGTAATTATCTTGCTGAATCCTAAAGCAGCAATACATCAATATAATTGGATCTGAGACAACCATGATCCCTAAAGTTGTTTTTTCTTTTATCCTTTGGTAGATATATAGCCCTTTTTAACTTTTAATATTCATAATAATGTGTAGCTGCTGATTGTATGTTGTGGAGGAACAAAAAGATATCGGCAAGTGTTTTAAGCAGTGCTACTGTAGTCTGGGTGCTCTTTGAATGGCTCAATTACAATTTTCTCTCTCTGTTATGTTTTGGTCTGGTTATTGGTATGGTTGGTCAGTTTCTTCTGTCAAATGCATCAGGCCTTTTGAACAGGTACACAATTGTTTTCTAGTAATTTCTTCATAGTATTTTCATATGCTAATTGCGGCCACATTTTATTTTTTGTTTTGACTTTATCATTGGTGATAGATCTCGGTCTGAAGTTCCTCGTTTGGTTCTGCCTGAAGATTTATTCGTCAACTTCGGCTCCTTCGTAGGCTCTGAGGTCAACCTTGGATTGGGATATCTTCAAGATGTTGCTTGTGGAGGAAATATTAGGCAATTTCTTGGGGTATGCTTGTCAATTCGCGCTTGTCTTTAAATTATAGCTTGATGCAATATTCTCAAACATCACAAGTGATCCTTTCTTCACTGTGTTTTTCTAAACTTCAAACTGTAGAAGTTTCCTGATTGTCATTACTACAGTCTGCCTTTCTTTGTTATCACCGTTAACCGGTCTTGGTTTTTAAATTGTGCTATTTAAACAAATTACTGTCCTCTTCAATACACACCCTCTCCTCTGAAATCTTGTGACAGTTGTAATTTCTTGGTAATAATGTATGTACTATTGTTTGTAGATCAGCTAAAAGTATTATCCGCTTTTAGATTTATACCATCAGGTCCTCTCAATGTCTTGATACATGGAAGAGGATATATCTTCAAATTTAAAGTTTGTTTTAGTACATCCCCTCTACTTGTATAATCTGAGTTCTACTGGCTGATGTTATACTCATCTACCTGCTTCTTCCAGTTCTAGTTATTTATACACTCTGCATATGAAGAATTCTGCCAATTCAATTATATTTCCTTTATATAATGGAGACTTTTAATATATGTACTCTCTATAGGTTGCAGGAAGTTTGTTTGTTGCTGCCATTATCGGAAGCTGGTGCAATTTCCTCACTGTTCTGTATATTGGTAAGAGATACTATCATTTACGCAAGCATAATATAGAATTCAACATCTACACCAAATAAAGTTGGTGGTTAAATAGCTATGTAGATGCTGGAAGTATGCTATGTATGAATTAACTGCAATCGTCCATATGACTTGTGATATGACTTGAGCACAGAGAGAGTGACGACTCATGAGAACTTGTTTGTGCTGATATTTGGACAATTTATCAGTGTCAAATATTCTCCTCTTATATAACTTTTGTGTTGCAAATTCTACTGTGTGATTTAAAACTTTTCAACATCTGAAATGATTACTAGGTACGTTCATTTTGATATCTAGTGTATATATGAAAATGATCTATGTTAATGCTGCATGAATGCTCTATATTAACTGAATTAACCCATATATTCTGGATGCACAAATAGAATGGGACTGATCTCGTGGCCCTTTGTATGGAGAAAATCGGATGATTCACACCGATATATGTTTTATGTTGCATTTCTACTGTGGTTTAACACTTTCACATGTGGACCAAATACTCAATACTTTTCCAAATATGTAGGTGTCTAGTGAAGAACTTCACTGTACTACTTCTAGCATGTTATATTTGTATTTTATAGTATGCAGGTACGTGTTTATTAATTATGAAAAATTATCACTCTTCGATCGCAGGTTTCGTTGCTGCCCACACACTTCCAGTTCTGTATGAGAGATATGACGACCAAATTGATAACTTCGTCTACAAGATGCTGGGGCAGTTACAGCATAATTACCGAAAACTAGATGCTCGTGTGCTCAGCAAGGTGCCGACAAGGAGATTCACTAGAAAAAAGTCTATGTAGAATTCGTCTGAGGCCGTATTTGATATGGCTATGTTCGTTAATGCTTAAACAGCAAACTAGCATGTTCTACAAATGCAGTTTCCCTTGTGTATTTGGCAGACAATTACAAATTTGTCAGGATCATCTTCTTTAGTCTTTATGACCCATATAGAAGTCGAAAACGTTGATAGTAGATTATTTTAGGAACCTGCATCTTTGAAATGATTTATGTCTGGACAAATATTACAGCACTTGTGAGTTTAATGTCTGTGACAATCATTCCAGTACCTGTGAGTTTTTCCTTAATACATTGGTGCGTTTTGGGGAGTTTAAAATAAAGAATAAAATAATACCCCTTCATCTTTTTCAATTCTTAATATTTGGATTGGGCCCCGAAATTAAGGAGAAAAAATTAAGTGGGGAGAGAAAGAAAGTGAGTGGAAAGTGGGTAAAATTGTGGGAATCATTAATATTTAAGTAATAAATCAGAAAGATGGAGAAAATTAGTGAAAAGTGATGGGCTTTTTTAATTTGTTTAATTGTTAAAATTTTACTATTTTTGGAAAAGTTAGAAATGTAAAAAATTGAAAGAATATCTTAAAATAAAAAATATAAAAAATTGGGAGAGACGGAATGAGTATTGAATAAGTTGATGTGAACTCTGATTTGTAATGAGTATTGAATAAGTTGATGTGAACTCTGATTTGTGTATGTTTTACATTTCTGGGTGACATGAGTAACATCTGTTACCAGTTACCACCACTGGTTTCATGTTAGTAGTAGACTAGTAGTTCAGCTTAACACTTCAGTCCGGCTTAACTTAATTTTGACAAAAAATTTACATATATTACATAATTGAAAGGATATTTACCAAAAATACTAGATTTAAAGTTTATATTTACAAAAATATCATCTTCTTGAATTAATTGCAATTTTACCAACCTAAGTTTCAAAATTGCAAAAATATCAACCATAACCCTCCCCCCTTTCCCCTTTCTGCCGACTCATTCCTTCCGCATGTGCACTTTTTTTTTTTTTTTTAAAGGTGGGTGCTATTTTGGTTGCAATTGATGCAACCACATCGACTTCAACAGACTTCAACACCTTTTTTTTTTTTTTTAAGTTTGGGTAATATTTTGATTGCAATCACATTCAACTTTTTTTTTTAAAGGGTGGGGTGATTTTGGTGGATTTGAGTTGCAAGGCCCCGTCAGGGGCAATATACAACCAAATGCAATCACATTCAACCAAATGCAACCACATTCAAACAAATGTAACCACATCATTCAATTTTTTTAAGGTGGGATGATTTTGGTGGATTTGGGTTGCAAGGCCCCGCCAGGGGCAATATTCAACCAAATGCAACCACATTTAACTTTTTTTTTTTTAAGTTGGGGTGATTTTGGTGGATTTGGGTTGCAAGTCCCCGCCAGGGACAATATTCAACCAAATGCAACCACATTCAACTTTTTTTTTTTAAGGTGGGGTGATTTTGGTGGATTTAGGTTGCAAGGCCTCGCAAGGGGCAATATTCAACCAAATGCAACCACATTCAAATTTAGTTGCATGTGGTTGCATTCAGTTGCTAATTTCAAGTTCCATTTTTCAGTTGTCATTTTCGACCTCTTTTTTGAATATATATATATATATATATATATATATATACTATACTATTATAAGCAAAATAGGGTATATTTGGTTTGGTACTCTTTTTTTGGTTACTCTTTTTTGGTACTCTTTTTTTGGTAACTCTTTGGCTTGGTTAAATCTCTATTATTAATAAAATTAAAAAAAAACACACATAGCCTAAATAATATGTATTAATATTAATATGCACCACATCTATCTATACTATACTATTATAAGCAAAATAGGGTATATTTGGTTTGGTACTCTTTTTTTGGTTACTTTTTTTTGGTACTCTTTTTTTGTTGGCTTGGTTAAATCTCTATTATTAATAAAATTAAAAAAAACACACATAGCCTAAATAATTTGTATTAATATTAATATGCACCACATACACAAATAAAATAATTCAAAATACAACTTCTATACTATACTATTATAAGCAAAACATGGTATATTTGGTTTGGTACTTTTTTTTTTGTTACTTTTTTTTTTGGTACTCTTTTTTTGGTCAATCTTTGGTTTGGTTAAATCTCTATTATTAATAAAATTAAAAAAAAACACACATTGCCTAAATAATATGTATTAATATTAATATGCACCACATACACAATATAATAATTCAAAATACAACTATAATAATTCAAAATAAATAATTTTAATAATATTTATATACATGGGATTAAAAAGTTATAAATTATTTTATTAATAAAAATATATATACAACTTAAAACTTTAATAATAAAATATAATTAAAAAATTTACAAGCAACCGTGCATCGCACGGGTTATAGGCTAGTTATGTATAAAAATTTGTAACATAATAAAGTATCAATATTTATTTCTTAAAGAATTTGTGTACATTTTTGTGAATTAAATTACAAAATACATGTAAAAACTACTTACAAATTTAATATTTGAATGATGATAGTAAGGCTCCATATATTCAACTTTTACCATCTTTTATCATTTAGAAAATATATATACCATTAAATTTTTAGAGACAATAACTATTAATTCATTACATGTTTTGATCAAAACAATGAATTATTTTAATATTTTTTATATAATAGACCATACATATAATATAGGTATAATTTATAAGTATATATCGTTGTGCCCAAAATCTCCATGGGTTAGATTTAGGCCCATTGGGCTTAAGGATCCAATCCGTATGATTAATATGGGTTATGATTGAGGTCCCTTAAGTTAAATGGGGCTAAATAGCACGTGAAATGGATCTAGACAGGTTCAGGTTCCCGAAAGACAGCTTCCTGTAGACAGCTTCCCGAGAAACAGGTTCCTGCAGACAGGTTCCTGAGAGACAGCTTCCTGTACGAGAACAGATTTATTCCAGCAGAATTCTAGTATGATTAAGCCTCCTATTCTTTAGGAGCAAGTCATGAACATCAACTCCTTATTGGAATGTATTCCTTGGGCGCAGATGATCCTTGAATACATCTAATAGGACGAGAACTTGTAAACATACTCCTAGTCGGACTAGAATTCGAGTTCTATTCGACTTAGGTCGCCTATTCGTGGCTGAAATCTGGAGAAAAGGAGTTCCCCACGAATTAGGAACCTAGTTTATTGCCGCCTAACCAGACTTCTAGTCTAAAAAGAACTACGTGAACTTGATCCCTATATATATATACACGGGTACGTAGGCACCTAGAGAACATGTTTTTACAAGCCTCACAATACACCTACGAGATTCTTGAGAACGCACGACACAAGCCTCAAGGGAATTCGTGAGATTCTTGTAAACGCTCTCGAGCTCAGTTCAACCCCTACAAAAAACCTCCATTCTCCATAGATTAGTTGATCGTTAGCCTTTACAACTCACCATAAACCTCTCAAAAGTTGTTACGAAATCCACTCATCAACATATATATTATAAAAATGACAATGATTTAAAGAAATTGTAGTTTTAGGAAAATGCAAACACATTCAAATTTAGTTGCATGTGGTTGCATTCAGTTGCTGATTTCAAGTTCCATTTTTCAGTTGTCATTTTCGACCTCTTTTTTAAACTCTAATATATATATATATATGCTAGCGTTCAAATACAAACCAATCTTAGAATAGAAACTAGAAACCTACACTAAATAAATTATATTTCATTTATTTTAATGGCCCCGCTAGGGGCACCTTCACAAAAAACTTATAAAATTCTTGGCTTTGTTCAACAAAAATTTAAAAAAAATTAAAAAAAATAAAATAAAAAAGTTACTGTTCACATGCCACGTCATCACGTGAACAGTAACTTTTTTTTATTATTTTTTATTTTTTTGTTGAATAGAGCCAATAATTTTAAATGTTTTTTGTATTGGAGTACCCCTAATTTGGTCATTAGATTAGCTTAAAATATTTAATTTAGGTTTAGTTTCTAGTTTCTATTCTAAGTTAGTTTCTATTAGAACAAGACCCTATATATATATATATATATATATATATGAGTAGGGATCTAGGGAAAACCTATTTAGATAGAAAACTAGTGGAACTTAACCGTTGTTTATATATAATTTAATGTAATTGAATAAAAAAATAAAAATGGCAAATTTGTGATTATCTTGAAGTTTAGGTGCATATGTAATACGGAGTATCTTATTTGTATCATGGGTGTTGATGAGTGGATTTCGTAATCAACTTATGAGAGGTCTGCAGGTAGTTGTATAGGCTAGCGATCAATTGTTCTGTGAAAAGGCTTGGGTTGTGTTTGTGGGGGTTGAGCTGAGCTCGAGGGTATCTCCAATAATCTCAGGTGCCTTTAGAGAAAATCAGAGAATTTAATGCGTCGTACCCTGAGGTGCCTACGTACCCTTGTATATATAGGGATCAAGCTCACGTAGTTCTAATATGATTCTGTCTCTTACTGGAATAGCTGTATTCGGTCACCTAGTTCGTGTAGGACTCAGGTTCCTTTAGAGCCTTTCACGAACTAGTTGGCTAAGTAGAGTAGAACTCGAGTTCGTACCCCACTATGATTCTCTCATTGATCAGAGATAATTCTAGGATCATCTGCGCCCTAGAATTATACTCCAATATCAATTCGTTTATCTGTCCTAGATGGCTTCTAGAACTTTCTGTTGGCAACTCGTAGGAACCTGGTGCTCAGGAACCTATATCTTAGGAGCCTGTTTCTCAGGGACCTCCTTATTTCGGGACATATCGCTTAGGGACCTCCCTTTGGGTGTCAATACCTGCACAAATAACAAACTGGTTAGACTAGATAATTCTTCACATGCTTTTATCACTTCTATGGCTGTTGTTATGCTAACTCGAACTCTTCTACTTGGAGGAACCTGGTCTTCTAGTGCTCAGCTCAGCTTCCTGACCATTGGGAACCTCCTAATACTCATACTTCCTTAGTCATTTCTTTTATTTGATCTTCATAACTCGTACTGGATCAATCTTCTAGCTCGTATGGACCGAATCCTATAGATTAATGGGCCTATATTTAGCCCATGCAGATTTTGGGCACAACAAGTACCCCACGGTTCCTTGAAATCATGTAATGTGAAAGGAACCTATTCTAATTCTACGATCAAAGGTTTAATGTTAAACTATCCTGGTAACTATATTTCGCTTCAATATTGTATATCCAAGCCTACATGAGCTAACTCGGTGTAGGAAACAGGACATAGAATATTTTCAGCTTGACATGATCTTGAGTAAGCTTCCTTTGTATTAAGGAACCTGTTACTTCGCTATTTCCTTCTTCTTGCTCCAGCTCTCGAAATTTTATGTTTGCAGTCAACTTCTCAGGGAATCTAACTTGTCACTTAACTCCACGCCTCTTTAAATTTAATAATTTAAGAGGGGATAATGGTTGGTTGTAGAAGATAATTCAAAATTTGAATTAGACTTATCACTTACCAAGGCTGTAGTTAATGTGTAAGTTCCCAAGGTCCACACGCTTCTCACGCGTGTACCTCTTCATTTTACCGTTCCAGTAATACGCTGACACGTGTACGGAGCTGTCTTGATTATAAACACACTCCTAACCCCAGGTTTAGTTTTTTACCTTTACCAAATATCTTCCAAAAACCCTTGGAGAGAAAACAAGAGGAGTTCAACAGTCATTTGCTTAATTCATCTTCTCCGTCGCCGTTCAACTCAAATCAAGGTATAGTTTCGACTTATTTTCTTTCTATTCTCTCATATCCTTGTCTCGTTTTTCAATCATCTGTTTCCTTGGACTTTGCATGCCATCGTTTTCTTTGTATGTATGCGTCTGTATCTGTTCTTTTCACTTCATATTTCACACACACGAACGTTCACAACCTCTGGTTTATTAGTACCTTAACCATCGATTCATGGTTGCGTTGTCATGGTTTTATCATAATCTTTAGCTGTCTGTCTATTCATGTGTTTCTAATTTCGTTGGTGTCTGTCCTCTTCCAGGTCTTCTGTAATATGCCCTGTTAATAACTGCACCGTGTCTAAACACTTTAGAACCCTAATCTTTTTCCCAGGTTCCATAAAGACTTGACCCTTCTTCGTCTGTCTTTTTGCAGATGTCTTCTGAATCCACCCATTCTGACCACCAATCTTCAATTCAACCCTTAGTTGCTATGCCGATTGGTGAGAGAACTAGATCCAGGGTTGTTATACCCAATGTAAATGAGCCTGAGGACATACTCATTAAATCTGTAATATCTCCATTGTCTCAACCTCCTATCCCTACATTTATCGACTTAGGAGACGATTGGCCCTCTGATGATGAGGAGATGTCAAAACCTGAACTTAAACTTGAATCTTTCTTGGAACCTGATTTTCAGAGTGAGGTGACTGTTGAGAGAGAGTTGTTCAAACAAGAAATTACACCTTTTTGTGAGAAAACTGATTCCATTATGACCTCTGTTAAGTTAGAAAAACTTCTGGAGGAATGTCCCCGTCCAATCTGTAGTATTGTGATTCCTAGGCCTGGTGAAAGAGCTCACAGGTTTGATGTCAAAATCCCTGATCGTGGGATTCTTAATGCCGTCGTTTCTGCTGCTTTTTTGAGAGTAGGTTTTTCTATACCTCTTCATCCTTTTCTAAAGGAAGTATTAGAGTTTTATAACCTTGCACCCATGCAACTGACTCCCAATTCTTACCGTTTGGCCATCAGTACTTTTATTCTGTATTCCAGCAAATTCACAACTCCCCTGTCTGCCCCTGAGTTAGGTTATTTCTTTAGGCTGAAAGATACTGGGAGAAGCTCAGGTTGTGTTTATCTATCAGCATGGCCTTGTCATCAGGGTCAATGTATAAAAAATGTTAAACAGAACTTTGATTTGTGGCAAGAGCAATTTGTCTATTGTTTTGACTGCCCTGATGTTAAGTACGCTTTTAATCGCCGTCCAAATATTCCCAAACAAACCATTCTGACTGGAGTGTGTTTAGAGAGGGCAAAAGAGATCTTGAAACTATCAGCCTCCATTAGGGACTGCTTGATTATGATGACCCCTGAAAATTTGACTTCTCTAGGTTTTATTCCTTCAAACACTGGTATGAGCTTCCTTATTGTTATGTCTTTCCTTCTTAACTGTATCTTTGTGAATACATCTCTTTACTCCATGCATGCCTCTCTAATTTTTAACTTATTGTCTTATGCAGATATGGCTCCCAAAGTTCCCTCTTTCGTCAAACGGACCAAGAATGTAGACGAGATCTTTAAAGCTGATGTTGAGACACAGGAGATTCCACTCACGGTAACACCAATCAGCCAAGTTCCTACCCCAACCTCTGTCCAGACTCAACCATCTAGCTCCTCCAAGCGCAAGTTAGCTCAGACTACTCTTGACCTCTCTGGGAGTTCACAAACCAGGTCCATGAGGAAGAGCAAAGCTGTGAAAGTTGAATCAGCTGTGGCCCAGAATCAATTTAAAGAATTGATTGATACACATGTACTTCCAGAAGCGATTGCCAGCTGGGCCAAGATGGATTCTACCGAGGCTATGCATGCCATGAGGTTCTCTGCTGCCCAAAATGCATTCTTTGCCCTACGATACTGTGATGATTTTGCCTTGAAGACACAGTACGACCTCCGATTGCAAGGAGAGATCTCGAAACTCAAAGAGGAGCTGGCTGCTAGAGAGGAGAGCGTGAATGTTGCCACTGCTGCGGTAAGGAGGGCTAAAGCTGTTGAAATCTCACTAAAGAATAGCAGGGATGAGCTTCAGGAACAGGTGAAGAGTTTGCAGGATGAGAAATTATCCATGCTAGAGAAAGTCAATGAACTAAAAGCTCAGGTTGATGCTTTAAATGCTGCAGCCGTTACTGTCAAATCATCTCTGCTTGTCCAGGAAAAAGCTAGGTATGATGAAGGTTATGACGAAGGCGTTCGTGACTACATGAGGTCCATGTGGGAGAAAATGCCCGAGCTAAACTGGTCTCTCCTAGGCGAGGACGTAGTGGGGATGATCAAAGATTTTGAAAATGAAGCTGCTGCTGCAACCTCTGTTCCTCCCGTGAAAACGGTTGAGAGGTCTCCAGGTGCCAACCTTGAGACTGCAGAGGTTCCTGCTCCCGAAGTGGTTCAGCCTATCCTTCCAACTCCTCCTGTTGCTACCAAGGGTTCCAATGAAGTTCCTCCTTCGTAATTTCAACAAGATTCTTAAAAACTTTTGATAACTTTTGATGAGGTCGCGGGCTCCTCGTAACGCCTCGCAAAATGTAATTTTAAATTTGGTTTCCATGGCCTTCGTGCCAATAACTTTTATGCTGGTTTTCTGGGTCTCTGTACCCATAACTCTCTTCATGGTTTATGATATTTGCTTTTTCTACACATCTCTTGTCCAGGGTAAGCTCATACATATTTCTTTGTTTGAATCTTAACTTACTACATACTTTTCTTCAAAACCTCATGAAATACTTCGCTGTTATACACTAGAGAATAATTCAGCTTCCTTACTCATATGCTCAAGCTTACGTGGGCTAACCCATTGTAAGAAACAGAACACACGCATATTTCCACTAGAAAAATCTCAAAATAAATGCAACAAACTACAGCTGAGTTGTAAAACCTGGAACCTCTGTGTTTATACTTTGTATCGATAATCTAAACCGTAGTCTTCTTTAATAACTTCTTCTTTATCAAGACCAGGTTCCTCGAGTATTAATCCTGTAAAATAAACATAAAACAAAAAACAGTTAACGTTAGTAAAATCTTTCTCTTGTTTAATTCGGGCCATCTCTTGGAAAGGTTGCCTGCTTGGCTCCCAGTCCTATTCTCTAGGTCCCAACATGCCTCGAGACATGTTGGTTCCTTTTTGTGCCTCGAGGCGATTCTAGGAACATGTGCGCCGTTCTAGGAGTCCACACAGATTCCTCTTCTTCATGTGTCAAGCTAGACATCTTATGAAGGTAAATGCTAAGGATTTTATCCCTTCTTCCCATGTGCCAAAGGCGGTTCCACATGAGGGAGAGCTTATTAGGCTTCTCTTTAAGGTGCCTTTTGTCAGGACTTTAGGTGCCTTTTGTCAGGACTTTAATTCTCGTGCTCAAGGAACTTGAGGCTTTTGGCAACAATGTCGTGCTCAGTCAGCTGAGGCTTTTCAATCACAGTTGCTCAGGAAGCTACCTGAGGCTTTTCTCGTGCCCAGGAGGCTACCTGGGACTTTGCTCCATGCCCAGGAAGCTACCTGGGACTTTGCTCGATGCCCAGGAAGCTACCTGGGACTTTTCTCAATGCCCAGGAAGCTACCTGGGACTTTTCTCAATGCCCAGGAAGCTACCTGGGACTTTGCTCAATCATTCGTAGTCCACATATTCTGTCAAATCGTATTCATACTTCGCATATACTGTCAATGCTACAGGAACCTGTCAGCTTAGGTAACCTGCAAAATACAACGCAATGCTACAGGAACCTGTTAGTCTAGGTAACCTGTTTCAAAAATTTCAAATTGGCATATGAAATATCAAATCATAGCATGTACAATACTGTCTAAGTATGAAATATCAAATCATAGCATGTACAATACTGTCTAAGTAGGAATACTACCCCCCAGTTCTTCTGGGTAATGATTGTTACGTAAAAGAACTATTAAGGAGCTATAGCTGCAAAGAATGCACTCAAAATATTCAACGTAGAGCTATCCATCGCTCAATACTTGAAAAAATTGTCTTGCAAGTAGGGAGGTTCACATCAAATACCCCCCGAGTACATGCATAATTAAATACTGAAATCAAAATACTGGTCAGCTATAACTAATAAGCTGCCTTTATTCGTGGGCTGAAAGAGCCTTACTTTTCCTAAGAAAAAATTCATAAAAGAATTACTGATAATACTTCTTGAGATGCTCTGCATTCCAAGCTCTCGGAATGAGGTTCCCATCCATATCCATCAAGTGGTAAGTTCCTTCCCAAATTGCTGACTTTATCTGGTAAGGTCCCTCCCAATTTGCTCCAAAGGCTCCATGTGCCAGAACCCTGGTATTTGGCATGACTTTCCTCAGAACTAGGTCTCCAACCTTAAAAGGTCTTGCCTTCACCTTTTTGTTGTAATACCTTCGAACTCTCTGTTGATATGCTGCTAACTTCACTTGCGAATCTGCTCTCAACTCTTCGATCATGTCCAAATACAGTCTATGATTGACCTCATTGCTCTCGGGGTCAAAATATTTTCTTCTCAAGGAACCTGTTCCAACTTCCACAGGTACCATAGCTTCACAACCATAAGTGAGGGTAAAAGGAGACTCACCAGTTGTAGTTCTAGGCGTGGTGTTATACGACCACAAGACTCCAGGAAGCTCCTCTGGCCAACTTCCTTTCTTATCTTCAAGCCTCGTCTTCAAAGTGTGCTTGATAATCTTATTCACTGCTTCAGTCTGTCCATTACTCTGCGGATAATACACTGCTGAAAATGCTTTTTGGATTCCAAACTGCTCACATAACCCTCTAAGCTCTCTACTATCAAACTGCTTCCCATTGTCAGAAATCAGTTTCTGCGGAATGCCGAACCTGCATACAATGGCTCGAAACACAAATTCAGTCAGTTTTGACGCTGTAATCTTAGCAAGTGGTTCTGCTTCTGCCCACTTTGTAAAGTAATCGACTGCAACCACTGCATATTTCACTCCTCCTTTTCCTTTCGGGAGTTCTCCAATGAGGTCTATTCCCCAAACAGCGAATGGCCAAGGGCTAACAATCGGTTTGATAGGTGCTACAGGACGACTATCAAAATTTGCAAACCTCTGACAATTACTGCATGCCTGCACAAACTTTGTAGCATCTGCTTTGATGGTTGGCCAATAATATCCTTGTCGAAGGACTTTCATAGCTAAAGAATTACCCCCCGAGTGATTTCCACATACTCCTTCATGAATCTCCTCTAGGATATACTTGCATTGTTCTCCAGCTACACACTTGAGCAAAGGCTGATTGAATCCCCGTCTATACAGAACTCCATCATAGATTACATACCTGGCTGCATGATACCTCAGCTTCCTGATATCATTTTGACTGGGAGGTAGCTCCCCTTTGTCCAGGTAACGATGTATTGGGGTCATCCAGGAATCTTCAACTGGGAACTCAATGTCCATCACTTCTTCTTTGAAGACACTAGGTTGCTCCTGAATCTGAAGTGGAATTACTCCCAATAACGTGGATTCTCTCTGAGATCCTAGCTTGGCCAATGCATCTGCCTTGGTATTCTTTCCTCGAGGTATTTGATCTAGCTTCACCTCTTTGAACCTTGCGATCAACTCCTGGGAGTACCTCAAATATAAGTCTGTTCTTGGCCCTCTTGCCTGAAAACCACCACGAATCTGCCAAACTACTAACATTGAATCACTAAACACTCTGATATTCTCCACTTTCATCTCCAAAGCTAACTTGAGGCCTGCAATCAATGCCTCATATTCTGCATCATTGTTCGTGGCTCTAAAAGCAAAATGAATTGAGCTATAGAGTTGGTGTCCCTCCGGACTAACTAGCTCTATGCCTGCACCTGCTCCACTACTGTTAGCAGCTCCATCCACATACAGTGTCCACCAAGGTGCACAGTTGTCATTGTCTGCCTGTTTTTCTACCACCTCTTTTGGCCCCTCTTGGCCAGTAACCTCTACATGAGGTGGAAACTCGATTAAGAAATCTGCTAAAGCTTGAGCTTTGATTGCTGTCTTTGGCTTATATTCTATGTCGAACTGTCCTAGCTCCACAGCCCACTTTAACATTCTTCCAGAAGTTTCTGGCCTATGCATCACTTGCTTAAGTGGATATGAGGTTCTTACCTCAATCTTGTGAGCTTGGAAATAAGGTCGCAGCTTCCTGGAAGCCAGAATCAATGCAAAAACCAGCTTCTCCATTCCTGTGTACCTCGTTTCTGCATCAAGTAACCTTTTACTGACATAGTAGACTGGGTTCTGCTGTCCATTCTCTTCTCGAACCAGGACTGCACTAATGGAATACTCTGATACAGCCAAATAAAGTATCAATGTTTCTCCATCCACAGGTTTGGCTAACAGTGGGGGGCTCCCCAAATGCTCCTTTAACTTTCCGAACGCTATCTCACATTCTGCGGTCCACTCGAATTTACTTCCTTTCTTTATAGCTTTAAAGAACTCCTGACACTTATCGGTGGACTTCGAAATTAATCTATTCAAGGCTGCAACTCTTCCTGTAAGAGACTGAACCTCTCTCACAGTTCTCGGCGACCTCATATCAATCAACGCTTTAATCTTGGCTGGGTTGGCTTCGATACCTCTGTGGTTTACCATGAAACCCAGAAACTTTCCTGATTCTACCCCAAACACACATTTTTGAGGGTTCAGCTTCATTCTGTACTTTCGCAAGATTCCAAACATTTCTTCTAAGTGCTTTACATGGTCAACAGCTTCCTTAGACTTAACTAACATGTCATCCACATATACTTCCATAGTATGGCCAATTTGGTCTTTAAACATCATATTCACTAACCGTTGGTATGTGGCTCCAGCATTAATCAATCCAAATGGCATGCATACATAGCAATAAAGACCTCTATCCGTAATAAAAGAAGTATGCTCTTGGTCAGGTTCATACATAGGGATTTGATTGTAACCTGAATATGCATCCATGAAGCTAAGAAGGGCATGTCCAGCCGTTGCATCCACTAACTGATCAATCCGTGGTAGTGGGAAACTGTCCTTCGGGCATGCTTTGTTGAGATCTGTGAAGTCCACACAGGTTCTCCATTTTCCATTAGGTTTCTTTACCAAAACAGGATTTGCCAACCATACTGGGTAAAAAGATTCTTTAACCAATCCTGCATCCAATAATCTGTCGACCTCTTCTTTCAATGCTTGAGCTCTTTCTCCATTAACTGGTCTTCGCTTCTGTCTCACTCCTTTCTTTTCTGGATCAATATTCAACTTATGACACATGACCCTTGGATCTATCCCTTCCATATCTGCATGACACCATGCAAACACATCCAGGTTCTTGCCCAAAAAGGTAATGAGAGATTCCTTTAAGGCTGGATCGAGTTGAGCTCCAATCTTCAACACCTTTGTACCATCTTTGTCATTGATCTTCACATCCAAAGTTTCACCAGCTGGTCCAGCCTTAACCATGGTTTCTGGCATTCGAGGGTCTAAGTCTACCTCCATCTCTGTGGTTGAGTCCTCTTGAGGTTCCTGGACTGTAGACGGTTCCTGAACTTCGTGCATGACATTCCTTCTCTTTGATGCTGGCTGACTGTCTTCATTGCTTCCATTATGTTTCAGTTTCCGGGATTTTTCTTCATCCAATCCTTCTACCATACATACGTCGCCATCCTTGTCCGTAGGGGGTGCACTTTCTATCAGTAAGTAGGGGGTATCTGGTCCCTGAAAAACCGGAATCTCAGCATGAGGTTCCTCTTCCATGATCTCCTCAATTCTTATAGCTCTACAGGATGCTGACACAAAACCTTCCAAGGGCGGACTGCGCAGGTCGAGCGTTATTTTGTCTGGGTTCTTTCCTGGAAAATCATCAGGAACCTCGTCCATAGGTTCAGGCAATTTAGCAGCCTTAGCAGCATGTTGCAAAGCTTTGGTGTAACACTCTCTAGACTCATACTGACATCCTCGAACTATACCAATCCCATTTGGTGTTGGGAACTTCATAGTTAGGTGGTAAATGGAGGTTACTACCCTCATTTCCTTCAAAATGGGTCTTCCCAAAATAGCATTGTAATTCATATTCTCTTCTATAACGATGAATTCTGCCAACTGTGTAATGCAACATGGTTTATCACCTAAAGTTACTGGCAAACGAATCTTACCTTTGATAGGAACCTGATTATTAGTGAATCCGTATAAGGTATCGTTTGTTGGAGTTAAATCTTTATCCAGAAAATGCATCTTCTTGAAAGCTGAGTAAGATAGCAAGTTTACAGAGCTTCCATTATCAACTAGCACTCGATGAACCTCATAAGACCCAATTCCTGCCTCTACTACCAAAGCATCGGTATGGGGATGGTGCACCCAGGAAGCATCTTCTTCAGTGAAAGTAATATCTGCATCCTCTCCTTCAAACAACCTTGGGGACCTCTATGACAGATTGTAAATACTGGTTAAAGGACGTTCTTTAGCCTCACAGGTATACCTCTCCATGGCATTCCTGCTGCTTCCTCCAATGTGGGGACCTCCTATAATTGTGCGTATGCACCCAGCCTTAGGTGGTCCTTCCATCATGACAGGTTCCTGTGTCTGTGTCTTCTGAGTCTTCTCATCTCTATACTTTTTTCCTTCCTGAGCCACCCATTCACTCAATTGCCCTTGTCTGATTAGAGTTTCAATTAGATCTCTGAGGTGACGACAATCTGCAGTATTATGCCCATTATTATCATGGAAGTCACAGTATGGGCGCTCATTCTTATTCCCTGGGGGACCGGTTCTGAAAGGCTTCTTAAACCATGAGGACTTCTCATTCACTGCGTAAATATGATCGATCGGGGCTACCAAAGGGGTGAAAGTTTCATAGACAGGTCTCTCATGTTTATTGTTGTTATAGGAAGCTGGTGGCGGTACCTGACTCATGACAGGTTTAGTAGGATTCACAGCTTCAGGCTTCATCTGGGATGTGCGACTAACCACCTTTTTATTGTCACGACCATTGGGGCTTCTTTGTCTCGACCTCTTGCTTCCACTTTGCCTTACAAAATCTGGATCTTTCCTTAATTCAGCTAGAGATTCCTCCACCAGACGAAAGGGTTCTGCCTGGGCATAAAAATCTGCCAACGTCTCTGGTTCTTTTCCTTGAAGTGCTTTCCAAAAATCCGAGCCTCCTTTGACTCCAGCAATTAAGAAATTCTTTATAGTTTCCTCAGATGCTTTCCTAACTTTAGGAACCTCCGCATTAAACCTCTTGAAATATTCTGTCAACGTCTCACTAGGTCTTTGTTTGATATTGGCTAAGGTATTGGTTGGTGGTGCGAATGCAACAGATGCTCTAAATTGAGTGACAAAGAGCTTCCCCATATTTGCCCAAGAACCAATCGAATCTGCGGGTAACCTTTTGAACCATTGATGGGCTCCACCCTGTAAAGTTGCAGCCAGTAACCTGCATCTGGTGGCTTCCTTCACTTGATAGACATCCATCTCTGTGTTAAAACGACTAAGGTACTCGATGGGATCAGTAGTCCCATCGAATTTCAACTCATTCGAAGGCCTATAAGACCTAGGCAGAGCCGACTTTCGAACCTTCTTGGTGAAAGGAGAAGCTGTTATAGGATTCACAGCAAGATTCTTTTCGTCCTTGAGTTGAGCCAAAATTTTCTTGACATCTTCTGCTGTCACCTCCCCAGTAGCTTCCGCCTTTGTCTTCTTACTCGTTTCTTCCTCCTCTTGCGACTCTGCAGTGCTTGATTCTTCAGTATCCTCATCTGAATCCGTGCTTTCTTCTTCAATTATCTCGATAGATGGGTCTTTATCTTTCTTCTTCTTCTGTGAGGAACCTCCAGTCTTGGTTTTCTTCTTTCCCTTGGACCCTGTACGGCCCTTGCTAACAGTTTTACTCTTCTCAGGATTCTCTAGCTCTTCATCACCATTATTTTGCTTTGGTTCTCCACCATCGTCTGGAACCTCCTCTCCATTCTCAGATTCTTCAAAATTCAACTGTTTCGGAGTAACCTTCGACTTCTTGCCTTTCTTTGCCTTCTTTTTCTTCTTTTTGCTTGAAGCCTGCTCCAAAGTCGACAAACGTTCTCCCACAGTCTTTAAGATTTCCATCATAGCTGCTTTAGTAACCTTCGGTGCTCTGGGAGGAGATGTGTTCCCCTCATGAATCTGTCGCTCAGAACGGGTTGCTTCGCTATCCGAGTTGCCTGACATCTTTTCCACTCTTAAGATATTAACTATGCCCTCCTTCTAGCGCCAATGTTGATGAGTGGATTTCGTAATCAACTTATGAGAGGTCTGCAGGTAGTTGTATAGGCTAGCGATCAATTGTTCTGTGAAAAGGCTTGGGTTGTGTTTGTGGGGGTTGAGCTGAGCTCGAGGGTATCTCCAATAATCTCAGGTGCCTTTAGAGAAAATCAGAGAATTTAATGCGTCGTACCCTGAGGTGCCTACGTACCCTTGTATATATAGGGATCAAGCTCACGTAGTTCTAATATGATTCTGTCTATTTGTAAGAACCCAGATTTTTGGGTAGAATTAAAACTTTTTATTATGTATTGATGTAAGAATGAATAGTGGTTACAACTAGAATGTAATACTGGTTTTAATGAATGAATAATGAAAGGATATATATTCCAAGGTTATATGGCCTGAAGGATGCTATTGGGTGATAACTTAGATTAGAATAATCTATCTCCTAGAAAGTTAAGATAAGATTCCCTAGAGAGAAATAGATACCCTCATGTCATCCAAATCAATATCTATTATAAGCCCAGCGGTTCCGTAAAAAGGTTAAGGAACACTCGAGGGTGAACCAGGTTCATTTTCCTAATTATAGGAATTAAATAAAAATAAGTGATGAATAGTGATTTTGGTGGAATTTGGAATATTATTATAATAATGTTATACCCGGTATTCGGAACGGATTTTTGAGTTCGTATTAGTGATCCAGGAGGAAAATAAGTGTATGTAAAAGCTGTCGGATTCAGAAAAAGAGCACTTTTATTTTCTCCGAGATTTCCCTGGACACTGCAAGACTTAAGGATTTATAAAAGAGAATTAAGGAATTTAAATTCGAGAAGTATTAAGAAAGATGAGGAATAGAAGTATAAATATTAAGAAGGTTTTCGGTAAAACCCTAACTAGAAACGAATGAGTTAGTCCCTCGAACGAGCAATGAATTGAGCAATAACCGGACAAAGAACAAACAGAGGATCAAGATGCATGCATGTACAAGGAGATAAGACCAAGTAACTAAGTAGTTACATGAGCAACTAGTATACTTAGCAAACATAACCAAGTACTTAGCTTCTTGTCATCATCTTACCATTACAAACCAACACTTGTCCATTTAATTACATCATGCATGACCTAGAACTTTATTAAAGCTACTTTATGGACAAGATATTATCCAAAGACATTCAATAATTCACTTTAGATAAGATGAGAGCAAGATCAAAGCCAAGCAAACACCACCTCTCCCCCATTTTTCCAGCAGTTTGCATTTTCCAGGGCAGGGGTCTTTGCAATTTTTTTTCACCTAGATCTACTCATCTAAAAATCATGAAAAATTTCATGGAGCTTCTACACATCAAGGTGAAGTTGGGGATTTAATTTCATAATTTTTGAAGATCGTTTGGATGGGTAAATAAATTCGAGAAGTTCACTGTTTTTCCCCCAAAACCAAGGCACTTCGAATTTTGGAGTTTTAAGATTTCAAAATCCACCTTCCAACCATTGTTTGATCTCCAAATTTTTATGGTGAGTCCTATATTTCATAAAAATGATCTCCTAGAAATCTTAGCTTCAAACTCCATGTTTTCCATTTTCATATAAATCCTCAAAGATGAGGGTGAATAGTGTTTTCAAGAAACTAACTTTGATTTCTTGGTTTCTTTGGATGATTTAAGCTTTGTTAAAGCCATACAAGGACTATATAAGGGTTATTATAGCTTGTACACTCTCCAAGGAAGGTATAATTCTTAAGAACCCAAGATCTTACTTTGAGTTTTATATATGTTCTTGATGGTTTTAGATTAGTTAAGATTATGGTGTTGTTATATGCATAAAAGCATGATTATGTAGTTAGTAGTGATGATTTAAGAGTTTTGATGATTATGATGGTTAATTGAAACCTTCTTGGACTGGTTAAGATGAAAACCATGTATAGTATGCCCGGTGTGGCTTGGATTGATTGTTATGAATTTTAGAACGTTCGATTTATAGCCGTCGTAATGCCGAATTTTCGTTAGACTATTAAACACCGAGCATCACAGTAGCTATAACTCACTGTACAGCTTCATGTTCTGCCATGATAGGATAGATTATGTTGCAAGCTTCGTTTTGATATAAAGATCGCATGAAATGGACTTACGGTTTAGGAGTTATGATTAAATTCGTAAAAGTGGTTCGAAATCGTAAACGAAAGTTCGTAATTGAAATTGATTCCCTTAAATGTCGTTTAATCAGTGGCGAATCTTATTAATTAAATATTAGAGGTAAAAAGGAAGGTGTGGGAGAAAACCACATGTCGAATGGATCGTTTTCCGATTTTATAAAAATGTTTGAATCGAGGTTAAATGCGAACGAACCCCTTAAAGGTATGACTTTGGTTATAACTTAGAAAACGGGCGATAACACTCAAGGTATAATCTTGATTCGTAAACGACCAACCTTAGAACTTATACGACTTAAGTATATACCAAGTATAAGCATGATGACATGTCTTGATAACGAACGAATGTCGGATCGTATCGGTGATAAAGAGAGTTACACTAAAAGAGACGTAACGAGATAACTCGAAAACATGTTTCGATTTAAGTGGAGTTTATACTTAGCCTTTTAATAAGTGTTAAGTGGTTAATCTTAAATATTCTGATTGTTTATAGATTGTCGAGCTGACCCGGGACACATTACCCCTACCCGCACTCGATTCTCAGGCAAGTTTCCAATACTTGGAACTGTTGTTGTGATAATATATATGATGATTGTTTTATACATATGCCATAGCATGCATGCCTACTTTCAAGTTAATATTGAATTACTTGTTCCCTGAATTGATATCGGCTTATAGACTATATATGAAATATCAGTTATAAGCCGGATTGTTTGGTTAAGACCCTTAGCGAAGGGCGTATGATATTCATACTTCAAATATAGACCGGGAGTCGATATTTTGTAATATATAAATAGTCGTGGAAACCCGGAGGGATCCCAGCGACAAATTTATTACTTCGAGGATTTTTATTCGATTACGAATCTTTCGAGGAACGTTATTTGAGTATTACCTCAGTGAAGGAATATTTAATGAATATTATTTTAATATTCATTTAGAATGTCATTTATTTAATGAATATTATTTTGATCATTCATTGGAGTTATTTAGTTAATGAATATTATTTTGAATATTCATTAGAGTTATTTGGTTGACGAATATCATTCCCAAATATTCATTTGGCTTACTTATTATTATTTGGAATATTCATTTGATCTTTATTTATTTAATGAATATTACTTTCGAATATTCATTTAAGGTTTGATTTACTTAATGAATATTATTTTAAAATATTCATTGGAAGTTCTATTTACTCAAGGAATATTACTTCGATTATTCCTTTAAAGTTTTGATTACTAAATGAATATTATTCGGATATTCATTTAGAATATTATTTGTTAAATGAATATTATTTTGGGGTATTCATTTAGAATATTATTTGTTAAATGAATATTATTTTGGGATATTCATTTAGAATATTATTTGTTTAATGAATATTATTTGGATATTCATTTGGAATGTTAATTGTTAAATGAATATTATTTTCAAATATTCATTTAAGGTTTGATTTATTCAGTAAATATTATTTTAAATATTTATTTAAGTTTATTTATTCAATGAATATTATCTTAAATATTCATTAAGAAGAGATTTATTTAATAAATAATTCTATATTCATTCGAGGATTACTTACGAGCAATATATTGATTTAATAATATTCCGTAATTATTATTGACTTAATAAATATTCTTGGAATATTTAATAAAATTCTTTTGAATTCTTTTTGTAATGATTTATATTATTCAAAGGTTATCCTTCACCTTCAGATATTATGTAAAATATTTCGGAGTCTTTTATGACTATTTTATCAAGGGGAGGTTCCCAAAACTTTATTTTCATTTAAATCTATCTTATAAGAAGATTTAAATACTCGCTCAACTTCCAAAAATTATATAAGGGGACCTCACTTGGAGATGTTATTTATTGGACTACCCGGTCCTATACTTGCTAAAACTATCTTGTCACTCACATCTTGATTCTTTCAAGCATCGATATGAGTCTTTTGGTTACCTCCTCAACGCTCGAGGGGTATGATTGATGTAACAAGTTTATATCCATTAACAAGCATCAGCTTGGGAAATATTGGTGAATTTTCCTTTCCAATTAGATACGACTACTTTGTGGAGTCCTATCAACAAGTGTTACACTTGGGGAAAAGGGGAACGAACTTTACGTTTCAGAGTCATGGATGATATTCGAACTAGGAGACGCGTAAGTGGCCGAGTGGCGCCGGTCCAGCAATAGCCCAACCGTTGGCTGAGGAGTTCCAGAGGGCGGTAGATAAGTAATTCCGTCGGAGCTACCTTCTACATGTAGAGAACGACTGATGAGATGCATGACATACGACTGATCATCGTAAACGTCAGGGCATCTGGCGCGGCAATGCTCCCGTATTAGTTCATCTTCTAAAAGTGAGAAATTTCTGCAACACTGTTGGTGTTGGCAAGGTGAAAAAGTGTTGAAACCGGAATTGCAATATTTTCCTGCAAGTTCCTCTTTTATGATAATTGAGAATATCTTGCTTATCTTTTGCATAGCAGATATTTATTCAAAACAAATATATTTTTGAGTTACCTTGTAACTTCATCTCATACCTTATACTGGTACTACATCGTTAATGCATGGCATATGGTTTCAAAGATATTTTGGACTGTTATATATTATCACTGTTCAATTATATTTCTGGTGGGCTATTGCTCACCCTTGCTTTATTTATTTATATCACAACAACAGCTAGATCAGATGGCCGCGCAAGGCGCACGTAGCGTAAGCAGGTGACAACCGTCAGAGGTTTACCGCTAAGGTCTTGGCTACCTTTGTGGAGGATGCAACTACTGGTAGGCTAGTTGTTAGCAATTGAGCCTCAAATGTATTTATATTATGGTATCTATCAATGGATGGCAAAGAGTATGTAATTGTACAATTGTAATTCTTTGGGTTGTAAGAACTCAAACTTGTGATTAATAATATTGTTGGTTACTCTGATTTCATCTCTGGGACTATAACGGGTGTGTTTTATGTTGTTGTTTTGGGTCACAAGGTTGTAATTTAAATTATGTTGGTTTTGTGGTTGGATATTGAGACCGTAACGACCAGATCCCTGACCCTGGATCTGGGGGTGTTACACTCTTACTGGAATAGCTGTATTCGGTCACCTAGTTCGTGTAGGACTCAGGTTCCTTTAGAGCCTTTCACGAACTAGTTGGCTAAGTAGAGTAGAACTCGAGTTCGTACCCCACTATGATTCTCTCATTGATCAGAGATAATTCTAGGATCATCTGCGCCCTAGAATTATACTCCAATATCAATTCGTTTATCTGTCCTAGATGGCTTCTAGAACTTTCTGTTGGCAACTCGTAGGAACCTGGTGCTCAGGAACCTATATCTTAGGAGCCTGTTTCTCAGGGACCTCCTTATTTCGGGACATATCGCTTAGGGACCTCCCTTTGGGTGTCAATACCTGCACAAATAACAAACTGGTTAGACTAGATAATATAGGTATAATTTATAAGTATATATCGTTGTGCCCAAAATCTCCATGGGTTAGATTTAGGCCCATTGGGCTTAAGGATCCAATCCGTATGATTAATATGGGTTATGATTGAGGTCCCTTAAGTTAAATGGGGCTAAATAGCACGTGAAATGGATCTAGACAGGTTCAGGTTCCCGAAAGACAGCTTCCTGTAGACAGCTTCCCGAGAAACAGGTTCTTGCAGACAGGTTCCTGAGAGACAGCTTCCTGTACGAGAACAGATTTATTCCAGCAGAATTCTAGTATGATTAAGCCTCCTATTCTTTAGGAGCAAGTCATGAACATCAACTCCTTATTGGAATGTATTCCTTGGGCGCAGATGATCCTTGAATACATCTAATAGGACGAGAACTTGTAAACATACTCCTAGTCGGACTAGAATTCGAGTTCTATTCGACTTAGGTCGCCTATTCGTGGCTGAAATCTGGAGAAAAGGAGTTCCCCACGAATTAGGAACCTAGTTTATTGCCGCCTAACCAGACTTCTAGTCTAAAAAGAACTACGTGAACTTGATCCCTATATATATATACACGGGTACGTAGGCACCTAGAGAACATGTTTTTACAAGCCTCACAATACACCTACGAGATTCTTGAGAACGCACGACACAAGCCTCAAGGGAATTCGTGAGATTCTTGTAAACGCTCTCGAGCTCAGTTCAACCCCTACAAAAAACCTCCATTCTCCATAGATTAGTTGATCGTTAGCCTTTACAACTCACCATAAACCTCTCAAAAGTTGTTACGAAATCCACTCATCAACATATATATTATAAAAATGACAATGATTTAAAGAAATTGTAGTTTTAGGAAAATGCAAACACATTCAAATTTAGTTGCATGTGGTTGCATTCAGTTGCTGATTTCAAGTTCCATTTTTCAGTTGTCATTTTCGACCTCTTTTTTAAACTCTAATATATATATATATATGCTAGCGTTCAAATACAAACCAATCTTAGAATAGAAACTAGAAACCTACACTAAATAAATTATATTTCATTTATTTTAATGGCCCCGCTAGGGGCACCTTCACAAAAAACTTATAAAATTCTTGGCTTTGTTCAACAAAAATTTAAAAAAAATTAAAAAAAATAAAATAAAAAAGTTACTGTTCACGTGCCACGTCATCACGTGAACAGTAACTTTTTTTATTATTTTTTATTTTTTTGTTGAATAGAGCCAATAATTTTAAATGTTTTTTGTATTGGAGTACCCCTAATTTGGTCATTAGATTAGCTTAAAATATTTAATTTAGGTTTAGTTTCTAGTTTCTATTCTAAGTTAGTTTCTATTAGAACAAGACCCTATATATATATATATATATATATGAGTAGGGATCTAGGGAAAACCTATTTAGATAGAAAACTAGTGGAACTTAACCGTTGTTTATATATAATTTAATGTAATTGAATAAAAAAATAAAAATGGCAAATTTGTGATTATCTTGAAGTTTAGGTGCATATGTAATACGGAGTATCTTATTTGTATCATGGGTGTTGATGAGTGGATTTCGTAATCAACTTATGAGAGGTCTGCAGGTAGTTGTATAGGCTAGCGATCAATTGTTCTGTGAAAAGGCTTGGGTTGTGTTTGTGGGGGTTGAGCTGAGCTCGAGGGTATCTCCAATAATCTCAGGTGCCTTTAGAGAAAATCAGAGAATTTAATGCGTCGTACCCTGAGGTGCCTACGTACCCTTGTATATATAGGGATCAAGCTCACGTAGTTCTAATATGATTCTGTCTCTTACTGGAATAGCTGTATTCGGTCACCTAGTTCGTGTAGGACTCAGGTTCCTTTAGAGCCTTTCACGAACTAGTTGGCTAAGTAGAGTAGAACTCGAGTTCGTACCCCACTATGATTCTCTCATTGATCAGAGATAATTCTAGGATCATCTGCGCCCTAGAATTATACTCCAATATCAATTCGTTTATCTGTCCTAGATGGCTTCTAGAACTTTCTGTTGGCAACTCGTAGGAACCTGGTGCTCAGGAACCTATATCTTAGGAGCCTGTTTCTCAGGGACCTCCTTATTTCGGGACATATCGCTTAGGGACCTCCCTTTGGGTGTCAATACCTGCACAAATAACAAATTGGTTAGACTAGATAATATAGGTATAATTTATAAGTATATATCGTTGTGCCCAAAATCTCCATGGGTTAGATTTAGGCCCATTGGGCTTAAGGATCCAATCCGTATGATTAATATGGGTTATGATTGAGGTCCCTTAAGTTAAATGGGGCTAAATAGCACGTGAAATGGATCTAGACAGGTTCAGGTTCCCGAAAGACAGCTTCCTGTAGACAGCTTCCCGAGAAACAGGTTCCTGCAGACAGGTTCCTGAGAGACAGCTTCCTGTACGAGAACAGATTTATTCCAGCAGAATTCTAGTATGATTAAGCCTCCTATTCTTTAGGAGCAAGTCATGAACATCAACTCCTTATTGGAATGTATTCCTTGGGCGCAGATGATCCTTGAATACATCTAATAGGACGAGAACTTGTAAACATACTCCTAGTCGGACTAGAATTCGAGTTCTATTCGACTTAGGTCGCCTATTCGTGGCTGAAATCTGGAGAAAAGGAGTTCCCCACGAATTAGGAACCTAGTTTATTGCCGCCTAACCAGACTTCTAGTCTAAAAAGAACTACGTGAACTTGATCCCTATATATATATACACGGGTACGTAGGCACCTAGAGAACATGTTTTTACAAGCCTCACAATACACCTACGAGATTCTTGAGAACGCACGACACAAGCCTCAAGGGAATTCGTGAGATTCTTGTAAACGCTCTCGAGCTCAGTTCAACCCCTACAAAAAACCTCCATTCTCCATAGATTAGTTGATCGTTATCCTTTACAACTCACCATAAACCTCTCAAAAGTTGTTACGAAATCCACTCATCAACATATATATTATAAAAATGACAATGATTTAAAGAAATTGTAGTTTTAGGAAAATGCAAACACATTCAAATTTAGTTGCATGTGGTTGCATTCAGTTGCTGATTTCAAGTTCCATTTTTCAGTTGTCATTTTCGACCTCTTTTTTAAACTCTAATATATATATATATATGCTAGCGTTCAAATACAAACCAATCTTAGAATAGAAACTAGAAACCTACACTAAATAAATTATATTTCATTTATTTTAATGGCCCCGCTAGGGGCACCTTCACAAAAAACTTATAAAATTCTTGGCTTTGTTCAACAAAAATTTAAAAAAAATTAAAAAAAATAAAATAAAAAAGTTACTGTTCACGTGCCACGTCATCACGTGAACAGTAACTTTTTTTATTATTTTTTATTTTTTTGTTGAATAGAGCCAATAATTTTAAATGTTTTTTGTATTGGAGTACCCCTAATTTGGTCATTAGATTAGCTTAAAATATTTAATTTAGGTTTAGTTTCTAGTTTCTATTCTAAGTTAGTTTCTATTAGAACAAGACCCTATATATATATATATATATATATATGAGTAGGGATCTAGGGAAAACCTATTTAGATAGAAAACTAGTGGAACTTAACCGTTGTTTATATATAATTTAATGTAATTGAATAAAAAAATAAAAATGGCAAATTTGTGATTATCTTGAAGTTTAGGTGCATATGTAATACGGAGTATCTTATTTGTATCATGGGTGTTGATGAGTGGATTTCGTAATCAACTTATGAGAGGTCTGCAGGTAGTTGTATAGGCTAGCGATCAATTGTTCTGTGAAAAGGCTTGGGTTGTGTTTGTGGGGGTTGAGCTGAGCTCGAGGGTATCTCCAATAATCTCAGGTGCCTTTAGAGAAAATCAGAGAATTTAATGCGTCGTACCCTGAGGTGCCTACGTACCCTTGTATATATAGGGATCAAGCTCACGTAGTTCTAATATGATTCTGTCTCTTACTGGAATAGCTGTATTCGGTCACCTAGTTCGTGTAGGACTCAGGTTCCTTTAGAGCCTTTCACGAACTAGTTGGCTAAGTAGAGTAGAACTCGAGTTCGTACCCCACTATGATTCTCTCATTGATCAGAGATAATTCTAGGATCATCTGCGCCCTAGAATTATACTCCAATATCAATTCGTTTATCTGTCCTAGATGGCTTCTAGAACTTTCTGTTGGCAACTCGTAGGAACCTGGTGCTCAGGAACCTATATCTTAGGAGCCTGTTTCTCAGGGACCTCCTTATTTCGGGACATATCGCTTAGGGACCTCCCTTTGGGTGTCAATACCTGCACAAATAACAAACTGGTTAGACTAGATAATATAGGTATAATTTATAAGTATATATCGTTGTGCCCAAAATCTCCATGGGTTAGATTTAGGCCCATTGGGCTTAAGGATCCAATCCGTATGATTAATATGGGTTATGATTGAGGTCCCTTAAGTTAAATGGGGCTAAATAGCACGTGAAATGGATCTAGACAGGTTCAGGTTCCCGAAAGACAGCTTCCTGTAGACAGCTTCCCGAGAAACAGGTTCCTGCAGACAGGTTCCTGAGAGACAGCTTCCTGTACGAGAACAGATTTATTCCAGCAGAATTCTAGTATGATTAAGCCTCCTATTCTTTAGGAGCAAGTCATGAACATCAACTCCTTATTGGAATGTATTCCTTGGGCGCAGATGATCCTTGAATACATCTAATAGGACGAGAACTTGTAAACATACTCCTAGTCGGACTAGAATTCGAGTTCTATTCGACTTAGGTCGCCTATTCGTGGCTGAAATCTGGAGAAAAGGAGTTCCCCACGAATTAGGAACCTAGTTTATTGCCGCCTAACCAGACTTCTAGTCTAAAAAGAACTACGTGAACTTGATCCCTATATATATATACACGGGTACGTAGGCACCTAGAGAACATGTTTTTACAAGCCTCGCAATACACCTACGAGATTCTTGAGAACGCACGACACAAGCCTCAAGGGAATTCGTGAGATTCTTGTAAACGCTCTCGAGCTCAGTTCAACCCCTACAAAAAACCTCCATTCTCCATAGATTAGTTGATCGTTAGCCTTTACAACTCACCATAAACCTCTCAAAAGTTGTTACGAAATCCACTCATCAACATATATATTATAAAAATGACAATGATTTAAAGAAATTGTAGTTTTAGGAAAATGCAAACACATTCAAATTTAGTTGCATGTGGTTGCATTCAGTTGCTGATTTCAAGTTCCATTTTTCAGTTGTCATTTTCGACCTCTTTTTTAAACTCTAATATATATATATATATGCTAGCGTTCAAATACAAACCAATCTTAGAATAGAAACTAGAAACCTACACTAAATAAATTATATTTCATTTATTTTAATGGCCCCGCTAGGGGCACCTTCACAAAAAACTTATAAAATTCTTGGCTTTGTTCAACAAAAATTTAAAAAAAATTAAAAAAAATAAAATAAAAAAGTTACTGTTCACGTGCCACGTCATCACGTGAACAGTAACTTTTTTTATTATTTTTTATTTTTTTGTTGAATAGAGCCAATAATTTTAAATGTTTTTTGTATTGGAGTACCCCTAATTTGGTCATTAGATTAGCTTAAAATATTTAATTTAGGTTTAGTTTCTAGTTTCTATTCTAAGTTAGTTTCTATTAGAACAAGACCCTATATATATATATATATATATATATATGAGTAGGGATCTAGGGAAAACCTATTTAGATAGAAAACTAGTGGAACTTAACCGTTGTTTATATATAATTTAATGTAATTGAATAAAAAAATAAAAATGGCAAATTTGTGATTATCTTGAAGTTTAGGTGCATATGTAATACGGAGTATCTTATTTGTATCATGGGTGTTGATGAGTGGATTTCGTAATCAAATTATGAGAGGTCTGCAGGTAGTTGTATAGGCTAGCGATCAATTGTTCTGTGAAAAGGCTTGGGTTGTGTTTGTGGGGGTTGAGCTGAGCTCGAGGGTATCTCCAATAATCTCAGGTGCCTTTAGAGAAAATCAGAGAATTTAATGCGTCGTACCCTGAGGTGCCTACGTACCCTTGTATATATAGGGATCAAGCTCACGTAGTTCTAATATGATTCTGTCTCTTACTGGAATAGCTGTATTCGGTCACCTAGTTCGTGTAGGACTCAGGTTCCTTTAGAGCCTTTCACGAACTAGTTGGCTAAGTAGAGTAGAACTCGAGTTCGTACCCCACTATGATTCTCTCATTGATCAGAGATAATTCTAGGATCATCTGCGCCCTAGAATTATACTCCAATATCAATTCGTTTATCTGTCCTAGATGGCTTCTAGAACTTTCTGTTGGCAACTCGTAGGAACCTGGTGCTCAGGAACCTATATCTTAGGAGCCTGTTTCTCAGGGACCTCCTTATTTCGGGACATATCGCTTAGGGACCTCCCTTTGGGTGTCAATACCTGCACAAATAACAAACTGGTTAGACTAGATAATATAGGTATAATTTATAAGTATATATCGTTGTGCCCAAAATCTCCATGGGTTAGATTTAGGCCCATTGGGCTTAAGGATCCAATCCGTATGATTAATATGGGTTATGATTGAGGTCCCTTAAGTTAAATGGGGCTAAATAGCACGTGAAATGGATCTAGACAGGTTCAGGTTCCCGAAAGACAGCTTCCTGTAGACAGCTTCCCGAGAAACAGGTTCCTGCAGACAGGTTCCTGAGAGACAGCTTCCTGTACGAGAACAGATTTATTCCAGCAGAATTCTAGTATGATTAAGCCTCCTATTCTTTAGGAGCAAGTCATGAACATCAACTCCTTATTGGAATGTATTCCTTGGGCGCAGATGATCCTTGAATACATCTAATAGGACGAGAACTTGTAAACATACTCCTAGTCGGACTAGAATTCGAGTTCTATTCGACTTAGGTCGCCTATTCGTGGCTGAAATCTGGAGAAAAGGAGTTCCCCACGAATTAGGAACCTAGTTTATTGCCGCCTAACCAGACTTCTAGTCTAAAAAGAACTACGTGAACTTGATCCCTATATATATATACACGGGTACGTAGGCACCTAGAGAACATGTTTTTACAAGCCTCACAATACACCTACGAGATTCTTGAGAACGCACGACACAAGCCTCAAGGGAATTCGTGAGATTCTTGTAAACGCTCTCGAGCTCAGTTCAACCCCTACAAAAAACCTCCATTCTCCATAGATTAGTTGATCGTTAGCCTTTACAACTCACCATAAACCTCTCAAAAGTTGTTACGAAATCCACTCATCAACATATATATTATAAAAATGACAATGATTTAAAGAAATTGTAGTTTTAGGAAAATGCAAACACATTCAAATTTAGTTGCATGTGGTTGCATTCAGTTGCTGATTTCAAGTTCCATTTTTCAGTTGTCATTTTCGACCTCTTTTTTAAACTCTAATATATATATATATATGCTAGCGTTCAAATACAAACCAATCTTAGAATAGAAACTAGAAACCTACACTAAATAAATTATATTTCATTTATTTTAATGGCCCCGCTAGGGGCACCTTCACAAAAAACTTATAAAATTCTTGGCTTTGTTCAACAAAAATTTAAAAAAAATTAAAAAAAATAAAATAAAAAAGTTACTGTTCACGTGCCACGTCATCACGTGAACAGTAACTTTTTTTATTATTTTTTATTTTTTTGTTGAATAGAGCCAATAATTTTAAATGTTTTTTGTATTGGAGTACCCCTAATTTGGTCATTAGATTAGCTTAAAATATTTAATTTAGGTTTAGTTTCTAGTTTCTATTCTAAGTTAGTTTCTATTAGAACAAGACCCTATATATATATATATATATATATGAGTAGGGATCTAGGGAAAACCTATTTAGATAGAAAACTAGTGGAACTTAACCGTTGTTTATATATAATTTAATGTAATTGAATAAAAAAATAAAAATGGCAAATTTGTGATTATCTTGAAGTTTAGGTGCATATGTAATACGGAGTATCTTATTTGTATCATGGGTGTTGATGAGTGGATTTCGTAATCAACTTATGAGAGGTCTGCAGGTAGTTGTATAGGCTAGCGATCAATTGTTCTGTGAAAAGGCTTGGGTTGTGTTTGTGGGGGTTGAGCTGAGCTCGAGGGTATCTCCAATAATCTCAGGTGCCTTTAGAGAAAATCAGAGAATTTAATGCGTCGTACCCTGAGGTGCCTACGTACCCTTGTATATATAGGGATCAAGCTCACGTAGTTCTAATATGATTCTGTCTCTTACTGGAATAGCTGTATTCGGTCACCTAGTTCGTGTAGGACTCAGGTTCCTTTAGAGCCTTTCACGAACTAGTTGGCTAAGTAGAGTAGAACTCGAGTTCGTACCCCACTATGATTCTCTCATTGATCAGAGATAATTCTAGGATCATCTGCGCCCTAGAATTATACTCCAATATCAATTCGTTTATCTGTCCTAGATGGCTTCTAGAACTTTCTGTTGGCAACTCGTAGGAACCTGGTGCTCAGGAACCTATATCTTAGGAGCCTGTTTCTCAGGGACCTCCTTATTTCGGGACATATCGCTTAGGGACCTCCCTTTGGGTGTCAATACCTGCACAAATAACAAATTGGTTAGACTAGATAATATAGGTATAATTTATAAGTATATATCGTTGTGCCCAAAATCTCCATGGGTTAGATTTAGGCCCATTGGGCTTAAGGATCCAATCCGTATGATTAATATGGGTTATGATTGAGGTCCCTTAAGTTAAATGGGGCTAAATAGCACGTGAAATGGATCTAGACAGGTTCAGGTTCCCGAAAGACAGCTTCCTGTAGACAGCTTCCCGAGAAACAGGTTCCTGCAGACAGGTTCCTGAGAGACAGCTTCCTGTACGAGAACAGATTTATTCCAGCAGAATTCTAGTATGATTAAGCCTCCTATTCTTTAGGAGCAAGTCATGAACATCAACTCCTTATTGGAATGTATTCCTTGGGCGCAGATGATCCTTGAATACATCTAATAGGACGAGAACTTGTAAACATACTCCTAGTCGGACTAGAATTCGAGTTCTATTCGACTTAGGTCGCCTATTCGTGGCTGAAATCTGGAGAAAAGGAGTTCCCCACGAATTAGGAACCTAGTTTATTGCCGCCTAACCAGACTTCTAGTCTAAAAAGAACTACGTGAACTTGATCCCTATATATATATACACGGGTACGTAGGCACCTAGAGAACATGTTTTTACAAGCCTCACAATACACCTACGAGATTCTTGAGAACGCACGACACAAGCCTCAAGGGAATTCGTGAGATTCTTGTAAACGCTCTCGAGCTCAGTTCAACCCCTACAAAAAACCTCCATTCTCCATAGATTAGTTGATCGTTAGCCTTTACAACTCACCATAAACCTCTCAAAAGTTGTTACGAAATCCACTCATCAACATATATATTATAAAAATGACAATGATTTAAAGAAATTGTAGTTTTAGGAAAATGCAAACACATTCAAATTTAGTTGCATGTGGTTGCATTCAGTTGCTGATTTCAAGTTCCATTTTTCAGTTGTCATTTTCGACCTCTTTTTTAAACTCTAATATATATATATATATGCTAGCGTTCAAATACAAACCAATCTTAGAATAGAAACTAGAAACCTACACTAAATAAATTATATTTCATTTATTTTAATGGCCCCGCTAGGGGCACCTTCACAAAAAACTTATAAAATTCTTGGCTTTGTTCAACAAAAATTTAAAAAAAATTAAAAAAAATAAAATAAAAAAGTTACTGTTCACGTGCCACGTCATCACGTGAACAGTAACTTTTTTTATTATTTTTTATTTTTTTGTTGAATAGAGCCAATAATTTTAAATGTTTTTTGTATTGGAGTACCCCTAATTTGGTCATTAGATTAGCTTAAAATATTTAATTTAGGTTTAGTTTCTAGTTTCTATTCTAAGTTAGTTTCTATTAGAACAAGACCCTATATATATATATATATATATATATATATATGAGTAGGGATCTAGGGAAAACCTATTTAGATAGAAAACTAGTGGAACTTAACCGTTGTTTATATATAATTTAATGTAATTGAATAAAAAAATAAAAATGGCAAATTTGTGATTATCTTGAAGTTTAGGTGCATATGTAATACGGAGTATCTTATTTGTATCATGGGTGTTGATGAGTGGATTTCGTAATCAACTTATGAGAGGTCTGCAGGTAGTTGTATAGGCTAGCGATCAATTGTTCTGTGAAAAGGCTTGGGTTGTGTTTGTGGGGGTTGAGCTGAGCTCGAGGGTATCTCCAATAATCTCAGGTGCCTTTAGAGAAAATCAGAGAATTTAATGCGTCGTACCCTGAGGTGCCTACGTACCCTTGTATATATAGGGATCAAGCTCACGTAGTTCTAATATGATTCTGTCTCTTACTGGAATAGCTGTATTCGATCACCTAGTTCGTGTAGGACTCAGGTTCCTTTAGAGCCTTTCACGAACTAGTTGGCTAAGTAGAGTAGAACTCGAGTTCGTACCCCACTATGATTCTCTCATTGATCAGAGATAATTCTAGGATCATCTGCGCCCTAGAATTATACTCCAATATCAATTCGTTTATCTGTCCTAGATGGCTTCTAGAACTTTCTGTTGGCAACTCGTAGGAACCTGGTGCTCAGGAACCTATATCTTAGGAGCCTGTTTCTCAGGGACCTCCTTATTTCGGGACATATCGCTTAGGGACCTCCCTTTGGGTGTCAATACCTGCACAAATAACAAACTGGTTAGACTAGATAATATAGGTATAATTTATAAGTATATATCGTTGTGCCCAAAATCTCCATGGGTTAGATTTAGGCCCATTGGGCTTAAGGATCCAATCCGTATGATTAATATGGGTTATGATTGAGGTCCCTTAAGTTAAATGGGGCTAAATAGCACGTGAAATGGATCTAGACAGGTTCAGGTTCCCGAAAGACAGCTTCCTGTAGACAGCTTCCCGAGAAACAGGTTCCTGCAGACAGGTTCCTGAGAGACAGCTTCCTGTACGAGAACAGATTTATTCCAGCAGAATTCTAGTATGATTAAGCCTCCTATTCTTTAGGAGCAAGTCATGAACATCAACTCCTTATTGGAATGTATTCCTTGGGCGCAGATGATCCTTGAATACATCTAATAGGACGAGAACTTGTAAACATACTCCTAGTCGGACTAGAATTCGAGTTCTATTCGACTTAGGTCGCCTATTCGTGGCTGAAATCTGGAGAAAAGGAGTTCCCCACGAATTAGGAACCTAGTTTATTGCCGCCTAACCAGACTTCTAGTCTAAAAAGAACTACGTGAACTTGATCCCTATATATATATACACGGGTACGTAGGCACCTAGAGAACATGTTTTTACAAGCCTCACAATACACCTACGAGATTCTTGAGAACGCACGACACAAGCCTCAAGGGAATTCGTGAGATTCTTGTAAACGCTCTCGAGCTCAGTTCAACCCCTACAAAAAACCTCCATTCTCCATAGATTAGTTGATCGTTAGCCTTTACAACTCACCATAAACCTCTCAAAAGTTGTTACGAAATCCACTCATCAACATATATATTATAAAAATGACAATGATTTAAAGAAATTGTAGTTTTAGGAAAATGCAAACACATTCAAATTTAGTTGCATGTGGTTGCATTCAGTTGCTGATTTCAAGTTCCATTTTTCAGTTGTCATTTTCGACCTCTTTTTTAAACTCTAATATATATATATATATATGCTAGCGTTCAAATACAAACCAATCTTAGAATAGAAACTAGAAACCTACACTAAATAAATTATATTTCATTTATTTTAATGGCCCCGCTAGGGGCACCTTCACAAAAAACTTATAAAATTCTTGGCTTTGTTCAACAAAAATTTAAAAAAAATTAAAAAAAATAAAATAAAAAAGTTACTGTTCACGTGCCACGTCATCACGTGAACAGTAACTTTTTTTATTATTTTTTATTTTTTTGTTGAATAGAGCCAATAATTTTAAATGTTTTTTGTATTGGAGTACCCCTAATTTGGTCATTAGATTAGCTTAAAATATTTAATTTAGGTTTAGTTTCTAGTTTCTATTCTAAGTTAGTTTCTATTAGAACAAGACCCTATATATATATATATATATATATGAGTAGGGATCTAGGGAAAACCTATTTAGATAGAAAACTAGTGGAACTTAACCGTTGTTTATATATAATTTAATGTAATTGAATAAAAAAATAAAAATGGCAAATTTGTGATTATCTTGAAGTTTAGGTGCATATGTAATACGGAGTATCTTATTTGTATCATGGGTGTTGATGAGTGGATTTCGTAATCAACTTATGAGAGGTCTGCAGGTAGTTGTATAGGCTAGCGATCAATTGTTCTGTGAAAAGGCTTGGGTTGTGTTTGTGGGGGTTGAGCTGAGCTCGAGGGTATCTCCAATAATCTCAGGTGCCTTTAGAGAAAATCAGAGAATTTAATGCGTCGTACCCTGAGGTGCCTACGTACCCTTGTATATATAGGGATCAAGCTCACGTAGTTCTAATATGATTCTGTCTCTTACTGGAATAGCTGTATTCGGTCACCTAGTTCGTGTAGGACTCAGGTTCCTTTAGAGCCTTTCACGAACTAGTTGGCTAAGTAGAGTAGAACTCGAGTTCGTACCCCACTATGATTCTCTCATTGATCAGAGATAATTCTAGGATCATCTGCGCCCTAGAATTATACTCCAATATCAATTCGTTTATCTGTCCTAGATGGCTTCTAGAACTTTCTGTTGGCAACTCGTAGGAACCTGGTGCTCAGGAACCTATATCTTAGGAGCCTGTTTCTCAGGGACCTCCTTATTTCGGGACATATCGCTTAGGGACCTCCCTTTGGGTGTCAATACCTGCACAAATAACAAACTGGTTAGACTAGATAATTCTTCACATGCTTTTATCACTTCTATGGCTGTTGTTATGCTAACTCGAACTCTTCTACTTGGAGGAACCTGGTCTTCTAGTGCTCAGCTCAGCTTCCTGACCATTGGGAACCTCCTAATACTCATACTTCCTTAGTCATTTCTTTTATTTGATCTTCATAACTCGTACTGGATCAATCTTCTAGCTCGTATGGACCGAATCCTATAGATTAATGGGCCTATATTTAGCCCATGCAGATTTTGGGCACAACAATGGGTTTTGGTCCCTGACAATCATTTGTCAGGGACCGGTTATTTAACAATCGGTTCCTAAACCATTGGATCGTTGATCCAACGGCCCCCCTGGATTACAAAATTTTTTTACTGTCCGCTATAATTTTCCGCGGATAGGCAGATTGCCTGTCCGCGAAAATTTTCCGCGGATAGGCAATCTGCCTATCCGCGGAAAATTATAGCGGACAGTAAAAATTTTTTTTTTTTAATCTCAGCCGTTGGATCAACGATCCAACGGCTGTGGAACCGATTGTTAAATAACCGGTCCCTGACAAATGATTGTCAGGGACCAGGACCCTTATATGGGTCCGGATCCTCTGTCCCTCTTGTGTCCCCTGCTCTTTTTAGTTAAAAAAGAGTGCCCTGCGGGGCCCATTTTAATAAATAATAAAAATGGGCTCCACAAAAACATTTTTTTTGTATTAAAAATAATAGAGGACACAAAGGAGACACGGAGGAAGGGGACAGAGGATCCCAGCTCCCCTTATATCATATATCATTGATTTGATTTCCAAAATTTGATACACGCAGTCTAGGGACACAATCTTTTTAATTCAGGAAATAAACCAACCCATTAAAGTGATACATATCACAATCACAGAACCATCGGTTGCAATTTTGCGTTGGAAGAAACTAACATTGTGTTTGGTTAGGAGGAATGAATTTTGGTAGGAATGGAATGAAGGTCACAATGGAATGAATCATTCCATTCATTTGAATTGTTTGGTTCGTTAATTTTGTGATTGGAATGGAATGGATCATTCCATTCATTTGTTTGTTTGGTTACTTGAAGGAATGGAATGGAATAATAAATTCTTTATTTTTAATTTTTACTTATGGACGATTTTATGTAAAACATTATTTTTTAGATTTGAAAAAATGAATATCCCTATCTAAAACATGAAATTTGAATATAAATACACATAATACCACGTAACTTTAAGGAAAATAATAAAAATAATCAATCCAAAATATTCAATAAGAAGATGACAAATACAATGTCTTGTACCACAATTTGATAAAATGTTACTAAAAAGAGAATGACGTTTACAACAAAGTTTGGTATCAAATCTTGTTTTCTAGAATAGCATCAACAAATACAATCTTTTCCTCGTCAGGTGCTGCAAAAAACAGGATCATCAAATCTTCATCTTTAGCTATTCTTTTTGCGACTTGGAGCTTCTGCAATACTTGGAGATTTGGAATCTTTGATAATTCTTCGTTCAACTGCTTCTTTTTTAGCATCATATCTTCTTCTGCTGCGATAAGTAATTTGGTGGAAGCATCGAATTGATTAGCAATCCTATCCGAAGCAGCATAGACAGCCTCCAATAATGAATCAACATTTCTTTTTTTTCTTTTCTTGTTTGTTGCCTCGTCTGATGGTTGCACATCAGCAGCTGCTTCTGATTCATCAGCATCTTCCATGTTTAGTTCCTCCACCACATCTTCAAGATTTTCAGCCAAATTTCCGGTTGCTCTATCTTTTCCAAAAATGATAGAAAGCTCTTTGAAGAATGGCATAGGAGTATTCTTCCATTTAACTGCTCCCGGATGAACCTGCACAATCATAAAAACAGTCCAGATTTGCATTAGTTCAAACTACAGCTGATGAGACCTTCCATTCTTATATATAAAACTTCCTGCTGTAGAGACACGCCTGCCTGGTTGTATCTAGAAAACTTCCTTCGAATACAATTTCTTCTACTTAACGGAAGCCGTGCCATGACTGCATATAATCAGATAGTTCTTAGAAGCATTTTATCAAACACGTAATATACATTCTACAAAATACCTAAAACATAATTATCAAATCTGAACTAAACTTAAAAAAACATGTGTATATACACAGAACTCCTATATATAGGCATATACACGCCAATGAATCTTCTCAGCATATACAAATCAAAATTTACATATTGTATACACACACAACCAATTATGAACATACATAAATCGAAAATAAGCTGCCATAAATATGATGAACAGATTAAATTCATATGTTTCAAACCTGTTTAGTTAGATCAATTGAGGCTCCGAACTGTAGATTGATTGATGAATACACACAATTTTGACTGCGTGAGTAGAGATGGAGAGAGAAGAGACAGAGCGCGGAGAGAGAAGAGACAGAGCGATTGGAGAGAGAGGGAGAGAGACAAAGAGCGTGAAGAGAGCGAGAGAGCGAGAGAGAAGGGAGAGAGCGAAAGAGGAGGGAGAGAGTATGGATAGGGTTTTTGTTCGTATAGATCTTATCTTATTATTTTGAATAAAATTGAAATGAAGAATAAAATGAAATGATTTGTGGAATGGACCATTACATTCCTTCGGCCCAACCAAACAGTAATTTTTTTTTGAATGGAATGGACCATTCCATTCCCTCCTCCAACTATTCCTTTCAGCCCAACCAAACAAAGTGTAAAAGTAAGAATACAATGGATCACAAGATTGAAAGAGATAATAAGGTTTAAGTGTTCTTGTATTTGTAAACGGATAATAAACGGATTGTATGTGTTCTTGTAATGGATAATAAGATGAAAGAGATAATAAACGGATTGTATGTGTTCTTGTATTTGTTTAAGTGTTCTATTAGGTGTTCTTAATTTGTTTAACTTCTTGTATGTGTTCTATTAGGTGTTCTTAATTTGGTTAATTTTTCATATTTGTTTACCGTACCAAATCATTATTATTATTTGACTTGTTCATGAAGAATCCAACATTCAATTACAGGACAGAGATGGGCTA
Organism: Kitagawia praeruptora; assembly: GCA_037693485.1. Taxonomy (NCBI): domain Eukaryota; kingdom Viridiplantae; phylum Streptophyta; class Magnoliopsida; order Apiales; family Apiaceae; genus Kitagawia; species Kitagawia praeruptora. The sequence continues at coordinate 43,179,752 of CM075353.1, read as the reverse complement.
GTAATGAACAATCAGAAATATGCTCTTCTTCGGAGGTAATTATAATATATTCTTCTTCTTCGTGAGTCCTAGTGTCTATATGTCTTAGATTTATCATATACCATTTTTGCAGGAAGAAATCAATGATGTCAGAACAACGGAAATCATAAAAAAAAGTGTGTGTTGATATAGAGAATTAGTACCGTGAGAATCAATACAACAAGCTTTAACGAACGACGTTAAATTGTATTTGAAAATGGTGTTGCAAATGACAATTGAGTTATGGGAATGGAGCATGTGAGCTTGCTTCAATATTGATTCTACATATATTTGGAGTCTGGAAATATATTAGTTATGGATTGGTAAGACAGTCTTATTTTAGCCTTTTTGTTTTACAATAATTAAAGCTTGGGTTTTTTGAATTAATTATGTGTTTTTTTTGGAGCAGGAGTGCAGGATGCTTGTCAGTCAGGTGCTTGAGAATGAAGAATTGAATTTTGTGAAATCTTCTCTTATAAACTGAAGCTTAGAGTAAATCATCAAAATGGATCGTAAGGACACACCACGATATTTCAGCTTCAAGAGGAATTAAGAGAAAATGGGGCATGTCTGGTGGATCTGTGGAGCAATGGATTGAGTCTCTGCTGGTTAAAAAATGCAGAAGAGATATTTTCAAAAATACAAATTTTATCTATCTAAAAGCATGTTGGTGCTGTAGATGAATGATCTACTAATAGGTACTCCCTCCGTCCCAGCCAGTTCTTTACATGGCGGCTGGGCACGGAGGTCAAGGATAGTGGGTGTAAAGTGGGTGTAATATTGTTAAAATAAATGAGGTAGTGGGTGTAATATTGTTAAAATAAATGAGGTAGTGGGTGTAATAGTGATTTTATTGTTAAAATAAGTTAAGTAGTGGGTGAAATAGTGTAAAATATTGTTAAAATAAGTGAAGTAGTGGGTGTAATAGTGTTAAAACTTACTATTTTGGGTAATGTAAAGAAATGGTGGGACGGCCCAAAAAGGAAATTGTAAAGAAATGGATGGGACAGAGGGAGTATTTTATATGCTGGCACTTTCTGCCAATTGTTATTAAATAATTGTGAGAGAAAAACTTTGCATATTATACCTCTTCCATTATCAGTGACTCCCTTGCTAATTCAGAAGAGGAAGCAGAACTGGGTATTACTGTACCACTCATTGCATCATTGCCAGCCATAATAATATTTAAATTGTTGTGTTCTCTTGTGTGCCACCATCAAGAGATGTGTTCCTTCGACTGTTAGTGTGGTTACCATTATTAATTCCAGACAACCATATTGTCTTATTAAAAGGGTTTTATTTATTTTATGATATATATATTGGCTTCCGTATTCATTAAATATGCATTTCACTTTTATGTGCAGGCAAAAGTAAAGAAGGGTCACGTTGAGAAATGGGCTGAACCCCGTGTGGAAACCGTGAAAACTGTAAGGCACTTTGAATTTTTTGTTCTTGTCATATAGTTTGATATTGTTTCGCGTTTTATATGATGAATTTGTCTGCATTAAAACTAAAACAGCTTGATTTGCTTTCACATATTACTAGTTTAGTATGGATAATTCTACTGTAAGTTTCAATTAGTAACACGAAGCTCCTATAGCATGTGTTTTGTATGATATGAGATTTGCGGTCAATCATCAGCAAGATATTTAAGATGACATGTGAAGGCATTAACATTTATTATATGGGAACTATAATCTAATTATATAAAAGATCAAACATAATCAAAATGATGGGAGTAGAGTCTCTAAATTGCATCGTAAGCAGTAAAGTAAGAACAGTGTATGGGATAAAAATGTTACTGATGAATTATGATCAAATAGAGACTTTAAATAGATCTGGTTTTGTCTGACTGGAGTTTTATTGTCTATTGTGTCTGTCTTATGAATCGTACAACTGGATTCCGTCTATCAAGGAAAAATGGTTTAAGGGTGGTGCAGTATCATTGTAGTCAGCAGCCTGAGGCCCTGAACAGCCAAAATTTGTTGCCTGGAGAATGCATTGCTGGTTGTGAGTTTTGAATTTATCTCTTCGACACGAGATGTACACTCATCCATTATTTTTAGTAATTGTGGTAATTTACTAATTTGTTTCACTAGTTCAGTAATTACATCCTGTACAAGTTGAAAAGCATGTTGATGATGTGAACATGATTCTTTAGATAGATAGTAGTGGACACTATGTTTTGCAAAGCAGCAGTACCTTTAGGGCCTATTTGGATTGGGGGTTGAGGAGGGAAGGGTTGGGTTGGGTTGGGGTGGGATGGGTTGGGTTAGGTTGGGTTAGGATGGGTTGAACCCTTACCTTGTTTGGATGCAAGGGTTGAGTAAGAGAGGGTTCAACCCTTATCTTATTTGGATGGAGGGTTGACTTCCTTATTTGAATGGAGGGTTGAATTCTATATTGTACAATTAACATTAAAAATATGGATTTTTCAAAAAAATGAGATAAAATCATAAAAAATTTTAAACTAAAAATTTCAAATAATAAAAAAATTCAAAAAAAAATCAATAAATTAAAATTTTGCACATTTATTAAATTTTTAATAACTAAAATCCAAAATTTTCTATTCACAAATTTTAAATATTACTAAATAAATAAAAAAACAATTGTAAAGTGAAACCATGAATAAAACTTAATATCAGCACACCACTACCATTTACAACTTCCAGGTTGTCTATAAACCAAATGAAGGGCAAGAAGTATAATCATTCTAACACCATAAACTAAATAATTTGTTGAAAATAAGAACATCCTGAAAATAATTTGCTGATTCAAACTCTTCTACTGGATTGCCCCAGGCAAACAAACTGACTCCCACTCAGTATTATCACTATTATCTCCAGAGTTCTCTGCAAAACCACAGGAACAAAAATAAATTATTAGTTGAGGCCCGAGGACTATATAAGATGCAAACTTACAAAGACAAAGTGCATATGAATATTCAAAAACAGAAACAAAAGCTGGTACAGATTGGTTTTATAATTGTAAATGCTGATTAGTATATACATTTATGGTGCAAATTAAATAGAATCATACATTACTTTATTAAGTATCCACATAAATTGGAATCACAATATAATATAATACAATCATCCAAACCATGTAGAATAATACACCAAAGCACATATACTAGACAACTGCTATCATGTACTCCTTATTGCTCAAAATCAACTAATCTAGTGAGCAAGATATAGCAATGCATTACGACATCACAAACAACTGAAAAAAGATCCTGGACAAAATTACATGACAATCATTACAGCTTATATGTACGTGTGTGTGTGTATATCAACATCTGCCATCTTAACACAAGTACACATTAATTTCCATGCAGTTACTAGAAGAAGAAATATAAGCATTTAATATTTAATTGACTAGCAATTTGTAATTAAGCGCGTTCCACGAAAAACAATAAAACAATGAAAAACTCACCAGTTATAAAGAGTAATTTGCCCACATTTCGGATGCTATAGAGTCTCTAATAGCCTCTCCTCTTTGAGTATCTTCGTGGTCATCTCTACGTTGTAATAGTTCTTCTCTACCACAATTTTCAAGTTCTCGATCAACCTCAGCAAGTATCTCATGGTCAGGATCTTTTTTAATCAGGTAATTGTGTAGAATAAAACAAGATAAGATAATCAAGTTTTGTGTTTTCATTCTATAGTTTGGTTCAGTTCCACTTGCTATGATTGGAAACCTCTTCTTTAGTACACCAAATGCACGCTCTATCGCGTTACGCAAAGAAGAATGTCTATGGTTAAACAATTCACGTGCATTTCTTGGTGGATTTCCAGAGTATTCCTTTAAGTGATAACGAACATTCCTATAAGGCGTAATAAGTCCACTCTTCAACATAAATCCAGCATCCACGAGGTAGTATTTTCCTAAATAAAAAAATAGAAGGACAATTGTAAGTAATGACATACTTGTCACATTAAAAAGAACAAGATCTAATTGTGAATACCTTCTGGGATTTTGAGACAATGGTTTCTCGTTAATGCACTTTTGATAATTCTCGAGTCTGATGCAGTTCCTTCCCATCCAACCAAAACATACGAGAACCTCAAGTCAAATGTGCAAGCTGCTAACACATTTTGGGTAGGATAATCCTTCCTCCCACGATATTTAGGAGCTTCAGTAGATGACACTTTTACACGAAAATGAGTACCATCTATTGCACCGATACAGTCCTTACATAAAACTTGCAATTAGTACATCATTCAATTCATAACACAAAAAAGCGTCACTCTAATCCTAATTTTTAGTGATATGGAATTACCTTAAAATATGGATAATACCTAGCATTAGTGACTATCTCCGAAGGAACTTGAGATCCGTCCGCCTGAATGAGAAATTTATCCTCCAACTCTATGATTGCATTAAGTACATTATGGAAGTGACGACTTATTGTCTCACCAGAACGACGAAAAAATACCGAAAGCTCACAAACGGTGACATTATGTCCTAACAAGTAAAGAGATTTGACTACTTGTTCCTCAACAGTTACTCTTGTTGTTGGTCGAAGGCCTCCATGTTCAATTAACATTTTACACAAATCCAAAAATGCCCCAGGACTCATTCTTATTATACTACGACAATAATTAGAATTCGAAAACAAATGAGTCAACATTTCACTTCTAACTTTTTCGCTATCAACTATCAAAGAACGGCTAATAATATCATTTCTTCGTCGATTCACAATTGCACATGTTACTAGTATCGACGCATGAATTCCCATCTTCTTAAACTTTTTCCTTCTACCTTCTTTGTCCATCTACATTAACAACAATAAAATAAGTACTTGTTCTTAATGTTACATTTCTTCTAACTCAGTATAAACATTGGACAACATATTAAGACGACAATTTCACAATTATATTAACTATGTTAATTTCCCAGCTATAGCAACAGAAATATAATCTTCATTGTAACATGATTCAAACAGTATTTTCTTGTTAATAATTTTCTAAGATTCTGACAAATACACAAATTCAGATTTGTCAAAAGACTATCACAGAAACTCCAAATTGCTACTATATTATATCATTTTTTCACAAACCAAAAGGAACAATCAGCTATAAACAAATATCAATTATGAACACATCATAATCTATATATAGAAAGAGGGGAGAGGTAGAAAGAGAGGGGAGAGAGAGGGGGGGGGGAAGGAGAGAGTGGGAAAGAGAGAGGGGGCAAGAGAGAGTGGGAGAGAGAGGCGGGAGAGAGAGAGTGGGAGAGAGAGATTGGGAGAGAGAGAGAGAGAGACAGAAGGAGAGGGCGGGAGAGAGAGACAGAGAAAGGGCAAGAGAGAGATTGGGGAAAGAGAGTATACCTTTGAGATGTTCATGTCGACGAACGGAAGAGGAGCGAAGGGAGCGACCGAATTAAGTGGGGAAAAAAATAGTGAAGCTAACACCCCGATTTGGGGTGTTGGAAATATACTGTTTTGTTATAAGGGTTGAACCCCCTCCAACCCTCCAATTAACACCTCACAACCCAACCCTTCCAAAATTGAAATTTCCCAAACGAGGTTTTTTAAAGCCCAGCCCACCCCAACCCAGCCCAACCCTTCCTAACCCCCTATCCAAACAAGCCCTTAGTAGCTAATTATGCAAGCTAGAATAAACCATGTTGGTGCTGTAGATGAATGATCCTTCTGCAGAGCAAGACATTCATTGCGTGAAAACAAAGAATTGTTGGTTTTGAGTTCCAGTTTTGTATGGCTTCAATGATTCGTCTAGTTTGCTACTATTAATTATTGTTTCGTCTATATATATTGTGTGTTCTTTTGTTTTATGAAAATTATATCGTTCTTTAAAGTGTTCTTTTTAATTGTTGTGTTAACAGTTCATAAAAAAAATTACAAGAATTTTTTAAAGAATACTTTTGAAAATTCAGATAATTTTCTTTTATAGTATTTTAGAAAGATCACTTAGTAGAACACTAAAAAAATAATAATGTTCTTTTTAGTGTTTTTTAGTTTATGGTGATTTCTTTTAATAAGTATTCACAAAGATCAATAATAGAACATATAAAAAATCACTTTTATTTAAATAATGTTTTAGTTAAATTTGAAATATTTTCCTGTCATGAATATTTTCTCTATTGCGTGTGGATTTCACTTTATATTGTGTGTTCTTTTGTTTTCTGAAATTATATCATTTAATTGTTGGGTTAAGGGTCCATACAAAAAGAACACTTACAAGAATTCTTTAAAGAGTATTTTTGAAAATTTACATCATTTTCTTTTATAGTAATTTTGAAAGACTACATAATAGAACACTTAAATTATTAAAGAACACTTTCATTTAAGTGTTCTTTTAAATAATTTTTTAGTAAGTTTTCTTTAAAAAGGTCATTAACTAATGAGACAAATAAAGTGTTTATGTAATTATAATAAACAAATTTATAGCATGTTCTTTTCATAAATCACTTGAAATGACTTGAAATTAAAAAATATTTAAAAAACATTATTATTTTTTAAATTTATGAACACGCTATAATTTTTTTTATTAAAATTTAAAAATTTTAATATTTTTTTAAATGTTTTTTAGTTTCTGGTCATTTGAAGCTATTTATTAAATAAGGTGAGTTCGTGTTTTTCTAGGTGTTTTCTTAATTGGTCTATTAATTTGTTCTTTAAATTATAATAAAGAAATTTATAGAGTGCTTTTTAATTTAAAAGTTAATAATGTTCTTTTAAGTGTTCTTTAGTATTTTATTTGTCTAATTAGTTTATGACCTTTTTAAGGAAGGCTTATTAAAAAATTATTTAAAAGAACACTTCAATAAAAGTGTTCTTTAATTATTTAAGTGTTCAGTTAAGTGGTCTTTTAAAATTATTAAAAAAATTGTTTTTAATTTTCAAAAATATTTCTTAAATAATTCTTGTAAGTGTTCTTATATGGTTTTTTATGAACCCTTAACACAACAATTAAAATAACACTTAAAAGAACGATATGATTTTCGAAAAATTAAAGAACACACAATATTTTTAATTACTATTAACTTGTTCTATGAAGTGTTGTTTATTATTAAAATACTAATAACGTAAGTGTTTTATTAAAGATTGCAAAATATAGCAAATTTACTTAAAACATTTATTAAATTAAAGTGTTTTTTTTAGGTGTTCTCTTAATTGGTCTATTAAATGTTCTTTAAATAATAAAAAATAAATTTATAACGTGTTCTTTAATTTTAAAAATTATAATGTTCTTTTAAGTGTGCTTTAGTAATTTATTTTTCTAATTAGTTTATGACCTTTTTTAAGGAAGACTCATTAAAAAATTATTTAAAAGAACACTTAAATAAAAGTGTTCTTTAATTATTTAAGTGTTCTATTAAGTGTTCTTTTAAAAATATTAAAAACAATTTTTTTTTAATACTCAAAAATATTTCTTAAATAATTCTTGTAAGTGTTCTTATATGGTTCTTTTGTATGAACCCTTAACACAACAATTAAAATAACACTTAAAAAATCATATGATTTTCAAATAATAAAAGAACAGACAATATTTTTAATTACTATTGTTGTTTATTTTAAGAGAACACATAATATTATTAAAATACTAATAACGTAAGTGTTCTATTAAAGATTGGAAAATAATTCAAATTTACTAAAGGGTGAAGGCCCAAAATAATCACCTGGGAAATTGGATGGCCCTTTTTACTGACGGGACACGGTACATCGTGTACCGTGATAGGGGGTGTGATGCGGAGAAGCGTCCTCCGTAACGGGGCATGATACGGAGCTCCGTCTTCCGTGTTATGCATGATACGGTGGACGGTGTTCCGTGACAGTGCTGCGCACCCACCTAACACGGAACACCGTGTTCCGTATCATGCATAACACGGAAGACTGTGTTCCGTATCATGCATAATACGGTACACGGTGTACCGTATTAGGGTAATACGGTGGCCGAAACTCCGTATCCCGTCGGTATTTCGGGCCATTTTTTTCAAAATCAGTATTTTGGGCAAAAACTTAGGAAAAATAGGCATTTTGGTAATTCTCTCTTTACTAAAACAATTTATTAAATTAAAGTGTTCTGTTAGGTGTTCTATTAAAGTGTTCTCTTATGTGTTCTATTCAAGATTTAAAAAATATTTCAAATTTACTTAAAACGTTTATTAATTTAAAGTGTATTTTTAGATGTTCTCTTAGTTGTTTTCTTAAAATGTCTATTAAATGTACTTTATATTATTATAAAAAAAATTATAGCGTGCATTTTAATTAAAAAAATAATATTGTTCTTTTACGTAATTTTTAGTATTTTATTTTTCTAATTAATTTATGACATATTTAAGGAAGACTTTTTAAAAATATTTAAAATAACACTTAAATAAAAGTGTTCTTTAATTATTTAAGTTTTCTATTAAGTGGTTTTTTAAAAATATTTTTAAAAAATTGACTTGAATTTTCAAAAATATTTCCTAAATAATTCTTGTATGGTTTTTTTGTATTAACCTGTTAGAGGTCCAATCTCTTAATGGGCCGAATCACTAGCCCAACATTAAAGCCCAAGGAATGAACAACCAGTTTTCCATTACAGCCACATGGTTGTCACTTTGTCAATGGCCGACCGTGGCCATGATAAAAGGTTACTTTACCTTTAAACAGTCACATGGTCCATGATCCAAAAGAATGTTTAATATTCTGGAAAGCAGATCTACATCTCAACAAACGGCAAGGAGAATAAGTATAAAAGGAGGTAATATTGTTCATAAAAGATATAACCACACACACAACAACACAAATTCTCTACGTTCAAATTACCTTACATAAAACCGACTAACTTATTCTCACACCGGAGGTGAATCGGGGGGCTCCACCCTCGCATTCTCTTTCTGCAGGTCATACCGAACGAAGCCTGGGAGAAAACCGGTCGTAACATTTGGCGCCGTCTGTGGGAACGTAGAGATATATTCGTGTTAAGATCTACCAAGAGACTATGACGATCGAAGAAACGCCCATCAATGATAATAGCACCGTGGCTGGAAACAGTCGCTCCGTTCCTCCTGTAATGCCAAGAACAACCCCTCTCATTCCCCCAAGACTGCTAAATTTTGATGAAGAAGGAGATATGCCAACTCCTGAGGAACAACAAGAGATGCTTACGAAATGGAGAGAGCAACAAAAGGCGAAGGGGAAGCATAAGGTGACGGATAAGAACAAAGAAACCGAACGGATAGCAAAAAGAATGGAGGCCGATCGTTTGAGGCTGGAGGTCCTAAAACTCCGAAGGGAGGAGATCGAGCTACAGGAAAGGACCCTCCGCGAGGCTCTAGAAGCCGAAGACACGGAGGCGGACGACCGAAAAGATAAGAGGCCAAGAACCAGAAATGATGAAGATGAGTCAGGGGACTCTGAATCATACTCGAGGAGAACCCGGTCAAAGGTAGTTTATTCCTCCGACTCGGAGGAGGAAGGCCCCCATACGGACGATCGTATCCGAAGGATCGAGAAGGCAATGTTCGGGGAGAGAAAGGTCAGCCACGAGCCAGTGGTGGCCGAGGACGTTGAACAGTTTCGACCGCCTCCTGGAAGGCAGTTCCCGAAGATGAACGAATTCAACGGAAAGGGTGATCCCGAAGACCACTGTGAGAAATATGAATCACTTATGACTGGGATGGGACACTGTGATGTGATGCTCTGCAAAATGTTCAAAACCTACCTAAAGGGGAATGCATCCATGTGGTACAGGTCGTTGAGACCTAGGTCGATAGGCTCGTACGAACAAGTGAAGAAAAAGTTCTTGAGGCACTACTCACATTTGTGCCGAAGAGAGAAGGATACAGAAGCCCTGATCCACTGTAGGCAGGGACCGAACGAGGATTTGGGTGATTACCTAGCAAGGTTCAAAGAGGAAGCCGGCATGGTCACCAATTTGGACAAAGTCAAGGCGGCTGGATTCCTCGCAGCTGGCCTCGACCCTGTTAAAGGTAAGAAGCTTCGGTCTTCTCTTTATGATATGCCTCCCAAATCTTTAAATGATATCTATGTGAGAGGAGAGGCTATCAGAAGAAAATTGGAATCAATTGGGGGTTACAAGGAGAACAAGAAACATGATAGATATGACATGAGGGACGACCGAAGGGATGACAAGAAAGACGACCGAAGGGGTCGAGGAGATATCAGGAGCAGGTTGAATGACACGAGGCCCGACAAGGGGGCCGAACGAAGAAGAAATAGAGATAGCACTGTGTTCACACCATTAAACACACCTATCTCGAAGATTCTCCATGAGATAAAGGGTAAACCTGGGTTTGTCCGGCCACCCAAGTTGAAGACCCCTGAAAATAGAAGAAGCGACAACAAATATTGTGAATATCATCAGGATAAAGGTCATAACACTGACGAGTGTTACCATTTGAAGAAATTAATTGAGAGAATGATAAAAGACGGAGAATTAACCAAGTTTGTCGAAGATCTGAGAAACAAACTAGGACCGAAAGAAAGAAACAGAGAAGACAAAGAAGCCGAAGGATCTGAAAAATACAGAGGCGAGGTCCGAACGATCTCCGGAGGAACCATACTGGATCGGGACAGCAAATCAGCCCGAAAGAGGTATGCAAGGCAAATCTACAACCTCTACCAATCTACTACAGCCAAACAACCACTTCCGATTTCATTTACGGAGGACGATTACGAAGATGTGATATGGCCACATGAAGATCCGCTTGTTATAAATCCGGTGATAGGGGATAACAAGATCTGGAAAGTCCTGATCGATGAAGGGAGTTCGGTCAACATCTTGTATCACCGGACATATTGCAAAATGAACTTGGGAGGCGAACAACTAGAGCCATGCCATGAAGCACCGCTATACGGCTTCGGTAATCAACCTGTACCGATCGAAGGAACTATAACGCTGAACGTCTTATTAGGAAAAGCACCATTCACAACGATGAAAGAAGCGAAATTTTACGTTGTTAAAGTCGACAGCCCGTATAATGGGATCCTAGGAAGACCGGCTTTATCCCTGTTCCAAGCTGTGTCATCTATCCCTCACTTGAAATTGAAATTTCCAACCGAACACGGGGTCGGAGAAATGAGAGGCGATCAAAAAGCAGCACGAATCATTATGTTGGAAGACCTGGAGAAAGAAAAAGATGTCGAAATGACCGAAGCCGGGAAAAGAAGAAGAAATGAAACCGAACCAGGAGGCAGTCACCAACTACTGAATATCGAGTTGGAGAAATTTGGAGCCGACCTATCAAATCCGATAGCCGAACCGGCTGTTGAAACCGAAGAAGTCGAATTGTACGTAGGTCAAGCGGGGAAGATGATTCAGATAGGAAAGAACATGGAGCCAGGACTAAAGGAGAAAGTCATAAAAGTCATTAGGGAATTCCACGATGTATTTGCATGGAGTCCCGAAGACATGCCTGGTTTGGATCCATCGGTAGCCAAACATTGTCTTAACGTCAAAACCGAAGCCCAGCCCGTGAAACAGAAAAAGAGAAATTTTGCAACGGAAAGACAGAAAGTCATTCAGGCCGAAGTCGAAAAATTGCTAGAAGCAAAATTCATTGAAGAAATAGATTACCCAGATTGGTTGGCGAACGTGGTTGTGGTGAAAAAGTCCAACGGCAAATGGCGAATGTGTGTGGACTACACCGACTTAAACAAGCACTGTCCGAAGGATCACTACCCTCTTCCAAACATTGATCAACTGATAGATGCAACCTCAGGGCATCAAATACTCAGTTTTTTGGACGCCTTCTCAGGATATCACCAAATCGCCATGAACACCGAAGACATACCGAAGACAGCGTTCATCACACCTAACGGCACTTATGCTTACATAAAAATGCCCTTCGGACTGAAGAACGCAGGGGCTACTTTCCAAAAGATGATCAACAAATTGTTCAAAGCCCAGATCGGTCGGAACATGGAGTGCTACGTGGACGATATGATTGTTAAATCCCTTTTCAGGGATCATGCCGAAGATCTAAGGGAATGTTTTGAAACACTCAGAAAAAACAACATGAGGATCAATCCGAACAAATGTACGTTTGGAGTAAATAGTGGGAAGTTTCTGGGATACATGGTTAGTGCCAGAGGAATTGAAGCCAACCCGGAGAAGATTAAAGCAGTCATTGACATGGAAGCACCGAAGACGATCAGGGACATTCAAAAGCTGACCGGACGGCTAGCAGCCCTGAGAAGGTTCATTTCCCGATCGGCCGAGAAAGCATTGCCATTCTTTGAAGTGCTTCGGGGGTCCAAGAATTTCGAGTGGGGGCCAAATTGCCAAAAAGCATTCGAAGATGTTAAAGAGTACTTAGTGAAAGCCCCACTCTTAATGAGACCCGACCCGAAAGAAACATTGCAGCTGTATTTGGCTGTGAACGACCAAACACTCGGAGCCGTGTTAGTCAAAGATCACGAAGGGAACCAGCATCCGGTGTTCTATGTCTCTCACATTCTGAAAGATGCAGAAACGAGATATCCGAATGCAGAAAAATTCGCCTATGGACTGGTAATGGCCGCAAGAAAGTTAAGGCACTATTTCCAGGGAAGGACGATCAAAGTTGTAACCGATCAGCCGTTAAAGAAAATATTGCAAAAGCCAGAGGCATCGAGCAGAGTGGTCGCCTGGGCGATCGAACTGGGGGAGCATGATTTGGAGTATGCACCAAGAACTTCGATCAAAGCCCAGGCACTTGCAGATTTTATGGTAGAATGCTCATTTACTGAACCGAAGGACTTGACCCCCGAAGAACAACTAATTCCGACGCCAGGAAAATGGAAATTATTCGTTGACGGGTCGGTCGCCAAAGAAAAGTGTGGGGCCGGTTTAATTTTAACAAGCCCAGAAGGATTCGAAATATGCCAAGCTATCAGGTTCACTTTTCTTTTAACGAACAATGAGGCCGAATATGAAGCACTTCTGGCAGGCCTAGATTTGGCCAGAAATTTGGAGGTTAAACACCTAAGAGCATTCAGCGACTCAATGTTGGTGGTAAAACATTTCACAGGAGAGTATGGACAGAAAGATCCCCGAACGAAGGCCTACGCCCTAAAGGTACGCGAGAAATCTTTGTTATTTGAATCATTCGAATTAAATCAGGTAGCGAGGGAGAACAACAGTCGGGCGGACGCTTTATCAAGGTTAGCCTCGGCAGAAACCCAAAACCTCAACGGGTCAATTTATCTGACCGAGGTAAAGACGCCTTCGATAGATAAAAGGCAATGCATGGAAATCCACCAAGGAACCGATTGGATGACCCCAATCAGAGCATTCCTGGAAAAAGGAACTTTGCCACTCGAACGAAAGGAGGCACAGAAGGTAAAACATCGGTCGGCCAGTTATACCGTGATCGGAGGCCGTTTGTTCCGAAGGTCGGTAACAAAACCCCTCCTTCGATGTTTAAACAAAGACGAACAGATTCTAGCCCTTGAAACGGTTCATGAGGGAATCTGCGGGGAACACCTAGCAGGAAGGTCTTTGGCCCTCAAAATTCTAAGGCAAGGGTTTTTCTGGCCAAAGATGAAAGAGGATGCCACCGAATACGCCAAAAGATGTGTACAATGCCAGCTATTCAGCACTGTACCGAAGCAGCCACCCGAAGAGATGTCTTCAGTCCTTAGCCCCATTCCATTTGCTATGTGGGCGGTCGATATTGTGGGTATTTTACCCACCAGTACCAAACAAGCCAAGTATTGCATTGTGGCGATCGACTACATGACAAAGTGGATAGAAGCTCGACCACTTTCATCCATTACCGAAGAAGCAGCAAAAAAGTTCATGTTAGAACAAGTAATATTAAGATTCGGTATCCCTATGGTATGTGTGTCGGACAACGGAACCCAATTCATCGGAAGCAAATTCAAAAAATTTTTAGCTCAATTCGGGATTCGGCAAAAATTCAGTTCGGTCGGACATCCCCAGGGAAACGGGGCGATCGAAGCTGCGAACAAAATTATTTTCGACGGAATAAAGAAAAGGCTAGGTGAAGCCAAAGGACTTTGGGCCGAAGAACTACCATGGGTTCTGTGGGCATACCGAACGACACCCAGGTCATCAACAGGAGAAACACCCTTCAAATTGGCTTTCGGAACAGACGCTCTTTTGCCAGTCGAAGTTTGCCTTGAGTCTTATCGGACACAAGTTTTCAACATAGAGACGAACGAATGTGGTCTCAGAGCAAATGTAGACTTGCTTGAAGAAGAAAGGGAAGCAGCCCACCAAAGGAACTTAAGGTACCAACTTCAAGCAGCACAACATTATGATTCGGGAGTGAAAAAGAGATCATTCCAAATCGGAGATTTAGTGCTTCGAGAATTGGCAACATCAATGCCAACAAAACAAGGCAAACTTATGCCCAACTGGGAAGGCCCTTATGTGGTAAGCGAAGTGGTTCGTCCGGGCACTTACAAGTTAGCTCATTCGGACGGCAGCTTGATTAAGAACACATGGCACGCTGCTCGCCTTCGCCGTTTTTACCAGTAAGCTTACTGGAAACATTTTATTATCCTTTTAAATTTGTGGTTTAAATGCAAGTTATCTTTTAAATTCCCTAAGTAAGCATCGATCTGTAAAACCATGCGAAACCCACATGATCAATAACAGATTGTTCGCTACATTTTTTCTACATGCCATGATTAAGCAAAATGGACCCATGTTTGGGGCCGACCAAGTAAAACATGCGCCCATCTAACTTATTTCTAGTGTTCAAATACATTCCACAATACTTGACATATCAAAAGTCGGGCCCGACCGAACGAATTTCGGACGTTCCCAAAAAATGTCTTAGTATTTAAGTGGTTTTTTCACAAATTAAGTCCGGGAGGAAATATTTTAACCGACCGAACGGAACTTAAATCCTTTACAAAAACCCCTTAAAAACTGGGGGCAGCTAGGTTACGACCGAAGACACACAACACGCTAGGTTACGACCGAAGATGCATACCAAATAAAAAATATGCTAAGGCGATTGAAAGCCGAAGAGGCATAAAAAATGTAAAAATATGCCAAGGCAATCGAAAGCCGAAGAGGCATAAAAAATAGAAAAATTATGCTAAGGCGAATTTAAGGCCGAAGATGCATAAAATATAGAACAACACGCTAGGTTACGACCGAAGATGCATAAAAAAGGAAAGAATTATGCTAAGGCAATTGAAAGCCGAAGAGGCATAAAAAATTATCGAAAACTAAGCAAAAACCAAAGATGCATAAAAATTATGCTAAGGCAGAAAAATGCATTAATATAAAAAGCCCGAAGGCACAAATTCATAAACCAAATGTATAAATTACAAAGCCCGAAGGCCACAAAATAAAAAGCTACTCCATTGAGGGCTCATCAAGAGGCTCATCTTCTCCCGAAGAAATAACTTCAGGGTCATCAGATTTTTCCCTACCCACTGGATCGGTCATACCCATTGCAGTATCAAGCAGTTGGGTATGATCAAAACCAAGTGAATGGGCCTTCACCACAGCATCATCGAAGCCCATCTGATAGCATCGTTCTTCTGTTAAAAGAAGCTGCTTATGCAATTTTCGGGCGCTCTTCCTTGATTGCTTCAGCTGGGTGTTCCTCCATTCGATTCGCCTGGAGCTCGTGACCTTCAGCTTCTCCAACTCATCCTTAAGGGCATCCCTTTCGGACTTTAAAGCCTCAGCCTGGCCAGTGACCCTTTCCAGTTCGGCAGAAGAGTTCCGATAGTTTTCCTCGGCTCTGACCGCCCTCACTTCGGTCTCCTCTAACCGTTCGGTCACCACAGCTGACCAGGCAGCGCCCTGAACACAAACATGGAAAATGTTAAAAAATTCTCTAAGGCAAGTATGTACATACGAAGGAAAAGAAGCTTACCATAGAGAGGAGGGTCATCATCTCAGTACAAGCTTCAGCATTATTCAGCTTGGATATAGTTGGTCGATCGGCCGGGAGAACGAGGCCACGACACAGATCAGGACCCACGTTCTTTGATGAAGAAGGAGCTGGGACAATGATCTGGTCAGTATCCAATACACTCCATTGAGGAGAGTACACTTTCAACTCAGTGTTCTCCGACCGAGGCCTCTTCTTCGGCTCTACAGGAGTACCCTCCGGGACTGGTTCTCTGGGAGGCGAAGAAGTAGGAGGGGTGACAACCAAACTTTTTTCTCCTTGGTCAATAGCCAAGGTCTCCGCCCCTTCGACCTGCTTATTAGCGTTTGCTTCGGCCGCCAGAGCAGCAGCAGCTAGGTCGGCCGCCTTTTTCCTCTTCCGTTCCAAGATGTCCAATCGAGTTGTCACTATACAAGACAAAGAAGAACATTATACACAGGTTAAAGGCTATAAATAAGAGTTATCATACTTTCAGAAAATTGCAGAAAAGAAGAACAAAATGAAGGAACGTTACCATTACCCCAAAGACCGACTAGCCAGTCTGGGTCCCTACTATCCGATAGTGGTACCTTGTCCATATTAAGGTTACACAGTAATCGGTAGTCGTGTTTATCTGCCTCCGTGAGTTCGGGATATACATACCTCGTGGGATCAACTATTTTCCAAACACCGAACTTCTCCAGCTTCGGTCCGGAGACATAAACCCACTTAATATGAGTCTCCTTATTATTTGAGTTCGTGAATGACCAGTCAGGCCTACCCACTCGCCGAGCGATGGTGTAAAAACCCTTACTCTTCGGATTCCGGCGAAGCTCGTAATGATGCCAGAAGAGAGACGTCCTTGGAATCACCTTACTAGCCATGCATCGAGCTTGGAAGGTATTTACATGGATAAAGCTATTCGGGTCCAGCTGACCGATAGCGATGCCCGACTGCTTCAACACACTCTTCAATATACGCAATATGGGCAATCGGAAGCCACATTTGAATGCCGCTTCGGATATACCCGTAGCAAACCCACCCCCACAAATGGCCGCGACTTGGGGATTTTCCCAGATCTTGTCATTCTTCCTTGGGGCGAAGAAGTACCATACGTATTTCAATACGCAATAGGTCGAGCAGAAATGCTCTATATCGTCTTCGGACAGCTGAGAAGGACGATTGGCGGCCGGATACTCTATGGCATCACTAAAAGGAGAGGATACCGAAGGATCTGTACCTTCGTTCGACCGGTCCATATCCCTGCATTCGGAAATGTAGAGATTAGCCATGTACTCGAACAAAAAAGAAAAGGAAATCGGAAGGAAGAAGAAAAAGATCGAGTACAGAGGGCTAGGACCGGCCAAAAAATCCCTACCAACTAAAGATAAAGTGATTCGAACCTACGACAGACCGAAGAACACTAAACAGATTCAAACATTCCGAAGGATACATCCCTCCTAAACGATCTATCAAACCCAGAAGTCCCAAATATACAAAAAGGACAATGGAAAGCTAACACTCCCATTTCTTATGCAAAGAATCCAGGTAAAATCAAGCGTAAATCCACATATGTGCGTATATAGATACTTACATACAAATGCCTACATATACATTCAAGAACACATATCCAAGAGGGCAAAGAAACGATATACAATTTATCGATATGAAAAGTATAGAGACTTACTGTTTTGAAGATTGCTGACAAGATCGAATTCCCGGGGATAAAATGCTTGGACGTGGACGTCAACTGGAACAGGAGATTCGAAAGAAATCGGTGACGAAACGACGGCTCCAATGGTTGCTAAAGCTTTTTTCTGAAAAAAGACTCTTTTTCTCTGAAAATATGAGGCGTACGCGTAAAGGGGTAAAGGAAAGAGATGAGGGGTTAATAAAGGGATTGTGACGGTTGGATGATTGGCGTTTCAAATTCAACGGCTGAGATTGAGGCGTGGATCTTGAGAAAAGACAGCTGTCAGTCATAAAGGGACACGACTTCCCAAGAAAAGACTCGACCTTGTCCTTCGTTCTCATTATGCAGACAATACGACCGAAGGCCAACTCAATTTTATATTTGTCCTAAAAAGTTATTTTGAGCGTCCGAACGAATGTCCCAAAGAAGGGCGAAGGCATTAAATTTAATGTCGGGCGATCCGAAGGGAATATTCCAAAGAAAGACTTAGGCTTTAGCCTTCGTCCTGATGATTACTCCGAACGAAGCCTAGGGACATGTTAGAGGTCCAATCTCTTAATGGGCCGAATCACTAGCCCAACATTAAAGCCCAAGGAATGAACAACCAGTTTTCCATTACAGCCACATGGTTGTCACTTTGTCAATGGCCGACCGTGGCCATGATAAAAGGTTACTTTACCTTTAAACAGTCACATGGTCCATGATCCAAAAGAATGTTTAATATTCTGGAAAGCAGATCTACATCTCAACAAACGGCAAGGAGAATAAGTATAAAAGGAGGTAATATTGTTCATAAAAGATATAACCACACACACAACAACACAAATTCTCTACGTTCAAATTACCTTACATAAAACCGACTAACTTATTCTCACACCGGAGGTGAATCGGGGGGCTCCACCCTCGCATTCTCTTTCTGCAGGTCATACCGAACGAAGCCTGGGAGAAAACCGGTCGTAACATAACCCTTAACACAACAATTAAAAGAACACTTAAAACAATGATATGGTTTTTAAAAAATGAAAGTACACACAATATTTGTAATTACTATTAACTTGTTCTATGAAGTGTTGTTTATTATACGAGAACACACAATATTATTAAAAAAATGTACTTTAAAGTGTTTTTATTAAAGATTGGAAAATATTTCAAATTCAATAAAAACATTTACTAAATTAAAATATTTTTTTAGGTGTTCTCTTAATTGGTCTATTAAATGTTCTTTGAATTAATTATAATAAAGAAATTTATAGCGTGCTCTTTAATTTAAAAAATAATAATGTTCCATTAGGTGTTCTTTAATATTTTATTTGTCTAATTAGTTTATGGCCTTTTTAAGGAAGATTTATTAAATGTTTTTTTAAAAGAACACTTAAATAAAAGTGTTCTTTAATAATTTAAGTGTTCTATTAAGTGGTCCTTTAAAATTATATCCATTTAAATTTAAATGTGTAATTTACGATAATAAATCATTATCATAAACTTTCTTTGAATAAATGGATATTTTATAATAATTTATGATAATATGCTCCGATTAGTTTCCTAATTATAAAAAAGTGTTGTCGTGTGAATATACTTTGACTTTTTTTCCCCAAAGAAATTAGATAGCATATTAAGCAAATTGTTGATGAAATATTAATAAATAAGTTTTTTATAATAATTTATAGAAAGTATCACATTAAAGAAACATTTGATGTAAATAAAAATATTGAAATGATACAATAAAAAACTTTATTTGAACCTTTACTTGAGGCAAAATTTATGAAATATACATGGGATTCTAACATGTGTTCTTTAAAGATTCTGCACAGTATTTCATTGTCTACACTATATTAACAAAACAATAAAAACAATAGCTACGGATTGAGGGAGTTTCAAAAGGTTATCATCATGTCCTTTATCCTAATTCATATTATCTCCGTAATCTCCGAAGAAAAGCGTATGTCCAGCCAGAATAGTCATTTAATTTCACGTTACATATTTACTTTGTTTTTGAAAATAATATTAAAATTTAACATAATATTTGATCGGTTACATATGATATTCTCGTATCAATCAATGATCGGTTAAAAATATTCTTGATTGATATCATATCAAATCAAATCAATAATATTTCTAAATTTTGATTGATATAATATGTAGGTGATAATATTCTCAAAATATTGTTTTCCAAAACTATCCTTATGAAGATGTAAATAAGGAATTGTTTTTATTTTTTATTAATTGATCGCTGAAATTTGTAAGCCATCAGATCAGAATCAAATCAATGGATATAAACATGGTCTTTCAGTTCTCTCAATATGCAAGGTTCTCCCTTGAACCTTTGCCTATATATATATTAGAGTTAAAAAAAGAGGTCGAAAATGACAACTGAAAAATGGAACTTGAAATCAGAAATTTAGTTGCATGTGGTTGCATTCAGTTGAATATACCCCTGCGGGGTCATGCAACCCAAAATCATCCTACCTTAAAAAAAAAAGTTGAATGTGGTTGCATTCAGTTGAATATGGCCCTGCGGGGCCATGCAATTCGAAATCATCCCACCTTTTTTTTTTTTAAAAAAAAGTTGAATATGGTTGCATTCAGTTGCTGATTTGAAATTCCATTTTTCAGTTATATATATATATAGCCTATATATATATATATATATTTGAAATTCCATTTTTCAGTTATATATATATATATATATATATATATATATATATATATATATAGGCCTTTGCTCCATAAAGAACACTCTTATATAAAGAACAATAAAGAACACTATAAAATCATTTATTCCAATAGATCCATTGGCCCCGCCAGGGGCACCCAATACAAAAAGTTCTTATTTTTTTAGGCTCTATCCATCTAGCAAAAAAAAAAATAAAAAAATTCAAAATTTTACTGTTCATGATGACGTCACTGATGACGTCATCGATGAACAGTAAAATTTTCAATTTTTTTTTTTTTTTTTTTTTTTTTGCTGGATGGATAGAGCCTAAAAAAATAAGAACTTTTTGTATTGGGTGGCCCCGCCAGGGGCAATGGATCTATTAGATATGAGGTGTTCTTTGTTGTTCTTTATTTAAAGTGTTCTTTATGGAGTCCAACCCTATATATATATATATATATATATATATATATATATATATATATATATATATATATTAGAGTTCAAAAAAGAGGTCGAAAATGACAATTGAAAAATGGAACTTGAAATCAGAAATTTAGTTGCATTTAGTTGAATGTGGTTGCATTGAGTTGAATATGCTCATGCGGGGTCATGCAACCCAAAATAGCACAAATCTTAAAAAAAAAAGAAAAAAAAAGAAAAAAAAAAGTACACAGGCGAATGGAATGGATGAGGGTGACGTAAGGACGGAGGGAGGGAAAGGGGGATCTAGTATTTTAAAATTAAAATACTAGTATTATAATTAAATTACTCCGTATAATATACGGTTGAATATATTTTAGTTTTTCTTAAATTAAAATTATAGAAAAAGTATCTTGTCAAAAATATAAAAAATTACTTTTGATTTTAGTTGAAAGTTTTCAATTTGATCATGATTTCGTTTGATTTCTCCAGCTAAACAAAATCTGTGAACTTACTCTATTCACTATCTATGTTGGGTTTTGGTCCATGACAATCGATTGTCATGGACCTGTTAAATAACAATCAGTTTCTAAACCGTTGGATCGTTGATCCAACGGCCCCCCTGGATTACAAAAATTTTTTACTGTCCGCTATAATTTTCCGCGGATAGGCAGATTGCCTGTCCGCGGAAATTTTCCGCGGATAGGCAATCTGCCTATCCGCGGAAAATTATAGCGGACAGTAAAATTTTTTTTTTTTAATCTCAGCCGTTGGATCAACGATCCAACGGCTATGGAACCGATTGTTAAATAACCGGTCCCTGACAATCATTTGTCAGGGACGAGGACCCATCTATGTAATGTATCATAAAAAATAAATTCATTACATAGTTTGAATATAAAAAATAATTTTAAATACTGAACTTCATGAGAATATTATAAAATGTAAGATTCGAGGTAATGGAAAATTAAGGATAAAATGTATATAAATCTGGATATTGGCCCTTTCTGACATAATTTGAACTAAAATGACCCAAAATATCACAATTTTAAAATATGGGCCTTTAAATCACATAAAAACGTAACTTTAGCATGCCTTTCTCAAAAACGAAAGTTTAGTTTGCGTTTCAGCTGATTTTTGAAATAATTAAAAACTAATACTAAAAACTGAAAATGCAATCAAAATATGCGTTAGTGGAAAGGACACGCAAATTTTATTTGTGTTATGTAAAAAATGCAAATTTATATTACGTTTTCTGTTGATACATACTATTCCCTCCGTCCCATTCATTTCTATACACTTACTATTTTGGGGTGTCCCATCATTTGTATACATTCCAAAAATAGTAAAGTTTTAATAATAAATAACACTATTACACCCACTACTTTCCTCCACTATCTCATATTTAATAATAAAAATTACTATTACACCCACTACTTTCCTCCACTATCTCAAATCTATTACTCCCTCCATCTCATATTATGTGTCTTCTTTGCAAATTTCACACATATTAAGAATACTTAAATATCACCATCTAATCAGATAACTATGCAGCTATATTCTCATAATTAGACTTGGGATTCACCATCATTAATTACTCCACAAGACTTACTCTTGCTTTATTAATCTCCAAGGAGTATAAAAACTTCTATTGCTTTATTAGTCAATTATTGAAAATATAAAATGAAAGACTATTTGCATCGGATAACGAACAAGACACATATAAAATGGAATACTCCTATATTTTTTTTCTCAAATAGGACACATAATATGAGATGGAGGGAGTATTAAAAATTGATAGGCCCCACAACTTTATCCACTTTTCATCTAATTTTACTCATTTTTTACACATTTTCTTGGTCTCCGTGTTCAAAACCAATGTATATTATTCATTGGGACGGGGGGAGTAGTATATACAGAGATGGAAACACATCCTGGGATGCATCTCACATGCATCTGCATTGCTCAATGACTATGCACTGTGCAATACTTTAACGCAAGTGTATTAAAAAGTAAAATATGGAGTTGGAATTCGGACGCTTGACATTCAGATGATCCCATCATATGCATAACGTTATTCTGTGATGTAAAAGGCCTTATTTAGTTATTTTTCAGTTATGATATTTTGGACATTTTATTCTCAAATTGTGAGAAAAAGGACCATTTCTCTATAAATCCATGGTGGAAATAGATAAAAGTGAAAATAGCGTGAGGAATTGCTGCAGCAACGTGCTGATTGCGCATATCATGAGTGAGCCTCTGCTCGACCCCTGTTGTCACATTTCCTAACAATTGTGTGGTCAACTAGTTCAACAGCTCACCCCACTATTTCTTTAACCCCCTGAAGCCACATAAATCGCAATCGCAATCTTTGTCTTCAACTTGAGTCCAATACAACACTTAATATCCGGACTTCCTATTTCTCAGTTATAAATAAGAGCAAGAGTCAATGCTCTGTTCACTACAAGTACAACCCTATATTTTTATGATTCTATGAGTTAATTTTCGAAGTTAAATACTGTATATTCTTTTCGTCAAGTTATATATTCGTTTTAAAAATATTACTACGTACTGAAAATGGTGGTTGTTGAATCGAAAGAAGTCTGTTCTAGTGCCCTGTTAGTAGTGCTGATGAGAGCATCTGATGAGGAGTTCTACTTTAGCTACTCCCATGCATGCAATGAGAAGAATGAGGGAGACGATGACGACGACAACGATGATGCTGCTAGTGTGGCACCGGCTGCTTGATTAACTAATAATAATATAATTAATATTGCTGATTAATTACTACAGTACTACTTTTAATTAGTACATTTATCTAGGATTTTTGTAATAGGGTCCAGGATCTACTGTGTACTGTCTACTACCTCTGAGTTGAAGCCCATACTTATTTTCATGTTTCCAGCACTGTTTGTTCAAAAGTTGTAATGTGAGGATGAATTGTGCATTTACTACACATCTGGCCAGTGCTTACCAAACATAGGCTACATAAATAACTTACCAAAAAATATGTTGCATGTAACATGTTAGCTTCTATGGCCGGTGGATAAATCTGCACCCGCCCGGCATCAAGTGTTTCAGATCACTTGGCAAATTTAACAACAAATATTTAATGATGACTAAAATAATAGAAAAGAAATGACAATATGTACTGACTAAGTTCATCAGAAACAACTGATCAAGATCAAACTATCATAAATCATAAAAATGATAAAACAAATAATACTAACTCAAAATAAATTAAAATTAAGAGGGTGTTTGACATTGCTTAAAATAAGTTACTTTTGACTTAATGGAGGTGTTTTTAACTTAAAAGAGAAAGTAAAGTTGTTTACTTTTAGAGATAATGACCAAAATGCCTCATTTTGGGAGGCAATGGTCCGAAATACCGTTTTCCAAATTGCTTGGCCCTGACTACCCACGGGACACGCCACTGGCAACGGCGTGTCCCAAGCTTAATTTTTCACAGAAATTTTCTAAGTCCCAGGCTGTTCTCCCCCGACCCCCACCGGCGAGTTCGTACCCCCCTCCCCTTACCTTCGTTTTGTCAATTTACGATCAATATTAGCACAGAAAAACGATGCTCACGACTTGCTCATCATGTTAAGATATACTCCCTCCGTCCCTCTCATTTCTTTACATAAAAAAATGCGTATCTGACATGCATTTTAAGGTGCATTTTAAGGATAGTTCTATAACTTATTTTTGATATTTTCTTTTTTTGTATAAAAATAGGATTGTTCTATTTTTATACAAAAAAAGAAAATATCAAAAATAAGTTATAGAACTATCCTTAAAATGCACCTTAAAATCCGTGTCGAAAACTGGTCCGCAAACGTAAACTATTGAGAGGGACAGAGGGAGTAGTTTTGTTGAAATCATATCCCGTACTTGTGTATTTGATGAAATCGGAAACCAAATCGGAGATTAGGTTAGATTTAGGTGTTTGCAATCCGAGCTTGGAATCGACAAATTAAGAACATAGGCTTGTAGAGGACGATGAGACGATAACGATGGTATATAGAACTCAACGGGATATTGACTGAAGTGGGAGAACGAAGCAATCTAAAAAACGGCGAAAAATCGCCCGGCGAGTCGCCCGGCTGCTGCTCTGCGAAGACGATGATGACGTCAGACACGCATTCTCCAAATGCGTGTCTCCCCAATGCGCCAGCCGTAGTAGCGTATCACCTGCTACAGTAGTCGTGGCGTGTCTTAAGATACGTTTGTCCCAGTGGCGCGTCTTAAATTACGGCTCTCCCAGTGGCGTGTCTCAACACACGGCTCTGTCAGTAGCGTGTCTAGTGGGTATTTAGGGCCGTGTTTTTAGATCTGGGCATTTTGGTCACGCCCCCCCACTTTTGGGGTAGATAAGGCCATCACCCTTTACTTTAAGTTGAATGAAAGTGTTTGGGTAATTTTACTTAAAGTTAAATGGGAGTTTAATAATTTTGACTTAAAGTGAAATTTGACTTAAAAAAATTTCAAATTCATAATATTTAAACTTTACAAGAATCGTGAAAAAAAAAAAAAAAACTCCATAAATCGTAAGTCAAAAGTATCTAAATGGAACTTATAACTTAAAGCAGTTTTTTAACTTAAAACTGGCTTAAAACCGGTATACCCAAACATGCCAAAAACGCCTTAAAGCTATTTTTTAGCTTTAAACCACACTTGCCAAACACCCTCTCAATCATAATTCCCATATAAAATTATCACTATCATATATAATAAAGTACATACAAATAAAACATTTTCTAAAAGTAGAAATGTATAATATAACAATTCAATTGATTCAAATATTTCTTAATCATTTTTTGCAAAAAAATAAATAAATTCTTAATCATTTAAATATCCAAACTCTTAAAATTCGAATCATGTTTTTGACAAAAAAAAAAAAGATAAGGTAAAAAAAAATCGAAAGATGTAAAAAAAAAATAATAATTAAAATTCGATTGACAAAAATAGGAGGGTCTTGCTGAGTTAAAGTTCCCTGTTTAGAACTCTTATCCACAGTGTACCAGAACCTCCAAGTGATCACTTGAGAACAACATGAATAAAATGTCATCATCTTCATCTCTCCCTGTCCCATTTTCAATCTCATCTAACTCTAACACTCTCCAAACCCACAAAAACTCTTCCTCTTCTTCATTGCAACCAACCCAAAATCCATCTCAAACCAAAACAATTCGATATCGACTCAGCCAATTATGCAGAGAAGGCCAACCCCATGTTGCACACCAACTGTTTGATAAAATTCCCCGCCCAACTACTGTGCTTTGGAACACCATAATCATTGGGTTTATTTGTAATAACATGTCTGATCAAGCTTTATTGTTGTATGCCCGAATGATTAGTTCTTCGAGTTCGTTGCCTGATCCTTATACTTACTCTTCCACTCTTAAAGCTTGTGCCGAAACTCGGCAGCTTCGGATAGGTAGAGCTGTGCATTGTCATATTTTACGGTCTCGTTGCGTGTACCCGAACCCCCCTAGTAGGATTGTTTGTAATTCGTTGTTGAATATGTATGTAAGTTGTTGTAGTTGTTATGGTAGTTCTAGCTATGATTCTTTGGTGTGTAATGTGTTTGATACGATTCGTAAGAAGCAAAATGTGGTTGCATGGAATATTATTATTTCGTGGTATGTTAAAAGGGAGAGATTTTTTGAAGCGTTTCGGCATTTTGTTATGTTGATTAAAACGGGATTGAAGCCTACTGTGGTAAGTTTTGTAAATGTGTTTCCGTCTATAAGGAATGTTTCTGATGCTAATGTTCTGTATGGAATGCTTATTAAAATGGGTAGCGAGTATGTTAATGATATGTTTGCAGTTAGTTCTGCGGTTTTTGTTTATTCTGAGCTTGGTGAATTAGATTCTGCTAGGAAGGTTTTTGATCAGTGTTTGGATAGGAATACCGAGGTTTGGAACACTATGATCAGTGGGTATGTTCAGAATAATCGTCCACTTGAAGCACTAGAGCTTTTTATGGAGGTTGCTGTAAAGTCAGAGAAGCATAATGTTGTTATGGTTGATGATGTGTCGTTCCTCTCAGCCCTGACTGCAGCCTCTCAGTTGCAGCAGCTGAATTTTGCTAAAAGGTTACATGCATATTCTATTAAGAATTTATCAGATTTATCTACCATGATTTTAAATGCAATCGTTGTAATGTACTCAAGATGCAATTCTGTTCAGACATCCTTTAAGATATTCAATATTATGCGTGAAAGAGACAATGTTTCTTGGAACACTATGATTTCTAGTTTGGTGCAGAATGGTTTGGATGAGGAAGGATTGATGCTTGTTCATGAGATGCAGAAGCAAGGTTTTGTGATTGATTATGTAACTATAACTTCTTTGCTTTCAGCAGCATCAAATTTAAGAAACCGAGAAGCTGGTAAACAAACTCATGGGTATCTTCTTAGGCATGAGATTCAGTTCGAAGGAATGGAAAGTTATCTCATTGACATGTATTCTAAATCTGGATTAGTTGAAGCTGCAAGAGTACTTTTTGAAACGAGCTGCACACATGATAGAGATTTAGCCACGTGGAACGCTATGATTGCAGGGAACACTCAAAATGGACTGATTGAGCAGGCTTTCAATGTCTTTAGGCAGATGCTTGTTCAAACTGTTGCCCCAAATGCTGTGACCTTAGCATCGATTCTCCCTGCCTGCAATCCTTTGGGAAGTTTGGCTCTAGGTAAACAACTACATGCATATGCTATCCGCAACTGCTTAAACCACAATGTTTTTGTAGACTCTGCTCTAGTAGACATGTACTCTAAACTAGGATCAATCCACTATGCTGAAGACGTCTTTGCTAATTCTCCTGAAAGAAATTCTGTTACATATACGAACATGATCTTGGGTTATGGTCAACATGGATTGGGTGAGAAAGCTCTGAGTTTATTTTACTCGATGAGGGAATATGACATGAGTCCGGATCCGATAACTATGGTTGCAGTATTGTCTGCCTGCAGTTATACTGGGTTGGTTGATGAAGGTCTTCGAATATTTGAGTCAATGGAGAGAGACTACGGTATTCATCCATCAGCTGAACACTACTGCTGCATCACAGACATGTTAGGGAGAGTAGGTAGGGTAGTTGAAGCCTACAATTTTGTCAAAAATTTGGGTGAAGAGGGTAATGTTTTGGGAATCTGGGGATCTCTGATTGCAGCTTGCAGAACTCATGGAGAATTTCAACTAGGTAAAATTGTTGCCAAAAAGTTTTATGAAATGGAGAGATTGAATAACATGTCAGGTTATCATGTTCTGCTCTCCAATATGTATGCAGAAGAAGGGAACTGGGAATCTGTTAATAGAGTTAGAGAAGGGATGCAGGATAAGGGTTTGAGTAAGGATGTTGGCTGTAGCTGGATTGATGTTGCAGGATACATAAACTATTTTGTTTCTAGAGATCAAAAGCACCCTCAATCTGATAACATATACACGTCGCTGGAAGAATTAGGTATAAATATGAAGGATGCGGGCTATAGGCCCTGTAATGAAATATAGAATAGAATTCTGAGTCTTAAGGAATGAACATACATAATTTATATGACTCATAATTATGCATTCAGAAATCAGATTGCCCTGAGTTAATTGGTAGTTGATTCACTCTGGCTTATTATTATTCAAGTAGTCATCTTGGCACTCTTGATAGCAGTGCAGTGTGGTGGGTATAGTGCCTAAAAATCTCAATTCGTGGTTAATTGATAAGTTATTGGGAACCGCATTGCTGAGAATTAGTTGGCAGTGAGCATGGTGGTTATTATGATTCAAGAAGCCATCTTGGCATCATGGATAGAGAGATGGTGTGGTAGGTATATAACTAAGTGCTCAGTTACAGTGATTGGATGGGCGTCCTGTGCAGGTGATCTGTTTCAGACTTTCAGTAATGATTAAAATTTACTGATGTTCATGTCAGTTCCATATGGATTAGGACAGTGGGGTTGAAATTGACCTATCTTTATGAAGACGAGTTATTACAATCAAAGTTTACTCCTATTTCATCAGGTTCGTTTGAATGAAACTAGCAGAATGTGTTAGCATTTATCGTTTGCATGATAGTTTTGTTTAACAGATATCTGACAAAAAGTTTATAGTCTCTTCCCATTTATGTCTCTCCACCAATGCTTTCTTTTTGTTAGTTTCAGCCTAATATAAACCGGGACTCTATTTATGATCCTGCCGTGAACTTAGTAGTTGGTTGTTGTATATTGACTTGTTAGACCTCGAATTTTAACCCGAACTCATCTTTGCAAAAGTCGAACCTGTTAAAATTTGGTGGATTCATGTTTTATTACCTTAGCACCCGCTGTTTGAGTTTTTTTCCTTGTTTTTTTTTAAATTTCAACCTTTGATTGCATGTTTTCTCTATTACATGTAGCTTCTGAGGACTGCTGCTGAGGGTGGAGCAAGGGGCTTGAGATATAGCGGTACTGCTATATAGAAGAAGGGAAAGTAGTTTTGTAGACATGTTGTCTGACATGTAATGAAAGAGAGCAAGTCGTTCTGACTTCCAGAGAAGCTTCGCGCAGACCTTAAATACACGGGATCCTTGTTTCAGTTGAAGAGTTTTAAACTGTTTGCAATATGATTCTTTGGTTCAATCCAAGGGTTTAAAGTTTAAGCTAGTGGACAAGTCGATTAACTGGTAGTTTGTCATTACTTTTACATCTGTTGATGAGCTTTTAAATTCCACTTATTATTACTGATGTATTTATGAATTAAAGTAATGCATTCATGTGTTGCCTTAATGTACTATTCTATTTTCCTACCACCCTCATTGCTTCTCGGCCAACTTACATTTCTAGATTATAGATGTTTTACCTAATTTCTCAAAACAATTTTATAGGTTGCTGTTTGGAAGCTTCCTTTTCAAAGTGTTTATATATTTGGTTTGATAGTCCCCTTGGCATCTAATAAATGTCTAAGAGTGATTGTGAGGGGTGCACATAATGACTTGTATTATGTCCGAGTTACATTATACTAAGTTGAAACCTTCTGTTGGAAGGATATGACCCACTTTACTGCTAGCTTTGTCCTTCTAATGGCTTTGCAATATGCATTCTGGATGACTAATTTTTAACGATTAACTTAAGAACATATAAAACTAAGCTCCTTTCTGTTATTATCATTTTTAGTTGATATAATCTTTTATCCACATGATAGACCACATGTCAATAAAGTTCAAGCTGCACCTTCCAAATGTTACAAAAATGTATAGACCTATCCGGTGCCTTGGTTTTGTCTGAAATACTATTGAAATATGATAAAATTATCATTCAAAGGCAGCATGAGACATGGTTTCAGCAGATTTTAGGGTTTTGGCAGATTGTTACAAGGTGTTTTACAACCAGTTCCTTCGATGCAAGTTCCGAGGAAGATTTTTAGGCATTCTTTTGTTGTATGGTTGGCTCTCAGTAACACATTGTCAAAGTGGCTTGCGTATTTTTTTTGCTGCTTAAGTTTACCTTATCTGGCAGAAGAGGTAGAGAGTCGAGAGGAGAGGAGGTGTGGAAAGAGGGAGTATCCATGCGTACATATCATGCCATTGGCACAGTTTGTGATGTTATCTCCCAGCGCTGCCGGTCTGTCTATCTCTGCAGTTACTGTTAGACATATTTGGAGGATAGCTTGGTAGTATTTGCAGCGTGTATCTTTTTGTTTTATTGCAATTGACCATTGCAAAAGAATATAGTTGCCTGGTTGTGTACAGAATTTTTGTCTAATAACTCGTTATACTGGTAATAAGCCACAAATTTCGCCTGCATTAGGCTTTTAGCTTCTTTTTTTTAACCAGTATTTATGTCATACTAACTTCAGGCCTATAAACTTTGTTTCAATTCCTATATCCTGATCGAGTAATCTTGAACCAGTTAGTGATTTAATTTATATAGATTGTAGTCATGGCGGTTTTCTGAAAAAAACCGTGATTAAGTTACTTTCATGGCTTCCCGTGAAATGATTACTCCAATTCAGGTGTGTCCGCAAATCCATTGCCATATACAAATTTATTAAAACTCACCTTGGCTATAGCCGCTTTGCTTTTACTTTTACATTATTTGTGATTGTGTTATAAATCCTATTGTCAGGACTCGATTTATGCCTCCTGCAAACCTATTTTCGGTATGCCAAGAACAGGTTTCAGTAGCTCCTGCAAAGAGAATAATGCGAGGGTGTCACCCCCGATTCACATCCGGTGTGAGAATCAGTAAAATGTAGTGGAAACGTAAACGTAAAGCTTATGTAAACCAGTGTATCTCAGTGTGTGTGATTGTGTATATCACCTGATAATTGTTGTCTATTTATACCGTTTTCATGAGTAGCAATAATTGATGGTCCTCTTGATTCTCAGTTATGGAGGGCGATAAATATGGTGAAGCGTTACACTGACAACGGTCGACTGTTTTTACTGACTTCAGCTGGACTGATCGGATGGGCCTAACGGCTATAAGCCCAAAAGCTTATTGGACTGGGCCCTCTGACATGTCCCCGGGCTTCGGTCGGTTGGTAAATAAAGGCCGAAGTCTATTTAGATCGGGTAGCCCAATCGATCGGTGACTTCTCCTTGATGCACGTCTTTTGAGGCGACAGTTGCCATTCAAAAACGTTCTCCACGTGTCATCATCTGGTACAGGGGTATTTGAACCGCCCATTCATCTCATCCATCCATTACAGTTATATATTTAAATTCTTGTACCCTGCTAAAACACTTTTTTACTAAACTCTTTTTCTTGTCTGCGGAGCAATCAACGGATTTTCAACCTCCAATATCGATCATTTTCTTCAACAAGTAAGTCCCTTTCTGCCGTACTTTCTTGCATATCTTTGATGTTTTATAAAAGTATTTTTCTTTAGATAATGCGCTTAGTTGTTCTAATGTGTAAAGTCTCCCTGAGTGTCCGATTTGTTTTTCTTGATTCTGGGTATAGCCAAGAACTTCTTTCGCCGTAATCCCCTTTTTCTTTTTCTTTTTCAATTTGTCGTTGGTCTATTCATACTAGGGGATTTCTTCCGCTATAGTTTATTATTTGGTTTTTGTCTTTCTGCCCCCGAGTATTGGACTAACGACTCGCCTTTCATTTTCCAGATTCAATGGCAAACCCTGAAACAGGTCCTTCGGGGCATGCTGTGGGTCATGCTCCTGCCTTGCTTTTTGGGGATGGTGCCGAATACCCTGCTGCCAATTTGGCTTCCATCTTGAAGCAAAGTGACCTAGATACTTTTAGGATCAAATATGATTTTCCTGAGGGTTATCGTTGCTTTTTACCTGATTCTATAGACCGCATATAAGATATCCTAGGTATATCAATTGGTGACCAATCCGAAGAGATTGTCGTAGGTTTATCAGAGACCGCTTTCGCATGTGGGCTTCGATTTCCTTTGTTGCCCCTTATAAAGGTTCTTCTGAAGGAAATGGGTATAGTGATTGGTCAATTAGATCCGAATAGCTTTATACACATGAATGCTTTCCAATATCGGTGTTTGAAGAGTGAAGTGCCTCCTTTATCGGTTCTTTTCTGGCACCATTATGATTTCCGAAAAAATGCCAAGTCCCCGGGTTTTTACAATATTACCCGAAGGGTGGGTCGTTCCGATTGGGCGGCCACTAATTCAAGTAATAAAAAGACGCACAGTCACTGGCCCTGGTCTTCACAGATTTTCCGAGTGGAGAGAGGTTGATACCGAAAGGATCAAACTGAAGGCTCTTTCCGATGAAGAGAAACATCTTTATCGGAAACTAAATACTCCCTTAGAACCCGAAGATAAACTTTCATTGTCTACTACCAGAGATGGGTCTTGGCTGAAGAGCATGATGGGTATTTTTAATATCTTTTTTATTTCCTCACCCTACATTTCTTAGTAATTGATTTTGTTTTTCTTCAGTGTCTGCAGCGGTCGATATGAGGGAGAGAGTAGCCGAGAGGAAAGCCATGTTGGCTAGTGGTTCTGGGGGTTCTTCTCATACCATTGTTGCTCCACCACCCCCCGGGATAGAGACTTCTTTGATGGTGCAGGAGGCTACACCGATGCAGTCCGAAAGGGTAGAGACTCCAGCTAATAACATTGTTGCTGTGATCCCTTCGGAATCTCCTGTGATCGATGGGAATAATCCTGAAAAAAGGAGGAGAAACAATGATTCGATACATGTGCAGTTCCTACTGTGGAATCTTGCGAGAACATGCTGGGGCATCTTAGCTTGGTAAGTTCTTTTCCAACATTTTTCTCTCTTCTTTTGTTATCTTATTTTTCTGTGCTAACACCTTTTGTGATATACTTCCAGGCCGTTCCTTGGGCCGCGACTGTGACCGCAAAGGTCAAAGATCAGGCCGTCATCATTCGGGGATTTAAGGCAGAGATCGGTTCCTTAAAGGATAGGGTTGATCCTTTGGAAAATCTAGTGAAAAAGTTAGAAGGGCTTCTGGCGGAATCTCAAACACGAGAGAACCTTGTCCTTCAAGAGAAGAGTGATTTACTCCTTCGGAATGATGCTTTGATCGGGGAAAAGTAGAAGCTGTCTGAAGATGTGGAGGCCAATCGCTTGGAATTGCGCTGTTTGAAAAAAGAGCTGAAGAAGGCCAGGAAAACCATCGCTCGATCCGAAGACGTGGGTTTTTCGGTAGGATATGATGATGTTGTTATTGCTGCTCACAAGGCAGGTTTCGACTATAAGCAGATCCTTTCAATCCTGAAGACGATCCTGTCCTTCGTGAGGAAGTTCCTGATGTGCCTCTGGTTGTTTCTTCTGATCCAGATTCGGAGTGACTTACTTTTGTAGTGAATTTCTGCCTTCGGGCTTATTTTGTAATGAACTTGTGCCTTCGGGCTTCTAACATATTTTTGTGGCTTTTCGGACAAACCAATTGTAATTGCCTTTGTTAAATTTCCCTTAGCTTTTTGCTCCACGATCAATTAGTTCCTAAATAACTTTTTCCAAGTAATTCTCTAAATATTAATGAATCATACCTGAAATAACCTGTACACACTTCTTGATAATTCCTGTGTTTAAAATATACTCGAAATAGTTTCCGGAAGTATTTTTTGGAATTCCGTGCTTCGGCCTTTTCGATCATGACTTTCGTGCGACGCCCCTTCGGGCATCGCAGTGTTTTTCGGGATTTTTTTTTTATCCTCCTTCGAAGTAAATTTCGGATTTTCAAATTTTTCCTTGGAGTGATCTTCAAGATGAATTTTTCCTTGTAATTTTTCCTCATGGATCTTGGAGTATTTTTCGGATATTCACCTCCTCGTGTTGCCCCCAAGTCGCAGTTTGACCGAAGGTTTCTTCTTTCGGTTTTGGGCGAGTTCTGCCTCCCGAAGACCTTTTGGGCGAACTGAGACTTAATTACTAGTGTTGTGACAAATATTTTCTCCCCACATTGTTTTTTGAATGTCGAGACTTTTAGTATTTCCCCCCATTTAATGGCAGTTTGACCGCTCCTTTCTTGGGGAGAAACGTGCCTTCATCTTAGGCAAAGGTTGTTCAAGCGGCACTTCATCAGGACCGTCAATTTTCTTTATAAATATATACTTGTAAGTTCAATCGCAGATTACTCTATCTTCAATCACGCTCAAGATTTCTCCATCCTTTTCATAATTTTCGTCGATCTTCTGTTTTCTTTGAATTCACCCCGTGGATAACCAGTAAGTTTGTTCACTTCTTCAATCTTGATTTGTGGTTAATCTGATTATTTGTAGTGATTAACACTTTTTTCTTTTGTTCTTTTGTTCCAGTGTCGAGTCGATCAGAAATGAGGAGGAGAGCAGCGGAGAGGCGAGCTCAGAGGAAGAATACACCCGATATGGGTTCCTCTACTATCTCTCCTTCCCACGTGGTTGGTGATGTTTCGGAGAAAAGAGGGCGTGCTGGAGGCACGGAAATTGGTACAAACTCTTATCAGCCCTCGTGGGCAGTAATGGAGTCGGATACTTTCGGAGCCCCTGCTTCTGCTGCTTCAAAAAAGGTGGCTGGGGATTTATGCCAGTCCTTCATTCTTCCGAAGGACCGCTCCCTTTATGATTCGGCTGATACGGCCGAAGCTACTGCCAATCTTCTAGGGCATCTTACCCTGGTAAGGAGTTTTTTTTTTTAAACCGAAGTTGTCTTTTTTACCTTATACATAGTTTTTTATTCTCCCCCCCTTTTTTTTCAAGCTACCCCTTGGGCTGCTTCTGTATCCGATAAGGTGAAGAATCAGGATATTCTGCTTTATCACCAAGGAAAGCAAATTCGTCAGACGATTCCTTCGTTGGAGAAGGAAATCGAGGAGTTGAAGTCGAAGCTTTCTTCTGCTTGGGCCCAAAATGCTGAGCTCATCCATGAAAATGATGCTTTGTGGCAGCAGAACGACAAGATGATGGCCGACACAGAGGATCTGCTCGACTGGATGGAAAGCCGAAAGGTCGAGCTAAGCCAACTGAGGGAGTCTGAACCGGAGAGTGCAGTCCCTTAACTTATTGTATTTTTTTTCTTGCCTTTTTAGGCTAATTTGTAACTTTGATTAATGAAATCAAAGCCTTCGGGCAGGCTTGTTTCACATTGTTTTTTGGGCAAATATTCGGATTTTTAAGTTACTTTTTTTTCCTATGCATGCGCAATTTTCGGATTGTTAAGTCACTTGTATTTCCTTTTGCTTAAACAATTTTTTAGATTTTTTGGCCGTCCTCTTAGAGGTTTTTAGGTTGGGTGTTCCCTATACTCGAAGTAATTTTCGGAAAAACGTTTCCCTTACTTGGAGTAATTTTCGGAATTCCATGCTTCAGGCGAAGTCTCTTCCGACATTGCCCTGTGCTGCCCCCAAGTCGCAGTTCGGCCGAAGGTTTCTTCTTTCGGTTTTGGGCGAATTCTGCCTCCCGAAGACCTTTGGGCTAACTGGACTTGTGTTTCGGGGGATTTTTTTTTTTTGTTCCCGGCCAAGGAGTATTGCTTCGGCCATTCGGGTTATACTATCAATAAAAATATAAATGGGCCAAACAAAATCAAGCCTTTATTGATAATCGAAATTGAAATTTTTCTTACAAAAAGCTTACTGATAAAACTTGCGTAATCGGGAAGCATGCCATGTGTTTTTGATCGGACTCCCATCTAGCTCAGTTAGTTTGTAAGTCCCTGGTCGTACAACCTGAATAATCACATAGGGCCCTTCCCAGTTTGGCTGAAGTTTTCCTTGCTTGTTTGGCATAGAAGTTGCTAATTCCCGAAGAACAAGATCACCGACTTTAAAAGATATTTTCTTTACACCCGAGTCATAGTATTGAGCAGTTTGTTGTTGATACTTGATATTTCTTAGATATGCCACTTCCCTGGCTTCTTCTAACAAGTCTACATTAACTCGGAGGCCTAACTCGTTTGTATCGAGATTAAATACTTTGCTTTGGTATGATTCTAGGCCGACTTCTATTGGTACCATTGCATCGGTCCCATATGTCAAACTGAAAGGGGTTTCTCCGATTGAAGAACTTGGCGTGGTGCGATAAGCCCATAGCACATATGGTAACTCTTTAGCCCATAACCCTTTGGCTTCTCCGAGCCTCTTCTTTATCCCATCGAAGATGATTCTGTTTGCGGCTTCTACTGCCCCCATTTCCTTGTGGGTAACCAACTGAACTGAATTTCTGTTGGATTCCGAAGAAAGCTAGAAACTTTTTGAACTTCTTTCCGATGAACTGGGTCCCGTTATCTGATACACATATTTTGGGAATCCCAAATCTGAGGATTACTTGCTCCAACATAAATTTCTTGGCTGCTTCCTCGGTAATGAAGGACAAGGGGCATGCTTCTACCCACTTGGTCATGTAATCGATTGCCAAAATGCAATATTTGGCTTGTTTGGTGCTGGTAGGGAGAATTCCGACAATATCCACGGCCCACATGGCGAAGGGAATGGGGTTTAAGATAGAAGTCATCTCTTCGGGAGGTTGTTTCGGAATGTTGCTGAAAAGCTGACACTGTTTGCATTTCTTCACATAACTCAGTGCATCGGCTCGTAGGGTCGGCCAAAAGAATCCCTGCCTTAGAATTTTAAAGGCCAGAGAACGGTCTGCCAAGTGTTCCTCACAGATTCCTTCGTGCACTGCTTCTAGAGCTGTTTTTTGTTCTTCGAGAGCCAGGCATCTCAGCAGTGGTTCGGTAGCCGATCTTCGGTACATTTTTCCTGCTATAATTGTGTACCTGGTGGCCCGATTTCTAATTTTTTGGGCCTCGGTTTTTTCCAATGGTAGTGTCCCCTTTTCTAGGAATAGTCGAATCGGAGTCATCCAATCTTTCCCCTGGTGAATCTCGAAACATACCTTTTTATTGATGGAGGGCGCTTTAACTTCAGTGAGGTAGATCGAGCCTGTGAGATTCTGAGTGTCGGCCGAAGCCAGTCTAGATAGTGCATCTGCTCGGCTGTTGTTTTCCCTGGAAATAATGGTCAGTTCAAAAGATTCGAACAACAGAGAATTTGCTTTTACCTTGGCTGCATAGGCTTTGGTTCGGACGTCCCTTTGTTCATATTCCCCTAAGAAATGCTTTACTACTAGCATAGAATCGCTGAATGCCCGAAGATGTCTGACTTCTAGGTTTCTCGCCAAATTCATCCCAGCCAGAAGTGCTTCGTATTCAACCTCGTTGTTGGTTAAGGAAAAAGTGAACCGAATGGCCTGACATATCTCAAAACCTTCGGGGCTTGTAAGAATTAGACCGGCTTCGCACTTGCTTCCAGCTACCGAACCATCAACAAACAACTTCCAATTTCCAGGAGCTTGTATCAATTTTTCTCCGACTTGCAATCCTTCTGAACCAGTGAACGAACACTCTACCATGAAATCTACCAGGGCTTGTGCTTTTATTGCAGTCCTCGGCACATATTCCAAATCAAATTCACCCAACTCGATGGCCCAGGAAACAACTCTGCTTGAAGCCTCTAGTCTCTGTAATATCTTTTTCAAAGGTTGATCGGTCGTGACTTGTATCATCCTCCCCTGGAAATAATGTCTCAGTTTTCTTGAGGCCATGACCAACCCATAAGCGAATTTCTCGGCATTCGGGTATCTGGTTTCTGCTTCTTTCAGCATGTGGCTGATGTAGAAAACTGGATAGTGGTTTCCATTATGTTGCTTGACTAAGACGGTCCCTAATGTCCGATCATTTACAGCCAAGTATAGTTGTAAAGTCTCTTGTGGATCCGGTCTCATTAGCAACGGAGCCTTCGTTAAATACTCCTTGATATCTTCGAAAGCTTTCTCACATTCTGGACCCCACGAAAAAGTCTTCGTACCTTTCAATACCTCAAAGAAGGGTAAAGCTTTGTCGGTCGATTTGGAGATGAATCTTCTTAGGGAAGCCAATCTTCCTGTCAATTTCCGAATGTCCCGAATTGTTTTCGGAGCTTCCATGTCGATTATCGCTCTTATATCTTCTGGATTGGCTTCAATGCCTCGAGCACTCACCATATAACCAAGGAATTTTCCGCTGAATACTCCGAATGTGCATTTTTTCGGGTTGATCTGCATGTTGTTTTTTCTTAGAGTCTCGAAGCACTATCTCAAGTCATCGGCGTGATCCCGAAACAAAGATTTTACTATCATGTCGTCCACGTAACATTCCATATTTCTTCTGATCTGATTTTTGAAAACATTGTTGATCATCTTCTGAAAGGTGGCCCCCGCGTTCTTCAAGCCGAAAGGCATGACAATGAAAGCATATGTTTCTTTCGGGGTGATGAATTCTATTTTAGGGATGTCTTCAGATTTCATAGCGATTTGATGATAACCTGAGAAGGCATTTAGGAAGCTTAGGATTTCATATCCTGATGTAGCATCAATGAGCTGATCGATGTTGGGAAGTGGATAATGGTCTTTCAGGCAGGCGAGATTGAGATCGGTGTAATCGACGCACATCCTCCATTTGCCATTTGCCTTTTTGACCACTACCACATTGGCTAACCATTCAGGGTATTTGATTTCTTCAATAAAATCTGCTTCTAAGAGCTTTTCCACTTCTGTCTGAATCACCTTTTGTCTTTCCATGGCGAAATTTCTCTTCTTCTGTTTGACTGGCTTGGCCGCTTCTTTCACATTTAAGCTGTGTTGGGCAATGCTCGGGTCAAGTCCGGCATGTCTTCAGGACCCCAGGCAAATATGTCGTGGTATTCTCGGATCACGGCAATCACTTTCGCTTTCAGATCATCGTTCATGTTTCTCCTGATGCGGATCATTCGACCCGAAGTGCCTGCATATAATTCGACTTCTTCAGTCTCTACCGCTGGTTCGGCTATAGGATTTGAGAGATCGGCCCTAAATTTTTCTAGCTCAATGTTCATCGTGTGGTGAATGTTTCCGGCCTGATCGTTTATGCGTGTTAACACAAAATCACGCAAGCGTACGTGGTCACAAGTAATATATGAATAAGTCAAGTTCGTTCCCACAGAGATCTGGTTAGGTTTCAATTCAGTTCATGTACCTAGGCAACAATGTATGGTTTTTATTCGCTGCTAAGACAATTAACAAGATTGGGATTTGATTAACTAAAATTAACTAAGAAGCAAATTAACAAACTAAGAATTACTTCACTAAATCGAATTACTTATGAGAATAAAAACATGGGATCCTAACTTCATTAACTACTTCGCTTAGAGTTGATGCCTTTAATCAATGCATGTGATGGTTATGATATCTGATCAGACAACACGAAACAAGTATAGGTTACCTCTCGGTATACGAATACCAAACTACTCATACATCCACAAAAGAGATAGAAGATGAATAGACACCAATTATGCTTAGACCCTATATCTCTATAGAATTTGAAAACATAACGGTTGAAGAACAAGTTGTCCATTAGGATCACATAGGGCAGCATAATATCTCTATTTACGCTACAAATCATGATGTTAAAACATCAATCTATCCTATGCTAGCATGGCAAGTTCTAAATCTCAAGATCCACTCTCGTTTCGCAAGAGATTAACAAATTAGATGTTCGCGACGCATCTAAACACATGAAGCACAACCATACAAGGATATTAAGAATTCACCACATACAAATCTTTAAAGCAATCAAACTACTAAGCTACATAGATAAATCCGTTAGAATCCCATGACAACGATTAGTTCATAATCGAACCGCTCGTAATCATGGGATCTGATGAAACCATGATATAAAACAAGATGTGAATAAAAGAGGTAATAATATTAATGAAACAAAGAGTTGAGAAAACAAATCTAGAATCCAGAATAATGCCTAAGAAAAGAATGCAAAAGATGAAGTAGATCTAGATCCGTTGCTTGTCACGAGCGTTGAATCTTTCTCTCCTTTTCTTCCTTGCAAATCTATGTTATGATATGTAATTGATAATGTAATGATACAAATTACAATGGTAGGATGTGTTTAAATAGGCTCTAGAAGTCTTGTCCAACAAGAAATTCCCCAAAATATACTTAAAATAGAATTTCTGCAGGTCAGCACAAAATATGTTTCCTAAACTAATTCTGTTTTTAAGGAAAATTCGTAGCTGAATTTTCTTCAGTTGTAATTGGACATCTGGACCACTTTAGAATGATAGAAAATCTCGTTATCTTCGCGTGGACTGAAAGATCGTCCAAAACGGACTTGTAGAACTCAAGATATGGCCAAAACAGTGAATCAGAATTTTTTACCAGCGCCACGCGCGCCTCCTGCGCCCGGCAGTCTGTTCCACGCGCTTCCTGCGCGTCTCATGCACAGCCTGCGCCCAGAATTCTGTCCAAGATTGTAGAAATGCCTTTGTCTTCGCGTGAGCTGTAAAATCACTGAATTCGGACTTCTAGAACTCTAGATATGGCCAAAAGAGTGCAGACTGCGCAACCTACCCGAAAAATCCGAATTTTAATCAATTTAACCTCCAACTCTTAGTTCTGCAAAACTCAATGAAAACACATTAAACACACCACATACTTGAGATCAAGTAATCAATTCAAGCCGATACGAAGCATTCCTAGTGGATATGAAATCCATTTATCACACCCCCAAACTTAAACCGATGCTTGTCCTCAAGCATAAACAAATATAACTATATACAACTAACTAGTACCACTTCCGTAGGTGATCACGGTTGCATTTGGCAAATGCAACAAGCCCTTTAAACCCCTACACAGCCCTAGTGGATGAGTGAGGTCTCGTGAGGGCCTATAGCGAATGTACCCACAAAATCCATTTAACTAAACAATGCAATGCATGAATGCAACTAATATGAAAATGCAAATGATTTACTACTAATACTTCACCATTCTTTCAAATCCTCTTATGCCATATCAACTTAAGAATCAAAATAATAATCCAATGTCTTGGTGTCGAATGTGCAAGTATTCACATAGTCTACTCAACAAACATGCAAAGTTCTCAAAAGTCCATGTCAAGTGTAAGAATAAGTTAGTAACCATGCTAAGCCTACAAGAGTACATCTTTGAGACAAAACTCGGGATCTCATACGCAAAAACAAGCAAACACTCACAATCCACTCACAAAAGAATATTCACTCAAGAACAAGGGTAAGTGTATCACTCAATTCCAATAAAATCATAAGCATGCTTGACATTTGGTATCAATCTAACTCTTAACACAACATACATCAATGACGATAATCAAAAGGTCTTTATTTGGTTTGTAACGGGGCTAGGGACAAGGTATGTCAAATAAGCCAAATCAGGTGAAGTGTCAAAAGCTAGTAAGTACCATAATAAATCATACACAACACCCTATTTCCCCCCCCCCCCCCACATAATCTATTATTTTTCTTCCAACAAAACACACGACTAGTCGACTAAAGTAGAATCACAACAACACAAACATGCTCTCATAATTTTTTTTTTTTTTCATGCAATCTTTTTTTTCCCCGAGAGCTAAATATAACACAAACAATAACAATGATCCCACAATTTTATTACACATGCCGACTATCAATTAAACAACCAAACCCAATTTTTAATATTTCCCCCAAAATTATGACCAACAATAAACCCCTCATTGCACACCTTATTACTCCCTTAAGCACTCTACTAGCCTTTGACAATGTGGGTTCAAATTAATGTAAGGCCAATACAAGAAAAAGGTCTAGGCAAGTAAATGTGGTATGTCACCGAAAAATAGGATTAAGCTCAACGGGTTAACTAATTAATCATGTAAATATGGCGTGGCAATATGGGGAAAAATACGTGGTTATTCCTAAATGCCTTTATCATTTTAATCGTCAAATAATGTCATGCGTTTCAAGAAAGATCTCAAACAACTGCTAGCAATGCAAACAATCCGTGGACACTCAAGCAAACGAATAAATTGCAACAAATATGCAATAAGGCTCAAAAGCTCACTTGGTGGAAAAACATACTCAATCCCAAGCAAAAATCTCTTTAATGCACCTACTTGTATTCAAAGCATGCAAACTAAATCAACTTGCACATATTCATGCCCTTCTAATTACTCACAACATTCAATAAGTCTACTATCTTCAACTTACTAGTGTATGTGTGTGCACAAGAACAAAGCATATCACTTCTCAATCAAAAGCGTCAACAACACAAAATTCCTATCAAGCATGGGTGCAAATGCAAACTATTATGAACTCACATGATATACTAACATAAAAACAGAATGTCCTGTATAAAACAAACGTAGATAACATAAACATAAATGCATAATTTACTACTACTAATATGCTAGCATGAAATCCTACATGAATACATATACACTACTTATCCCACAAACCACCCCCAAACTTAAAATATTCAATGTCCGCATTGAATGGAAGGAAATACGAGGGATAGCAGAAAACATACCTACAAGGCGCCTTACATATCCTTTCCCATCGTAACTCAACATGCTTGTTCGGCAAAAATCCTCTTTCTTTAGCAATTGGCCTCAACAACAACCGATTAAATTCAACCTCCGCCGTCGGAGATGAAAATTTCACAACACTAGCATCACTTCTCCCACGCTTAGGAGCCATAAAATCAATACCCAACTCACAAGAAGCTCAACCAATAATTACCAAGCAATATCACACCAAAAATAGCCCAAATACCAAGAATAATACAAAATCCCCAATTTACAAGAACACAAATTCGTAATAAAAATAAAATTTTAGAAGAGATAAACCAACTACGAATTGGAGAGGTGATCTTGCAATTACTTCCTCTTTAGAATTGAATTTTTAGAGATTTAAAGAAATAGAAGAGGAATTGGATTTGTATTTATAGGGGTGTATATATATAAGATGATGGACAGGTTTGGTATAAAATTTAGAGTGTAGGAGAGATTTAGGATGGTAGGGAATTGATCTAGAATAGAAATAGGAATTAGGGATTGAAGGAATTTGAGTTAGGATAGAATTTGGGGGAAATT
The DNA here is from genome assembly GCA_037693485.1 of Kitagawia praeruptora. Taxonomy (NCBI): domain Eukaryota; kingdom Viridiplantae; phylum Streptophyta; class Magnoliopsida; order Apiales; family Apiaceae; genus Kitagawia; species Kitagawia praeruptora. Next base: position 43,136,777 of record CM075353.1, on the reverse strand, counting down.
TTGTAGGTTAAAACACCAAAATTCGGGCAGAAAAACGATCTGGACACTGTAACGCAGGCGCAACCTGCGTTTCCCATGTGCAGACTGCGGAAAGTCCAGTAACGCAAGCGTTGCCTGCGTGTTGAAGGGGCAGACAGCGGGTAACGCAGGCGCAGCCTGCGCAATAGAAGGGCAACCAGCGCGAGATGCAGTAACGCAGGCGCAACCTGCATGTCAGGTGTGCTGCCTGCTTGATTTTTTTTTATTTTTTTTATTTTTTTTTTGAAAGAAAGAAACACTCAAAAAAAAAATTCCTATACTAATGCATGGGTTGTCTCCCACGAAGCACTTCTTTAACGTCAATAGCTTGACGTTACTTCCTCAACTCATGGCGTTTTCAAAAGAATAACTGAACCGTCCTCAACAAATAGACCATTCATACGAACGTTGACATCTTGGTTGCTTGATTTCCACAAATCTCTTCCATCAGATTTCAACTTGATTTTACTACCCAACGGCCAAATCTTCTTCTTTTTCTTCTTCCCACCTCTAAGGTGCTTCTCCGACTCAAACGGCTGAACAAAACTTTCTTCTTCCTTATCATCGGTTTTCCACCTTCGCAACACGTTATCATGCCCCTCTTCAAAAGGACATACCTCAAATGTGGTGGAAGTTTCCCAAGCTTTACACTCGAGAGATCTCGAACTGAAGAACTGTCAATGGAATCACTGATGTGAGGCTTTAGCACGTGCGTGTCCGATTTTTCGCTCAATAACTGATCAAACTTCTTCCTCTGACCCGTATCAACTATTTCCACACTGCAACACTCTTCATCCTCTGTCGGAAATTTCATGGCCTTGAAACATTAAAGGTGACAGTCTGGTCTTGCACCCTCATTGTAAGCTCTCCTTTTTGCACATCGATCAAAGTACGACTCGTAGCTAGAAAAGGCCTTCCCAAGATTATTGGAATTTTCTTGTCTTCTTCGAAATCTAGAATCACAAAATCGGCAGGAAATATGATCTTATCAACCTTCACCAAGACATCCTCTACTATACCCCTCGGATAAGTGATCGACCTATCAGCCAACTGCAAGGAGATGTTGGTTGGTTTCGGCTCCGGTATACCAAGTTGCTTAAAAACAGACAAGGGCATGAGATTAATGCTAGCTCCCAAATCACATAAGCATTTGTCAAAAGACAACTTCCCAATGGTGCATGGAATTGTAAAGCTTCCTGGATCCTTAAGTTTAGGAGGAAATTTCTGTTGCAACACCGCACTGTACTCCTCTATCAATGCCACTGTTTTAAATTATTCCAACCTTCTCTTTCGTGACAAAATATCCTTCATGAACTTTGCATATCTCGGCATCTGCTCCAATGCTTCAACAAAAGGAATGTTAATGGACAGTTTCTTGAAGACATCCATAAACTTTTGAAACTATTTTTCTTGATCTTGTTTCTGCAAACGTTGAGGATATGGAGGAGGAGGATAGATCTGATTCACCCACTTCTGCTTCGGAGGAGAGTGTTCAACAGAATTTTGCTTTTGAAGTCTTTTTGGGAATGGATGTGGTGGATAGATCTGATTGTTCTCTGTAGACTGCTTTGGAGTAGAATTTTCAACAGGTTCCTTGTCCTTTTCTACTTCACCATCTAGCTGCTCAATTACCAAGTCAGATTTTTCAGTTCCGGGCACTGCTGATTTTCCAAGTTGCTGATTCTGCCCTCCTTCATCTTCCTTAGTTACTGATTTTGGATCTGTTGTAACCCTTCCCGATCTCAAAGTAACTGCTTTCACCTGCTCATGGACCTCCCTCTTGCCTGGATTAACCTCTGTATCACTAGGAAGAGTTCCTTGTTGCCTACTAAGTAAAGCACTTGCAAGCTGTCCCATCTGGTTCTCCAAAGTCTTGAGAGCAACTGCTTGGCTTTTAACCATCATCCTCAGCTCATCCATTTCTGATTTTTCATTAGGAGATTGCCCCACATTAGCCTGGGGTTGTTGCAGCTGAAATCCCGGAGGCTGATATGGTTGCCTTGGAGCATACTGCTATTGATAACCTTGATTGAATGGCTTCGCTTGCTGTCCCTGAAACTGCTGATAAGGCTGAGGTTGTTGAGCACCTTGATTGTTGCTCCAGCTGAAATTGGGATGATTCCTGTTGTTAGGATGATAAGTGACTGGAACTGGTGCAGTAGGTCTCTGGAAATTACTCATGAACTGTGTTGATTCAGAAGAGATAGCACATTGATTCGTCTCATGTGCGCCCGCACATAGCTCACAAACACTAGCAACCTACTGAACTCCATAATTTGCAAGAGAATCCACCTTCATAGTCAAAGCCTTCAACTGAGTTGCAATAGCTGAATCTGCATCCACTTCAAAAATACCTGTTACCTTGCCTTGAGATAGTCTCTGGGTTGGATTCTGATATTCATTAGCAGCCATCATCTCAATAAGATCATAAGCTTCATCATAGCTCTTAGCCCATAGAGCTCCACCTGATGCTACATCTAGCATAGGTCTAGATTGTGCTCCCAACCCATTGTAGAAACTATTAATAACCATCTAGTCAGGCATGCCATGAGGAGGACACTTCCGTAGCATCTCCTTGTAATGTTCCCAGGCCTCACACAAAGATTCTCCAGATTGCTGAGCAAATTGAGTTAGAGCATTCCTTATTGCTACAGTTTTCGCCATAGGGAAGAATTTCGTAAGAAACTTCTGAGCAAGATCCTCCCATGTAGAAATGGAACCAGCTGGTAGCGAGTGTAACCAGCCCTTAGCCTTATCCCTCAGAGAGAATGGGAAAAGTCTCAACTTGATAGCATCATCCGATACACCATTGAACTTGAAAGTGTCACAGATCTCGATAAAGTCCCGAATATGCATGTTAGGATCCTCCGTAGGAGCACCCCCAAACTGAACTGAATTCTGTACCATCTGAATAGTGCCCGGCTTGATTTCAAAGTTGTTAGCTGTAATGGCCGGCCTGATAATACTAGACTAGATGTCATTGATCTTCGGCTGAGAATAGTCCTTCAAAGCCTTAGCTGCTGCTGCATCAGCCATCTCTAATGTAGTTTCAGATTCCTCTTTCTTATTCTCTTTGTTCTCTACAAGATCGTCTTCTGCCAGTTTTTCTATACGAGCCTACAAACGTGTCCGCATACAAACTCAAGTACCTGAAACACCACGAAACAAACAAACTAAGTAAGAAATCCGAGTCAGTGAACGCTAACAACCACTACTGACAAGCACATAAACTAAAAATAAAACACCGATGGTCCCCGGCAGCGACGCCAAAAACTTGTTAACACAAAATCACGCAAGCGTACGTGGTCATAAGTAATATATGAATAAGTCAAGTTCGTTTCCACAGAGATCTGGTTAGGTTTCAATTCAGTTCATGTACCTATGCAAGAAAGTATGGTTTTTATTCACTGATAAGACAATTAACAAGATTGGGATTTGATTAACTAAAATTAACTAAGAAGCAAATTAAAAAACTAAGAATTACTTCACTAAATCGAATTACTTATGAGAATAAAAACATGGGATCCTGACTTCATTAACTACTTCGCTTAGAGTTGATGCCTTTAATCAATGCATGTGATGGTTATGATATCTGATCAGACAACACGAAACAAGTATAGGTTACCTCTCGGTATACGAATACCAAACTTCTCATACATCCACAAAAGAGATAGAAGATGAATAGACACCAATTATGCTTAGACCCTATATCTCTATAGAATTTGAAAACATAACGGTTGAAGAACAAGTTGTCCATTAAGATCACATAGGGCAGCATAATATCTCTATTTACGCTACAAATCATGATGTTAAAACATCAACCTATCCTATGCTAGCATGGCAAGTTCTAAATCTCAAGATCCACTCTCGTTTAGCAAGAGATTAACAAATTAGATGTTTGCGACGCATCTAAACACATGAAGCACAACCATACAAGGATATCAAGAATTCACCACACACAAATCTTTAAAGCAATCAAACTACTAAGCTACATAGATAAATCCGTTAGAATCCCATGACAACGATTAGTTCATAATCGAACCGCTCGTCATCATGGGATCTGATGAAACCATGATATAAAACAAGATATGAATAAAAGAAGTAATAATATTAATAAAACAAAGAGTTGAGAAAACAAATCTAGAATCCAGAATAACGCCTAAGAAAAGAATGCAAAAGATGAAGTAGATCTAGATCCGTTGCTTGTCACGAGCGTTGAATCCTTCTCTCCTTTTCTTCCTTGCAAATCTATGTTATGATATGTAATTGATAATGTAATTATACAAATTACAATGGTAGGATGTGTTTAAATAGGCTCTAGAAGTCTTGTCCAACAAGAAATTCCTCAAAATAGAGTTAAAATAGAATTTCTGCAGGTCAGCACAAAATATGTTTCCTAAACTGATTCTGTTTTTAAGGAAAATTTGTAGATGACTTTTCTTCAGTTGTAATTGGACATCTGTACCACTTTAGAATGATAGAGAATCTCGTTATCTTCACGTGGACTGAAAGATCGTCCAAAACGGACTTGTAGAACTCAAGATATGGCCAAAACAGTGAATCAGAATTTTTTACCAGCGCCACGCGCGCCGCCTGCGCCCGGCAGTCTGTTCCACGCGCTGCCTGCGTGTCTCACGCGCAGCCTGTGCCCAGAATTCTGTCCAAGATTGTAGAAAATGTCTTTGTATTCGCGTGAGCTGTAAGATCACTGAATTCGGACTTCTAGAACTCCAGATATGGCCAAAACAGTGCAGACTGCGCAACCTACCCGAAAAATCCGAATTTTAATCAAATTAACCTCCAACTCTTAGTTCTGCAAAACTCAATGAAAACACATTAAACACACCACATACTTGAGGTCAAGTAATCAATTTAAGGCGATATGAAGCATTCCAAGTGGATATGAAATCCACTTATCAATGCGCCTTTTCTTTTTCCCTTCGTCTTCGCTTTCTTCTTCGGATCTATCTAAATCTTCTAGCATAATGATCCTGGCTGCCTTTTGATCTCCTTTCATTTCACCGATGCCATGATCGGTATGGAACTTCAACTTCAAATGTGGTATTGAGGCTATAGCTTGGAAAGCCGTTAAAGTAGGGCGCCCGAGGATGCCATTATATGGGTTATCCACTCGGACAACATAGAATTTCACCTGCTTTTCCACAGTGCAGGGAGGTTTACCCAATACCAGGGACAATGTAATCGTTCCCTCAATCGGAACCGGTGAGTTACCAAAGCCGTAAAGTGGGGGTTCATTGTAAGATTCCAGCTGTTCTCCTCCCAGATTCATTTTTTCATAAGTCCGGTGATACAAAATGTTGACCGAACTACCACCATCTATCAGTACCTTCCATACCTTATTCTGCCCGATGATCGGATTCACTACCAAAAGGTCCTCGTGCGGCCAAATGACATCTTCATAATCTTCTTCAGTAAACATTATGGACAATGGCTGTTTGCCCTGCGTAGTATGTTGATATAGATTGTAGACTTGACGAGCATACCTCTTTTTGGCCGTTTTGCTACATCGATCCAGTATTGTACCCCCCATGATGGTCCCTACCTCCCCTCTATATCGAGGGGCCTCATCTCTTTCCCTTTGCCTAGGGTTTTCATCTTCCTCGTTCTGATCTCTGGTTTCTTTCGGACCTGAGTCATTCCTTTTTGGCTCCAAACGATCCCTTAAATCTTTAACAAACTGATTTAGGTCACTTGTTTTTACCATTCTCTCTATCAATCTCTTTAGATTCGTCTATGTTGTGGCCTTTGTCCAGATGGTAATCACAGTATTTATTCTCATTCTTCTTATGATCAGGTACCCTCAGCTTCGCTGGCCTTCGAAAATTAGACCTGCCTTTGATTTCGTTCAGTATCTTAGAGATGGGAGCATTTACTGGAGTAAACACCATGGGCTCCCTTCCCCTCTTTGAATCGTTTCTTCTATCATCCCTTCGGTCACCATCTCGCTTTTCATCTCGCCGGGAATCATCTTTCCTTCGGTCGTTCTTCCCCTGACTGCCCTTTCTTCGACTGTCTTTAGACGATTCTATGTATCCATCGATGGACTCCATTTTTGTCCTGATACTTTCTCCTCGGATGTAGATGTCGTTGAGTGACTTCGGGGGAACATCATACAAGGACGACTGAAGCTTTCTTCCTTTAACTGAGTCGAGGCCAGCAGTCAGAAATCCTGCTGCCTTGACTTTATCCAGGTTGGTCACCATGCCAGCTTCTTCCTTAAAACGGGCTAGGTAATCACCCAATTCTTCATCAGATCTTTGGCGACAATGAATGAGAGATTCGGTATCCTTCTCTCTTCGACACAGGTGGGAATAATGCCTCAAAAACTTCTCTCTTCAGTCATTTTTCTCGTAAGAAGGTATGAATCTAGGCCTCATCGATCGATACCATAAGGAGGTCTAACCCTTCAAATAGATTTTAAACATTTTGCAAAGCATGATATCGTCATGACCCATTCCTGTCATCAAACTTTCATATTTCTCACAATGATCTTCTGGGTCTCCCTTGCCGCTAAATTCGGTCATTTTCGGGAACTGATGACCTGGGGGTGGTCTATACTGTTCAATCTCTTCAGTTATAACGGGCTCCCAACGCATCCTCTTCTGGTCTCCAAACATACATTTCTCCATTCTTCGAAGCCTATCTTTCCATTGAGAGCCTGTTTCTTCTTCCTCTAAGTCCGAAGGATCTTGGGACGGGTGTGAGGAATGTGTTTCGGATTCTGAAGACTCCTCCTGGTGAGGTCGGGACCTTTTTTCTTTTCGGCCCTTAGAGGCTGTTTTCTGAGGTTCACTCACGGGTTCCTCTTCTCCAGTTTGAAGGGCTTCTCGCGCTATCCTTTCTTCCAACTCAACCTCTTCGCGCCAGAGTTTTATGGCCTCCAATCTTAACTCGCCTGCCTTCTTCTGCAAGGCTCGTCTTTTTGCTCCCTGGGATCCTTCCGTTTCAGTGGCTTTTCCTTTGTCATTTTGTTGCCTTATTTCTTCGGAAGTAGGAGTTTCTATATTGAGATTTTCGGAATCCTGAGGTAACATGGTTCACAAAAGAAGCTTATACGTTCCCACAGACTGCGCCAAATGTCAGTACTCGATTTATGCCTCGGACAAACCTATCTTTGGTATGCCAAGAACATGTTTCAGTAGCTCCTGCAAAGAGAAGAATGCGAGAGTGTCACCCCCTGATTCACCTCCGGTGTGAAAATCAGTAAAATGTAGTGGAAACGTAAACGTAAAGCTTATGTAAACCAGTGTATCTCAGTGTGTGTGATTGTGTCTATCACCTGATAATTGTTGTCTATTTATACCATTTTCAGGAGTAGCAATAATTGATGGTCCACTTGATTCTCAGTTATGGAGGGCGATAAATATGGTGAAGCGTTACACTGACAACGGTCGACTGTTTTTACTGACTTCAGCTGGACTGATCGGATGGGCCTAATGACTATACGCCCAAAAGCTTATTAGACTGGGCCCTCTGACACCTATTAATATCAATTCAGTCATTTCATATTGATGTGCTTGAGCCATTTACTCAGAGCTTGTAGGAACTAGTCAAATTAAGAAATGTTTTTGTGATATAAATCCACCTGGTTTCTGCACACTTGTACTCCATTCTTATAATCTATTGCAGTATCATGTACGGGGATGCAACAGCCAAGCAGAATGCAAATGTCTTACGACTGGACCAGCTGTGATGTTTGTTTGTTTTGTGTGTATATAAGATGGCGATGCTGATGTCTTGAGTCTTGACATTTACTTGTAAGTATGGTTTGTATGTTAAAATTTGAAAGTTTGGTTTATCTATATCCTTACCTTACCATCAATGGAATTGTTTCTTAATTTTTTAATTTTAATTTAATGTAATTTAATATACTCGTGTTTACAGATTATACTACTGTTTTCTTTTTATAAATAACATATACGAATTTTTAATATTTTTTTTATTAATAATTGGAAAATGTGATGTAATATTTTAGGTATACATTAATGACTGTAACTATATGTAACTGATAGTATATGTAACTGTGTTAAAATGGGTTTCATTGTACTAGCGAAAAGCGGGTGGAACCTGCTATAGGGACGATTCTGCTTAGATCAAGTCCAATGCAATGCTATCCTTGGTGCTATTTCTATATTATAGCACCAAGTGCTAAAAAACTCATCTCCAAAGGGGTGCTATAGTTGGATGCATCCTTGGTGTTATTGCTATATTATGCATCCTTAGTGCTAAATTTGAAACCAAGGATGCATTTATGCATCCATGCCACATCATCATTTAACTAGAATGAGATGAGTTTGTTGAGAATATTCAATAGAAGTTAAAAGATTTAGGTAAAAGTTAAAAGAGTTGGTAAAATTTGAAACTAGTTATAGAACTAGCTTTGGAGGGTGAGTTTTATTTTAACACCAAAATTCACTTTTTGGTTCTATATTATAGCAATAGCAATAGCAATTTAGCATCTAGCATTGGAGTTGCTCTTAGAGCAATTGCAAGAGACTCCTAATGAATTTCTTAAAAATATTATAAACAATAGATTTTTTAGTAATTTAGAATAAGTTATGGAATGCTTACTCCAACAATGTTCCTTATATATGTTTCTTATTATTATAATATTAAAGGGAAAGAAAGAAGTAGGAGAGAGAGGAAAATAATATCAAAAAAAGGAGGAAAATGAATATTTTATTGGTGAAAATAATATAAGGGAGAACTGGGATTCCCTTATAAGAGCATCTCCAAAAGACTCTTAAAATGGCTCTTAACTTGAGATTTGAGTAAAGAGATGATTTTTTTTCACTTCAAGAGACTCCTAGTGACTCTTAAATTCACTAAAATTGTCTTCTCTCTGCTCAATTTTAAGAGCTACTAGCAACTATTAACTAATATTATATTATAAATTTCTAAGACAACAATCTCTCTCTATCCGCTTGCTTTTATACTTTTATGGATATAGTTTACTTTTAATAATATGAAATGAAATGAGTAGTGAGTATAAGAAGCATTGTTGGAGATGAATCCACATTAAATCTTGCTTTTATACTTTTATGGATATAGTTTACTTTTAATAATATAAAATGAAGTGAGTAGTGAGTATAAAAAGTATTGTTGGAGATGAATCCACATTAAATCACTAAGAGCTATTATTTTATAATATATTTAAGAGTGATTTAAGAGACACTTGGAGATGCTCAAATAAGGAATAAGAGACATGTCTTAAATTTTAAGGGATCACTTAATTAAGACACTATTGAAATGCATTTTTGTGTCGAAATTTTTATATTTTGATTTAGAAGGCCTAGTAACTAGTGTTTTGGAGTTGCTCTTACATAGTTACATGGATTTCTTTCGAAGCCCGAAGGGATACCCGAAGAAGTTATCAAGTTAACAAATATGATACCGAGAGGATTAATATAAATATCTCAAAATAGTTTTCAAATAACATGTGACGTGATTTTATTTGTGTGATTCATATGTGTATAATTAAAATTTAAATAAGAAAATAATTAAAATTTTACATAAAGGAGACAATGAGAATTCCAATGGATTTAGCTATTATTTAGGATAATTTTTTCTAAGAAAATATTGATTAAATAAATATGACCAATAAATATGATTATCTATCATTTTTGCGGAGAATGATGCAAAGGAATGTTATGATATTATAGTTAAAAAATTCTTTGCCGTTTGTGATACTTTAAGCACATATGAGATTGTCAAGATGACATTTAGATATTCTTTGCAAGATCAAATTGCTCTTTTTTAATCTCTAATTAAACAAATGATTAGGATCATGACAAACAACCAGTAATCCAATTACAGCGTGCTGAAGAGAATATCAAATAATCACGAATTTTACGTACATTTCGGCCACCAATTGCAACCGACCAATATCCATCTCCGTATTAATAAATGTAGGCTCCATGTTCAATTATATAGATACTAACTTGCGTAAAAGCCCGATCTATCGAAATTATTACTCGTAAGAATTTCTATAGATATTAAAATAAATTTGTAACTATAAAATGGTAAATGATAATACTTGAACCTTATCTTAGATTCCTAAAGTACTTTTGTAATGTTGCATTAACATTTTCATGTATTAATTTTTCTTTCATTTTAGATTTTATAAAATTTGGATAGATATCTATCAAATTAAACAATTAAATATAATATAAATAATTATTTTAGCATAATTATTCATATATAACACGGACGTACATAAACTATTGTGATTTTAATGAAATAACTTGTGTATTGGTATAAAGATACTTTTTGAATTTTATTTTAACTCAAAATGAATCATGTTTCATAGACCATATATATTATATATAATTTTTCAAAACAATATTTACCTTCGTTCAAACAAATCTAACCATATATTTTTATCAGTTGAATTCTGACTAACCATTTATATACTTAATTAATCTAATTATCAATCATTATTATATTATAAATGAAATAATAGTTATTTAGATAATGAATTTAAATTTTAGATATATTTATAAATATCAAATAAAGATTGTCTCTGTATATTAAAGAGAGCGAAAAAATGAAAGAAAGTGAGAAAAAATGGATAAATTAATTATTCACTTCGTCTCATCATCAATTATTAACAGGATGAGTGAGAAGATTTATAATTGTGAGCAAACTTAAAAGGATGAAGAAAATGTGAGTAAATAATGAGAATATAAGACATAGTAAAGTTATTAAAAAATTACTTGTCATTTTGTAAGTGTAATATCCCGTAATTTTTAGAATAATAATAATAATAAAAGAATAATAAAAAAAGAATTGAAATTAGATATTAAATAGAATTTAAAATGGAGATAGAATAATGGATCTAAAATATGGATCATACTTGAATACGGACAATTAGTGGACTTAAACTTAGGGTTTTGTACCGCTATATATACATCATATTCTCCTTCCTAGTCCTTATAATCAAATTCGTAGTGTTTTGTCCACAAAAATCAACAGTCTTTCTAAAATTCGTAGTAAATTGATCGTAAGTCAGAATTCGTTGATTTTGTACTCGTTGGAAAGATTTTTTCGTTCTTCACAACTTTCATGTTTTGAGTTTTTTAAGAAACATCGTTTAGGGGGTCGAAAAGAGCTAAATACAGGCCTGGTCTAAATTGAATACATGATCTAGGATGATTTGATTCTTGAATTTCCGCGTAGAGGTAAGTTTCTAATTGATCTTGCTAGTGTTTTCCAAATTACGTGTTACGTGTATATTTGTTTATCAATACTTGGGCTAAGTGATGATATAATTTGAGGTTATATGTATTAGTGTATTTATGTGTTATGTATAAGCAATAATCTTGTAATTCTAATTTATGCCATGGTTTGCGAAATAATGACTTAGGACCGAGTCATCGGGTTGTAGTGACAATTTTCTGAAAATTTAGGACCGTTATCACCGGGTTGTAGTGGTCGTGGTATGAATTGTGGGTTTCAAGTTATTGTTGATATGTGATTTCGTATCGTATCGAATAAGAATATGTGTATCGAAAGTTATTATTTTATGTAATGTATTGCATTGTATCGTATCGATTATTGCATTATTCTATGTGTATATATGTTACTTTGACTGGCTGGTTAGATCGATTGGTTACTTGTTGGGCTGTATAGCTCATTACTTACAATTTTCGGGTTCGGTGTAAGCAAGTGGGATGGCATTGGAATCCAAGGATCTTAGGTTCGGAGTAAATCGTCATCGTTAGCTGACCTTTTGTAATAGTTATCTTTGTAATAGACTTTTGGATTAAGAAATTGTATTTTCCTTTTAGTTTTGTTTTAGAATTAATAGTCCGAAAAGTCGGGCTGTTACAATAATATAATAAAAATGAAGCGTACATTCAGAAAAGGATATTGTTAAACAATAAGAGTGATGAACAAAGGACATGAAAATGATTATTATATAATTTAATAATAATTTCAAGACTGGTTTTTTAATTTAAAAATATACTTAAGAATAAAGGGTAAATGCTCTATTTCATCACTGTACTGTTGCAAAACTTTCAGTTGGGTTACCAACCCAAAAAGTTTTCAGTCAAATACTTGTACAATAAAAAAATTTCAAATCGATCACTGCCGTTACTTTACTAACGGAACTGCAGATGTGGCACATGACGTGGCTAACGGTGACAGCACATATTGGTCCATATAAACCCAATTATATCCTCCTCTTTCAACACACAACTGAATTAGGGTTCTTAACACAACCCAACCCAATTTCTCATCCTCCTATTTTCAAACTAAGATGAATGAGTACATTGTAGGTCCTTTCATGTCTAGTTCACAAAGCTCATCTTCCTCAGTTAGAAACCTATATGCCAAATATTCGAACACAAAAACTAGTCAGAACCAGCAGCTCGGATTATGATTTTATTGGTGTGAGATGCAAATTTGACTTACCGGCTCCTTGTCAAGAAGCTTGGAAGGAAGGCACACTTGATCCGGGTAGGAGATTCTTTGGTTGTAGCCGATTCAAGGTATGATCTTTCTATATTTTCATTAAAAATTGTTTCTTTCTACATTTTTACTAATTTCATTCTTTTAATGTTAGGATCCTAAGAGAAGATGTAATTTCTTTCTATGGGCGGGTTCGACATATCGTGAAAGGGCTAGAGATGTTATTCAAGAGTTGAAATTGAAGAGGAAGGATGAAGAACTGCAAAATGCTAAGATTGAGATGAATTTCGTGGAAAGAAAAATGCTTGTTTTAAACGAAGAAGTGACTGTATTGAGGAAAAAGATGGAAGAAACAAATACAATGTTGAAGAAAAAAGAGGATGGAGGCTGCAGTTTGAAGAGGGTGGTAGTATATTAGATACATCCTCTGAAAATGAGGAGCATCTCCTTCATTCACTCTAGTGGTGCAAATCTTGACTGTGACGTTCTCCTTATTACTTCTTAAGATCTTCCCTCCAAATCTTCTTAAGCCAGCATAGTGTACCTTCAGCTCTGCTTCAACTCCACTCAATGCCCTCTTTCTCACTCTACAACACTTGGCATCACAAACTTCTACCTTCATCACTCTCCTAAACTCCTCTCTCATTTCTAATAATTTCCAGCTTGGATTTTTCCTGATCCTATCATCATATAGATCTGCAAGATACTTGACAGTCACAAGTTTATTTGAGAAGTGGTAGATGCAATTGTTGTCATCTGCTAGTGTTTTAATTTGCCAGCCACCCAACTCTTTCATAAATGAGACCCACATTCTAAAAGGGCAACCCTCAGCACATACCACATGGATCCTGTGTTGGTCATCCACACGGTACCTAAGTGGTCTACCAGTAGCCACAGAAAATTCCCTCACAGCATATTTTAATTCTTGTTTGCTCCCAAAAATTAATCCACACCTCCATTTTATGTCCTTCCCAGCTATACAAGGGTTAAATGGCTCATTTACCCTCACCTTTTTAGCACAACTACTTGGTCCTGCATAAGCATAATGCTCATCCACATCACTTTCTTCTTGACTTCCAATTCCCCATATAGACCCACTACTTGCAGAATTGTTAGCAATAAATACCCCCTTCATCTGTATTTCTATTGGCACCAAACTATCTTTAATGAACAGACTTTGCTCCCTTGCAAGCTGCTCATGCTCCTTCCTAATATCTGCTCTTATTTTTCTCATGTCACCAAATCTTCATCACTAAAATCGTCATTAAGATCCCCCACATCTGAACTCTCTTTTCCACCCTCATACAAACTTTCAGAACCACTTTCATCATCTTCTTCTACAATTATCTTATCCTTACCTTTACCTGTCATAACCCTCTTCCTAGCAGTGTATTTTTTACTTCTCTCCACTACATTTCCCTTCTTAGTCCCCTCAGCCTTTTCACCACTCACATCTACATTTTCACCCATGTCAGACATAGAATCATCATCATCCAAGTTAACAGTCATTTCATTCTCTTCTTCAACATCAACCATATCAGCCATTTCATTCTCTTCTTCAACATCAACCATATTTTCATTTTCACCCTCTCCTTCTACATTTGGTGGATCAGCCTTGGACCATGAATGAAACACATGTAATCTACAAATCCCGGTCCCAGACACTTTACTAGCATTCACCATTTCCAAAACATCACTCTTAGTAACTAATAATTTAAACCCATAGTCGGGAGTGACACCATCTTCTGGAAAGTACAACCTATCATCATCAGCAACCACATCACTAACCATATTCCTAATCTCCCTCACACTCAGATTTTGAACCTCAATTCTTCTAAAGACTTTCTTTTTGGTTCCACTATACTGATATTTCAAACAAATCATAAAATGACCCCCATAATACACAATTAAATCACATGGTCTGTAAACAACAAATGAATTACAACACAAATATGGTGTATCAAAAACAATAACTACAACAGTTAGGGTTTCTAAAAAACAATCAACTAAACACATAAAGATTAGCATATACTTACATGATTAATGCACGTCGTCTTTCACCGTCGTCGTTCACTCTCTCGATCACCCCCAATCTCCTCTCTCTCTCTCTCTCTCTCTCTCTCAGTGCAATGAACCATCGTGTTACTATTTTTGTTTAAGTAAAATAAAGTAGGTTTTAGTATAGATTAGGGATTTTGGGTCGGGTACGATTTGGGTTAAATGGGTCGGGTACGAATTGGGTTTGGGTCGTCTCCAACGTGGCGATTATGTGACGAATATGTGGCGAATGACTGACGGCAACGTGGCAGAAGTTAACGGGGCTCCGTCAGAGTCAACGCAACTTTAACGATTGTGAAAACTTTTATTGTACAGTAATGCGATTGGAATTTTTTTATTGTACAGTGATGTCTTTGAAAACTTTTTTGGGTTGGTAACCCAACTGAAAGTTTTGCAACAGTACAGTGATGAAATAGAGCATTTATCCTAAGAATAAATAATGAGATGCAATACATATTATATGTTACTTATACTATATTAAATTTTTATATTATATTTTATGTATCAATACATAATTAATTCAAATAAAATATAATTAGAGATATAGTATGTATAAAATGCGAATCATAACAATTAATAACATAATCGATATCTATTCAATCGAAAAAATATAAGTAAAGTAAAGTTTATAAATTAATTAAAAACATAGTAAGAGCATTATTTTACAGAAAATTCTCTTTTATAGTATGATAGAGAAAATATTGATCAACAATAGAATTTTTTGAATAATTCTAAAACTATGTTTAAAACAAAAAATTTGACTATAACGTAGAACAAAAATTATATTAAAAATTTAACACTTAAAAGATATAACTCTATATCACATATTCTTTCGAAGTGATCCTCTAATATATAGAGCTTTGCAAATTGAAAAAAATGGAGTTAAATAAATATTACAAACTAACATTTTATTTACTCAAAAGGTTAAAATAAAAAAATGTTTAAGATAAAGGGAGAAAATGTGGTTTATGTAGTAAGATTTTTAAAATGTATCCAAAGTTCATCATAACACACTGGTTAAGACATGAATTATTAAAGAGAAGGTCAATGGTTCGATTCCTAATACTTACACAAATTTCTACTATTTTTACATAAAGTATGTAGAGATGACATTTTTGTAAATTTCAAAAATATAGGGATAAAAGGGTAATTTCATGAGCAATTTCTTCGCACATTTTACCCTTGTGTACTTTTTAAGGTTTACTCGGTCCCATTTTATATGACCTTATCACTTTATGCACGGATTTCTAGGAGCATAAATGAGGTAATTTCATATAATATTTTTTTATGATTTTTATTTTGTATAAAAATTTCAATTTTAAACTTTTATACAAAACAAAAATTATGAAAAAATATTATATACAAGTACCTTTTTTAAACACATTTAAGTACGCATAAACAGTAAACATACGGATATTATGGGACGGAGGTAGTACTAAGCAGATGCCTCTACCAGTGACCAGAGGCATTCTTCATTAATTATTGTTGTCACTTTCATTAGGCCAAGTTATTTATTAAGGGAAATGCTAACCATAGCCCTAAGTGCTATGGTTAAGCATTAAATATTCTCATATTGTCAACATTAATTTTAGTTATTTAATTGTTTTTTGATTTTTCAATGCTATTTTACAACATTAATTTAATTTCCCAAATAATAATAGTGGACCCCCCTGCATTCACATTAATTTCCACTAATAAAAACATCTCAAATTGGTAAATAATTATTTTGAAATTCGTGCAAACTTGATGTATTAAATGCAAAATTGACATTTTAAGTGCTTTTATCCACTTACATTAATTCTTAACCATAGCCCTTAGGGCTATGTTTTTTTTTTAAAACCTTAGGGCTATGTTTAGCATTACCCATTTACTATTAATTATCCATAGGTATACCAATTCCACCTTGCTACTCCCTCTGTTCCTAAAAACCATTCCGGTTTGGGAACTGCTCATTATAAGCGATTAAGCGATTGACTACTAATTTACGTATAATTTATAAGATAAAATATAGTCATGAGTGATCTTGTTGGATTCGTATTTACTAGTACTTTAATACAGTGAATTTTTTATATTTAATACTAAAACGAAATTAAAGATATTAACGATTAAAAGTGTGTGTTGGTAAATGATAAGTGGATTTATATCCACTTGGATCATTCTATTTCGGCTTAAATTGGTGTTTTGTATCTCAAGTATTGGTGTGTTTTAATCCGTTTTTATGAGAAATGTGTAGGATGCATTTTCAGGTGCAAATGGAGCTTTCAGTATTGTTATGGTGTTTTTAAGCTCAAAAGATCAAGTGCTGAGAATGCAATGGAAAGAAGGCAAGAAATCAGGATAGGAAAAGAAGTCAGGCTGTCATGCAACAGGTGGGCGCGGGCGCGCCTGATCCTAGTTCAATTGCGCGCGGGCGCGCGGACAGAATGCTGGGAAGATTTGCGCGCGCGGGCGCGGTGAAATAAGCCTATGGTGCGCGCGGCCGCGCTCATACCCGGCAGAAACTTCCTGGAATTGGATTTTAATTGGGAAACTTGCCGATTTCTTCTCCTAATCAAGATGGCAATTGTTTTGGTCGGTTAGAAGGTTCCAGAATCATAATTCAACATGGGAATTGCAATTCTATTTCAATTAAAGATGGAAAATTACCGGAATTCTATCCTATTTCAAATACGGTAATTGCTTGGTCAAGGAGGCAAGAGGGGCTATAAATACACACCTTGGGGCACAGAAAGATCATCATCTACACATCCTACACACAAAATTCGTTCAGAGCAAGAAGGGAGAGAAGCCAAGGCGAGGATCGTGACGACAAGAAGACCTAGTCATAGTTTTCTTGTATTCCTTTGTTAGGCGTATCTTGTGGATGCTCATTACTTTTCCGAATTTGTTCGCTAAACCTTATCTTATTATTGATTTATTCATCTTCTTTATCTTGTTTAATATCATGCTTTCATCACATCCCATGGTGACGAAAGGTTCGACTATGAACTAATCGTTATCGTGGGGTCCTAGTGGATTTATCTATGTAGCTTAGTAGTTTGCATGCCTTAGAGATTTATGTGTGGTGAATTCTTGATATCCTTGTATGGTTGTGCTTATTGAATTTAGGTGCGTCGCGAACATCTAATATGTTAATCTCTTGCTAAACGAGAGTGGATCTTGAGATTTAGAACTTGCCATGCTAGCATAGGATAGGTTGATGTTAAGCATCATGATTTGTGGCATGAATAGAGATATTATGCTACCCTATGTGATCTAAGTGAATAACTTGTGCTTCAACCTTTATGTTTTCAAATTCTATAGAGATATAGGGTCTAAACATAATAGGTGCCTATTCATCTTCTATCTCTTTTGTAGATGTATGCTTAGATTGGTACTAGTATACCGAGAGGTAACTTTTACTCTTTTCGTGTTATTCGATCAGATATCAAAATCATCGCATGTTTTAATCGAAGGCTGCAACTCTAAGTGAAGTAGATAATGAAACTAGGATTCCATGTTTATTCTCATATAAGTAATTCGATTTTAATTCTTGTTAATTGTTTAATTCTTAGTTTTATAATTTGCATCTTAGTTTAATTTAGTTAATCAACCCATATTTGTTATTTTTCTTAGCAGTGAATTAAAACCATACATTATTGCATAGACATATTTTCTGAGTAAAACTTAACCAAGATCTCTGTGGAACGAACTTTAATTGTATTACTTGTGACTACGTGCGCTTGCGTGAATTTAGCATAACAAGTTTTTGGCGCCGCTGCCGGGGATCATCGGTGTTTTTATTTCAGTTTATGTGTTTGTCAATAGTGGTCGTTAGCGTTCACTGACTCGGATTCTTACTTAGGTTGTTTGTTTCGTGGTGTTTCAGGTACTTGAGTTTGTATGCAAACACGTTCGCAAGCTCGATTACTAAGACTGGCAGAAGACGATCTTGTAGAGAATTTAGAGAATAAGGAAGAGGAGACTGAAACTACGGTCGCAATGGCAGATGCAGCAGCAGCTAAGGCTTTGAAGGACTATTCTCAGCCGAAACTCAATGACATTCAGTCGAGCATTGTTAGGCCAGCTATTGCAGCGAACAACTTTGAGATCAAGCCGGGCACAATTCAGATGGTGCAGAATTCAGTCCAGTTTGGGGGAGCTTCTACAGAGGATCCAAACATGCATGTTCGGGACTTTATTGAAATCTGCGACACTTTCAAGTGTAATGGTGTGACGGATGATGCTATCAGGTTGAGGCTTTTCCCATTCTCTCTGAGGGATAAGGCTAAGAGCTGGCTACACTCTTTACCACCTGGTTCCATTACTACATGGGAAGATCTTGCTCAGAAGTTCCTTACTAAATTCTTTCCTATGGCAAAAACTGCAGCAATAAGGAACCAGTTGACTCAATTTCAACAACAATCTGGCGAGTCCTTGTGTGAGGCTTGGGAACGTTACAAGGAGATGCTAAGGAAGTGTCCTCATCATGGCATGCCTGATTGGATGGTTATTAATGGATTCTACAATGGGTTGGGAGCACAATCTAGGCCTTTGCTAGATGCAGCATCAGGAGGAGCTCTGTGGGCGAAGAGTTATGATGAAGCTTATGAACTTATCGAGATGATGGCTGCTAATGAATACCAGAATCCAACCCAGAGACTTTCTCAAGGCAAAGTAGCAGGAGTTTTGGAAGTAGATACAGCTTCGATGATTACAGCTCAGTTGAAGGCTCTTGCTATGAAAGTGGATTCTCTGGCTAATTATGGAGTTCAGCAGGTGGCTAGTGTTTGTGAGTTATGTGCGGGCGCACATGAGACGAGTCAATGTGCTATCTCTTCTGAATCAGCACAGTTCGTGAGTAATTTCCAGAGACCTGTTGCACCAGTTCCAGCCACTTATCATCCTAATAATAGGAATCATCCTAACTTCAGCTGGAGCAACAATCAGAATACTCAACAATCTTATCAGCAAGCGAAGCCATATAATCAGGGATATCAACAACCATATAGGGCACCTTATCAACCCCCAGGATTTCAGCAGCAACAACCTCAGACTCAGGTGGGGCAATCATCTAATGATAAATCTGATGAGATGTGGATAGCATTGAAGAACCTACAAGCTGGTCAAAAGCTCTTGGAAACTCAGATAGGACAGATTGCAAGTGCCTTGGGTAGTAGGCCACAAGGAACTCTTCCTAGTGATACGGAAGCAAATCCAGGAAGGAGGGACTTCAAGGAGCAGGTGAAGGTCGTAACTTTGAGATCAGGAAGGGTCACATCAGATCCTAAATCAGCCACTAACGAAGATGAAGAAGTGCAGAATCAGCAAGTCGAAAATTCTGCATTGCCCGAAATTGAGAAATCTGACTTGGTAGCTGATCAGCTGGAAGGTGAAAAAGAGAAGAGCAAGGAATCTGTTGATAAGGCTTCTCCGGAGTTGTCTACGAAAAATAATCAGATCTATCCTCCTCCTCCTCCATATCCTAGAAGACTCCAGAAGCAGAAATTGGATAACAAATTTGCTAGGTTCTTAGAAGTATTCAAGAAGTTGCACATCAACATACCTTTTGCGGAAGCTCTTGAAGAGATGCCGAGCTATGCCAAGTTCATGAAGGGTATTCTCTCGCGTAAGTTGAAGCTCGATGCATTAGAGACCGTTGCTTTAACGGAAGAGTGTAGTGCTGTTCTGCAACAGAAATTGCCTCCAAAGCTAAAGGATCCGGGTAGTTTTACTATTCCATGCACTATTGGTAATTTATTCTTTGAGAAGTGCTTATGTGACTTGGGAGCTAGCATCAATCTCATGCCCTTGTCAGTATTCTTGCAACTGGGTCTACCGGATCCAAAGCCAACTAACATCTCTCTTCAGTTGGCTGATCGTTCAATTACCTATCCGAGAGGCATAGTTGAGGATGTCTTGGTGAAAGTTGATAAGCTCATCTTCCCTGCTGATTTTGTTATCTTGGATTTCGAGGAAGATAAGAAGATTCCCATAATCTTGGGAAGGCCATTCCTAGCTACGGGTAGTACCTTGATCGATGTGCAGAAAGGAGAGCTCACCATGAGGGTACAAAATCAGAATGTCACCTTTAATGTGTTCAATGCTATGAAGCTTCCATCTGATGAAGAAGAATGTTTCAATGTTGATTTGGTTGATTCCGTGGTAGCCAAGGATCTTGATCATTTGTTGCTAACAGATTCTTTGGAAAAAGCATTGAGTGGGAACTCTGAGGTAAAAGATGAGGATGAAGTAATACAGATTCAGATGTTGAATGCAAATTTGTGGAAGAGAAAATTTGACATGCCATTCGAGTCTCTTGGGTTAAAGGAGCTGGAAAAGTCACAAATCCGTCTTAAACCATCTATTGAGGAGGCTCCTACTCTTGAACTCAAACCTTTGCCTAATCACTTGAGGTATGCTTTTCTTGGTGATACCTCTACGCTACCTGTTATTATTTCTTCTAATCTGTCAGATGTCGAGGAAGAAAAGCTCTTGCGTATTTTGAGGAAATTCAAGACAGCAATTGGTTGGACTATAGCAGATATCAAGGGAATCAGCCCTTCGTATTGCATGCATAAAATTCTGCTGGAAGAAGGAGCTAAGCCTACTGTTGAACATCAAAGACGACTCAATCCGATTATGAAGGAGGTGGTGAAGAAGGAAATTCTAAAGTGGTTGGATGCTGGTATTATCTATCCTATCTCAGATAGTTCTTGGGTGAGTCCGGTCCAATGTGTGCCAAAGAAGGGAGGCATGACAGTTGTTGCTAATGAGAAGAATGAGCTGATCCCTACTCGAACAGTCACGGGGTGGAGAGTTTGCATGGATTATCGGAAGCTCAACAAAGCCACAAGAAAAGATCACTTCCCTCTGCCTTTTATTGATCAAATGCTAGACAGGTTGGCTGGTCACGAGTATTATTGTTTGCTTGATGGTTATTCTGGCTATAATCAGATTTGCATTGCTCCGGAAGATCAAGAGAAGACCACATTCACATGTCCTTTTGGCACTTTTGCTTTTCGTCGAGTTTCTTTTGGACTTTGTGGTGCTCCTGCCACTTTTCAAAGGTGCATGATGGCTATTTTCTCAGACATGATTGGCTCGAATGTGGAAGTTTTTATGGATGACTTCTCAGTTTTTGGTACATCTT
Organism: Kitagawia praeruptora; assembly: GCA_037693485.1. Lineage (NCBI taxonomy): Eukaryota > Viridiplantae > Streptophyta > Magnoliopsida > Apiales > Apiaceae > Kitagawia > Kitagawia praeruptora. The sequence goes on along the minus strand of CM075353.1, from coordinate 43,115,134 downwards.
TTGATGAGTGCTTGTATAATCTTGGTTTGGTTTTGAAGAGGTGTGTGGAGACGAATTTGGTACTTAATTGGGAAAAATGTCACTTTATGGTACAAGAAGGAATTATTCTTGGGCACAAGGTATCTAGTAAGGGACTTGAAGTGGATAGAGCCAAGGTGGAGACAATCGAGAATCTTCCTCCACCTATTTCAGTTAAAGGAATTCGCAGTTTTCTTGGTCATGCAGGATTCTATAGGCGATTCATTCAAGACTTCTCGAAAATCTCTAAACCTTTGTGCAATTTGTTAGAGAAGGATGTTCCTTTCAAGTTTGATGCTGAATGTCTGGCGGCTTTTGAGCTGCTGAAAAAGAAGCTAACTACTACTCCTATCATTACCGCACCCAATTGGGAGGAACCGTTTGAACTTATGTGTGATGCTAGTGACTATGCTGTTGGAGCTGTGCTTGGACAAAGGAAGGACAAGATTTTTCATGTGGTTTACTATGCTAGTAAAACCCTCAATGAAGCTCAGCTTAACTACACCACTACAGAGAAGGAGTTGCTAGCAGTTGTCTATGCTTTTGAGAAATTCAGATCTTATTTGCTTGGTACGAAAGTGATTGTGTATACGGATCATGCTGCTATTCGATATCTCATGTCAAAGAAGGATTCTAAGCCTAGGTTGATTCGTTGGGTGCTTCTTTTGCAAGAGTTTGATGTGGAGATCAAAGATAGGAAGGGCACGGAAAATCAAGTAGCTGATCATCTTTCACGTTTGGAGGACCAAGGTAAAGATTCACAGGCTAAGTCTCTGATTAATGAATCTTTTCCAGATGAGCAACTTTTTGGGGTGCGAGGTGAAGAGCCATGGTTTGCAGATTATGTGAACTATCTTGTTAGTAATGCCATCCCTCCAGAATTCTCTTATGCTCAAAAGAAGAAATTCTTACATGATGTGAAGTGGTACCGTTGGGACGAGCCATTCCTGTTCAAACTTGGTATAGATCAGATTTTGAGGAGATGCATTCCCTATAGTGAGACGGAGAGTATTTTGCATGATTATCATTCTACCACATATGGAGGTCATTATGGTGGTAATAAAACAGCTCAGAAAGTACTTCAGGCGGGATTCTATTGGCCGACTCTGTTTAAGGATTCTCATCGTTTTGTGATGAGTTGTGATCGATGTCAACGAGTGGGTAATATCTCTAGGAGGAATGAGATGCCTTTGAATACTATTCTCGAAGTTGAGATCTTTGATGTGTGGGGGATTGATTTCATGGGTCCGTTTGTTTCATCTTGCAATAATCAGTACATCTTGCTAGCTGTGGATTATGTGTCTAAATGGGTTGAGGTGAAAGCTTTACCAACCAATGATGCTAAGGTGGTGCTGAATTTCCTTCACAAGCAGATTTTTACACATTTTGGGACTCCAAGAGCTATAATCAGTGATGAGGGGACACACTTCTGTAATCGTCAATTTACTGCTATGATGGCGAAGTATAATGTGACGCATCGTGTTGCCACTGCTTATCATCCCCAAACTAATGGTCAAGCGGAGGTCTCGAATCGTGAAATCAAAAGGATCCTTGAAAAAGTGGTGAATCCATCTCGTAAGGATTGGTCATTGAAGTTAGACGAAGCTGTTTGGGCTTATAGAACTGCTTACAAAACACCTCTTGGGATGTCACCGTATCAGTTGGTGTTTGGTAAGGCTTGTCATTTACCAGCTGAGTTAGAGCACAAGGCTTTTTGGGCATTGAAGAAGTTAAATTTGGATATCTCAGCTGCGGGTGAAAAGCGCCTACTTCAGTTGAATGAGCTTGAGGAATTTCGTGAGCAGGCTTATGAGAATGCGAAAATGTACAAGGACAAGGTTAAAAGGTGGCATGATAGAAAGTTGGTGCACAAGGCATTTGTGCAGGGTCAACAGGTTTTGCTGTATAATTCTCGCCTTAAACTTTTTCCTGGAAAGCTCAAGTCAAAGTGGTCTGGTCCGTTTACAGTTAAGGAGGTATTTCCACATGGAGCGGTGGAAATATTTAGAGGGTCTATCAATGATGCTTTTAAAGTAAATGGACATCGACTGAAGCCTTATTATGGAGGAACGGTGAACCGTGAGAAGGTTGCCTCCGTTTTGTCAGAATTGTGAGATTTTGGAAGTACGTCAAGCTAAAGACGTAAAACAAGCGCTTCTTGGGAGGCAACCCATGGTGTTAGGCATTTTTTTTTGTAAAAGTCAGTAGGTAGGTATTTGTCGTTTGAAAAAAAAAAAAAAAAAAAAATTTTGAGATTTTACCTGGGCGCGGGCGCGCGGAGAATTACCTATGTTGGGCGCGGCCGCGCGGAACTCTGGACAGAAAAGGAGCAGTTTTCGGGGCAGTTTGAGATAAGTGTCCCAACCCTAATTTTCTCTCTTAATTCGATTTTCACCCAAATTTCTCTCATCAATCAGTTATATAACACCCTACTTACACATTTTTCCATTCCATCTCATATCATAATCATTCATACCCACCTATACTTACATCTCTACATACACACATTCACCCATTCATATCAATTTTCAAACCCTAATTGGACTTCAAAGAGGCTGTGATTTTCGAGTTTGGGGGGACTGATTTTGCAAGTACTACCTCTACTGTTCGAATTGGTAATCTCTTGTTCTCATATTTTTTTTTATTTCGAATTGTAGTGCTTGTATTTTGGGGATTTTTGGTATTGTGGATATTGGGCAGATTGTTGGTTCGAATTTTGGCAGTTGGGGTGTGATTTTACTGTTGTTATTGATTATTATGGCACCAAAGAGAGCACGGGTTGTTGGTAGCAGTTCCCGTGGACGGGCATTGTCCGGTTCTGACTCGAGTTCGGGAGATGAGGGTATGGATAAGTTTCGTTCTGAGGAGGCTAGGACTGAGTATGTGAAATTGATGACTCGGTCCGTGGCGAAGGATAGGATTTGGTTGCCTCTTGCTGCTGATGGAGAGATTGTGGCTATGATTGAGGAAAGGGGTTGGCAGAATCTGTGTGAGCTTGCATCCGCTGTCCCGTTGAGTATAGTTCGGGAATTCTATGCTAATGCTAAGGAAAACAGGGATGGTTATTCATTTGTCCGAGGGTTTACTATAGATTATACTGCTCGTGCTATTCGGCTGTTACTTGGGTTGCCGGATAGACCTGTTGGGGCGGAGGACTGGACTTTTAAGGCCAGGTCCGAGGTTGATTTAGATGAGGTGGTGGCACGTCTGTGTGTGCCTGGGACGACATGGAAATTGAAGGTTGGGTCGGCTGAAAAGGCTACATTCGCATCTGCTTCGATGAACAGATATGCTAGGGCTTGGAATTCATTTATTTGTGCTAATCTGTTGCCTACTACACATACGCATGAGGTGACAGTTGAGAGGGCTATCTTGTTGTGGGCTATTCTGAATGGGCATTATATCGATGTTGGATATTTAGTGAATCAGAGTATGATGCGCTTCATGAGGGGGTCTACTGGGGCAGTTCCTTATGGCTCTATTGTTACGAGGATGTGTGCGATAGCTGGGATGACATGGTCGTCTGAGGAGCAGCTTCAGATGCCAGCTGGACCCATTGATGTGTCGAAGTTGGGGGAATGGCCTGGCGGCATTCCTCATCCTAGGGGTCTGGGCTATGCGATTGCTGCCGCTCCTCCAGTTCAGCAGGCTCCTGTTGCCATCTCGAGTGCTTCACATGATAGGCGGATGATGAGGCGGATGGATGCACTGTATGAGAGCCAGAGTCGTTTTTCAGCGAGGTTGACACAGGCTTTTAGTTCTGTATTTGGAGCTAGTGGAGCCCATGTTGAGTGGCCAGTCTTTGGATCGGACACTGTTTATCCACCTCCAGATTCTCCACCCGAGGAGGGTGATGATGCTGCGGCGTAGGTATGTTTTTACTTTCCCTCGTATTTACTTCTATTCAATGGGGTCATTGAATATCTTAAGTTTGGGGGTGGTTTGGGGGAAAAGTATTGTATATGTTGTATATGTTTCATTGTTTATGTTAGGATATCATGTTTGCATATTAGTTGTAAGTCATGCATTTTATGTTTGTATTATCTACGTTTGTTTCATATAGGACATTTTGTTTTATTTTCGTATATCATGTGAGTTCATATTAGTTGCATTTTCATGGCATGCATTTTTCATGAGTTGCATTTTCATGGCATGCATTTTTCATGATCCCTTAAAATGAGCTGACTCTGATTGATAGGTAGATGTTGATTTGAGTGTGATGATAATGAGTAGAGGGCTGATTTATAGTTCCTAGGTAATTGACATGCATGTTCAGGAACAAAATTTTTACACAGTCTCATTGGGGTGTTTTTTGGGCTAGGTTGGAGTCATGCATGTTGGATGTTTTGAGATTTAATCACTTGTTTATTCTTAGAATTTTCGTTATTCCCTTTATAGCGTAGGAACATTAAAATCTAAGTTTGGGGGAAAACAGGAATTTCATGCTAGTTGTTAATAGTTGTTAATAAAGGCTAGGCGTCAAATGGCTAGTAGCCAGCTCATATTTATATGAGTAGTCTAGGGTTGGAAATGAGAAAGGCTCATTCCAGATTGCGAAAAAAAAAAAAAAAGAGTCAAGTTTTGTTTGTTTATGCAAAATTAACCAGAGTGAGCTCTTTAATACTCGAGTAATTAAGTCTGAGGGGACTTAGTCCTAGTGACCTAAGGCTTTTTAGTCTGGGATCCACTGACCTAACACTCGCTACATGGGTATTATTGTATAAGCCCTTTGGGGTCTCATTCATTGCACGGTTAAATAAGCATGCGTATTGTATATGTAGTGTCATAGCATAGTAATAAAGCATGAGTTTCTGTCTACCTTGGATAAGGGTGGAGGTGTTCCTAGGTTATGGAGTGTCTACAGTCTATTCTAGTTATAAACCTGTGATTGTCTTGACGGAAAGCATGTATGATTTTTGACCTAGTCTGGGGGTATTTCTGATGAGCATTGCACACACGCACGTTTCTGTTCATGTATTGTTAGTATACGGGGACTTAGTCGAGCTCTGCTTGGATTTGTTGCATTCGTTGAGATATTTGCTTGTTAGTTGGTTTTGGTGAGTTTGAAGGGGGTCTTTGCATTTTTTCATATTAGTTGCATTCATGCATTTGCATTGCATTAGGTTAAATGGATTTTGTGGGTACATTCGCTATAGGCCCTCACGAGACCTTACTCGTCCACTAGGGCTGCCTAGGGATTTAAAGGGCTTGTTGCATATGCTAAATGCAACCGTGATCACCTACGGAAGTGGTACTAGCTAGTTGTATATATTTTTGTCTGTTTATGCTTGAGAACAAGCATCGGTTTAAGTTTGGGGGTGTGATAAGTGGATTTATATCCACTTGGATCATTCTATTTCGGCTTAAATTGGTGTTTTGTATCTCAAGTATTGGTGTGTTTTAATCCGTTTTTATGAGAAATGTGTAGGATGCATTTTCAGGTGCAAATGGAGCTTTCAGTATTGTTATGGTGTTTTTAAGCTCAAAAGATCAAGTGCTGAGAATGCAATGGAAAGAAGGCAAGAAATCAGGATAGGAAAAGAAGTCAGGCTGTCATGCAACAGGTGGGCGCGGGCGCGCCTGATCCTAGTTCAATTGCGCGCGGGCGCGCGGACAGAATGCTGGGAAGATTTGCGCGCGCGGGCGCGGTGAAATAAGCCTATGGTGCGCGCGGCCGCGCTCATACCCGGCAGAAACTTCCTGGAATTGGATTTTAATTGGGAAACTTGCCGATTTCTTCTCCTAATCAAGATGGCAATTGTTTTGGTCGGTTAGAAGGTTCCAGAATCATAATTCAACATGGGAATTGCAATTCTATTTCAATTAAAGATGGAAAATTACCGGAATTCTATCCTATTTCAAATACGGTAATTGCTTGGTCAAGGAGGCAAGAGGGGCTATAAATACACACCTTGGGGCACAGAAAGATCATCATCTACACATCCTACACACAAAATTCGTTCAGAGCAAGAAGGGAGAGAAGCCAAGGCGAGGATCGTGACGACAAGAAGACCTAGTCATAGTTTTCTTGTATTCCTTTGTTAGGCGTATCTTGTGGATGCTCATTACTTTTCCGGATTTGTTCGCTAAACCTTATCTTATTATTGATTTATTCATCTTCTTTATCTTGTTTAATATCATGCTTTCATCACATCCCATGGTGACGAAAGGTTCGACTATGAACTAATCGTTATCGTGGGGTCCTAGTGGATTTATCTATGTAGCTTAGTAGTTTGCATGCCTTAGAGATTTATGTGTGGTGAATTCTTGATATCCTTGTATGGTTGTGCTTATTGAATTTAGGTGCGTCGCGAACATCTAATATGTTAATCTCTTGCTAAACGAGAGTGGATCTTGAGATTTAGAACTTGTCATGCTAGCATAGGATAGGTTGATGTTAAGCATCATGATTTGTGGCATGAATAGAGATATTATGCTACCCTATGTGATCTAAGTGAATAACTTGTGCTTCAACCTTTATGTTTTCAAATTCTATAGAGATATAGGGTCTAAACATAATAGGTGCCTATTCATCTTCTATCTCTTTTGTAGATGTATGCTTAGATTGGTACTAGTATACCGAGAGGTAACTTTTACTCTTTTCGTGTTATTCGATCAGATATCAAAATCATCGCATGTTTTAATCGAAGGCTGCAACTCTAAGTGAAGTAGATAATGAAACTAGGATTCCATGTTTATTCTCATATAAGTAATTCGATTTTAATTCTTGTTAATTGTTTAATTCTTAGTTTTATAATTTACATCTTAGTTTAATTTAGTTAATCAACCCATATTTGTTATTTTTCTTAGCAGTGAATTAAAACCATACATTATTGCATAGACATATTTTCTGAGTAAAACTTAACCAAGATCTCTGTGGAACGAACTTTAATTGTATTACTTGTGACTACGTGCGCTTGCGTGAATTTAGCATAACAGTAAACGTGTACAAAGTAAACAGGAAACGTTTTTGGGAACGGAGGGAGTACTTGCCAATGGGTAAGATCAAATCTTAGCATTTTATAATCTTATTATTTCTATATTCCATACAAAAAAGAAAACTACGAAAAATGCCCTTCATTTTTGTAATCCATTGGTCAGATACAGATACAAATCACTTGGCCACCACATTCACATGTTATGATATGAATAAATTACTATTAAGATTAAAATTGTTGTGCCATCAAAAATTTGCCTCATCCTCAACAAACTTAGACAAATAACTCAGGATTGAATCCTTGACAATATCCTTACTCTTACCAGCTTTAGTGTCGAAGACACCTTTTATAACCCGAGCATAGAGCCTTTCAAGCTGTGGAATGCCATAGTCTTTGCTACGCTCTACCAAACGCTTCTTGAGAGGCTCTATTTTGCTGGTATCCTCGGCTTCTGACATCGTAACATCGGGTGATCTGGATTCACTTACTTCACGAGATGCTTCCATGGGACTAATGTCAGCGACCGGGCTCTCTACTCTTTGGTTTAAGTCAACAATTTCAGGTTCTTGGGATTTCAAATGCGATGGTTCTTGGGGCACTAAATTCTCTTCTCCATTTTCAACTGTCAAAGTTTTACATATTAGAGAACGATACCTTTTCAGAAAAATATTTAGGCACGTCTAGGCTTTTTACATGATAAGAGATGTGAAATTTGAGTGTTAATCAGAGTGCACTTTCTAAGAAACTACAAGAGTCCTAATCAGAGTGCACTTTCTCTAAGAAACTATACATATACGAAATTATATTTCTTCCAATACAATAAGTATCAACTATCAGTCTTATTATGTACCACTACAAACAAAGATTAAAAAAAAAAAAAAAAACTACTAAATGAATAATCATTTTTCAGTCACACAAGGGAAGTAAAAATATTGATTACATTTCTTACCTAATTGTATAATGTTAATTATTCTTTAATTGTGATTTGTTGTGATTTTTCCCAGGAAAGTAAAAATAAACAAGCAATTGCATCCAATTGCTGTTTACTACTGTTACAACATAGTCGGACGACAATTAAATTTCATTTTGTGCCAAGACTAAAATTTTTGGTGTTCAAGTTGCAGCCAAAAATGACGGGCATCAATTAAGTCAATGAAATGTCTTATCATTATATATTTATATAGTTTCAAATTGGTAAAAATCACTACTAGTGAATTTTATATTGGCATTTGAGAACGCATTGAAATTGAGATACTTGAGCAATATCTTAGTAAGCTATACAGCCAATAAGATATCGAAGCAGATTAAGACCTTTACATAATTACTGATAGACAATCTTTTAACTGGCAACAGTCACAATAGAGCATGGACCATAATTTTTACAAGTTAAGATACTTGTCACTATTTTTACGAGAGTTTCTGTAAATATATACTTACTGTTGGCCATCTTTGATTCAACTAGAAACATTTTCAAGTGAAAAATCAGGTCATAGAGCAAGTTAGACAGGCCAAACATATGATGGGGTAGAATAAAGCAGTGGATGACCAAATATATAATTTTTCTAAGATATAAGGAGTACAGATTATGTGCAACAAGCAGCTTAGGAGTATTACCTGTTTGTGCAGCATCAGAACCTTTCTTTGTTCGTTTCAGGGCTTCATAGCTCTGATCCAGATTAACCTCTGGCTGGACATTACGAAGACGGGCACTTGCTCTAGTCATAGTTACCATCTGAACAACAGGAGCTTGAAAGATTAAAGAGTCTCTTAAGTCATCAGGCAAGAAAACTGGGCCCCCTTCCGCAGCAATCTTCTCACAAAAAGCAGCCAATGCAGGGTCCACTTGTGACAACATTCCATGCACCTGGAAAAAGATGAAGGCAACAATCTTGATAGTTGATACAAAATGAATCTAAATTCTGATAAGAGGAAAACAGTTTATTATATGAACATACTGTATCCCGAAGCTCGCAAGCTCTACTGACAATCCTAGCTCCATTGTAATCATCTCCATTATATTTCTGCACGCAAGAAAAGATTTCAAATAATGCTTATAACTTATAAGCTATTATAGGTTGCTTCTAAACCGGGGGGAATGTAGTTGTTCCCAAGACTTATAAATAAAGTGCATAAACCTGTTTTAAGTAAATATTCACATAATTAACTGCTGAATCACAAAGTCTAATATTCTGTCAAAGAAAACAAACACTCATTGCGGAAAAGTAAGGCTATGTTCAGGACCATAAACAAGGGTTTGATCAAATAATCCTTGTGTGCAGACTAAACTGCTCCCAAGTTCCTTTTAATAGTTTGAGGATATTATATTCAAGGTACAGTCGCATATTAATATTTTTAAATATCTGCATGTTTAAACTTCTTTCACTGCACATAGATGTTCTCGCCGCAATAAAATAAAAGCCTTGATAAAAATAAAGACAAAAGATCCAATAGAAAGTACTTCACCTCCTAGTATACACGATATGATGCTGTACAAAGAAAGTGGCAAGAAGACCCATAAAGACCTGTATGCATAATCAATACAAAATATACACACACCTTTGCGTTGATCAAAATAAGGTCAAAATCCTCCAAAAATGCTTTGCATGTGATATATTTCCCACTATCGACATGCTGCAACAGAGTTGACATGTCCATTGGGATCTGAATTATTGAGCGATAGTTAGGCGCATCCTCGTCCGTGACTGGATAATGAAAAGCACTGAATCGTTTGTCATACAAAATCCTGCATAGTAGAAGCAGAATATCACAATAGTTATATAACCGTATGGGGTAGCAAGTCTTCTGCAGATGACTATGATTACAGGTGCTTGATCAGTAATTCATTACATATGCTGCCGCAACTTGGGTGTTTCAATAAATTAAAGTAGGACCTAAGAATTAGAGGTCTAACTTTTACGTGCTTATCTTTTTCTCTGTTTTTATGTCTTATACCCTAGCCTCGCGCATTTTCACCTAAAATGTTCTTAATCATAGTTTTTATTCAATTCAAACAAAACAAAACGTACCTTGAAACGTAGTACCCATGTAAGACCTAAGTATAGACAATCAAGTGATTCATAATTATTTTCATATGAACATGTTCAAACACAATATTAATACCATCGCATGTTAAGGAGAATTATGTGAAGACTCATTACAACATCACATGCAGCAAATTTGCGTGAACATGTACCACCAAACTAGTACAGGAAAAAATGCTCAAGTATAGATTAAGTTTTATCAGAAAAAATTGTCATAATAAACTCACCGATTACAAATATCGCGTAGGCACATCCGCAACCGACGAAGGGCATGTCCTTCAGCTTCAGCCTTGGATTTTAACTCAGAGACCTTGGGGCCAGTGTCCACCTTTGGAGCCTTCGGTAGTTCAGGCAAGGAAGCTGATTTTTGAGAGTTCTTTGTTTTGCTATCATTTGATATTGACAAAGCAGCTTGAATCAAACGATGAAAGAACAAAGACCTGTCCTCGTTTGATGGTTTGTGCACAACATAGCTGTTAAAATATAGAAGTTTAACTTATACGTTAAAAAAATGGTCTAACGACTAAAAATACTAAAAATAGACCGTGGAGCAAGTCATGCTTTTTGGGGGAAAAAAGTTGCAAATGCGGAAGATTAATAATTTTATTTAAAAACAAATGAAAGATTTAGATGAATTCTGTATGAAAAATCACCCCCAATGTATTTATTACAAAAAAAAAAATTGTCAATCATTTTAATAACAGGAAGACAAGTGTTTAGAGACAACTGCTTAGATGCTAGCGAGCAAAGAGTAAATGCATAGCACCTTGTGCTCGCCACAGCAAGTTGGACGTGTTAATAAACTTCATAATAAATAAATGGCAAAGCTGACACAAATGTAATCAGTATAGACACGTCACACGAGACTACCCAAACTCGGGCAAGCTAGTTGCAATTGTAACAGCTATTATAATCTTGAATATGGTGTTATGGTCCTCTTCACGGGTTTGCAGCTTAAGAATGAACTGATAGTTCACCCCTGCTAGTGACAGCCTATATTTCCATAAAAGAGGTTGTCTTATAGACTTTCCAACAATCCTGATTGTCTGCCTGTAAATTGCTGGATAATTATATGCAATCTGTTTTTCCCCTTTGCAGAGGAAGAACGAAATTGTTCAGAATACAACTGCCAAGTGAATTCTAACAGCTTAAAGGACATTCAATTTCCAAAAAATCCAGCCTTAACATACAAAAAGTCAAGCACCCCACAGATATACAACAGAACGAATGGACTAGCAAGCACTTCAAAACGGAGAATCTAAAAGGGGAATTCTCAAAGATACCATCGCACTATTAACTCTTGCCAATGGCACTACTACCCTTTTGCTTCTTACATACAGAACCTTGTACTTGCTGCTTTGTTATAATACCCTTTCGTCATTCAAACGTTAGTGAAATGTTACACATCAAAAGAAGGCAGTGGTACCCTTGGCAAAAGTCAAAAGTACCCAAAATTTTATTAGTTGCATTTATGTTTCTAAATGTAATTTTTAGTACCTATTGTGTTAAGGCAAACATTTCAGCAAGGAAAAAGGACACGAAGTTTAATTTAAAAGGGGTATGAAGGTCATTTAAGCATGTCTTAATATTTTACTAAAGTTTGAATAATGGAAGGGTACTATAAATACAAACCTCAAGTACAAGGGTACAACAAGTAAGAAGCAAAAAGACAGTGGCACCATTGGCAAAAGCCAAAAGTAAGATGGTACTATTGCGAATATCCCAATCTAAAATTAAAAATTACAAGAATAACAGTAGTGCAATAAAAGAAGAGCAATGTATAAAAGGTAATAAGAATGGATGCACTAGTGCCTGACATGGAACCTAACCCGTGGTTCTAGAATATACATTGTATGGTAAATTTAATATCCATCATACTCTGAAGGTAGCTACTCCGCAATGAAGAATTTTGAAATAGATAAAGATACTATGGGCCAGTCTGGCATTACTATCCCCAAACAGCAGTTGGGGAAAGCAGCAGTGATTTTACCGAAAACCACTTAAAAACTGAAAAGACTGAGGAGGTGCTATTGGGTCTGGGAAAGCAATGCCAAACAGGCTCTGTAGTGGATCACTTAACAAATAAAAAAAACTGTCAAGGTAACTCAAACCAGTTATGCCTCTCTTGATGTTCTTGATATTCAGCTCAATATATCCATCTATTTAGATTGAAAAATAACTAAAGGATGCTCTACTGTAGTTGCAGAAGCAGGGAAAGTAGATAGTCGTCAAAAACAGGCAGGAGGACCATACAACCTTAACCAAATCTCATATGCTTACAGAGGCAATGAATGCATAGGCTTCATACAGTTGAATCAAGAATATCCAATCTAATTAAACGCATAGGAAGAAGACATTCACGGATAACTTCAATTGTGTGCATATGGACAAGATCAATTTCACAATGTTCCATCAAGAATGTGGTTTTTTTATTATTGAAAAACATATAAAATGCAGCGAAAAACCAGAGAACACCAAAGTTACGCAAGAAATAGATGGGAGTCAAATTGGGTAAAACATACACATTATGCAGCGGAAATACAGAGATATGATCCGTATCTAACTCGGCAAGTGGAAGTGAACAGGTTCCTAGTAGTAAGATGGGAAAGTCGGACGGCAGTTCCTCCAACAGTGTCCATAGGACAGCCTTAAGTTGCTCATGTGCCTGACAGTTTCAACATATAGAAGGAGTAAATGAGATGTAGTCAATAAACTTTGCAATGGACTGAATAAATGCTAATTTGAGAATGTTCAGTGTATTAAGATTTAATGACATTTGACACTAAAGAAACCATAAATCCCAGTAAGGTGAGCTCACATTCTGCACCCAAAGATGGAATTGAGGTAGATACAATATTGACGGTGTAGTTCTCCTTGCTTCGCCAAATATGTGCACCAATGCCTCCTCTGGTGTCTTAGCACTAGGATCAGAAAGTAAAGAAGGAAGACCAAGAGAATGGACAGGAAATTTCTCTAATTCATGTAAAATTGCTGGTCCGAGATGATCCTGAAAATTCCATATGATGAGGAAATTTTAGTTGCCAATTCTAGTTAGAAAAACTGTTAGCCTAAATTCTTGAAAAATGTACCAGTCCAACACCGTCACCGCCACATAGCAGAAGCCTAGGCCTGTATACAAGAGGAACACCAGAACCATATGAGAGCTTAGAGAGCTTGCTTAGTTCTGCAGAAACAGATACTACTGGGAAAATGTCTGATATGGTGCTCATGATCTTCTCAAAGTGTCTCTGTAGACATGGGGCAACAACTGATGACAAAGGACGAGACTGCACTATTGAACCTCTGTGAGCAGCAGGAGTAATCGTTGACATGGCTTCAATGAAGTGAAATTTTTCTACCTCCACCGAATCAACATCTATCACAAATTTGTCATCACTTGTATAAACTTGGGGATATTTTTCACGAAAAGCACGAATGGCAGCTTCAGTACACAAAGCCTTTAGATCAGCACCACAATATCCTACACAACTAGCTGCAAGCTCCGATTTGAGCTCATTTGAAGGGGGTTGTTTCCATTTCCGAGTGTGAATGTCTAGTATTTCAGCCCGTGCATCACAACCAGGCAGTTGAAAATTGAATTCACGATCAAACCTACCTGGGCGCCTCAAGGCTCCGTCAATGGCATCAATCCTGTTGGTTGCTCCAATCAAAACAACCTGTCCTCGAGAGTCAAGACCATCCATTAAGGCAAGAAGAGTTGACACAATGGAATTGTGTATTTGCTCTTGCTTGCTGGATCTCACTGGAGCTAGTCCATCTATCTCATCAAAAAAGATAATAGAAGGCTGATTTCTTTGTGCTTCTTCAAAGAGTAGTTTTAATTGTCTTTCAGCCTCACCAACCCATTTGCTAAGCACATCAGCACCTTTGCGCATATAAAAGCTAACCTTCTGCCCTGCTTTTGAAGCAGCACATGCCAATGCTCTTGCAATTAGTGTTTTTCCTGTACCAGGGGGACCACAAAGCAGAACTCCCCTTGGGGGTGTTATGTGGTAATTCGCAAAAAAATCTGGATACAACAGTGGAAAGAAAACCATTTCTTTCAACGCATCAATATACTCAGAGAGGCCACCTATGTCATCAAAGCTTATACTTTCATCAATTTGCAATGGTTGAATATCAGCTCCTCCCTTGGAACTAGGCCCAGCTGTTTGAATCCCAGATGTTAAATTTGTAATAGCATCATTCTGATGACTCCAACCAGATGCAGCAGCATTCAAACCCCAAGCAGATGTCCCATGCATGTCTAGTCCCCCCAAAAGCCAAGGTGCCCCAGCTCTGCTTCCACCTCTTCCCCAAGGTATGGAAGGACCTTGGTCCAACTCATCCACAAGAAGAGAGTCATCTGAATCTTCAGCTCGAGTTGAGCGATGTCGTTTATGAACTCTGGGTCCACCTCTTCTCGCATCCCTGCTAACTTTAGTCCCCATTCCTTGCTGCAGAACTCTTCGAGGCGATCTTGGCCTTTGTTTACTCTCCTCCAAATGCCTGCGTACATCAGCCCTATTGCGAAGGTCATATCTTCTCCTGCCTTCCTGCTCTTCTTCACCCTCTTCATCATCACCATCTTCCTCACCTTCATCCTCATCTTCACCCTCACCCTCACCCTCACCCTCACCATCACCCTCATCTTCGCGGTCACCATCTCCGTCAACCTCATCCTCACCATCATCAACGTCATTATCCTCCAAATTCCTATTTTCTTCTCCATCTTGGCTGGCCTTTTCCTCCTCTGAAGAAATTTCTTCATCATCAACATATTCTAGATTTACCTGTTCTCTAGGAGCAGATTTTCCACGTCGAGGTCTTAGTCCTGCACGACGAGGTTCACGACGAGGCAATGACTGATCCTGATTTTCCCTATTATTGCTCTGGCTCCTCGACCTTCTATAACTGGGAGTCTGAAGAAACATCATAAAGAAAAATTAGTACCCCAAACATTAGGATTACCAATGATGATGCTGTGACAACTTCAATGCCCGGATTTAATAATAGCCCAAGACAAGGCCTGGTCTATGATATAATTTGTAAATACAAACCACAACACAGAAATCAGTATGCACAGTTGCATAAATGCTGCTTAAAGCCAGCCACAAAGCATGGATTCCACTTCCAACCTTGTGAGAAGAAAAACCTCATGCGTGCAAGTGAACAGGATACAGCACAATTTCCATATCATCCAGTCTATAAGTGTAAGACCTGTTACCTATACTAATATTATATGCTTTCAAGAAACTAGAATCTCACCATCATGTCATTATCCTCTGTTCCAGTACTATCAGTGTAGTCTTCTAGATTAACAGTCATCCTCCTTTTTCTTGTAGAACGACGGAGATTGGTTGCAACTGACTGAAATAAAGAGGAACGGTAGCTTAGAGAACATACTTATCAATTAATGATAAGCATCAGCATCTGACAATTTGTACAGCGACTACACAATGGAAATATATCACCTAACTGGATGTGTACAGAACAAACCATGAAAAAATATCGCCTTACTGGAGATTGAGAAACCAAATGAAAAAGATTTAGTGTTTAGACCTGAAAAGGGCGATATTTGCTACAAGAAAAGGGCATCAAAGGGAAGTAATTACGCAGTAAAAGTAATACCATGCTTCCAGAAGGTGGCACGTACTACATGATTAAAAAAGGTGATGATTCTGCCTTATATGACAACACTCCTATATGTAATGAGAAAACAAAGTATACCTTAAGCATTGAACTGCAACAAGCACTACTTCTAGAGATAATCTTGATACACATGTAGCATGCTCTAAATTTGTTCTATATTAGCTTGATATCTAGACCATAGAGATGGTACCAATATATAAAGCCAATGACGATTTACATTAACAGTGCAAGTCCATAAGATCAAAAATGCTACTGTTTTCAAGATGATGCCAGAAAGAGAAAGAGGCATACATTTGCTGATAAAGCCACACCAGATCTTGTCCCACCACCATAAATGATTTTCGCAATCTGAGAAGCTGCAGTCCTCGTTCTACTCTTCTTTCTCTTGGCATGTTTTTTATGTGTTGTATAGAAATTAGCAAAACGGCTATATTGTTTTGGACTTCTGCGTAATCTATCACTTGTGCGTACTGGTCCATCACCTTGACCAGATTCTTTCGGATACATTGGCAGTCACCGAGCTTGAATATAATGTCTTATCATAAACAGAAAACCTACATATCATTCAAACTCAGACAGCTCATGTAGGTTACTTGCTTGGCGGGTATAAATTAACAATCCACATTACACCAAGTTTAGCACGAAAGAGAGAGAAAACATAACTACATCTACAAAGAAAATTGTCTAATTCATTTCAATGGATTTTTACAGCATGCGGTTTATCTGCCCAAGAACCATATAAAGCACCACATTCACCTTGATAACTAGTACAAATAATGATGAATAACAATTATGTAAACCACCAATTGTATGCATATGAAATCCCATAGGTACTTTACCGAGAAATTCCAACTTTCTAAGGATGTAAAACATGCCCAAGCAGACAAATGCTACGATCTCAGGAAAAACCCTTGACACTACACGGACATAACAGATGCAACAACCCCAAACGTCGGGAAACTAGACATCCTAATTCATATGAAGCACTAAAAGACAGTACGGCATTTCATCGAATTCAGCAATCGACAACCGATTCAACTATCAAACACAAAAGAAATTAGTAATTCCTAATTCACATATACAATTAATTTCATCTACAATACAAATCACTTCCTATCTGATTACCTAGCACATAAACAAACAAAACAATTCAGCTACCACAAAAGAAAACCAGAAATGCCTCAATCGAATTGAGCTTACGAAACTCGAAAACAATCAATCTATACACAAATCAGAACACTAAATACAATTGAGCACATATAAGAACACAAAATAATTAAACAGGTACATAAAAAGAGCCAAAATGTAGTTTAACTATATAAATATAAACAAACATAGATATATTCAAGGACAAAATTAAATTTTAAAAATAAAAAGTAAAAGAGAGATACGTTACCAGAGTAAAGTGAAGAGTGGCCTAATTTCTCTTACAATTCCTCGATTCTCTTAAAATTTTCTTGGAATTTGTTATGTCGTTGATACATACGCAAGAGATTTTACACTGGGAAAGACCTCTCCTCTCTCCCCCCCTCTCTCTCTCTCTCTCAGTCTCTCTGGAGAGTTAGGGCTTTGACCACAGTATTATAGAGTTTTAAAACTTTCATTTTTCACCCTAAATATCTTTCTTTTTCTTTCTATTTTCGCGGTTATCCCCTACCCCTACGACTCCGAATATGTTTATACATAAACTATTTATTTTTAAAAAAATAAATGTGTTTTTAAATATTAAATTAAAATTATATCACGTGTCATTTAGAAATATATTTAGAAAAATATTTTCCGATTCACTTCAAATATGTAGCATTAATCTTTTTAGAAATTCTACTTCTAAAATCAATGATTTTTTTTTAAAATTTAAAATTAATGAAGATAAGTTTAACAAAAAGTTACAAATTCTGGTGAGTTTTGGTCACAAAAATAGCGTGATTTTTCTTTTGATAATGTGGTTTGAATTGTTGGATGCACAAATATATGTGCGTTTCAAACATATGATAATTGTATAAGTTATTAGCATTTATAACAATCAACGAGTGATTCTTTTCTAATTGGAGCAAAAGGTCACTTTGTCTACTGTACTATTGTAAAATTTCCGTTTAGCTTACTGTACTATCGAAGGGATCACTGTACTTTCCTTTTTTCCATTTACCCCATTGCCGTCAGTCAAAAATTCTATCCGTTAGTTTGATTGTTAAAATGATGACTGGGATGCACTGTCATCTTGCCACATGGACGCCACATCAACACGGTCCTAATTTTTTTTATAAAAAATTATTAAAACTTTAAAAAATCATAAAAACTTTAAAAAAATCAATTTATTTTTACCACTTCCCCACAAAACAAATCAAACTAAACATTTTAATTAAAAAGAAAAAGATCACAAATAAAGAACATGATGAATGTTCTTCATCTCTCCCCAGAATCCGGCAGGGGTGCCCAGAAACCGATCGGCCAAGAATTTTCCGGCGACGAAAAAATATTTCGGTCACCCCCAAACCACACACACGCTGTTTTACACGATCTTTGGCAATCAACATCCTCTGATACCATCACTACACATAACAGTCATCAATTACCAGCAAAACGACACAAAAATGGCCAAACCCGCTGTTGACGGAGGAATTTGGTAACAACAAAATTCGAGGTACTTCGCCGGAAACAAGATCTACAGCGGTGGTTTTTTGCCGAAAAGGGTGGTGGCTGTTTGTGATTGGTGGCTGAGATTGATAGGGTTAGTGGCGGCTATTCAGAACTCTCGACTTCCAACCCCTCAATTTGCCTACGTACCTCTATATTTATAGAGGATCAAGCCAGACGTAGTTCTTGGAGAACAAGAAACCCAAATGGGCTTGGATAACGGACCAGCTTCTGGAATGTTCTACTATGAGGCCTAACCACAAAAGGCCCAAGGCTCATCCAAGATCTCAAGACTTCACAGATAAGGAAACTTCCCCCGTCGAGGACTAGTCCTATCCGCTACCAGCTATTTCTTGATTTCAAGGATGCAGGTATAGCCGTGGTTTACCCCAAGTGCAGAACGCATCCCTGTCCCCCGAATGAGAAGCACCCACCAGATAGCAGGACAGGTGATCCAGAGCTTTTGGGTGCACAGTGCAGGATTACTCCAAAGTTCCCCAATGAGGGCGCGCCCATTGGCTACAGGAACAGAGCTCCCAAAGCACACACCAAAAAGTCCCCATCTTTCCACCTTAGGGCGCACGGATGCTTCCCTTAGCGTCTAAGAAGGGTCCTTATATCCAGGCAAACCCCTGGAGGCCTTCTGCGACGGACATCCCCCTCCTGAGATACGACAGGAGGGAATTCTTCAACAATTGAACACGAAATCGACATTATTATCATCTTAGAATTCCAGCATAACCCAGGGCGCGGCCTAAACCCCCAGGGCGCGCCCTAGCTTCTGTAAAACCCTAATTTGTTCCCTGAAGTCCCCAATTAAATTTATTATTGACCCGAATCCATCTTGAAAATACCCGAACCGAATTTTGGCTATAACAACTACCCCCCAATTTCATATGAAATCTGAGATGATGTATGAAATTTCTTCTGAAAAGCCCAAAATTTTTCACAAATCTTCATCAGGGCGCGCCTTGGAAGAGGGCGCGTCCTCAGAATTCCAACCGATTTAACAGCTGTCATCCACTATCTTTCCAAACCCCTATAAATACCCCCTTTTCACTTACTTTACTCTTTTTCTTTCTCTCTCTACATAAAAACCTTACTCCGGCGATTCTAATTCTCCGAGCAAAAATCCGGCTAACAGAGCGTTCTTTCATCGATTCTCTTCCACAAATCCTGTTCCAGAACTTTCAAGGTATGTTTTTATGCCCTCAATCTGTATTTTCACCGTATATTTTGTCCGATTTTGTGATTCAACTGTTGGTTTTTTTTTTTCTTCATATTCTTCATGTTCTTTGGATATATGTATGTATGTATGCATGTTTGATCCATTTTTGCTGTTATAACTCTTTCAAAATATGTTTCTGAGAAATTGGTATAGCTGATCAATTCTCAGGGCGCGCCTTTGACACAGGGCGCGCCTTGGACGTACTTTTATAACTTTAATTCTTCATGACACTTCTAGAATACCTTAGAAAATCTTTTAGGTACATCCTTATGCTGTTAATCATTATACTCTAGGGCGTGCCTTTTACCCAAAACACGCCTTAGACATCTAGATCTCAATTTTTGCAAAGAATTCTTCTATTTATCTAATTCTTGGACGCGCCCTAAGTCCCTTTTTTCATTTAATTTTGCAGCTGGAGGGCGCGTCTCCGCCTTTTCATCCATTTAGGGAATTCAACGAAAGTTTAGGGATCCATTCTCCATTGCCACCCCCCTTATCTCCTGAACCTTATAGGAGCCCTTTTTCATTTATTTCTCCTGAAGACAAGGCGCGCCTCATTAAAGATTTCAACGAAGGCAGAATGAATTTCTCTGATGGAGACTCTTTTGACGGTATTCCCCTTAACACTCAAATATCTGAAAGAATTCCAACATCAATCCTTGAAAAAACTCCAAACCCCTTATACACTGATCCTTCTGACTACGATTTCACTCCAAACTCTAATTCTTCTAGTGATACACACCCTTCTGATACTTATTCTTCAGAGGGCGCGCCCTCGGCATCGTCCCTTTCACCCATGGCCGATTCCGAACCAACATCTCCACCACCTTCTCCTGTCCCATTTGAACACTGGGAAGTCCTTGAGGAAGAAATTGATATCGACTGGGGAAGATATGATAACCTACCCGAAAAAGAGAAAAATGTACTCAGAAAGAAACGGGGCAAACTTGCCTGTGTAAACATGTCTTCCATTGCTACAAGTGATGAAGTAGGATGGGCCATGCAATACTATGGTCAAGAAGGAATTTGGGCCATCCCACATGCTCATCACCGTCCCCACATCTTCAATTATGGCAGAAATTTTAAAATTCCAAGGATGGTCTTAACCCCAAAGCTGGTGGCTCTTGGTGTAGGCGCGCCCTTACATCCCTACCTTCAACAAATACTCAGATGGTACGACATAGCACCTATTCAACTCTCCCCCAACAGCTACAAACTGGTGTTAGCTTTATTCATCCTTTATCACGACCTTGAGTTAGGAACCCCCTCTATGCCTGAAGTTAGCTATTTCTTCAGCCTTCAACAATCCAGCATTGGCTATTATTATCTTGTCATCAATAAACCTCACAACAACAAGGGTTTTTCTGAAGGAAGAATTAGTCATCTAAAATTCTGGAAGGAACCATTTTACTATGTCTGGGACGTTCCTCGAGTCCGAATACAATTCAACACGAACCCTAGTAAGTGAGGGCGCGCCCTGTACTTTTCTTACCTTTTTAACTTTCAACTATTTATTAATTCCTTTTAATTCCAACAGATAAGAGAACACAGAAAACACTTGAAGGCGCGGCCTCAATCCGGGCTAAAGCTGTTCTGAAAGTTGCCTCAGAAAAATTTAACCTCCAATCTTTAATTACAGAGGAAAACTTAAAGAGGGTCGGAATTTTATCTGATAAAGTTGGCCATATTTGCAAATTTAAAAAATTTAAGAAGGGAATTCCTGTTCCCACATTCTCATCTAGTGATAGTGAGCATTCTGATTTTGATGAAGGTAATAGTTATAGCGTAGATCAAGGCGCGCCTTAACTGTTTCTTTTTCATTTCTTATGTTTTGTTTTATACTTTGCTTTCTTTACACAGGGCGCGCTCTAACATTTCCTCTCTTTTATCTTGTACAGGTATGGCCCCTAGGATTCCACGAGGATTTGGCGCTGCCAAAAAGAAGAATGATAAAGAAAAGAAAAATGACCAAGGGGATACCTCTGACTCCAGGGCGCGCCCTGTGCCAGAAAAGAATTCTAGCGATACTATCACTCCATCCACAGAATCTTTGAAAAGGAGTGCTGATATCCAAGAACCCATCACCAATAGGGGCAAGAAACCAAGATATGAGGGCGCGCCCTCATATGTTGAAACCTTAATTGGCCCTGCTGCTGCCTCTCTTGTTGAAGAAAAGGAGGTTGACATTTGGCAAAATATGAATGCGGATGAGGAATCTCAATCCATGATTCGGGCATCTGCTCAACTTCTTATTCAATCTCTAGGGCGCGCCCAGAGGGTTCACAAAGAAAAACTCCACCTCAACAGACTTGAAGCTGAGAATAGGAAGTATTCGAAGATGATTGTCGAAAATGATAATAAATGGAAGAAAGATCTAGATGCCAAGAATGACAGAATTGCTGATTTGAGACATGACCTGGATGAATCCATCGAACATCGCACTCTTCTGAATACCAAAAATGATAAATTAGAAAAAGAGGTGGAGGAACTCCGAGCTCAGCAAGGTTCCCTGGAAATTGAAAAGGCCAATTTAAAAGAAAAGAGAGAAGCCATTGAAGATGAAAACTTTGAAAAGGGTTTCAACTTCTATCTTATTGGCTTTCTAGCCAATGATCCTGATTATACTTGGGAGAAATTTGGACCTGCTACTGCTGAGGACATAGCAAAGTTCAAAGTTGATAGAGCCTTAGACATTAAGGCAAAAAGAGTAGAGTTAGGGTTAGAGGAAGCTTCTGAGGGCGCGCCCTCTACTGACAATGTTCAACCCTCTCCTACTGCTATTCCTACTCAAGGCTCTCCTCCTACAAATGTAGTTCAGGATGCACCTCCTTCACCCCCCAAGGTTATCTCTTCTTCTCCCCCTAAGGACGCGCCTTAGGATTTCAGTCTTTTAAACCTGTTTCGTATGTACTCAACTTTTAAGGTGCGGGTCCTTTGTAAAACCCTGCAATTTGTAACTCATAACTTTTTAATGCCTTTTAAACTTTTGCTGTGCTCATTATTTATCTTCATGCTTTTATTTGTTAAACTCTTCAAATTAGGGCGCGCCCTTGATGTCTTGACCAAAATTAAAGATTCTTCAAACTCTTCAAATTTGTTAAACACAAAATTCTTCATTCATACTGAGGGCGCGCCCTAAGGCACTACCCTTACATAGCAAGTCTTCATACATGCTGAGGGCGCGCCCTAAGCACGACCTCTTGACTTCAATCAAAATGCCTTCAAAATAGTTGAAATAATCTCAGATATACTTTATTAAACTTCAAATAATCTCATCAGAACAAGGGAAGGTATACATGTTCTACCCCCCGAGCTAAGGAGAATAAACTTCTAAATAATATGGAATAAAAACAGCAAGTCTCAACTAGAACTAAAGAAGGCGTATATGTACTACCCCCCTAGACTAGGAGAAAATTCATTTATACTAGTTTATAACTTAAATATAAGCCTTCATACAATAGGGGGTCAAAGCCGCATCCTACTGATAATACTTTCTCAAATGCTCTGCATTCCATGCTCTTGGGATTATGTTGCCATCCAAGTCTTCTAGATGATAAGTTCCTTCCCAAATGATAGACTTGATCTTGTAAGGTCCTTCCCAATTGGGGCCAAAAACTCCATGTGCTGCTATTCTTGTATTAGGCATAACTTTCCGCAGAACTAAATCACCTACCTTAAAAGGCTGAATCTTCACCTTCTTGTTATAGTACCTTGCAGCCCTCTGCTGATAAGTTGCCAACCTCAACTGCGAGTTAGTCCTTGTCTCCTCCAGAAAATCAAGATTTAGCCTTTGGTTCACCATATTCGATTCTTCCTCATAAAAATCTCTTCGGAACGACCCTGCTCCAATTTCCACTGGAACCATTGCCTCGCACCCATAAGATAACATGAATGGAGACTCTCCAGTTGTGGTTCTTGGAGTTGTGTTATACGACCATAAAACCATAGGAAGTTCCTCGGGCCAATTCCCTTTACTTTCTTCCAATTTGGTCTTCAAAGTGTGCTTGATTATCTTGTTGATAGCTTCAGTTTGCCCATTACTCTGAGGGTGATATACAGCTGCAAATTCTTTCTTGATTCCTAAATCTTCACATAGCTTTCGCAACTCTTTGCTATCAAACTGCTTTCCATTATCTGAAACAAGCTTGTAAGGAATCCCGAATATGCACACAATAGAGTTAAACACAAAATCCTTGATTTTCTTCGCTGTTATCTTGGCCAAGGGCATTGCTTCCGCCCACTTGGTGAAATAATCCACAGCCACAACAGCGTACTTGACTCCTCCCTTAGACTTAGGGAGTTCTCCAATAAGATCAATTCCCCACATAGCAAATGGCCATGGACTCATCATAGAAGTCAAAGTAGTTACGGGAATCGTTGAATAATTGGCAAACCTCTGGCATCTATCGCATGCCTTAACAAACTCATAGGCATCCTTCTTCATAGTAGGCCAATAATAACCTTGCCTTAACACCTTCATTGCCAACGAACCACCCCCCGAGTGATTGCCACAAATTCCTTCATGTACCTCCCTTAGGATATAATCGCAGTCATCCCCATCTATGCACTTCAGAAGCGGTTGATTGAAACCTCTCTTGTACAGAATTCCATCATACTCCACAAACCTGGCAGCATGATATCGAAGACGCCTTGCTTCAATTTTATCGCTTGGGAGAATCCCCCTACGGAGATATTCTAGAATTGGAGTCATCCAGGTGACTGACGGAGTACTCTCCACTTCCATAACTTCCACCTCTGGAATACTTGGCACTTCTTGAATTTGTAGAGGAACTGTTCCTAACAACATAGCATCCTTCTGGGATCCTAGCTTAGCCAAAACATCTGCAGAGCAATTTTCATCTCGAGGAATGCATTCCAACCTTACTTCACAAAACTTCTGCATTAATCGTTGTGCACACTTCATGTAGAGCTCTGTCCTTGGACCTCTACACTGAAAACCCCCTTTGATCTGCCTGACCACTAACTCTGAATCACTTGATACAACCAAATTTACTACTTTCATTTCCAAGGCCATTTTCAATCCATTAATCAAAGCTTCATACTCCGCATCATTATTAGTTGCCTCGAATTTGAAATGAATAGCACTCATTAGTCGTTTTCCTTCAGGTGTCACTAAAATTACACCTGCACCCGCTCCTCCATTGTTTACAGCTCCATCAACGTGCAACCTCTACCAAGGTTGGGGAATTTTCTCAATAGGGCGCGCCCTCGTAGGAGGAAATCCTTGTTCTGCTAACACAATTGACTTTTCCTCGGCTTCTGAATCAAACTCCAAGATAAAATCCGCTAAAGCCTGACCTTTAATTGCTGTTCTTGGCGTATATTCCAAATCAAACTGCCCTAATTCAATGGCCCATTTCAACATTCTTCCTGAAGCTTCTGGTTTGTGAAGAATACTTCTCAATGGATAAGCAGTACGAACCTCGATCCTATGAGCTTGAAAGTAAGGACGAAGTTTCCTAGCCGCCAAGATTAAAGCGAAAACCAACTTTTCCATGCTGGTGTATCGAGTCTCTGCATCATGCAAACGCTTGCTCACATAGTAAACCGGGGACTGATGATCAACCTCTTCCCTCACCAATACTGCACTAATGGAGTATTCTGATACTGCCAAGTATAATATCAAGGTTTCTCCCTCCACGGGCTTGGCTAAAAGCGGAGGATTCCCCAACTGTTCTTTAATTTTCTGAAAAGCATCTTCACACTCAGGAGTCCATACAAAATCTTCGGAGGCCCCTTTGATTGCCTTGAAGAACTCTCTGCATCTATCCGAAGATTTTGACACAAAGCGATTTAGCGCTGCAATTCTCCCAGCTAAACTCTGAACTTGCTTCACACTGGATGGAGATTTCATGTCAAGTAAGGCTTTAATCTTGGCTGGATTCGCCTCAATCCCGCGATGATTAACCATGAACCCCAAGAATTTTCCGGATTCCACTCCAAACACACATTTTTGAGGATTCAACTTCATTCTGAACTTCCTCAATACTCCGAACATTTGTTCCAAATGCTTTACATGGTCCTCTGCCCTCAAAGATTTGACAAGCATGTCATCCACATACACCTCCATGGTTTTCCCTATCAGATATTTAAACATCATGTTCACCAACCTCTGATAAGTAGCTCCAGCGTTGATCAAACCAAATGGCATTCCAATATAACAATACAAACCTCTATCCGTGATGAAAGAAGTGTGTTCTTGATCAGGCTCGTACATGGGAATTTGATTATAGCCTGAGTAAGCATCCATAAAACTCAACAGAGCGTGGCCAGCGGTAGCATCCACCAACTGATCAATTCGAGGGAGAGGAAAACTATCTTTAGGGCAAGCCTTGTTCAGGTCCGTGAAATCCACACAAGTCCTCCACTTTCCATTAGGCTTCTTGACAAGAACAGGATTAGCTAGCCAATCGGGGTAATATGATTCTTTGATCAAACCAACATCTAGAAGTCTATCAACTTCCTCCTTCAATGCTATAGCTCTCTCTCCACTTACAGGTCGACGTTTCTGACGGATCCCTTTCTTGGTAGGATCTATGTTCAAATGATGACACATAATCTTTGGATCAATTCCTACCATATCAGCATGACTCCAAGCAAATACATCCAGATTATTCAAAAGAAAATTAGTGAGCATTCCTCTCAACTTGGAATTCAATTGAGATCCAACTTTCAAAACCTTACTTGAATCTTTTTCATCCACCAAAATGGAAATAGTATCCTCTGCAGGGCCAGTCTTTTCCACAGGTTGTGGGGTTCTCGGATCAAGATCAAAATCAAAACTTCGAGGATCCTCGATTGGTGCTGCATCCTTGGAGGGCGCGTCCTCTTTAAAAGGGAAGTCTTCCTCAACAAGGGTATGCATCAATCCTTCAAGTAACATTCGCCTCCCTTCAACCTGTTCACCTCTGATATTAACTGTAATTACCTCCTCCGAGTCTTCTTCAATTTCCTCCAGAATTCCATCCTGAAGATCATCCAACACTGGAATACGATCCTCAGGGTGCGCCCTATAACAAGGCGTTTCTTCCTCTGGTTCTTGAACAAGATAATAGACTTTCACTTCTTCAAGAGCAATACTCATAACTCCAGAATTATTCTCACGGAGGGCGCGCTCTAACCTTTCCTCTCTTTTATCTTGTACAGGTATGGCCCCTAGGATTCCACGAGGATTTGGCGCTGCCAAAAAGAAGAATGATAAAGAAAAGAAAAATGACCAAGGGGATACCTCTGACTCCAGGGCGCGCCCTGTGCCAGAAAAGAATTCTAGCGATACTATCACTCCATCCACAGAATCTTTGAAAAGGAGTGCTGATATCCAAGAACCCATCACCAATAGGGGCAAGAAACCAAGATATGAGGGCGCGCCCTCATATGTTGAAACCTTAATTGGCCCTGCTGCTGCCTCTCTTGTTGAAGAAAAGGAGGTTGACATTTGGCAAAATATGAATGCGGATGAGGAATCTCAATCCATGATTCGGGCATCTGCTCAACTTCTTATTCAATCTCTAGGGCGCGCCCAGAGGGTTCACAAAGAAAAACTCCACCTCAACAGACTTGAAGCTGAGAATAGGAAGTATTCGAAGATGATTGTCGAAAATGATAATAAATGGAAGAAAGATCTAGATGCCAAGAATGACAGAATTGCTGATTTGAGACATGACCTGGATGAATCCATCGAACATCGCACTCTTCTGAATACCAAAAATGATAAATTAGAAAAAGAGGTGGAGGAACTCCGAGCTCAGCAAGGTTCCCTGGAAATTGAAAAGGCCAATTTAAAAGAAAAGAGAGAAGCCATTGAAGATGAAAACTTTGAAAAGGGTTTCAACTTCTATCTTATTGGCTTTCTAGCCAATGATCCTGATTATACTTGGGAGAAATTTGGACCTGCTACTGCTGAGGACATAGCAAAGTTCAAAGTTGATAGAGCCTTAGACATTAAGGCAAAAAGAGTAGAGTTAGGGTTAGAGGAAGCTTCTGAGGGCGCGCCCTCTACTGACAATGTTCAACCCTCTCCTACTGCTATTCCTACTCAAGGCTCTCCTCCTACAAATGTAGTTCAGGATGCACCTCCTTCACCCCCCAAGGTTATCTCTTCTTCTCCCCCTAAGGACGCGCCTTAGGATTTCAGTCTTTTAAACCTGTTTCGTATGTACTCAACTTTTAAGGTGCGGGTCCTTTGTAAAACCCTGCAATTTGTAACTCCTAACTTTTTAATGCCTTTTAAACTTTTGCTATGCTCATTATTTATCTTCATGCTTTTATTTGTTAAACTCTTCAAATTAGGGCGCGCCCTTGATGTCTTGACCAAAATTAAAGATTCTTCAAACTCTTCAAATTTGTTAAACACAAAATTCTTCATTCATACTGAGGGCGCGCCCTAAGGCACTACCCTTACATAGCAAGTCTTCATACATGCTGAGGGCGCGCCCTAAGCACGACCTCTTGACTTCAATCAAAATGCCTTCAAAATAGTTGAAATAATCTCAGATATACTTTATTAAACTTCAAATAATCTCATCAGAACAAGGGAAGGTATACATGTTCTACCCCCCGAGCTAAGGAGAATAAACTTCTAAATAATATGGAATAAAAACAGCAAGTCTCAACTAGAACTAAAGAAGGCGTATATGTACTACCCCCCTAGACTAGGAGAAAATTCATTTATACTAGTTTATAACTTAAATATAAGCCTTCATACAATAGGGGGTCAAAGCCGCATCCTACTGATAATACTTTCTCAAATGCTCTGCATTCCATGCTCTTGGGATTATGTTGCCATCCAAGTCTTCTAGATGATAAGTTCCTTCCCAAATGATAGACTTGATCTTGTAAGGTCCTTCCCAATTGGGGCCAAAAACTCCATGTGCTGCTATTCTTGTATTAGGCATAACTTTCCGCAGAACTAAATCACCTACCTTAAAAGGCTGAATCTTCACCTTCTTGTTATAGTACCTTGCAGCCCTCTGCTGATAAGTTGCCAACCTCAACTGCGAGTTAGTCCTTGTCTCCTCCAGAAAATCAAGATTTAGCCTTTGGTTCACCATATTCGATTCTTCCTCATAAAAATCTCTTCGGAACGACCCTGCTCCAATTTCCACTGGAACCATTGCCTCGCACCCATAAGATAACATGAATGGAGACTCTCCAGTTGTGGTTCTTGGAGTTGTGTTATACGACCATAAAACCATAGGAAGTTCCTCGGGCCAATTCCCTTTACTTTCTTCCAATTTGGTCTTCAAAGTGTGCTTGATTATCTTGTTGATAGCTTCAGTTTGCCCATTACTCTGAGGGTGATATACAGCTGCAAATTCTTTCTTGATTCCTAAATCTTCACATAGCTTTCGCAACTCTTTGCTATCAAACTGCTTTCCATTATCTGAAACAAGCTTGTAAGGAATCCCGAATATGCACACAATAGAGTTAAACACAAAATCCTTGATTTTCTTCGCTGTTATCTTGGCCAAGGGCATTGCTTCCGCCCACTTGGTGAAATAATCCACAGCCACAACAGCGTACTTGACTCCTCCCTTAGACTTAGGGAGTTCTCCAATAAGATCAATTCCCCACATAGCAAATGGCCATGGACTCATCATAGAAGTCAAAGTAGTTACGGGAATCGTTGAATAATTGGCAAACCTCTGGCATCTATCGCATGCCTTAACAAACTCATAGGCATCCTTCTTCATAGTAGGCCAATAATAACCTTGCCTTAACACCTTCATTGCCAACGAACCACCCCCCGAGTGATTGCCACAAATTCCTTCATGTACCTCCCTTAGGATATAATCGCAGTCATCCCCATCTATGCACTTCAGAAGCGGTTGATTGAAACCTCTCTTGTACAGAATTCCATCATACTCCACAAACCTGGCAGCATGATATCGAAGACGCCTTGCTTCAATTTTATCGCTTGGGAGAATCCCCCTACGGAGATATTCTAGAATTGGAGTCATCCAGGTGACTGACGGAGTACTCTCCACTTCCATAACTTCCACCTCTGGAATACTTGGCACTTCTTGAATTTGTAGAGGAACTGTTCCTAACAACATAGCATCCTTCTGGGATCCTAGCTTAGCCAAAACATCTGCAGAGCAATTTTCATCTCGAGGAATGCATTCCAACCTTACTTCACAAAACTTCTGCATTAATCGTTGTGCACACTTCATGTAGAGCTCTGTCCTTGGACCTCTACACTGAAAACCCCCTTTGATCTGCCTGACCACTAAGTCTGAATCACTTGATACAACCAAATTTACTACTTTCATTTCCAAGGCCATTTTCAATCCATTAATCAAAGCTTCATACTCCGCATCATTATTAGTTGCCTCGAATTTGAAATGAATAGCACTCATTAGTCGTTTTCCTTCAGGTGTCACTAAAATTACACCTGCACCCGCTCCTCCATTGTTTACAGCTCCATCAACGTGCAACCTCTACCAAGGTTGGGGAATTTTCTCAATAGGGCGCGCCCTCGTAGGAGGAAATCCTTGTTCTGCTAACACAATTGACTTTTCCTCGGCTTCTGAATCAAACTCCAAGATAAAATCCGCTAAAGCCTGACCTTTAATTGCTGTTCTTGGCGTATATTCCAAATCAAACTGCCCTAATTCAATGGCCCATTTCAACATTCTTCCTGAAGCTTCTGGTTTGTGAAGAATACTTCTCAATGGATAAGCAGTACGAACCTCGATCCTATGAGCTTGAAAGTAAGGACGAAGTTTCCTAGCCGCCAAGATTAAAGCGAAAACCAACTTTTCCATGCTGGTGTATCGAGTCTCTGCATCATGCAAACGCTTGCTCACATAGTAAACCGGGGACTGATGATCAACCTCTTCCCTCACCAATACTGCACTAATGGAGTATTCTGATACTGCCAAGTATAATATCAAGGTTTCTCCCTCCACGGGCTTGGCTAAAAGCGGAGGATTCCCCAACTGTTCTTTAATTTTCTGAAAAGCATCTTCACACTCAGGAGTCCATACAAAATCTTCGGAGGCCCCTTTGATTGCCTTGAAGAACTCTCTGCATCTATCCGAAGATTTTGACACAAAGCGATTTAGCGCTGCAATTCTCCCAGCTAAACTCTGAACTTGCTTCACACTGGATGGAGATTTCATGTCAAGTAAGGCTTTAATCTTGGCTGGATTCGCCTCAATCCCGCGATGATTAACCATGAACCCCAAGAATTTTCCGGATTCCACTCCAAACACACATTTTTGAGGATTCAACTTCATTCTGAACTTCCTCAATACTCCGAACATTTGTTCCAAATGCTTTACATGGTCCTCTGCCCTCAAAGATTTGACAAGCATGTCATCCACATACACCTCCATGGTTTTCCCTATCAGATATTTAAACATCATGTTCACCAACCTCTGATAAGTAGCTCCAGCGTTGATCAAACCAAATGGCATTCCAATATAACAATACAAACCTCTATCCGTGATGAAAGAAGTGTGTTCTTGATCAGGCTCGTACATGGGAATTTGATTATAGCCTGAGTAAGCATCCATAAAACTCAACAGAGCGTGGCCAGCGGTAGCATCCACCAACTGATCAATTCGAGGGAGAGGAAAACTATCTTTAGGGCAAGCCTTGTTCAGGTCCGTGAAATCCACACAAGTCCTCCACTTTCCATTAGGCTTCTTGACAAGAACAGGATTAGCTAGCCAATCGGGGTAATATGATTCTTTGATCAAACCAACATCTAGAAGTCTATCAACTTCCTCCTTCAATGCTATAGCTCTCTCTCCACTTACAGGTCGACGTTTCTGACGGATCCCTTTCTTGGTAGGATCTATGTTCAAATGATGACACATAATCTTTGGATCAATTCCTACCATATCAGCATGACTCCAAGCAAATACATCCAGATTATTCAAAAGAAAATTAGTGAGCATTCCTCTCAACTTGGAATTCAATTGAGATCCAACTTTCAAAACCTTACTTGAATCTTTTTCATCCACCAAAATGGAAATAGTATCCTCTGCAGGGCCAGTCTTTTCCACAGGTTGTGGGGTTCTCGGATCAAGATCAAAATCAAAACTTCGAGGATCCTCGATTGGTGCTGCATCCTTGGAGGGCGCGTCCTCTTTAAAAGGGAAGTCTTCCTCAACAAGGGTATGCATCAATCCTTCAAGTAACATTCGCCTCCCTTCAACCTGTTCACCTCTGATATTAACTGTAATTACCTCCTCCGAGTCTTCTTCAATTTCCTCCAGAATTCCATCCTGAAGATCATCCAACACTGGAATACAATCCTCAGGGTGCGCCCTATAACAAGGCGTTTCTTCCTCTGGTTCTTGAACAAGATAATAGACTTTCACTTCTTCAAGAGCAATACTCATAACTCCAGAATCATTCTCACGGAGGGCGCGCCCTCCATCCTGCTGTCTCCTGAACCCTTTAATTGCCTTATGATAACAATCTCTCGAGTCATGCTGGGATCCTCGAATTGTTCCCACACCATTTGGCGTAGGAAACTTCATTGCAAGATGATAGATGGAGGTCACAACCTTCATTTCTTTCAACAAGGGACGTCCCACCAAAGCATTGTGTGATGATTCCACATTCAAAATCATGAAATCCATCATTTGTGTTACAGAAAGGGTCCCTTCCCCGAGAGTTACTGGTAATTTGATAGCTCCCATGACCTTTACAGATTCGCCCGAAAAACCATAGATCCATCCGTTATCCTGAATCATATCCTTGTCTAGAAGTCCCAGCTTTTGATAAGTACTATAATACAGAATATTCACCGAACTCCCATTATCAACAAAAACTCGATGTACATTCTTGGACCCAATCTGAATTGCCACCACCAAAGCATCATTATGAGGATGGTGTACCCATCTCGCCTCTTCTTCAGTAAAAGTGATATCAGCAAGCTCCCCTTTGAACAATTTAGGTGGCCTCAACTCCAGACTATTCACATTTGTAAGAGGTCGATATCTCGCTTCTCTAGTGTATCTCTCCATAGCGTGATTGCTGTCACCTCCCAGGTGGTGTCCACCAAAGATAGTATGAATGCTTCCTTCCTTCACAAACTTCTTCTCTTCAGGCCTACCATCCACATGGGGGGCGCGCCCTCCATCTCTCTTATCAGGATTCTCCTTATGTTTTTTCACCTCTCTGACAATCCATTCTGTTAGATATCCTTCCTTGATTAAATCCTCAATCTCATCCTTCAATTGACGGCACTCATGAGTATTGTGCCCAGAAGATTCATGGAATTCACAATATTTCCTTTTATCTTTACTTTGCCAAGAAGAAAGTGGCTCTGGCTTCCTGAAGAATCCTTTATTTTTGTTCACTTCAAAAATATGTTCAATGGAGGCGGCTAGGGGTGTATAATTACCCGGCCTTTGATCATAAGTGTAAGTATCTGGGGGACCCCAGTTTCTGCCAGATTCAGTTAAGTTCACACGATTGGCTCCTGTTGCTACCCGGCGAGTTGGACTAGGAGACATATCCTTCCTCTTTCCGACCTTTACCTTAGAACTGTTTTGACTATCAGTCTTTCGATTATCTGCCAAAGATTGTTCCACAATCTTGAAAGATTCAGCTTGTGCAAACACATCGGCCAATGTCGGTGGATCTCGTCCTTGGAGATGTTTCCAGAAATCGGTTCCCACTGATAATCCAGCAATTAGAAAACTCTTGAGTGTTTCATCAGTTGCTCCTCTCACCAGAGTTGATTCCGAGTTAAACCTTTTGAAGTAAGATTGCAGACTCTCTCCTTCCCTCTGCTTGATATTGGCCAAAGTTGTGACGGGAGGAGCGTATTTCACTGCTGCCTGGAATTTAGTCAAAAACAAATTCCTCATTACCTGCCAAGATGTAATAACTCCCGGGCCAAGTTTCTGAAACCATTGCTGAGCACTCTCCCTGAAAGTGGCTGCCAACAATCGACACCTAGCCAGCTCTGTCACTTGATAGACATCCATCTCGATGTCAAAGCGTCCGAGGAATTCGACAGGATCTGCATTTCCATGAAAGCGCAAATCATTTGTCATAGATCTATACCCAGTAGGAAGCTGCGCCTCTCTTACTTCAGTTGAGAATGGAGAGGAAGTTTGTGCAGTAGCAGATATTCTTCCTCCATCCAAGTGAACAAGGAGCTTCTTCAAATCATCCACATTGAAAGTTCCAACCCCGGGAACATTCTGAATATTTGGTTGTGCCACAGTTTGAGTACCCCTTGGAGGTGGAGGTGGAGGTGGAGCCGCTGTCTCCACACCTCCTTGATTCCCTGCTTGTGGCTGAACAACATCCTCTTGAGTTTGAGTTTGTGTTTGCTGACCTTCTGGATTTCCATGAGGTTGCGGATTCCCCTGAGAATTTCTCTGATATTGTTCTCCTGAGTGAGGGCGCGTCCTCGATCTAGACTCATCAGAAGTACTTGGAATTTGATGATTACGGGGAGATATTCTACTTGAGGGCGCGCCCTGATAATGGGGGCGCCCATCTCCTTGATACCCTTCCCTTCTTTTATCACCGTTATCACGGTTTCCTCTTGCTCCAGTGTTGTGCTGATGAAGAGTTTGTTTAGATCCAAGGGGCCGCGACCTGTTGTGAACAGGGGGCACGCGCTGTGGATTATTATTGCGAGCAAGAGATCGCTCATGTCCAAGGGGCCTCGACCTGTTGTCAGGGGGCGCGCACTGTGGATCATGACTCTGTGGAAGGGCTCGCTCATGTCCAAGGGGCCTCGACCTGTTATCAGGGGGCACGCGCTGTGAATCATGAGGCCTTGATTCCAAATGCTTACTTTTCTTCTGCTGCTCAAGGAGTACCATCCTTAAATCATCATCACTAAGCCTTATTCCAAGGCATTCCTTCAAACTGGCATAATCTCTCCTTTCCCTAGCCATTTGCTCTTCATCCCTTTGGATCTCACCTAGGGTGCGCCCTGAACGATGAGGATGAGGATGAGGGCGCGCCCTCTCTTGGGGATTTGACAACCTGCGCTCAGAATTATCTTCACTAGGATACTCAACAATAGGATCTGAATAATCTAACCTTCTAGGAGTGATCAGCTGAAATCTCCTTTCCTGATTTTCCTCCCTCCGGGAATCTTCTTCAATCTGAGGGGATTTGCCCGACCGGCGATGATTTCGCGGGATACTCCGAGATTTCCTCCTAGATTCTTGCACTTCCTCCACAGAACTCAACCTGGCTCCGAAACTATTTATGGCATCTCCCATACGATACAACTGTTCCATTAATGCCGCGTTACTGATAAGAACGGGCGGCTGGCCACCACCGGTGGCTGGAGTTCCATGGTGGTGTGGAGGAACAGGGATTTCCTCCGGAACATAAGCTTCGTGACGAGCTTAGTTACCCCCCAAGCTATCTTCAGAATCGTAATAATCCTCTTCGTGAGAACCTCCGCGTTGGTTGTGAGACATCTTTTCCTCCTAAGATGAAGATCTTGATTGGCTGCCCTCCTTCTAGCGCCAATTTGTTGACAGAGGAATTTGGTAACAACAAAATTCGAGGTACTTCGCCGAAAACAAGATCTACAGCGGTGGTTTTTTGCCGAAAAGGGTGGTGGCTGTTTGTGATTGGTGGCTGAGATTGATAGGGTTAGTGGCGGCTATTCAGAGCTCTCGACTTCCAACCCCTCAATTTGCCTACGTACCTCTATATTTATAGAGGATCAAGCCAGACGTAGTTCTTGGAGAATAAGAAACCCAAATGGGCTTGGATAACGGACCAGCTTCTGGAATGTTCTACTATGAGGCCTAACCACAAAAGGCCCAAGGCTCATCCAAGATCTCAAGACTTCACAGATAAGGAAACTTCCCCCGTCGAGGACTAGTCCTATCCGCTACCAGCTATTTCTTGATTTCAAGGATGTAGGTATAGCCGTGGTTTACCCCAAGTGCAGAACACATCCCTGTCCCCCGAATGAGAAGCACCCACCAGATAGCAGGACAGGTGATCCAGAGCTTTTGGGTGCAAAGTGCAGGATTACTCCAAAGTTCCCCAATGAGGGCGCGCCCATTGGCTACAGGAACAGAGCTCCCAAAGCACACACCAAAAAGTCCCCATCTTTCCACCTTAGGGCGCACGGATGCTTCCCTTAGCGTCTAAGAAGGGTCCTTATATCCAGGCAAACCCCTGGAGGCCTTCTGCGACGGACATCCCCCTCTTGAGATACGACAGGAGGGAATTCTTCAACAATTGAACACGAAATCGACATTATTATCATCTTAGAATTCCAGCATAACCCAGGGCGCGGCCTAAACCCCCAGGGCGCGCCCTAGCTTCTGTAAAACCCTAATTTGTTCCCTGAAGTCCCCAATTAAATTTATTATTGACCCGAATCCATCTTGAAAATACCCGAACCGAATTTTGGCTATAACACCCGCCATTTCTCCGGCGAGCTCGCCATTAACGCCGGCCAACATTCGCCCTCACTGATTTCTAAACCAAATCACACGATTAAGGTCTCAAAACGAAGCTTATAGCTCACACAATCAAACCCCTAACACCTCTTATACGAACAATCAAAAGATTTCAAGAACGAATCAATACAAGATTTCGAAATAAACCTTAACTCGAACTACAATATCAGCACCAGAATGACACAATCATTGATGAAAAACGATTATATCTCATCCCGTACTACTATAGGAATCCTCAGAACAATCAGAAAATCAAAGAATCAAAAACCCCTAATTCAATAATTATGAACCCTAAAATTCGAATAATCATAATAAAAATTATAAAAATTCAAGATGATAACCTGGGTATGATTTGATGGCAGATTATGATAGTAGAGATTGCAAACTTCGAGATTCGGCTATTCAAAGATTAAATTATGAATCCTAATATTTTTGTGTTTTTTTTTCGAAAATTAAATAAGAGAACAAAGATTATTAAAATTAAGAACCTTGAACTAGTGGGCTTCAAATTTTTTTTTAATTAAAATTAAGATTATAAAATTTTTTAAAAATTTTTTATGAATTTATTACGTTTTTTTTTGAATTTTTATGATTTTTTAAGATTTTTATAATTTTTAAAAGTTTTTATAATTTTTAATATTTTTTTTAAAGTTTTTATAATTTTAATTTTTTTATGAATTTATTACGATTTTTTTGAATCTTTTATGATTTTTTTAAAGTTTTTATGATTTTTTTTAAGTTTTTAATAATTTTTTGTAAAAAAATATGGTTGTGCTGATGTGGCGTCCACGTGGCAGGCTGACAGTGCATCACAGTCAGCATTTTAACAGTCAAACTGACAGAGCCAATTCTTGACTGACGGCGATGGGGAAAAGAGAAAAAATGGAAAGTGCACTGATGCCTTCGATACTACAGTAGGCTAAACGGAAATTTTACAATAGTACAGTAGGGAAAGTGAGCTTTTGCCCTTTCTAATTGTGGATAGTGTAGTTAAGAATTGTGCTAGTTGTGTTAAAAATTTTAAATAAAATTATAATTTTGTAAACAAATTTGTTTACATCTTTAATTGTGCAGGGTTATGGATTTTATTTAGATAAATTACAATAGGTGATGGCCCTAAATGCCCACCTCCCAAAACATTTGGTTCGAAATACCCATATTCGGGATGGAGGACCCTAAATACCCACGGGACATGCATGTGGGAAAGGAGTATCCGGACACTTCTTTGACACATGCATGTCCTTCATAAAATAAATTCTGGAGAACTTGGGCAGCTTGGGATACGCATGTCGTAAATGCGTGACTTGAGATGCGCATTTACAACATGCGTATATTCAGTTACTGTTCATCGTCTCCAACCTCGTCGATATTGATTTTCCGGCCAAAATTTTTGGCACAATCGTTCACCACATTCCTGGACTCTTGCACTATCACACGATTACCAAAATGATCGTCTCTTCACCCTCTACATGCATGTACCAGTAGTTTTCAATTTGTTTCGTCGGAAATAAAAGCCCCAAAACGAGCTCGATTTTCCGATTCATTTTTCGATATGCTCATGTACGCCCCTGTGGGGCCAGATATTAACAAATAAGTATGGCAAGTTTAAGAGGGAGCTGTGGGCATCGTTTTGATGTCCTCAGTTTTTGTGGAGGTTGCCGGAGGAGATTGAACGAATTTGGACGATTTTTGGGAGATTTTTGGTCGTCGGAGCTCAGGAGCGTTTTCTGTGAGAATGACATCATCTAACATCATCACGCATCTTGCGTGACTTGTGATACGCATTCTCAGAATGCGCATCCCAGTACACGCATTTGCAAGATGCGTGACATGTCGGTATTTTGGGCCGCGTTTCCGCATATCAGTATTTCAGGCCTTAGGTCCCCAAATCTAGGCATTTTGGACATTTTCTCTATTTTATATTATGGTTCGTCACTTGATCTTTTCAACACATTTTGAAGTTTCTTTGATATATACTCAATTGCTATTTCCAATATCTCTAAACATATTCACTTAAGAATTAAAATTGAAAAAGAAAATTTAATTTAATAATATGCTTAAAAATATTTTGAGCTACATGATAGAAAGTTAAACGAACTACTAATAATTTAAAATTGGAAGAGAATTTTAATTGTTTCACTTTATAATGGAATTACGAAATTGATAAAATGGTGATTACGGAACTACCGTAATTTAAGTTGGGACTTAAGTTATTTAAAATTTGACTTTAAAAATATGCATAGGTATGATAAATTAAAAAGAATTTAAAATTTAAACTTGATTAAATGAGGTGATTTTTTAACAAATTATTTTACTTTTATAATTTATAAAACAGATTTTAATATCACCATTTATATTTATAAATTTTGGTTTTGATTTTTAATTGTAAAATTAAATTTTTATTAAATTGTATTGTCGTCTCCATAACCACTGCCACATCGCCGACCACCCCCCCCTTCAATCATCTCCGATCACCTCCTTCTTCTCCATCTTCGTCATTTTTCTTTGTCTATTTTTTTTCTCTTTTCTAAGTCCCGTAGAGCACAACTCCGTCACCATCGTCAGAAAAGACAAAAATACTAGTTTTACCGAGAGTTTCAGTAGCATCAGAAGCGGTAACATTAGTAGCAGTGGTCGATTGCATTCGGATGCTATAACTGAAGAAAATGATGATGGTTACTTGTTTGACTGGGAGGCTGTTGTCGAGGCGTGTTTTGACCTCATGCCACACATGCAATGGCATGGGATGGGAGGGGGGCTTATTTTAAAATAAATAGTTATATCATATTGTATGTTTATTAATTTCTATATATAATATAATATACAATATAAAAACTAAAAAATAAATATTAGAAAATACCACTAATATATCTATTTTTGTAATAACAAAAACCAAAATATCACAATTATCTATAGGATTATAAACCCCATTTAGTCTGGGAGGTAGATTATGTAGTGATGTGTCAAATTATACCTAACCGCAAGCGCACGATGTCTATTGCTAGTACAAATGGCAAGCAGGTCGAATCCACAAGGAGACAGGTTCTACTAATTCCTTTTCAGTTATCGCTAATTGTTTCAAGGGTCAGACGAATATGTGAAATTATTAATTAACTATTAAACTAAATTAACACTAAGTAAACAGATGATAAACAAATTATTTAAAACCTAGGGCAATCAGGTCCACCATGCTTACACAATTGGCTCTTAAGCTAAAGCAATCAATGTGATCCTATAACTAGAGTATGTTAATCTCTTTCAAGCATTAACACTCTCGAAACATTCAACACAATTAACCACTTTTAGTAATTCAATCAATCAGGTAATTAGAGTCAAGTTAATCTCTTCCAAGAATTAACGCTCTCAGAAATCCAATGATGCTTCCGCACTCAAATTCAATTCTGCTAATCGTATGTGTGCCTCTAGTAAGTAAATCTCTCGATCCATACCCCTATTTGCATATAATTAATCCATGATATTGGCCAATTACACAAATTAATGATTAAAACATGTCAATCAGAATTAACCATAACCAATCAAACCACTATGAAAATCATGCCAATATTAGTGCAAACATGGCTTCCCTTTAAGCCCTAGAAATAACTACTAGCTAATAATTAAACAAGTAAAACAACTAGTAAAACGAGAAAACATAATTAAACTAATAAGAACAAAGAAAAGATTAAGAGAACAAAACCTTCAAACTTCAATGTTGTCACCTAAAAGAAGAGTCATGGTGTTTCTCTACATCTCCAACTAATAATAATACTAATCTACTCTAAACTATATTATCTGATCTAATATTACCTCCTAATAATTTACATCCTCAATAATTTGTCCCAAGATGTGTTTATATAGGCTCTAAAAGTCTTGCCCAATAAAAGTATTTTAATACTCTAAATAAATTACAAGTAGGATTCCATAACTGAATAGGATTCCTTGTAAAATTCGTCACTTCTTTTTCTCCTCTGTTTCTGGGCTCTTCCAGTTGGATTTTGCTTACTGGACCACCTCTGAATTAAAGATAATTCTACAAGCTTCGCGTGGACAGCTTACGGGCCTCAAACGGACTTCTAGAACTCAAGATATGGCCAAAACAGTGTAGAACAGCCATTGTAGCCCAATAATACGAATTTTCTCCTATTTTATCTCCAAAATAGCTCTTTTTGCTCCAAATCCTTCCAAGTCATGAATTCTTTATTTCCTACAATAAAACAATCAAATCTATTAAATAAAAATCCAAATCAATGCAAAACACAATAAATATGAGAATAAAATCATCTAGAATATATATAAAAATATACTCTATCAAACATCCCCACACTAAGCATTTGCACGTCCTCGGGCAAATAAGTGAAATAAAAACTAAGTCCTAATAAACATCACTTTCGTAGATGACACGATTGCATTGAGCATATGCAACAAGCCGTTAAACCCCTAGGAAGCCCTAGTAGGACGAGTGTTGTCTCGTGAGGGTTTATAGTGAATATACCCACAAAATTCATCTAACCATGCAAAAGATCAATGCTAACACAACACCACACACACAAGTCCTCTCATGCCACATCAACTTAAGAATCAAAGCAAACATACGATGTCTTGGTGTCGAAAGTGCAAGTATTCACGTAGTCTACTCAACCAACATGCAGAAGGTCATAAAAATTCATGTCAAGTGTAAAAATCGTTGGTAATCATGCTAAGCCCACAAGAAATACATCTTTAAGTCTAAACCCGGGATCTCCTATGCCAAAACAAGTAATAACTCACCTTTCACTCAAAAACGAATATTCACTCAAGAACAAGGTTAAGTGTATCACTCAATTCCAACAAAATCATAAACACAACTTGACACTCGCAATCAATCTCACTCTCAACACAACATACATCACTGATGACAATCAAAAGGTCTTTATTCGGGTTGTAGCGTGGGCTAGGGACCAGGTATGTCAAGTAAAGCTAAAACAGGTTAAATGTCAAAAGCTAGTACCCAACAATAATCATTATTCAATTCCCTTTCTATTAAAACAAATACTTCCCCACACTTGGATTTTTCAATAACCCTTACATAATAACTTGACTAGTCGAATGAAGAAGGATCATACAAACATAAGAATGCTCTCAAATTTATTTTTTTCTTCTTTTTTTTTTCTCTATTTTCTATTTTTTTTTCTTTTTTTTTTTTCTGAGAGCTAAGGAATAAGCACAATGATCCATAGATATTATTATGAATTTCGACTAACAAGCATCGACCAAAATCAATATTCCCCAATAGTATGATCATCAATAAAACCCCCCCTTTTTTTAACACCTTATTACTCCCTTAAGCACGATACTAGCCTTTGACAATTTAGGTTCAAATTCAATGTAAGGCCAATAGAATAAAAAGGATAATGGCAAGTAATGTGGTGTGTCACCGAAAGAATAGGATTAAGCTCAACGGGTTGACTAATTGATCATGTATAAAAGGTGTGGAAATATGGGAAATACGAGGTTATACCTAATTGCCTTTATCATCTTATCATCAAGTAATATCATGCATTTCAAGAAAGATCTCAAGTAAGTGCTAGCAATGTAAACAACATGTGGACACTCAAGCAAACGAAAAATCATGCAAAAGATATGCATATAGGCTCAAAACTCACTTGGTGTGACAAAACATAATCAATCCCAAGTAACAAGACTCTCTAACGCACCTACTTGTACTCAAAGCATGAAAACCAAGTCATCTTGCACATATTCATGTCATTCTAATCACTTACAACATCCAATTAAGTCTACCAGCTTCAACTTGCTAGTGAAAGTGTGTGCACAAGAACAAAGCACGTCACTTCTCAAACAAAAACGTCAAGAACACAAGAATTCTATGCATGCATGGGTGTATCAAGCAAAATACAACAACTAATCAAATTGCATGGCTAGAATTATTTTTGGTATTTTTAAGTTTTTTAATTTTTTTTGGATTTTTAAATTTATATTTTCTTTTTTTTTGGATTTTTTTTAAACATTGAGAACTCATCCCCACACTCAAGCGGTTCATTGTCCCCAATGAACTAATGAACAAGATACAAAACTACAACTAAAAACAAAATAAAACTACACTAAAAAAAAAAAAAAACTCCCCTGGAATCAAGATGTCAGGTGTGAAAACCACCCCTCATTCGCTTAGGCGCCATAATAATCAAAACTCCACTCAACAATAGCTTC
Source organism: Kitagawia praeruptora (assembly GCA_037693485.1). Lineage (NCBI taxonomy): Eukaryota > Viridiplantae > Streptophyta > Magnoliopsida > Apiales > Apiaceae > Kitagawia > Kitagawia praeruptora. The sequence goes on along the minus strand of CM075353.1, from coordinate 43,072,980 downwards.
ACCAACAACCACCAAGAAATATCCTACCAAAAAAATCACCAAGCAATATCACACCAAAAATACCCAATTAACAAGAATAATACAAAACCCCAATTTACAAGAACACAAATTCGTAGTAAAAAAAAAAATTAAAATAAAGAAGAGATATCCCAACTACAAATCAAAGAGGTGAACTTGTACTAATTTTCCCCCAAACTTGAATTTTTAGAGATGCAGAGAAGGAAGATAATAAATTGGGTGTGTATGTATGGGTATATATAGACAATGGAGTGATAGGATGAATATATAAATTTTAATGTAAAAAGGAAAAATTTTGGATGGGATTTGAAATTTGATATGGGATAGAATTAGAATTTAATGAATTAAAGAAAAAGAATTAGAAAAGAAATAGGTTTAGAATTTTTAAGGAGAGATGGGGGGGTTTTGGATTTGAAATAGGAAAAGAATTAGGGGTAGAGATGATTAAATAGGAGTATAAATAGAATGGGGTGGAGAAATATTTTTTTTTTTTTTATAACAGAGGTCGCACAACACTGAACAAACAAACACTGAACAGGAGACACACGCTAAATTTTTTTTTTTTTTCTGATTACACGCGCAAGCTGCGCGCGTGGCACGCAAATTGCCCCAAGACCAGTTGCGCCACCGCAACTTGCGCATCCCCAGCGCAAGTTGCCCCTAGTCCAGTAACGCATTCTCAGATTGCGCCTCAACCCGCTTCCAGACCAGTAACGCAGGCGCAACCTGCGTTACTCACCAAAATTCGATTTTTTTTTTTTTTGAAAAAACAACAATTTTTTTTTTTTAAGAAAACAGGAGAAGGAATAATGTACACAACAAGGCTTGGAATGAACAAATAACTAAGCAATTCTACTATATATGAAAGAGAAGGAAAAAAAATACTCCCCTATGCAAAAGCATGAAGTGCACCGATCCTCCAATGAAATCTTGGGTTGCCTCCCAAGCAGCGCATATTTAGAGTCATTAGCTTGACCTCCTTAAAAATACTCCGGTAAAGGCGTAATATCCACTTTCTCGATCATAAACTCGTCACCACAAAAAGTATCAAGAACATATGTGGTTGTCTTTATCCTGCAGAAAGTCTCCAAACAAGCATCAGTAAAATAAAATATGTCATTAATAAGCAATAGAGAGTTAAGTGCTTGTACAGTTTTGGAAAACTTTGTGATAAAACAGCGATAAAATTCAACACCACGAAAATATTGAACTCCCTTGACATAAGGTGGAGGTTCTGGTGGTGGCTTTTCTCCACTCCTCACTTTCACTGGAGCCATTCGGACATCTTGGCTAATAAGACACTTCCATCTTCTCCCTCTTCTCGAGCTTGAAACGTATGAGCCACTTTGTATGGATCCTCAACCAGAATTTGAGAAATATCATCTTGGACAATATTTGTTATCACATCAACCTTGAAATAAGTGTTCTTGAGCAAAGAAGCCTTGTAAGTAGAGGCTAGATCGAGAGCAAATTTATCAATACATGGTAGCTGAGTCACAGGTTGTGGAAGAGAAACAACAACCATCTCTGTATTGCTTTCCTTTGTAGCCTCATCATCAGTCACATTGTCCTTGGTAGCAGCAACATCATTGATCTCGTCATCGGTGGCATGCTCCTTCTCTTTATCAATGGCCTCATCATCAACATACATGGAGAAACTATCATATTCCTGATCGCTTGTGAGATTGATAGCAGTCAGGTCCTCTTCGGATCGGATAGATGATGATGGTAAATAGTCGAGCTGCCCTGTAGTAGAAGAGTTAGCCAACTGTGCAATTTGAGATTCAATCGCCAAACTTTGAGTTTCTAATTCTTTGATTGCCTCGGCTTGTTCTTCAGAACTCTTTAGCAGTTTATTCAGGATATCCCACATCTCATTTGTCTGATCAGCTTGCACATCTACACTGGATTGAGAAACATGTAGATCTTCTTGTAGAGGAGGATATTGATATTTTTGCTGTGGCGGCTGCTCATATGACTGAAAATATTGTTGCTCAAACTGTTGCTGATTATGATATGAAAAATTTTGAGCACCATTGTCCTGGTAGTAGAAATCTGGTTGATTCACGCATTCTTGATCAAAAGTGTTTGAATACTGATTGTACCCATATCCTTCTTCAAAAGAATTCATTTGTCCCAACTGAGCACTCTGAGAATTATAGATATTGTAAGAGCATTCAAAACCAAAGTGACCCTGCACACCGCAAATTTGACAGAAGTTGTAAGTTTTAGGGGCCACTTGTGACATCTCATTGATACTCATTGGACGCATAGTAGGCTCTGTAGGGTTGAATGAAGCAATTTCTCGAGTATGTGCCTCTACTAGGGAAGATAAGAGTGCAAAAGTATCAACTTCACCCATTGCAAACCTGTAGACACTCAACAAAGCCAAGAAAACGCAGTAAAATTCGCCTCAATTGGAACAAAGGTTCCAACGAGACAATGGAAACAATCTAAACAACTAAATTAAAATCAACAGAAACTCGCTGTCTCCCCGGCAGCGGCGCCAAAAACTTGATGTGTCAAATTATACCTAACCGCAAGCGCACGGTGTCTATTGCTAGTACAAATGGCAAGCGGGTCGAATCCACAAGGAGACAGGTTCTACTAATTCCTTTTCAGTTATCGCTAATTGTTTCAAGGGTCAGACGAATATGTGAAATTATTAATTAACTATTAAACTAAATTAACACTAATTAAATAGATAATAAACAAATTATTTAAAACCTAGGGCAATCAGGTTCACCATGCTTACACAATTGGATCTTAAGCTAAAGCAATCAATGTGATCCTATAACTAGAGTATGTTAATCTCTTTCAAGCATTAACACTCTCGAAACATTCAACACAATTAACCACTTTTAGTAATTCAATCAATCAGGTAATTAGAGTCAAGTTAATCTCTTCCAAGAATTAACGCTCTCAGAAATCCAATGATGCTTCCGCACTCAAATTCAATTCTGCTAATCGTATGTGTGCCTCTAGTAAGTAAATCTCTCGATCCATACCCCTATTTGCATATAATTAATCCATGATATTGGCCAATTACACAAATTAATGATTAAAACATATCAATCAGAATTAACCATAACCAATCAAACCACTATGAAAATCATGCCAATATTAGTGCAAACATGGCTTCCCTTTAAGCCCTAGAAATAACTACTCGCTAATAATTAAACAAGTAAAACAACTAGTAAAACGAGAAAACATAATTAAACTAATAAGAACAAAGAAAAGATTAAGAGAACAAAACCTTCAAACTTCAATGTTGTCACCTAAAAGAAGAGTCATGGTGTTTCTCTACATCTCCAACTAATAATAATACTAATCTATTCTAAACTATATTATCTGATCTAATATTACCTCCTAATAATTTACATCCTCAATAATTTGTCCCAAGATGTGTTTATATAGGCTCTAAAAGTCTTGCCCAATAAAAGTATTTTAATACTCTAAATAAATTACAAGTAGGATTCCATAACTGAATAGGATTCCTTGTAAAATTCGTCACTTCTTTTTCTCCTCTGTTTCTGGGCTCTTCCAGTTGGATTTTGCTTACTGGACCACCTCTGAATTAAAGATAATTCTACAAGCTTCGCGTGGACAGCTTACGGGCCTCAAACGGACTTCTAGAACTCAAGATATGGCCAAAACAGTGTAGAACAGCCATTGTAGCCCAATAATACGAATTTTCTCCTATTTTATCTCCAAAATAGCTCTTTTTGCTCCAAATCCTTCCAAGTCATGAATTCTTTATTTCCTACAATAAAACAATCAAATCTATTAAATAAAAATCCAAATCAATGTAAAACACAATAAATATGAGAATAAAATCATCAAGAATATATATAAAAATATACTCTATCATGTAGGAAGACAACTTTCTCTATTAGTTCGGTCCCCAAACGGCTAATAATCAATTAGTAATATTATGAAGCTCTTTCACTTAAGGACAAAGCGAATTGTCGAACTAGGAGCTCCTTCAAGTGTAAAAATAAGAAGAGTTTGCATGTAGATAGTGATAAATGCAGATAAAAAAACGAGGGGCCAAAATAATTAATAACTGAAATAATTTTAATTATATGTTTGAAATTATACTAGCGTTCTACCCGCGCTACGCACCGACCGATAAATTGTATTAATAAATTAATATAAATATATTATTTTTATTTTTATTTAGAAAATATATAATTTTATTGGAATGTTAATTAACGTAAGTATAAAATTACTTATCCATGAATTCATACCAATTGAATTAATATTAATATTATGAACTAATCATCAGTACAAATACAACCCCCGTTGAAAAGTTCAAAATCCCTCTTTATTGTTTTTTTAAAAATTTAGCTTTCATTTTATTTCTCTCTTTGTTAGAAAATATTTCTACGTATCATGTTAACAAATTTTTCACCCATATTCTAAGAATTCGTTATATTTATTAAATATCGAATCCTTAAAATATTTATTATATAAATTTATTGAAGATATTTGTATGGTCGTGGTTAATTTTTCGATTACATATTAAAAATGTGTAGAAACTTAATCCTCACGACTCCAATAAATCATTAGACTGTCTATCAAAAAAAGGTTGCATGTTTCAGCGATATGAGAAATGATATCTACTGTGCAAGATATATGAAACGAACATAGTTATAATAATAGAAACTTTCATCTAATCTAGTTTGCTGTGCGATTGTTCAATATCATTTTTATAAATTATATGTCCTTTTATTAATGAATTGATTTACTATAAAAGAAAATTTATCAACTAACCAAACAAATTCAATATATCGCGCTCTTGGAGTAACATATAATTGTTAAATTTTATGGTTATTGCACTTAGCTTATTTTAAAGACAACTTAAAATGTGCATTTTCAGTTTAGAAGTTTGTATTTTGGTTTTTTTTATTCTTTTCTAGTAAAACATGGAATAATAAATTTTAGTTTTCTTTTATTCTTAAAATAAGACATATGAAAATGAGTATCACTTTTTTTTTTTTTAAATTTGACTAACTTGTAAAAATAAGTTACTGTCCATAAAATTGAAATCAAGTGTGTAATATATAAACATATAATCACATGTTATATATATGTCCTTGTAATTAAGATTTTGGGCTAGATAACATTAAATTCATTTTCCTTTAACAGTGAGTATATTTTTCCTCCATATATAAGAAGAAATAGCTTATGTAGACCTGGCAAATCATTTTGTACACTCATGTCATGTACTTTAGGATCTTGAACGAAAATGCATGATATTAAATCGTGTACCCGAAATTAGAACACAAAATGACATTAAATTACACAAATTTTATAGTGTACACGAAATGAAATGAAATACGCGAATCGAAAAAATATAACAATTATATGAAATATTACTATGTATCCAAGTTATATATATAAATATATATATATAAATATATATATATATAATTATATGTCTTAGAATAACATTGAGATGTTACAAAACAAAACTAAGAGTAGCATGCATGGTGTAAAGTCTCCCAAACAAAATGAAACTCTCCTTTTTATTTTTTTCTTATTTCTCGTCAACAAATATCTCTCTTTGTGTAGAATCTTTCTACCAAGTTATTTAGTTTTCTTAACCATATTTCATGCTTTGTTGATATAAAAAAAATATAGTCAACCAACCAAGCGAATTCAATATATGCTCTTAGCTAGGTTAAGATATGGGAATTGATACTATTACTTTAATTGAAGAAATACAAAATTCAAAAATGCGCCCTTTTATTAAAAACAATATATAATTTTAAGTATATCAACCTTTTTATTTATCATTATTAATAATTTTTATAACAAAAATCGTAGCTGCTGCTATCCCTCTCTCTTTACCTTTCTCGAAATATGCTAAACTAAAGTTTAGGAGATGATATCAGTTTTTTAAGTTTTTTTCTTTAAATTTTTATATTGATTTTTCTTTATTTTTCAATAAAAATATCACTAAGAGTCTAGTACCCCATTGCCCGTTGGTGAATTTTATTTACCAAAATATTAGATTTTGTACTAACTCCTTGTAAATGATAAGCATTATTTTCTTTTCCTTTATTTTACTTTGGTTTTCACTAAATATCTCTCTTTATTGAGAGCCTAATATCCTGTTCGTGGATTTTGTCTACCCATATATTAGATTTTGTTATATTAGTTCATTGATTTGGATAGTATAGAATCACAGTCCTGGTCGGTTGTTTGAATACGTTATGACAAATCAGTTATACATATTCTTCATGTTTATAACAAATTGTTAGATTATCTTGCCGAAAAGACTGTATAATTTAGTAACATAAGCTAGAGATGTACCATAATTGAAGATCTGTTCAATGATTGGATAAAAAAATTAGTGATATAAATTACTATGTGTTTGTTCAATTTTAATTGTTTTTGTAGATGTTGTATGCCCTTTTATTGATGATTTTTGCAGGTTTGTTTATTTTTGTGTATGACATATGTCCTTTTATTGATGATTTATTATCAATAAATAAATAGTGATTTATAAGAAAATTTGTGCTAAATTGACCAATTTATTATGAAAATATTCACTAACAATATTTTCATTGACTCTGTAATATTTTTTATTTTTTGATTGATAATTTATACACCAAATAATGTAAAGTACTATTTAAGAGTATATTTAATATTTTTAATAATTCAAATATATTGTCAAGTCAAATTGTTTTTCCATTAATTATTGCATAGTTAAAAAAATTCGTAATTAAAATGTTAAAGATGATTGGTTTAAAATTCATTCTAACATTTTAATTGGTTGATTAGCTTTTTTTATGACTGAATTATTTAATACTTTGCATAACTTAAATTTTGAATGTGTATTTAGAATAGTATGGTAAATAGTTTTATATTGTTAATAATTTTTAATTTATGATTTTAATTGTACCTTATGATTTTGAATTGAAAGTTTGAGATATCAAAATATCTATTATAAATATTATAGATTCATGTATTAATCTACAAATTTTTAAATTAAATAATCATTGTATTTAGAATAAAATTGTTAAGTAATTACTTTATAAATATAATAGATTCATGTATTAATGTATAAATTTTAAAATTAAATAATTGTTGTATTTAGAATAAAATTGTTAAGTAATCACTGAATAACATTGACAACCCAACATTGTAAAAAAACATTTATCTATAGGCACACCTAATAATGTAAACAAATCAGTGTAATGTGATAAGGATTGATGCCTATAATTTAATAAGTCGCTGAATTATTGAAGTTTGCTACTGAATATTCTAATGGGAAGTAACTCTGAGAGAATCCAGACTGGGGATGATGATAACCTAAATCGTTTTTTTTTGTCAGAATCGTTTTTCTTTTAAATTTATTGGACAACTAAAACGCGACACATATAATACATATATACAATCGAAATAAAAAGATAATCTGTCCAAGATAGAATGCCATATAATTAAAAGATATAAATTAGTATCTTAACCGAAATTGATATGATTTAGCCATGAGAAGAAATGATGCATACACTTAGTTTATCAAAGTTGGCTAAGTTTGATGGGGAATAGAGAATAAGCGGTTTAGATTTCCTGTAATGTTTAAATTGATATAATAATTATATTTTTTAGTTTGTAAGAATTTTATTTTATATAAATTGTTTATTAGTTAACCGTTAAAATACAAATTAGTAGTTATTATGTTTAGTTAATTGATAAGAAAAAAAAATAATTGTTATTGAGTGTAACTTGATTTGAGTTTAGTCTTGGCTGAAACGTAAAATCTAGATCCAATAGAGAAACATGTTACATTAAGTTTAATTGATTTAAATTTAATAGATTCTGATTGATGTTAAAATAATTCACAATCTTGTGATTGGTTAACTAGTATATGTTAGATTCGGGTATCCTTTATTTTAATAAAGGATGTTCAAAAACAATTCATAACTAAAAGATATATAACCATATGTAATATACTGTTATGTGGATTTATAGAAAATAATATTTACGGTTAGTAGAATTAAAAACCATGTGATATGCGAAGTTATTAAATCAAGATATTTTATATTTAAATTTAATTTAACCGCGATTAGTAAATTAGAATAAGCATGGTGAATAATAAAATTTTTGTATATGATTGATTGATTTAAAGTTTGGAAGTAAATTCTGATTGCCTCTAAAATAATTTTAATTTTTTGATTGGTAAATTATTCACCAACCAATAATAATACTCTTATAGCGTATATTTAATAATTAAAATATATGTAGTGTTCGTTTATATGAATTTATTAACAAATTGTGAATAAATATATTTTTGAACCTTTTAAAAAATCGAGTTTTTGAAGATATGAATTTTATCCAAACTATTTAAAATTTGTTCAAATCCGATTTTGTAGTGTTGACTTATATGCTTTTATTAATTAATTTTATTAACATATTATGAATAAATATATGTTTGAATTTATAAAAAAAATCATATTTTTGAAGGTATGGATTTTATCCAAATTATTTAAAATCTGATTTCAAATTCGATTTTTTCAGATTTTTAATTAAGTTAGATTATAATTATTTAATATCGATTATAATTGTACAATATATATTATAAACATCATATGATAATATGATTGTGATTGATTTTATATTAAAAGAGTGGTTGATTAATGAATGATTAATTATGAAATTTAATTTAAAATATATAATTGTATATCATGATTGATTTAAAATTAAAATTGTGATTTTCTAGTAAATATTTTTTGATTTAAAAAATATGTATTTATGGATATGTCTAATAAAATCAATATTGTATTTAGAAGTGTTAACTAACCATGGTTAAAGTGGTAGGGTGAAATTGTAAATAAGGAAGGGTCTAAATTTTAGGAATTAGCTCTGATTGGTCCTAAAATAATTCCTCGATTATTATTGGTTAACTAACGTGTGGTAGACTCAGGTATTATAATAAAGGATTTACAATACATGCATTATTATTCAAAAGTTAATTGATGATTTTTTTCCCGAAATAGTAAGCAAAAATGAGGGTCAAAGACAAGTATTGAGTAATTTTTATGAAAAAAATGAAGAAAAATTCAAGAAAATTATGCAAAAACAAGATCACATATAAAAAGTTAAAAATATCGGAAAATTTTACAGTAGAAATGAATTGAATCATTGAATCCAGTAAATTGTGACCTATTAAACCAAAATTTATATTTAAATCATGTACCTAGGATACAAGCCAAATCTTGGGATGTGAGCCCATTTTAAAATTTTTGCATCGGGTGTTGATGCATTGCATTGGCGGCTTCAAACATTAAGCAGTAGAGCTTTTGATTTAGAGGGTGTTTGGGATTGCTTAAAATAAGTTACTTTTGACTTAATGGAGGTGTTTTTAACTTAAAGGAGAAAGTGATGTTGTTTACTTTAAGTTGAATGAAAGTGTTTGGGTGATTTTACTTAAAGTTAAATTGGGATTTAATAATTTTGACTTTAAGTGAAATTTGACTTAAAAAAATTTTAAATTCATAGTATTTAAACTTTACAAGAATTGTGAAAAAAGAAAAAAAAAACTCCATAAATCATAAGTCATAAGTACCTAAATGGAACTTATGACTTAAAGCGGGCTTAAAGCCTCATTTGCCAAACAATTCGAAATCAGCTTAAAGCCGGCAAAAGCAATAAGCAGTGTTGCCCAAACGGGCTCTTAGTGCATGTTTGGCTCACCTTTTTTTCTAGGGTTTATGAACTTATTTTCGGGTAAAAATTTTATATTTTGATAATTTTTTTTATAGAAGTATTTAATGTATGTTTGAGATTCAATAAATTGCAAAAATAAGTTGGAAAATAATTTGGAAAGTTAAGAATATCTAAATTTGTCTTAAAATAAGTTGACTTATTCTGGAAAAAAGTTTACCCAAACACCCCCTTAATGGAGGTATTTTTAACTTAAAGAAGAAAGTAAAGTTGTTTACTTTAAGTTGAATGAAAGTATTTGGGTAATTTTACTTAAAGTTAAATGGATGTTTAATAATTTTGACTTAAAGTGAAATTTGACTTAAAAAAATTTAAAATTCATAATATTTAAACTTTACAAGAATTGTGAAAAAAAAAACTCCATAAATCGTAAGTCATTAGTCAAAAGTACCTAAATGGAACTTATGACTTAAAGCAGTGCCGGACTAGCCAAACGGATCATTTCCTCCATAAAGCCTGCTTCTCCTTAAAACGGTGTTGCCCAAACTGGCAGCTAGTTAGGAATCATCTTTGGAAAAAGATTGTGTATTTTTGCAATTTTTTTTAAAAAATTTAGTATAATTACAATGAAAATGGTAAATTTATAAATAAATTTTCTTAAAAAATTACTTTTAATAATATATTTATCCAAAAACCTCTTCTTTTTTTTTGAAACTCTTTTTTTTATAAGCTAAATTTATCAAAAAAACCTCAATAAATATTATACAGTATAACCAGATATTTGGCCGAAAACTAATCTAGTTTTAAAACAAAAGATGTACGAATCGTCGAATCATCTAGGCATCTAGTCCAACATAACACGTGTAAGATTTATAGAAAGGTTTGACTTAAAAGTTACTGTAAAACCATACAGCATAAGCCATGAGGTGGCGAGGAAAACCGAACAGCATTTGTGAAAACGCATCACTGACAAATATTTCATATTTCATATTTCATTTAGAAAAAGAAAAAATCCACATTTCCATCCATTTCTATCTCAATCAAAATTTCCATAATTTTCTCAATTGGTTTAGTCTTCCTCCAGAATCAGCATTCGTACTTTTCATCCTTTTTTGAAAAACCTAATGGAAAACTAACGATTTCTTCATCTCCAGTATTATGGTTTAAGAGTTTTATCGCAATCTTCTGCAAAATCTTAATATAGAATTGTCCGATGGATTCTGTAACAAATTCTTCATCAGGTGCTTAATCCATTCTTTCATTCTTTGTTGTAAGTTATATTAATAATGTTTGTTATATGTTGATTTTTATCTTTGTAATCATCCAGGTAAAAAACGTCATGTGCGTAGTCAAAATATCGAAACAATTTTGGGGAGCATTAATAATGATGAAAATCAAGGTATTTATGAATTTGAAATCCATGTCTTAAATCTTCAGTAACTGTTTGACGTCCATGTGTTCCTTTGAGTATAGGTACAAAACGTCGAGTTCGTGGAAAGAATGTGGATAAAACATTGTCAAGTAAGGTTACTGATCATACATTAAAACCTATTTCTGAACCAATAGCTTATGCCACAAACACATCCCATGGTATATCTTTGTTATTTCTCTTTTCCTTCTTTTGCAAAGGTTTCCTATTTTCCCATGATATGTATTGATGTTAACAATGTTTGATTTGCTGTTTTCAATTAGTAGTCGGATGTGGACGTGGCTTACAGCAACAAATTCATTCTACTTCTTTAAATAATAAAGAGAATTGTAGTCCAAATTTACCAGCAAATAGGACGAGATCAAGACAACTGCCACAAAGTATACTTCAGAGTCCTGTTTCTTCACCATCAGAGAGTCAAATTTTTGAAACTACTCAAAAAAATGGTATTTGTTTCTTTTTTCATATGATTTAATATTAAGCTTTTCCAATATAATTTTTTCATACTATTATTTGAATGTAGTCCTTAAAGTTCATGCTTCTTCACCCTTGGACAGTCAAAGCATTCAAACGACTCCAAAAAATGGTATTTATGCATATTTTCTTTTGATTAAATATTAAGCTTATGCTATCTGATTTTTTATACTATTATGTGAATGCAGTGAGCAAAAGTCGAGTTCGTGGAAAAAATGTTGATAAGATGATGTCTGATGTACTATTATGAAATGCTGCCAAGTCTAGACCTCCTTTGGCAACAATTGATCAAAATTTGTTGTTTAGATCTACATCATCAGGCAAATCGCCAATCCATTGCTCACCAGGCCAGAGCTGTATATTTGCGTCATGGTTACTTCTATAATTTTGTAGAATTAAGCGACATGTAAATTCTGATCAAAATTTATTATATCAACTTTTTCTATGTTTTAGCAGGTTCCAATCTCTCAAATAGTTCTACTATGACACCTGTGACTACATTCCAAAGTAGGCTGCCAGAATTTAATCACTATGAAGTAGTATATTTGAGATTAGCCTTATATAACATATTATATTTTTTATTTGTCATTTGTTATCAGGTAATACACCAAAGAACCAGAATAACAATATCCCTACATGTGTAGATCAATCTGGCCAAAGTACCGTCACTTTCTGCAGGACTATTCCAGTTCCAATTGATTCAAAGATGGAGGGTGTAAAAAGTAGTTTTGAAGTTGGTGAGAGTTCTGGAATTAAGAATTTGATCAATGATTTCAACATTGTTGAGGACAATTTTAGTAGTGAAAGTGATACATCTGAACAAGGTATTCATTTGAGTGTAATAGTTTATATCTTTATTTAATTAATTTTAGTTTTGTATAATTCATAATTAAGCAATTGTCATTCAAACAGGTGATATTGAAGAGGTTGATTATGAAAATTATTATAGCCTGCAAGATTTTTGGAATGGTTACATGGATATTAGTGGTCCAAACAAAAAATGTTCAAAATGTGAGGCTGTGATGTGGAATGAAGAGAGGAACAATAAGGCGTCAACTAATAAAGCACCAACATTCTCACTATGTTGTAAAAATGGACAGGTTCATCTTGAAAAGGAAAAGCAACCTCCTGAACCTCTAGCTACACTCCTCTCTGGTGGTATGAAAACTAAACATTTCAAGCAAAATATTAGAATGTACAATTGTATGTTTGCAATGACTTCTACTGGTGGCAAGATTGATCATAGGATCAACAGAGGTGGTGCTCCTTACTGTTTCAAACTTCGTGACCAAAATTATCACTTAATAGGAAGCTTTCTACCACCTGATGGAGAGGTTCCGAAGTTCTGTCAGTTATACATTTATGACACAGAAGATGAAATCAATAATAGAATTAATGCGTTTAATGGTAGCAGTGAAGTTATTGATCAGGAAATTGTTGAGTCTTTGTTGCAAATGTTGGATGAACATAACAAGTTGGTAAAAGGTTTTCGTATGGCCCGGGATAGAGTGCAACATAATGCAGTAGATGAATTCAAATAGGTGCTTATATCCTCAAGTTCAGAAAGTGGTCGACCAAACCACATTGGGCCATCAAATGAGGTTGCAGGATTGATTGTGACAGATGATTATACTAAGGGATATAGAGATACGGTAATTGATTCAAAGGTAGACGGATTACAGAGGATTTTTGAAACAGATGCACGCTTTATGCAACTACAATATCCAATCCTCTTTCCACATGGAGATTTAGGATTTCACCTTGAAATCCCTTTAAATAAGCCTGATAAGCAACCTCGCAAAGATCCAGAAGCTGAGTAAACACTTGAATCAGATGAAAGAGGATCTCGAGAAAACGTTACCATGAAAGAGTACTACAATTACAAACTAATGATACGTCCAACAGAAGGTGTTTTCATTAGTTGTAAATTTAATTTTTTGTAATTCTACTTTCTTATGTCTAGATAGCATTCTCATTAATTTTAACCTCACATGTTACAGGATTGACTCCACATTTAGGTGGACGTTTGTGGCAGCAATACGTTGTAGATGCATTTACCGCAATTGAGCAATACATATTGGATTGGATTAGTGGACATCAAACTACTATACGTTCTGATCTATATCATAATATTAGGGATGCAGTACAAAAGGGTGACCACAATCCATCTAATGTTGGTAGACCAATCATTCTTCCTGCCTCTTTCACAGGTGGTAGACGCTATATGAACCAGTATTTTAAGGATTCTTTGGCTATTTGTCGAACCTTAGGCCATCCTTCTTTATTCTTGACCATGACACGTAACACCAAATGGCCAGAAATTCAACAAATGCTCAAATACTTACCTGGTGTTGATGTTGCTGATGCCCCTGACGTCGTTTCAAGAGTTTTTAAATTAAAAGTTGACCAGCTTATCGATCTGGTCAAAAAGAAAAACTATTTCGGCCGTTGCATAGGAGGTACGATTTCTTTAAGTTTTATTGAAAACCAAATTAATTTTATATCAACTATTTTTTTTAAATACATTCTAACCATATATTATTATTTTTGTTGACTTTGTGTAGTAATGCATGTTATTGAGTTTCAAAAACGTGGTCTGCCTCATGCACATATGCTTATATGGTTACACCCAGATGATAGGCCTAAAACTTTTGAACAAATTGATGCTTTAGTCTCTGCAGAAATTCCAAATCCAGACACTGATCCAGTTGGATATCATGCTGTTAACAATTACATGATTCATGGACCATGCGGGACTGATTGTGTCAATTCCCCGTGTATGGTTAAAGGGAAATGTATTAAACATTTTCCTAAAAGGTTAGTTTATAAATAAGTTCCGTTTTAATTGTATTATACCGCATGTTTGTCTTTATTTTTAATACATTCCCAAATTTTTTTCCCAATTTTAAAAGGTATAATTCCCATACATTCTTCGATGATTGTGGCTTTCCTATCTACAAGAGAAGGAGGACTGATGTGTATGTCAAAAAAAAGGGAGTTGACCTGGATAATCGTTTTGTTGTCCCATACAACCGCGATCTTTTAGTTCGTTTTCAATGCCATACAAATGTGGAGATATGCAATAGTTCAAGATCGCTAAAATACCTATTCAAATATTGTTTAAAAGGACACGATACTGCTACAATGTGTCTCAAAAAGAAAACAAATGGTACAGGTAATTTTGCTACAGTTTCAAATAATCCTGAAAAGCATCCTATAAATGAGGTCAAACATTATTTAGATGGTAGATATGTTTGTGCATCTGAAGCGGCTTGGAGGATATTTGGTTTTGACATTCATTCGCGATGGCCTTCAGTTGACCGTTTGCCTATACATTTACCTGGTGATAAACACGTTTCCTTTAAAAGTGGAGATAAATTGCATGAAGTTGTGGAGAAAGCAAATTCTAAAAAAAACAAGCTAGAAGCTTGGTTTGATGCAAATAAAAGTTTGCCTGATGCAAGGAATTGGACTTACTCTGATTTTCCAAGCAAATTCACTTGGCATGCAAGACCTGGTATATGGAAACAAAGAAAAAGAGGTGATGTTATTGGTCGACTTTCAGAAGTTCATTCAACGAGTGGTGAATTGTTATATTTACGCATGCTTCTGTGTAGGAAAAAAGGTGCTACATCATTTGAGGATCTCAGAACTGTTAATGGTCATGTACATCAAACTTTTAAGGATACATGTTCCGCACTTGGTCTTCTCCAAAATGATAACCAATGGCATGAGGCGATTGTTGAAAATTCACATACATCCATGCCTCCTCAGATCTGTTTAATGTTTGTGAACATATTGGCTTACAGTCCAATTTTAGATCCCCTGAGACTTTGGGAAGCTAATTGGAGATGCATGTCTGATGACATTATTCTTTTGAGACGACATTTGCTTAATGATCCATATTTGTGTCTTTCAGAGCACGATGTACAGAATTATGCTCTAGCAGGTTAGCTTCATTACACACAATTCATGTATCATTGTTTACTTATCTACTATACCACTGTTTTGTAGCAATTTAACAAACTGTTTGTAATTTTGTTTTTGTTTCAGAGATAGAAAAATTGTTAAATGATATTGGAAAAAGTTTGAGAGACTATTCTACCATGCCATTTCCTGGAGAATCTTATTTCAGAAACAATGTTAACCGTCTCATTCTTGAAGAAACTGGATATGATAGAGAAGAGCAAAAAACTCAACATGAGAAAAACCATCGACTCCTCAATGCTGAACAAAAAAATGTGTATGATCGTATTATACACAATATAAATGAAAAGAAAGGTGGTGTATTTTATGTTTACGGTAGTGGAGGTTGTGGCAAGACTTTTTTGTGGCAAACATTATGTTGTCGCCTACGATCAGAGGGTAAAATTGTACTTCCTGTTGCCTCATGTGGTATAGCAGCTGTTTTGTTGCCTGGTGGAAGAACTGCTCATTCACGCTTTCATATTCCTTTGAAACTTGACCAATATTGTACTGCAGGGATTAGACATGGAACTGATATTGCAGAACTAATTCAGCAAACTAATCTTATTATATGGGATGAAGCTCCTATGCAACACCGTCATGCTTTTGAATGTGTAGATCGATCTTTGAGGGATATAATGTCTGCTGTTGACAAAAAAAGATCAAAGAAGCCATTTGGTGGTATAACAGTTGTTTTTGGTGGAGATTTTAGACAAATTTTGCCTGTCATTCCAAAGGCAACAAGGGCTGAAATCGTATCTGCTGCTCTGAATAGGTCTAAGTTATGGGACTTTTGTCAAGTATTTTTACTGAAACAGAATATGCGGCTACATTCAGGTAATACAGAAGCACAGAATAAGATCATTGCTGATTTCAGTAAGTGGCAGCTTTCTGTTGGAGATGGCAAGGAGGAGTACATTCGTACTTCTTTAGACATTCGTGACATGTTGATAAAGATACCAGATCAGTATGTTGTACATTCATCTGAAGATCCTATCAGGGCTCTTTTTGAGATCACTTATCCGGATTTTCTTTCCAACATGTCTTCACATTATTACCTGAGATCAAGAGCTATACTGACACCAACAAATATTGTGGTGGATGACATTAACAACCAAATACTTGACAAGATCCCTGGAACGATGCACACATTTCTTAGTCAGGATTCTATTGATGATGATGGTGATGAAGATAATGATTTCAGTACTGCATTTCCATTAGAATATCTCAACTCAATAAATATGCCATGCATTCCCAAGCATGAGTTAAAGGTCAAAGTTGGAGTCATCGTTATGCTTATGAGGAACTTGAACCAAATAATGGGATTATGCAATGGGACGAGGATGATTGTTACTGCATGTAAGAAAAATAGTATTGAATGTGAAATTCTTTGCGGCTCACATGTAGGAACTAAACATCTGATTCCAAGAATCGAGATGGTGCCAACTGATACTATCTGGCCATTTGAATTAAAAAGAATTCAATTTCCAATTCAAATTTGTTATGCAATGACGATTAACAAGAGCCAAGGTCAGAGTCTTGATACGGTAGGTTTATATCTACCTAGAGCTGCATTTTCTCATGGTCACATATATGTTGCCATCTCGCGAGTTACAAGGCCCGAAGGTCTTCACATTCTGATTGACAGTGATACTGGTACTACCACAAATATTACGTCAAATGTTGTATTTGAGGAAGTTTTTTACAATTTTCCAAGTGTAGATGATTGATGCATTGTTTAGTTGTATGACTCAAAGATCAATTATCTTTATTGTATGACTCAAAGATCAATTATCTTTATTAGTAATCATAGTAGAAATTATCAAAGATCTATTATCTTTATTAGTAATTTACAAATATGTGATTGTTTTTTCTTAACTTCAAATCAGCTTTAAATTGGTACCATTCATTTATGCTTTAGCTGTATGTTAGATTAGTTTTTTTAATAAAAAATTAAAAATGTTAATTTAGATTTGAATTATAACTACACATATTTTGACGTTAAAATTAATTTTAATAACTGACTTACTGAAATAAATTTGGAATTCAAATTTGTTAACCAAGATTACATAGATAACTAACAATAACTAAATATGGTTATGATTTACAGAATCATAACAAATTAAGTCCATCATTATCAAAACTCTCATAGGATCACCATCATAATAAGTCCATAATTATCAAAATTCTCATAGAATCAATCCAAATCAATTAGTAGTTAGAATCAATATCAAGATCAAATCAACATTATCATCATTTTTTAATGTCGGTGTATACATGTGGCGCTCAATTATAAAAATATAGCTTATCACAGTTGTTTACAATACAAAGTCCACTTCATTTCACTGTCTTCAACATTACATCGAGAGTAAAAAAGCCTCAACTTCTCATTCTATAAATTTACCATGTTCAGTATACTTTGTTTTGTCATAATATAAATGTTTTAACGATAGTGCTGGTGTTCTTGAATCGTTTTTATAGGCTTAATTTCAATGGAGTTTGCTGTGTTTGATCGTCTTGAGAACCTAGACCAGTCTACAACAAACTGGAAAATTAAAGTTAGAGTTACTAGGATGTGGGCGAGCGTTACTGCAGAAACTGGATCATTGAAAGGATTCAATCTTATTCTATTGGATGATGATGTAAACTTATGACTAATCCCTCTTTGTTTTTAAATTTAAAACTTTAATTTTCCTGTATTTGATTGGTTTTTTAACATTTCGTAACAATCTTTTTGTAGAATAATCATGTTCATGCATTTGCCTATCACAACATTTGGAATGCATTGACAACTACCGTAGTGGAAGGAGGTGTATATGTTATTGAACAATTTTCAGTGAAAGATGTTGTTGGGACTTTAAAGCCGGTTCAAACAAAGATTTGTATTAGGTTTACTAAAGATACTACTGTGAAGGAGGTTGCAGATGATGGCATGACTCCTCTATATAAATTTGAATTCTTGGATTTTGGAGATCTACAAGCCGAGGTCAATAAATATCAGCCACGTGAAAATCCAGAATTTGCTATTGGTACATTACTTCTCCAACTTAATATATTGTACAAATTTTTAAGTCATTCTGTTTATTTATCATTCAAACAAACAATCTTATGTTTTCATATTCTAAAAACCAGATGTCATTGGAGTTCTTGAGGATTATGAATATTCCAGAAAGATTGACACAAAATTTGGGGAAAAAGACATTGTGAGGTTTAGAATCTGTGATTCAAGGTTTGTAATATGCTTAAAAAGGTTATATTTTGTAGTATCTGGATCATGTAGTACAACATATATTCCTGTAAACAACACTCATGTTTAACTGATTGTAGTATTTTTTTTAAAATTTATTTTAGTAATCAGCACAAAGTTACTGTATGGGGAGATCTTGCGGTAAGTGTAGAGGAAATGTATGGGAGACAACATGAGAAACCAATTATAGCAATTTGTACAAGTACCAAATTGCAAACATTCATGAGTAAGTACATTTCGATTCCACCAAACTTCTTTAATAAGATATTATTGTCATTCTTAAACTTTTAACATTTCCTATATACAGATTCTGTGCAGATTGGTACATTGCCTTCCTAAAAAATTCATCTAAATCTGGATGATGAAACTGTTACAGACATGAGGATGAGGTAGTATAGTGTAATAAAAAATTTTCATTACTTTATATCTTGGTTCATGTATTCTTACGTAGTTACAATCTATCAAAAGGCTTAAAGAAGAGAAGTATGTAGTAAAGGCTGAGAAATCCATCCAATCCTCAAATTATGAGCTGTCCTCAACCTTCTTTGAGAAATTTTCACTGAAGGAGTTGAATGAGAAATTGACATATGATCATCTCAGGGTTGGATCTTATCAATTTTCTCTTTTTATTGGTATTGTGCTATTTTTTTAGTTATTAATTTTGTTTAGTATATTTGTGATGTAGAAAAAGATATACTGCACTTTTACTATTCTTAAAGTGGAGGAAGATTCTAGCTGGTGGTTTTTCAATTGTAACAAATGTCGTTCTGAAGTTGAAGGTATTGACACAAGATTTAAATGTTCTAACTGTCCTCGAATCATTCCAGTTGCTCCTAAAAGGTACCATTTTTTTAATTGTGTTTTTAAGATCAAATTAGGTTTCAGTTTTGGCAATTATGCATGTTTGACAACACCTATTTTGTGAATCAGATTTCGTATCATGGTGCTTGCTCAGGATTCTACATATGCATGTAATGTTGTTCTAATGGATCGAGCTGCTAGAAGAATTCTTGGTACAAGCGCTGCAAAAATGGTTGAAGATTTGAAGAATGTATGTATACACTTTTTCATTTTTACTACAGGTTAGTACAAGTATGTTACATGATGATTATTATGATTTGACAGGTTCCGGAGGATGGTCTTCCTAACCTTATTAAAAGTCTGGTTGGGAAAGAAATTTCAGTTCAGATCAGTTTGAACAAAGAAAATGTTACTGAGGATAGTACTCTGTTTGAGGTTGATGATCTTTATGATTTTGCAATGACTAAGCCAGCTTTGACTGAATCATCAAGTGTTTCTGACATTCCCACTATTAATTTAACCGTTGATGTAAGTTTATTAGTATGTTACATATGCATTACCGAGTTTAGGAATTAAAAATCATGTATCAGTTGCTTAACTTAGCATCATTGTTGCAGAATTTTGAAGGTGATGAGTTTCAAAAGACTCCAGGCTCCGCCAAACCAGTCACCAAAAAAATTAAAAAGGTACAGCTACATAAGATACTGCTTATTTCATTTTAGACTAACACATTACATAATCAGATGAGAAATTTAATAAACATTGATTTACCATTCTCTTTTCAGGAACCTTGATTATGGATACATGTCTGTGAAGATTGGTCGTAAAGCATTGTTTAAGATTCGCCTTTTTAAAGTTTGCTATTATATTACTTTTCAGGAATAAGTTTTGGTGGACTGTTTTCTTTCTAATGTTTTGGATTTGAGACATTGTTTGTTCTCCAAATTATGATTTTAAATATGTCATGGTTTTGCGAATATGTGCTTCAATTTTTAAATTTGCTTCGTAAAACATTTATGCTATAAAAATTTTTAGTTTATAATCTAGCATCAAATTTCCTTAAGTTAATTTCATATTGTATGCCAATAAACTCTAATTTAGATTTTCACCCAAAATTCATTTAATTATATTAATTGAACCAAGTATAATGATAAAATGTTTGAGAACGTGATAAATTAAATTTTTGTCAAAGGTTTGGTATATAACATGATCCATGATAATGTCGAATTATTTTGAATGTGCTTACAAGAAATTGTAAATTAAAATTATATTTGCAACATATCAGTATGAGCTGAAATATTTTATAATCTGTAAACTGCAAATTTGTTACCATCTCAAAATTTATGTGATATCAAAAAGTAAATTTTTTACATATGAATATGAAAAAAAATTAATATAAAAATATATGTAACTGCAAATATTAAAAAAACTTTGTATGTAACTGTAACTTATTTTTTATTTTTTATTTTTTTTACGTATTATATGGTATAAAGTTTTTTCTGTTTATAGCACAAAAACTCAATAATAATACGACAATGGCTAATTAAATCATGTATTTTTGTAACTAATAATTTGAGAACTACTAAAATATTAAAACAGAGTAGTAAAATATTTAAATACATATAGAAGGAGATAGTAATAAAATCTAATCATTGTTAATAAATAAAAAATTAATTACGTCAATATAGTAAATATATAATTTGTAAAGACGTCAACATGTTAGAAAAGAATAATTCAATACGTTATTATAATAAATTATATAAAATTACTTCAGATAATTATTCAAGATATGTCAAAATTTGTTTTAGTGCACACGTGAAAATCTTTTAGTATATCATTGATCTTTGATATTATGTTCGATATAAATTTTTTTAATGACCTTTAAGTTAAATATCTCCATATCTTTTTATTTTTGATAAGTGTATCACAATTATAATCATGATTTGTTCTGTTTCATATATTCCTATATTTTTGTCCATATCATTAGCTAAATTAGTGATCACATATATATCTAAATTAGTGATCACATATATATCTCAAAGGACTCATATATATATATATATTTCATTCAGGTCATCAGTTGACCCATATAAGGTCATCAGTTGCTTGATAGCAATTCCGTTTTTATGCGTTTATAGTTGGTTTTACAGGAATGGCTATGTATGATAGAATTGCTTTGCTTGATCGAACAAAGACAACATGGAGAATTAGAGTTCGTGTCAGCAGGCAGTGGCTATCATTTGCCAATAATGAGGATTTTTTTCAAGGATCCAACCTTATTCTTTTAGATGAAGAAGTAAGTATAATTTTATATCATGATTTCTTATTTATCATCTCAGTCTACTTATGATTTTCCATTCACAGAACCATCAAATTCATGCTTTCGTTAAAGCCGATATATGGAATATTCTTGGAAATAATATCGTTGAAGGAAATGTGTATGTTGTTTCTCACTTTATTGTCAAAGTTGCTACCGGAAGGTTAAGGCCAGTTCATTCAGACATGTCTATCATGTTTACTAATTGTACCATTGTGCAACCTGTCATCACGGACAACTTTATAATTCCCATGTACAAGTTTAATTTTTCTGAATTGGGAGATTTGCGTCATATTTTTAGCACGTATGAAGAATATCGAAGTCCTCTGTACTCTATAGGTATATCTTGCTAATTAGATGCATTCATGATAAAGTGGGAATTTTTCTTGATACACATTATATATCTTTATAATTTACTATTTAATGTAGATGTTATTTGGGTTGTACAAGATCTTCAGCATCCAAGAATGGTCCAAACTATATATGGTGCCAAGTTATTAGTACATTTTACAATTACGGATGGAAGGTGATAAAAGAGTGAATAATTTCTATCATAAATTTAATTAACAAAAATAAACAGAAAAAAAAAAATTAATCTCTACTGTTTACAGGTCTTCGGCAAAAGTTAATGTTTGGGATGAACATATCGCATTTATTGATAAATTGTTTCAACATGGACTGCATTCTCCTGTTATTGTCATTCTTGCAAGTACTAGACTTTGTAAGTTTGAAGGTAAGTTGATATTTTAATACTTTTAACATCACATAATATTTTTTTTCCTTTTTGCACGCGATTTAATATTATAGCATGACATATATATTTTTAATGATAATTAAGGTGAGATTGAGGTCGCTACTATTCCTTCCACAAAGATCTACATTAATGAGCATACTGAGCATTTCCTTTTCTTTAGGCAAAGGTAACACTTATATTACTAAGATCTTCCTTTATCTTATTTTTCAGATATATATATTCTTTTAGTTTGAAGCATAGAACAACAATAATTATTTGTATCATTTTTAGGATTCAACGCGAAGGATTTCAACCTCAAGGACATCTTGCTTGAGATGAAGTGCAAAGAGCAACATACGCAAATTGTGACTTTTGTTTTGCACCCATTTACTATTACTGAAATAAAGCATTTGTAGCATTTCTGTCATTCCGACTATATTGGTTATTTTTGTAACAAGTTTTGCGATTATGACAATGTATTGAAGAATTTTCTTTGAACAATATCAATAATCTGATTTTGTTATTTGGATATTTGAATAATCTGATTTTGTTATTTTGTTATTTCTATATAAATTTGACTTAATTTGTTGTAAGATTTACAATATCAAGTTTTGTTTTTTTGGATGTAAATTTTAGTTGCAATGCTATAATTTAAAAGGTTGGCCTTGCAGGAAAAAATGATGATATAGACTAATCACAAGAGCATAAATTGTGTTTTTGTCATTTTATACCAATTTTTGGTATGCAACTGTTATCTTCCAATGTCCCTTTTGGAAAAAATGAAATAATTTGTCATGGCTTTTATATTATGATTGTTTAAATTAGGTCATAGCAGAAGCTACAAGAAAAGTTATGGTATTGTTAAAAGAAAACATAAATCTGGTTCAAACAAAAATTGACTAAATATAATTTAGGAGATAGTACTCTTATGCTTACATTAGTAATTCAGTAAACACAAAAACTAATTTGCATGTTTTGCTCTTTGCACAATATGAAGAATGAAAACCAACCAACATAATGGAGAATAGTTGCATCTCCGAGCAAAGATGAAGTGTTTCCAGTAAGCAATAATAGTTTTATAAAAGGTTGTCACAAAATATCCACCATTTCATTACATAATTAGATTAATAATAAAGTTGCTGGCATAATTTTTAACAGATATAGAGAAAGGACTAATGCAAATCAACTAGGAAAACAGCTCCATCATGTTCATCTTCCAACAAATTAAATGTCAAACCTTGGTTACGCTTTAGTTTATTGTCCTTCGCAAATTTATTCCAACCCGCAGAAATTCTCGGCAATCCTTTTGAAAGCACTAATCCAACTGCCCATTCTCCAATTTCTGTTATAAGCATAACCTGTTCATTTCCAATCCATTGACGGTCATGAGGAGTTATAGTCTTCGGAATGTACTGAAAGTAAACAGATTGTAATATAGTTTAAATGTTACAGTAATAAATATTGTTCTTATTAGCCAGATTATAGTAACGTGATAATGTAATGAGGATGTGTTCAAATTTTACAACTCCATGGGAGGTACTGTTGACATTGGATTTATTCATCACTGCTGTAAACTCTTGAGGAACAAAATCTATATTTTGTTCTGGTTCTTCAACTTCATTATCAGCATTTGCATTATTGGCTTCGGTTTCATCTATGTCTTCATTGTTGGCTTCTACATTAACATTATTATTAGTATCCATTTATAAACTTTATAAAATACAAGAATCTCAATTTATAAACAACATAAAAAGGTAAAGTTGGCATCTAAACTGAATGCATGTAAATAAACAAAATGTTGAAGTTTTACCAGCATTTTCTCCAAGTTGCTGAATTGACATTTCAACCCTTGACTTATCGAACAAGACGATATCAAATTATCCACTTCCCCAATATGTACACATTAAGACATCATCTATATCAAGTTTAGTGTATCTGACCATATCCGTAAGACCATATAACAGACTTGAACTTTGTGAATATCGGCATTCGAATAATTTCCCATATGGCAGAGCACAAAGAATAGCTGGAGGAATCACTTTACCAAAACGTTTGAAAAATGGATCTGGTATATCCTAAATAAACAGACATTTATAATTTTATAGTCGTCTAACTATAGATGTAGAATTATCTAACATATGTACTAACATAGACATAGAAAGAAAAGTTAGTGTAACTCACAACTTCTCCATCAAGAACTGTACACTCATCAGCAATTGTGATAAACTTCCACCCAATCCCATTAATTGTATCTGTTAATAACAAATTAGTCAAGATATATTGGATTTAATCAATGTGATATATTAGAAAAGCTTAATAATTTGTAAGATATTATTGTTAAGAAATGATATACCTTGATGACAAAATGTATCCGAATCATAATTATTTGGTAGCATGTACTCAATTTCTGATCCGAATTCATCTAATATGTATACCAAGAACATTCCAGCACCCTTATAAGAAAATACCAGGATTGATCCAGGCCCTCTTTTACACTCATTGATTAAATCAGCAAAATTGGCCAAAGCTTGAATATCCTTTCGGTATTGGACAGAAATCCTGCGACCACTTGGTAGCTGTAATCGAACTTGAAGAGGTATTTCCTCTACTAATTCAGAAACAAATTTTGTTGGTAAAATCTGTACAAATATTGAATATTTTAAATTCAAAATGAACAAATATAACAGTCAAACAAATTTACAATGTCGAGACTAAGTGTTTACCAGAACATCACTCGAACATTGTTCAGTAGTAAGGACAATGATAAAACGCAAGTAACTTGAGTTATCAACAACCATCTAAACATAGCAAACAGAAATGTAATTAGTAAATTACATATTTTGCAAATTTACTACTATTCTTAGCAAGAGATTGTATTTTTAATTACGTCCTCCTCTTTTCCATTCTCGCCTTTGTTCTTCCCAAGTTGCTGATCTGAATTACAATAATAAAGCAAAAGTCATAATTGATTCTATTGAGCTAATTGATTATCTAATTAGACAATATACATATCTAAATTTAAAAACCTGATTCCAAGTAGTTCTCTAAATTCCAAAAGCACTGAGTACTAGGATTTTTTGGAAACCTCAGTGTTCGATTGTAGTAATCAAACTCCATTCCATCGTGCTCATACAATTTTGCAGATATCATATTCCTCCCACAAAATTTGAAAATAATAATATCATTCTCTTTCATTTTGAAAAAATCCATCATCACTCGAATATTAGTCATTTGTCCATCATTTGAGTCATAAGAAATGAAGCATCTTTCTCCTGCAACTTCAAGTTTTTCCAAACTTTCGAGTTCCTCACTGTACTTATCTTTCACAATTTTTGGAACCAACTGTCACCATTCATTACATGTTGCAATAACAATTTTTGAATGTTAAGAAAGAAGAAACAGAAAACAGGAATTGAGAGATAGAGACACAACTAAAAATCAGAAAAAGT
This sequence comes from Kitagawia praeruptora, assembly GCA_037693485.1. Classification (NCBI taxonomy): domain Eukaryota; kingdom Viridiplantae; phylum Streptophyta; class Magnoliopsida; order Apiales; family Apiaceae; genus Kitagawia; species Kitagawia praeruptora. Next base: position 43,046,871 of record CM075353.1, on the reverse strand, counting down.
ACCATCATTCCTCCTTCTAACACCTCTGTTGTCACAATTTTGAAGAAAGATCTCTTACTGGCATTCAATACTACAAAAAAATTAAACAGTGAGAAGTCTTGAATTGATTTACATAACAATAAAAGTGTATGAAAGATGTTTGTAACTAAATTTTAAGAAGAAATATTGCCACCTTCTCCTTCAATATACTCATGACCTTTAAAGATGCATACATTCAGAATTCTGTTATTTGTATCCGCAGATTCATAGAGGACTAACTTATCACCCACTTCTAGCTCTGTTGCATTGAAAAAATCTGTCCATCCTTTTCCAAAAGCACATTTTCCTCCCAACCATGCAATCTCAATTTCCCAAGATTTCTTACAAAGTGTTAGGATAACTTTTGAACCTGTTTCCCAATTCTCATATAGTTTCCACAAGTCCTTATTCATTATCTATATTACAAATTTCCAATTAGAAAGAGCCAAAATTAATCTAATGTAGTTAAACATATATTCCCACTCTTAATAAAAACAATCACTCACCACTTTATGCGAGCAATCATCATCAAAAGAATTGCTAATAATATCAATCTCATAGTAGTTAGAAACATTCTTTAAAGCATTAAAACAAAACAGAGCAGCATTTTTTTCATATTCCATGGAACCAACTTCAGGTTTCAATTGACCCTTTCTCCATTTTTTTGCTTCTTCACTTTGCAAATACTTGACAGGATGAATAATAGGGTAATTACATTCAATTCCAGATTCCTTGAATATTGTGACGTTGAAGATATCATTGCCATAATATTCAAATTGTAGAAGATTGAACAATTCGACCTCATAAAAAATCATAAAATTCGGTAATCCACTGATTTCCATTGAATCTACATTATACTTTGCTTGCCAAACACATTTTTGGCATCTTATAAATATAGCAGAATTAAGATTATGTCCAATTTCTTTGTGAAATTTTGTTGGGACAGACTGCAAAGAAACAAATACATAAACAAGAATCAAGTCCAACATTCGCTATAGTTTTAAAAAGAAAACAAGGTATACATATAAACTACACTTACAAAACTTCCCAAAGATCCCAAATGATTATTTGACAACATAAAGCTTGACAGAATAGTTTTTTCCCCTGATGCATAGTAAATGATTTATAAACCTTCCAAATGTAAATAAATGAAAAATCATATAGTCATAGCGTAGTAAACATACATACCATTACTGGAAACAGTCTTCCACTTTCTTTCCCAGGTTAATTTGTCAAATACCTGCATGAAAAAATGATGTTGACAGCTAGATAACAAGGAATAAGCTCCAAACTAAGTATAAACAATCCTATACATATTATATAGGTTATCAATTGTCTAAACCGATTAAAATAAACCCAGATTATCCAATATGGAATATATACTATTATAAATTAGGATTTATATATATTACATAAACTACATGCAAACCCCAATCCCAAACCCCAATTGCATACATCTGTAAACATTATAAACATGATTTTTTTCTAATAATATACATAATCTATAATCAAAGACAATAATCAGGTATATGTAATCAATGAAAAAAGATACAAAAAATCGGCAACATGTATGACATTGATAGATCAGTAAGAAGATAAATACATACCTCCATCCTTCGACTCTTCAATTATGCAGATTCTCCAAAACTTTTAGCTTCGTCTTTTGATTCCTAATGCTTGAGAAGAATTTAGCAGCAACTCAACCTCTGCATGTACTGTTATAATTGGGTTTCTTGTGTTTTATGGTTTATGGTTTATCATAGTATACACTCTTTTTGGGTTATTACAACACTTTTGCCTCTATCCACACAAATAATTATTTACGTATTAAAGTTTCTAGGTGGTTGTTATAGAGTGGTTTAATTTGTTTTAGTTTAAAAAAAAGTCAACTTAACCAATTTAGTGGAATAGTATTAAAAATTTCATTGTAAATTGTATTTCATTAAAATGAATGTAAAGTAAATTGTATTTTTTAAATATAATTTTAAACATTATTATTTTATTCATATGGAAAAAATTAATAAATAAATTATGAAAATTTACTTTTACGAGTTTTAACATAGGCGTCACACCGCTTTTCCACAATGTAAACAATTTTGGGTACAGTGGGTGTAATTTTATAAATATCGACGAATTTATTGTCAAGCAGAAAATATATATAATAATATAAATTTATTAAAACATTTATGTTTACAACTAAAACAATATTTATAAACATAAATATCGACGAATAGATGGAGAAATAAAAAATGGAATATGTAAAAAAATATTTTTTTTTTAAAAAAAGTCATAACATGTTTTAACATTACAAGGCATTTAATTTGACACAATACACTCAATCTAATTGATTTAAAAGTTAGAGAATCCAAGTCATGATCATTAATTTAGATTTGCAAGTTAAACATCTACATACGTTATCTAATAATATAGACAGCATTATTACATGAAATTAAAGGCATAAAAAAGCTTTTAGAAGATCAACAGTCTCTTTGCATGCAAGCTGTAGAAGGAAATATATTTACTCCATTTGCTGCTCCATCTTCTCTCATTCTCCAAGACACAATATACACTGATTTGCTCTTTCATTTTTAACTTTTGTATCCGAAATCTTAGACTATCAATATCTAATTCTCTAATCAAAATGCTTCAGAATCTTCGTTCAGATATTGTTGCCTTGATCTTTTCATTCCTCATAGTAGATGTAGGAGATTTCAACAGTTTTGTTAAGTGTCTTATGGGATGGTTTACTAAGCAAACTACTCCAAGAATCAAAGAAGTTCTTGAAAGGCTTAACTGGGATTATTTGTATCAGTTCCATAATCATCCTATAGAGGTTACACAGGATCAATTTGATGGTTTTATCACTTTTGCTGTTAGACATAATGTGGAGCAAGCTTTGTATTACAATTCCATTCAGTCCTTATTCTTGAATCAGAATGTTGCACATCATCTTTATGTTCTGTCCTCTCTATCAGGTAACCATTATCCTTCTTCTTTTTGCTTTGTCTTTTTTAAAGCAATAAACAGAACTTTTCATAGAGATGAGATTGTTCAAGAGATGCATGATATCCTTAATCAGACACATTTGAGATCTAAGATAATTGAACTTATTAAGTTTCTCGAAGAAATGTACTGTGTTTTGTTTGATAAGGATTATCTCTTGCCGATTTACAAGTTTTGCCCAAATGCAAAAAACAAACAACCAATCTATCAACTTGAAGGTCATCCTCTTGAAGATGAATTGTGGAACTCACTTTACGATCAAACAGTTGAAAGTGGTATTTACCATAAAAGTCAAGAAAATGGCAGATGTTTGGTAATGGCACATATGTGGAATACCAATTGTGCTTATTGCAAAGTGCAGATCCTGTTGTTCAAAATTCTCCTTTCTGCTATTGGTGATTAAACATTTTAATATAACTCTTGATGTGTCAAATTATACCTAACCGCAAGCGCACGGTATCTATTGTAGTAGATATTAGCAAATACGGGTCGAATCCTCAAGGAGACAGTTTCAATTTCAATTCAATTGCTATCAATTGTTTCTAGTCACAACGATTGTTTGAGAATTTTATTAACTACTAAAACAAATTTAACAAAGGTTTTAAATCAATTAATTAACGGATCTAGGGCAATTCAGGTTCACCATGTTTACACCAAACAAATCACAAAAGTATAGCTTTTCAATGGGATTAAGTAATTAAAGCAATGGTTAATCTTTCTCAAGCATTAACGGTTAATCTTTCTCAAGCATTAACACTCTCAGAATATCTAATGATGTTCTCACACTCACCTTCAATTCTGCTAATTGTATGTAAGCCTCTAGTAGTAAAATCTCTCGATCTATTACTCCTATTGCAATCAATTAATCCATGATATTGCGCAATTACACAAATTAAGAATTATAACATATCAATCAGAATTACTCTTTACCCATCAATCTACTAATCAAATTAAGCCCAAATTATGGTGCAAACATGGCTCCCCTTAATACCCTAGAATTAAACTACTCACTCATTCTAGAATTAAAACTAACAATAATAATCAAGAAAGCCATAATAAACATGTACTAATAAACAAGATGAGATAAAGAGTACCTTAAACTTTGTATAAACGAAGAACAATGAAGATCCAAATTAAACCAAGTGCTTACAAAGGAAGAGATGAAGAGAGAAAAAACCAAAACCCTAACTTTTGTAAAAACGTCTGTATATGTCTATCTCACGTTTTCTCTTCCTTTTATAATAAAAACCCTTAATAAAATCTCATATCTATCTCCTAATAAAAGTATTTTTAATATCCTAATCAATTTACAAAAAGATATCCATAATTAAATAGGATTTTCTTGTAAAATTCGTCACTAATTTTGCTCCTCTGTTTCTGGGCTCTTCCAGTTGGATTTTGCTTACTGGACCACCTCTGAATTAAAGATAATTCCCTAAGCTTCGCGTGGACAGTAAGATCGTCAAATTCTGACTTCTGGAACTCAAGATATGGCCCAAACAGTGCAGGCAGCCCGTATAGCCCAATATTACGAATTTTCTCCTATTTTATCTCCAAAATAGCTCTTTTTGCTCCAAATCCTTCCAAGTTATGAATTCTTTATTTCCTACAATAAAACAATAAAATCTATTAAATAAAAATCCAAATCAATGCAAAACACAATAAATATGAGAATAAAATCATCTAAAATATATATAAAAATATACTCTATCAACTCTGTATGCTAACTAATTGCTGTTTTTGATGAATTTCTTAACATTTTATGGATGCATGTTCTATTGATTCTAATACATTTACTCAATATCTCTGATTGTAGACATTGATGCATGTTTGGCTTAAGTCTGTCAATATATGTTAAGTTTCTGTTCAATTATGTTGGATGTTGTTTTAATGTACACAATGTTAAGTGATATATGCACAATACAATAATGCATATAGAAATATTGGCATGATTTATCAAATTCACCGCCACAATGTGGCCTGTTCCTGCTCCTGGTAATTGTGCTTTCTCTATTGACTAATTATCCTGGTGCATTTTAACATAAGCCATGCAAACGATAGTTTAGTCTTTTCCAAATTAAGCTATACAATACAACAATCAACAAGAGAGTACAATGGTACACAAATTAGGAATAATTCACAAACTTCATCCTAAAACTTAAGAGAATATCTAAACATTAAGGTTCAGGCAATATAGAATTCTCAAGTACTACCACTGCATAATTGATAGATAAAGACTCATAACAGAATACACTGATGAAAGTTTGCCTTAAGTCCATCAATATATGTTAAGTTCCTGTTAATTGCTTTTTCATGTTGTTTTATTGTAATGAATGTTAAGTGCTATATGCACAATATACTAATTATAACTATATCCATTTATCATATAGGCAAAAGTAACTATGGACTGATAGCTATCATTAAGAAAAGAAAAAACCTAACTTAATATATGGATTCTTCAGACTTTTAAAACATAGTTCCAGGTGGTGTATTTTTTGGGCTGTACACTTGAAGGTGTAGACTTCTTCCTGTTTTTATGATGAATTTCATGTAATCTGAGAGTGTTTATTATAGTGCAAATGGCCAAATACGTATGGATAGATTGATCTTAATTTATCAAATTCCCCGCCACAATGTCAGCCGCACCTTCTCCTGTTACCTTTGTTTTATCCATTGATTAATGCTCCTGGTTCATTTTGAAATAAGGTTTCAGAGTGTAGTTTAATTTTTACCAAATTAAGCTATAGAACACAACATTCAACAATAGAGAACAATGGTAAATTGTAGGAACATACGATAAAATAGATAAAGTTTCTACTTCAACAAGAGTACACAAATTAGGAATATTACACCAACCTCTTCCTAGACTTACGAAAATAACTACAAATTAAGGTTAATACAATATAGAATTCTTAATTAGTACCAATGCATATTGTTAGATTAAAATGCATAGCAGAACTATATATTGCGAGTGAAATCCACAAGTCCAGCGCTCATTTTTGCCCGTTGTTCCTCCACTTCACCAACCTTTGTCAACCAGTCATTTAGCTTTTGTGTCCAATGTGATTCAAATTTCTTGAATCCTGTTAACATCTCTTCCACAAGCAGTTGAGACTGTTTCACATGCCCAACAAGTGATGCTTGGGTATCTTCTACAAATCTGCGCTCTCTTCCTAAATAAGAGTTATCAACCTGAACTTCTTGCTGTGAAGATTGGCCAGTCGATACATGCTGGTTTCCTGTCACCACCTCTGTTATGTTCCTACATTTTAAAACCATACCAACACTGTTATAATTTAGAAAATAAAAGCATGAGGATAATCTTTTGACAGAAATATGTACATGTATTTTTCCTCGATTCCAATGCTTCGAGCAAATAGTTCTGTTTGCCTATCCTCCATGCTCTTGAAAAACAAACCGAAATCTTCATTTGCTAAACGAATATCTTCGTTTAAATCTGCAGAAGTCAGATTAATGTTATTCAAGTCATTCACCAACAATGACTTGATGTTTGAGTACCTTCTCCTTTTTGCTGATCTTGATGAACTCATTTTTTTGATACTAAGTAACAAGCAAACCTTATACATCAATTTAAGACTGTTCCCGTTTGAATTTATACACATTTGATTAACTGGCTAAGTTAATGGTTGGTTTTTTAACTTCCACGTTCTATGACATGTACTACACTAAACCATTATGAATTCCTTTGATCTTGGCATATATGTATGTTTTATGGTCAGTTTTTTTAACCAACAGAGATATTGGTTGGTTTTATTACTTCCACATTTAGATTTAACTGCTTATCAATTTTTTTAATTAGGCATCTTTATTATTTTTGTGAGTGTTCTTCTATACTTAAAACACCTATATATCTTACTTGATATTATTTCTGAAATATATACTTTTATTTTGAAAGTTTTAATGTAATTTATTGAATATAATAAAAAAAATTAACAAGCGAACTGTTAACTAAAGTAAAAAATTTTAATGTGAAATTTGAAATATGAATTTTGTCTTATAATGAAATTACAGCTTAAATTGATAATTATTTTGAGATAAATACACCTATCTCCAGATTTACTAAGTTAACAGTTTAAAAATTGTGAAAAATAATTATATTTAGATTGTGATTGTAAATAAAGTTATTGTATTTTTTATGAAAAAAATAATAATATTTATGAAATTATATTACTGTATTGAAATTTTAATTAATATTTCATGAATATTTCACATTTTACCTTTGTATAGTTAGTAAATGAGATTCACAGTTAAAATCATGATTTTACTGGTATAAATCATTTTCCTATAAAATAAGGGAATTAATAAATAAGCTCCACAATTTACTATTTAAACTCCAATTGATTTTTACATACATGCAAATTACATTATTATCCATAACATGCATGAATGAAGAACTACAATAAGGTTATGGGTCAAAAATCACAAATACATATATACACAACTCATGCTTTAGACCAATGGAATGTCAATTCATACTTATATATGTTTTTATGATTTCTTACTATTAAAATTTATCGTCAAATTTATTGTCAAAAGAACATAAGTTTATACACACTTTTTACATGTTATAAATTAAAATCAATGTTTGTTACTAATAAAATTAATAAAACATTTTTGTACTATTTAAAAATTAAAATAATTTTATAAAAATAAAAAATTATAGAGGCATAATTACCTAGAGGGTGTTTGGGGTTGCTTAAAATAAGGTACTTTTGACTTAATGGAGGTATTTTTAACTTAAAGGAGAAAGTAAAGTTGTTTGCTTTAAGTTGAATGAATGTGTTTGGGTAATTTTACTTAAAGTTAAATGGGGATTTAATAATTTTGACTTAAAATGAAATTTTACTTAAAAAAATTTTAAATTCATAATATTTAAACTTTGCAAGAGTTTTGGAAGTTTTTTGAAAAAAAAAAAAAAAACTCCATAAGTCATAAGTCAAAAGTACCTAAATGGAACTTATGGCTTAAAGCAGTTTTTTAACTTAAAGCGGGCTTAAAGCCCTTATTGCCAAACACTACGGGCCTATTTGGATTGGGGGTTGAGGAGGGAAGGGTTGGGTTGGGTTGGGGTGGGATGGGTTGGGTTAGGTTGGGTTAGGATGGGTTGAACCCTTACCTTGTTTGGATGCAAGGGTTGAGTAAGAGAGGGTTCAACCCTTATCTTATTTGGATGGAGGGTTGACTTCCTTATTTGAATGGAGGGTTGAATTCTATATTGTACAATTAACATTAAAAATATGGATTTTTCAAAAAAATGAGATAAAATCATAAAAAATTTTAAACTAAAAATTTCAAATAATAAAAAAATTCAAAAAAAAATCAATAAATTAAAATTTTGCACATTTATTAAATTTTTAATAACTAAAATCCAAAATTTTCTATTCACAAATTTTAAATATTACTAAATAAATAAAAAAACAATTGTAAAGTGAAACCATGAATAAAACTTAATATCAGCACACCACTACCATTTACAACTTCCAGGTTGTCTATAAACCAAATGAAGGGCAAGAAGTATAATCATTCTAACACCATAAACTAAATAATTTGTTGAAAATAAGAACATCCTGAAAATAATTTGCTGATTCAAACTCTTCTACTGGATTGCCCCAGGCAAACAAACTGACTCCCACTCAGTATTATCACTATTATCTCCAGAGTTCTCTGCAAAACCACAGGAACAAAAATAAATTATTAGTTGAGGCCCGAGGACTATATAAGATGCAAACTTACAAAGACAAAGTGCATATGAATATTCAAAAACAGAAACAAAAGCTGGTACAGATTGGTTTTATAATTGTAAATGCTGATTAGTATATACATTTATGGTGCAAATTAAATAGAATCATACATTACTTTATTAAGTATCCACATAAATTGGAATCACAATATAATATAATACAATCATCCAAACCATGTAGAATAATACACCAAAGCACATATACTAGACAACTGCTATCATGTACTCCTTATTGCTCAAAATCAACTAATCTAGTGAGCAAGATATAGCAATGCATTACGACATCACAAACAACTGAAAAAAGATCCTGGACAAAATTACATGACAATCATTACAGCTTATATGTACGTGTGTGTGTGTATATCAACATCTGCCATCTTAACACAAGTACACATTAATTTCCATGCAGTTACTAGAAGAAGAAATATAAGCATTTAATATTTAATTGACTAGCAATTTGTAATTAAGCGCGTTCCACGAAAAACAATAAAACAATGAAAAACTCACCAGTTATAAAGAGTAATTTGCCCACATTTCGGATGCTATAGAGTCTCTAATAGCCTCTCCTCTTTGAGTATCTTCGTGGTCATCTCTACGTTGTAATAGTTCTTCTCTACCACAATTTTCAAGTTCTCGATCAACCTCAGCAAGTATCTCATGGTCAGGATCTTTTTTAATCAGGTAATTGTGTAGAATAAAACAAGATAAGATAATCAAGTTTTGTGTTTTCATTCTATAGTTTGGTTCAGTTCCACTTGCTATGATTGGAAACCTCTTCTTTAGTACACCAAATGCACGCTCTATCGCGTTACGCAAAGAAGAATGTCTATGGTTAAACAATTCACGTGCATTTCTTGGTGGATTTCCAGAGTATTCCTTTAAGTGATAACGAACATTCCTATAAGGCGTAATAAGTCCACTCTTCAACATAAATCCAGCATCCACGAGGTAGTATTTTCCTAAATAAAAAAATAGAAGGACAATTGTAAGTAATGACATACTTGTCACATTAAAAAGAACAAGATCTAATTGTGAATACCTTCTGGGATTTTGAGACAATGGTTTCTCGTTAATGCACTTTTGATAATTCTCGAGTCTGATGCAGTTCCTTCCCATCCAACCAAAACATACGAGAACCTCAAGTCAAATGTGCAAGCTGCTAACACATTTTGGGTAGGATAATCCTTCCTCCCACGATATTTAGGAGCTTCAGTAGATGACACTTTTACACGAAAATGAGTACCATCTATTGCACCGATACAGTCCTTACATAAAACTTGCAATTAGTACATCATTCAATTCATAACACAAAAAAGCGTCACTCTAATCCTAATTTTTAGTGATATGGAATTACCTTAAAATATGGATAATACCTAGCATTAGTGACTATCTCCGAAGGAACTTGAGATCCGTCCGCCTGAATGAGAAATTTATCCTCCAACTCTATGATTGCATTAAGTACATTATGGAAGTGACGACTTATTGTCTCACCAGAACGACGAAAAAATACCGAAAGCTCACAAACGGTGACATTATGTCCTAACAAGTAAAGAGATTTGACTACTTGTTCCTCAACAGTTACTCTTGTTGTTGGTCGAAGGCCTCCATGTTCAATTAACATTTTACACAAATCCAAAAATGCCCCAGGACTCATTCTTATTATACTACGACAATAATTAGAATTCGAAAACAAATGAGTCAACATTTCACTTCTAACTTTTTCGCTATCAACTATCAAAGAACGGCTAATAATATCATTTCTTCGTCGATTCACAATTGCACATGTTACTAGTATCGACGCATGAATTCCCATCTTCTTAAACTTTTTCCTTCTACCTTCTTTGTCCATCTACATTAACAACAATAAAATAAGTACTTGTTCTTAATGTTACATTTCTTCTAACTCAGTATAAACATTGGACAACATATTAAGACGACAATTTCACAATTATATTAACTATGTTAATTTCCCAGCTATAGCAACAGAAATATAATCTTCATTGTAACATGATTCAAACAGTATTTTCTTGTTAATAATTTTCTAAGATTCTGACAAATACACAAATTCAGATTTGTCAAAAGACTATCACAGAAACTCCAAATTGCTACTATATTATATCATTTTTTCACAAACCAAAAGGAACAATCAGCTATAAACAAATATCAATTATGAACACATCATAATCTATATATAGAAAGAGGGGAGAGGTAGAAAGAGAGGGGAGAGAGAGGGGGGGGGGGAAGGAGAGAGTGGGAAAGAGAGAGGGGGCAAGAGAGAGTGGGAGAGAGAGGCGGGAGAGAGAGAGTGGGAGAGAGAGATTGGGAGAGAGAGAGAGAGAGACAGAAGGAGAGGGCGGGAGAGAGAGACAGAGAAAGGGCAAGAGAGAGATTGGGGAAAGAGAGTATACCTTTGAGATGTTCATGTCGACGAACGGAAGAGGAGCGAAGGGAGCGACCGAATTAAGTGGGGAAAAAAATAGTGAAGCTAACACCCCGATTTGGGGTGTTGGAAATATACTGTTTTGTTATAAGGGTTGAACCCCCTCCAACCCTCCAATTAACACCTCACAACCCAACCCTTCCAAAATTGAAATTTCCCAAACGAGGTTTTTTAAAGCCCAGCCCACCCCAACCCAGCCCAACCCTTCCTAACCCCCTATCCAAACAAGCCCTACAATTTCTACTTATTGCTTTTTTTAAGCAATAAGCAACTTGCCCAAACGGGCTCAGTTTGACTTAAAAGTTACTGTAAAACCATACAGCATAAGCCATGAGGTGGCGAGGAAAACCGAACAGCATTTGTGAAAACGCGTCACTGACAAATATTTCATATTTCATATTTCATATTTCATATTTCATTTAGAAAAAGAAAAAAATCCACATTTCCATCCATTTCTATATCTTCCCTTTTAAAAAAAAAGAGTAAATTGTAAAGTAATTGCCAGATTTTACATTCATTTTTAAAAAAGTGGTTAGACTTTCAATTTTGCAAAATGGTGGTCAGATTTACCTTTTTCCTTTCAAAAAGGTGGCTGCATGCGATTTTCAACTTTTTGACAGAGGTAAAATAGGAAAAAAATGCTAGAAATCTAAAAAATTGTTCAATAAAATTTCCAAATTAATACGTGTCACCATATGATTGGTTATATTCTTAATAATAATAATAATAATACACCCATGTAGACATATCAATCACCAAAAAATACACAAATATGAGTTGTCAAGATTTAATTAGTCAATTTATGTGCATGCATGGGGGACATTATTATTATTATTACGAATATAACCAATCATGACACATATTAATTTGGGGATTTTTTGGATAATTTTTGGAATTTTTAGCATTTTTTTTTAGTAAAATAACATATTTTCCAATTTTACCCCTTCCAAATAAGCTGAAAATTGTGTCCAGCCACTTTTTTGAAAGGAAAAAGACAAGTCTGGCCACCATTTTGCAAAATTGAAAACCTAGCCACTTTTTTGAAAATAAGTGTAAAATCTGGCCACCACTTTGAAGTTTACTCAAAAAAAAATATTTCATGTTTCATCTCTATTTTTTAATATAAATTTAGTGACAAATTTTATTAGAAAGATATGTTAAATATATATTATATTTTAATAATACAGTACATTTTTCTAATAATTTTTCAAATCTAATTTTCTATTAGTTATTTTCAAAATTTGACATTTTTGAAATTTAACTGTATTCTAGTTTTTCATATACTCACGCGTCTCGTTCATATTGATCATCATCAAAAGACATATATTTAGCAATCAAGTAAAAATTGTTAAATTTAATCTTAATATTATATATATATATATTTAAAATAATTAACATGTTTAACATTTAATTTATTTTAACGAGAAAAATGTGACCAATGCATTTGACCCATACAAAAAAGAAATTATAAGCCATATAAATATAATGGAGGTAATATTAAATAAAATTTTATCAAACTACTGTAACATTTTTTTTAAGAGTTGCTAAGTACTCCGAATTGGTATGAAAAAGAAATTCCGAATGATGTGGCATGAATGAATTGACGATATGAACGATTTTAATTGGTGAGATTGATTAGATCCTGATAGGTCCATTAAAGTTATAGCTAATCAGGGAATGATATATATACTTTGGGAAAATTTTTGGGATCCAATTTGAAGAACCTAGTATTTTTTTTTTTTTTTTAATATACTGTATACATTTATGAGAGAAATATGTAAAATGGAAGTAAAACATAGTATATCGAAAAGTAATAAAGGATGTGGGTCCCGTGAGGGCAAAATGTCTGCTTGAATTTACACGTTCTCTAGAAGATTAAACTACAAACAAATTCTTCACACCATAAAATAAGTAGTACTACGCGGTCTTGGCGTTTGAGAAATCTGGTTCTTGCCTCTTGGTTACTTCGGCTGCTAAACAACCCAACCCTATAAATATGCAAACAAGATCCACACATCATACAAAACATCAACTCATCAACATAACCACTCCAACATTTGTTCACCTGCTATAACACCTCTCTGTAAACGTATACTTATTCCCATCTAAAATCTTTCCATACTGAACATGGACAAGAATGCTCAAATTCAGGCACAAGGTTTGTGTTTTTATTTTTTGTACTCCACAATTTTGTTTTGTTATATGCAATAAGGCTAGCAAGGATTGTCCGAACCCGAACGGGGTCTGGATGCGTGTGTATTTAAATTTGCGTTATTAATTGATTCGTGTTACTAATATATACCCTGGAATGTATTAATCTTTTGCAGCAGGAGCAGGAGCAGGAGCAAAATTTCCGTATTCAGCTCCGCCACCAGCAGGTTACCCGACAAAAGAAGGCGCAGAACTTCCTGTGTCATCAGGACCGGTAGAAACGCGAACACGAGGTGGATTTTTTAAAGGTTGTTGTGCTATATTGTGCTGTTGTTGCGCCCTGGATGCCTGTTTCTGATCCTTCAGACTGGATCACAGGACATGGTTTCACATTAATGTATCCATCTATATAGCTAGATGAGCTCTTAGTGGTTTTAGACTTTTATTTTAATAAATAAATTAAGGGCAAGCCGGAGAGATCGGTTTTGTAATCTCTTCTGCTTCATGACGTTGTTCGTCTTAAGTACTATCATGAGTTTGCATTTAATTGATTGATTTATGAATACATTCGATTTATTTGTGTAATTCCCAGTGTTTTACTCATCCAATTATTTTTTCGTTTTCTCTTTCTGGGTGACTGATATTATTAATATTGAAATATTTTCCACGCCAATCACAGATCAAATTCTTTGAATGTCATGTTTTTGTTCATCTGTCGGACGGGTGCGGGTCAGGAAAAACACCTTTCCCTAACTTCATTCAAACAAGGATTTATCCTCTTTTTTTCTTTTAAATCAAAATCTTCATTTCCATTAAATCAAATTACATAGTTCAGATGGGTCATTCCCCTCTGTAATTAAACACACGACGCCAGCATAGCAGCAAGCTCGTCTAGCAAGAGCATGGGCAGCTCAATTAGCAGACCGTTTAACAAAGTGTAAGTGAACATTATGCAAAGAATACGTCCACCATTATTTTACATTCTGCTAGCTCTGGGTGATAAAGTACGTAATCAACGGCAATTAACACGAATGAACACAGAATCCAGAACTAAGACAGATAGATATTGCTAATAAATAGAGATAAAACTCGAGTCACTGTTTATTACAATTCTGAGCTTTCGAGAGGCTCAGTCTCTCCAAATGGCTGCTACTCTAATCACTTCTTTTTCAATACTCCCCATTTCTCAACTCTTACCCCTTTTCTATCACCTCCCCTGTCAATTCTCCATTTTGCCCTTTTTTGGTTAAAGACCTTACTGCCCTTGCTCTTATTACTCTGCCTTTTTCTTGCGCCTTGTGTATTTTATAAGGTCCATGTCCCCATTCCTTGCAATACCCGCCTCCTAAAGAGCTACCTTGTCCTCAAGGTGAAACTCGGGAAAACGGAGGTTCAAAGTTGTAAAATCCTCCCACGTAGCTTCAAACTCTGCCATGCCCTGCCACTTCACCAAAACCTCAACTGTTGTTGCCTTTTTATTACGGACTCCCAGTATTTTTTCTGGTTCGGCCACTTGTACTAAATCCACAGTGATACTGGTTGGTATTGTAGGTGAAGCTGGTCTATCTCCTATGGCTTTCTTTAACTGGGACACGTGAAAAATCGGATGAATTTTGGACAACTCTGGCAGCTTTAACTTATAGGCGACCTTGCCTACCCGTTGAATGATTTCAAAAGGTCCATAGAATCTGGCAGACATCTTCTCCCAAGCTCTTCGCGCTAAAGATTGTTGGCGATATGGCTGAAGTTTTATATAGACCCAGTCCCCTACCATGTAGTCCACCTCTCTTCTTTTCTTATCCTCTTGCATCTTCATCCTGTGTTGAGCTCGTAAGAGATTGAAACAAAGCTCATCTAACATTGCGTCCCTCTCTAGCAGCTGTTCTTCAATGCTATTGACCCCTGTATCTACTATTGCTCCCTTGATCAGTGGCAAGGGGTCTCGCCCATATAGTGCTTTAAACGAAGAGAAAGCAGTAGATGAATGAACTGCTGTATTGTAGCTATACTCTGCCCAAGCCAGCCAATCCGCCCACCTACGCGGTTTCCCATTCACAAAACATCTCAAATAAGTTTCTAACACCTTATTAACTACTTCCGTCTGTCCGTCGGACTGAGGGTGATAGGCCGTACTCCTATTCAATTTTGTCCCTTGGAGTCGAAAAACTTCCTTCCAAAACACACTTAAGAAAATTTTATCCCGGTCTAAAACTATGGTAGAAGGTGTTAGTTACAGAGGCATGCCTGTACACATCTAATAACAAGCCTAATTGTTTGTAATGCTTTGCATTACTTACTTGACCTCTTAACTGAGGGAACCTCTAGTTGTAGAGTTTCTGTTTGTATTGTACTTGTAATAGGCATCAAATCCTAGTTGTGTAACTGTACAAATATAGTCTAGAATAATGCTTGAAAGAAGTTCCATGGTTCATGCCTCAAGCAAGGAGTTAAAGACTGCCAAATAATCACAGTTGGGATTTGAAGAAATGAAGAATTTGCCTAAGTACCAATTCGAGAAGTATATTTGTCTATTCGAGAAGTCCAGCATTCGAGAAGTCAGAGATTCGATATCTCAAGACACTATTCGATATCTCTGAATACACTGTTCGATATCTCAGGGATTCGATATGTCTACTACTCTATTCGAGAACTCAAGAAGTCAACAAGTCAAGATGGTATTCGAGTTCTCAAAGAGTCAACAAGTCAAAGTTCCATTCGATGTCTCAAAGACTCAGAAAGCTATTCGACAACTCGAGGATTCGATAAGTCAAATGCTCTATTCGACAACTCAAGGAATCCTGATGGAAAAGAGCTATTCGAGAAGTGGTTCGATATGTCACTATAACAGTATTCGAGAACTCAGAGTTATCGATCAAGTCAATTCTAGTTCTCGAATCACTTACTTAGTCACTTCTCGAATACATTCTTGGAGACAAAATACTGAAGAAATTGTACAAGTCAGAAACCTGCAACAAGCCAATGCACTTTATGGACCACAACCTGTAACGTGCTCTGGAAAGCCTACAAGGAAGCTTGGAGAGATATAGAAGAGACAAGGAGCTAAAGAAGTGGATCTAAACAGGCTTTGCAAAGTCAAATCTGTAACCGTTTGGACACTTACTCAAAAAGGATAGACAGACTAGAAAGTAATGTGTTTTAGCTCCTTATTTGTAGTAAGCAGGCTGTATCCATGTTCTATAAGGACACAGCCTCACTTCATAACTTAGTAACTTTGTGAGTCAAGTTTTTCATACACTGTAAGCTATATCTCTCTGAGAAAAACGAAGCTGAGAATACTACCATTGGTATTCACAGATTGTAGCAACCTTTATCTAATATACATTAGATTAAAGTGATAATTGTGTCTTGTGTTGTTTACTTATCCGCACCTTAATTTCTGCACACACAGGCACTTATCTGCTACACAAACTCAATCCAAGAAAAGTTCAAGAATCCATTCACCCCCCCCCTCTGTATTCTTTTACCGTGTTCAATACTCAACAAGTGGTATCAGAGCGGGCTGTTTATTCAAAAACAGAGAAACGATCATGAGTTCGAATACACCAAAGACTACAGGAACGGTGAAGGCCCCTAAGTTTGATAAAGAAAACTTCAACCTCTGGAAGATAAAGATGATGTTGTTCATCAAAGCCTCTCATCCCTTGTATCCTGAGATTCTCAAGAATGGTCCTTTTGTTCCACAACAAGAGATACCAGAGAAGACTGTTGGAACCATAACAATCCCTAGAGCTTATGAGGCCAAGGATCCATCAAAGTGGACAGAGTCAGAAAGGGAGAAGGTTGCTCTTGACAGCCACCTCATGTTGCTCATCATTGATTCCATGGATATGTCAATGTTTGCAAACATTGCATCATGCACGTCTGCTAAAGAGATGTGGGATCACATTGAGGTGTTGTGTGAAGGGACTGATGAGGTTAAAGAAAACAGGAAACAGATATTGGTCACACAGTATGAAGCTTTCATGGCACAGCCCAAGGAAAGCATCACTGAGATGTTTGAAAGGTTTCACAAGCTAGTTACTGAGTTGCAGATGAATGGAAAGGTTTACAGCACCAAGGAGTTAAATATGAAATTTCTGTTGTCTTCACCAAATCATCTGGAGCAAAGAGTCATTTCCCTTAGAGAGAGAGATTTGAACAAAGTCACCTATGATGTACTCTATGGAGTCCTAAAGACTCATGAACTTGAGTTGCTTCAGAAGAGGGCTATCCAAGCAAACCAAGGTAGGATGATAAACACATCATGTGCCTTGATTGTCAACAAATCCATCCTGGACCTAGAAGCATCTACAAGCCAACTAAGGATAGAGGAGGTGGCAGATGATGAAGAAACTGAAGCTGGGGTGAGTGAACCTGTTGAGGAAAAGGAGGAAGAAGAAGAGGAGTTTTACACTCTGGAAGAACTTGATGGGATGGAAAATACTTCATATGCTTTCATGGCCAGAAAATTTCCAAACATCAGATTTAAAAGAAATCAACCCTTCAAACCCAAAACTCAAAACCATTCAGCCAACAAGAACAAGGCACCTGTGAAACCAAACAGAAATAAGTTCAAAACCGGTTATGTGGATAGGTCATCTGTAAGGTGTTATAGATGCAATGACCTAGGGCATTTTGCCAGTGAATGCAAGAAGCCTAAAAAGAAGGATAGAGATTATCTTGAGCTAGAAGCTAAGTATGAGGCCCTTCTGAAAAAGCAGACACATGGTAAGGCCTACATAGCTGAAGGGAAGTGTTGGGATGATTCTGAGAGTGATGAAGAGGAACAAGAATTCTGCAATTATGCCTTGATGGCCAACTCCAAGGATGACTCATCTTCATCTGATTCTCAGGTACCATCTCTCACTACTATAGACATGTCTGTTTCTGAATACAAATCCATGATTGAACAATTATCTGTTGAAATGTTTAATATTCATACTAGTATGACTGCTGCTAATGAGGAGATTGCTAAACTGTCTACTAGAAATGAAGTATTAACCAAAAAGAATGAGGAACTTGAGCTAACTGCTATGCAAGTAGAAAACCTTAAGAAAGAAGTTGAATATTTGGAGAACAAGGTTCTATGTGCTAGTCAAGTAGAGAAGGCTCTTAGGGATGAATTAGCTGAGAATGAATTCAAACTTAAAACTTTCAAGAAATCATCTGGTTTAGTGCAATCCTACTGTGAGAAAATTGAAGCTAAACCTAAAGCAGCTATTGGACTTGACTATGACTCTCTCACACAAAGGAAAGGCTATGCTGTCGTCGAAGAGGACACAGCTGTTCATGAGAAAGTGCCCCACATTTTGAGAAAAACTGTAAATCCAATTTTTAAGGAATCAACATTTGAAATTGATGAGGATGCCTTACTCATCAAGCAAATGTTGAATGATGAGGATGAGGCACAATCTAGTGAACAGCAAGCATCCTCTAAGGGTGAGAGTGCCAAGTCAAAGACCAAGAAGCCAGTAGTTGATAGGCCAAGACCTAAGAAGGTTGTTAAGTTTGTATCAGCTGGGAAGAGTGAATCAGGAAAGGAAGTGACTAAAAAGAAACAGAACAGAAATGGCAAGTTAGGGATTAACAAGGATAACAACTATGCTTATATGCCTAATGCCCCTAGGAAAACTTGTCAGAACTGTTTCAGTACCAACCATCTAACTCATGCATGCAAGAAACCTGTTGGTAGTGTGTCTAAACCTTTCTATGATTGTTCTGTGCCTCTAAGACATAGAGATGCACCCTTCTGTGATAAATTTGACTGTATGCCATGCAATATGAATGTTATGACTAGTTGTTTTAATTTAAGAAGACAGTTCATTGATGGTTGTATCAGTCACAATTCTCACACACACTACACAAGGTCAAAGTCTTCAAGTCCTCCTAAAGCTAGGAAGGTACCTTTGTCACCTAAGTCTGAAACCTCAGGTTCTAAGACTTCCAACAGTGACAAGAAGACTGACACTAAGAAAGTTAACAAGCATGTTGTTTATGATAAAACTGTCTCTAAGTCACATGGACCCAAACTTGTTTGGGTACCAAAGGAAAAGTAATACCTTTGTGTTTGCAGGGCAAAGAAAGTGAGAAGAAGGTCATGTGGATTTTGGACAGTGGATGCTCAAATCATATGACTGGTGATATGGCCCTGCTATCACAGTATGAGGAAAAGGCTGGCCCAATGGTTGCTTTTGGAGATGACAGCATGGGTAACACATTGGGATATGGCAAGCTGAAAGTTGGAAATGTCATCATTGAAGATGTAGCACTAGTCAAGGGGCTCAAGCATAATCTGTTAAGTGTTGGTCAGTTTACTGATAGAGGATTCAAAGTGAATTTTGACAAAGATGAATGTTTGATCACCCACAAGAAGACTGGTGATTTTGCTCTATCTGGAGTAAGGAAGGGAAGCCTGTTTGTAGCCAATATGGACTCTGCAAACAAGGACAAAATTTGTTGCTTTTACTCAAAAGCATCAAATGAAGATTGTTGGCTGTGGCA
This sequence comes from Kitagawia praeruptora, assembly GCA_037693485.1. NCBI lineage: Eukaryota > Viridiplantae > Streptophyta > Magnoliopsida > Apiales > Apiaceae > Kitagawia > Kitagawia praeruptora. The sequence continues at coordinate 43,026,997 of CM075353.1, read as the reverse complement.
CAAGAAACTATCACACCTGAACTTTAAGGCCATTAATTCTCTAGTCAAAAGAGAGTTAGTGAGAGGCATGCCCACACTTGAATTCTGCCAAGAAGGAGTGTGTGAGGCTTGTCAAAAAGGAAAAATGAAGAGATCAAGCCACAAGTCAAAGACAGTGACATCTGTAACCAAGCCACTACAACTTATCCATATGGATTTGTTTGGGCCTGTTAACATAATGTCACTTGGAAGAAAGAAGTATGCCCTGGTAATGGTTGATGATTTTTCAAGGTATACATGGGTAGAATTTCTGGCATCAAAAGATGAGGCTCCACAAGTAATCATTGAGCATATAAAGAAAGTTGACAAGGAAGCAAAGGCAAACAATGCAAGTGTGATTGCATTGAGGAGTGATAATGGAACAGAGTTCAGAAATGCCACACTTGAAGCATTCTGCAAAGAGAATGGCATTTCTCAGCAATTCTCAGCTCCAAGGACTCCACAACAAAATGGAGTTGTTGAGAGAAAGAATAGAACTCTAATTGAGGCTGCTAGAACAATGTTACTTGATGCAAAAATGCCCACATGTTTTTGGGCTGAGGCTGTGAGCACTGCATGCTATATTCAGAACAGAACCCTCATCAACAAAAACACTGGAAAGACTCCTTACAACTTGATGACTGGAAAGAAGCCTACACTGAAGTATATTCATACTTTTGGAAGCAAATGCTTTGTACTTAAGGACAATTCTGAATATGTTGGAAAGTTTGATGCAAAAGCATTTGAAGGAATTTTTCTTGGCTATTCTATGGAAAGAATTGCATACAAGGTTTATGTCATCAGTCAAAAGAAAGTTATGGAAAGCACAGATGTAACATTTGATGACAGCAAACTACCTGGACTAGAAGAAGCCAATGATGAAGACAAAGATCCATTGAAGTTTGATAATCTAGATGATTCTGATGAAGAGACTGAAACTAGAGTTGAAACTCAAGTTCAACAAACTCAAGTGAATAATGATACAAGAGAAGAATTTGTGCCAATCAATAGTGAAGAAACAAGCATCCAAGGCACACCTGTGAGTAATGGCAACTTCATAGGGGGAGGAAATGAGGATGATCATGATGAGGATGATGAAGCAACATCAAGGATGAGAAATCAGGCTGAACACTCAAGGAAATGGGATAGATCACACACTGCAGAGCAAATCATTGGAGATCCTAATGCAGGAGTAAGGACTAGGAGAGCAACTCAAAATGAGTGCCTCTATGGATGTTTTCTATCACAAGTTGAGCCTAAGAAACTTGATGATGCATTGTTGGATCCAGATTGGATTATTGCCATGCAAGAGGAGCTGAATCAATTTGAAAGGAACAAAGTATGGGAACTTGTGCCTGCACCAAAGAATAGAACCATTGTTGGAACAAAATGGGTTCTGAAGAATAAGATGGATGAAGATGGTGTAATAATAAGAAACAAAGCAAGGCTGGTTGCAAAAGGATACTCTCAACAGGAAGGCATTGATTATGATGAGACATTTGCCCCTGTTGCTAGATTGGAAGCCATTAGAATATTCTTGGCATTTGCTGCTCATTCAAACTTTAAAGTTTATCAAATGGATGTCAAGAGTGCATTTCTAAATGGAGAGTTGGAAGAAGAGGTTTATGTGCAACAACCACCTGGCTTTGAGGATCCACATTTCCCAGAATTTGTCTACAGATTGCTTAAGGCACTGTATGGACTTAAGCAAGCTCCAAGAGCATGGTATGATACTCTATCACAATTTCTTCTTGAAAATCAATTCACTCGAGGCACATTGGACAAGACACTGTTTTACAAGAAGCATGGTGATGATATGATCCTAGTTCAAATCTATGTGGATGATATCATTTTTGGTTCTACAAATGAGAAACTGTGTGAGAAATTCTCTAAACTCATGCAGAGCAGATATGAGATGAGTATGATGGGAGAGTTGACATTCTTTCTAGGGTTGCAAGTCAGTCAAAGGAAGGATGGTATCTTTATCAGTCAAACCAAGTACATCAAGGATTTATTGAAAAAGTTTGACTTGGAAGATTGTTCACCTGCCAAGACACCCATGGCCACTGCCACTAAATTGGATGAAGATGCTAAAGGCAAGAGAGTAGATATCTCAGTCTACAGAGGCATGGTTGGTTCTCTACTCTACCTCACTGCAAGTAGGCCAGACATCATGTTTGCTACATGCTTGTGTGCAAGGTTTCAATCAAATCCAAAGGAATCACATTTGATTGCAATAAAAAGGATCTTTAGATATCTGAAGGGCACTCCTAACTTGGGATTATGGTACCCTAAGGACACAGGGTTCAATCTGGTTGGCTACTCTGATGCTGATTATGCTGGATGCAGAGTGGATAGGAAAAGCACCTCAGGAAGCTGCCAGTTTCTTGGACAAAGGTTAGTTTCTTGGTATAGCAAGAAGCAACAATCTGTGTCAACTTCTACAGCTGAGGCTGAATACATAGCTGCTGGAAGTTGCTGTGCTCAAGTGCTTTGGATTAGAAATCAACTTAGAGATTATGGACTTGTGTTGGAAAGAATTCCAATCATGTGTGACAACACAAGTGCAATCTCTATAGTTGCCAATCCTGTCAATCATTCTAGAACAAAGCACATTGACATCAGATATCATTTCATAAGAGAACATGCAACTAATGGAACCATTGAGTTGCATTATGTCTCTACAGATAAACAACTAGCTGATATATTCACTAAGCCATTAGATGAAGCCACCTTCACAAGGTTGGTAAGTGAGATTGGAATGCTGAATTCTTCAGATTCTGGCTAAGTGAATACATCATCTAGATTGTTGCAGCAGTAAACACTTACTTTATCTAAATTCTCAATATTTTTGGAGTAAGTGTTGGCTGAAATATGATTTATAAATATTTCAAATCTGTTGCATATGTTGAAAATCATATTTTTATTAACTTAAAATTTCTATGAAATTTTGAGAAAATCACTATTTGATTTGCTAGAATATTTTTCAATGAATATGTCTGGTAGATTTTAAAAAGATAGTGAAAATCAAATTTTTATGAGTGATGGGTATAGTTCGATAAGTCAGACTTCTCGAATGATTCACTATTCGACATCTCTAATAAGTCTCATTAGAGTACTCTTGAGTTCTCGAATAGAGTCTTTCTGAGATATCGAATAGAGGAATTATTGACTTCTCGAATATAGTAACTGAGTTCTCGAATGATTGAGTTCTCGAACACTATATTTGAGTTCTCGAATCATTTGAAAAGGCTGAATTCTCGCTGAATTTTAACCGATTTTGGATTTTTATCTAAAAATTTAATTCACTCATAAAAACACATTTTATCTAATTTAGAGTTATTTCTAAGTTAGATAACTGCCAGCTGTGAGTTTCTATCTGCTTGAGTTATCGATTAAGCCATTCTTGACTTCTCGAATAGTTGTTTTCTACTTCTCGAATGCCTGACTTGTCGATACAAAACAGTCTGCTAATCGACAATTCAAGTACTTCATACTTATACAATCTCACATCTATTCGATTCATTTCATTCGATTTCTCAAGCATCTACACTCTCTAAACCCCTGAAACCCTAGCTACGAAAAGCCAAATTTCTTCTTCAACCTTCAATTTCTTTTCTCTCTTCTACACAAATGGCAACAGTAAAGTTCAACACCAACTTCATCGCTCTCACTAGTGATGTTGAAGCACCCAATGCAAATTTCAAGTGCTTTGTGAAATGGATGGCTGAGTCATATATCAAGGATGCACTCTCTGCCAACCCAACTCTGTATCTCGATATTCTGGAACAATTCTGGAGTACTGCTATTATGGAGGTTGTAGCCCTGGAAAACGCAATCACTTCCTATGTCATCTACTGCAAGGTTCAAGATAAGGAAATCACTATCACTACTGCAGACATGAACCAAGCACTAGGACTACAACAAGAGTCATTTGACAGAATGGCCACTAACGCAGAGTTGGAGGAATTCTTTGAGTTCATAAACTACTCAGATGGGATTAACCTTGGAAAGCTAAACAGAAAGAATCTGAGAAATGAGTGGAGCTATGTGTTTGCAACTCTTCTCCAAGTCTTCACTGCCAGGAAATCAAGATTTGATCAAATCAGTGCACCTGTGCAGCAAATTGGATATGCTTTGGCCTATGGAAAGAAGATAGATGTTGGCCAAATCATACTTCAAGAATTATATGGGAGACTTGGTAAGAACACAACCAAGAGAGGTACTGATATTTTCTTCCCTCGCTTTATTCAATCTGTACTTAATTATAAAAATGCTTCATTGATTGAATTGCCTGGGATTGATAAAAATAAAATAGGCTATCCTAAGTCCATGACCAAACTCATTTTTGGTAACTTGGAAACTAGGAATGATGTGGATGTAAGACTAAACATAACTCCCCATATGGAGAGTTTGTTTAGGACTTACCCCCACAACATGCCAACATTTGATGCAAAATCTAAGTTAGCACAGCCCAAGCAAGTAGAACAAAATGCTAACCCAGGGCCTGCTAACCAACCCTCTCAACCAAACACTCTACCTCTTACTGAGCCAACTGCATCATCCTCTCAAAAGGGTGGTGTTAGTAAAAAGAAGAGAAAGGAAGTAATGTCTGCACCTTTAAATATCTTGTCTGAAGCAGCATTAGCTGTTGAATTAGGTCTAGGAAGTGAGGAACCTGAGTCACCCTTACACAGAACAAAGAAGAAGAAAACTAAGACCACCTCTTCAGTCACACAAATGGCTGAAGTTGTAAAATCAGGGGCACACAGCTCACTAGGTGTATCCTCTCAACAGGGTGCACCTATAGAATCAAGCATCCTCCCCAATGCACCTTCTTGTATAGAGTCAGCACATGGGAGTGATAAGGCTGGCACAACACTGAGTGGAGAGCACATCACTTTTGAAACTCCCTCTATCTCTCAGGGGGAGTTGCCAAAATCTACTCTAAAACACACTTCTCTTCCAGAATCTATCTCTGAAATTTCTTTGGAACCTGCAACTCAGGCAACTGAGATGCAAGGTATTGATCATCAAGAATTCTTTTCTCTTGATGAGCCAATAATTTCAAGTGACTTAGTGCATGACACTTTGTTCACCACTCAGAACCCACATTTAGATGGTGAGGGAATGCATGCTGAGGCATATCCTAATGACACCATCACAAACACAGAGGTTCCCCTAGTTTTTACTAGAGACTCTGTGCCTGTGTCAACTGCTGGTGTAATTCATCCCACTTCTGTGGTGACACCAGTAGTAGAGTCAATCCATCCGGTTACAGAAGTTGCATCTGTAACTGAGGAGACTAGCTTGCCTAGCTCTAGCTCTGACTTCATGTCAACATGGCTGAAGCCTGTGCAACATGACAGTGCTTCAGGATCAGGGTCTGTTCCACAACAATTGACGGTTGAAGCACTTCAAAGCTTAATTGTGGATCAGATTCCTGAGTTCACAAAGATTGCTCAGCACCTTCTCACTGCAGACATGCCCAATCCAGACTATGAGGCTATTCTGTTATGCCATAGGGATGATGTGGAAGTGCAGAAGTCAAAGATCATTGATGATGCTGAGAGAGATGGCAACATAGATGCCTGGTTGCAAGGAAAATATGATATTACTCTCGATGAAGCACTTCAGTATCTCAGGGAGGAATACATCACTTGACTGGGCTCCAATGCAAAATCCCTGTCACCTGGTGAAGTGTATGAAGCTGTAAATGACTCCTACAAGGGTTTCCTCAAGGCTGCACACTATCTTGGCAAGGGAGTCAAAACTGAAGTCAACAGGGTGTGTGATAAGACAGCCACTTCAGTAGCAGAAGTCAAGAGGGCCTTTGATGCTAAATTTCCTCAATTGGATAGTGTGTTCAAGGACATCAAACACTGCAACTCTACCTGCACTCAGGTGGACAATGGGCTGGCTGTGCTAAAAGATGCTGTCACAGGTCTGGGGCATCAATTTCAGAATCTATCTGACCAGACTACAGATGCCAATGCCATGCTGAGGATAATGTTCAAAAATCTTTATGGAGATAGACTAGTGACTGATGTCCCTGTGCATGAATTGTCTAAATATGAAGTGAAGAGGCTGCAGGATCAATCTTTATCTGGCTTCAAGGCCAATGAGTTATTCACTAAGGTCAACACTCTTGAGCAGGAGGTAGCTACTCTCACCAAGACCAATGCTCATCTCACAGAAAAGGTTGCATTGCTAAATGATCAGTTGGACACTCAAGCATCCACCACAACTGATGTCCTTCTGCATCAACAATCTATGTTAGCTGCAATGATGAAGCATATGGGTCTCTCTCTACCTGATGAATCTTCACTCCCAAAGGACATTTCTACAGCCTCTGTGCCTGACAACAAGCCTAAGGGGAAGAAGAAGGCTAGGAACTCAAATTCAAAGGGGGAGACAAAGGGAGAGAAAGGCATAATAATCAAAGAGGGTGGTCAACAAAGGGCTTCTAAGTCTCTAGCAAATGTGCCTGGCAAGGGAAAAGCCAAAGTAGATGAGCCTCCATCTATCTTGCCAGTTGTCACCTTACCAACTGTGCACATCACTACTCCTGGAGGACAAAAGCAATCCATAACTACCACAGTGGTTGCAGGGAGTATGCCATCTGACAAACCTCCAATCTCTATATCTGAGAATGCCAAGCCTGTAGAAGTCAAAGTTGTTACTGAGGCCAAGCTACAAGAAGTTGCTAACTCCAATGACTATCATGATAAAGCCTTCTTGGAGTTTCTGAAAGCCATAAGGGAACAGGTTGGTGACACTCAGTTTTATCTGAGGGAGGTGAAGAAGCAGATAGACTACATCACTGTCATCCCCAAGAAAGTCAACAATATATGGGTCAAGGAGATAGTGATGGTTTCCAAACTAAAGATATGGCATCTAACATACCAGACTCTACAAGACCTAAAGCACTCAGAGATAGATGCCATACTTGAGATCATTGAGAAGAAAAATGAGAACAGCAAGAGTCTGTTTGATGATTTGAGGAATGGTCAACCTACAAGGCTACCAGAAGTGATCAAGAAGCCATGGACAATTATTTATCAGTCTGGTACCAGAATTGAAGATATCAAGCAATTGGTCATTCCTCATGATCTCACCTCCAGAAATCACAGACTGATCATTGCTATCATTGATCAATTACAGAAGAAGGTTGGAGCCAGAAATGCTGAAGAAATTGAGGCACTGCATATCCTCAGAACCTATATTGCAACTGGTGAAATTCCAGAGATGGCTCAACCTAGGAGAAATAAGGATGATGATTCTGAAGACAAAGGTGATGGGAGGAGAAGACATCACAGGAGAGATAAGGGTGATGAAGATAAGAGGAAAAAGGGGGACAAGGATGAAAAGAATGATGATGACCAGGGTAAAACATATGTGAGAAAGAGTGGAAGACAGCAAGCCTTAGGCAATGCTAGTAGTAATCTCACCACAACACAAGACTCTAAGTCTAGGGTGAATACTGTTAGTAGTGACCTAGCAAAATCTACATCTATGGCTTCTGCAACTGTCTTACCATCTCAAGAAAAGAAGAAGATTCAAGTCAAGAAACCATGTGTATGTTTCAGAAAGCAATCTGCTAATGGAATACTACTATGGTCTACCAACCAAGGTCAGAGATTTCTGCCAAGCAACCATGTCAAGAGGATAAAATTTAAACATGCTGCAAGGAGAGTGAAGCTATCCAAATCTAGAGCCCTAACAATCATTCCAGGATTAAAGCTCCAGCCACTTGATGAAGACTTTGATGAAGAGCAACTGTTATTTCTAAGAGCTCAAAAGATATGCTATGCTGCAATTGTGGATGACCACCTTGTAATCAAGTACACTGATGGGAAAGAAATGAAATTCAAACAAGGGGGTTGTCAACATTGGGGTAAATTGTATGAGATAGAAAGAATCATTGCATTGCTGGATTCTAAGGACAAGGTGGAGAAAGTATGGAAGCTGGAATTGATTGACTTTGTGAAAATGAAGAAAGAATATGCTGAGAAGATAAGGAAGGGCTGCTATGAGAAATGGTTAGAAAGGGAGAAAGAAATTGATAGACTGGAAATTGAAGCAGAAAAGCTAAGGGCAAAGGGATTGTGTAGAGTTCAGTTTGATCCCTATGTGGTGAAGTATAGGAGGAGAAATGGAGACAATGTCAATATAAGAATGAACCTACTCAGTCACTATCCTGCCAACATTCTGAAGCCAGTGCTTGAAGATTTCAAAAACTCTATTATGATTGAAGAATTGGATGCTATGACAGAAATCATGAGAGCAGTAGATGAGATTGCAAGAAAGGAGAAAGAAAGGAAACAGAAAGCATATGATGATCTGCAAGCCAAGGCAATGGAGATGCAATCAAAAGAAAACGGCTAGTACCTCATCATACTGTAAGAAGTATTTATCTTGTAATTTCATTTATGTGTTCAATCAAATCACATACATGTACTTTTAAAAGTTTTATCTTTATGTATGTTAGGCTTGTTATCAGACATGAAATTGTGACTAAGGGTCTCACTCACAATTTGGGGGAGATTGTTAGTTACAGAGGCATGCCTGTACACATCTAATAACAAGCCTAATTGTTTGTAATGCTTTGCATTACTTACTTGACCTCTTAACTGAGGGAACCTCTAGTTGTAGAGTTTCTGTTTGTATTGTACTTGTAATAGGCATCAAATCCTAGTTGTGTAACTGTACAAATATAGTCTAGAATAATACTTGAAAGAAGTTCCATGGTTCATGCCTCAAGCAAGGAGTTAAAGACTGCCAAATAATCACAGTTGGGATTTGAAGAAATGAAGAATTTGCCTAAGTACCAATTCGAGAAGTATATTTGTCTATTCGAGAAGTCCAGCATTCGAGAAGTCAGAGATTCGATATCTCAAGACACTATTCGATATCTCTGAATACACTGTTCGATATCTCATTCGATATCTCAGGGATTCGATATGTCTACTACTCTATTCGAGAACTCAAGAAGTCAACAAGTCAAGATGGTATTCGAGTTCTCAAAGAGTCAACAAGTCAAAGTTCCATTCGATGTCTCAAAGACTCAGAAAGCTATTCGACAACTCGAGGATTCGATAAGTCAAATGCTCTATTCGACAACTCAAGGAATCCTGATGGAAAAGAGCTATTCGAGAAGTGGTTCGATATGTCACTATAACAGTATTCGAGAACTCAGAGTTATCGATCAAGTCAATTCTAGTTCTCGAATCACTTACTTAGTCACTTCTCGAATACATTCTTGGAGACAAAATACTGAAGAAATTGTACAAGTCAGAAACCTGCAACAAGCCAATGCACTTTATGGACCACAACCTGTAACGTGCTCTGGAAAGCCTACAAGGAAGCTTGGAGAGATATAGAAGAGACAAGGAGCTAAAGAAGTGGATCTAAACAGGCTTTGCAAAGTCAAATCTGTAACCGTTTGGACACTTACTCAAAAAGGATAGACAGACTAGAAAGTAATGTGTTTTAGCTCCTTATTTGTAGTAAGCAGGCTGTATCCATGTTCTATAAGGACACAGCCTCACTTCATAACTTAGTAACTTTGTGAGTCAAGTTTTTCATACACTGTAAGCTATATCTCTCTGAGAAAAACGAAGCTGAGAATACTACCATTGGTATTCACAGATTGTAGCAACCTTTATCTAATATACATTAGATTAAAGTGATAATTGTGTCTTGTGTTGTTTACTTATCCGCACCTTAATTTCTGCACACACAGGCACTTATCTGCTACACAGACTCAATCCAAGAAAAGTTCAAGAATCCATTCACCCCCCCCTCTGTATTCTTTTACCGTGTTCAATACTCAACAGAAGGAAACCCGTGTAACCTCACCACTTCTTTAACAAATACCATAGCTACGGATTGAGCCGTGAAGGGATGTTTAAGTGCGATAAAATGGGAATACTTTGTAAAATGATCTACCACTACCAAAATCGTATCATAGCCCAAGGACTTTTGCAGACCCTCAATAAAATCTAGTGAGATATCATCCCATACCTTCGTTAGAACAGGCAACGGTTGGAGCAGCCCAGCTGGCCTTAAAGTTGATGTTTTGTGCTGTTGGCAGGTGGTACATGCCTGCACATATTTTGCAATTTCCTGGCGCGTACCAGGCCAGAACCACTCTCGAGCTACACGCTGATACGTCTTGAACTCCCCAGTGTGACCCCCAATAGCAGAATCATGGTACTCATGTAAGATCACCGGAATGAATGCACAGCCCTTAGGCAAAACAATGCGCCCTTTATATAGCACCACCTCCTGTTCTACAGTGAACCCCTTCGAACACTGTCCTCCTGCCACTATTTCTTGTCTCAATTTGACGACATAGGGGTCATCTTGTACCTGTTTTCTCACCTCCTCCCAATGAATTCCATGAGTTGATAATATATTGTTGAGTTCTACGTCGCCTGTAGCCTTTCTGGATAGAGCATCGGCCACTAAATTGGAAGGCCTGGGCGATACTGAATGCCAAACGTGAAACCCATTAACTTGCTCACCCACTTCTGGTATTCATTGCCTATTTCCCTCTGTTCCAGCAAAAATTTCAAGCTCTATTGGTCTGTTTTTATAGTAAATTTCCTCCCCAGTAAGTAATGTCTCCACTTCATCACGGATAAGACAATTGCCATCAGCTCTTTTTCATATATTGACTTGAGCCTAGCTCGTGGTCCCAAAGTGGTACTATAAAATGCGATAGGATGGCCCTGTTGAGACAGAACTGCACCTAACCCGAAACCCGAGGCGTCCGTTTCAACCACGAAGGGTACCTCGAAATTTGGTAAGGCCAAAATGGGAGTTGTAGTCATTAGATGTTTAAGCTGTTTGAAAGCCTGGTCTGCCTCCGGATTCCACCCAAACTTCTCTTTTTTCAACTGTTCTATTAGAGGGAGTGCCACTTTTGCGTACCTCTTGATGAACTTTCGGTAGTAACCGGTGAGTCCTAAAAACCCACGCAACTCCCTCACATTACGAGGCACTGCCCACTCAGTCATGGCCTTGATCTTTTCAGAATCCACCGCCACTCCCTTTGACGAGATAATGTGGCCTAGGTACGCTATCTCTCGCCTTCCAAACTCGCACTTCTTGCGATGAGCATACAGCTGGTGTTGTTCTAGGGTCTGCAAGACTAGGGACAAATGTTCCTTGTGTGCCTCCAACGTGGGACTATAGACTAGAATGTCGTCGAAGAACACTAAAACAAAACGTCTCAAGTAGGGCTTGAATACTTCATTCATCAATGCTTGAAAGGTAGCAGGCCCGTTCATTAACCCAAAAGGAAGTAAACAAAACTCGTAATGTCCCTCATGGGTTCGGAAAGCAGTTTTTGGAATGTCGTCCTCCTTCATTCGAATTTGATGGTACCCCGACTTAAGATCCAATTTCGAAAAATAGACAGCCCCTTGCAATTCGTCGAGAAGCTCGTCGATGACTGGAATTGGATATTTATCCGGGACCGTCACTTTATTTAAAGCACGGTAATCCACACAGAACCTCCAAGAGCCGTCTTTTTTTTTTCACCAAAATTACTGGACTTGAAAATGGGCTCCTCGACACTTGAATGATTTTGGCCTGCAACATCTCTCTTATCATTTGCTCAATCTCATTCTTTTGGACATGTGGGTATCTGTAGGGACGCACTGTGACTGGCTCTGTCCCTGCCTTTAAATTGATAGCATGTGCAAAGGTGCGATGATGGGGTAGCCCCACAGGCATGTGAAAAACCTTAGCAAATGGTTGCAACAGGGGTTCTACCCAGTTTGGACTACTTTCTTTTGCCTGCTGTTGATAAGTGAATTTATATCCACTTGGAGCGCTTCATATCGGCTTAAATTGATTGTTTTGGACTCAAGTATGTGTAGTTTTGATGTGTTTTGCTTAGTTGTACAGATTTACGAGAATGTTGATTAAGGTTGATGCTTCTATCATTTTTTGGAGATTAAATTGATTAAAATTCGGATTTTCCGGGAAGGCTGCGCAGTCTACACTGTTTTGGCCATATCTGGAGTTCTAGAAGTCCGTTTGAGGCCCATAAGCAGTCCACGCGAAGCTAACGAGATTCTCTATCATTCTAAAGTGGTCCAGAGGTCCAATTACGATTGGAACGTTCCAGAATATCTGAAGAAAAGTCAGCCACGAATTTTCCTTAAAAACAGACTCAGTTTAGGAAACGTATTTTGCAGAAATTCTATTATAATTCTGTTTTGGTATTTTCTTGATGGGCAAGACTTCAAGAGGCTATATAAACACATCTTGGGACACATTATTAGGGATGTAATATTAGATCAGATAATATAGTTTAGAGTAGATTAGTATTATTAGTTGGAGATGTAGAGAAACACCATGACTCTTCTTTTGGGTGACAACATTGAAGTTTGAAGGTTTTGTTCTCTTAATCTTTTCTTTGTTCTTATTAGTTTAATTATGTTTTCTTGTTTTACTAGTTGTTTTACTTGTTTAATTATTAGCGAGTAGTTATTTTTAGGGCTTAAAGGGAAGCCATGTTTGCACTAATATTGGCATAATTTTCATAGTGATTTGATTAGTTATGGTTAATTCTGATTGATATGTTTTAATCGTTAATTTGTGTAATCGGCCGATATCATGGATTAATTATATGCAAATAGGGGTATGGATCGAGAGATTTACTTACTAGAGGCACACATACGATTAGCAGAATTGAATTTGAGTGCTGAAGCATCATTGGATTTCTGAGAGCGTTAATGCTTGGAAGAGATTAACTTGACTCTAATTACCTGATTGATTGAATTACTAAAAGTGGTTAATTGTGTTGAATGTTTCGAGAGTGTTAATGCTTGGAAGAGATTAACATACTCTAGTTATAGGATCACATTGATTGCTTTAGCTTAAGAGCCAATTGTGTAAGTATGGTGGACCTGATTGCCCTAGGTTTTAAATAATTTGTTTATCATCTATTTAATTAGTGTTAATCTTGTTTAATTAGTTAATTAATATTCTCCAATAATCGTTTGTCCCTGAAACAATTAGCGATAACTGAAAAGGAATTAGTGGAACCTGTCTCCTTGTGGATTCGACCCGCTTGCCATCTGTACTAGAAATAGACACCGTGCGCTTGCGGTTAGGTATAATTTGACACATCAGCTGTTCACCTGCCAAGCAGTTTAACTCCACCAAGAACCTCGTCCCTGTCTTCTTCAATGTTCGTATCATTGCCTTAAGCGATATCAAGGTTTTGCCCAAAGATGGATCTCCTTTGATTGTGACTGTCTCCCCTTGCACCCGAAAACTCACAGTTTGTGTCTTCCAGTTTGTACTCATGGTCCCCAGTTTTTCCAACCACGCAATGCCCAAAATAAAATCTGAGTAACCCAATTTGAGGGGTAAGAAATCCTCTACTACTTCGATGCCCTGTATCCATACGGCCACATTTATGCAAACCCCCTTCCCGTTAACTGATTCTCCAGTTCCAAGTGTTACTCCAAAGTCTTTCGTGGATGTGACAGCAATGGATAGTCATTGTACCGCCTCTTCGGAAATGAAGTTGTGGGTTGCCCCCGGATCTATCATGATTACCACCTGTGCCCCTTTTACTACCCCTACTAGTTTGATTGTTTTTGGGGTGGTCAAACCCACTACGGAGTTCAGTGACACCTCTGGTTGCCCGTTACCCTCTCCTCCATTCTCTTCACTCTCCGTGCTTGGGCTCAACAAGAAACTTCCTTCATCATCTTCCTCTCCCTGTGACAACAACACACTCAGTTCCCTTTTGTTGCAACGATGGCCCACCTGCCATTTACCGTCACATTTGAAACACAACCCCTTCTCCCTCCGACTTTGCCACTCCTTATCACTTAACCTTCGTACCGTTCCTACCGGTTTAGCCACTTGCAACGAGTTGACTTCCCGTGAGTGAACTCGCAGCTGAGCTCGACTGGTTTGAAAACACCGTGGGAGTCTTAACACTGCTAAACGAGCTCACCACGCTCTTACCATCACCAGAATACAAGGACGGGTTATAAGATTTGCCTGAAACAGAACTGTACGAGAATGGGCTGTACGTACCTCTACTCCCTGATGCTTGACTTGTACCCTTATATTTGTTGCGTGCCTCCCCGCTACACCTCAGCTTCTCCTCAATTTTTACTGATAAATCCATGGCGTGATCTAAGCTCCGGGGTCCCAGTAACCTTAACTCTGCCTTGATCTCCTCTTTGAGCCCATTTATATACTGTCCCGCCGCGATTTCTTCTGGCACTCCAACCAAAGGAGCCATAAGCTCTATAAACCCTCTCCGATACTCCACCACCGAATCTGTTTGAGTATGTCCCAACCACTGCTCCTGTAAACTGCCCATTGCCGTGGGACGAAAATGGTGCAAAATGATACGCTTTAATTCTGGCCACCCCCTTATTGGTCTCCTATTATCCTCCCACTGGAACCATGACAAAGCATCCCCTTCCATGGCAACAATCGCCGCTTCAAGCTTCTCTTCCTCGGTCAATTTATAGAAATTAAAAAACCTTTCCGCCCTGAGAATCCACCCATCTGGGTTGTCTCTTGTAAACAATGGTATATCCAGTTTCTTAGCCCTCCATTGAGATCCACTAGTATACCCTGGATGCGAGAATCCCACATAATCGGATCCCCCTCGACCCACTCCACGACCATACCCATACCTATCATTCCGTACCGACCCACACCCGCCTCCAGGACCCGACCCAAAACCCTGGCCTCGACCCGACCCAATTCCAGACCCTTCGGCCCGGTTTAGCACCTCTTCTTCTCGGGTTAGACCCGATGCACCTTGAGTCACTTGAGCATGACGAACTGTCTCTAATGTCAACCTCATCTCCTCCTGGAACCTCCCTTGTTCTCCCTTCATCGCCTCCATCACCCCTTCCATTTTCTCCTCATACTTCTCTCGAGACTTTGTCATTCTCTCTTCCATTTGCTGAGCTTGCAGATCTAACGACCTGGTGAGTTGGTCGATTAACTTCTGATGCAGATCTTGGGTCGCAGCTTGAACCCCGACGGCGATCTGTTCTGCCAGACCCGTACTTAGCTCAGTCACCCCTTTCTCTAACAACTCAATACGGTGCTGATTTGAAGGAGGTGCCCCCATATTCACCTGAACCGTCACTGCTCTGATACCAAATTTGCTAGCTCTGGGTGATAAAGTACGTAATCAACGGCTAATTAACACGAATGAACACAGAATCCAGAACTAAGACAGATAGATATTGCTAATAAATAGAGATAAAACTCGAGTCACTGTTTATTACAATTCTGAGCTTTCGAGAGGCTCAGTCTCTCCAAATGACTGCTACTCTAATCATTTCTTTTTCGATACCCCCCATTTCTCAACTCTTACCCCTTTTCTATCACCTCCCCTGTCAATTCTCCATTTTGCCCTTTTTTGGTTAAAGACCTTACTGCCCTTGCTCTTATTACTCTGCCTTTTTCTTGCGCCTTGTGTATTTTATAAGGTCCACGTCCCCATTCCTTGCACATTCTTGAATCACCAGCCCAAAGACCGAGTACATGTTGAGAGAACTCCGAATAGCCTGCACTGATACTAGCTAGGCTGTCAGATTCAATCTCTACCCTGTTGCCTTGATGAGCAACTAAGTGCCTTTTTAAATCCAGGAGCCTCAGGTACAGGAGGTGACACAGCTCCCTGAATATACTTGGTATAGCTTCTACTAAAAAATCATTATCATCCCGAACCACAACTGCATAACCAAAACAGGCATCCCTCTCAAAAATTGACGCGTCTACATTAATCTTAATTGTGTTTAAACATGGTTTAATCCACTGCTCTGCTCCGTCCCCATTGGGTAAAGGGTCCAGAGAAGGAATACTCCCCACATTTTCATTTTGAGCAGCAATATCCTTTCATATATATTTAATGTATCTAATTGCTTTTTTCCGTCTTACATTCTGCCATCTGCACCTTTTTACCTTAATGATTCAAGTTCTGTCTATTTTGAGGTATGGAACTACAATTGTTTTTTCAAATTTCATACTAATTGTATTTAATGATTAATTTATGTATCTTATTTTCTTTAATAGTTTTAACTAGTTCACCTCTCTGGCTCTCTTACTTATTTTAACCAAATTTTTAAAATTACTTGTAAGATAAAAGTTATACACATTTAATAATTTAGGGTAAGTTTTATTTTTAAATTTGTTAAGATACATTTAGAATTTGTAAAAATAATTAATTATTTAAATTTGAATATATTTAAATCTTCAAAATTCGGAAAAATAATTTAGTTTTAAATTGAATACACACCCTAGAAAGTTTACTCATATCTAGATTACATGCCGGCCTTAAAAGAATTGTCTACATAATTTCATTTTGTATTGAGTAATATTATCATCAAAGTTCAGAATAATAAACATACCGTAATTATTTTCATAATTCAGAAGTAAATTTCCTCAATTGAAAAGAAAATTTTGTTTTTAAAATAAATTGTGTACAATCCTATAAACATGCAAATGATAGCATGATCCACACATCAACTCATCAACACAAGCACTCCAACATGTGTTGACCTGCTATACCAACTCTATAGACATATAAATATTGGAATCTCAAGTATGGTCAAAATTAGGCACTAGGTTTGTGTATTTACCAACTGTTAAATTTTTACTCTACAATTTAATTCTTTTAAGATAAAAGAATTAATTAATAATGAGTTATACGACATCTATAAAAATAATCAAATCTTAATGAACACATACATAATAAGGATTAACTCAAAAATTTCTTCGTTAAAACTATAATCGTTGAGTAGATCTTGCATTGTGCAGCATCCCCTCCCATATATTGTTGAAATATTGGAAAGACAATGTAACGATGTGATGTAGTAATGAATAAACTGTTGGAAAATGTGGGTTATAGCCCCACATTGACAAGTCATTTTGAGCTAAGATTTGAGAAGGCCTTGTGTGCATGATCGCAACAAGTTATGCTTGGAACGTGTTCTACTCCGTGAGAACTTTCCAACGCACTTTAAATTACTCAAAACGATCAAGGGATGAATGAGATATGGTTATCCAAAGTTGGTCCCTTGAAGTGGAAATTTGAAGTTGATATTTTATATCCCACATTGAAATCATAAAGAGCCTTTTAAGGCTTTATATAGCAAAGCACTCTCCTAGTGTTTAAAATGAGTTACTAATGTATTGCTCCATCTCCTACGTGCGCGCAGGGGGGGTGCAAATCATGGGATTTCGAGGGGGATTTCGTGACTTCGCAAGCCTCGGGCTTTTCCGCGTGTGCGACCTGCGGACACGAATGCAGCAAAATTTGGGCCGAATAATTCCGGACTAGTTTTGCTAAATTATTTCCACTGGGCTGCTCAAATTGATTTTGTGTTTTTGTGAAATTAATTCTGATTTGATTATGAATTAATAATTCTGATTTGATTTGAATTAATTGATCATTGCCTTGATTAATTGACGCGTCTAATTAATTGTGTAAATCAATTAACGCGTCTAATTAATTATTCAGTAGTACACATGGGTTAGGGTTAGTCTATGCCTATATATTCATCGCTATAGAGTGTAGGGTTTGATATCGAAAAAACACAGCCTCTTTTATTTTCCCTTCCTCTTCCTCCTGGTGATAATTACTAGGGGTGGTAATTTCAGACACGACCCGAACCGAATCCATAACCCGATTTGTTAGTGTAGGTGCCCTAGAGGCAATACATTGTTTCTCGAATAAACCTTATGTCATTTGATTATTAAATAAATGTATTTATTATGACTCTAATTACTGCGATATTTGTTAGCATAATAAATGTCCTTAGAATAATGATACACATTATATAGTTTAAGTTTACAACTTGAATTTGAGATTATATAATATATCATATTCTTAAAGGTCACTAGTCGAGTATTATTAAACAGGACAATAATAATACATAAATAGACTAGTATGTTTTTGACTGATAACCACATCTCATTGGTTATAAGTATGGAGATACTAAAGTCAATACATAGGTACATGTAGGGGTACATGGTACTGGACAGACCCACCGTGAGATTCTTCATGTTAATTAAGTCATAAGAAAGACTCACAGTGATAATGGTGTAATGATCCTTTGACTTGAGATCATTATATTTCTATACGAGGATAATATACTTTGACTACATTAAAAGTTACCTTTGACCGGGTAATGATAAAAGTGGACATCGGGTATATTGTGAATCGTATGAGAAATATGAATGATAGATAAAGAATTTAACCCTCCTATCAGATAGGAGAGATATTATTGGCCTCTTGATTGAGTGAGACTATAAAATGCATGGCCGTGCTCAAATAATGATTTGTTATTAATAGTCTACTCATGGATCAAGTAAACCCGGATTAAATTATGAAGAGGATGACAATAAACATGCCTCGAGTTTAATCTATAATATTTGGTTAAAGGGATTATATTACACGGGAACATTAATCACAAAAGGTTTATCGAATCACGATTTAATTATTATTTAATTGGGTAGCAATGATGTATTACTAGATACCGCTCATTGTTTATAATTTTATTGGAGAATAAAATTATTGCCAAAATAAATAATAACCTACAGGGTCACACACATAGAACATTTTACAGGAAGAATTAATTTAAATTATGAATTTAAATTAATTAATGATAAGTTGGATTTTATTATATTAATTAAGTGTGACTTAATTAAGATATAATAAAATACAAAGATATATGAGATATGATTTTAATAATTAAGTTTGACTTAATTATTTATTTGAATAATAGAATTAGATTTTATTATTTAATTAAATCATATTTGGGCTAGGTTTTGACATGGGCTTTTTGGCTTTATACTATCCTATATATAAAGATATGGGGTGAAGATTTTTGGTACGTGAATATCAGAAACAGCCGCAGCAAACCACAACCCTAACCCTATATTCATATCTTTTCAATAGAGGCTAGTACCTCACTTCTAATCAAGATCGAAAGACAATCTTGAAGGTGTTCGTGTGGATACCGTAGAGGGGGCTTCGAAGAGGAGTGCTCGATAATCGTGGGAGGCTAGCATCTGCATCGTTTTGTACGTAAAGCTTCGATAAGGTAAACTTCTATCTACCATGATTATCGGATATATTATACATGGATCCGTGGCTTGGTTTCGATTTTATTTTACTGTTTCCGCTGCGTATATGCGATCGAAACCAACAATGGTATCAGAGCTGCTTGTATAATATGATAATCTGGTTATATATGATGTTTACGATCTGTTCAAGACATACCAGTTCTGAGTTTTTATTTTTCGAGAACCCTACTGCATGTTTCATGCGTATATATTTGCTACATGCTTCTGACTTTGCAGTTTGTCTACAATCTGTTGTATATGGTATGTTTTATTAAGATTATATCGTGCCCTGTTCTTCTGAAAAACCCAGCCGATTATCATGATTAAGAGTGAGACACAGTTCATGCATTTACGTAAGTACATATATATACATACGGGTTCATACAAATCTGAGAAGCATCATTGTTGATCGTTCAAGATTGGTGATATATGTTTGTGTTGTTACTGTAAGTGTAATCGTAGGTCTGGAAATCAGTTTGGTATCAAAATCGCGATTAAAATGAAGGACACGATCGAACTGGGTTTCTGGAAATCTGCAGAAAACTGCATGTACAGGTGATGCGCATACTCAGTATGCGCATCGGCTAGGGTTTCGTCCATTAACGCATACGCTGAATGCGTGTCAGATAAAATTAACAGAATAGGTCTGTTGCGCATACTGTAGATGCGTATCTGCTGTTTTTTTTAATAATAAAAAAAATAATAATATTAAAATTTTTTTTTTTTTTTCAGCCAGGTTTTGCATGCTAATATTATATTATAAATGTTAATGTTTAACTTGGAGTATGCAAAATTTTATTAATTAGTAATTTTGATTACTAAGTTAATATTTAAATTAATTTATTATTTATGATTTGATCATATTTAATTTATGTTGTATAAAATTGTGTTTATACAATATGTGATGCTTTTAATTGCTATGTGAGCATGATGCATGGTTATGGCCCCAAGACCTAGTTTTAATTTATTTTATTAATTTTTAATTTATGGTTTGTAATAATTAAATACGACTTGCATGTCGTTTTTCTTTTTGTAATTATTTTATCTCGAATGCAACTCGAGTTCTTTTGTAAAATGTTTCAAGAGAAGCTTGGAGGCAATCAAGGCAGCTTTGGAAGCGAAGCAAGAGATTTTGTAATAATTAGTTATTACCACCATAGATTGACCTTGATTTTTCCATTAGCTTGGAAAAAAAATCGCATAGGATTGGGCCATAACCATAGCATATTATTTTATGTGATGCACTTTACATATGATGCATGTGTAGAGTAGCAAATGTATGCATGCTTTAATTAGATTAATGATGTATGCATGTATTAGATACGTCACCCATGCCATGCTTGCCATGCTAAACAAGATAAAATCTGTAACGATTCAAGATTTTAAAATGAACAAACGATCATGAGATTTCTGTGTTTATGAAACACGGAATTAAATACGAATTTTCAATTATTTAGATATGGGGAGATTTTGTCAAAAACGGGTTTTTACCTGTAAGGAAGTTGGGTATTAAGTGAGGCCACTTGTGACTCCTCCAACAACCTGGAAATCAAACTATTGATGAATATTGATTTGAAGTATTTAATTCAAGGAAAAATTGGGAATCTCTTTATGATGGGATCATGATCGTTTTAATTCTAAACCCCTTAATAAAATATTAAGTTTTAATCGGATGCTTTCCAATGAATGAACACTCATTAAATCCTAGATCGATAAGGGGAATGACTGCCAGTGGCAGGGGACTCCTGTCTATCGTGGTGAGATGTGACGAATATAAGCGGTTATATTCGGCCGTTGTATCATTGGGTCTAACTTAACTGAGTCGTCATAATAAGGTGAAAATAAACGGTTATATTCAATTATTATGAACTTAGAAGCATAAAGTTTGGTTCAAAAATCTATTAGATAGATATGAACAATTGTTGTTCACCAAACTATCCAAGAATTATATAAGATATAATTGACAACTGTTGTCTACCTAAATAATCGTGTTTTAAGGACTACCAGTGGTTGACTTAGGATATGATGAAATATGGATCTTGGCTCACTAGAAAGATTTATGGGATATTATTTCCGAATTGATAGTAAGGGCTATTAATTTGATAAAAATAGTGGGAGATATATTATGAATATGTCATAATCACTTGAACATAATTAATAGAACAATCTAACTTATCTTATGCATTTTATCATTGTAGAAAACAAATGGCACAAAACACAAACAACACTTTCTCTGTACGATCAGTCCTTGAGAAGGACAAGCTGACAGGATCAAACTTCCTTGACTGGTCTAGAAATTTGAGAATTGTTCTCATGCAGGAAAAGAAATCTTATGTGATTGACATTCCTCCACCGGCAGCCCTTGCTGCCAATGCCACTGTTGCTCAACAAAATGCTTATCAGAAGCATATTGATGATGCAACTGATGTGGCCTGTCTTATGCTTGCTACTATGGATGCTGAGCTTCAGAAGCAGCATTTTGATATGAATGCTTATACTATGTTTGAACATCTTTCGACGATGTTTCAATCACAGGCTCGTGTGGAAAAGTTCAATACGAGCAAAGCACTCTTCTCATGCAAGCAGGGCAACGGACCAGTCGGACCATATGTTCTAAAGATGATTGGGTATTGTGATTACCTTTCTCGTTTGGGTTTCCCGCTTCAGCGAGAGGCTCAAGTCGATATAATCTTGCAATCTTTGAACAGCGACTACACTCAGTTCATTATGACTTTTAATATGACTGAGCAAGATAAGACTCCTATGGAATTGTTGGCCATGCTGAGGACCACTGAAGCAAATATGGTCAAGGCACCTGAGAAAGCTCCCATAATGATGGTGGGCAAGAAAGGTGCTAAGGGAAAAGGGAAATGGAAGGGCAAGAAGAAGGTAGCATCCAAAGATCTTGGTCCTTCTAAGCCCTCTTTCAAAAAGGATAAAAAGCCGAAGGGAGATGTCGCAAATGCTGACAAAGGTGAATGTCACTATTGCCACAAGCCTGGTCACTGGAAGAGAAACTGTCCAGCTTACTTGGAGGATCTGAAGAAAATGAAGGGTGTTCAGATTTCTGGATCAGGTATTTATGTTATAGAAGTCAATCTGTCTATTTCTACATCTTGGGTATTGGATACTGGATGTGCTTCTCACATTTGTATAAATGTGCAGGAACTGCAGAGAAGTAGGACTTTGGCTAAGGGAGAAGTGGACCTACGGGTAGGCTATGGAGCAAGAGTTGCTGCTTTAGCCGTAGGAACTTATTACTTATCTTTGCCCTCTGGGCTTGTTTTAGAACTTGAAGACTGTTTTACGTGCCTGCGATTCGCAGAAACATTATTTCTGTTTCTTGTTTGGACAAGAAAGGTTTTTCGTTTACAATAAAGAACAATAGTTGCTCTTTTGCTTTAAATGATTTAACCTATGGTGTTGCGCGTTTATTTAATGGTTTATATGTTCTTGATTTAGATAATACTGTCTGTAACATAGAAAACAAACGACTTAAAGTTAATGACTCAAATCAAACATACCTCTGGCATTGTCGTCTAGGCCATATAAATGAGAAACGCATATCCAAATTACATAAGGATGGATACTTGGATAAGTTTGATTTTGAATCATACGAAAAATGCGAATCTTGTTTGCTTGATAAGATGACTAAAGCCCTTTTTACTGGTAAGGGTCAAAGGGCCACTGAACGTTTGGAGCTAATGCATAGTGATGTATGTGGCCCAATGCGTGTGATGGCTAGAGGAGACTACTACTACTTCATAACATTTACTGATGACTTCAGTAGATATGGATATGTATATCTTATGAAGAATAAATCTGATTCTTTTGAAGAAAAAAAAAATTCAAAGAATACAAGGCTGAAGTAGAGAAGCAAATAGGCGGATGTGCAAGTATTAAAATCTTACGATTTGATCGTGGGGGTGAATACTTAGGCACTGAATTTAAATAGTATTTAAAGGAGTGTAGGTATTGTATCACAGCTCATTCCGCCACGTACACCTCAATGGAATGGAGTTTCAGAGAGGAGAAATTGTACCCTGTTGGACATGGTACGATCGATGATGAGTCATGCAGATCTTCCAATAAGTTTCTGGGGTTATGCTCTAGAAACAGCGGCTTTCACACTTAACCGTGTTCCAACCAAGAAGGTTCAAAAGACTCCATATGAGATATGGGAGGAGAAACGGTCAAGCATGAACTTTATGAAAGTTTGGGGATGCAAGGCGTTTGTAAAACGTCAAGTATCTGACAAGCTTGGACCTAAATCCGAAGAATGCAATTTTGTGGGATACCCTAAAAAAACAAAGGCGTATTATTTTTATAGTCCTTCTGAGCAGAAAGTGTTCATTGCTCGAGATGCTGTCTTCATGGAAAGAGATTTTGTTTCCAAAAGAAATAGTGGGAGAACTATAGATCTCGATGAAGATCGAGAACCACAAAATAGCATTGAACTTGAGGTGGAACAATAGCAGAATAATGATAATGCTCAAGAAACACAGGTTGTTCGTAGATCTGGTAGAACTCGCCATGAACCAGAGAGATATGGATTTCTTTTGACTCAATGTGGGGATTTGATGCTCATAGATAAAGATGAGCCTCTCACATACCAAGATGCTATGAACAGTCCAGACTCTAAGAGATGGCTTGAAGCCATGAAATCCGAGATGGATTCCATGTACGAAAACCAAGTTTGGAATTTGGTTGATCCACCTGAAGGGGTAAAACCCGTAGGGTGCAAGTGGGTTTTCAAGAAGAAAATTGACATGGAAGGAAATGTTCATACCTATAAAGAAAGACTGGTTGCGAAAGGGTTCAAACAAATTCATGGTATTGACTATGATGAAACTTTCTCACCAGTTTCCATGGTCAAGTCCATACGGATTTTGCTTGCAATTGCAGCATTCCATGATTACAAAATCTGGCAAATGGATGTCAAAACAGCTTTCCTTAATGGGAGCCTAGAAGAGGATGTGTACATGACACAACCTGAAGGTTTTGTCGATCCAAGGAATGTTGGCAAGGTTTGTAAATTACGTCGATCCATTTATGGATTGAAGCAAGCCTCTAGGAGATGGAATATTCATTTTGATGAAACAGTCAAGGAGTATGGCTTTATTCAAAACGAGGATGAACCTTTTGTTTACAAGAAGGTTAGTGGGAGCCATGTGGCATTCATAGTACTTTATGTTGATGACATACTACTAATGGGGAATGACATACCTTCTCAAAAGGTTGTTAAGACTTGGTTAGGGAGCAAATAGATCTATCAGGATAGATACCAGTCTAATCCAGGTGAAGGTCACTGGACGACAGTCAAGAATATTCTAAAGTACCTGAAAAAGTACTAAAGATTCATTCTTGGTGTATGGAGGAGAGGAGAAACTGGTCGTAAAAGGTTACACCGATACAAGTTTCAAAACAGACAGGGATGATACTGTATCACAGTCTGGTTTTGTGTTTTGTCTATATGTAAAGTGCATACAAATGATAACATTGCAGACTCACTGACCAAAGGCCTGTCGCAGCAGAAGCACGACGGTCACACTAGTTCCATGGGTATTAGATACATGGGTGATTGGCTCTAGTGCAAGTGGGAGATTGTTAGTGTAGGTGCCCTAGAGGCAATACATTGTTTCTCGAATAAACCTTATGTCATTTGATTATTAAATAAATGTATTTATTATGACTCTAATTACTGCGATATTTGTTAGCATAATAAATGTCCTTAGAATAATGATACACATTATATAGTTTAAGTTTACAACTTGAATTTGAGATTATATAATATATCATATTCTTATAGGTCCCTAGTCGAGTATTATTAAACAAGACAATAATAATACATAAATAGACTAGTATGTTTTTGACTGATAACCACATCTCATTGGTTATAAGTATGGAGATACTAAAGTCAATACATAGGTACATGTAGGGGTACATGGTACTGGACAGACCCACCGTGAGATTCTTCATGTTAATTAAGTCATAAGAAAGACTCACAGTGATAATGGTGTAATGATCCTTTGACTTGAGATCATTATATTTCTATACGAGGATAATATACTTTGACTACATTAAAAGTTACCTTTGACCGGGTAATGATAAAAGTGGACATCGGGTATATTGTGAATCGTATGAGAAATATGAATGATAGATAAAGGATTTAACCCTCCTATCAGATAGGAGAGATATTATTGGCCTCTTGATTGAGTGAGACTATAAAATGCATGGCCGTGCTCAAATAATGATTTGTTATTAATAGTCTACTCATGGATCAAGTAAACCCGGATTAAATTATGAAGAGGATGACAATAAACATGCCTCGAGTTTAATCTATAATATTTGGTTAAAGGGATTATATTACACGGGAACATTAATCACAAAAGGTTTATCGAATCACGATTTAATTATTATTTAATTGGGTAGCAATGATGTATTACTAGATACCGCTCATTGTTTATAATTTTATTGGAGAATAAAATTATTGCCAAAATAAATAATAACCTACAGGGTCACACACATAGAACATTTTACAGGAAGAATTAATTTAAATTATGAATTTAAATTAATTAATGATAAGTTGGATTTTATTATATTAATTAAGTGTGACTTAATTAAGATATAATAAAATACAAAGATATATGAGATATGATTTTAATAATTAAGTTTGACTTAATTATTTATTTGAATAATAGAATTAGATTTTATTATTTAATTAAATCATATTTGGGCTAGGTTTTGACATGGGCTTTTTGGCTTTATACTATCCTATATATAAAGATATGGGGTGAAGATTTTTGGTACGTGAATATCAGAAACAGCCGCAGCAAACCACAACCCTAACCCTATATTCATATCTTTTCATTAGAGGCTAGTACCTCACTTCTAATCAAGATCGAAAGACAATCTTGAAGGTGTTCGTGTGGATACCGTAGAGGGGGCTTCGAAGAGGAGTGCTCGATAATCGTGGGAGGCTAGCATCTGCATCGTTTTGTACGTAAAGCTTCGATAAGGTAAACTTCTATCTACCATGATTATCGGATATATTATACATGGATCCGTGGCTTGGTTTCGATTTTATTTTACTGTTTCCGCTGCGTATATGCGATCGAAACCAACAAGATTTACTGAGACAAAACCCGAAAGTGACCCGAAAATGATCTGTCTATCCGAAAATAACCCGAAAGTGGCCCGTTTACAAACACGAACACGACCTGAAACACGAAATTGCCACCCCTAATAATTACTTGCTCTGTTCTAGCTCGCTGAGAGTGTTGCTTCGCTGCTTCACTGCGCCTTGTTTTATCCTGGGAAGCCTTCGTTCTTACAGTTATGGTGAGGACGAAATAAGCTTTAAGGAGACAGTTTTTGCACTGGACTCAAGGATTATTCTCTTATATCCTTCTGTTATTTGCCCTCTGTTATTCACACACGAACACGATTTTATTTATTTAATTGTTTTTGCGCAGATTGTTCTACAATCTTAAAGCTTAATTCGTTTATCTGCGACTAACAATATTCTGTTTGTTTGTTTTGAGTAACAGATTATGGAAAACATTAACAAAAGCGATGTTGTGACAACTACTGTGGCTATCTCCAACGCACCGGTCATACCAGATGGGGGTCTTTCGAACCCTAACGCACTGGTTATGTCGGATGGGAGTACGCCAGTGATTGGACATGCGCCTTCGGGGCATGTGCCTTTCCAAATGACCGTTGGACAGATACCCTGCTCCTTCGGACAGTTTTCGGGTGGATTCGTTCCTCAGACGTTGCAGGCTTCTGCTGTACTGACTCCACCGTTTGTACATCTGCCTGTGATGCCTACTGCACCCGTGGCACCTGTGATGCCTACTGCACCTGTGGCACCTGTTGTGCCTCCGATGCCTCCCGCACATGCGGAGAAGCCGGAGAAGTTTAATGGTACAAACTTCAAGCGATGGCAGCAGAAGATGCTGTTCTATCTGACCACTTTGAATATGTCTCGCTACCTGAAAGAGGAGACACCTAAGGTCACTACTGAAAGTGATGTGCAGAATGTGTATGATGCTGATGCATGGAAGCATGCCGACTATATATGTCGGAATTATGTGCTCAATGGCCTGGCAGACTCGTTGTATAACGTGTACTGCTCAAAGCCAACAGCTAAGGACTTATGGGAGTCTCTTGAACATAAGTATAAAACCGAAGATGTTGGAGCCAAGAAGTGGATTGTTGGCCGTTTTCTTGAATACAAGATGATGGACTCCAAGACTGTGGTCAGTCAGGTGCAAGAATTGCAAGTGATTATTCATGACATTCATGCTGAGGGAATGGTCATAAGCGAATCTTTCCAAGTTGCTTCTGTGATTGAGAAGCTGCCCCCTGGTTGGAAAGATTTCAAGAATTACCTGAAGCACAAGCGGAAGGAGATGACTATGGAGGATTTAATTCTGAGACTTCGAATTGAAAAAGACAATAGGGGATCTGAGAAGAAGGTCAATGTTGCCACTGAAAAGGCAAACATGGTGGAGCACACTCAAAGCTCCAAGAAGGCCAATTCTGGAAAAGGGGGAAAGCTGGCACCCAAGGGAGGAGTTTCGAAGCCTTCGAAATTCCAAGGAAAATGCTACAATTGTGACAAGGTGGGTCATAGGTCTTCCGAGTGCAGGAAGCCCAAGAAGACCAACAAGAAGAAGGAAGCAAACATGGTGAACGACATTTCCAAGGATATGTCTGACATAGACCTCTGTGCCACTGTCTCTGAGGTAAACCTGGTTGGCTCTAATCCAAGGGAATGGTGGATTGATACTGGAGCAACAAGGCATGTTTATTCTGATAAGGCGATTTTCTCTAGCCTCCAAGCTTTTGATGCTGGTGAGAAGCTTTACATGGGGAATTCAACAACTTCTACTATTGAAGGGGAAGGCACGGTGATTCTGAAGATGACCTCTGGAAAGAATCTGACTTTGAAGAATGTACTTTATGTTCCTGATATTCGCAAGAACCTTGTGTCTGGTTCTCTGTTGAATAAGCATGGATTTCGCATTGTAATAGAGTCAGATAAATTAATTTTGTCTAAGAGTGGTATGTTTGTAGGCAAGGGCTATGTAACTGATGGGCTTTTCAAGCTCAATGTAATGTCTGTCAACGACAATAATGAAATGAAAAATTCTTCTGCTTACTTGCTTGAGTCTCCTAATTTATGGCATGCTAGATTAGGACACATGAATTATGACACTTTACGACGATTAAGTGTAAAAGAATACATACCAAAATTAAATATTGATCCAAAACATAAGTGTGAAACTTGTGTTGAGGCAAAATTAACAAGATCATCTTTCAAAAGTGTGGAAAGAAATACCAAAGTGCTAGATTTAATACATAGTGATATATGTGATTTGAAATTCGCTCCAACTAGAGGAGAAAACAAGTATTTTATAACATTCGTGGATAATTGTACAAAATACTGCTATGTATATTTGCTTAAGAGCAAAGACGAAGCTATAGATAAATTTAAAATCTATAAGGAAGAAGTTGAGACACAACAAAAGGAGAAAATCAAAACGATACGTAGTGATCGTGGAGGTGAATATGTCGAGCCCTTTGGGGAATTCTGTTCACAACATGGTATAATCCATGAGATCACTGCACCATACTCACCACAATCTAATGGTGTGGCTGAGAGGAAAAATCGCACTCTCAAGGAAATGATGAATGCGATGTTGTTAAGCTCCGGACTTCTGCAGTCTATGTGGGGGAAAGCCATCTTA
Organism: Kitagawia praeruptora; assembly: GCA_037693485.1. Classification (NCBI taxonomy): domain Eukaryota; kingdom Viridiplantae; phylum Streptophyta; class Magnoliopsida; order Apiales; family Apiaceae; genus Kitagawia; species Kitagawia praeruptora. The sequence continues at coordinate 42,998,084 of CM075353.1, read as the reverse complement.
AGTGCAAATTATCTCTTAAATAGGATGATTCGCAAGAATAAGAATGAAATTCCTCATGAAATATGGAAGAAAGAGAAAACAAGTTACAAACACTTGAAAGTGTGGGGGTGCCTCGCTAAGGTACTGATCCCAGTGCCTAAGAAGGTGAAGATTGGTCCAAAGACGGTGGACTGTATCTTCATCGGGTATCCACCACATAGCACTGCATATCGGTTTGTTGTATATGAATAGAAGATTCCTGAGATTCAAAAGAATACGATCATGGAGTCAAGGAATGCGTCATTCTTTGAGAATGTATTTCCTTGTAATCCTGGAATCGAGCGCCCTACGACGTCTAAACGACCTTATGAGTCTTTAGAAGACGACAATGAGAGTGATGAAGGTGAAGACGAAAATGTGGGGGTAGTGAGAAGGAGCAAAAGACAAAGGAAGGAGAAATCCTATTGGTCAGAATTTCTGACTTATTTGCTCGAAGAAGGTGATCCGAAAACCTACAAGGAAGCGGTGACATCACCTGATGGACCTATGTGGAAAGAGGCCATTAAAAGTGAAGTTAATTCTATTTTACAGAATCATACGTGGGAGTTAGTGGACTTACCAACCGGAAGTAAGACACTAGATAGCAGGTGGATTTTCAAAAAGAAATTGAAACCTGATGGCACTATAGATAAGTACAAGGCCAGACTTGTAATCAAAGGATACAAGCAACAACATGGTCTTGATTACTTTGATACATATTCTCCAGTATCGAGAATAACATCTATAAGAATGATGTTTGTTATAGCTGCAATACGAAAATTAGAAGTACATCAAATGGATGTAAAAACAGCCTTTCTAAATGGCGATATAGATGAGAAGATCTATATGAAACAACCTGAAGGGTTCGTTGTCCCTGGTCAAGAGAGAAAGGTCTGTAAATTGGTGAAATCAATATATGGACTAAAACAAGCACCTATGAAGTGGCATGAGAAGTTTGATCAAGTCGTGTTACCGAATGGCTTCAAGACCAATGAATGTGATAGTTGTGTTTATTACAAGGATAACGAGAATGGCTATGTCATGATGACATTATACGTAGATGATCTGCTTATTGCCGGTAGCAATGATAAAGTGATCAAATCTACAAAGGACATGTTAAAGGCAAGGTTTGACATGAAAGACATGGGTCTAGCAAATGTAATTCTAGGAATTCAGATTTCTAGAACATCTGAGGGTCTTGCATTAAGTCAACCGCATTATGTTGACAAAATTCTTGAGAAATTTCTCAAGGATGATGTTGAGACAGCGAGAACACCTGTGGATGTGACTTTGCATCTATCCAAGAATAAAGGTGTAGGAGTCTCGCAACTGGAATACTCACGGATAATTGGAAGTCTGATGTACTTAATGAGTTGTACAAGACCAGACATTGCATACTCAATTAGCAAGTTGAGTAGATTTACAAGTAATCTGGGAGCTGATCACTGGAAAGCGATCATAAGAGTACTGAGGTACTTAAGGGGAACTCGAGACTATGGATTGCTTTATGGCAGATACCCAGCAGTATTAGAAGGATATACTGACGCGAACTGGATATCGAGCAAGAAGGCATTGAAGTCTACGAGTGGCTATGTATTTACGTTAGCCGGAGTGACAGTGTCATGGAAATCCTCAAAACAAACAGTGATAACTCATTCCACGATGGAAGCTGAGTTTGTGGCATTAGATAAATGCGCACGAGAGGCGGAATACTTACACCAATTTATGGAGGATGTTCCAAGATGGCCAAAACCTGTGACTGCAATAGGACTGCATTGTGATAGTCAGTCAGCTATTGGTAGAGCACAGAGCACGATGTATAATGGACAATCTCGTCACATAAGACGACGACATAGTTCCATTAGACAATTAATATCAACCGGAATTATCACGATTGACTATATACCGTCAAAGGATAATATCGCGGATCCGCTAACCAAAGGGTTATCAAGAGAACTGGTTGATAAATCATCGAAAGGGATGGGCCTTAAGCCTATTGCTTAAACGGCGTCATGGTGGACACCCAACCTTGCTGACTGGAGGTCCCAAGAACTTGGTTCAAATGGGCAAACTAAATCATGATGACCAAATCACTGTGGGGGTAACCCCTGGCCTGTTCCTATGATAAGAAACAGTGAGACCCGTATGGTACGAGGGTAAGCTTTTCGCTTTTAATGATCTTTGGCGAATACATGAAGTTCAATAGCATTGAATGCATGGAATTCGGTTGAGTAAACGCGGGTTACTCTTTAAGATAAAAATCACCTATGTGGGAGAGAAGTGGGGCCGCTTCGAAGGAGAATTGCGAGGCACAATTCTTTAGAAACTCCTGCAGAACCAGGACGATGTTCCATGGCCAAAATGGACATACTCATGAGAGCTGAACAAGTCAGAAAGGATATAGTGATAAGTATATCATCGCTTACACAAACGGTCGAACAGTTCAAAGAGCAAACCTCCACTGTCTACCAGTAAGGTCGATACGCTTACTCAAGCGAAGGTTCAAGGAGCAAACCTCTACCTATCGTATGCTATATCTGATCGAAGAAATTATCACCAAGTCAAACTCCGTGTCTGTCTGTCTGGTGTGTGCTACTGAAACATCAATCTCATCCATGTGGGGGATTGTTGGAAAATGTGGGTTATAGCCCCACATTGACAAGTCATTTTGAGCTAAGATTTGAGAAAGCCTTGTGTGCATGATCGCAACAAGTTATGCTTGGAACGTGTTCTACTCCGTGAGAACTTTCCAACGCACTTTAAATTACTCAAAACGATCAAGGGATGAATGAGATATGGTTATCCAAAGTTGGTCCTTTGAAGTGGAAATTTGAAGTTGATATTTTATATCCCACATTGAAATCATAAAGAGCCTTTTAAGGCTTTATATAGCAAAGCACTCTCCTAGTGTTTAAAATGAGTTACTAATGTATTGCTCCATCTCCTACGTGCGCGCAGGGGGGGTGCAAATCATGGGATTTCGAGGGGGATTTCGTGACTTCGCAAGCCTCGGGCTTTTCCGCGTGTGCGACCTGCGGACACGAATGCAGCAAAATTTGGGCCGAATAATTCCGGACTAGTTTTGCTAAATTATTTCCACTGGGCTGCTCAAATTGATTTTATGTTTTTATGAAATTAATTCTGATTTGATTATGAATTAATAATTCTGATTTGATTTGAATTAATTGATCATTGCCTTGATTAATTGACGCGTCTAATTAATTGTGTAAATCAATTAACGCGTCTAATTAATTATTCAGTAGTACACATGGGTTAGGGTTAGTCTATGCCTATATATTCATCGCTATAGAGTGTAGGGTTTGATATCGAAAAAACACAGCCTCTTTTATTTTCCCTTCCTCTTCCTCCTGGTGATAATTACTTGCTCTGTTCTAGCTCGCCGAGAGTGTTGCTTCGCTGCTTCACTGCACCTTGTTTTATCCTGGGAAGCCTTCGTTCTTACAGTTACGGTGAGGACGAAATAAGCTTTAAGGAGACAGTTTTTGCACTGGACTCAAGGATTATTCTCTTATATCCTTCTGTTATTTGCCCTCTGTTATTCACACACGAACACGATTTTATTTATTTAATTGTTTTTACGCAGATTGTTCTACATAAACATGTTATATCATGCACTAAGATTTAGTGTATATCTCTTGTAGTACTAAATATAGTTATTTAATTTTTAATAGTTATCTAGTGGAGTATTATAATTGTTACACCTGGTGTATGTAATTGATATGGGCCAAAAGTAAGCCCTAAAGACACATTTAATATGGCATTAATTAAACCCAGAATGGTCCAAGCGTGGGGCCCACCAGATGGGCCCAATCCCTATCTATAATATTAATTTCGTAATTAATATTAGGGGTAATAAACAGCTCAGCAAATAAGAGTCAAACAAGGATATTACTCTTGCCTGACTTAGCCTCCAAGATACATATTCCAACATGGAAACTGATTTCTAAAAGGAATAGATCCAGAACCTTCCTTGAGGCGGTGACTTGCCCACCAAGTCACCTAACCCTACTACGATTCTAAGGCTTCTCAGCCTATATAAAGGGTCAGACCCCTCATCTCAGAACTACGTTTTGGCTCAATCCTCGAATAAGGACATACAAGCCACTGCGTCCTAGGTGAGCTCTCGCCTCCATAGCCTCGAGGGCACCATCACCTAGAACTACGTTTTTGGCTTGATCCTTGATACACATCAAGGTACGTAGGCATCTCGTAAAGGCAGATACAGCTACGAGTACGAGAACAGCCATTAAAGCTCGAAGCTCACAAACCCTAGCCGTCATAATCATAACCTAGTTTTTATTCCACAACATTTGGCGCCGTCTGTGGGAAGAAGACATCAACCATGGTTCAAACACGAAGAACTGCACCAAGCACTACAGAGCCAATCGCTACCGAGGCTCTACCTCTTAGCTCTGCTCCTCCTGTCACTGAACAAGTACCTCCAACATCCGGGACTATCGTTCCATATCAAGTTTCTCAACCCCTAGGGACGACTTCCCATATTGAGAGTACGCTACCTCCGATCGTCCACACAAATCCAGGGACTAACCAGGTGGGGGTTTCTCCCCTGATTGTAGATCCCAACAACCCTCCACAAGGGGTTCAGATCCACACTACGGATCTTCCCATAAACACCAATCCGATGTATGGGCTGCCTAACTACCCTCCTACCCAGGGAGCTGGATCAAGTGGTCATGCCCTGTATATCCAAGATCGAGATGATCGAGATTTTCTGGTCCTTATACGGATGATTCATCCTCTGACGACGATTACGATCGTGATGAAGCTCCAAGGAGGCGTCGTGCAAGTAAAGAACCTCGAAGAAGAACTCGAACTACTCACGATGGACTCCCTTCGACAACTGCTGAGAGGATTAAGGCTTATGAGGCCGAGATCTTAAAATTGAAGGAAGATATGGAAAGGGAACAAGCGAGGTTGAACAAGAATGGACCTCCTCCAACTTCAGGAGGGATCCCTTTTGTTGATTTGGAAAGACCTCCGAGGAGGCAAAAAAGGGCTGATGCCCCAACTGGAAGAACAACAAGGGTAGAAACCCCCAAGAGCAACCCCAAGGATCTGATGCCACTTGGGGATCCTGATGATCCCACGCCCCCATTTACCGAGGAGGTGATGAATGCCCGCATATCAAAGAAGTTCAAGATGCCGACAATTAAGGCTTATGATGGAACGGGTGATCCCGCAAATCATGTTAGGACGTTCTCGAACGCACTATTACTACAGCCTGCAAGTGACGCCTTGAAGTGTAGGGCGTTCCCTCAAACCTTGTTGGGCATGGCTCAAAGATGGTATAGCCGACTTCCTGCAAACTCAATTGGCTCCTTTAAGGAGTTAAGTGCTGCTTTTGTTAGTCAATTTATCAGCGGGAGAGTTCATGAGAAAAGTTCTGCATCTCTCATGTATGTGGTACAAGGGAAGAATGAGAATCTGAGAGATTATCTTGAAAGGTTCACCAAGGAGACATTAAATATCACTGATTTAGAGAACAAGGTGGCCATGGTAGCCGTGGAGCACGGCACCACTGATCTGTACTTTAAAAGGTCATTGGCAAAGCACCCACCTGAGAATATGGCTGAACTCCAACGAAGGGCTGATAAGTATATCAAGGCCGAGGACAGTACCAAGAAGGATGTAGTGATACACAATGACAAGGGTAATAATGATACAAAGAAGCGAAAGCAAGAGCAGGAGTACGACGCTAGGGACAAGTATCCCCGGACTAGCAAGGACTCCGACTCACCATCGAAGAAGAATTTTGGACCGAGATTTTCTGATTATGCAAGGTTGAATGCTCCAAGGAGTCAAATCTTGTTAGAAATCGAGAAGGATAAGGACTTTCGATGGCCGAAGCCACTCAGGGGTGATCCCGCAAAAAGAGACAAAGATCGATACTGCAGGTTCCACCGAGATGTGGGGCATGATACAGATGATTGCAAGCAACTCAAAGATGAGATCGAGTTCTTGATCCGTAGAGGGAAATTGAGCAACTTCACTAAGGGTGAAGATCGTGTTAATCAAATTAGAGATTATAACAGAAGGGATGACGATCGTGATCGTAACACACAGCCCCGAGGGCCAGTTATCAATATGATCTGGGGAGGCCCGACAATGGCCGGTACAACTCGAAACTCTCGAAAGGCGTATGCCAGAGAAGTGATACACATCGTGGGAGAGGCCCCGAAGCGGGCTAGGACTGAAATCACACTTGGTTTTGATGATTCTGATCTTGAAGGGGTGAAGTTCCCCCATGACGACCCGTTGGTCATAACTCCTGTAATTGGAAACTCAGAAGTGAAGCGAGTCTTGATAGATAATGGAGCTTCCGTTGACGTTCTATTTCATGATGCATTTGTGAAGATGGGTTACAATGATTCTCAGTTGACCCCCAATAACATGCCTATATATGGATTTAATGGAGTAGGATCTAAAGTTGAAGGGACTATTCAATTGCCTATGACTATTGGACAGGAGCCCAAGAAGGCCACTCAGATGTTGAACTTCCTGGTAATCAAGGCGGTTTCAACGTACAACGCTATCCTCGGAAGGGCTGGACTTCATGCATTCAAGGCTGTTGCCTCAACTTATCATATGAAGATCAAGTTCCCAACCCGGAATGGTGTTGGAGAACATAAAGGCAATCAAAAGATGGCACGAAGCTGTTATGTAGCCGCGTTAAGGCCTGACGGAGTCGGGGGGTAGGTCCTTTCGATTGAAGACATGGACATCCGCAGTGATAAGGAACACCAAGAAAGTCCAGAAGAGGACATCACACATAAGCCTCGAACAGCCATCAAGGCTAAGGCGTCAACTGACTTCGTGGTTGAATGTAACATTGGCAACCAAGAAGTCGGGGGGCAAGACATAGTATCCCAAGAAGAAAGTGAACTTCAGAAGAAGAATGAGGAGACTAGAAGGAGTAGTAGGTGCTCTATTTTGATGGAGCATCAAAAAAAAAAATCAAGCCATGCAGGCCTAGTCTGGCAAAGTTGGACTTAGCTTCATATTTATCTAGTAGAAGTAGAAATAAGGTTCGATGAAACCATGCAGAGCATGTCGCTCTAAGTAGGACAGTAGTACTCTATGTAAGGGTTGAACCCATTTATGTTATTAATGCAAGTTTGCTTTTCGTTCTATGATTCTATTTATGTACCAAGCACCTGATGTGTGTAAGTCAAAGATGACCAAGTACCGAAAATAAAAGAATATACGAATGGAAACAAACAAACGCATAAATAAAACTCTGAAGGGTCGAGAGTTAGGTTACAGCACAACCAAATAAGTGTTTCAAGTCCTTGAAGGATTCTGGATAAAAGACATCTGGCAATCAAAGCCATGCAAGGCTGTGGAGGCTAAAGACTAGCCACTTTTTAATGTTTTCAAAAATGACTTGGATGGAGAATCTAAGGTAGAAGACCAATAGAGAACCATAAACAATGATCAAGAAGTTCAAACAAACTCTCGTTTTAAAGAGTTTAAAAGGCGAGAAGCCCACATGATTGTTTAATTTGAAATCTAAATCGAGGAATCAACCCTGAATCCTTGACCTAGAATCAAGAAAAACAAAAAAAAATGATGGAACCAAGACAAACGTTGAAGTCCTGATGGACCACCCGTTGAAGAAACATATTGCATAGCCCGAAAGCCAATTGAAGGAACCCCTTGAAGGGCAAGTTGACAGCATTCCTACAAGAGAACAGTGATGTGTTTGCTTGGACAGCAGCTGATATGCCAGGGATTGATCCCTAGCTCATAACTCACAAATTGAATGTCGATCCTAAACGAACGACAGTAAAGCAGAAGAAGAGGAATTTCGCTCCAGAAAGGCAAGAGGCCATTAAACAAGAAGTTGGCATGCTCTTATAAGCTGGGTTTATTGAAGAGATTCAGTTCCTCGAGTGGTTGGCTAACCCTGTGATGGTCAAGAAGGCAAATGGGAAGTGGAGGATGTGTATAGACTTCACTGACTTGAATGATGCATGTCCTAAGGATTGTTTCCCTCTACCAAGGATAAATACGTTGATAGATGCCACAGTTGGGCACGAGATGCTGAGTTTTATGGATGGTTTCAGTGGATACAACCAGATCAAGATGCATAAGGACGACATCCCTAAGGTATCTTTCATAACCAACTTTGGTGTTTTCTGTTATCTTGCTATGGCATTTGTGCTAAAGAATGCAGGAGCTACTTACCAACGATTGGTGAATAAAATATTTGCCCATCTAATTGGAAAAACCATGGAGGTCTATGTTGATGATATGTTAGTCAAGAGCCTATTCACGGCAGATCATATTAAGCAACTCGGAGATGCATTTGAAGTGCTGAGGCACCACAAGATGATGTTGAATCCAGCCAAGTGTGCCTTTGGCGTTGGATCTGGGAAGTTTTTTGGACTGATGGTTTCAAAAAGAGGCACTGAGGCCAACCCTGACAAGATCAAGGAGATCTTATACATGAAGCCACCACGCTCTACAAGAGATGTGTAGAAGTTGACAGGCCGAGTTGCGGCCTTGGGGAGATTCATCTCCAAATCTGGTGATAAATGTTTGCCGTTCTTTCAAGCATTGAAGAAAGTGAAAAATTTTGAGTGGACACCTTAGAGCCAGGAGGTCTTTGAACAATTGAAGAAGTACATGGCCGAAGCCCCGTTGTTGGACAAACTAGTCCCGGAGAGACTCTCTACCTATACTTGGCAGTATCTGAGCAAGCACTGAGTGCCGTTCTCGTTCGAGAAGAAAGCAAGGTTCAGAAACCCATCTAATACGTAAGCAAGGTGTTGCATGGGGCTGAGTTAAATTACTCTACCATCGAGAAGTTTGCCTTGGCATTGATAACGGCCTCGAGGAAGCTACGACCGTACTTCCAGGCGCACAAAATTGAAGTCCGGACGGACCAGCAGCTGAGGAACATATTGCATACCCTAAGGCCAGTGGAAGGCTAATCAAGTGGGCCATAGAACTTGGAGAGTTTGATATCAAGTATAAGCCTCGGACAGCCGTCAAGGCTCAGGCATTGGCTGACTTCGTGGTTGAATGCACCATTAACAACCAAGAAGTCGGGGGGCAGGAGATAGTAACCACCCCTGAAAGTGGAGATAAAGATGAAGAACTTGTAGCTGATCAGAAGGGATATTGGGTGTTCTATTTTGATGGAGCATCAAAAACAAAATCTAGTGGTGCAGGATTAGAAATCTAATGAGGGTCATGAACCTCAAGGTCTGTGGAGACTCAAGGCTTGTAGTATCACAAGTGAATGGCGAGTTTGAGGCCAAGGATGAAACCATGGCAAAGTATTTAAAGATTGTAAAGGGTGTTATAACCCAATTTGAGGAGTGCTATGTGGAGCACATTCCAAGAAATGAAAACGTTAAGGCTGATGCCCCAGGAGGTCTATGTTGTCATCCCGTACCTAAAATGTCTAAGGCCCAAAGAGGCAAAGGAAGCACTGGAGGAAGTTCATGGAGGGATCTGTGGGCAACACTTGGGGGGCAGAGCCCTAGCTCCCAAGATCACCCGCTTGGGATTCTATTGGCCAGAGATGCTAGCTGATGCACAGAGCTATGTCAAGAGATGCGGTAGATGCCAAGAGCACGCACCGGTTGTGAGGCAGGCACATGAGATGTTAACATCGATTAACTCTCCTATCCCATTTTCAATGTGGGGAATGGACATGCTTGGTCCCTTTCCCGTAGCTTCAGCACAAAGGAAGTTTCTGATAGTGGCCATTGACTACTTCACTAAGTGGATTGAGGCTAAGCCCCTAGCCAAGATAACCACCAAACAAATTTCCCAGTTCTTTTGGGAGAGCATCATCTGCAAATAGGGAATCCCCCGAATCCTTGTGACGGATAATGGGACAAAATTCAACAATGAAGAGTTTAAGAAGTACTGCAAGGAGAATGTTATTGAACTTCGCTTTTTCTCAGTAGCTCACCCTGAGGCTAATGGACAAGCTGAGGTAGCAAATTGAATTATCCTTGATGGACTGAAGAAGAGGGTCGGACTCTCAAGAAACACTTAGGTGGATGAGTTGCTGCCTATACTTTGGGTATACCACACCACCTACGAAGTGATAACTGAAGCAACCCCGTTTTTGCTGGCTTATGGAGCCGAGGCAGTTGTGCCCCCTAGAGATTACACATGCATCGCCAAGAGTGGAAGCATATGATCCCGAGACCAATGAAAAAGGCGTGAGGCTCGCCCCCGATCTGGTTGACGAGGTTAGGGATGAAGCGAATGCTAGAAACACAGAGCATCAGAAGAGAGCATCTTTCCACTTTAGCGAAAGGGTTAAGGAGAAGTTCATTCAACAAGACAACTGGACTCTGAGGAAGATAGAGGCCTCCAGAGTTGGCCAGAAGGCAAGAATATCCCCCAATTGGGAAGGGTCGTATCGAGTCAGGAAGACACCAGGACGAGGATCCTACAAGTTGGAAATCTGGGATGATGAACACATTCTAAGACTAAGGATTGAAGCCTTGAACTTCAAATCTCAACACAACATTAATTGAGCCTTGATGGCCAACAAGGCTGTCCGCCTCCAATCAAGCTTGTCGTGTGGATTCAAAGCATTGAACTAAGAGACGTCGGTCAAGTTGAAACCTAAGCAAAGTTCTATGAGTATCAGAGAAAGGTTGGAAACCTAGAATCAGGATAAAAGATTGAAAACTAACCAAGACATACCATTCCTGAGGTGCTAAGGAGAAAGTGGACTTCCTGAACGATCGACCGAGAAGTAAGACCTCCCACATATGAAACAAGGGGGGCAAGAACTAAAGAACCTCATCTCAAGGTCAACATCTTAGAATGAGAATCATGGGTTGGTGATAACCTTAAAACCAAGGATTCAGCAAACAAGTTAAGGCCCGGAAGGTCACGAGGACTAAGAAACAAGTCATTTGAATTCAAGGTTCATGAAACCTTTCAAGGCATGGCAAACACCTCCTATTGACCTGAAACCTCTCGATTGGTGGTCCAGAACACCCCCAAATTGATAAATGTGTTGGTAGTTGATTAAGAATACTTATTAGAAAAGCTAATAAGAAAGGTTGATACCCCGATTTGGAAATTGAAAAATCAATTTGGGATCCTGGTTCTTTGATCCAGAACACCGACGTAGAACCTGAGAACATCAACCTCGAATCCTAGGATGAGAAACACGAAAGATTAGCCATGAAGGCCAAGGTTAGCCATGAAGGCCAAGATTAGCTCTGAAGGCCAAACTTGTGGAGGTCGTCATGAATCTCCAATCAAGATCCAAAGATTGAAACTTCAAGTTAAAACTCGAAGATCAATCTGAAATATTGGATCTTCGATCTAAAACTATCTATTACATACAGAAATAATCCTTATAATTCATATATGCCAGAAGAGAAATAGCAGATATAATCGCTGGAGCTGCAAAACAAGTGACTTCTGAAAAGCTAAGTACGCTTAAGGAGTTAATTAAGGAGATCAACCATAATCACAAGATTAGCAGTGCTAATCATAAGCTAAGGAGTAATATCGTCAGAAGTCATGAATGACCAAAATAGTGACTTGAGATCAAGATCAAGGTTCTTGGTCCTCAAGATCACGAATGATTTTCACGTCCAGGTCGAGAAGCAATCGACCACGACGCACGAGTAAGACCAGCTCCCTTAGAGGGGGTCCAGCCGACCAGGTCCTGAACCTGGATCCGGCCGGTCTAGGTTCAGTACTTGGTCCTGGATCCCGACTTTTTCAGTGAACTTTGAATAGTTCGCAAACCTAAATCTCGACTTTTTCATCGAATCTCGGATGATTGTCGATGCAAAAGCCATGAAGGCCAAGGTTAGCCATGAAGGCCAAGGTTATCCATGAAGTCACGAATGACCAAACTAACGACTAAAGATCAAGATCAAGGTTCTTGATCCTTAGGATCACGGATGATTCTAAGTCCTAGATCCCAGACGACTAAAGATCAAGATCAAGTTTTTTGATCCTTAAGACAATGAAGTCATGGGTGACCAAAATTATGACTTGAGATCAAGATCAAGGTTCTTGACCCTCAAGATCGCGAAAGATTTTCACGTCCCGGCCGACCAGCTCCCCCGGAGAAGGTCCAGCCGACCAGGTCCCGGAGGACCAGGTCCCGGCCGACCAGCTCCTTTGGAGGGGGTTCAGCCGACCCACTCCTGAACCTGGATCCGGCCGGTCTAGGTTCAGTTCTTGGTCCTGGATCCCGACTTTTTCAGCAAGTGGTTTTGGACATGGTTCTCGATTTGTTCAGCAAATCTTAGATGATTGCTAATACTAAAGAGAGGCCAAGATTAACCATGAAGGACGAAATTAGCCATGAAGTCACGAACGACTAAACTGACGATTCGTAATATAATCAAGATCAAGATTCTTGATCCTTAGGACCACGGACGATTCCTGATCCTAGATCCACACTCTTTTTTAAAAAACATGAAGGAGTCTAAGTTCAGGTTTTAAGGCCAGCTTCTGACTAAGCTCCCCCGAAAGAGGGATTCCAGCCGACCAGGTCCCGGAGGAGCTGGAGGACCAGGTCCCGGCCGACCAGCTCCCCCGGAGGAGGGCCAGCCGACCAGGTCCCGGAGGACCAGGTCCCGGCCGACCAGCTTATTTGAAGGGGGTTCAGCCGACCAACTTCTGAACCTGGATCCGGCCGGTCTAGGTTCAGTTCTTGGTCCTGGATCCCTACTTTTTCAATGAACTTTTTAAACCTAAATCTCGACTTTTTCAGCGAATCTCGGATGATTGTTAATGATGAAAAGAGGTCGAGATTAGCACAGATTAGTGCCGATTAGCACCATTTAGTGCTGTTTAAGCACTGTTTAGTGCCTGTTAGCACAGATTAGTGCCGATTAGCACCATTTAGTGCTGTTTAAGCACTGTTTAGTGCCTGTTAGCACAGATTAGTGCCGATTAGCACCATTTAGTGCTATTTAAGCACTGTTTAGTGCCTGTTAGCACAGATTAGTGCCGGTTAGCACTGTTTAGCGCCGATTAGTGCCGTTAGTGCCGTTCTATGCCATTTAACATTGTTTGACGCTGTTTAAACGTTGTTTAAGGCTTATTAGCGCTGTCTTGTGCCATTTAACACCGTTTAGTGTCGTTCAACATCGCCGTAAATGCGTCGGTCGCTCCACGCTTTACTTTAAGATGATATTGTTGAAAATACTCACATAAGAGTAATAAACCCTGACCCAAGTCTCGAATAAGGCCGTTATAACTTCAAGGAAAACCTGATCAGTTTTCCTAGAAGTTGGGGGGCAAATGATATGGGCCAAAAGTAAGCCCTAAAGACACATTTAATATGGCATTAATTAAACCCAGAATGGTCCAAGCGTGGGGCCCACCAGATGGGCCCAATCCCTATCTATAATATTAATTTCGTAATTAATATTAGGGGTAATAAACAGCTCAGCAAATAAGAGTCAAACAAGGATATTACTCTTGCCTGACTTAGCCTCCAAGATACATATTCCAACATGGAAATTGATTTCTAAAAGGAATAGATCCAGAACCTTCCTTGAGGCGGTGACTTGCCCACCAAGTCACCTAACCCTACTACGATTCTAAGGCTTCTCAGCCTATATAAAGGGTCAGACCCCTCATCTCAGAACTACGTTTTGGCTCAATCCTCGAATAAGGACATACAAGCCACTGCGTCCTAGGTGAGCTCTCGCCTCCATAGCCTCGAGGGCACCATCACCTAGAACTACGTTTTTGGCTTGATCCTTGATACACATCAAGGTACGTAGGCATCTCGTAAAGGCAGATACAGCTACGAGTACGAGAACAGCCATTAAAGCTCGAAGCTCACAAACCCTAGCCGTCATAATCATAACCTAGTTTTTATTCCACAACAGTAATGCGACGCAATTTGTCACCTCAGCTACGAACAAGGGACCTGCGAAATTTTTTAAAATAGAAACAAAATTATACAACTCACTAATGACATATCCTGCTGCTGGAAACCAATTCTGTTAGGCAACTCTTTGCCCACTGTTTACTGAGATTGTTTTAAAATCCATCCCAGCTACTTCTTCACCTATCCAATTGCTGGACCTGCTTTGCACTTCTTCAACAAGGTTTTTGATATCCGTCAATCTTGCCAGGCATGTCCCTGTTCAATATAATGAGGTTTTGCATGATCAGAGGCCTTTCCCAACAAGTTCCGATTGTTCATTTCCCTGAAAATATTCATTTGAGAAAAACAGTTGTATATTCCCTGATGTTACAGAGTCCTAATTTTTTCACATCCTCTCTCATCCATTGCCTGCCATACATAAAAGATAAGCAGTCACACACATGTTACACAATTTTTTTATATGACTTTTTGATAATCTATTTGTGGACTCTAACACTGTGTTCCAGAAAAATATTTTGGAAAGAAAAGAAAAGAAAAGTAATAAGTAATTTCCACACCTTGTTCCAGAATAATTTTTTTGGAAAGAAGAAAAAAGAAAGCTAAAGATTAGGGAAGAAATTCTCTTTATATTTGTCTCCAAAATCTTCTTCCCACTTTTGGAAAGATTTGAGAAGAAAAGAAAATGAATCATTTTCCATTCTTTTCTTTTCTCTACAAAATTCTGGAACACAGTGTAAGTAACGATTTTATATAAGGCCTTCCAGCCTTGACTATGAGCCTGTTTGGCAAACATGACTTAAAAGCTAAAAAAGGCTTTAAGTCATTTTTGCCCCGTTTGTGTAACGTGGCTTTAAGCCGGTTTTAAGTTAAAAAACTGCTTTAAGCTATAAGTTACATTTAGGTACTTTTGACTTATGACTTATGACTTATGGAGTTTTTTTTTTTTTTTTTTTTTCACAATTCTTGTAAAGCTTAAATATCATGAATTTAAAATTTTTTTAAGTCAAATATCACTTTAAGTCAAAATTATTAAATTCCCATTTAACTTTAAGTAAAATTACCCAAACACATTCATTCAATTTAAAGTAAACAAATTTACTTTCTTCTTTAAGTTAAAAAACACCTCATTTAAGTCAAAAGTAACTTATTTTAAGCAATGCCAAACACCCTCTATATGTGAAATTTTAGTTCAAAATTTTGGTTACGCATCATTTATTTAATTTTGTATTTATGAGTTATTTTTTTGGGAATTTTTACCCAATATCCTTGCAGTGTTGGTAATTTTAGGGATTTCGAATTTGTGTTTGGACCATTTGGTGTTGCTTTGTGGTCTTGATGATACAATTGTAGATATATGAGCGTGTTTGCATTTGAAATTGCATTGGCAATACGGTGTGAAATTGTGGTTCAACTCTCAATTAATCTTTTGGTTTATACATAGAGGGTGTTTGGGGTTCCTTTTATTATTTTTAGACCCAATTAAAGTAGAAACAAGGTGTTTGGGGTTACTGAAAATTAACTAATTAAAGTAGTAATGGGGCTTAAAAAAAAAAGTAAGGTTTAGGTACTTTTTTCTCTCTCTCCTTTTCTTCTCCAACTACACAAACACAAACATTTCTTCTCTCTCTCCCCTTTTCCCCTAAAACAGCTCTGCGACGAAAATCTCCACCGGGAAATCTTCTTCACCGGAAAGGTTGAACACCGGAAATCACTGAGATTGAACGATATTCGCCCAAAAAATTTTCTATCACGCAATTTTTCCCACTGGTGAAAAATTATGGAACCATGGAGACTCCCTTCTGTGTCTACATATGGCCAATCTTCATGTGCAATGTATCTTTATTTTATATTCAAATAAATATGAATTTTATTTTAAGTCCAAACTTAATTTAAAAAATGAAAATTTAATTTAAGTTACAATTTACCAAACACCAAAATTACTTTAAGTTAATTTACCCAAACACATGCCTTTAACTTAAAGTTAAAATTTTCACTTTTAACTTAAAGTGAATAAGTTACACTTTAAGTGATAAGTGACTAATTTTAAGTTAAGCCAAACGGGCTCATACTCTTATTCTCTGAACTAATAATACTTGCAGATGTATAAGAATCTGTATTGTATTCTCTGGTTTTATAGACTTACAGCCTGTTTGGCTACACCTCCTTTAAGGAGTTTTTGACTTTCCGGAGAAATTGAGCTGTTTGGGTACATGGGCTTTAAGCCCGCTTTAAGTTAAAAAACTGGTTTAAGTCATAAGTTCCATTTATGTACTTTTGACTTAAGACTTATGGAATTTTTTTTTTTTCAAAAATCTTCCAGAACTCTTATAAAGTTTAAATAACATGAATTTATTTTTTTTTTAAAGTCAAATTTTATTTTAAGTCAAATTATTAAACTCACATTTAACTTTAAGTAAACTTACCCAAACACATTCATTCAACTTAAAGTAAACAACTTTACTTTCTCCTTTAAGTTAAAAACACCTCCATTAAGTCATAAGTAACTTATTTTAAGCAATCCCAAACGGCCTCTTAGAAACGTTCTCTGTTTCCTTCTTAGCCTACCAATTTCGGGGGTTGTTGAATGCTATTGCACTTTCATAAAAAGTGTTTTTTTTCCTGCACAAAGAAATCAAATATAGTATACCACATGATTGAAACATATAAGACCCTTGCAATGATATAGTTACGGTGTGTTAACTATACATTATTACAATTCTTATGAATGATAGTGAAATGCGAGGTTATTAATTATAATGAATTAGATGACTAATGAGGGTTATTTTTACATTCTCACCAATCAGCTCATGAGGTTATCAAAATAGAATAAGGAGGGCGAACAATTGTAGTTTTATTTTATAAGAAGCTGAGATTGGTAGGAATTGAAAGGCTCAGATTGGCAAGAAACTGGTAAGAAGAGAAAAGGAAGAGATTGTATTTTTTGTATATTTATAAAAATAAAGAGTACACCCCTAAAGAAAACAACCAAAGATTCCAATGCAGATTCTTCCTGTCGTCCTACGTCAAAATCACTACTAGTATTAATATAGGTTTCTTGTGGGTGTGCAACCATACAAGTGGTCCAGTAACAATGTATCATTATTTTGTAACTGACTATTTTTCCTTGAGCTGTTTGATGGGTACTTGGGATGATTAGTGAAATAGAAATTTATTTGTAATTGAGGGACCCTTTTTAATAGATGCATGATTTTCAAAATAATATTTATGAGTGCCTATCTTAGCAAGACTATGAAAGCATACGTAAATAAATGCATGAGAGTAATTTGCAACTTGTTTTAGTTTTCCAGGCTGCTCCCTTATGATGTAGTTGTAGTTAAGCCAAAGAGATGGTTTCAATTGAAGAATTGGCAAGAGAATGCAGAACTCAACAAATTCCTAAACAGTGTCATTTGCTTGCTACAAGTCATAACAGATTATACTTTCCTCTAGTTGTTATCCTTATCATGCTTCCTCTTAGGGAATTGGGTTATAATTACTTGGATTTTTTTGAAGTCATGTGAACATTTTCAGACTGAAGTTATTTGTGGTTCACCCAAATAATTCAATCGGATAAAGTCAGAAATTCTCCAAGAAGAGAGAATGTATTTTGCTGTGTATTTCAAAAATGAACCAGTGTGTAAAATGATCAATGCAAGATGTCAACAGGTGTGTATTTTGCCAATAGACACATCTCAAGATGTGTCTTTTCCCAATAGACACATCTCATTCCAACAGTCATGTCCAATACCAACAGACACATCTCAAGATGTGTCTTTTCCCAATAAACACATCCCATTCTAACAGATGTGTTTGATGCCAATAGACATGTCTCATAAGCAATAATTCTGAAATCACAACGAACTCGAACAGAGCATGCACTCCGCATTCTCCCGACTTATTCGATGTAACATTACGATTACATTGATCAACTAGCCAATCCAATTACACTAAAATATCCAACACTTCCTGGATATATGCTGTTGGATTTATTATCCGTAGATGTCGTCTTAGCATTTTACGCTTTACATAAATATACATGTACAGATGTACTTTTATATCATTGCATTAGTTTAAAATGATCTGTAGAGCTATCTGCTGTTTGCAGGTGCTGAATACAAACTTTACCATGCCAGCCAAGCAGCACCACCTGGTGCCACACAATGACTCAACCATGATCATATATAAGAGTGTGTTTGGGATTGCTGTTGCAAACATCAACAACGATTTATTTTTGAAAAGCAGCTGAAAAGGTGTTTGATAAAATTAAAAGCTGCTTTTCTCAAAATTTCTTTTGGCCTAAAAGCTGTTTTTAGAAAAAGCAGGTCCCCCATCCCATGTTTTTGAAAAAAAACTCCTTTTCAACTTTTGTGGACAAAGCTTTGGCTGAGTGGACACCCCCTTTCCCTGGTTCAGCCAAGGTCAGGGGTTCGAACCTACCTCGGAGCGAAAGCTTCGGATTTACGTGGGAGTACTGGGTGGTAGGGCTCAGCGATATATCTCCCCGGGTTTGAAATCCCACATACAAGTGTGTGGGGTAGTTCCCGGTTAAAAAAAAAAAAAAACATCAAATCTCATGAAAAATATTATTTTTAATATATTTTATATCAAAACATGCACATATCAAAAATATTACCAAAAAGTTTTTAGCTTTTTACAACAACACTTTTTTTAACATTATAACAGCACATCAATTTTTAACAGCAATCCTAAGTCGGAGTAAAATAATTTAACAATGAAATATTCATGATACCAATAATTTTTTTTTTTGTTATTTCTCTTATTCTACAGGGCTGGAATAAAAAATTTCTACTAATTTTTCCCAAGTTAATCGAGTTTTCCAAAATATTGAGGATCTTGGATAATATGAAGTATGTATTTAAATTGTGATGGCCTAGTGCTTGCATGCATGATTATTCATAAGAAAGGGAAAAGTTGTAGTTGTTGGGTTTCAACCCAATATATGTTATGGGTTTGGGTGATCCAAGATGTATATGGGTAAGGTAATAATTGTATGTGTAGATAATTATTATATATGGTATGTCTTGATCAATTAAGTTTGGTAATTAGGTGCCAAGAATTGGAAGGCTTGTATAATAAGTATGGTAAGACTTGTAGAACAAGTATGGTAAGTCTTGGTGGCTAAGTTTTGGATGGCTATATATACGTAGTCATATTGTATTTGTTTAGAGTGGTGAAAGCTTAAGAGATGTAGTCTTAAGTATTGTTTGGGTGATGCTTGAGCATTGTTGGCTCAAGTATCGGGTTGGGACACCGTTAAGGTGTTATTGTTTTGATGTATTATTGATAATTGTTTTGATTAATAATACAAGTTTGGGGCGTGGGTGTTTCCACGTCAAGAATTTGTGTGTTCTTGTTTTGCGCTTTGGTAGATCTTGTCAATTATTGATTGGTGTGTGTGCGCGCTCTGTATTAGTTGTTTGTGAATCTCAAATTGTGTAAGTCCCCTAACCTAACAAGTGGTATCAAGAGCCAAGGTTTGGGTTCGTGATTGAAGAGGTTGAGGGAAAGTTCGAGAAGGATTTGTTGACAAGGAGATTGCTACTAAAGCGGGTAGAGACAAAGTTACGTGCGGTTTGGCGGTTGACTTGCACCGTGGATCAATCATGTGTTCGGACTCAAGATGGAAGAAGATGGAAGAGGTCATCGCAATTGTTTCAATGGCTTGATCAACCAGGTGAACTGTTTGGATGATATATGGATTTTCTTCAGGAGACCGAAGGATTGTGAAAGCAAGGATCGGGTGACTCAACATGTGGAAGAGCACTCATGGTGATTGATGCACGTGATTTTGTAGATTGGATACATCGTTATGGTGAAGAACGATGGTTTGGTTTGGAGGGTCACTATATGGGTTTTAGCGACACTCAATGTTTGGAAGAGCAAGACGAGGAGATTATTGTTCGAGGGGGGGCGTTGGCGAATGGACGTCGATTGCTTGATGGTTACCGTTCAATCCGATGTAGGTATTGGGTTGAAGGGGAGGATTGTTGGGTTTCAACCCAATATATGTTATGGGTTTGGGTGATCCAAGATGTATATGGGTAAGGTAATAATTGTATGTGTAGACAATTATTATATATGGTATGTCTTGATCAATTAAGTTTGGTAATTAGGTGCCAAAAATTGGAAGGCTTGTATAACAAGTATGGTAAGACTTGTAGAACAAGTATGGTAAGTCTTGGTGGCTAAGTTTTGGATGGCTATATATATATAGTCATATTGTATTTGTTTAGAGTGGTGAAAGCTTAAGAGATGTAGTCTTAAGTATTGTTTGGGTGATGCTTGAGTATTGTTGGCTCAAGTATCGGGTTGGGACACCGTTAAGGTGTTATTGTTTTGATGTATTATTGATAATTGTTTTGATTAATAATACAAGTTTGGGGCGTGGGTGTTTCCACGTCAAGTATTTGTGTGTTCTTGTTTTGCGCTTTGGTAGATCTTGTCAATTATTGATTGGTGTGTGCGCGCACTCTGTATTGGTTGTTTGTGAATCTTGAATTGTGTAAGTCCCCTAACCTAACAGTAGTAGGATCTGTAGAGTTGTTCTTTTTTTTTTTCCTTTTTTTTTTCTTCATATTGTTTTTTTGTGTGCAAGTTTTTAGTAATTTCACTTTTGAAAAATAAGAAATTGCTAGATATTAAGCAATCTTAAGTGTCCACTCCTCTTCCCTTCTTTGTGAAGGAGAATATTAATATATTGTATAAAAATCATATTATGAAATGATGAAGAGCAATGGACACGTAAAGCACATCATCTCATTATTTAACAGACTAAAAATTAGTAGTACCGACAGATTTTGAAGTTAAAAAATAAACATAAACACTGCAGTTCCATGTTCTTTGGATAGTCTCGGTCTGTAATGACAGGGGTACATGAACTGTGGCTACATTTTAGTGGTCATACATTAAAAATTTCCGCAATATACATCAGATTCGATGGCTTGACTTTGTAGTGTGGAAATTACATCCACCACCAAACCAAACCAAACATACCCAGTATATCCCGCTCAGAGCAGGGTCTGGGGAGGGTAAGTTGTACGCAGACCATGCCCCCGCTTTTTAAGACAGGGAGGCTGTTTCCGTGAAGACCCTCGGCTAAGTGCACGGCAAATACGGTGAGTGATATATACACAGGAATCCAAATAATAGGAAAATGTTCAAAGCAATACCTCAGCCCATGGCATTCTCCACATGGGACCTACCCGCATGTTTAGTAATATGATACTCAGATCCTGATGCGCTCCGCTCCACCAGCCTGTGAGGATAGCTCCGGATGAACCCCCTGCATAAAACACCACAAGCAAACGACACCAGACCAAACCCTGCAACTACAAAACCGGTATACAGAAGATAATAAAACGAGAAAAGAGAACGAAAAAGCCGAACTCCTAAGATAAAGCTAACCGAGACAACCCAACTCTGAGGCTCTCTACAACAGAGCCGCTCCCTAAAAGAGAATCCACCACTCTGGTACGATGTTTCCAAGCGCTCCTGTCGGCGGTCAAGGTCTCATTCAGGTTTAAGGCCTTCAGATCCAACCTAAGCTGCTCATCCCACGTCCTCCTCGGTCTGCCTCTCCTCCTCACCCCAACCACCGAAAGACTCTCGACCCTCCTCACAGGGGCTTCAGCCATCCTCCGACGAACGTGGCCGAACCATCTCAACCTCCCTTCTCTGACTTTCGCAGTAAGAGGCGCCACTTCAAGCTCGCTCCTAAACACCCCATTCGGGATTCTATCTAACATCGTGCGCCCACACGACCAACGTAACATCCTCATTTCGGCCGCTTCCAACTTGCTTTCGAGGGCCTTCTTCGCCGCCCAACACTCAGAACCCTAAAGCAACGCAGGCCGGATAGCCGCTCTATAGAATTTCCCTTTCAACTTTAAAGGGACCTTCTTGTCACACATCACCCCTGACGCTGCCCTCCACCTTAGCCACCCAGCCTTGATACGATGTTTGACATCGTCTACAACCTCACCTTCCTTCTGGATGATCGACCCTAGATACTTGAACTTATCCGTACTAGGTACGATCTGATCTTGAATCTTAACCTCCACTCCTTCCTCTCTGGCCTCACCACTGAAGTTACACCATAGATACTCGGTTTTAGATCGGCTCATACGCAAGCCTTGGGACTCCAAAGTAGATCTCCATAGCTCCAGCTTCTCGTTCACCTCCTCCCTCGACTCTGCCACTAACACGATATCATCAGCGAAGAGCATGCACCAAGGGACGGTATCTTGAATCCCTCGCGACATGACATCAAGGATAAGAGCGAAGAGAAGAGGACTAAGGGCCGACCCCTGATGTAGCCCTATCTCCACAGGGAAAAACCGGGAGTCACCCACTGGGGTCCGGACGCAAGAACTAGCTTGGGAGTACATGTCTTGAATCACCCTAACGTACGGCGACGCCACTCTCCTCTCTTCAAGGCTCTTCCAAATAGCTTCACGAGGGATACTATCATAGGCCTTCTCAAGATCAATGAACACCATATGGAGGTCTTTGCGACGCTCCCTGAACTTCTCCATAAGGCGTCTAACGAGATGGATTGCCTCTGTCGTCGATCTCCCAGGCATAAAACCAAATTGATTCTCTGAGATTTCAACTACTCTTCTAATCCGACATTCGACCACTCTCTCCCAAAGTTTCATAGTATGACTGAGTAGTTTAATACCCCGGTAGTTACTACAACTTTGGGCATCGCCTTTGTTCTTGAAAAAAGGGACCACGATACTACGCCTCCATCCCGCTGGCATCTTAGCACCCAAGAGGAGATCATTGAACAGCTCTGCTAGCCATTTGACGCCAACCTCCCCCAGACAAAGCCACGCCTCGATAGGGATCTGATCCGGGCCAACCGCCTTCCCTCTAGCCATCTTCCGAAGGGCAACCTTGACTTCCTCCTCGCTGATTCGCTCACAGGAACCGATAGAAAGCACAGACGAAGGAGGTACCTCTAGCTCCCCACCAGAACCACTCCTCCTAGCCTCATTGAACAGATTATGGAAATACGAACTCCACCTCTCCTTGATAGCCTCTTCATTCAATATCACTCGGCCTGCATCATCCTTAACAAATTTAATAGAACCCAGGTCGCGCCGCCCTCTCTCCCTAGCTTTAGCTAATTTAAAGATAGCATTCGCTCCTTCCTTAGTATCTAGGCTCTTGTACATCCCCTCATATGCTTCCTCCTTGGCTTTTGCCACGGCCTTTTTTGCCTCTCGTCTCGCCACCTTGTACGCTTCCATCTTCAGAATTCTCTCCGCCCCTGCACACATGAACAAAAGCTCTTTAAAAAGCGCATGTTTAGCCTTTACTTTCTTCTGAACCTCCTCGTTCCACCACCACGACTCCTTATAACCACTGAACCTTCCTGAGGAAACCCCCACCACTTTCTCGCCCACACACCGAATAGCCTTCGCCACGATGGTCCACCTACTGTTAGCATCTCCACCACGCGCAAAGCAGCCTTCGTTGGACAGAGACTCCCTGAATTCGGCCGCCTTCTCGCCCTTCAAATTCTTCCAAAGGATTCTATGCCTGAACTCTCTCGACCTGCGAACAACTCGACCCCCCAGGACTAGGTCCATGGCTAGGAGCCGGTGTTGGGATGCACACGCCTCACTCCGGAACACCTTGCAATCCACGCACGCCCTAGCATCCCGACTACGCATAAGAAGGTAATCGATTTGAGTGTTGTGCCCCCCACTACTAAAGGTGATGAGGTGCTCAGCCCTCTTCTGGAAAATAGAATTCACAATAACCAAGTCCTGAGCAGTAGCAAACTCCAACAACGCGGACCCACCGACATTCCTGGCCCCGAAGCCAAAACCCCCATGAGCGCTGGGATAGCCATCTGCCCTCTCACCAATGTGTCCATTGAAGTCGCCACCCAACACTAAAAATTGGTCGTCCGGAACATTTCCGACCAACTCATCTAAACAGACCCAGAAGGCCTCCTTCTCAGAATCGCCCAAACCGGCTTGAGGGGCATACGCACACACCACGTTCACCACCTTCTCCCCAACCACGACCCTGACGGACATGACCCTGTCGCTGCACCTCTTCACTTCCACGACGTTGTCTTTAAGATCCTTCGCCAAAAGAATACCCACTCCATTCCTAGAGTTGGCAAGACCTGAGTACCACAATTTATACCCGTTCGCTTCTCTGGAGTGGGCCCCCTTCCATCTAGTCTCTTGAATACACGCCACATCCACTCTCCGCTTCTTCAGCACGTCCACTAGCTCCAAAAATTTGCCCGTTAAGGTACCTAAATTCAAACTGCCAACACGTAGACTACGCGACATCGTCAAAACAAACGGGCCAGAACGTTAAAAGGCAAAATTAATGAAACAAACGACGCACAACAAACATCACAGAACAACAAAACCCAAAAAGAAGAAAAACACGACACACAGCAAAACACAAAGGGAAAAGAAGACGGTGCTATCTTGAATTTAAATAAAATAAATATAAATAAAATTAATAAAAGGTAAACGAAATAAAAATATAACAGAAACACAAAAATAGGAAAACAAACTAAGCAAACAAAAAAACCAAAAAGAGCAACCACACAAAACCCGACAGCGGGCGACTACGGTGGTGCTACGAGGTGGGTGGCGGGGTTTGTGTTAAGCAGCGGAGGGTGGGAATGAGAAGGAGATGGAGGATGAGTTGGAGATGGGGGTTTGAAAAACAAAAGTGCGGGGGTGGATTGGAATGGCGGTGCTGCGAAGCAGCTGGGGACGGGGGGAAAGGAATTGATGGGCTCGAGTTAAAGGATGGGGGGTGAGAGATGTTTGAGAGGGACAGGGGGGGGTGTGGATGTTGGTTCGGAGGTTGAGGAGGACGGTGGGGAGAGGGGTGGTTGTTGGTAGCAGTTGTTGTTGTTGAAGGTGTTGATGGTGGTAATGAAAAGGAAGAATAGGGGTGTGAGGTGGAGGTGGACGGATGGTGGTAGGAGATGAGAGGAGGTGCGAGGAAACGGATACGGGTGAGGTGTTGACTGAAATGGAAAAGTGGCCGGAAAACGAAAGCTTAAAAAAAAACCTAAAACAGTTACAACTTACAAAGAAAAGGAATAGAAACAGGATGCAAAAGTTACGATTAAGCTGAGTATTAGAATAATATTCCGGCGATGCGCCGGTCAAAGAGACCCGATCTGTCCAGATTCAACCCTACCATCTTTCATCTCTTGCAGTTCTCATCCGCTCCTACTGCAACGTTGCTGTTATTCATTTAATCTAGTGGATATCTTAAATTAATTAGTTTTTAATTTAAAATGAATAAACGTCCTATTATATCCTATATATAATTGGGTTTAGGTGGCTAAAAAAGTACTCATAAGTTCATTATAAATTAGAAATGGGCAATGAGTTGGGCCAGAATATTGGTTTAAAAGACGAGCTAAAATTATGTTACCAACTAACTAATTAATGGTATTTTTAATTTAACAAACAAGCATATCAAAAAAGAATCCACTAAAATAACACATGATAGATAAAACGGTAAAACATTAAAGTTGATAAAATTATTGTTAACTAAAATTAATACAAAGATATTTTAGACTAAATTTTAAAATATAATTTTAAAAAAACTTTACCACAAAAAATAGTTTCAATTTTAGAAATATTAAAATATATGTTATGCTAAACCTTAAAATATAATTTTTTTAAAAAAATCGTTTACCAAAAAAATTGTGGTTTATGAAAAAATTAATTTAATAAAAATAATTAAAGATTCTATTTTTAGATTTCACAACAAATATGTTTCTAAAATTTAAATTAAAAAAATATAAGCACAAATCAACAAATAAACAAATTCTTACTTTGCAAAGAAAAAAATTTAATAAAAAAAAAAGTGAACACAAATCAATAAATGAACATATTTTAAATTAGAAAGCAATCCAAACACCCACAAAATAAATTTATATTAATATCTAAATACTTCTAAGATTACTTTAAACAAAAACACATAATAAACACCACACATGGAAAAAATATAAAATAAACATGAAAAAATTAACAATATTCAAGCAAATAAAAAATTTAATACCACACATATTTCCAAAAAAGTTAAACGATACCTTTGAAAACTATAAAAAACACTATAACAAAAAAACTAAAAATTTTAAGATAACCAGTAAATTACATAATCAAATAGATTAAAAAAAATGTTACACGAATACATATAGTACCTATATGTTTCAAATATATCATATGTAATTTAATAAAATTAAAAATCAAAAATAATTATAAAATACTAAAAAATATGTTAGCCTAAATTTTGAAATATAATTATAGAAAAACCATTTACAAGAAAAAAAACAAATGTATATTACAAATCATTAAAAGTAAAAACAAACTATTCAAAATGTTATAAAACTAACTTTACAAGAAAAAAAAAGATATAATCAAAATTATGCTATAAAATATTAATAAAGCTACCAGTGCATCACACGGGTATAAAGCTATTAAACGATAATTAGAATAATACTTATAATTAAGTTATATGCGTGTTTGAATAAATTTACTTATAAGTTAGTGAAATATTTTGTTAAACTAAAATAAAAAAGAATAATCTCAATACATGCATTTTAAATTAAAAAAATATTTGATAAAACAAATTTAAAAATTTGAATTATTAAACAAGCAAAAAAATGAAACAATAAGAAATAAGTTGAGAAAAAAGTATGTGATTACTAGCATTCAACTTATTAGCATCTATTACTATATATTAAAGGAGAACACAAGGGCAAAGTTTTCTTCAAAAAAAAAAACACAAGGGTAAAGTTTACCATTTTAATGGCCGTGAAGTTACAATTTAACCCTTTTAATGCCTGTGAAGTTACAATTTTACCCTTTTATGTTAAAAAAATTTCAAAAATGCCTTCTCCTCTTATTTTATTTACTTTTCTTTTTTTGTTTTAATTTTTGAGTTAAATAAAAATATTAGATTGTATTATTTATATAACCCTTTTTTTTTAGATTTTTCTACAGTTAGACAACACAAGGTAAAAAGTGTCAATAAAATAACTGTGAAAATTTTATTTTATCCCTGTAAATTAAAAATGATAAAAATGCTATCATTTTATTATCTATTACTATATATTAAACTTCAACACAAGGACAAAGATTACCAATTTAATGAGTGTGAAGTTACGGTTTTACCCGTATTTTTAAAAATATTACAAAAACACCATCTTTTAATAATTATGTAAAAAATAATGCAATTATGCTTGTGTTGTGATTCGAACCACTAACCTTATACTCTCAGACTCATGCTTGTTATTCCCAGGTTTTTAGGATGATATTTTTGAATGGTATTCGAATTAAATCATGGAGATTTGATTCTGAGTTTCCATATTTGGTTGCCATATTTATTGATATTGCAGGTCATTTATTTCGGGATATCTTTCAGGGATATCATGTGATTTGATTGTGATTCAAATCCTAATGGAGCCGTTGTTAATGATCACTGATTGTTTGTTATCTAATCAATAATTTGTACTTGATTGATTCTTGTTCCAACAGCTATAATATCAAGAATTCAAGTCTCTAACGGCTACATCTTCTGATGCAATATAAAGTCGAGCCTTTGGAAAGAAGAGACACTTTTCGAAGTTCAGTAGCACATAGTCCATTGAGTAAAGAATTCATAGCTCGAGCATTATAATTCAGAGAATTGACTTCATCAACACTGAGTTCTTTTACTGGTTTGGGTTTGCCATCCTTCAGGGGAATAGTAATACCATTTTCAACGGCATTCCATTCGTATGTATCCTTCTGGAGAAATATTTTCATCAGAAACTTCCAGTCATGATAGTTTTCCGTTCCAAGTAAGAGTGGTGGAACATTGATTGAACGACGTTCTTGCCAACCTGATTGTGCCATGGATCTAACAAAATAAACACTTAAACAAAGGTTAAATGCACCTGCTCTGATACCAAATGTAAATCGAGTAGCACAATATATTTAACTACCAAGTAAATGAGATTGTCTCAAATGATAATGAGACTGTCTCTTTAGTGTAAAAGATTGTCCCAATTAGCTAACAGAGTAAATAAACAGCAGTAAGTAAATGACAGAATATAAAACAAGAACACCAGGAATTTTCACTTGGTTCGACCCCTACCCAATCTATGGCCTACATCCAAGTCCCTATGCCAACTAGGACAGAGATTATATTATTAAAACAATAATATAAAGCTTACAGTTTTCCCGATTACAAATTTAAAGCCTCTTGGAAGAACCCTTCCCTTGACACACTTGTCACCTAGCAAACCTGCTACCTAGCCCACTGGCTACTTGACTTATGATTTGTAATCTTATCTAATTGCCACAACCCGGCACAAGTATGTATAGAATGAATATAAGATTACAACTCTATGAAATGAAACTTCTGTACACAGTGTATGAGCTTGAGTGTCTTTGTATAGAAGTTGTATTGAAGATGAGTGTTGAGTTGTTCTTCCAGCATGCACTTCGGCTAAACAAGTTTGGGATACTACTGTAATGAGTCATGAAGGCACCTCAAAGGTTCGTGAGGTCAAGCTTGATCTTCTTCTAAGTGACTATGAATGCTTCAGATTGGAAAAAGGACGAAAGCATAAAAGAAGCTCAGGGACGATTTCTTACACTGATGAATTCTATTGCTCTCCTGGAAAGACATATTCCTCAGGCAGAAATCAACAGAAAAATCCTTCGATCACTTCCCAAAAAGTTTGCTCCTAAAGTGACAACTCTACAGGATTCTTCTTTGATCTCAAAAATGGATACACTTGATAAGTGGATGTATATCCACTTGGAGCATTCTAAATCGGCTTAAATTGATTGTCTTGGACTCAAGTTTCTTGTAGTTTTGATGTGTTTTGCTTAGTTGTGCAGGTTTACGAGAATGTTGATTAAGGTGGATGCTTCTATAATTTTTTGGGAATTAATTGATTAAAATTCGGATTTTCTGGGAAGGCTGCGCAGCTTACACTGTTTTGGCCATATCTGGAGTTCTGTAAGTCCGTTTTCAGCGATCTTACTGCCCACGCGAAGCTTGAGAGATTTTCTACAACCTGGGATAGGAATCACGTGCAAGTAATGTGCTGAATTAAATCGCGCGCGTATTCTTTGTGAAGCATGGCTGGGAAATTCCTGTTTTGCCCTTTTCAAGTTCTAATTATATTCCGGGCAGGTTTTATGACCTTAATTAAATTCTAATTGTAATAGAAGATAAAATTCTTGCTGGGCAAGAAATTTAGAGCCTATAAAAACACATCTAAGCATTGTAATAGGGAGATATACACAATATAATAGTTTTATTTACTTGTAACCTAGATTAGATCTGCAAGGGAGAAAAGGATAGAAGGATTCAACGCTCGTGACAAGCAACGGATCTAGATCTACTTCATCCTTTGTGTTACTTTGGATTATAGATTTGTTTTATCAACTCTTTGTTTATTTAATATTACGTCTTTTATTCATATCCTGTTATTTACCATGTTTTCATCAAATCCCATGGCGATGAACGGTTCAATTATGGGCTAATCGTTGTCATGGGATTCTAACGGAGTTACTTATGGAACTTAGTATCTTGATGCTTTAAAGATCTGTGTGTGGTGTATATCTGATATCCTCGTATGGTTAATCTTAATGCTTTTAGATGCGTAGCTAACATCTAAATTGAATTGTTAATCTCTTGTGAAGTGAAAGTGGATCTTGAGATTTAGAACTTGCCATGCTAGCATAGGTTCATAATTGTTTATCAATATGATTCGTGGGTGAGATGAAAATACTCATACTGCCCTATGTGATCATTATGGATAACTTGTTCTTCAACCGTTATGTTTTCAAATTCTATAGACATATAGGGTCTAAACATAATTGGTGTCTATTCATCTTCTATCTCTTTTATGGATGTATGTTTAGTTTGGTATGCGTATGCTGACAGGTAGCGTATACTTGTTTCGTGTTATCCGATCAGATATCAAAACCATTGCACATAGTGATTAAAGGCGTCAGATCTAAGGGAAGTATTTAATGAAGTTAGAGTCCCATGTTTTTATTCTCATAAGTAACTCGATTTCTATTCTTATTAGTTAATTTAATTCTTAGTTTTATAATTTGCATCTTAGTTTAATTTAGTAGTTAATAAAAATCCAATTTGTTATTTGTCTTAGCAGTGGATAAAAACCATACATCGGTGCATAGGTACATTAATTGAATTGAACACCATTCTAGATCTCTGTGGGAACGAACTTGATTTAATCATATATTACTTGTGACAACGTGCGCTTGCGTGATTTTGCATAACAAGTTTTTGGTGCCGCTGCCGGGGACCATCGGTGTTTTTATTTTAGTTTATGTGCTTGTCATCAGTGGTTGTTAGCGTTCACTGACTCGGATTCTTACTTAGTTGTTTGTTTCGTGGTGTTTGCAGGTACTTGAGTTTGTATGCGAACACGCTTACAAGCTCGTTTGGAAGAACTGGCGGAAGACGATCTTGTAGAGAATAAAGAGAATAAGGAAGAGGAAACTGAAACTACAGTAGCAATGGCAGATGCAGCAGCAGCTAAGGCTTTGAAGGAGTATTCTCAGCCGAAACTCAATGATATCCAGTCTAGCATTATTAGGCCAGCTATTGCAGTAAACAATTTTGAGATCAAGTCTGGCACAATTCAGATGGTGCAGAATTCAGTCCAGTTTGGGGGTGCTTCTACGGAGGATGCCAACATGCATGTTCGGGACTCTATTGAAATCTGCGACACTTTCAAATGTAATGGTGTGACAGATGATGCTATCAGGTTGAGGCTTTTCCCATTCTCTCTGAGGGATAAGGCTAAGAGCTGGCTACACTCTTTGCCACCTGGTTCCATTATTACATGGGAAGATCTTGCTCAGAAGTTCCTTACTAAGTTCTTCCCTATGGCGAAAACTGCAGCATTAAGGAATTAGTTGACTCAATTCCAACAGCAATCTGGAGAGACATTATGTGAGGCTTGGGAACGCTACAAGGAGATGCTACGGAAGTGTCCTCATCATGGCATGCCTGATTGGATGGTTATTAATGGGTTCTACAATGGGTTGGGAGCACAGTCTAGGCCTTTGTTAGACGCAGCATCAGGTGGAGCTCTGTGGGCAAAGAGCTATGATGAAGCTTATGATCTTATAGAGATGATGGCTGCTAATGAATATCAAAATCCAACCCAAAGGCTATCTCAAGGCAGGGCAGCAGGAATTTTTGAAGTAGATACAGCTGCAATGATTACGGCTCAGTTGAAAGCTCTTGCTGTGAAAGTGGATTCTCTTGCTAATTATGGAGTTCAGCAGGTGGCTAGTGTTTGTGAGCTATGTGCGGGCGCACATGAGACAAATCAGTGTGCTATCTCTTCCGAATCAGCACAGTTCGTGAGTAATTTCCAAAGACCTGTTGCACCAGTTCCAGCCACTTATCATCCTAATAATCGGAATCATCCTAACTTCAGTTGGAGCAACAATCAGAATACTCAGCAATCTTATCAGCAAGCGAAGCCGTACAATCAAGGCTATCAACAACCTTATGCTCCAAAGGCACCATATCAACCTCCGGGATTTCAACAGCAACAACCCCAGGCTCATATGGGGCAATCATCTAATGATAAATCAGATGAGGTGTAGATAGCGGTAAAGAACCTACAAGCTGGCCAGAAAGTCTTGGAAACTCAGTTAGGACAGATTGCAAGTGCTTTATTTAGTAGGCCTCAAGGAACTCTTCCTAGTGATACGGAGGTTAATCCAGGTAGGAGGGAAAGCAAGGAACAGGTCAATGTAGTTACTTTGAGATCCGGAAAAGTCACGAGTGATCCTAAATCAGCAACTGAAGAAGATGAAGATGTTCAGAATCAGCAGGATGAAAAATCTGCAGTGCCAGTAATTGAGAAATCTGATTTAGTGGCTGATCAGCTTGATGGTGAGAAGAGTAAGAAACCTGTTGAAAAGTCTACTCCGGAGCAATCTTCAAAGAATAATCAGATCTATCCACCTCCTCCATTTCCTGGACGTTTGAAGAAAAGTCAAGAGAAACAGTTTCAGAAATTTATGGATGTCTTCAAGAAACTGTCCATTAACATTCCTTTTATTGAAGCGTTGGAGCAGATGCCAAGAAATGCAAAGTTCATGAAGGATATTTTGTCACGGAAGAGAAGGTTGGAAGAATTTGAAACAGTGGCATTGACAGAGGAGTGCAGTGCGGTGTTGCAACAGAAATTGCCTCCTAAACTTAAGGATCCGGGAAGTTTCACTATTCCATGCACTATTGGCAACCTTTCATTCAACAAGTGTTTATGTGATTTGGGAGCTAGTATTAATCTCATGCCCTTGTCTGTTTTCAAGCAACTTGGTCTACCAGAGCCAAAGCCAACTAACATCTCTTTGCAGTTGGCTGATCGATCTATCACTTATCCGAGGGGTATAGTGGAGGACGTTTTGGTGAAAGTTGATAAACTCATATTTCCAGCTGATTTTGTTATCTTGGATTTCGAAGAAGATAAGAAGATTCCCATAATCTTGGGAAGACCGTTCTTGGCTACAGGAAAGACGTTGATTGATGTGCAAAAAGGAGAGCTTACAATGAGGGTGCAAGATCAGAGTGTCACTTTTAATGTGTTCAAGGCAATGAAATTTCCAACAGAGGATGAAGAGTGTTGCAGTGTGGAAATAGTTGATACGGGTCAGAGAAAGAAGTTTGATCAGTTATTGAGCGAAAAATCTGACATGCATGTACTAAAGCATTCCATCACTGATTCCATTGACAGTTCTTCAGCTCAAGATCTCTCGAAAGTAAAGCTTGGAAAACTTCCACCACATTTGAGGTATGTCCTTTTGAATAATGAGCTAGTGATTTTTGAAGAAGGGCATGATAACGTGTTGCGAAGGTGGAAGGCAGATGATAAGGAAGAAGAAATTTTTGTTCAGTCGGTTGAGTCGGAGAAGCAATTTAGAGGTGTGAAGAAGAAAAAGAAGAAGATTTGGCCGTTGGGAAGTAAAATTAGGTTGAAGTCTGATGAAAGAAATTTGTGGAAAGCAAGCAATCAAGATGTCAACGTTCGTATGAATGGTTTGTCTGTTGAAGATGGTTCAGTTATTCTTTTGAAACCGCCATGAGTTGAGGAAGTAACGTCAAGCTATTGACGTTAAAGAAGCGCTTCGTGGGAGGCAACCCATGCATTAGTGTAGGAAAAAAAAAAAAAAAATTTTGAGTGTTTTGTGAAAAAAAAAAAAAAATCGAATTTTTGAGCAGGTTGCAGCTCTGTAACGCAGGCTGCACCTGCGTTTCTGGAACAGGGGCAGATTGCGGGAGAGTAACGCAGGCTGCGCCTGCGTTACTGGAATGGGGGCAGTCTGCGGGGGTTGTGGCGCAGGTTGCGCCTGCGCAACTGACAGTGGGGCAAGTTGCCTCTCACGCATGCAACTTGCGCGTGCTCCAGCCTTGATCAAATTTTTTTTTTCAGCCTGCTCCCCTGTTCTTGTCCGTGTTTGCTGTTATGTATATAAAAAAAAAAAAATTTCTTTCCCCTCTCATTCTTTTTATACCCCATTCTAAACCTATTCTTTTCCTATTTTAATTCCAAAACCTCTCATCTTTTTCTCCAAAATTCTAAACCTATTTCTATTCTAATTCTTATTTATTATTATTATTATTATTATTATTTTATTATTATTATTATAGTTATTATTTATTATTATTATTATTATTATTATTATTATTATTTTCTTTATAATTATATTTATTATTATTATTATTATTTATTATTATTATTATTATTATTATTATTATTATTATTTTACAAATCCAATTCCTTTTCTATTTTCTTTTAAATCTCTAAAAATTCAATTCTAAAGAGGAATTAATTGCAAGTTCACCTCTTTGATTCGTATTGGGTAAATCTTTTTCTCTAATCTTATTTTTATTACGAATTTGTGTTCTTGTCAATTGTGGGTTTTGTAGTATTAAGGCAAGGTGGCTAGTCTATGGAGCTCGTGCGCAATATCCTCCACCAGATTCATTCGAGGAGGGTGACTGCTTCGATATTCAGGTATGTTTTCTGCTATCCCTTGTATTTACTTCCATTCAATGAGGACATTGAATATTTTAAGTTTGGGGGTGATTTGAGGGACTAGTAATTGTTGTTGTATTATTTGTTCATGTAGGATTTCATGCTTTGCATATTAGTAGTAGTAAATTATGCATTTTTGTTCGTGTTATCTACGTTTGTTTCATATAGGACATTCTTTTTTTTTTAATTTTTGTATATCATGTGAGTTCATAATAGTTTGCATTTGCACCCATGCTTGATAGGAATTTTGTGTTGTTGACGCTTTTGATTGAGAAGTGATATGCTTTGTTCTTGTGCACACACATACACTAGTAAGTTGAAGCTAGTAGACTTTTTGAATGTTGTAAGTGATTAGAAGGACATGAATATGTGCAAGATGATTTAGTTTGCATGCTTTGAATACAAGTTGGTGCGTTAGAGAGATGTTGCTTGGGATTAAGTATGTTTTTCCACCAAGTGAGTTTTGAGCCTTATTGCATATTGCATATTTGCAATTTATTCGTTTGCTTGAGTGTCCACGGATTGTTTGCATTGCTAGCAGTTGTTTGAGGTCTTTCTTGAAACGCATGACATTATTTGACGATTAAAATGATAAAGGCACTTAGGAATAACCACATATTTTCCCATATTACCACACCATGTTTACATGATCAATTAGTTAACCCGTTGAGCTTAATCCTATTTTTTCGGTGACATACCAAATTACTTGCCTAGACCTTTTTCTTGTATTGGCCTCATATTAATTTGAACCCACATTGTCAAAGGCTAGTAGAGTGCTTAAGGGAGTAGTAAGGTGTGCAAGGAAGGGTTTATTGTTGGTCATACTTTTGGGGAAAATATTGAAATTGGGTTTGGGTGTTTACTTGATAGTCGACATATGTAATAAATTATGGGATCATTGTTATTGTTATATTATTGTTTGTGTTTTATTTAGCTCTCGAAAAAAAAAATATGGAAAAAAAAGAAAAAGAAAAAGAATATATATATATTATGAGAGCATGTTTGTGTTTGTTGCGATCCTATTTTAGTCGACTAGTCGAGTGTTTGTCTTAGTAAAATTATGTGGGGGGGAAATAGGGTGTTGTGTGTGATTTATTATGGTACTTACTAGCTTTTGACACTACACCTGTTTTGGCTTATTTGACATACCTTGTCCCTAGCCCCGTTACAACCCAATTAAAGACCTTTTGATTATCGTCATTGATGTATGTTGTGTTAAGAGTTAGATTGATACCAAATGTCAAGCATGTTTATGATTTTGTTGGAATTGAGTGATACACTTACCCTTGTTCTTGAGTGAATATTCTTTGTGAGTGGATTGTGAGTGTTTGCTTGTTCTTGCGTATGAGATCCCGAGTGTTGTCTCAAAGATGTACTCTTGTAGGCTTAGCATGTTTACTAACTTATTCTTACACTTGACATGGGCTTGTGAGAACTTATGCATGTTCATTGAGTAGACTATGTGAATACTTGCACTTTCGACACCAAGACATTGCGTATTTACTTTGATTCTTAAGTTGATATGGCATGAGAGGATTTGAAGGTATGGTAGATTAGATTAATTGCATTTTCATTTAGTTGCATTCATGCATTGCATTGCATTAGGTTAATTGGATTTTGTGGGTACATTCGCTATAGGCCCTCACGAGACCTTACTCGTCCACTAGGGTTGTCTAGGGGTTTAAAGGGCTTGTTGCATATGCCAAATGCAACCGTGATCACCTACGGAAGTGGTACTAGTTAGTTAGTTAGTTGTAATTGTTTATGCTTGAGGACAAGCATCGGTTTAAGTTTGGGGGTGTGATAAGTGGATGTATATCCACTTGGAGCATTCTAAATCGGCTTAAATTGATTGTCTTGGACTCAAGTTTCTTGTAGTTTTGATGTGTTTTGCTTAGTTGTGCAGGTTTACGAGAATGTTGATTAAGGTGGATGCTTCTATAATTTTTTGGGAATTAATTGATTAAAATTCGGATTTTCTGGGAAGGCTGCGCAGCTTACACTGTTTTGGCCATATCTGGAGTTCTGTAAGTCCGTTTTCAGCGATCTTACTGCCCACGCGAAGCTTGAGAGATTTTCTACAACCTGGGATAGGAAGCACGTGCAAGTAATGTGCTGAATTAAATCGCGCACGTATTCTTTGTGAAGCATGGCTGGGAAATTCCTGTTTTGCCCTTTTCAAGTTCTAATTATATTCCGGGCAGGTTTTATGACCTTAATTAAATTCTAATTGTAATAGAAGATAAAATTCTTGCTGGGCAAAAAATCTAGAGCCTATAAAAACACATCTAAGCATTGTAATAGGGAGATACACACAATATAATAGTTTTATTTACTTGTAACCTAGATTAGATCTGCAAGGGAGAAAAGGAGAGAAGGATTCAACGCTCGTGACAAGCAACGGATCTAGATCTACTTCATCCTTTGTGTTACTTTGGATTATAGATTTGTTTTCTCAACTCTTTGTTTATTTAATATTACGTCTTTTATTCATATCCTGTTATTTACCATGTTTTCATCAAATCCTATGACGATGAACGGTTCAATTATGGGCTAATCGTTGTCATGGGATTCTAACGGAGTTACTTATGGAACTTAGTATCTTGATGCTTTAAAGATCTGTGTGTGGTGTATATCTGATATCCTCGTATGGTTAATCTTAATGCTTTTAGATGCGTAGCTAACATCTAAATTAAATTGTTAATCTCTTGTGAAGTGAAAGTGGATCTTGAGATTTAGAACTTGCCATGCTAGCATAGGTTCATAATTGTTTATCAATATGATTCGTGGGTGAGATGAAAATACTCATACTGCCCTATGTGATCATTATGGATAACTTGTACTTCAACCGTTATGTTTTCAAATTCTATAGACATATAGGGTCTAAACATAATTGGTGTCTATTCATCTTCTATCTCTTTTATGGATGTATGTTTAGTTTGGTATGCGTATGCTGACAGGTAGCGTATACTTGTTTCGTGTTATCCGATCAGATATCAAAACCATTGCACATAGTGATTAAAGGCGTCAGATCTAAGGGAAGTATTTAATGAAGTTAGAGTCCCATGTTTTTATTCTCATAAGTAACTCGATTTCTATTCTTATTAGTTAATTTAATTCTTAGTTTTATAATTTGCATCTTAGTTTAATTTAGTAGTTAATAAAAATCCAATTTGTTATTTGTCTTAGCAGTGGATAAAAACCATACATCGGTGCATAGGTACATTAATTGAATTGAACACCATTCTAGATCTCTGTGGGAACGAACGTGATTTAATCATATATTACTTGTGACAACGTGCGCTTGCGTGATTTTGCATAACAACACTCACTCTCTTTAGTGAATTGGAAGAGTTTGAAAACCAGTTACGAAGATATGATGAGGAAGAAGAAGTACCCAGGAAAAAGACTCTAGCTCTTAAAACTATTGCAGATTCTAGTGATGATTCAGATGAGGAGATTGCTCTTCTAACAAAGAAGTTTCAAAAGTTTTTATCCAAGAAGAAAGCAGCTAGTCCACCTACTCAAAAATCTTATGGAGTCAAAAAGGAATTCAGGAACAACACTAACGATGAAGTATGTTTCGAATGCGGCAAGAAAGGTCATATCAAAAAGAATTGTTTTCAACTAAAGGCGAAATTGAAAGCTTCTGGATCAAAGGATCAAGACAAGGAGAAGAAAAAGAGTAAAGCATTTCTCACATAGAGCGATGACGAATCTGATATAGAAATTGATTCTGATGATGAAGTTGCTCAACTGTGCTTTGCTGGATTTGATGAAAATTTCAGTGAAAATGAAGAGGTATTTTCTACTCCTCCAAAATCATTTGTTTCTGAAGATTTACTAACTTTGCAGGCACACAATAAACAGTTGCGTAGTAAAAATGCATACTTAAAGCAAGCATTAAGTGAAGTGCTAAGTGAAATGGATGATTCTATGAAAGAGGAATCATTTGTTGAAGAGAACAAGTTGCTCCATGGAAAGATGACCAAGCTTACTGAAGAAAATACATACCTGAAAAGTGAGATTGAAAGAAAGGATGCGTGTTTGGCCACACTAAGGCAGGAAACAGAGTCTTCCAAAGAAACAGAATGCAAAAAGGCGGATTCAGAACAAAAATTCTCTGAATTACAGGAAAAGATCGATCGTCTAAAGAAAGATCTGGCTAAGTTTGTGCATAGTGAAGGCACATTAGACATAATGTTGGCAGTTCAAAAATCCTCTTTGCTTATGGGCTCGCTTTCAAGCAATACCAAAGGAATCCCATCTTAATGTTGTAAAGCGTATATTTAAATATCTAAAGGGAACTGACGACTTGGGACTATTCTATCCCAGTTCCCCATCTTTTGATTTAATTGGTTTTATAGATGCTGATTACGCAGGATCTCAAGTTGATCGTAAAAGTACTAGTGGAGCATGTGAATTTTTAGGTGATTGTCTAGTAGCTTGGAACAGTAAGAAACAAACTTCGGTTGCAATGTCAACTGCAGAAGGAGAATATATTGCTGCAGGTAGCTGCTGTGCGCAAATCCTATGGATGCAGCAAACCTTGAAAGATTTTGGTATAAAATTTTCAAATATTCCAATTAATGTTATAATACCTCTGCCATTAACATTACCAAAAATCCTGTCATGCATTCTCGTACTAAACATATTGACGTTCGTCACCACTTTATTTAAGATCATGTTGCAAAAGGTAATATTGAGCTAATATTTATTCCTACTAAAAATCAAAAGGCTGACATTTCTACAAAGCCTTTATCTGAAGACAGGTTTTGCATGCTTCGAAGAGAACTTGGTATGTGTACCCTTTAATTGATCTAATTGTAATTAGTTTTTCTATAATTTAGTCTAATTGCTTTAATTGATTTAATTGTGAATACGTGATATTTTCTTTATTCTGATCTGTTAGTAGTGTGTGACAGTTAATGATATTTGCTTGCATGGTTAACACCTATACGCCTTAATTGTTTTTTTTCTCGGGCACATCTTTTTAAACTTGCCTATACAACCTCTTTCTTCTCTTTCTCTTCCTCCATTATCTCTCCTCTTTTCTCTCTCTGTTTTTCCCCTTTCTCCTCATGGCGAAATGCAAGACTCGATCAGTATCCACTCGCTCCGGCAAGCTACCCACGAAATCTGAGTCCTCTAAATGACAAAAGGTGGTCACTTCTGAGGAGTATCATTCTAATTCGGAATCATCCATTCCGGAACCAAGTCTGAAGCAGAGTTCTTGACCATAGAGGGATCTTCGAAATCCAAGGAAAACCCGATTCTTAAGGAAAGAATGGTGGATGTGGACTTACTTCAGCGCATTGGTGTAGTACAGATATTTGAGACTCTCAAGTGTGCACCACTCCTATCCCCTCCGAAGAAGTTTTACCCCTCTCTAGTTCGTGATTTCTACTCTAATTTGACTAAGGGTCATAATGAAATGGTGTATTCAAATGTTAAGGGTATTCCCATTGTGCTTACTACTAATTAGATTGGATCTATTCTTGGTGTGGCTGCTAATGGACCTTGCCCCTTCATCTCACATCAACCATTCTCAGAGATTGAAGATCTTCCATATGAAGAGCAGCTTCAAACCATTCTCGGTGATACTTTGATCTCGGCTGAGTCCAAACCATTGGTATCATCTCTCACTCCTACTTGTCTATTACTCTTCAAGTTCTTTCATAATAATCTTTTACCGCGCAAAAGTGGTCGGGATAGGGTTACCTATCAAGATTCAATTTTGTTGTCGCTATTTGTTAAGCAAATTCCTTTTAATGTGGCTTCTTTCTTAATTCGTAATATGATTCATTGTGCTTCCCATGACTCCATGCATTTGCCATACCCCTGTCTTTTAACCAAAGTTTTTGAATATTTCAAAGTGATTGATGCCACTGATGAAGTGGATAATTTGGCTGATTCTTTTGATCTAAATACCCTAACTCGTAACCATCTCTCGGTTAATGAGTCCAATCAGCTTGTTTTTGAGAATGATAACTCACTGTCAGACACTTCCTTGCCTCACTCTCCTACTGCTCCACCCTCTTTTGGTAATGTTTAGTTGAATGCTTTTCTTGATGGCCTCTCTGCTCAAGTTGGAGCTAATTCTAAAGCAATTGAGTCTTTTCAAACTAAACTAATTTCTGTTGAGTATTCCCTTGCTTCTATGTCAAAATCCATGGAGTTATTGCATTCCAAGTTGGATATTTTGAAAGCTAATGATCAAAGCATCTCTCGAAGGATGGATTTCGAATTTGGCTCTCTTCAGGAAGGAATGACGCTCACTGCCAAATCTTGGGAAAAAG
Organism: Kitagawia praeruptora; assembly: GCA_037693485.1. Classification (NCBI taxonomy): domain Eukaryota; kingdom Viridiplantae; phylum Streptophyta; class Magnoliopsida; order Apiales; family Apiaceae; genus Kitagawia; species Kitagawia praeruptora. Next base: position 42,957,760 of record CM075353.1, on the reverse strand, counting down.
AGTTTGTTAAACTCTTCTTTAAGTTGGGATCTGAGACTCAGTTTCTATCTAAACAGCTCACTTCAGCTCATGGAAAACACATCACGCCGTGGCATAAAAAGAAAGATTGGATTGGAGATTGCACTCTAGAAGAAATCACTGCACCTCTTCCTCTCCCTGCAATTCCACCTTCTGTAGCTTTTGGACTTACAAAGGACGAGTACATGAACAAGCTTTTTCAGTGGATGGATGCTCATGATGGCAAGGCCCCTTCAAAGGACTTCTTTGAACAGAACTTCTCTACCTATGGGGATTCTCCTAGGTACAAGCCAAAGGGCAAAGGCAAAGATCCAGTGGATATTCCAAACGATGATTAATTCTGTTTTTATGTTGATGAAAGGGGGAGAACTAAGTTGTTTTTGAATTTTAATATTGTTTTAAGTTGTTTTGAATATTCTGTTATTTTATGTTTGGATATTTGGTGCTGGATATTTGTGGTGATCCTGAATATTTGTGTTTTTCTCAAAATAGTTGGGCTTTATCTGATGTCTGATAGTTGCTTATAATTATCTGTTCAAACATGCTGTGATTAATTCTCAGACTACTTGATTACATTGTCTATACTTGATTACATTGTCTCTATAAGTGTTTTTGACAGGGGGAGACACAGAAAGCTTGATCGATATTCAAAAATGTTCATCATCATAAAAAAGGGGGAGATTGTTATTCCCAGGTTTTTAGGATGATATTTTTGAATGGTCTTCGAATTAAATCATGCCATATTTGGTTGCCATATTTATTGATATTGCAGGTCATTTATTTCGGGATATCTTTCAGGGATATCATGTGATTTGATTGTGATTCAAATCCTAATGGAGCCGTTGTTAATGATCACTGATTGATTGTTATCTAATCACTAATTTGTACTTGATTGATTCTTGTTCCAACAGCTATAATCTCAAGAATTCAAGTCTCTAACGGCTACATCTTCTAATGCTATATAAAGTCGAGCTTTTGGAAAGAAGAAGAACAACTCAACACTCATCTGCAATACAACTTCTATACAAAGACACTCAAGCTCATACACTGCGTACAGAAGTTTCATTCCATAGAGTTGTAATCTTATATTCATTCTATACATACTTGTGTCGGGTTGTGGCAATTCGATAGGATTACAAATCATAAGCCAAGTAGCCAGTGGGCTAGGTAGTAGGTTTGCTAGGTGACAAGTGTGTCAAGGGAAGGGTTCTTCCAAGAGGCTTTAAATTTGTAATCGGTAAAATTGTAAGCTTTATATTATTGTTTTAATAATATAATCTCTGTGCTAGTTGGCATAGGGACTTGGATGTAGGCCATAGATTGGGTAGGGGCCGAACCAAGTGAAAATTCCTGGTGTTCTTGTTTTATATTCTGTCATTTCCTTACCGCTGTTTATTTACTCTGTTAGTTAATTGAGACAATCTTTTACACTAAAGAGACAGTCTCATTATCATTTGAGATAGTCTCATTTACTTGGCAGTTAAATATATTGTGCTACTCGATTTACAATGCCTAGATATTGTGCTACAATTGATTCTGAGTTTTGTTTAAAATTCCTATAAGATAAACCAACTTAATTATCTTTTTGTCTCAACCTTTTTTTTTAGTAAATGAAATATTGGTTCATATTATTTTTAAAATATTGGATAGATAAAATTATAAAATATGTTTTAATCTACTGAGCATATTTTACAATTCTCTTTTGACATTTTAAATAATTGATATAGAAAAAAAAAGATTATACATAATGTAACTGAGTCCAAAATGAAAATAGATTTATTTACATACATCTCCATGTAGATGTTAAATTATTTAAATAAAAATAAGATTTGGTTTTAAGAAATATATAAATTTTAGTTATCAAACCATACATAATTAATAACTACATCACATTACGTATATAAAATTTTAAATATGTGAGTCATATAAGAGAGTTTTGGTGGACCAACTATTTAGACTTTCAACGATTTAAATATATGGTTGATCTAAAAACATAAATATTTAAATATATACGAAAGAATAATTGAAATTATGTTAAAAAGATGAAAAATCTAAAAATATGATATATGTTATATATAAAAAAATAATTTAATTAACATTCAAATTAAAATAAAAAAATATAAATTTTTTAATCATAAATATTACAAAAGTACAATATTTAAAATGATTAATTAGATTATAACTCGACTATAAAGTATGGTACATATGAATTTTTATATAATATATTGATCGATATAATATATAAAATAATATATAATGGTTGAGTTATGACATATATTTAGATCAATATAAGATAAAATAAAAAAACATTGATCTTTGAAAAATTTAAGGGTCATTAAGGTTGTCATATTTTACAAGCACGGGTCATTAAGGTTGTCATATTTTACATCCATTGAAATATTTAGAAAAAATAAAAATTGAGTTAAAAAATAATTCAAAATTATAATATAAAAACTATTTCAATTGACCCAATTTTTTATTGAATTTCTATATAGTGCAATAAATATTAGACTAAAATTAAAAATTTAAGTTTAAAAGTGTATAAATGTATATGTTTAGAAAAAAATGATTGAGACAGGCATAAGGACGACTTTTATTCGATATTAAGAGATTTTGTAATATGTCTCAAAATATAGTCTTACATATACGATCAATTTTTTACAAAAAAATCAATGAGTTTACATACGCCTTTATTATAAACGGATAACTTTACTAAGATAATTATTTATATTATAGTCAAATGTTCAATTTGATAAATTTCATTTCACGCAATTGAAAACTAAATTAATAATTTAACAATCATAAGCATTCATGTAATTATTATCATATAAAAATTTATCCAAATTTTATGAAATCTAATCAAAATATAAAATATTTGGTTAAAAAATAAGGTATACAATATTAAAAAAAAACTATAAAAAAATTCGATCATCGAAATTTCGTTGCCCGTGCCTTCCACGGGCATTTACGCTAGTACAAGTTATAAGTTAACTAATAATTTGAGTTGACAAACATTCCTTATAAATTTTTACGAACTTATAAATCATAAGTTGTTTAAAACATGATTCGCCAAATAGGCCTTTATTATTTTATAATTGCTAGCTTATAATTTTAAAACCCTATTCTGCATCGAATTCTTGTCGTAGATTAACAAAGTTTTAATTCAAATATGTTGTTAATGAGATTTGAAACATAGGTTTAAAGTAGTGTAATTTTAATATATAATATTTTTTTTATCAAATATCTAATAATTCTTATTTATTTACTAAAATTTTAAATATATTGACATTTTTTCTTTTCCAAAATAAATACACAAGAGTCGAAAGATATATAGCAAAAGGTTTGTTGATGCTTTTCGGTGGTGATATATTTTAACAAATTTATCCGAATAAAGAGTTGTTAGGTATAGGTTAAAAATAATTTTCAATTATTTTTATTGAAATTCTCAAATTATGTGACAATTTTAAATTTTTAGAAAATTTAATAAAATTGCATGATTTTGAATAAGACGATTAACAATTTTTTAAATTTTAGTTTTTCACATTTTTGTTTGAGTTTATTTGAATTTAAATAATTGTATAGTTAAAAAAATTTACTTGTCAAGAGATAATTAATAGGGTTAAATATGTGAGGTGGTCTGATTGACAAAAAAATTGGATTGGGATTTGGTTGGCGTAATTATATTTAACTCAACTATAATTTAATTCAAGAATATAGTTAGTTATTATGATTGTAGGTTATTTCAAGATTTATATATATACATAGAGTTGCACTCCATAACAAACACTTTATATAACAAACAATAAATAACACCTTATATCTAATTTAATATAAGAGTTCTGTCATGACACCCAATACAAAAAGTTGTTATTTTTTCACCCTCTATCCATCCATCATCTTAAAAAAAAATTTAAAAAAAAATTAAAAAAGTTACTGTTCATGACGATGATGTCATCAGTGGCGTCATCATGAACAGTAAAATTTTTATTATTTTTTTTGCTGGCTTGATAGAGGGTAAAAAAATAACAACTTTTTGTATTGGGTGCCCCTGGCGGGGCCAAAGGATCTAATAGATCTAAGGTGTTCTTTATTGTTTGTTATATAAGAGTGTTCTTGATAAGTGCATATTTTTGCATATTTTTATTACCTATTTATTGCTTGAATCGTATTTTAATAATTTATTTTGTTGCATTTCAGGAAATTCGTGAAATAAATAAAGAAAAGACAAAATAAAGAAATAAAGTGCAAGGAAGGGAAAAAGAGGAAGAAAAAGGACTTAAATGAAAAGAGAAAAAAGAATTAGGAGCTTGGTGGAAAAGGAATCTTTGAGGACACATGGAAGGTGGAGATCATCCCAACACACTAAATAAGTGTATGGCCAAGATCCACTCTACAAAACTTAAAGGGGAAGAAACAATTAGATGGCTAGGATTTCTCCACCACATTATGAAGGTGTAGGGCCAAGATTAACCCAACACACCCCTAAACCCTAATTCTCATCCTATAAATACCCCCTCATCCCCCTTGTATTTAAGAACTTAGAGTAGAATAGATTTTAGTGTAGTGTAGTTTTAGGGTAGATTTAATTTCTTGTTTTATAGTTCTAAATTTTGTAAACACTCCTCTTTCCATTAATGCAAATTTTCTTTTCCTTTAATTTCTTGTCTTGCTCCCTTTCGTTATTGTTGCCTTGCTTCGTTATTTTCGTAAATCCGATTAGTGGACAAAGTAGCGAAAAGCTAACCACTTGGGGTTAAAACTTGAAAGTAATGATTTTAATTTCATGTTCGTAGTTATAATTTTAGTTTTTAATTCATAGTGTGCCCCTTTAAATCTCCATTTTATTGTGTGTTTTATTATTATTAATTGTAGATCTAATTTCTAAGTTTTATGTGTTAGTGTAATATAATAAAAAATAGTATTAGTTTAAATTTTCGGATCGTATTTTCTATTTCGTTTGTTTAATTCGAAGCCACTTTTGACTCCCCTGTTTCTCTTTTTAGAACAAAACCCAGCCTCCCCTGTCATTTATTCGATTCATACTGTTACATCTAGTAGTGATAGTCAATAAAAGTCAATATTTCCTTATGATAAGTTGACTTAGTTTGTTACAAGTTTGTTACAAAATGTGAGTAGTATAAATACAGCTGTAGTGCTAAGTCTGTACTATCCATCATTCTTCATTCTGTTTTTCTTCTGTAATGTTCAGAATATTCTAATGAGAGTAATTGCAGATTTCTTCTTCTTCATTGTTCATTTCTTTATTTCTGTAACTGTTTCTTAGTTTGTCATGGTATCAGAGCCACAAGCTCCATTCTTCCGCATCTCTATTTGATTCATACAGTTACAAACTCTCGATCTGTAATCTCTCTCAATCTGTAATCTCTCTCGATTTACAATCTCTCTCGTTTATCTGTTACGATCAATCGATCGCTGTTACGATCTCTATTACATTTTTTTGTTTATCTTCATTGATCATTGTTATCTGAGTATTTGTGTCATCTGCTATGGCATCTTATGCTGCTGCAACGATTGGAACCACAGGAACATCTACCTCTACTATTTCGAGTGTTATTGATGCTAATCATCCTTACTTTCTTCAAACTTCAGATAATCCAGGTACACCTTTGGTTACTCAAGTTCTTACTGAGCAAAACTATTATCAGTGGAGTCGATCTGTATCTATTGCCTTATCTGCTAAGATGAAACTCGGTATGATTGATGGATCATTGCCTAAACCTTTATCTACATCTGTTCATTTTGCTGTGTGGTCTCGTTGCAACGATATGGTGCTTTCCTGGCTATTGAACTCAATGTCTGTTGAAATTCGTAATAGTGTTGCTTATTTTTCAACTGCAAAAGAAATTTGGGACGATCTTGTTGTTAGATTTTCTCAATCAAACATGCCTCGTGTTTTTCATCTTAGGAAAGAACTCAGCTCTCTGATTCAGGGTAATATGAGTATTACAGTCTATTTTTACCAAATTTCGCACTCTAATTGCTGAAATTGATACTTTAAATCCAATGCCTAAGTGTGTATGTGTGACTCGTAACTGTACTTGTGAAAGTGCTCAGAAGCTTGATAAATATGAAGACACACTTAAGTTGAGTCAGTTTCTTATGGGACTTAGTGATCAGTATACTGCTGTTAGAGGTCAACTACTCATGATGCAGCCTATACCTACTATTAGTCAGGCTTTTTCTCTGCTGTTACAAGAGGAATCTCAGAGAGAATTCACTAAACCAAATCAGTCACCTCTTGCTGACAGTATGGCTATGAATGTCAAGTATAATAATCTAGCAAAATTCAAAACTGGTGCTCAGGCTGTATCATCTAATTCTCAGAAGAAACAAGCATCTGATGTTGTCTGTGACTATTGCAATACTGCTGGACATACACGAGATAAGTGTTTCTGCCTACATGGATATCCTGACTGGCACAGGCTCTATGGCAAACCAAAACCTAGGCCAAGAAAAGTACAAAATCCTTCTGGTTCTAGTTATAAATCTGCAGCACAAGTTTCAACTCAATCTCCTCTTGTTAGTTCAACTGAAAGTGTATCTGAAACTGTCAAACAGTCTATGCCATTCACAGATGCTCAGTGCCAGCAATTGTCTAAAATAATTCAAGACACTATCAGACAAACAAACAATTGGAGTGTGAATTCTGCATCTCAGATGACTGGTAATGATTTCTGTGAATTACAATCACACTATTCATGTTCTATTGTCACTGTGCACTCTGTTGTAACTCCAGATACCTCTCAGTATCGTACCTGGATTTTGGATTCAGGAGCTACAAATCACATTACTTATCATAAACACATTTTGCATGATCTAAAGCCTTTACATGCTGAATTGTATTTACCTGATGGTAAAACAGTTGCTATTACCCATTCAGGCTCATTGCATTTAACCAAAGATATTTGCTTATCTGATGTTCTTTGTGTACCTGAGTTTAATTGTAACCTCATTTCTGTTGCCAAATTAATTTCTCACCCTTCACTTGCTCTTGTTTTCTATACCAATACCTGTGTTTTGCAGGACCTTACCTTGAAGAAGGGGAGAGAGATTGGTAGTCTGCAGGATGGCCTGTACAAGTTCACTGTTCCAAATCTCTATCCAGAATCTTCAACACCTAGTGTTAGTACTAGTACTTGTACCTCTGTTCCTATTGACACATCTTTGAACAAATCTGTGTGTAATTCTGTTCTTGATGCTGATACTCAGTTATGGCATTGTAGATTGGGACATCCCTCTACAGTTGTTCTTAATAAAATTTCTGTAATTCCTCATCATTCTATGTCTTTTGATGACTGTGATATTTGTCACTTTTCTAAACAACATAGACATTCATTTCCTACTAGTCTTCATCATAGTACAGATATTTTTGATCTTATACACCTTGATGTTTGGGGACCATACAAGCAAGTTACTCACAATAATTACAGATATTTTTTAACAATTGTTGATGATTACTCTAAAGCCACTTGGGTATTTTTGTTTACCTCTAAAACTCAAGTGCCATCTCTTATCAAAAATTTCATAGCTTATGTCTAGAATCAATTTACTAAATCAGTAAAAGTCATACGATCAGATAATGGGACAGAGTTTACTAATACTGATATTCAATCCTATCTCACTTCTCTTGGTATTGTTCATCAGACTTCTTGTCCAGCTACTCCTCAACAAAATGGTCAAGTTGAGAGAAAGCATCAACACATTCTAAATGTAGCTCGAGCTTTAAAATTTCAATCTAATCTGCCTAATTCTTTTTGGGGAGATTTTGTACTTACTGCAATTCATATTATCAATCTTCTACCTGTTAAATCCCTGAATTTTAAAACTCCTTTTGAATTGCTGTATAAACAGTTGCCAAATTATTCTCATCTTAAGACATTTGGTTGTTTATGTTATACAACCAATCTTCATGTAACTGATAAACTTGAGCCTAAGGCTACTAAGAGAGTATTTCTGGGTTATCCCTTTGGTAAAAAGGGTTATAAAGTGTTTGATCTTGTCTCCAAGAAATGTGTTTATTCTAGAGATGTTACATTTGTTGAAACAGTGTTCCCTTTTCATGCTGCTTCATCTCCTTTATCTCCTATATCTCCTGTGAATCACACACCTCTATTTCCTGTTTCACAACCTGTGAGTTCTGATAATTCATCTTCTTCAATGCTAATAGAGGATTTTCCTGTTACTTCTGAGTCTCATGATACTTCTGTTACTTCTGAGTCTCATGATACTTCTGTCCCTCCTATCACTTCAAACACTTCAAATAGTGATACTCCTGTTGTGTCTGTTCCTCCTTCTAGACCTATTCGCACAAAACAATTACCTGCTAGATTTCGAGATTTTACAGGCCTTCCATCCATCAATGCAGTGGCTACAAATCTCTCTTCTTCTTCTCCTGCAACAGGTATAAATTCTCCTTCTTATCCTATACAAAATCATGTTTCTTATCAGAAATTTACTCCTACATATCGTGCATATCTTACTGCTGTTTCTCAAATACCTATCCCTTACACATTTCACCAAGCTGCTCCCCATCCTAAATGGTTTCAAGCTATGAAAGATGAAATTTTGGCTTTGGAGGACAATCATACTTGGGATCTGGTTTTAAGACCTGCAAATCAGCACATAGTTGATTGTAGATGGTTGTTTAAAGTAAAAAATCACTCTAATGGTACTGTAGAATGCTACAAATCTAGACTTGTAGCACGTGGATTCACTCAAACATTGGGTGTTGATTACTATGACACTTATGCTCCAGTAGCTAAGATGGTCACAGTTAGATTGTTTTTGACTATAGCTGCTGCTAAAAATTGGAATGTCTATCAGCTTGATGTTAACAATGCCTTTCTCAACGGTGATCTTCAAGAGACTGTTTATATGAACTTGCCTCCAGGGTATTCTTTTCTCTCTACATCTTTTCCTATTAATCCTCAAGATTATGTGTGTAAACTGTGCAAGTCTTTATATGGACTCAAGCAAGCTCCTCGTTGCTGGTTTGCTAAGTTTTCTGCTGCTCTAAAACAGTATGGTTTTTCACAATCTCAAAGTGATAATAGTCTTTTTACTCTTCAAGCTAAGGGTCATTATCTAGCTGTTCTTGTCTATGTCGATGACATCTTGTTTACTGGCTCCTCTGAATCTCTTATTCGAGATGTGAAGTTATATCTCAATACTCAGTTCAAAATCAAGGATCTTGGCCCTGTCAAATATTTTCTTGGCATCGAAGTGGCTCGTTCAGCTCAAGGTTTTTATTTAAATCAAAGGAAATATGCTTTGGACTTGCTTCGTGATACTGGCTTAACTGCAGCTAAGCCCTCTGTCATTCCTCTTGAGCAAAATCATCATTTGCTTGCCAATACTTCCCCTTTGTTATCTCCTGTTGATGCTTCTACCTACAGACAATCGATTGGTCATTTTATTTACTTAACAATTACTCGTTCTGACCTATCTTATACTGTTCATATCTTATCTCAGTTTATGAATTCTCCTCGGATTGATCATTTGCAAGCCATTTTTAAGGCTCTAAGATACATCAAACAGTCACCTGGCAGAGGTTTGTTTATTTCTGCATCTTCTTCTCTAAATCTTCGTGCCTTTTGTGACTCAGATTGGGGGGGTGATCCTACTACTCGTCATTCTTTGACTGGTTACTGTGTATTACTTGGTGACTCTCTTGTTTCCTGGAAATGTAAGAAATAGCATACTGTTTCTAGATCTTCAGCTGAGGCTGAATATCGAGCCATGGCTGATACCTGCTGTGAGGTGTTGTGGCTACTTGCAGTGCTCAAAGATTTCTTGATTACTCCCAAGCTGCCAATTCCTTTTTACTGTGATTCAAAGTCTGCCATTTATATAGCAGCTAATCCTGTCTATCATGAACGTACCAAGCACATTGAGATTGATTGTCACTTGGTACGTGAAAATTTTGACAAAGGCATTCTAGTTCCTACTCACGTTTCAACCACTGCTCAACCTGCTGATATGTTTACTAAGGCTGTTGGTGCTGCAACCTTAGCTACTCTGAGTTCCAAGTTGCAAGTCTGCGATTACTTTCAGCCTTCCAACTTGAGGGAGGCTGTTACATCTAGTAGTGATAGTCAATAAAAGTCAATATTTCCTTATGATAAGTTGACTTAGTTTGTTACAAGTTTGTTACAAAATGTGAGTAGTATAAATACAGCTGTAGTGCTAAGTCTGTACTATCCATCATTCTTCATTCTGTTTTTCTTCTGTAATGTTCAGAATATTCTAATTATTGAAGCTTGTATCACATTATCTTATCACATAGCTCACTACTTATCACAACCAACACTGCTTATCACCTTACTTGCTTATCATAACGGTTTCTGTTATAAAGTCTCCTCCATGTACTCATTTCTACTCACTTACTCTGTAATACATTTTCTTAATCAATAAGAAACACATCTTCTTCCCAATATGTAGTTATATTCTCTGTACGTATAGCTATAATTCTGTAGCTTAATCTTCATGGATGATGAGTAATCAGTTATCTTTAGACTAATGAGAGTAATTGCAGAGTTCTTCTTCTTCATTGTTCATTTCTTCATTTCTGTAACTGTTTCTTAGTTTGTCACATACATACAATTACAAAGTACAAACCCAGCTGCTTCATTTTGTTTTTTTCGCCAAAACCCCCAATTTCTTTTATCCCTCTTCTCTTTTCTTTTCACCACGAACCCCTTTTTATTTCAGTTCTGCTTTGTTCGGATTTTAGAATTAAGTTTGTTTGTGTCGTTGTGTTCTTGCAGAGTTGCGGTGTTTGTTGTTGCCACGAGTTGTTTGTGCTGCGTTTTGCCGAGTCTCTACTAGTCGAGTTTCTGAGTTTTGTTTTAGAACCAAATCGCTGTTTTGTTGTCTTGCTAATTTTCTGAATTCGTTTTTAGTGACTATTCTTCCAAGTTGTGTTGTTATTTCCCTGTATCATGAGATTCTGTTTGTCGAGTTTAGATGAGTTGGTGTATGGGTGTTTTCGATTTTGCTGAGTAGTTAGGTGTTGAGTCGACTAAGTAGTTTCTTGCGAGTTCACCGTAAATGCCGAGTTGTCTGTTGTGTTTGTTTGCTGAGCATTGTGTTCCGAGTTCTGCGCTTTGTTTACTTTATGTTTGTTTGTGTTGTTTCGAGTTGAATCGCTAAGTTTCGTTTAGAATTACTGTGTCTGCCGAGTGCTGTTCTTGCTGCTTGTTTTGGTGACGAGTTGTGTAGTTAAGTGTTTTTTTAGTCCTGCATTTTATGTTTCCCTTATACTGTCTGCTTGGAAAATTTGTTGCATAGTCTGTCCTGGTTGAGTTTCGTTTTAACTGTTGCTGTTTCTGCTGAGTCAATATCGAGTTATTTGCTGAGTCTGTTCTGTTTTTGCTGAGCTTCGAGTCTTTGTTTTTTTGAATTAATTGAATCGCTGGTTCTTTGTGGTTAGTCCGAGTTCGTCAAGTTCTGTGAATCGTAGCTGAGTTCTGTCGAGTCTTGTTCTGAGTTGCCGCATTATGTTTGTTTTACGAAGTTGCTATTTTTGTCAAAGTTGTTTTTGTTCAATTCTGTGTTTGCTGTCCTCACCGAATTATGCGATTGATTATTCTTGTTTTGGTTTGTTAATGCTAATCTCTTTTACAAACTCTACATGTCCAATTTTCTAAAAAAAATTCCTGTAAATAATTTAGTTAGAAATAAAATTTGTTTGAGATTTAATTCTTAAGTTATAAAAAAAAGGGTAAAAAAAAATCATTAGTAAATTAGTTTTTAACTAGATCTTAAATAGTTTTTAATTAGTTGTTATATTAGTATTTAGTTCTTTTATAATAGATTTCAATTTAGTAATTAAAGTAGAAAAAATTCAAATTTTCCAAAATCCAATTGTTCTAATCCAATTAAATTAAAAATTAAGTCACGCGAAAAAGTTAGTCTCCGTGGATCGATACCTAAAGTATTTTAACGATTGAATCGTGCGCTTGCGATTTTAATTGTCATTTATTTTAGCACAACAGTTCTGTATGGAGCAAAGGCCTATATATATATATGTTGTTGATTGTAATATCTTTTGTTTTATTAAATGTAATAATTTGATACATAATGATGTAAATTGTTGTTATTTTACAAGTTATTTTTTTAAAAAAAATTGTAATAGAATTTTGATTAAAGGTTTAAAAATATTGAATTTGGATCAAATTATTAGTGTAGAATTATACAAAGTAAGAACAAAAAATCCAAGTTATTCTAGAAAATTTGATTAAGAAGATAATTATAGTTGCACTTTCTTAGGACATAAATGGTGAGATGAGTAGTTGAATTTCGTCGGTATCAGCGAACATAAAAATATTATTGGCAAAAACACTGAACTATCATTTACTATAATAGTAATTAACTTAAGTTAGGGTAGGATAGTGAGTACATATATTTTGATTGAATATTAATATACAAGTATTTGAAACAAAAAAAAATGAGAAATGAGAAAATTTAAAAATATTGGAAAATGATAAAAAAAAAGGGAGAGATAGAGAGAAAAGAGAGAATAAATGGAGAGAGAATGATATTTTGATTGAATATTAATAAAGTATTTGAAACAAAAAAATGAGAAATGAGAAAATAAAAAAATAGTGGAAAATGATAAGAAATGGGAGAGATAGAGAGAAAAGAGAGAATAAATGGAGAGGTAATTAATAAATTGGGAAGAGAGAAAATAAGTGGATGGGTAATTAAAAACGGAGAAGAGAGAGAATAAGTGGAGGGATAGGAGAAATATAAATGGTTTAAAGACATTAATGACCTTTATTATGATTGACACTAACTATGGTTAAAGTTAACTCAATGGCATATGTTGAGACATACATGTCTAAAGATGATGATAACAAATATCACAAGGAAAGAAAATAATCAAGGAACCGAAGATGACAAATAAACCAGGAAGCTAACTGAAATGCAGATCAACTAAAATTATATTTTGTGAATGGAATTCTGCAATTGGTTAGGAATTATTTCTGCAACAAGATATGAGATGCTTTGATCGAGTATCTGTAATCAAAGGAAGGGTTTTTGCTAATATCAACTCAAGCAAGTGATTCGAGAAGTTTGGATTCGAGAAGTCTACAATATGACCAATTCGAGAAGTCTAGAATCCATGCATTTGAGAAGTCTACAAAGTAACCTATTCGAAAAGTCTGAGAAATGGCTAATTCGATAAGTGCTAACTTATTCATTTGAGAAGTCAACTTACATCAGTTCGAGAACTTAGAAAGTGGATTCAAGAAATCCAGAAATGTGCTCATTCAAGATCTCTTCACTAAATTAGTTACACCAGTGTTCTCTAATGGAACATATCAAATGAAAAGTAAACACAAAATTACTTTACAATCCGTGACTCTTAAGCAGCGGTCTATTACACAAAGGATGTAATGAGTAGGCAGTCAAATTGTAGATATTCGAAGGTTCAAACTCTTACAAATGAAATGTGAAATCAATCACTGTTTTTCCAATTTCGAAGGCAAGAATAAGAGTGGAAGCAACCTCCAACATGATTACCGCTTACTTGAAAAATTCAAGGGATAACTTGATAAGTGCATAAAGAGTACATTGTTTGTCTGAGAAGTTCAAAGATAGCTCAATAAGAAGAAAAACTTGTTAACTAGCTGAAAGTTCATATCTTTAGCTAAAGCAACTTTTCAAAAATGAAGATTCAAGACAAACAACTCCTTTGCATAAAGCATCACATGGACTTGGAAGTTAAGTCATTCGAACTTAGTAACTTATGAAGAAAGTAACATGCACAGACTTGAAGCATGCTGGAACTGTCAAAATCAAGAAGAGAAGACTTTCCAAAAATGGTGACCCTTCAAGTTTGAGCGTGTGACAAGCAATACCACAATTGTATTTTCATTTGTGTAGTCTGCTTGTCTTCATGCTATATATATATAGACTGCATGAACAACATTGTTAGGTATCAAGAAACACCAAGATGATTTAGATAAATCTTATGCATTTGACAACTTTCTGAAAATTAATAAATAGTAATAATAATAATAATAATAATAATAATAATAATAAGAGTTAAGTTCTATGGAGACCAACATTTGAGTGGAGACCGTATACATTATGCACTCAAAACATTGCAAAACATATATATTTATAAAGAATGTTCAATAAATATTATTATTTCATTCGATATATATAGGCCATTGCTCCATAACAAACACCTTTATATAACATACAATAAGGAACACCTTAGATCTAATAGATCCATTGGCCCCGCCAGGGGCACCCAATACAAAAAATTGTTATTTTTTTACCCTCTATCCATCCACCAAAAAAAGGTACTGTTCATGATGACGTCACTGATGACATCATCATAAACAGTACCTTTTTTTCTGGATGGATACAGGGTAAAAAAATAACAACTTTTTGTATTGGGTGGCCCCGCCAGGGGCATTCGATCTATTAGATCTATGATATTTCCCAGTTGCACACCTCCAGATTGTAGAAGGGGGGTTGAATACAATCTTGTAAATTTCTTTCGATTTTAAACAAGACAACAGATAAACTTCAATGGAGACAGATGGATAAGTCGAAGACTAAAACGTAAAAGAGACAGAAATGAACAAACACACAACACACTTAAAAATTTCAGGTGGGGTTTTCTCAACTCCACCTGAGGGTTGTATTGAAGAAAACTTCTCTGTGTAAACGAGTACACGGCTGCGAATACAAAGCTAAACTATTACAAGATAACCTAATGCTTATTGCTTTTTAGCTCAGTGTTTCTCTTCTTGTTTTAGCCATGCTACACTTGAAGTATATAAATACTCCAAGTTTACAAACCCTACAAAATAAACGAATCTTACAAATCAAAGTATTCTGCAGGGTTGCTGCCACTCCTTGTCTCCATGTGATACAGTTTTGTCTGGTTGTCTTGGACAGATATGCACTAGATTTACCAGCTAGATTGTTTGTGAGAATAAGGAATGTTTCTTTTTCTTCTTCGTTTCCAATACTGGTTCCCATACCTCTTTTAAGTTTATCAACCCATGTGATCTGTCAGGCATGCCAAGTCGCCATCAACCTCTAATCCGAAGACATTATTGGTTGAAGCATTTTATCCGTTGATGTAGACATGGATCGACAGGTTGATTTATGCTTGTTGAGAATACCATATCCTTTGACGTAGAATCTTCATCCGTTGATCACCACCTCACTTATACAGAATTACATAGCACAACCTATATACAATTAGCTACCCTATTCTGCATATCCATTGATAGTCAACATGACTTAGGATTTCTAGCAACTATGGTATCAGCAAACAAACTTAAACTTAAATACAAGGTATGCTACAGACTTATCAGTTGATCAGCTGTCTCATCAATGGATGTACATAGCTTGGATATCCGTTGATAAGTTACAAAACTTAATCTTGTACACATATGTTTTTCAAGGTGTTTTGTGGATGTATATCATTAAGGACAACATAATTCTTAACAATCTCCCCCAATTTATGACTGATAGAACTACAGCCATAAATTAAAGTCCTTGATGATAACAAAACACCTTTGCAAAGATCATGATATTCTTTAAAAATATATGAATTGTACAAGCTACAAAATTTTGAAGAAATGACCTGAGTCAAGTAAAAGAATCATACTTCTACAAGGGATGCTCCTCTAGACTGAGCATATTATTGCCTTCTTCCCCTTGCAGTCCTCATACCATGGAGTTTGTCTCTGTTTTCCTCAAGCTGCTTCTCTAGATGACTATAGATGATCTTTTCTTCTGAGTGATTTGGATCTAGCATAGACAATAAGTGTTACAAGAACTCATTGCTAGCCTTTTCCAGCTGATCTTCTATTCTAAAAAATCTTCTACAATTTTGTTCATCTCTGAATTCCACTATCCAGTATGGATAAAAGTGAACTTTCGTGCCAGGTTCATATGGAATGTGCAGCATCTTAGGCAAACCCTCCTTTGAAGTCCGGCTATTTCTCAATTCATTGGCCTTTTTGAAAATTATTTCCCTTGCTTCTGGAGTGAATCCTCCAGTTTTCTTCATTAAAGACCAAATCCTCCAGAGTTTGTTGTATCCTTCATTTAACACTTGGTCTAGGGGCCAGGCTACACTGTTCCCTCCTTTATAGGTGAAGATTAACCTTTTTGGAAGCCTGGTTGTCCTATCTGTAGCACTCACATTATCCACATCATCCAAGAAGAAATTGATGCTCGAGTACTATTCAATATCTGCAATGTATAATTCAGTTTCTTTCTTGGTGGCAACCTTTGCAACTTGAGGAACCTTAGTGAATTGAATTGGTCTAGCTAATGGTCGTTTCCTTCTTCTGGTCCTCCTCCTTTCAGGTGAGAGCCTGACCTTTGGAAATACCAAGCTGTTGATGTCAAAGTCAAATTCCATAGGTTCTTCCTTTACATGTTCCAAGGTGTTGAGTGCCTGAGTGTTTTGTGTCGGAGGTTCTGTAGGTTGAGGTGGTATTGATTCAACTTGAACTACTGGTTCTGGGCTCAAAGATCTCTTAGCATGAACTTTAACCATGCTTTTTCTTTTCTTGCATGCAGACTTTGTATTCATCTTCTTCTTCTTGAATTTGGCCTCTTCTTCTTCAACCTCTTGCTTCATTTCTTCCTCCAACTCTCTTACAAGCTCATCAGCCAATCTAGCTTCTTTCTCAGTGGATTCTGTAGATTTTCTTACAATTTGACCAGCTTGAAGTAACCTTGCAGTTTCTTCAGCTTTTGCAGTAACAAAATCAGGGTAACCTGCAGGAACACAAATTTCCACTCCCTCTATGTAGATAAAAGCTAGGTTCTCCTTGAGTCCCACATCAACTTTAGCCTTCTGTTTTAATTCAGCAAGATGCTTGCTCATTAGCTTGAATTCATCTGGTTTTGGCATTGGAAATTCTACTCTCATGGTGTTTTTACCATTCTTCTTCACAAGTGATTTCTTGGGCTTGAGCACGGGCTTGAATTCAGACAAGTAAGATGGCTCCCCTCTGGCTAGAGATTTAGGAAGCACAAAATCTAGAATTAGTACTTGTCTGATTGATGTGGTTATGGGAGGAATTTGTACTTGAGAAATCTGAGGATTAGCAGCCATCCTCATGGCTATAGAGTCTTCAGGTTGAATGGCTGGTTCTTCCTCACTAGATGAAATTGCTGGAGCTGTTGGAGGTAGAGTAGAATGAAGTTGCTCCCCCTAACTTGTTGACCTCTTATCTCCAAACTTCTCCCCCTTTTTTGTTAGCATCAAGGGCTTGAGTAGTAGGCAGAGTCAACAAACTTGCAAGGAGAGCATTCTGTTTATTGTGAGCTTCAAGAATGAGCTTTTGATTTTCAAGGATAGTGCCCATTTGAACTTCTAACTTTTCAACCTTTGCAGACAGATTGTCAACTTTCTTATCTGTCTGCACCGTTCGGGGAAGAAAAAGAAGCTCCGAGTTCTCGTTCTGAGATTCCAGATCATTTTTAATTTCTAGCTTAAAGTCATCTTTATCTATCACCCTTTGGTTGAGAAGACACTTGTGCAATTTGAGAGTAGCCAGAAAATTCTCTTGCACAAGCTTTAGAGCGGGTTCAGCATCTGGTAGAGTAGCTACAGTCTTCTCATACTGTACTACTAGCTCAGTGAAAGCATCCTTGGAGATATAATCTTTAGAGACTAGCCAGTCTGGTAGATCTCCAGGTCGCTGTGAAGGTTCTACATCTTCACCTTCATCAGTGAATTCAGAGTCAGACTGAATCACTTCAGTAGCATTTGGAGGCAACTTGGTAAGAGCATCTATAGCTCTTTGCATGGATTCTGAATTCTGTACCAAGTTCAGTTGTTGCTCAGCCTCCACATTGCTCTGTTCTGCCCGAGAGTTTAGGTCAAAGACAGGGTGAGTAAAGGTTTCAGCTCCAAGAACTGGTCTATCAATGACGTTTTGAGATGTCTATTGATAGATACTTGTTCTAGGGGCATCCTCAACCTCCATTAAGTCACAATCAATGGCTTCATCCACCCTTATGTCTTCTGTACCTGCTTTTCTTTCATATTCTCTCTCTTTTTACATCAGGGGCTCCCCCTGGCTCACACCCTCACCTTCACCTACTAAGGTGGAACTCTCAGTCTCTCCTTTTTCCTGGCAGGAAGAAATTTCCAGCCCCTCACTCTCATTCTCTCCTTTTGCCTGCTCACAAAGCAGCCTCTCGCTTTCAGTGATGTCACTCCCTTCCCTCAATCCTAGAAGTGTTTGAACTACAAGTGTGACTTCTGCTGTTGATACAGGGAACACATTGATTAATGAATTTGATGTATCCATTGATCCTGTAGTTGGAGCTACCAATGGATGATTGCTGTTAAGCATATCCATCGATGAACAAACACTTATCAACGGATGAGAAATATCCATCGATGAAGTAGAAGGAATAGTAGTTGATAGGGAAATTATGATAGAATCTGTGCAGAATGATTTTAAAGAAGGCGACACAGATTCAGTCATAGTTTCAGAAAGAAATGGCTGTTGGTCCAACAAATCATCTAAAAGATGATGACCAACAGGGTCTGAGTGGGGCTCCTCCCTTAGATGTAAAGAGGGAGAATTTGCTTGTGATGTGGAAAACATGTCCACATCCAGAGATAGAGATGGTGAAGTTTGAGTAGTTTGTGTGATTGTAGATAGAGAATTGGGCTGTGACTCCACATTTGCTGGAGCCACATCAAACTGAGTTTGAGAAGGTTCAATCAAGTAAGATTGAACAGTGTGTGACCCTTGTGCACCCAAAGTGACTTTAGGTTTCTTCTTTCTGACAAAGGTTTTGGTTGGTGATTTTTGGCTAGTGGTGTCCCTTTCCCTCTTGTTCAATGTTCTTGGTTGGGAACTCTTTTCAATAGCAACACCCTGTTGAGAAGATGCTGTTAGGGATGTGTTTAAATCCTTTTCAGCATTAACAGTCTTTTGGGAGACTGTAATGTGGCTAGGCTGGGACTCACTTACCTCTCCAACCTTATCCTTAGGGTTTCTTTGATGTTCACCCTGTCCCTCACCACTCACTACCACCTGAACACTCCCCTCAGAGGTTATGGTAGGCTTTACAACAAGTGCCTGTTGAGAAGCACTTGAGGTTGGTTTCTTTGACTTGGATTTAGATTTATGTTTGGTTGCTTGGGTAGAAGACTGTGGGTTCTCAGACTCAGTCTTCATAGCAACACTCAATGGCAAAGAACCTTGAGATTGAGTAGAAGGAAGAGGGTTAGAAATAGTTACCTCAACTGGAAACCATCACTACGCCACAAATGGCCTACAACAACGCTTTTTTCAGTGTTACGAGCAAAAGTGTTGGCATAGATGGCTTAAAATTGGTCTACGCCTACACTTTTTTTTAGTGTTAGCATTGATATAAATTAGTGTTAGCATAGACTTCAGACTGTATCTATCCTAACACGGAAATAAGTGTTAGCGTTGGTCTTAAAAAAAAGTGTAACCGTAGCTCAATATTTGTCTGAATATTTCATTTAACACACAATTAAATAGGCGGGGGAAATTTTTGTCTCAATATTTCATTTAAGCGGGTCAATAATTTCAGTCCCTCCTCAATTAATCAGATCTCCCTCCCTCTCTCAACACACTATCTCACTCCCTCTCTCTCCCTCTCTCTCTCTCTCCCTCTCACTCTCGCTCTCGCTCTTCCTCTCTCTCCCTCTATACTCTATACTATCTCAATTCGGGTTCAATTAGGGTTCTTAAGGGCTCTGTTAGCTAGGGTTTGCTTAAGGGCTCTGTACGGGTTCAATTAGGGTTCTTTCCGCGAGTTCTGTTCAATTAGGGATCTTGTTTAACTGTCTTCTTCAGGTATTGGGCTCTACCTTCTTCTTGTTTCGATTACATGCTTCAATTATTAAGATCTGTTCTTGTTCAATTGAGTTCTGTTCTTGTTTGCATATTTCAATTATAAAAGTTTTAATTATGCTTACAGGCTTACATTCTTCTTGGGTTTAGTTATTTGGTTTAATTATGATTATTTGGTTTAATTGTTATCTGTTTAATTATTTGTTTTAATACTGAATATTGGGTTTAATTATGCTTGAAAGTTTTTGTATTTTTATATTGTTTGTTGCTAAATATGTTTATATTTTTGATAGCTTGAGCGTGTTTGTTGCTTGATTTTTGATTATGCTTATTATTACAAAATTATGACCTAGTTAATTATCATGATTTTTGTGTTTTTGTAAAACAATGGTAATTGGGGTGATTGGATTATTTGTATTCAATGGCAGATTATCACCATCCTCATTCAAGCATGTTGTTTAAGTAGTTAACAGTTGAAGTTTGTGTAAATGGAATACCTGAATAATAAAGAACCAATAACATGGGCACCTGAATAATAATACATATCTTACTAATATTGTTTGTTGCTGATTATGTTTAGATATTTGATAACTTGTGCTTGTTTGTTGTTGCTGACTTTAAATGATTTTCCAAAATGCTGTGGTCATGATGGATACATACGTGTCCATGGTGTACTCTGTCTGATTTATTGCAAAATACAATTGCAATATCTTCAAACAACGTATACATTGGACACATATAGTCATACGTGTTCATAGTGTGATTGGACTTAGTGACTTGAAGTTAAATACATATAGGTCCTAAATTCAAAGTAAAACTGACGAGATTAACTAGGTAGAATTATTTGCTGATCGTAGTTTTTTTCCTGTAGTAATGAGTCAGAAAGGTAATACTTGGTTGAATCGTCGTAAGTATACCAAAGAATATACCGAAGGAGTCAAATTGTTTGTGAAAAATGTGATGGCCAAATTTGCCGACGGGAACGAAATACAATGTCCTTGTGATAAGTGTGAAAATGTTTTATGGCAGAGTCCCGACACGGTTCGCGACCATCTCATTTGCAGTGGACCGTGTGTAACGTTTGTAGAATGGATTTATGATGTTGCATTATTAGAAGATAATAATATCATAGAAGATAATAATATCATGGAATCTGAACCAAATACGGGATTTCAAGATAATTTTGATGAGATGTTGAATGTTATGTATGGCAACGTGGGACCAAATGAAGATGCAAGGAAATTTTATCAGTATGTCGAGGAAGGAAAACAACCCCTCTATCCTGGTTGTAAGAAATTTTCTCGTTTAAGTTTTTTAGTTAGGCTTTACCATTGGAAGTGCATTCATGGAGTAACCGAGTCTGCGTTCAGTGAGATATTACAACTGATGAAAGAGGTTGTTCCCGATATTAATGTGCCTGCCACTTTCAATTCCGCTAAAAGGATCATGAGAAATTTGGGCCTTGACTACAAGAAGATACATGCATGTCCAAATGACTGCATGTTGTATTGGCGTGAGAATGAAAACTCAATTTCTTGCAAAATTTTTAGTACTTCAAGGTGGAAAAGCGTGGCAGAAGAATCGGACAACGACAATAATAGAGTTCCTGCCAAGGTGATGAGATATTTTCCGTTGACACCAAGGCTCCAACGAATGTTTATGTGTAAAGATTTTGCCAAACAATTGGTGTGGCATGCAGTAGGGCGAAAAAAAGATGGGAAGTTACGGCATCCTGCAGATGCTGAAGCCTGGAAGACAATGGATGCCTTGTATCCGCAATTTTCGGCAGATAATCGCAATGTGAGATTAGGGTTAGCTTCTGACGGGTTCAATCCGTTTCGCACAATGAGTTCCACACACAGCACATGGCCAATTGTAGTCGTGAACTACAATCTGCCTCCTTGGCTAAACATGAAACCAGAAAACTTGATTCTCTCAACCCTTATACCTGGCCCAAATGATCCCGGAAACAATATTGATGTCTACATGCAGCCGCTGATCGAGGAGCTGAAAAAGTTATGGAATGCGGGAGTAGAAACATACGATGCTTTCACTGGTCAAACCTTTACGTTACGTGCAAGTGTCCTATGGACCATTAGTGACTTCCCTGGATATGCAATGTTGTCAGGGTGGAGCACAAAAGGGAAACTTGCGTGTCCAATATGTCATTACGAGACATCATCAATGTATTTGAAGCATAGCAAGAAAGTGTGCTATATGAACCATCGGAAATTCTTAGATCCCAACCACAAATGGCGATCTGATAAGAGAAGATTTAATGGCAAGGTCGAGACTGGAAGAAGTGCTCCAATGTTAACTGGCAGGCAAATCGAAATAATGTTGGATGGTTACGAGAATGATTTTGGTGGCGTGGGAAAAAAACGAAAAGTCAGTTGCGATGTCAACCCTTGGAATAAGAAGTCAATATTTTTTGACCTGCCATATTGGAGAGACAACTTAATTCGACATAACCTTGATGCTATGCATATAGAAAAGAAATATGTGATAGCATTTTGGGCACTTTGTTAAATATTAGTGGTAAGACGAAAGACCATCTAAATGCTCGATATGATTTGCAAGAATTGGGCATTAGGAAGGCCCTTCATCCCACTACCTCTGCTGATGGAAAGCACATCGAAATCAGGGCAGCAAATTTTGACATGACGAACGAAGAAAAGGACTTATTCTGTTCGGTGCTTAAAAATGCTAAATTCCCATATGGTTTTGCTTCTAACATTAGCAAATGCGTGCAAGATAGGAAAGTTGTTGGATATAAGAGTCATGACGCACATGTAATAATGCAATACTTGTTACAATTTGCTGTCAAACCAACGTTAAAGCCCGAGGTTGCAGTTCCATTAATCAGACTCGGTGAATTTTTAAGAGGTATCTGTTCCCGAGTTATTGAGGTGCATGAAATAAAGAAGCTACAAGAGGAGATTATCGAAATACTCTGTCAATTTGAGATGCAATTTACAAATACCTTTTTTGACATAATGTTTCACCTTCCGGTACATTTGTGCCAGGAAATTGAATACGGTGGACCAGTCCACCAAAGATGGATGTATTCAATCGAGCGGTACCTAGGTGTATTAAAAAAATATGTCCGCAATAAGAGCAGACCAGAAGGGTCCATTGCAGAAGGGTATCTCGCTGATGAATGTGTGACATTTTGTTCAAGATTCCTAAATGATGGCGAAGATAAGTCGTTGAATGAGTCTGCAACTCCAAAAGTAGAAACTGGTGGGTATTTTATTGGTTTGGGGAAAAACAAAACTGGGAAAGATATTCACTTGGCTGAAGAAATGTGGATCGCAGCTCATCGAAATATTTTATTTAACTACAATGATGAGGCAGTGGTACAATTAATTGAGTAAGTCCTTAAAACTTAATAATTTCCTGAACATTTAATTTAAAAGTAAATAAAGTAATTTATCTAAGTCAGTACACTGACATACTATACTTGTGTATAATTTCAGGAAACATCGTGCATTATTGGACAATAACGTGAAGTCCAAACGGTATAAAAAGGAAAAAACACATACCGACGAAATATGTGAGTGTTTCAGGAGTGAAATTAGGAAACAATCAGGGGTTTCAAGGGAACTGCTTTCCTTAGCAAAAGGTCCACGAAAAGTGGCTAAGGGGTTTAGTGGGTATGCAATAAATGGATATAGGTTTCATACGAAACAAAGAGATCGTAAGTGTACAACGCAGAATAGTGGTGTGTTTTTAAAGTGCCAGACTCATCTGAAAAGAATAAATCAGCTGGGGACGAGGGAAGACCAAAATGAATCATATTCATAATACATCAGAGAAAAAAAGGATAACCCTCAATTATCTCAATCAACCTGTAGCGGATAATGGCAAGTTACTAGCTCAATTTAGCAGCTTTTTGGGGACAACTGTAAGGCAATTTGTGTCTCTTACTTGTGCGAGTTGGCATCAAGTTCCTGAGAAGGAATTGTTGTGGGAGTATGTCAAGGTAAAAAATGTTTCTTACTTGTGCTTAATTTTATTTGACAACTGTAAGGGTTTATATGTTCCTTTTTATGCACTTTGCGTAATTTTATGCAGGACAAGTATATTGTTCCTGAAGATGCTAAACCGTGGGTTAATAAAACAATGAGTGATCAGTTTAGGAGCTACAAAAGTCGAATTAAGAGAGATAATTACAATCCTTATCCTACAGATGAGGAGAGGTTGGCACACAAGCCCGAAGAGGTTCCTCTTTCTGACTGGAAGATTCTTTTGACTTATTGGGCTGACGAAAAAGTTCAGGTAACACATCATTTTGTAAAAAGTATTGGTATCCAGTTTTGTACTCCTAAAATTGTTCTTAGATTATTTATCTTAATTAAACAAAATGCTTATGTTAAACAATTCGAACATCTTTTACTTGTCTTGCTTAAGTTTTAAATAACCCCCGACTTTTTTTCCCCTCTGTTGTACAGGAACTTGCAAAAAGGAATACAGAGGCACGAAAAAAAATTATCGAGACGCATACTACTGGGGGCACGAGTTTTGCCCAAGTTGCCCACAAGCTGGTATGCATATTTCATATTAATTCAAGTTGATTTTGTAGAAATTTATGTAGTTCTATTAGTCTCCATTGTATTATCAGGATAATTCATGTTTTTAATGTGTAAAATTTATTTAATTCAGCTACTTGAAAAACTGGAAAAAGAAAAATTGGAAAAACAGGAAAAACTTGGAAAAATGCCTGTCAATGATGATGGTCAGGGTGAGGGTAATTGTGAGGAGGAGCCAGTTAAAATATCTGATGCTGATATATATATAGAGACTCGCAAACGAAAAGAGAACCGTGAGTACAAGTTACCCGAGGAGGTGCTCAAAACAGTTCAAGAAAAAATTGTAAGTTCAAATAATCCAGTTTACTTTTTCCGTACCAATTCTATTGTTCCTTGTATTTGTGTTTACGCTATAGGTGCTTTGGTTTTTTAACAGATTGATGTTAAGAACGCCCTGCAAACCGAAGGTGTTGAGGCTGCTAATAAGTTGGTTCTTGGTGGCAAGGAACACAGTCCATCTTACCTAATTGGGAGGCTTGTTCGGAAAAAGGAACCAAAATCAAGGCCTTCAGCAGCATCATCAGGTACATCCTCCGTTCAACCTCCAGCTCCAGATCAGTTGGTGGCTGACCTAACCGATAAGATCAGAGCTCAACTTCAGCAAGAGATGGATCAGAAACTTGATCAAAAAGTTCAACAGATGATGAAAAAATTGGCTGCAAACAATCCAGGTTTGAAGTTGGACACTATTGAGGCCTCTGAGAAATCAGCTGAAGTGTCCCATGGAGATGACGACGATGTTAGTATTGACTGATCATGACTGATCAGATTTTATGCTATTCTAAGTACGTAACCTATGTAGTTCTAGTCATATGTTTGGATTGCGATGGTACTTAACTTTTGGATGGTATTTTATGTATTTGAATGGCTTTTGGACGGCCTTTAATTATGTTTGACAATATGTTGAATGGGAACCTTTTTTTTTAATGTCATATGTTGCCTTTATTATTTAAAATGTTGGTAAAGAGCTGCAAAATTGTAGCCATTGGCATTAGTATTAATCTTTATGTGTTGGCAAAAGAATAGCAAAGTGTTGGCAAAAACACCAAAGTGTTTCACACTGAGATGTTACAGTAGGACTAAAGAAGGTGTTGGCATAGGTCTACACCAACATTTTTAATAGTGTTAGTAGAAAGATAATGGTGTAGGCATAGATCTATACCAACAACTTATAAGGTGTAGCCACAGATCAGGAAGGTGTTGGCATAGGGGTCTACGCCTACACTTTTCTCCCATGTTACCAAAAATCGAAAAAGTGTTAGCATAGACCCCTATGCTAGCACCCGTTTTTGTAACACTTCCAAATTTGGGAAAAGTGTTGGCGTAGGTGGTTTTAGGCTCTTTTACCAACACTTTTGGCCCTATAATCACACTTTTTTGGGCGTAGCCGTAGGCCATATGTGGCGTAGTGCATTATGAATGAAATGTGTTTTCTTGAGTTCATTAAATCAAGCACAAGTGAGCTTGTCATTGAAATTATGTGATATTCAGTAATATGTGGAAACTTTTTCTTGACACTGCTAAATCATGATCACAATTTGGAAGAGTCATGTTAAATATCTCAGTTAAGCATTTAACATATTTAATCAAGTGAAACACACAAAGAGTAACACATTTGAGAATAAGAGCAAGTAATGAACACGAGAAATGAAGCAAACAGTTGATTAGTTTGTTGAATTAATAACCTTTCCTTTGGCTTCATTAAATCAATGAGCAATTGCAAATGTCATTGTTAGCAAGTGATGGACTATGAAGTTGAATTTCATTTCCTGAAAGTGCTAATTCATGAGCAGGTTAAATGACATGTAGAATTACTTCAATTAGGCAATTAGCAATTTTAGAGTATACACATTCAGTTCATGTTATCACATATGCAGAGAGTTAAGCAATTAATGAATTTAAAAGGAAATTTGGGCACTTTCATTAAAATACGAGAAACTATTACATAAACAGACAGATGCCCTAAATATCCTAAGAACTAGGAGGATCGTCTTGGTTCTTTCCCTTCTTGGTAGCAGCAACCCTGCGAGAGAAGATCCTTGACATTGTGACGACAAGGCCAATGATTCTCTCCTGCTCCTCCAGTGCCCGGAGCCGCTCCTGCTCCCTTTCTTCAGCTTCTCTAGCTCTTGCCTCAACCTCCAGTTCCTCTTCGATTACCAGGTTCATGAGTAAGAAACTCCAATCCACTTCTTGCTCGTAGGTGAGTTTCTTAAGAATGTCAATCGGAACCTTATCTACAGGAAAGCTAACCCCATCGACGACAATCGACGATGATCGATAGTCAAAGAGGATCTCGTCTACATATCGAAAGTGCATGAAGAAATCCATGAGGGGTTTAAAGAAGAATTTGAAGAAATGAGGATTTGAGAGTGAAAGTTGGAATAAGGTTTTGAGGAAATGATAATAGATGTAACTGGCTGCTATATGTATATATAGGTGAACTTGGGATATGAATCAACAAAAAGGGACACATCTATAGATACCAGTTATGGATGCATGCAAGGCTAGGCTATACCAACAGTCTCTCTCTTAGATTCCCTAGAAAGTGTCATGATTAATCCTATTTATCATGATAATAGAAATACGCAAGAATCAAAATATAATCTCTAGGAAATCAATTAGCACAAATAGCACATAAGCATGCAATCACATATATCAAGACAAATATTCGGTCACGAAATGATATAAATGATTTGACAGCACAGTCATGACCAAAGTAAAAAGAAAAATTACCCAGTGGACAAAGATGTGAATCCTCGAGAAGCGAGTTTCCCGTTGATATGTATTATTGAGATAATACACACAAAAGAAACTATATATCCACCGAATAAATAAAATTAAAATCCATATATTATTTGAATCATCAACGGATATTTGACACATCCGTTGATGGGCAAATTCTGACTAAGACAGAATTTCGTACCTTTTCTTGTGGAAGAAAATTCAAACTAATTTCTGGCTGCCTTTTCAACCATGCAAATATCTTAGATAAGTTAAGAGAAATTCAGCATACCTAGCTCACTTACCAACCTTGTGAATGATGATTCATCAAGTGGCTTGGTAAAGATATCTGCAAGTTGCTGATGAAATGGTATCTAATGTCGATGTGCTTGGTCCTGGAATGTTGCACTGGATTTTCAGATATGGCAATTGCACTAGTGTTGTCACAAAAGATTGGGATTCTGTCAACTCTTAATCCATAGTCAAGCAGTTGATTCTTCATCCATAGTATTTTTGCACAACAACTCCCAGCAGCAATATACTCAGCTTCTGCAGTAGAAGTGGAAACTGAATTCTGCTTCTTGCTAAACCATGAGACCAGCTTGTTCCCTAAGAATTGACAAGTGCCTGTGGTACTTTTTCTGTCAATTTCACAACCTACATAATCTGCATCTGAATAGCCAGTTAGATTAAAACCAGATTCTCTAGGATACCAAATGCCAAGGTTTGGTGTTCCTTTGAGATATCTGAAGATCCTTTTAATAGCTATTAAATGAGATTCCCTGGGATCAGCTTGGAACCTAGCACATAAACATGTAGAGAACATAATATCAGGTCTGCTTGCTGTTAAATATAAAAGTGAGCCCACCATGCCCCTATAACTCGAGATGTCCACTTTCTTCTCCTTAGTATTCAACTCAAGTTTAGTGGCAGTGGCCATGGGTGTTTTTGCAGAAGCACAATCCAGCAGGTTTAATCTCTTCAAAAGATCATTAACATACTTGGATTGACTAGTGAATATTCCATCACTAACTTATTTTACTTGTAAACCAAGAAAATAAGTTAGTTCACCCATCATGCTCATTTCATATTTACTTTGCATAAGTTTGGCAAACCTTTTGCAAAGCTTCTCATCAGTAGACCCAAAAATTATATCATCTACATAAATTTGTACAAGTATCATAGAGCCATTGACATATCTATGAAAGAGAGTTTTATCAACAGTACCTCGAGTGAAGTGATTCTCTATAAGGAACTGTGAGAGAGTGTCATACCAGGCTCTAGGTGCTTGCTTCAGGCCATAGAGTGCTTTGAGAAGAAAATAGACATATTCTGGGAATTCTGGATCTTCAAAACCAGGAGGTTGACTCACATATACCTCTTCTTCCAAAATGCCATTTAGAAAAGCACTCTTGACGTCCATTTGATAGACTTTGAAATTGGCATGGGCTGCATAGGCCAGGAAGATTCTGATTGCTTCTAACCTTGCTACAGGTGCAAAGGTCTCATCAAAATCAATTCCTTCTTCTTGGCAATAACCTTTTGCAACCAATCTTGCTTTGTTCCTTGTTACTATGCCATTCTCATCCATCTTATTCTTGAATACCCACTTAGTGTCAATCACTGACTTGCCTTTAGGCTTGGGTACAAGCTTCCACACTTCATTTCTCTCAAATTGGTTTAGCTCCTCTTACATTGCTAAAACCCAGTCTGGATCTAGGAGGGCATCCTCAACTCTCTTAGGTTCTTCTTTAGACAGAAAACTTCTATACAAGCATTCTTCTTGAGTTGCCCTTCTAGTTTGGACTCTTGCATTTGAATCTCCAATGATGAGTTCAAATGGGTGATCTCTGGTCCATTTTCTTGATGGTGACAGGTTTAACCTTGATGACGTAGCTTCATTCTCCCTGTGTTGATCATTCTGATTGGTTATTGAGTGACGACTCTGAGAAACTCCCCCTGAGTGTGTGGCTCTCGAGGTTGGAGTTCTAATAGAGTTATCAACGGATAATTCTCTGTGACTATCAACGGGTGATTCAGAATTGTCTTCAACAGTTCGGGCTTCCTCAGCATCAACGAATGGTGTTCCACGCTCTTCACCTCGAGCATGCTACGATCTCACACCAGTCGATACTGCTTCTACATCATCTTCGCTGCCTTCACCACTCATATCATTTTCAAATGGTAGATCTTCATGGAAACCTTCATCTATCAACCATTAGATTTTCTTATCATCAAAGACAACATGCATGGATTCCATAACAATGTTAAGTCTTAGGTTATAGATTCTATATGATTTCCCTGTTGAGTATCCAACAAAGATAGCTTCATCGGCTTTGGTGTCAAACTTTCCAATGTTTTCACCCTGATTTCTCAGGACAAAACATTTGTAGCCAAAGACATGTAAGAAGCTAACTGTTGGCTTCTTTCCTTTGAATAGTTGGTATGGAGTCAGTCCTTTTGCTTGGGTCCAGACTGAGTTAGATCAATCTTGACTCTGGGAGTGGGCCTTTGAAAGCCAGGATTTGAGCCTTGCTCAAATGCATTATAGAAATTGGAGTTAGGCATAGTCTGTGTATGCATGCTATTCATCAATCTTGACTCTGGGAGTGGGCCTTTGAAAGCCAGGATTTGAGCCTTGCTCAAATGCATTATAGAAATTGGAGTTAGGCATAGTCTGTGTATGCATGCTATTCATTATCCATGGCATCTGAGGCCTATTGAAGGCATTATAGTATGGATTATGCATGAATGACATGTTTGCATATTGGCTAGATGCATGAGAAGATTGAGCATTAGTGTTAGGCATAACATACATAGCAGAAGTAGGCAAGTGTAAAGGCATGGGAGCATTTTTCAATTTTCTACAGCTAGCAGATAGGTGATTAACACTACCACAATTAACACATTCTTTTCTAGGAGCATACTTATCTGGTGTATAATTGTTGTTTATTAATCCCTACTTTGCCATTTCTGTTCTTTCTCCTTCCTTTAGCTCTTGACTCAACTTTTTCTAACTTGTCCTTCAATTGCTTTTGGGACAAGTGACCTATGTTAGCTTTCTCAATTGATTTCGTTTTGCTACATTCTCCTATCTCAAAGTTTTTGCTGATGGAACCATATTGATTATTCAATTTAACTAGAGTTACCTTGCTGACAGTTTTGGCTTTCGATGGATGACATTGTTCTGTATCCATCGATGGCTCATTGTTCAACGGATAACTACAGGCATCATCCGTTGACACACTTTTTGAAGTAGTCTCTCCATCAACTCCTAACTTTGCTTCTCTTAACTTGCTAAAGGAGTTAATTCCTTGGACACTTCAGATTTCTCCAGTAATAGCCCTGGATCTTCCCTAAAAGTCAATTAGATCTTGATCTTTCTTCAACTGTTCTTTCAAAACATTCTCTCGTTTAAGAGCTTCAATCAATCCATCTTTAGCTTCCTGGCAATCTCTTCTCATAAACTCAAACTCAATTAACTGAGTTTCTATCAAAGCATTCCTATCACTTAACTTTTCATTTAGATCTTTTATTCTCTTGTTTTCTTTGTTAAGCGATTTTAGGGAAACATGCATGTTATACAATTCAAGAGACATCTCATCAATTGTACTAGCACATTCAGCTTTAAACAGATCATATAGGTTAGAAGAGAATACCTGGTTGCTTGCTGAACTAGCTTCTTTATCTTTATCATTTTCCATGAGGGCAAGGTTGACAAACTCTTCTTCTGCATCAGAATCTTCACCAGCAACCCAATCGCAGTCTCCAGACATAAATGCCTTTTCCTTCTGATTTAGAAGATCGAAATATTTCTTCTTGTAGTCAACAGTTCCAAACTATTTCTTCTCATTCTCAACTTTAGGCTTTCTGCATTCATTGGCAAAATGGCCAGCAATTCCACAATTGAAACATTTGAACTTAGATCTGTCAACCATGTTTTTAGATGATTGACCATTCTTTCTGAATTGCCTGCCTCCTGCTGGATTCCTTTTGAACTTAAGCTTTGAGAATCTCCTTGACAAGATTGCTAGATAGTCATCCAAGTCATTAGATTCACCTCCACTTGATGCATCGAGTTCTTCAATCAACTTGCTTTTCCCTCTGCTAGTGTCAGCTCCACCTTCACAAGTCTCTGAACTTGGTATGGTCTTTGTGCTCTCCATCTTCTCACTCACTTGGCTTACTGGAATATTGGCTACCAAGGCAACAGATCCAGCCTTCTTCTGGATCTTCTCCACTTCCTCATCTTGTTGCATTTCAAGCTTATAGGTTTTCAGGATACCATACAGTCTCTCAAGTGTAAATTCTTTGTAGTCTTGAGAGTTCCTCAATGAGACTGTCACTGGCTTCCATTCCTTAGGAAGAGATCTCAGAAATTTTAGGTTGGAGTCCTTGGTTTCATATTTCCTCCCATACAACTTCAGACCATTTAGTAGCTTTTGAAATCTACTAAATATATCTGTCAAATTTTCACCAGAGGAATAGTGAAAATGTTCATATTGTTATATTAGGAGCTGCATCTTGTTTTCTCTGACTTGTTCAGTTCCTTCACAGATTGTATGAATGGTATCCCAAACTTGCTTAGCAGAAGTGCAGTTTATAACACAATCAAACATATCTTGGTCAATACCATTGAATAAGATGTTCATGACCTTCTTATCCTTATGTATCACTTCCAAGTCCTCATCTGTGAACTCAGCCTGAGATTTTGGAATTGACCTTCCAGCAGCTGCAGAACTAGCAACTTCACCAACACCAGAGTTAGGGTTCATAGGAACATGAGGGCCTTTCTCTATGCAGTCAACATAATCTTCGTCTAGTGCTGAGAGATGAAGATGCATCTTTACCTTCCAATGAAAGTAGTTGTCTTTGTCAATAATTGGAATCTTTACCCCTGTGTTCTTCTTTCCCATGGTGCTAGATCTTTAAGCTTCTTGTATGTTAGAAGCTTGCTCTGATACCAATTGATATTTTCTAGTTGCACACCTCAAGATTGTAGAAGGGGGGTTCAATACAATCTTGTAAATTTCTTTCGATTTTAAACAAGACAACAGATAAACTTCAATGGAGACAGATGGATAAGTCGAAGACTAAAACGTAAAAGAGACAAAAATGAACAAACACACAACACACTTAAAAATTTCAGGTGGGGTTTTCTCAACTCCACCTGAGGGTTGTATTGAAGAAAACTTCTCTGTGTAAACGAGTACACGGCTGCGAATACAAAGCTAAACTATTACAAGAGAACCTAATGCTTATTGCTTTTTAGCTCAGTGTTTCTCTTCTTGTTTTAGCCATGCTACACTTGAAGTATATAAATACTCCAAGTTTACAAACCCTACAAAATAAACGAATCTTACAAATCAAAGTATTCTGCAGGGTTGCTGCCACTCCTTGTCTCCATGTGATACAGTTTTGTCTGGTTGTCTTGGACAGATATGCACTAAATTTACCAGCTAGATTGTTTGTGAGAACAAGGAATGTTTCTTTTTCTTCTTCGTTTCCAATACTGGTTCTCATACCTCTTTTAAGTTTATCAACCCATGTGATCTGTCAGGCATGTCAAGTCGCCATCAACCTCTAATCCGAAGACATTATTGGTTGAAGCATTTTATCCGTTGATGTGGACATG
This sequence comes from Kitagawia praeruptora, assembly GCA_037693485.1. Classification (NCBI taxonomy): domain Eukaryota; kingdom Viridiplantae; phylum Streptophyta; class Magnoliopsida; order Apiales; family Apiaceae; genus Kitagawia; species Kitagawia praeruptora. The sequence goes on along the minus strand of CM075353.1, from coordinate 42,924,935 downwards.
GATCGACAGGTTGATTTATGCTTGTTGAGAATACCATATCTGTTGACGTAGAATCTTCATCCGTTGATCACCACTTCACTTATACAGAATTATATAGCACAGCCTATATACAATTAGCTACCTTATTCTGCATATCCATTGATAGTCAACATGACTTAGGATTTCTAGCAACTATGGTATCAGCAAACAAACTTAAACTTAAATACAAGGTATGCTACAGACTTATCAGTTGATAAGCTGCCTCATCAATGGATGTACATAGCTTGGATATCCGTTGATAAGTTACAAAACTTAATCTTGTACACATATGTTTTTCAAGGTGTTTTATGGATGTATATCATCAAGGACAATATAATTCCTAACAATATAAGGTGTTCTTTATTGTTTGTTATATATAAGAGCATCTCCAATGCACCATCTCCCTTGCTTATAATGAGCTTATATGGACAAAAAAAGGGGTTTAACTCAAAACATCTACTCCAACCATTACCTCCTTACCTAAAATTTTTAGGTGAGAGAAAAATGAACCCCTTATTTGAGGGATGAAAAAGGAACCCCTATATGTAGCCAAGTCAACTCCCACCGTTTCTCCTACAATTTATTCCTGCTTGTTTATGTGTTTTGTGCGTATGTGTATATATATGTGTGCTTGTTTATGTGGAATACTAATTAAATATCATTTTTGAAAATATAGGGAACCAATATAGGGATTACCATCGGAGTAAAATAGTTTTTTGGTTCCCTATATTTTAGGTAATCATTATTTTACTATATTTTAGGGATCCAAAATAGAGAAGAGCATTGGAGATGCTCTAAGGTGTTTGTTATGAAGTGCAACTCTATATATATATATATTAGTAGGGATCTAGAGAAAACTTTTTAGATAGAAAACTTAAGATACTAGATCTATACCGTTGATTACATTTGTAATTAATGAATTTAAAATAAATGTTATAATGACAAAATAGTAACTTCATAAATATAAGTAAAATTGTTAAGAGTAAAAAAAATAAACAAGGAAACTATCTTTTGAATTTAACAGCAGCTTACGTGATTGATTTGCAAGGTCAATCAATTAATTAATTAGACTATACATGGTAATGATCTTATCAATGTTCCATTAAGTAACTTGTACATAAACTTAAATAAAACACTACATTACAAGAAAGATCTCGTGATTAAAGAGAATTAAGAAGTTAATTTCGAAAAATAGAAAATCTCGTAAGGAATCTAACATAAGTAAATTATAAAATTTATATTAATCAAGTGTTCTATTATGTGTTCTACTAAGTCTTCGATAATATTTATATTATTTATCTTATTTGTAGTATATGTGTTCTATTAAGTGTTTTATTACGAATTTATTAAGTGTCCTACTACATATTTATACTATTATCTTTAAATAAGATTTAATTTTTATAAAGCCAAATATTAAAATCTTGCATAGCATCTTTCTAATTTATTTTTTAAGAGATAAGATTTAACACTAAAAAAAATATTAATTTTTTGAGATTTTATCTTGTGTTCTCTTAAGTGTTTTAGTATTTGTTCTCTTAAGTGTTACTAGGTAACAAAGCCGCGCTACGCGCGGAACGAAAATATTTTTAAAAATTGTACACATCACATTGTTGTTTGTTAAATTTTATTATTTGAAAGTTGATATGATAAATTAAAAATTGTTTGAAATGTTATTAAATTTGAATGTTTGAAAATTAAAGAGAAAAGAATTAGGTGAAAAAAAACATGTTTCGATTAAACTCTTGAATATTAATAATTTCAAAGTATATATTGACGACACCTATTTTGTCGCATAAAAAATGTTTTTGAAATCCAATATTGACATACATTTGCAAAGTTTGACATTGAATAAGTAAAAATAACATATGTGAATTTTTTCTATTATCGATGACATTATGAAAAACGTAATTGCTTAATTTGTTAGTAAATTTGATTGTATGATGAAAAGAAGTAGAATGTAAATGTGATGAGAGGTGTGATTGACTTCACTTATCGATATATTTGGTTTTATGACGAAAAAAAACAGAATTCAAATGTATATTGTAAGCCATGCTTCATATTTTTTGGAGTGATCCGACACCCGATCTCTACATTTAATTAATCTTTTTAAGCATTTTATAAGAACTTTTTTGTTTGTAATATTAAAATTAAATTTATTGACATACGTTCAAAGTGATACTCACATATTCTAATATTTTTTAATTAAATTTTATAAAAAATATGTACATATAATTGTTTTTAAAACCGATGCCCGTTTTATAACACTCTTACTCAATGCTCAGCAAGTGAGAATTTGTTTAAAATAATAAAAATTAACTCCTTAAAGACCTCTTACTTTTTCCCAAACCAAACTACAATATCAACATAATTCTTAGAATTTATAAATATCAAATATAACTAATTAACGTTTTTAAACACCGTCTCCCATCTCATAACATACATGCATGATTAATTGAATAATAATAGTATAAGAATGTGTTTATTTAGAATTTTTTTTTGATAATTAAATGTAACCAGTGAGAATCGAACTCGTGATCCTTTGGATCAACGCATTGACCCCTTGCCACTGGATAGCTCGCACTCTTTAGAATATTAATTTTTCCAACATAAAATAATCAAACAACGAATGGGCAATTTTTTTATTGATTTAATTGACGAAAAAAAAGGTCAACTTGATTCAATTTAATCGAGTTGGACATACCCCGTGTGTAATTTGTTTATGTATAAAAGTAAATTCTACGATATTACTTTTATTTAAATTGTGGATGTTAATCGAAAAAAATTTATACTTATGTATCTTATCATGATTCTAACGATCATTGATTACGAATTTATCGAAAAGTTAAAATCGTTTATTAATTGTTGCCAAAAAAAATTGCAACGATTTTGAATGAGGATTAAAAATGACACGATAAAAATAATTTTATTTTATTGTTTTACCCTAAAATAATGATACTTTTATATAAATCAATAATATTGTATAACAAAATGATAATAATACTAATAAAATTGTTCAACATTTATATTAAATATAAAATGAAGTGTATTTAATATATATTTAATAAGTATAATTAATGATTAATTAAATGCAAGAAAATTGTTTTAATAAAAAAATCAAAAATGTGAAAATTCAAGAAAAGTATTTTGAAGCTTCTGAGTGCAAGCCTCTCCGGTCTCCTGCTATTATAATATATATAGATATAGATAGATTTAATTGATTTGGTCATAATTCATGTGTAATAATAAAAACTCTTTGTATTATTTTTATTACAGGTGTTAAACGAAGATTTATTACTTCCATTATTTATTACGATTTCCTAATCACTAATAATAAAGATTGCTTAAGAAGTTAAGGGTCGTCAATACTACAATTGTCCGAATTGAAATTGCAGTATTATTCGATAAGAAATAAAAAAGGACTCAATGTAAACTTAATTATATATGTAATTAATATTTAATATTGAAATAATAATTATAATGCCGAAATAAAGTTTTCTAATTTTATAAATAAAAAAATTAATATATATTTATTAGGTATAATTAATGACTAATTAATATGTCGTTAAGAGCTATTTAATGCAAAAAAAACAATTTTAATAAAAAATTTAAAAAAACGAAAATTCAAGAAAAATGTTTTGAACGTTTCTGGTAGCTTTCCGATCTCCAGGCATTATAATATACTAGGTAACAAAGCCGCGCTACGCGCGGCACGAAAATATTTTTAAAAATTATACGCATAACATTATTGTTTGTTAAATTTTATTATTTGAAAGTTAATATGATAAATTAAAAATTATGTGAAATGTAATTAAATTTGAATGTTTAAAAATTAAAAAGAGAAAAGAATTAGGTGAAAAAAATCATGTTTCAGTTAAATTCTTGAATATTAATAATAATAATAATTTTGAAGATATTGACGAACCTATTTTGTCGCATAAAAAATGCTTTTGAAATCCAATATTGACAAACATTTGCAAAGTTTGACATTGAAAAGTAAAAATAACATTTGTGAATCTTTTCTATTATCGATGACATTATAAAAGACGTGATTGCTTAATTTGTTATTAAATTATTTGTTAGTAAAATTGATTGTACGATGAAAAGAATTAGAAATTTAGAATGTAAATGTTATGAGAGGTGTGATTGATTTCACTTGTTGATATATTTGGTTTTATGACGAAAACAACAAAATTCAAATGCATATTGTAAGTCATGCTTCATGTTTTTTTGGAGTGATCCGACACCCGTATCTCTACATTAATTAATTTTTCAGATCATTTTATAAGAACTGCTTTGTTTGTAACATTAAAATTAAATTTATGGACACATCAAAGTGATACTCACATATTCTAATATTCTTTTATTAAATTTTATAATAAATTTGTACATATAATTGTTTTTAAAGCCGATGCTCGTTTTATAACACCCTTACTTAATGCTAAAAAAGTGAGAATTTTTTTAAAATAACAAAAAACAACTCCTTAAACACCTTTTACTTTTTTCCATACCAAACTACAATGTCAACATAATTCCTATAATAAAAATTTGTAAATATTAAATATAACTAATTAAAGATTTTAAACACCGTCTCCTATCTCATAACAAACATGCATGATTAATTTATTAGTAATAGTATAAGAATGTGTTTAATTAGAATTATAATTTTTCCAACACAAAATAATCAAACAACGAATGGGTACTTTTTTTATTGATTTAATTTACGAAAAAAAGGGTCCACTTGATTCAATTTAATCGAGTTGGTCACACCCCGTGTATAATTTGTTCAGGTATAAATGTAAATTCTACGACATTACTTTTATTTAAATTGTGGATGTTAATTGAAAAATATATATATTTATGTATCTTATCATGATTCTCACGATCATTGATTACGAATTTATCGAAATGTTAAAATCGTCTATTAATTATTGCCAAAATATTTGCAATGATTTTGAATAAGGATTAGAAATGACAATAAAAATTATATTATTTTATTGTTTTACCTTAAAATAATGGTATTTTTATATAAATCATTAATATTTTATAACAAAATAATAATAATAATGTTCTAATAAAATTGTTAAACTTTTATATTAAATATGAAATAAAGTGTATTTAATATATATTTAATAGGTATAATTAATTATTAATTAAATGCAAGAAAATTATTTTAATAAAAAATAAAAATGTGAAAATTCAAGAAAAATATTTTGAAGCTTCTGAGTGCAAGTCTCTCCAATTTCCTGCTATTATAATAAATTTTTATATAAAAGTACTGCAATAGATAAATTAATTTCTATTTTTCTTAGAAATTGATTGGTCTCTTATGAATTTTTTATTAAAAATAATTTACATGAATTATTAATTGGAAAAATATTTTCATTAATATATCTAAAATTTTGATAATCTTAAAAACATCACAAACATATAAAAATAAAAATTACATTATGAACGTAATATTTACAATCAAAAGTTACAAATATTGAATACAACTTAATAACGCTTTTTAAAACCGACACCCCTCTCATAATATACATGTTCAATAATAGTTTAAGAATTTATTTAATTTGAATTTTAATTTATTTTGACACAATATAATGAAACAATGGGTATATAATTTTTTTATCAATTTAATCTTCCGATAAAATGATTGAGTTTGTTCAATTTAATTAGTTTAGTCATAACTCATGTGTGTATGCGCATGATTTGTTTACAAATTTCAGATATTAAGTAAAGATCCATGTACTTCCATAATTTACTACGATTCCACAATCATTGATAATAAAGATTATTTGAGAAGTTGGTTAATAATGTTTTTTAAAACCGACAGCCCTCTCATAATATACATATTCAATAATAGTATAAGAATTTGTTTAATTACAATAAAAAATTATTTCAACACAATATAACGAAACAATGGGTGTATGGTGTTTTTATCGATTTTATCTTCCGATAAATGACTGGATTTGTTAAATTTAATCGATTTGATCATAACTCATGTATTATTTATTCATGTGCAAAATTGAAAATCTATCTGTACTGTTTGTATACAATTCCAGATATTAAATAAATATCTTGTACTTCCATAATTTATTACGATTTTCACAATTATTGATAATAAAAATTGCTTGAGAAGTTAAGGTCGTGACCCTATAATCATCCGAAAAGAAATTATAGTGATCTTGAATAGGGAATAAAAAAATAACGCAATATAAACAATTGTTATTCGTCATTTTAACTAAAAATAAACATAACTATATATAATTAATATTTAATATTGAAAAATAACTATAATGTTCAACTAAAGTTTGGTAATTTTTAAACAAATTAAATAGAGTAAATTTAATATATGTTTAATAGGTGTAATTAATGACTAATTAAAATGTCATTAATAGCTATTTAATGCAAGAAAAGAATTTTAATAAAAAAAATCAAAAAAACGAAAATTCAAGAAAAATACCTTGAAATGTTCTGGTGCATTTTCGATCTCCAGGCATTATAATATATATAGATATAGATTGTTCTCTTAAGTGTTATAATATTTGAGAAAGAACACTTAAAAGAACGTTACAATTGTTTTAATTAAAGTATAACTTATTAATTTTTTTGTTAGAATACAAAATTATAGAACACGTTATTATGTTATCTATATTTACTTTATTGGAACACTTAAAAGAATACTTTTTAATAATTTACTTAAATTTGAATTATCTTTTAATTTTTAATTGAACACTTAGAAGAACACGTTAATAATATTTTTTTAAGAAGAATTCTAAAATCATAAAAATCATCAAAAAACACACTTAAAAGAATATTTGGAAGAATATTTAAATTTTAAATTATTTCATAAAGAACACTTAAAAGAATACTTATGAATATTTTAATTAAATTTAAATTGCTTATTAGTTTTTAATAGAACACTTATTAAGATTCTAATACGTGTTTCTCTACATAGTGTTCTACTAAGTATTTCATTCATTATTCTAAAAACAGACTAAATAAAATTATTAAGGTATGTGTTTCACTAAGTGTTTGTTCTGCTATGTGTTCTATTAAAAACCGACTAAATAAAATTACTAAGTGTTCTACTATGTGTTCTACTAAATATTTAATTAACTATTCTAAAAAGAAGATTCAATAAAATTATTAAGATTCTAATATTTAATCACTAACTATTCTACAATTTTACAAGTCAATGGAACACACATTCAAATCTTGAGACATTTATTTATGTTTTATAATGAGGTATTTATAATATTAAAATTATTCAATAGTAAAAAGTTTTGATTTTTTTTTATTTTATTTAACACAATCTCATAATTAATTTATTAAAATTATAATGAATATTCTAATAGGTATTTTATTAAAGTTCTAATATGTATTTTAAAGTATTTTATAAGGAGTTTCTACTAAATATTTTATTGACTATTCTCAAAATAGAATAAATAAAATTATTAAGGTTCTAATATGTGCTTCACAAGTGTTCTATAAGTAGGTTATAGTGTTCTACTAAATATTTTATTAATTATTCTCAGAAAAATATTCAATAAAATTATTAAGATTCTAATATGTACCGTTCTACAATTTTACTAGTCAATGGAACACACATTAATATATTGAAACACAAATAAAACACAAATAAATGTTACTTGTGGCAGACAAATAAAACACAAATAAATGTTTTTGAGCTAAATAAATGTTTCATTGCGGTAGTTCGCATTTAAGGCTTCCTGCCGCAAAGAAACAATACGGCAGGCGTGAAATCTGTTTCCTTTAAGGTTACAGAATTTGTCTTCTTCTTCAATTTCCTTTTTTCAAACAACAGAAAACACCAACGAATTTCAAGGGTTTGGAGCTCAAAAATTCATCCAAAATTAAGGTTAGTGCTCTATTCAATGGCTTCATTTTTATTTAGCTCTTCTAGTTCATCTAGTGAACGTAATGGTGATGAATATGTTACGCCGCCCGTTAAAAAAAATCATGTTTCTCGTAAATTATTCGTTGATGATGTAGATATTGATAATGATTATAGTAGTGTTCATAAACGTAGAGTGAATTACAATGTTCATAAAGATAAAATTAATGTTGATGATGTTGGTGGGGAAAAAAATGATGGTGGAAAGGGTAAAAACAAGATAATTATTAGTGATGGTGATGATGAAAAAGATGAGAAATTTAGGATGGGAAAAAATGATGATGAAGGAGATGAGGATATTAGGATGGAAAAAATTGATGATGAGGAGGATGTTAGGATGAGAAAAAATGTTGATGATGAGGATGTTAGGATGGGAAAAAATGATGATGATGAGGATATTGGAAACGAAAATTGTGATTTTACATTTGCGGATGTTAATAAGGTTGTGCCTTGTGTTGGAATGATTTTCGACACATTAGATGAGGCAGAAAGTTTTTATAGAAATTATGGTCGAAATGTCAGATTCGAGATAATAATTAGGAATACTCATAAATATCAACGGAGTCATGATCCATCATCCCGTTTGTTTATTTGTAAGAAGGGTGGAAGAGTAGCACCGGAATCGGATTATCGTGATACAGGAAAATGACGCATTAGGGATGTAGATCCACGAACGAATTGTCGTGCTCGAATGTACGTATGTCACCTAGTGAATGTAAACAAATGGAAGGTAACTTTGGTTGATTTGAAACACAATCATGCGATGGTAACATCGGATAAGCGACAATATTTTCAAACATCGCGCAACATCGATCCGATCACCCGATCATTGATTGAGTTGTTTAACAAATCGGGGATCGAGACGAGTAAAGTGATGAAATATCTTGGTGAGACATGTGGAGGCATTGAAATTTTAGGGTTTTCTAATCAAAATGTACGCAATGTCATACGGGATATTCGGCACCGAGTGTGTGATTCCGGTGATGCGGAGTATGGCTTGGTCTTGTTACGAAAGTTACAACATGACTTAGGATTTCTAGCAACTATGGTATCAGCAAACAAACTTAAACTTAAATACAAGGTATGCTACAGACTTATCAGATGATAAGCTACCTCATCAACGGATGTACATAGCTTGGATATCCGTTGATAAGTTACAAAACTTAATCTTGTACACATATGTTTTTCAAGGTGTTTTATGGATGTATATCATCAAGGACAATATAATTCCTAACAATCTAAGGTGTTCTTTATTGTTTGTTATATAAGGTGTTTGTTATGGAGTGCAACTATATATATATATATATATATATATATATATATATATATATGAGGTTTGGTCCACAACCACCGTTGGTTGGACCAGCCACCAGGATAGCCGCAACCATTCAATGCGGCAGTAGAGTCGCAACTCTTCAATGCGGCAGTAGTAAAAAATAGAACTGCCGCAACTTTTCCCACTCCACCAACTTGTACTCTAGTAATTAGTTTGGATTCGAACTCTTGACCTTTTAGAAATTATACAAAACTTTTCCCACTCCACCAACTTGTACTCTAGTAATTTTAACAGTATTATCTTATCTATTATTTAAAATTATTAGTTTGATATATATTTATTTATAAAATTAATAAAAAATAGTAAATTAAAACCATTCGTTTGGAAAAAATTTAAATTATTAATTAATTAATTTTTATAACAAATTTAGGAAAAAAATGTTATGTAAAGTCAAAACTTGAAAATAATGATAATATATATTATTATAATCTTAAAAATGAAAAAAATAGCATAAAACATTAATGTAAGTTAAAATGAATGAAAGCGTTAAGAAAAAATTTATATTAAATATTTTAAATAGAAAAAATAACAAAAAATGTTACCATCCTGATTTTTTTTCAACAGTTATCTAAGATTGAGATGTACATGTCATTCCATAAATCTAATAAATAAATGTTGAATTTGTACAATAAATTCAACCGAAAAGAATAAATTTAACTATCTCGAACGAATGAGATTAGTTTCACTGAATTAAAATAATAGCCGTCTCGAATTAATGAGATCGACCCGATAGCAATGAATTTGCCTCTACGCTTATAGGGAGTATAATTCGCAAGTAAACTAAATTAACAATATCGTAATATTTAACGAGAAATAATGCTCAAAAGAAATTATTGCATCATAAAGAGCAGCAAATAAATCTCATAATTGATAGCTCGAAAATAATCAATAAATGAAATAATACGAACAGAAATACAAAGTTTCCGAGAGTTAGGGTAGAAATGAACTTGCCTCTGTATCGACGTTAAACTCTACCGAAAAATAAATGCGTTACCCGCGAGCTGTTGTCTCAAGTCTCAGAAAGAAATTCCTTAATTAATTATCAAAACTATTTTAGTACTTGGGTAAGGAGTTAATCATGAAATGTCACATAAATCGATAATCATGTCATTGATAATCAAATAATTCTCGAAAATATATAATTTAAGATATTCTCGTAAGCTAAAAGTCTCACTAACGCCTTATTCATAATTAAATGGAGGTTCTATTCACGTTCACCTATTAATTTTAATATCTCGAGTTTTATACATTATGCAAATCAAATGCAATTATTCGTGAAAGTCTCGCTCTGTTTAACCGTAGGGAAAATTTCTAAACTTAAAGGTCTCTAATTATTCTAAAATATATGGTGCTAAATTAATTATTTAAAGACATAACTCGAATAAAACAAGTATATTTTTATAAGGTCTTCACTATCTATCAAAATTCTCATTTCATGACGAAAGTCACTAATTTGATTAATTATTAAACTCGCACTTCTCATTTAAATAAGTTATCTAACTCGCATCTCTAAATCAATTTGACTCGTATCAATATTTTAAAATCTCTTTAAAATCCTCAAAAATTTATAAGTCCGTTTCAGAAAATAATAATATTACTCCCTATTTATTTCAATTTAAATCCATTATAATATATCAACAAGGAGGAATTTATAAAATTAACTCGAACTAGGTGAAATTTCCATATAATTTATTCCAAGGAATCCTCATAAATTCTCAAAATAATTGAGAATCGATTTAACGCTACAATTTCAAGACTTTCATCTTTAACCGATTTTAAAACAATTTGGTAGTATCTTTTTGCTAAAAACAAATCTTTAATCAATAATTACACAAATTATAAATCTTAAATCAAATACCCATGTTTGTTAAATCACAATTTTCTTTTAAATCAAATCTTAATCCAATTACGAAAATTAAAACAATTAACACCCTCTCCCACTCATCTCCTTCCCGACCACTGCACTCCACCGCCGACCGGAGGCCGCCGCCGACCACCGCCGTCCTCCGGCGAAACTCTCTCTCTCTCTCTCCCTCCCTCCTTCTCTCGTCTGTCTCTCTCTCTTCAATCTCTCTTCTCTCTCTCTCTCTCTCTCTCTCTCTCTCTCTCTCTCTCCGCCTCAACCCCATCTCGCTCACTCCTCCCTCTCGACCTTCCTCGTCGTCGTCTCTCTCTCTCTCTCTCGCAATCTCTCTCAATCTCTCGACCTCCATCTCTCTATCTCACTCCCTCGATCTCTCTTCCTCCCTCAATCTCTCGCTCTTCTCCATTCTCTCAATCTCTCGCTCTTCTCCATTCTCTCAATCTCTCCCCGTCGATCTCTCTCCCTCCCCGCGCCTCCGTCTCTCTATCTCCTCTCGTCTCTCTCCCAAACCCCATTCAATCTCCCTCTCTCCTGCCCTCGATCACCACCATCGGCCGTCTCCGACGCCGCCTCCGAGGCGTCTCCGCCTCCACCCCGACATGCAACCAACAAAACTCCCCCAAACCACAATTCCAATAATTAACCCCTAATTACCCCTTTTAAAATCATTGATCACTACTAAATCAACCACAAAAATAAAACCCTAATTCCAAAATAAAATTTTCAACAAAATCAATATTAACAGAATTTAAAACATGATCAAAAGGTTTTAGAGGTATAAAATTCATACCCTCTTTTGAAAAAAACAATGTTAGAACTTGATTGAAAATCCAATTCTTGAAAACCCCTAAATATGGATGTTGATTTGAAGAGTTTTTAGAGAGCTTCACAAATATCAAATTGCATGTAAGATCAACCCATGGTATTATTAGATATAAGCTTTTGAAGATTTGTTTTATTGGAGGAAAAAGAAGATGAGGTGTATTTGTTTTTCTTTCTCTTGGTGTTTGCAAGTAAAAGAGATAATGATCTCTTCTCTTTGATTACACACTTAAATAGATAAAATAAATTAGCTACACACTTGGGCTTTTAGTGGGCTTAATATCACTACATTAAATTTTAATCTAAATCCATCTAACTAAGTCATGCATGATTATTTAAGCTTTCATTTTGGCCCACTTACTACAATTTCCTATTTATTCTAAATAATAATAATCGCCATAATAATAATAATAGTAACAATAAATCACCGATCAATAATAAAATAGCGTTGTACTAATTAATTATTAGGGTCTAGTAGCGCACTAAATAAAATATACATATTCGCATGCACTTCTAATAAATAAAACAGAATTTCAAACCTTACGATAGTATAATAAGAAAAGAGACTCAAAATATTATGAGAATTTTACGGTTATTACAATTATAGATACTTTAAAGTTAAAATTAATATATTTTATTATTTTGATGCATATTTGAAGATTTAAAAATAAAACAAAAAAAAAGAAAGAATCTTAAATTACTGCCGCAATGAGCCATTGCGGTAGTTTTTTCTGCCGCAATGCTTGTGGCTCAGAAAAATTTTATGGCATTAATTATGGTTGGTGGCTGGTAATAAATGAACCACCTGCAGCAATGTTTAATTGCAGCAGTTCGCATTTAAGGCTTCCTGCCGCAATGAAACAATGCGGCAGGCGTGAAATCTGTTTCCTTTAAGGTTACAGAATTTGTCTTCTTCTTCAATTTCCTTTTTTCAAACAACAGAAAACACCAACGAATTTCAAGGGTTCGGAGCTCAAAAATTCATCCAAAATTAAGGTTAGTGCTCTATTCAATGGCTTCATTTTTATTTAGCTCTTCTAGTTCATCTAGTGAACGTAATGGTGATGATTATGTTACGCCGCCCGTTAAAAAAAAATCATGTTTCTCGTAAATTATTCGTTGATGATGTAGATATTGATAATTATTATAGTAGTGTTCACAAACGTAGAGTGAATTACAATGTTCATAAAGATAAAATGAATGTTGATGATGTTGGTGGGGAAAAAATGATGGTGGAAAGGGTAAAAATAAGATAATTATTAGTGATGGTGATGATGAAAAAGATGAGAAATTTGGGATGGGAAAAAATGATGATGAAGGAGATGAGGATATTAGGATGGAAAAAATTGATGATGAGGAGGATGTTAGGATGGGAAAAAATGTTGATGATGAGGATGTTAGTATGGGAAAAAATGATGATGATAAGGATATTGGAAACGAAAATTGTGATTTTACATTTGCGGATGTTAATAAGGTTGTGCCTTGTGTTGGAATGATTTTCGATACATTAGATGAGACGGAAAGTTCTTATAGAAATTATGGTCGAAATGTCTGATTCGAGATAATAATTAGGAATACTCATAAACATCAACGGAGTCATGATCCATCATCCCGTTTGTTTATTTGTAAGAAGGGTGGAAGAGTAGCACCGGAATCGGATTATCATGATAAAGGAAAATGACGCATTAGGGATGTAGATCCACGAACGAATTGTCGTGCTCGAATGTACGTATGTCACCTAGTGAATGTAAACAAATGGAAGGTAACTTTGGTTGCTTTGAAACACAATCATGCTATGGTAACACCGGATAAGCGACAATTTTTTCAAACATCGCGCAACATCGATCCGATCACCCGATCATTGATTGAGTTGTTTAACAAATCGGGGATCGAGACGAGTAAAGTGATGAAATATCTTGGTGAGACATGTGGAGGCATTGAAAATTTAGGGTTTTCTAATCAAGATGTACGCAATGTCATACGTGATATTCGGCACCAAGTGTTTGATTCCGGTGATGCGGAGTGTGGCTTGGTCTTGTTACGAAAGTTACAACAAGAGAATGCGTTTGGTCATTTCTTCTATCGAGTGGATGTGGATAACGAGAATCGTGTTAAAGGTTTGGTGTGGGTTGATCCTCGATGCATGAACGCTTACAAGAATTTTGGTGATGTGGTGACGTTCGACTCAACTTATCGAATGAATAGGTATTGTATGCCTTTCATACCTGTTACGGGGGTGAACCACCATTACCAAAATATTTTGTATGGATAAAATTCTACTGGACTCTTCCCTGCTGCAATGAGACGTTGCGGATAGACCCAATATTTTTTTATTTTTTGTTTCTTGATATTAAAAATTGGAAAAATAATAAAATTCCAATTTATTTCAAATGTTAAATATAAAATTCGAGAAAAATTAAAAATTATTTTTTCCAAAATTTAAATATGTTTTTCCTAATATTCGAAAAACTGGATAAAAAGTAATTGCATGTTTTCGTTTTCTTATTTTTTACTTGTTTTTATATTTCAAATTAAAAGCTTTTATTGATTTATTATTTTTTATTACTTTTATTAAATATAAAACTATAATAATTTATTTAAAATTTTATGTAATAATTCAAATTTTATAAACATTTTTATATTTTATAATGTATTAATTTACCAATTTATATAATTTTAATAAATAATAAACATAAAAGTATAAAAACGTAAAATAATATTTAATGGTGTTATCTCTGTTGAAGCACCTGAGATCGACTCTACATAAAATAAATTTTTTTTAAGTTAAAAACGCTGCCGCAACTATTCATTGCGGCACCCTTCATTTTTTTTTTTAAGTTTTCCTGCCGCAAGTGTTCATTGGGGCAGTGTACGAGTTGGTGGTTGTGGGTCTTTTTTCAACCAATGGTGGCTATGGAAGGGCATCCATATATATATATATATATATATATAGCCGGTTCTTACAGTTCTAGGATGTTAAGAACTAGAACCGAACCGAGAACCGAAATTTAAAAAAAAATGAGAAACTAACCGAACTCGAATTATGAAAGACTTGACCGGAACCTTTAAATATTATATTATATAATTTTTTAGTTTTATCAGAAATTTTATATAAAATATAAAATTTACTCTATTTGTGGGTTTTAAATTTTAGATAGAAAAATAAATACATGAGTTTCTATAATGTGTAATGAAGGTAAGATATATTTTCATTTTCGAATTTTCGTACATATTTGAAAGTTTAAATAAAATAAAAATTGGAATTCACTCTCCTTCTAAATTTTAGTTTTAAAGAAAAAACTGTTATTGTAGAAGATATGAATTTTTCAAGTTATTGTATAAGATAAGTACTACTCCGTAATAACTTATAATGAAGTTGGGCATTGCTCCCATCAAACGAGAAAAACTTGAAATGTCTTTAACGATAATATGGTTCACTGAAAATAATTGTATAACTATTAGAATTTGATATTGATAGTATAAATTTTATTTTATTTTAGGTTTAGATTTTTATAAATTAAAATTATAATATAAATGTTCATCTTATAAGTTAAAGTCATTTTTAATGAGAGAACGACTTTATAGGAAGAATTGTATTTAACAAGAACGGTTCATTGGAAATATGTTAAAATTTAATAATGATGATATAATATAAAAGAAATGTATATAATTTTTTTTTTAAAAAAATTTATAATGTCATCGTAAAATGCGACTTTATCAACTACAGTAGTTTCTAACCGAGACATACTAAGAGCATCTCCAATGGCGTTAGCTAAAAATGATTGGCTAAATCTATACTATATTATATAAAAGCCGAAACATTAAAAGTTTTAGTACCCGTTTTTTGGTACCTGTTTTTTGGTACCTATTTTTTGGTAATTCGTGAATTTACTTATTTACCCTTCATTATAAAGAAAAATAAATACACCTAAAATAAATAATAACTTAATATAATTAATGGTAATTAGTAGATTGCCTTTTCCACATTTACTTTTAGTCGAAGATATTACCTTTTATAAACACCTAAAAATATATGTTTTTTGGTACCTATTTTTTGGTACCTATTTTTTGGTACTTCATGAATTTACTTATTTACCCTTCATTATAAAGAAAAATAAATACACCTAAAATAAATAATAACATAATATAATTAATGGTAATTAGTAGATTGCCTTTTCCACATTTACTTTTAGTCGAAGATATTACCTTTTATAAACACCTAAAAATATATACCCGAAAATATCACAGCATAATTTTCAAGAAAAATATAACACCTAAAATAAATAATAACATAATATAATTAATGGTAATTAGTTGATTAACATAATAAAATTAATGGTAATTAGTCGATTGCCTTTTCACATTAACATAATAAAATTAATGATAATTAGTCCATTGCCTTTTTCACATTTACTTTTAGTTGAAGATATTATCTTTTATAAATACCTAAAAACATCAATCAATCATTAATATTTCCTTTAGAATTAAAACATGTTACCATTTTAATTTAAAACAAATCTTACAATCATTAATATATACCCGAAAATATCACACCATAATTTTCAAGAATAATATAACACCTAAAATAAATAATAACTGATATGGGTTAAAAATAAGCCCTAAAGACATATTTAATGTGGCATTAATTAGGCCCAATATGGTCAAAACGTGGGGCCCATTATATGGGCCCAAACCCTATTTATGATATTAATTTCGTAATTAGTATTAGGAGTAATAACCAGCTCAACAATAAGAGTCAAATAAGGATATTACTCCTGCTTGACTTAGCCTCCAAGCCACCTACTTCAATAAGGAAACTGATTCCTACAAGGAAGGACTCTAGAACCTTGCTCAAGGCGGTGACTTGCCCACCAAGTCACCTAACTCTACCACGATTCTAGGGCTTCTCAGCCTATATAAAGGGTCTGACCCCTCATCCTAAAACTACGTTTTAGGCTTGATCTTTGATACACATCAAAGTACCTAGTCATCTCGTGAAGGCAGATTCAGCCACGAGCACGAGAGCAGCCATTAAAGCACGAAGCTCACGCACCCTAGCATTAAATACAGCAAACCCTAGCCGCAATCTAATAACCTAGTTTTTATTCCACAACATTTGGCGCCGTCTGTGGGAAGAAGACATCAACCATGGTTCAAACACGAAGGACACCAACAATTACCGAGCCTCTGCCACTCAGTTCTACACCGCCCACTACGGATCCGGTGCCCCCGACGACCGGGGCGATTGTTCAACATCAAGTTTCTCAACCTCTAGGGACAACTTCCCATGTTGAGAGTACGTTACCTCCGATCGTCCACACAAATCAAGGGACCAATCCTCTTCAGGTGGTGGTTTCTCCCTTGGTTGTCGATCCTAATAACCCCCCCCCACATGGGGTCCAGATCCATACTACGGATCTCCCCATGAACACCAACCCAATGTATGGGCTGCCTAACTACCCTCCTACTCAAGGAGCTGGACCAAGTGGTCATGCTTTGCAGATCCGAGATCGAGAGTATCATGACTACTCTGGTCCCTATACTGATGAATCGTCCTCTGATGATGATGATCGTAATGAAGCCCCGAGGAGGCGACGTGCTAGCAGGTGATAAGTGGATTTTATATCCACTTGGAGCGTTCCATATCGGCTTAAATTGATTGTCTTGGACTCAAGTTTGTGGTGGTTTTGATGTGTTTTGTTTAGTTGTGCAGATTTACGAGAATGTTGATTAAGGTTGATGCTTCTATCGTTTTTGAGGAATAAATTGATTAAAATTCGGATTTTCTGAGACGGTTGCGCAGTCTACACTGTTTTGGACATATCTGGAGTTCTAGAAGCCCGTTTTCAGCGATCTTACTGCCCACGCGAAGCTTGAGAGATTTTCCATAATATGGGACAGGTGTTGCACGAGCAGATTGCGCGTGGTGGGCGCAGGTTGCGCGACAAACAGACTGATGGGCGCAGGTTGCACGAGCGCGGTGCTGAAAAATTACAGTTTTTACTATTTTGGCCATATCTTGAGTTCTACAACTCCGTTTGAGGCCCGTAAGCAGTCCACGCGAAGATAACGGAATTCTCTATCATTCTAAAGTGGTCCAGAGGTCCAAATACAATGGGAACGGTCCAGAAATACTGAAGAAAAGTTAGCTACGAATTTTCCTTAAAAACAGAATCAGTTTAGGAAACGTATTTTGCAGAAATTCTATTATAATTCTGTTTTGGTATTTTCTTGCTGGGCAAGACTTTTAGAGCCTATATAAACACATCCAACCCTTGTAATTTGTATCATTAGGAGTAGAACCATTACATATCAATTACTTAGGTTTATTTGTATCTTTTTATACTTTGTTTTTATCATGGTTTCATCAGATCCCATGATGACGAGAGGTTCAATTACGAACTAATCGTTGTCATGGGATTCTAACGGATTTATTTATGGAGCTTTAGTATCTTGATGCTTTACAGATCTGTGTGTGATGTATATGTGATATCCTCGTATGGTTGTGCTTTATGAATTTAGATGCGTAGCTAACATCTAATTTGTTAATCTCTTGTGAAGCGAGAGTGGATCTTGATATTTAGAACTTGCCATGCTAGCATAGGATAGGTTGATGTTATAACATCATGATTTGTGGCATAAATAGAGATATTATGCTGCCCTATGTGATCAATGTGGATAACTTGTTCTTCAACCGTTATGTTTTCAAATTCTATAGACATATAGGGTCTAAGCATAATTGGTGTCTACTCATCTTCTATCTCTTTTGTGGATGTATGTTTAGTTTGGTATACATATACTGAGAGGTAGCGTGTACTTGTTTCGTGTTGTCTGATCAGATATCATAACCATTGCATATAGTGATTAAAGGCGTCAGATCTAAGCAAAGTATTTAATGAAGTTAGGATTCCATGTTTTCTCTTGCAGAAGTAATTTGATTCCAATTCTCATTAGTTAGTTAATTCTTAGCTTGTTAATTTAATTCTTAGTTAATTTAGTTTATAATACCCAAAATTGTTATTTGTCCTAGCGATGAATAATAACCATACATTGTTGCATAGGTACAAACTGAATTAAAACCATAACCAGATCTCTGTGGGAACGAACTCGACTTATTCATATATTACTTGTGACCACGTACGCTTGCGTGATTTTAGTGTTAACAAGTTTTTGGCGCCGCTGCCGGGGATCTTCGGTGCTTTATTTTTGGTTTATGTGCTTGTCAATAGTGGTCGTTAGAGTTCACTGACTCGGATTGCTTTTTCTCATCTATTCTTGTTTAGTTCGTTGATGTTTCAGGTACTTGTCAGAGAGCGTTGACGTTGAAGATGGATTTTCTAACTTATTATGGAGTTCAGCAGGTGGCTAGTGTTTGTGAGCTATATGCGGGCACACATGATACGTATCATTGCTGGAGCAACCAAGGTGGTATTCAACAGCCTCAGCCATGTGAGCAGTGTTTGGGCCTTCATGATCCCTCACAATATTGTTACTACGAAGGAGTTGATCCATATGTCACTTATGAGGAGCAACCATATTTTCAATACCATCCTCAACAGTACCAGCAAGATGTTCCAGATATGTCATATGTCTTTGGTAGTGAAGAGTTTCAACATCAGCAACCTATTCCTACTTTTCAGTCAGATGAGGTTGATCATTTGAAGGAGATTAGGAAGGAGATTAGGATGCTTGTAGAGAATCATGAGAAGTCTATCAAATCTATGGGGACACTTGTTGCTCAAGTTTTGAGTGCCTTGGAACAAGAGAATCAACAATTCATGCTAGAGGCAACACCAGAGAATAACGGTGACTTGGAGCAAGGTACTGCATGCATAATGGAGGAAGACAAATTCCAAGGTGAGGTGAGTATTCGCAAGCCATGTGAGGAATTTGATCATGTTAGGATGGTGGATGATTTGGAAAGGGCACTATTTGGGACAGACACTAATGAGCTACAGAAATTTCAAGAATTGGTATGTGCGTTCCAAGAGGTTGATGATCATGGGAAAGATGCAGGTCTTCTACTTGTCTCAGAATGTAAAGATGGAGGTAGCGCATTAGAGCCAATGGAGGAAGTTCTCTTTGAGGAACCAAAGGCTTCTGCAACTCACATTTACCCTCCTCCATTATATTCAAGCGAAGCCCGCGATTGTGTGTTGTTCTACAAATTGACAGATTTTGGGTTAATAGATGAAGGCATTGGAATAGGACATAGTTGTTATACGAATAGGCTAAGCGAGGAGAAGTGGCAGAAAGTGTGCCGCCGTGATGACGATGAAGTCTCGCGAAGAGATGACCAGGCAAATTATTATCATCCTTAATGTAGGCTTGGAAGTAACGTCAAGCTATTGACGTTAAAGAAGCGCTTCGTGGGAGGCAACCCACGTTTTTCGGCAATTTTATTTAGGTATGTTTTCTACTATCCCTTGTATTATTTTCCATTCAATGCGGACATTGAATATTTTAAGTTTGGGGGTGGTATGGGGGATAAGTAGCGTGTGGTAGATATTTATGTTATTTGTTCATGTAGGATTTCATGTTTTGCATATTAGTAGTAGTAAATTATGCATTTATGTTCGTGTTATCTACGTTTGTTTCATATAGGACATTCTGTTTTTTTGTTAGTATGTCATGTGAGTTCATAATAGTTGCATTTGCACCCATGCTTGATAGGAATTTTGTGTTGTTGACGTTTTTGATTGAGAAGTGATATGCTTTGTTCTTGTGCACACACATACACTAGTAAGTTGAAGCTAGTAGACTTATTGAATGTTGTAAGTGATTAGAAGGACATGAATATGTGCAAGATGATTTAGTTTGCATGCTTTGAATACAAGTCGGTGCGTTATAGAGATTTTTTGCTTGGGATTGAGTATGTTTTTCCACCAAGTGAGTTTTGAGCCTTATTGCATATATGTTGCAATTTATTCGTTTGCTTGAGTGTCCACGAATTGTTTGCATTGCTAGCAGTTGTTTGAGGTCTTTCTTGAAACGCATGACATTATTTGACGATTAAAATGATAAAGGCATTAGGAATAACCGCATATTTTCCCATATTACCATACCATGTTTACATGATCAATTAATTAACCTATTGAGCTTAATCCTATTTTTTCGATGACATACCACATTACTTGCCTAGACCTTTTTCTTGTATTGGCCTTACATTAATTTGAACCCGCATTGTCAAAGGCTAGTAGAGTGCTTAAGGGAGTAATAAGGTGTGCAAGGAGGGGTTTATTGTTGGTCGTACTTTTGGGGGAAATATTGAAAATTGGGATTATTTACTTGATAGTCGGCTTGTGTAATAAAATTGTGGGATCATTGTTATTGTTTATATTATTTTTTGTGTTATATTTAGCTCTCGAGAAAAAAAAAAGAAAAAAAAAAGAAATAAAAAGAAATAAAAGAAAAAAAATATTATGAGAGCATGTTTGTGTTTGTTGTGATCCTATTTCAGTCGACTAGTCGAGAGTTTTTTTTAGTAAAAATTATGTGGGGGGAAAATAGGGTGTTGTGTATGATTTATTATAGTTCCTACTAGCTTTTGACACTTCACCTGTTTTGGCTTATTTGACATACCTTGTCCCTAGCCCCGTTACAACCCAAATAAAGACCTTTTTATTATCGTCATTGATGTATGTTGTGTTAAGAGTTAGATTGATACCAAATGTCAAGCATGTTTATGATGTTGTTGGAATTGAGTGATACACTTACCCTTGTTCTTGAGTGAATATTCTTTTGTGAGTGGATTGTGAGTGTTTGCTTGTTTTTGCGTATGAGATCCCGAGTTTTGTCTCAAAGATGTACTCTTGTAGGCTTAGCATGTTTACTAACTTATTCTTACATTTGACATGGGCTTTTGAGAGATTATGCATGTTCATTGAGTAGACTATGTGAATACTTGCACTTTCGACACCAAGAAATTGCGTATTTACTTTGATTCTTAAGTTGATATGGCATGAGAGGATTTGAAGGTATGGTAGGATGTTAGTAGTAGTCATTTGCATTGTTCATATTAGATGCATTCATGCATTGCATTGCATTAGGTTAAATGGATTTTGTGGGTACATTCGCTATAGGCCCTCACGAGACCTTACTCGTCCACTAGGGCTGCCTAGGGGTTTAAAGGGCTTGTTGCATATGCCAAATGCAACCGTGATCACCTACGGAAGTGGTACTAATTAGTTAGTGTTAGTTGTTTATGCTTGAGGACAAGCATCAGTTTAAGTTTGGGGGTGTGATAAGTGGATTTTATATCCACTTGGAGCGTTCCATATCGGCTTAAATTGATTGTCTTGGACTCAAGTTTGTGGTGGTTTTGATGTGTTTTGTTTAGTTGTGCAGATTTACGAGAATATTGATTAAGGTTGATGCTTCTATCGTTTTTGAGGAATAAATTGATTAAAATTCGGATTTTCTGAGACGGTTGCGCAGTCTACACTGTTTTGGACATATCTGGAGTTCTAGAAGTCCGTTTTCAGCGATCTTACTGCCCACGCGAAGCTTGAGAGATTTTCCATAATATGGGACAGGTGTTGCACGAGCAGATTGCGCGTGGTGGGCGCAGGTTGCGCGACAAACAGACTGATGGGCGCAGGTTGCACGAGCGCGGTGCTGAAAAATTACAGTTTTTACTATTTTGGCCATATCTTGAGTTCTACAACTCCGTTTGAGGCCCGTAAGCAGTCCACGCGAAGATAACGGAATTCTCTATCATTCTAAAGTGGTCCAGAGGTCCAAATACAACGGGAACGGTCCATAAATACTGAAGAAAAGTCAGCTACGAATTTTCCTTAAAAACAGAATCAGTTTAGGAAACGTATTTTGCAGAAATTCTATTATAATTCTGTTTTGGTATTTTCTTGCTGGGCAAGACTTTTAGAGCCTATATAAACACATCCAACCCTTGTAATTTGTATCATTAGGAGTAGAACCATTACATATCAATTACTTAGGTTTATTTGTATCTTTTTATACTTTGTTTTTATCATGGTTTCATCAGATCCCATGATGACGAGAGGTTCAATTATGAACTAATCGTTGTCATGGGATTCTAATGGATTTATTTATGGAGCTTTAGTATCTTGATGCTTTACAGATCTGTGTGTGATGTATATGTGATATCCTCGTATGGTTGTGCTTTATGAATTTAGATGCGTAGCTAACATCTAATTTGTTAATCTCTTGTGAAGCGAGAGTGGATCTTGAGATTTAGAACTTGCCATGCTAGCATAGGATAGGTTGATGTTATAACATCATGATTTGTGGCATAAATAGAGATATTATACTGCCCTATGTGATCAATGTGGATAACTTGTTCTTCAACCGTTATGTTTTCAAATTCTATAGACATATAGGGTCTAAGCATAATTGGTGTCTACTCATCTTCTATCTCTTTTGTGGATGTATGTTTAGTTTGGTATACGTATACTGAGAGGTAGCGTGTACTTGTTTCGTGTTGTCTGATCAGATATCATAACCATTGCATATAGTGATTAAAGGCGTCAGATCTAAGCAAAGTATTTAATGAAGTTAGGATTCCATGTTTTCTCTTGCAGAAGTAATTTGATTCCAATTCTCATTAGTTAGTTAATTCTTAGCTTGTTAATTTAATTCTTAGTTAATTTAGTTTATAATACCCAAAATTGTTATTTGTCTTAGCAGTGAATAATAACCATACATTGTTGCATAGGTACAAACTGAATTAAAACCATAACCAGATCTCTGTGGGAACGAACTCGAATTATTCATATATTACTTGTGACCACGTACGCTTGCGTGATTTTAGTGTTAACAGCAGGGAACCTCGAAGGAGGCGTCAAACTATCCATGATGGACCCCCTTCGACAACTGCTGAAAGGATCAAGGCTCACGAAGCCGAGATCTTAAGGTTGAAGGAAGATATGGCGAGAGAACAAGCTAGGTTGAATCAGACTCAACCTCCCCTAACCTCAGGACCGATTCCCATCATAGACTTAGAAAGGTCTTCAAGAAGGTAGAGAAGGGCTGACGCCCCAACTGGAAGAACAACGAGGGTGGAAACCCCCAGGGGCAACCCCAAGGATCTGATCCCACTTGGGGATCCTGATGATCCCACACCCCCATTTACCGAGGAGGTGATGAATACTCACATCTCCAGGAAGTTTAAGATGCCGACAATCAAGGCTTATGATGGAACGGGTGATCCCGCAAATCATGTTAGGACGTTCTCAAACGCACTGCTGTTGTAGCCTGCAAGTGATGCCTTAAAGTGTAGGGCGTTTCCCCAAACCCTGTCGGGCATGGCTCAAAGGTGGTACAGCCGCTTACCAGCAAATTCAATTGGCTCTTTTAAGGAGTTGAGCGCCGCTTTTGTTAGCCAGTTCATCAGCGGGAGAGTTCATGAAAAAAGCTCCGCATCTCTTATGTACGTGGTGCAAGGGAAGAATGAAAATTTGAGAGACTACCTCAAGAGGTTCACTAAGGAGACATTGAACATCACTGATTTGAAAAATAAGGTGGCCATGGTAGCCCTGGAACACGGAACCACTGATGAATTCTTCAAAAGGTCATTGGCAAAGCATCCTCCTGAAAACATGGCCGAACTCCAACGAAGGGCTGATAAGTATATCAAGGCTGAGGATAGCATGAAGAAAGAGGCCACGGGAGGTAATGGCAAAGGTAACAACGACTCCAAAAAGCGAAAGCAAGACCAGGAGTATGATGTTAGGGACAAGTATCCCCGTACTAGCAGAGACTCCGAGTCAATACCAAAGAAGAATTTGGGACCGAGGTTTTCTGATTATGCAAGGTTAAATGCACCTAGGAGTCAATTCTTGTTAGAAATTGAGAAGGATAAGGACTTTCAATGGCCGAAGCCACTCAGGGGTGATCCCGTCAAGAGGAACAAGGATCAAAACTGTAGGTTCCACCGATATGTGGGACATGATACGGATGATTGCAAACAGTTGAAAGACGAGTTTGAATTCCTGATTCGCAAGGGGAAACTGAATAAGTTCACCAAGGGTGAAGATCGTGGAGCCCAAAAAAGGGATTACGACAGGAGAGACAATGATAGAAGGGATAATGATCGTGATCGTAACACACAGCCCCGAGGGCCAGTTATTAACATGATATGGGGAGGCCCGATAGCGGCCGGTACAACTCAAAACTCTCGAAAGGCATATGCCAGGGAGGTGATGCACATCGTGGGAGAGGCCCCGAAGCGTGCTAGAACTGAAATCGTAATTGATTTTGATGATTCTGATCTTGAAGGGGTGAAGTTCCCCCATGACGACCCGTTGGTCATAACCCATGTGATTGGGAACTCAGAAGTGAAGCGAGTCTTGATAGACAATGTAGCTTCTGTTGATATTCTGTTTCATGATGCATTTGTAAAGATGGTGTACACCAACTCTCAGTTGACCCCAACCAACATGCCGATTTACGGATTTAATGGAGTGGAGTCCAAAGTTGAGGGGACTATTCAGTTACCCATGACAATTGGGCAAGAACCTAAGTAAGCTACTCAGATGCTAAATTTTCTGGTGATCAAGGCATCTTCTACTTATAACGCAATCCTGGGAAGGACTGGACTTCACGCGTTCAAGGCTGTTGCCTCTACTTATCATATGAAGATTAAGTTTCCAACCCGAAATGGAGTTGGAGAACAGAAGGGCGACCAAAAGATGGCAAGGAGTTGTTATGTATCTGCTTTAAGAGCTGATGGAGTCGGGGGGCAGGTACTCCCAATTGAAGACATGGATGTCCGTGGAGATGATGAACATCGTGGGAAGCCAGTAGAGGACTTGGTTCCCATACCTCTAGAGCTAGGCGACCCTGAGAAAGTTACCTATATAGGAGCTTCTCTGAAGGAACCTCTGAAAGGAAAGTTGATAGCATTCTTACAGGAGAATAGTGATGTGTTTGCTTGGACAGCTGCTAACATGCCAGGGATTGATCCCCAACTCATAACTCATAAGTTGAATGTTGATCCTGACCGGAAAAAGGTAAAACAGAAGAAGAGGAATTTCGCTCCTGAAAGGCAAGAGGCCATTAAGCAAGAGGTTGATAAGCTCTTAGAGGCTGGATTCATTGAAGAAATTCAATTTCCCGAATGGTTAGCTAACCCTGTGATGGTCAAGAAAGCGAATGGGAAGTGGAGGATGTGCATAGACTTCACCGATTTAAATGACGCATGCCCAAAGGATTGTTTCCCTCTGCCAAGGATTGACACCTTGATTGATGCCACAGCTGGGCATGAGATGTTGAGCTTCATGGATGGATTCAGTGGCTACAATCAGATTAAGATGCACAAGGATGACATCCCTAAGGTATCTTTCATAACTGACTTTGGTGTTTTCTGTTATCTTGTTATGGCTTTTGGTCTAAGGAATGCAGGAGCTACTTACCAACGACTGGTGAATAAGATATTCGCCCATCTGATTGGAAAAACCATGGAGGTCTATGTTGATGATATGTTAGTCAAGAGCCTTTCCAAGGCAGACCACATTAAGCACCTCAGAGAGGCATTCGAAGTGCTGAGGCACCACAAGATGATGTTGGATCCAGCCAAGTGTGCTTTTGGTGTTGGATCAGGAAAGTTTTTGGGATTGATGGTTTCAAAGAGAGGCATAGAGGCCAACCCTGATAACATCAAAGCGATCTTGGACATGGAACCACCCCGTTCTGTACGAGATGTACAGAAGCTAACTAGCCGAGTGATAAGTGGATTTTATATCCACTTGGAATGCCTCCGTTCGGCTTAAATTGATTGTTTTGGACTCAAGTTGTTGTAGTTTTGATGTGTTTTGCTTAGTTGTGCAGATTTACGAGAATGTTGATTAAAGTTGATGCTTCTATTGTTTTTGGAGATTTAATTGATTAAAATTCGGATTTTCCGGGAAGGCTGCGCAACTTATACTGTTTTGGCCATATCTGGAGTTCTAGAAGTCCGTTTTCAGCGATCTTACTGCCCACGCGAAGCTTGAGAGATTTTCTACAATATGGGATAGGTCTTACACGACCAGGCCGCGTGTGGTGGGCCCAGGAAGCACGACCAGCAGATAGATGGGAGCAGAGAAATTACTGTTTTGCCCTTTTCTAGTTCTAATTGTATTTTGGGCAATTTTTAATACCTTAATTGAATTCTAATTGTAATAGAAGGTAATATCTTGCTGGGAAAGATTTGTAGAGCCTATTTAAACACATCCTACCATTGTAAATCATAACAATTCATAGCTTTTAATCGTATCAAGGTACTTTCAATCTTCAATTCTTTCTTCAATATTATGTTTTCATTCATTATCATTATTATTTTGTTTTCTTCTTTAATTATGTGTAACTAAATCTTTAATCCGAGGATTGGGTAGTATTCCTTGGTATTCATGTGTGTTTAATTATCTGTGATTTTCTTGCTTTGCTGATCTGTTATTGAGGGCTTAACACAATTAGGGGAGTCATGAACCTTTGATTGGATTTTAGGGATTGTAATAACTTGGAAGAGGAGTTGCAATTTTAGTACATGATTTAACAGACATAACTCGAATATTTGATTGGAAGATTAATAGGAGAGTTGTGAGACTTATAATTCTTGGAGCTTAATAGTTTATGATTGTCTTTGATTGTATCACGGAAGTGACAATTAGGGTATAGTTGTAGACATTATATTGTATCTTGGAAGAGAACATTATAACCTTAGAAGAATTGTTTTCAGCAGAGTAAGAACGTAGACATCACATAGATATTGAATGTGCATTGAAACCAAGTGAAGAACCCCAGTTCTTGGATTGTTTTCCTCATATATTTTATTCTCGATTGATAATTAGTTTAATTTAGTTTAGTTTAATTTAGTTTATAAACAAACACAACATTCTTCTACACTTCTAAATTGTGAGAGATAAGAAACTTGAACTTGATATTAAATTTAGTCCTTCCCTGAGAACGAACACATAAAAATACTACAAACACCGAGTTGCAGCCCTAGGGAGATTCATCTCCAAGTCTGGCGACAAGTGTTTGCCTTTCTTTCAGGCTTTAAAGAAAGTGAAAAATTTTGAGTGGACTCCTAAGAACCAAGAGGCCTTTGAACAGCTGAAGAAGTACATGGTTGAAGCCCCGTTGCTGGCCAAACCAAGTCCTAGGGAAACTCTTTATCTATACATGGCGGTATCCGAACAAGCACTAAGTGTTGTTCTCATTCGAGAAGATTACAAGGTTCAGAAGCCTATCTACTATGTGAGCAAGGTTTTGCATGGGGCTGAGTTGAATTACTTGACCATAGAGAAGTTTGCATTGGCATTGATAACGGCCTCGAGGAAGCTACGACCGTACTTCCAGTCGCACAAAATTGAAGTCCTGACGGACCAGCAGTTAAGGAACATATTGCATAGCCCAAAGGCCAGTGGAAGGCTAATCAAATGGGCCATTGAGCTCGGAAAATTTGATATCAAGTATAAACCTCGGACAGCCATCAAGGCTCAAGCATTGGCTGACTTCGTGGTTGAATGCACCATTAACAACCAAGAAGTCGGGGGGGCAGGAGATAGTAACCACCCCTGAAAGTGGAGATAAAAATGAAGAACTTGTAGCCGATAAGAAGGAATATTGGGTGCTCTATTTTGATGGAGCATCAAAAACAAAATCTAGTGGTGCAGGTTTGGTTTTGCAAAGCCCCGATGGGATCACAGTTGAGTATGCTTTGAAGTTGGATTTTCCTACTACTAACAATGAAGCTGAGTATGAGGCATTGATAGCCGGATTGGGCTTGGCTAGAATCATGAGGGTCAAGAACCTCAAAGTGTGCGGAGATTAAAGACTAGTAGTCTCGCAAGTGAATGGCGAATTTGAGTCCAAGGATGAAACTATGGCAAAATACCTGAGAGTCGTGAAAGCTGTTATGACTCAGTTTGAGGAGTGCTATGTTGAACATATTCCGAGAGAAGAGAACATTAAGGCTGATGCCTTGTCAAAATTCGCTTCTTCTGAAATCAAGAACTATACAAGGAGTGTTTACTTCCAGGTCTTGAAGGCCCCGACCATAAACTCTAAGTTGGTAGCACCGATTGATGAAGGAAGCTGCTGGATGGATCCTATCAAAGCTCACTTAGAAACCGGATGGCTCCCTGACAATGCCTCGGAGGCACGAAAGCTGTCAGTGAGAGCATTGAGATACGCCTTGATCGAAGGCATCCTTTATAAAAGATCGTTCGTCATCCCATATTTAAAGTGTTTGAGGCCCCAAGAGGCTAAGGAAGCCTTGGAAGAAGTTCATGAAGGGATCTGCAGACAACACTTGGGGGGCAAAGCCTTAGCCCACAAGATCACCCATCTGGGATTCTATTGGCCAGAGATGCTGGCAGATGCGCAGAATTATGTCAAAAAGTGTGACAGATGCCAAAAGCACGCCCCTATTATAAGGCATCCGCCTGAGATGTTAACGTCAGTTAACTCTCCTATCCCGTTTGCAATGTGGGGAATAAACATACTTGGTCCTTTCCCTATGGCTTCAGCACAAAGGAAGTTTTTGATAGTGGCCATCGACTACTTCACCAAATGGATTAAAGCTAAACCTCTAGCCAAGATAACCACCAAGCAAGTTGCCTAGTTCTTTTGGGAGAACGTCATTTGCAGGTACGGAATTCCTCGAATCCTTGTAACGGATAATGGGACACAGTTCAACAATGAAGAGTTTAAGAAGTACTGCGAGGAAAATGCAATTGAGCTTCGTTTTACTTCAGTAGCACATCCACAAGCTAATGGACAGGCAGAGGTAGCTAATCGAATTATCCTTGATGGACTGAAAAAGAGAGTTGAACGCTCAAGAAACACTTGGGTGGATGAGTTACTGCCTATACTCTGGGCATACCGCACCACTTGTAAGGTGACAACTGGAGCAACCCCATTCTTGCTGGCTTACGGAGCTGAGGCAGTTGTGCCCTTAGAAATTATGCATGCATCACCTCGAGTAGAGGCATACGAGCAAGAGACTAATGAAGAAGGCATGAGGCTCGCACTTGATCTAATTGATGAAATCAGGGATGAGGCAAACACTAGGAATGTGGAGCATCAGAAGAAGACATCCTTTTACTACAACCATAGGGTTAAGGAGAGGTTCTTCCAGCAAGGCGACTTGGTTCTGAGAAAGATAGAGGCTTCAGGAGTTGGACAAAAAGGACGAGGATCCTACAAGTTGGAGACATTAGATGGGAACGCAGTGCCACGTACTTGGCATGCTTTGATCCTGAAGATTTATTATGTTTGAGATATCCTTGTAAGGACTTAACTCATTATCTATTTATTATGAGAAGTAGAAATAAGGTTCGATGAAACCATTCCAGGGTCTAGTACCCCGAGTAGGACCATAGTAGCTATGTAAGGGTTGAACCCTCTTTTAAGTTATCAATGCAAATCTATTTTCCATTCCATAATTCTATGTTTTATTTATGTACCGAGCACCTGTTGAGTGTAAGTCTAGAAAGATCAAGTACTGAAAATAAATGAGCATATGAATAAAGGAAACAGATGCATAAATAAAACGCCCCGAAGGGCCATGGTTCGAGTTAAGTTACAACGAACAAATAAAAATTAAGTCCCGAAGGACATTGATTGAAAGCTAAGTAAATAAAGCCACAGACGGTTAAACAGGGCCGTGCAAGGCCATGAAGTGATCCCAACCTACTTAGCCGGGGATTCTTCCTCGCCCGACTCCTCTTCATCTGAATCCTCCTCCTCATCCGAATCTTCATCTAAAGTTTCTTCCTCAGCATCGCCTTGTTCAACAACCACCATCGGCTGGGCAGTAGTCTCCACATCCTCAATTTCTTCCTCTCCGGAAGACGAGCTTGAACTGCCTTCATTTCGGATCATCCTCTTGCCAGGGATCGGTTGTCGAACTACTCCAACTTTCCTGGCAGGCGGGGGCTTCTTTCCACGGGATCCCGAAGAGCTTGAGTCTTGACTAGCAGCTGGGGGATGCCTTTTGGATCCCGAACCAGAAGATCTATGGCTGCCTCTAGAATCAGAACCTGATGCTTGAGGAACAATTTTGGTCCCCGAGCCGGAAGCAAGGTTTACACGGTTCTCGCCGTCCGTAGTCCAGTTAGGGCAAGGAAAGTCAGATGGGATGACAACTGAGGGATGTTTGTTACTCACAGCACTGATTGCCTTGTCCCAACCAATAGACATGTTGAAAGGGCGCACCTCATCGTCATGTTCATCCAGGAATTCCAGAAACTCTTCAGTCTTATGATAGGCCTTAATCACCTTGTTAGCATCATCCATTCTCTTTCGGGCCAAAGAAGCAAGTTGCTTTCGGGAGGATAAACCATTCGCTTTGGCACGGGTAACTTGAGAATGTAGATCATCAATTTCTTCCTTGAACCTCGCTGAATCAGTCTTCAAGGATACATTCTCATCCCTGAAGGCCCGACCTTGAGTAAAAAAAGCCTGGAAGTAGGCATTAGCCTGCAACAGAAAAGTTGACAAGGCATAAGGAATTTATAAAAGCAAAATCACATCGAACTTACTAAAAGGAATGTCATACCTGATATAAGGCTTGAGCGCCTAGAAGCTGATTTTCATCCATCTTGTCCCCGGCATGCAAAGTCACTCTATCAGAAGGAGTGATTGAAAGCTTGGACCAGTCCAGAGCTAGGTGAGGACTTCCACTGACTGAATCTTGTTCACATATACCCCATGACGGTATAAAAGGGGTCCTGATACCCCATCAGCATTTCGGGATCTTTTCCCGCCTTGGGAGCAGCCTTCCAAGAAGTGAGGGACTCGAGGCTTAGTGGGATTCAGTAGCACCGCAGCCTTTTTCTTCATTCTTTGAGTCACAGTCGGTTGATTCTGAGGACGACTGTCAATCTCCTCAGCAGCTGAAATGCAACATGAAAAACATCGGAATAAGAACAAATATAGTTCATAATATGGCTAAGTAAGAAAGTTACCCTCAATAGAAAGAAAGCTAAGGCCAGTCTCAATAAGATTCTTTTCATTTAGAAAAGTCATATAATGGGTACGGCCATCATCAGCTAGGAGCCAATCTCGATCTAGTAGCTCTGAATCCTTAAGTTCACACACAAAATGTGAACTATCTTCTACATGCCCGAATCTCTTCACAAAGAATTGGCCCCAATCACCACCTTCCCATTCAAGGACTACAAACTCCCTTTCCCAAAACTGTTGAGAATCAGGGAAGGAAAAGGGATTCACCATGTGCGATATTTTGGCTCGGTGTTGAAGGCTGACCCATCATTTCTTGCAGTCAGTAGAGTTCCTGGCTCCAAAAATACTCCGAAACATTGTAGTAGACAATGGGATTTTCAGCTGACGGCACCTTATTATGAAAATAATGATGTACCTCCAGGCATTGGGATACAATTGACAAGGGTGGATTTGATACTCCGCCAGCAATCTGATGATAAAATTATCAACCGGGAATCTGAACCCAGCTTCTAGGGCACCCCAGGGAACACAAATCCTCTCAGGATGCCAGTTGCAAGTTCTGTCTATTGGATTTGGAAGACGAACCCTGATAGCATCTGGAAAGTAAAATGTTCTCCTGATCTCTTCTACATCGTTCTCCTTTAACTTGCATGGACTATTAAATGAGTCTAAGCTTGCACTATTGGGGAATGCATCCCTCATGATGTTTAGTAGATCTAGTAGGGATTCAAATTTATGCTCAACATATGAAGGGGGTTTTATTTTTTCTTTACCTTTGGCTGTCCTCATCTTGCTCCTCTTGGCTAATGCTTCCATCATGGAGACTGGAGGAGCGACTGGGCGTCTGTCTTCTGACATCTTGATCTCGAAACTTGAACTTGATCTTGAAACTTGAACTTGATCTTGAAACTGGAAACTTGATCTTGAAACTTGATCCCCGACTGGGACTAGAAATCTACAGAGCTTGAGAACTTGAAAACTTTGAAATGAAGAAGTGAATGAAATGAAGGCTACCACTCTTCTTTTATAGAATCGACATGACCTGTTGTTTCAGGTTGAAGTTCAGCTTGGTTCGCGTTTACAGGTCATCTATTGTTTGAAGATAAAAAAAAGACGGAAATTGTTCGTTTCATACAGAAAGGATCGTTATAATTCGTACAAGCTAGAGGGGAAATAGCTGACATAATTGCTAAAGCTGCAAAACAAATGACCTCTGAAAGGCTAATTATGCTTAAGGAGTTAATTAAGGAGATCAGCCGTAAGTACAAGGTTAGCAATGCTAATTGATTAATTAAGGAGTAATATCGTTAGAAGTCACGAATGACCAAAAGGATGACTTGAGATCAAGATCAAGATTCTTGATCCTTAAGATAACGGATGACTTGTGATCAAGATCAAGATTCTTGATCCTTAAGATAACAGATGACTTGAGATTAAGATCAAGATTCTTGATCCTCAAGACCACGGAGGGGTTTAAGGTCCGGGTTTTCTAACCAACCACGAGGTGGCCGACCACGACACCCGGAGGACCATAGCCGACCACCATGCGGCCGACCACGGTGCACGAGGAGCCGCAGCCGACCACCGTGCAGCCGACCATGGCATTTTGGGAAGTCTCAACCGACCACGAAGTGGCCAACCACGGAGCAGCCCACCACCGTGCCCGAAGGAATAGCAGCCGACCACGGTGCACGAGGAGCCGCAGCCGACCACCGTGTAGCCGACCATGGCATTTTGGGAAGTCCCAGCCGACCACGGAGTGGCCGACCACGGAGCGGCCGACCACCGTGCCCGAAGGAATAGCAGCCGACCACGAGATGGCCGACCACCACGCCCCGGGAGCGCTAGCAGATCACCACTCGGCCGACCACGGTGAAACAAGGCCCTCCGGTCGATCACGGGCTAGCCGACCACGAGCTACCCGTTGATCCGGCCGATCACGGGTAGTTTGTGGTCCCAGAACCTGACTTTTTTTCAGCAAATCTTGGATGCTTTTCAGCCCCAGAACTCGACTTTTTCGGCGAGTCTCGGATGATTTTCAGAACTGAAATAAAGCATAGATTAGTGCCGATTAGCACCGAATATTGTCGATTAGCACAAATTAGTGCCGTTCAAGCACAAATTAGTGCCGATTAGCACCGAATAGTGCCGATTAGCACAAATTAGTGCCGTTCAAGCACAGATTAGTGCCGTTCAAGCACAGATTAGTGCCGATTAGCACCGAATAGTGCCAATTGGCGCCGTTAGTGCCGTATTATGCCGTCTAACATCGTTTAACACTGTTTAAACGTTGTTTAAGGCTGATTAGCACTGTTTAGTGCCGACTAGCAGCTAATAGTGCCGATTAGCGCCGATTAGTGCCGTATTATGCCGTCCAACATCGTTTAACACTGTTTAAACATTGTTTAAGGCTGATTAGCACTGTTTAGTGACGACTAGCACCTAATAGTGCCGATTACCACCGATTAGTGCCGTATTATGCCGTTTAACATCGTTTAACACTGTTTAAACGTTGTTTAAGGCTGTTTAGCGCTGTTCAGTGCCATATAACACCGTTTAGTGTCATTCAACATTGTCGTAAACGCGTCGGTCGCTCCACGCTTTACATTAAGATGATATTGTTGAAAATGCTTGCATATGAGCAATAAACCCTGACCCAAGTCTCGAATAAGGCCCTTAAAACTTCAAGGAAAACCTGATCAGTTTTCCTAGAAGTTGGGGGGCAAATGATATGGGTTAAAAATAAGCCCTAAAGACATATTTAATGTGGCATTAATTAGGCCCAATATGGTCAAAACGTGGGGCCCATTATATGGGCCCAAACCCTATTTATGATATTAATTTCGTAATTAGTATTAGGAGTAATAACCAGCTCAGCAATAAGAGTCAAATAAGGATATTACTCCTGCTTGACTTAGCCTCCAAGGCACCTACTTCAACAAGAAAACTGATTCCTACAAGGAAGGAGTCTAGAACCTTCCTCAAGGCGGTGACTTGCCCACCAAGTCACCTAACTCTACCACGATTCTAGGGCTTCTCAGCCTATATAAAGGGTCTGACCCCTCATCCTAGAACTACGTTTTAGGCTTGATCTTTGATACACTTCAAAGTACGTAGGCATCTCGTGAAGGCAGATTCAGCCACGAGCACGAGAGCAGCCATTAATGCATGAAGCTCACGCACCCTAGCATTAAATACAGTAAACCCTAGCCGCAATCTAATAACCTAGTTTTTATTCCACAACAATAACATAAAATAATTAATGGTAATTAGTCGATTGTCTTGTTCACATTAACATAATAAAATTAAAGGTAATTAGTCGATTGTCTTTTTCACATTTAATTTTAGTTGAAGATATTACCTTTTATAAATAACTAAAAACCGATCATTAATATTTCCTTTAGAATTAAAACACGTTACCTTTTTAATTTAAAACAATTCTTACAATCATTAATATATACCCAAAAATATCACACTATAATTTTCAAGAAAAATATAGCCCGAAAATATCACACCATATTTTTCAATTATTAATAAAATATATAAAAAATCATATATGTTGTTTATAATAAGGAAACATTAGTATAATCGGTAAACATGAGTATATTAAATTATATCAAATTAAAATTAAAACAATTATTAAAAATAATGATTATATAAAAACATAATTGTAATATTAAATAAAATTTATAACATAATACAAGAAATTCGTGCATTGCAGGGGTTAGAAGGTAGTTACTATATTAAAGTTGAAACATTAAAAATTTTATCGATTTGGTTTAGGTATAGTTATCTTAATTAATAAACAAAAAATAATACAATTAATGTTAAGCAACCGATTGCCTTTTCTAATTAAAATACGTATCTATACTACTATATTAAAGTTGAAAGATTGAAAGTTTGTCGATTTGGTTATCCTAATTATTAAAATAAATATTAAAATCAACTATACTATATTATAATAAACAAAATGGGGGTATAATTTATAGTTTTGGTTATCCCCTCATTTTGGTTATCCCTCCTCCACAACCGTTAGATCTTCAACTCAAATAGATCATGACCGTACTAAAAATTGTTATATACAAATATAATACTAAAAATTGTTCTATACAAGATCTAAGGTTCAAATCCCGCTAACAACATAGTAAAATTAACATTAATAATATCTCTACACTATAAACAAAGTAAAACAATTTAAAAGTAACTTGCAAATAATATATTGAAATTAATATTTATTATAGTATACTACAGTATATTATAAGAAAACTAAAAAAAAATTAAAGTAATCCGTGTTTTGCACGGGTTATAAGCTAGTTACATAAAATATTGATTATGTAAAATTTGTCGAACCTGTAATATATTGTGTTCCGAGTGTATTGGCTATAATGATTGGCTATATTTTAAAAATGGTATGTTATTAATATTTCAAGTTGTTATTAATGGATATATAATTTTATTATATAAATAAATTTTAATATAGAAATAAGTGATGTGGCAATTCACTACAGGTCTCTATAGGTTCGACAAATATAGGCAACATCAAGATATTATCTATAATTATAGATAAGGGTTTTGTCTCTGGAGTACAATTTTTTATACACATTCTTTATAATTCTTATTTATGGTAATCGATTTCAAATTTTATCTAAGAGGTCTCTCCAATTGAAGATGCTCTAACTTGATTTTTAGATGAGAATTTGTGTTGTAATTTGTAAATGGTGTAAAAGGAGAAGAAATTAACGAGAAGATGGACTCGATAGAGGAGGGGTGTTAATTCTGAAAGGCATAAAACAGAATATACCAATCCCGGAAAATAAGGAAATAAAGATTGTAATAATAAGAAAAGCATATTCGTATCTGTACATCATTACAGACCAAGTTCATAGTTATATTTAGTCCATCTATATATCTATATATATTATAATGGCAGGAGATCGGAAAGTTACCAAAATCGTTTAAAATATTTTTCTTAAATTCTCACTTTTTTGATTTATTTATTAAATTCTTTTTTTGCATTAAGTAGCATCTTAATGGCATATTAATGACATCTTAATAATCATTAACTACACTTATGAATATATATCTATATGGGTCAAGTTCTATGGAGTACAGTTTAATTGGAGTACGTTGGAGTACATATACGTTCTGCACTCAAAATATTTTAAAATTTATTGTTTTGCAAACCTTGTTATATGAATATCATAATTTCATTGATAATTTTGAAAATCAAGTATATTTTGCAATATGTTCATCTTGAAAATACTTTATGTTTTGCAATCAGAACATATATGTTTTGCAACCCAAATGTGTTTTGCAGAACAATTCATTTTGCAATATTTTGTTAGCAAAACATACAAAATTTTCAAGATTCTCGATGAAATAATGTAGTTCATGTAATAAGATTTGCAAAATAATAAATTTTAAAATATTTTGAGTGCAGAACGTATGTGTACTCCAACGTACTCCAATTAAACTGTACTCCATAGAACTTTTCTCTATATATATATATATAACAAATTTACTTCATATTATTTATAGAAAAGATTGACAAACTTTATTTGAGCATTATCATTATTATTCAAATTTAGAATATTAATTATGTGTATAAAATTATGATTATTTTTCATGTAAATTAAAGACTTAAATTTGTTCGCATTGCGTCATTTTTTATTACATGTTGAAGATTTTTGAAAACTTTTTTCAAACGATTATAGGATAAACGATCTTAACTTCTCAAACAATTTTTAATCAATAATTGTGAAAATTTTTATAAATTATGGAAGTATAATCTTTTAGTTAAAATCTGGAATTTGTATAAAATAATATTGACATATTTTTATTTTTTACATAATAAACTCAACCATTTTATTGACCGATTAAGTTGATAAAAATGTTATATACATGTTATTACATTATATTGTGTCATAATAAATTACTATTCTAATTAGACTTAATTGCAGGAGGATGGGCTTAACTATTTTTTTTTTGCACAAAAATGGTCCAAATTTAAAAATAGACAATGTGATGACCTAACTATTTTTAAAAACAGATGAATGTATTCAGTTTATGATTTAATTACAACATGATGGCTGAAAAATGTATTTTTAACACAAAATGGCCCAAAAATAAACAGCAATATTTAGACTAATTTAGACGGAATGCAAGCATCTGCTTAAAAAAATATTTGGGTCATTTTTGTGCAAAAAAAAAAAAATAGTTGAGGCCATACTCCTATGATTAAATTTTCTAATTATATAAATTTTTATGCTACTATTGAGCATGTATGTTATGAGAGGGGTGTCGGTTTTCAAAACGTTATTTAGTTATATTTAATATTGTAATTGCTACTTTTAATATTTATGATATTTTTAATATTATAAATTTTTTTAATATATAATGAGAGTACAATAAAAATTTATTAACCGCGCAAAGCGCGGCTAAATTAACTAGTATATTATAATGCCAGAAGATCAGAAATGCACCAGAAACTTTTAAATATTTTTTTTGAATTTTCAATTTTTTGATTTTTTTATTAAAAATATGTTCTTGCATTAAATAACTCTTAATGACCTTTTAATTAGTCATTAATTACACCTATTAAATCTATATAAAATTAAATAACTCTTAATGACCTTTTAATTAGTCATTAATTACACCTATTAAATCTATATAAAATTTACTTTATTTCACATTTTTAAAAATTTAGAAAACTTTGTTTGAGCATATAACTATTATTTCAACATTATATATATATATATATATATATATATATATAATTATAATTAAGTGTATTTTTAGGTAAAATAATGACCGAAAATTGTTTATATCGCATTCTTTTTCATTCCCTATAAAACTACATTAATTTCTTTTTGAACGATCGTAAGTAGTAAATATGATCTTAACTTCTCAAACAATTTTGATTATAACTCATTTAGAAATCGTAATAAATTATGAAAATATATAGATCTTCGCTTAACATTTGAAATTTGTATAAAAAAAATACAAACTATTATTATTTTTGCACATTAATAAATTATACATGGAGTATGAACAAATCGATTAAATTGAACCAACCAAACTATTTTTTCAGCTCATTAATGGATAAAAAAGTTATGCCTGTTGTTCATTATATTGTGTCGAAATAAATTATTATTCTAATTAAATAAATTCTTACTCTAATATTGAATATTTTTGTGATGGGAGGGGTGTCGGCTTTAAAAAATGTTATTCTATTTAATATTTATAATTTTAATCGGAAAGATTACGTTCGTATTGTCATTGCTAATTTTTATGCTTATTCTATTTTTAAGATTATCAAAATTTTATTTATACGATGAGAGTAGTTTTCTAATTAATAATTTATATAAATTGTTTTAAATCAATTTTTGAGTAAATTCTTAAGAATCAATAAATTTTTAAAAATAATAAAAATTATTTTATCCAACTTCAATATTTTCAAATATAAGTTTATAAATTGCGCGAAGCGCGGATTACAATGCCTGGAGATCGGAAAGTTAATAGAAGCGTTCAAAATGGCTTTCTTGAATTTCGGTTTTTTTAATTTTTTTATTAAAATTATTTTCCTGCATTAAACAGCTCTTAATGACATATTAATTAGTAATTAATTATACCTAATAAATATATAATTATTTTATTTTATTTTATTTAATTAAACAATTATAAAACTTTATTTGAGCATTGTATTTATTATTTTAATAGTAAAAGTAATTACATTTATAATTAAGTTTATTTTTAGGTAAAATGACGACTGAAAATTATTTATATTGCGTCTTTTTTATTTTCTGTCGAATAACACTCCAATTTTTTCCCGAATAATTGTAATACAGATGAGCCTTAACTTCTCAAACAATCTTCAATATTAGTAATTATGATCGTAATAAATTATAGAAGTATATAAATTTTCGCTTAACACCTATAATAAAAATAATAAAAAGAGTTTTTATTTTTACACATGAATAAATTACACATGAGTTATGACCAAAGCAATTTAATTGAAAAAACCCAACTTTATTGATAGATTAATAGTTAAAAAATTTATCCCGTTGTTCATTATGTTGTGTTGAAATAAATTAACATTCTATTTAAATAAATTCTTACACTACTATTGAACATGTATGTTATGAGAGGGGCGTCGGCTTTAAAAAGTATTATTATATATATTATTTTTAACTTTTGGTTACGTTTATATTATAATTGTTACTTTTTATGTTTATGATATTTTGAAATTATAAAAATTTTAGATATATAAAGAGAGTATTTTCAAACTTATAATTCAAGCAAATTGTTTTGATTCAATTTTTTGTAAAAAAATTTAAAAGACCAATAAATTTTTAAATATAAATTATATATTTTCAATATTTTAAAATAAAATTTATGAATTTAGTCCATTAACTATAATATAAAACTAAGTTTTGCAATATCACCACTGTAATGCATAATTATACTTATTCTTATGATAGCATAAATTAATCCTATATATAAGATTAAAAATGGTTATAACTATCTTTGCCATCTCATCTCCAATAAATCACATAATTCTATTCATTTATCAAAAAATGTTAAAATACACTTTAAATGATAGTTTAAATATAATTGGTCATATTTTAGAATTATGCATTAGAACACTAGTTATATTTTAAGATCAAAAACTATTTTTTATTTCAAATTATAACAACAACTATAACCATTTTAGAGGGGTGTATTCAACTGAGATTTTAATGGATTTATGATAATCCTTGGATTTTAACGAATTTTTTAAATCCACAGATTGTTTAAATTCTACAAAGAATCTAGTAAAATTGGTGTAGAGTCATTGAGATTTGAAAAGTTTTTTTAGAAATCCATCAAAATCTCATTGATTTTTGCAAGATTTCAAAACTTATAAAAACAACTAGCAAATCCACCATTTTAATAAATCTAAAAAATCCGTGGATTTTTGAATACCCCTATATTTAAATGAATTGTTTTAAATCCAGATTGAATACACCCAGATTTTAAAAGACTTTTTGAAATCCTAATTGAATACACTCAGATTTTAAATGACATTTTGAAATCCAAATTGAATACCTCAAGATTTTAATGAATTTAAAAAAAATCCAAATTAAATACCCTAGATTTCTAAAATCCCTCAAAATCT
The DNA here is from genome assembly GCA_037693485.1 of Kitagawia praeruptora. Classification (NCBI taxonomy): domain Eukaryota; kingdom Viridiplantae; phylum Streptophyta; class Magnoliopsida; order Apiales; family Apiaceae; genus Kitagawia; species Kitagawia praeruptora. The sequence goes on along the minus strand of CM075353.1, from coordinate 42,883,891 downwards.
TAGCTTTAGCAATTGAACTTGCTGTTCCGGATACAATTTACTATCCTGATAGAAGAGTAAAAACACAAAAGACACGTTACACGTAAAGGGGAGCTAGAATTAAAATTAAAATTGACAGTGAAAAGAGATGAAGGAGGGGTGAATAGGTGAGACTGTTAATATTCATGAATCATATACATACAGGCAGCCCTTGACCCTTGTGTATGTACATATTATTAATTCAACGAAACTTACAATTTGTAGCCCTGTAAAACACCCCTCTCTCAGATCTTCCCCCGCCGTTCCCCACACATTCATTTCATAAATATTGTATGTATACATACTATACACTCAAAACCCATATGCCCGTATCTATATAAATTATAAAGACAAGGGGGAGGGGAGAAAACTAGGCTTTATATATTTCCTTGGAATCTTGTCTTATTTATTATCACCATTGGTTGTCTTGTGGAGAGAGAGAGAGAGAGATAAGGGAGAGAGATCTGGATCTTTAGTTTTCTTGCTTCTTCACTTTAAGAGGGTGGGGGTTTGAGTGAAGAAGAGTAAGGAAAGTTGAGAGAGAGAGAGAGAGAGATGGAGGGGGAGAAGAAGCCTGCAGTGTCTGATGTGGGAGCATGGGCTATGAACATTGTTAGTTCTGTTGGTATTATTATGGCTAACAAGCAACTCATGTCTTCTGGTGGCTATGGTTTCACCTTTGGTTAGTTCTATCCCTTCATTTTAACTTCAATTTAAGTCTTTGTCTTGCTTTTTAGTGTTTTTTGTTGCGGATCCCCATTAGTCTTGCTTTGCTTGATTGCTTAAATTGAGGTTTTGTTGGCCTTATGAAGCAGTTGTTAGAATTAGCTTCGGTTGGACTACTAGTATGTAACTGATTGTCATTGAATTATGATACATGTTTGCATATGCCATTTCATTATTCAAGTGGTTGTATATGAATGATTACACTCTCGTACTGCTTTGTACTTCTTGGGTATTGATGTTCATAATATAATTTGGTCGTATTGTGTTCTGCAATGAAGCAAGGTGCTGGTCTGCTATACTAATGTTTTTTGTTTACTCACACTGTTGCATCAACTTGGAGCCTTAGATCTGATTCTCTACTGCTCATCTCACTAGCGTGTTCCATATTTACTTGGCTTAAATACGATTCTCTACTGCTCATCTCACTAGCGTGTTCCATATCTACTTGACTTAAATACAGGTTCCAAATTTAAAACGGAGGATGAGTTTGAAATTCTGGCAAGTCAATTGCAGTTGCGATCCAGATCTGATTAATTGATGATAGTGTTAGAGGATTCCATCTTAGCATTGTTATTTTCTGCTTGGCTTTGTTGATTGGCTTGCCTATAGTGATTGGTTACTGCTTTAGTGTGTGCCAACTAATGTAGCATAAGTGTCCAACTTCAAATCATAATATTTTGTTTTTAAAGGAAGCAATAGCAATGTCTTGTTACACATCAAAGTCATGCTTATTGTTCTAATAATTATTCCCCTTCCATATGCGTTGAACTTTAAGTATGAGTGCTGGGCATCATCAGAATTCAACATTTCTATCTTACAATTTTATCCTTTATGGGGAGTATGTGATATGTAGATCACCCAAAAGTTCCACAAGTGTAACATTCAAGGCTGCATTTTTGGTTGGTTTGCCCCATTAGCTAATAAAGATTTGAGATGATGTTATGGTTAGTTGTCTACTTAGTGATTATGTTCTGTTCTCTTATGCTAGACATAATGAGGCAGTGTATCTACAAGTAAGACATGTTAAATTATGTGAGATTCTATGCTAGACCTTGGCATTGATGAGGCAAATTCTTTGGAGAGGATCAAGATATGTCTTATGTTTACAGAAATATTACATTACTGTGTAGCATTCTTATGTCGTATGCCAAACTGTTAATTTTCTATGTTCCCTCTTGTATCTTGTTGTAGGACCGTAGTAGTTTTTGATCCGACTTCTTATTTCTTATTTACTTTTTTTTGCAGCAACAACATTAACTGGGTGCCACTTTTTGGTAACTGCACTTGTTGGAGCTGTGTCAAATGCTTCAGGTCTCTCTGCCTCAAAACATGTTCCACTGTGGGAACTCCTCTGGTTTTCGATTGTTGCCAACATGTCTATCACCGGCATGAACTTCAGTCTTATGCTTAACTCTGTTGGATTTTACCAAGTATGGATTTACTAAAATAAGTTGGTTGTGTTTTTCCATCCATTATATATTTTATTTAGCTGAATCCATTTGATATATGTTGAATGCATAGAAATCAATAAAGTATTAACATCCTATTCTGGTTCCCACCCAAACCTGCTCAATTATTTTGATGCCAATGTTCGTTGTTTCTTTTTAAGTAAATTTGTTTTAGGAGCAGCATTTGTAGGCCCTAGTTTGTTTTATGTTTATTTAGGATCTGTTGCAACGTCAGTATATTTATTTTTCTTATATGTCTTGTGTGTGTGGGGGAGGGGGGTCTAAGGGTGAGATGGAGATGATGTTTATTGCAAAGGTTCATCTGGACATCTGGTTTGTGAAAGAAGCAATGCAAGAAAAATCTAAAGTACAATTGCTGAAAGGGCATGTGTTTGTGAACCTTTAAATGAGTGAGATACTCAATAGTGAATTTGTTACACTGACATTTATTATTGCTGAGGTAAGTAAACCGACAACATGGTACAATAGTAAAATTAAATGCATTAGAACATTGAATTGGTTGATTTGGACCTTGGTTAAATTATATTGCTACACTGTACTTAGGTAAACATAGTATTATTTTTAGGTTCTTATCGTTTTCATTGCGGATTTTCTTACAGTTTATTGGTTTTTTCTGAAAGTACCTACATAACGACAATGACTGTTTTTGGTGCAGATCTCAAAACTTAGCATGATACCTGTGGTCTGCATTATGGAATGGATTCTTCACAATAAGAGTTACAGAAGGGAGGTCAAACTGGCAGTTGTTGTTGTGGTTATAGGTGTGGGCGTCTGCACAGTAACCGATGTCAAAGTGAATGCTAAAGGTTTTATATGTGCTTGTGTAGCAGTTCTGTCAACATCATTGCAACAAATTGTAAGTACATTACCCTCTCTATATGTATCTATATTGCTATCTAGTCATATAATTGAACCATGTATGCTCATGTTTATTGTTTGCTTGTATTAGTAAATAGTAACTAATGCTTGTCATGAATGCAAATTAAATTGCATTTATAAATGTCACAAGACAAACAAAAGTAAACTAGAAGTGGCAAGTGGGATCAGAACCGAGGTTTAGAACATAAGATACCCAAGTTAAACCTATAACCAGAGGGTGTTTAGAAGCTCCCTCACATAGGTGAGAATAGTATGCGGGTAAACTTTTTGTTTTAAAAAATGAAAATTTTTGGTGTTCATATGTTTGTAGGGATTTATCCTTACTGAGGTTGAGGTTATTAAGCTTGAAATTCTAAAATCACACGAAGGCCATGTAATAAGGGCTGGTGTAGTTCTGAACTTGAGATATTTTTGTAGTCAGCTTTGACTTGTTGCGTGATCAACTTCCAGTCATCATATATTTAGCTCCATAATGTTATTGAGGGAATTCTCGACTCAATTTGAAGTGTTTTTTCATCTACTTCTTATTTATTCAAATACTTTTGTAGTCAGCTTTGACTTGTTGCGTGATCAACTTCCAGTCATCATAGATTTAGCTCCATAATGTTATTGAGGGAATTCTCGACTCAATTTGAAGTGTTTTTTCATCTACTTCTTATTTATTCAAATACTTTAAGAGAGTCTCTATCAAGCCCCCTTACAGTTGACCCGGAAAACAGCTGCTGGTAAGCGTTCAGCACTTTGGTTATATTTCAAGTTAGGTTCTCTTTTGATTGAAATTTATGGGGTCAAGACATCATGCTTCTCAACAGCACAAGCGCATTCCAGTTGAGTATCGTCATTAGAAAGTGATTTGTTCTCCGAGATCCAAATCTTGAACAGTTTACATACCTGGATTAATTATGCATAGTATCTCAGTACCAGGTGGCTTTGTATACTAATACTATACTCCAAAGTCCAAAGTAGCCATTGCAGACAAAAAGGCATCAACTTGCATAAATTTGGAATATCAGTTGACGTTACAAAAGGTCTCAAAGTCAAAACACTTTATTTACTGAGCTAAATTATTGATTGCATTGTTTCGTATATATGTCTATCAACTACAAACTGACTACTGACTATTGCAATATAATGTAATCCCGTCGTGTATTCTTCGAATTGGCTCCCCCATCTATGAGAATCAGAGACCCAAAGTTCACCTTAAACTAAAAGATTTTGTTATAGTTGTTTCTTGTGGCCTGTGGGGATGTGACGAACTAGAAACGTAGAAGGATATTAAGGCACACGTTTGCATGTGAAGACAAATTCTTAAGTCACATTTCAGGATAAGAATGATGGCTATTAATAATAAGCCGTGGAATTATATTTTAGAGAAAATGTGATATATGTGCCAAAAAAATTTAGGAATCTTGTGAAATGCCTTCTGACCGTCTGACTACCAATTATTATGAGTACTATATGTATTATGTAGTATATGGTAGTTAACTCGAGAACATGACTCGTACAGATCTAAATTTCTGATTCAACAATATTTTCATGATGCAGTCCATAGGTTCTCTACAGAAGAAGTACTCAATTGGATCATTTGAATTGTTAAGCAAGACAGCTCCAATCCAGGCCATCTCTCTCTTAATTTTTGGCCCCTTTGTGGACTACTCTCTCAGTGGAAATTCTATACTGAAATACTCCATGTCTTATGGCTTTGTTGTAAGTGTTCATCTTCATTATATATGCCCCCGACAACGTATTTAACTGTTTCTACTGAGTTATCTTGATGTGGGGGATTGATTTCACGAACCTTTTGTGCAGCTATTTCTACTTCTTTCATGCTCCCTAGCAGTCTTCTGCAATGTAAGCCAGTATCTCTGCATCGGACGCTTTTCTGCAGTCTCTTTTCAGGTTTTAGGTCACATGAAAACAGTTTGTGTCCTGACTTTGGGTTGGGTTCTATTTGATTCGGCGCTGACATTCAAGAATATCATGGGGATGGTGATCGCCATTGCTGGTATGATTATATATAGTTGGGCAGTTGAGCTTGACAAGCAGGCCAATGCAAAGATTTTGTCCCATGTAAAACACAGTTTGACAGAAGAGGAGTTTAGACTATTGAAGGAAGGAGTGGATCACACACCTTTAAAGGATATTGATGTAGAAGATCCAAAGGTGTAAATTTGAGTTCATACCGGCAGTCGGAGACGTGCCCTTTGTGTCATATTTATCCATCTATATGTAGTTTTGCCCCCATTGTATCTCACATACCTCACCTCATCTTAAACATAGAAATACGTTACTTGTTCAACACCAGTTCTTTATTTGTTTAATTTATATTGTTAATTCGAAAGAACAGTTCTTCTATTGCGGATTTTGGCAAGATGTATGTAGCTTTAATATTTAATTTTGATTCTAGTCTATTTATATTTCTATTTTCCGTCGATAAGACTTGTAAATAAAACAATCTGTATATTTTGTGTGATAATTTTAGCAACATTGTTATAGCCCATTTTTGGGTGGTACAGCATTAGTGTCAAAGATTTATTCTCAATAATAATTGAGGCCTTACACATGGGATGAGTTTGAAGGAGATTAAAAACCTAAGTGGTACAGGCTGGATTGGTGCTGCAGAAAACCTTTAAAAATGACCGATTCCTCTCAATTTAAAGATGGATTACCATTGATCAAAGAAGATGCGATTCTTAAATACTAATTAATATTCCACAAAGCAGAGCAAGTACTGAAGGTAGGGGTGTAGTTTGAACTTTAAGCCAACTGAGCTTGAGCTCGACTCAATAAAATGGTTTAGAGCTCGATTTGGAACTCCGTTTCGATTACTTAACAAAATATGAATGTTATTGCCAAAAAGTTCTTGAAGTATCAGACTTAACTTATGTATCCTCGTCCTCGTTAATAAAGCAATTGGAAGGCTCATTATACACTTGTGAGATATACAAAAAAGAATTCCCAAAATCGGAAATATCAAGAAACTACACAGATAACCAATATAGTGAGGTGATTCGGAGGAGGTTGCACTAACTATTGGTCAACCCCAAAAGACACAAAAAAACTAGTCTCTCTACATCAATTAACATATGATCACATTGATGAGATCAATGACATGCATTGCTAGCTTTAGAGAATTTAGAAATGAGATCAGGAAGATCCATGTAATGTGCACTAGGATTCCTTCCATCCAGTTGCTGAAGAAGGTATCGAAAAAGATGGATGTCACAAGCTATTCTTAGGGCACCTTCATATGAATATCCATACTCTTCTCTTGTGAGACTGAGCAACTTGTCCACCAGTGGATGGTTCAAATAATGAGCTTCCATTTCCACCACCGTCTCCTCGCTCTTAGCCTTCCCCACTACTACACGAATTCGTCCTTCTGGCATTGATGACTCCTCAGATGGAAAGATTGAGCTCCTCTTCCCACACTTTAGAAGCTTTTTCACCACTCTAAAACCACCATCCATTCTTCTTGCTGACGAATATGTACTGCTAAACAGGTCTTCTCGGGTTTGCTCTGTGTATGCACGTACAGATCTTTAAAACTTTGGAGCACTGTTCTGTTGAGGGAATATACGATGACTGATGGATTCAAAGGTGTATATGAATACCTATTTATATACCACTAGAAGTATGGACAAAACAATATAAATGATTGAGTTTATATAATCTTCAAGTGACAAAGAAATGAATTAAAATAGTAAGAAGGACTTTTTCAAGGGAAGAACCGATCGAGTACAACTACAGAGGAATGAGTGTGGATTCTATATTAAACAAGGGATAGCTGTTGTCTTGGTGTAAAGTGTGGCCAGCTATAAGAAACACGTAGTATGGACGAGGATTATACATGGAGATGGTGCAATTATTAGTATCACAGTTAAATAATCTGTTGTCATGGAAGAATCAAATTATTCCAGGTTCATAGAAATAAGCAACTTACAATTTATGCAATAAACTAAACACAGACTGAAGTCGTGACGTTAGTTCTCTGATCACAACATTCTAAACAATACTGGGAGGCGTTAGTATATTAATGGTCATTATCTTCATGTGAAATCTGCGTCTCATAATTAATTTAAATATTTTTAATGCTGATCAGAAGTTAATCATTGTTGTAGTTGTTTAGTGCACTGTACAGAAGAGGTACCAGCAATGTTAACCAAATGTAAAATACATCTATAATGATCACTTGACAAAGTTTTAAAATATAAAATATTATCGTTTGGTGTTCAACACAGTTCCAATTATTGGGTAAATGATCTGTTTCATCACTGTACAATACCGAAAGTTTCAGTTGGGTTACCAATCCAAAAAAATTTTCAAACACATAACTGTACAATAAAAATATTTCAAACGGGTTATTGTACATTGAAAAAATTTCACGACCTTTAAAGTTTGACGGAAAACGTTAAACTGAAAATTAACTTTCAATTAGGTCACTAAGCGTTAAAAAAAAATTAAAATTTCAGAAAATTTTTAAGAATTTAAGAAAAAAATACATAAAACTTTCTATTATATGAATTTAAGTAAAGATTAAGTAAAAAAAAGCAGAAAATTTTCGTAAAAAAATTTTAATTTTTTAATTCGAAAAATTTGAAATTTTTTTATTCAAAAAAAATTTATACACATATCTTAAAAATATTCGAAAAAATTTATACACATATCTTGAAATTATTTGAATTTTTTCAAGTCGAACAAATTTATACGCATTAAACTGAATGAATATCTTCATTTTTAAATTCGAAAAAAATTCATTCGAATGAGAATGTTCATTTTTTAATTAAATTCTAATCATCCGAAAAAAAAATAAAAATTCACTATTGATTGTAAAAAACGTGATATCTTAAAATATTTGTTCGCATGTATCTATTTATACGCATATAAATTGAATGGGTATGTTCATTTTTAAATTTAATTAAATTCTAATCATTTCAAAATATTTAAAAAATTTTGTATCAAACAAGTTGTTTGATTTTGTTTAGCAATCAAACAAGTTGTTCGAAAAATTCAAAAAAAAAAAAATTACCAAATTTTTCTGAATTTTTAAGAAATTTTTTCATTATAAGTAATTTAAATTTAAGAAAAAAAATTCATATAAGAAAAAAAATGAATTTAAAAATTTCTTATAAGATTTTTTATTCAGAAAAAATATGATTTTTTCTTAAATTTTTACGAAATTTAAAATTTTGAAATTAATTTAAGAAATTTTTCTGAATGTTTACTTATATGAATTTAAGTAAAAAAATTTAAGAAAAATTAGAAAAAGTTTCAATTTCAGTTGGAGTGACCTGTTTGAAAATTTTTTATTGTACAGTGATGTAACTAAAAATTTTATTGCGCCACGTCATCCCGCCACGTCACCTTTCCGTTAGTCAACTTAACGGCAGTAACGACAGTGACCTGTTTGAAATATTTTTATTGTACAGTGATGTGGTTGAAAACTTTTTTTGGGCTGGTAACTCAACTGAAAGTTTTGCTATTGTACAGTGATGAAACATATCATTTACCCCTAGATTATTTTATTTTTCTTGTGAATTCGAAATAACAGTTCTTTGGTGGATCTGCGAGATGTATGTAGCTCAACTGCTCAAGTAATCAGTTTTGGTTATTGATTTTCGTATATTTCCATTTTTCTGTGACAAGACTTGTTGAAACCATACATTCTGTTTGCTAATCTTTGTAGCACTGTTAAAGCCCATTCTTGGCTGGCACTACATCAGTGAGAAAGAAATATATTCTCAACAATTGGGGTCTGGCACATGGTTAAGAGTTTGCAGGAGATCACATAGACCAAAGTTCTTTAATAGGAACACTAATACAGGTTGGATCAATGAGTGCTGCAGAAAATCTTATATGCTACTCCCTCTGTCCCTTTATTTTTTTCTCATTTGGTTTGTCGGCCCTGTTCATAACATGAGACAAATTGCTAATTTACGTCTAATCTATAAGACCAAATATAGTCATGAGTGATCTTTTTGGATTTGTATTTATGAGTACTTTAATACAGTGAAGTTTTTATATTTAAAACTAATACGAAATTAAAGATATTAACGATCAAAAGTGTGCGTTGGCAAACGTGTCCGGCCGAAATGGGAAGAGTTTTAAGGGACAGAGGGAGTACAATTTAGAGATAACGTCAATATTTGCATCTGTTTCTTAAATTGTACTGTAGTCTCGAAAGTCCGCAAATATCATATTTTGAGAAATTACTTGTCAATATTGCATTGTGTCATGCCAAGCATTTGTAAGATTTACAACAAAATTCTAAGAGACAAAAAGAAAAAAGAAAGGAACTCATGGTGAGATGTAATGTAGAGGACGCACTTAAAATTGGTCAACCTCCACAGATGTACGTACATATGTAAATAGCTAATTCTTCTTGGTATAATTTGTATGATCATATTGATGAGATCAATGACGACTTCCATAGCTAGCTTTAGAGAATTTAGAAATGAGATCAGGAAGATCCATGTAATGTGCACTAGGATTTCTTCCATCAAGTTGCTCAAGAAGGTATCGGAAAAGATGGATGTCACAAGCTATTCTCAGGGCTCCTTCATAAGAATATCCGTACTCTTCTCTTGTGAGACTAAGCAACCTCTCCAGCAGTGGATGGTTCAAATAGTGAGTTTCTATCTCCACCACCTCCTCGTCGCTCTGAGCCTTCCCCACCACTACACGAATCCGTCCTTGTGGAACTGATGACTGCACCTCGGAAGGAAAGATTAAGCTCTTCTTCCCACAATTTAGAAGCTTTCTCAGCAATGCAAAACCGCGACCCATTAATTTTGCTCTGTCTTTTTGCCCACAAAGTGCTGCTATATTGTAGATTTAGCTTTGGTAGATTCCAATTTGTGGCAATGTATATGTATGGTTTACAATGGATGAATCTATGGATTTCGAAAACTCCGAGTAGTGTTATGACGTTGAGAGAATATCGAAGAATAGCTGATAATTCAGAAGGTACATGCATGATGCATCCTTATATATAGTTGTACCCGAAGTACATACGAAGAGCAATAGAAATGATTCGATGTATAGTGATATAATAATGAGTAAATATATAGAAAGGAAGACTTCATCAAATGAAAAGAGTGGCCAGCTATATGAAGCGCGTAGTACGGAAAGAACAGTGTGGTTGCTGCAATTATTTGTTTCACAGTAACCCATAACTCCATAAGATGGCTGAAGAGAGAGCTAGATCACTCTTGTCATCACTGCTGCGGTGGGATATCGAATTCTTCCAAATTATTCCAATTAGCAGTTTTTAATGGCTAAAGTCAGGCTCTAATTTATCTATCGATCATAAGACTTAACAGTATTATACAAATCCGGATTTAGTTATGGCATAAACTTATTGTCATGTATATATGCATGTGGAGTCAGCGTCTTATAATAATAAAAAAAGATTATAGCAAATTTGTTCCAGGAACTCAGGCCTGGATTGTTAATCAATCTGTTACTCCATCTTGTTTTGAATAGAGTTAATTGCATGTTGCATCGCCTAGGAATGAGAGATAATGAGATGCAGAAGTTTAATAGCCCAACTTCAGAACTTGATGGAAACGGGAATATGAGATGGAAAACATATCCGGGGATGCAAAGTATACCATAATTGATGTCAATATCTCCCATTTGTAGGGGATGCAACATGCGATTTACTACTATTTTATATATCAGAAAGAGTTACTTTCAAAAAAAAAAAATATATCAGAAAGAGTTTAGCCGGTTATGCAATAAGACAGACATAAAGATAGTTATTATTATTATTATTATTATTATTATTTTTTACGGTGAATCATTGACAGTTTTACATAGAGAAAAAAGTGTAAAATTCTATGAAATGAACATACTAATCATTCTTGATGTATCAGTTCATTAACACAAAATGATGCACACTCTCCCGTCTTTAACTGAACTTGCAGTTGTGTGATGTCGATACAAAGTTCAACAGAGGAAATGAATAAAAATATAAAGAATGACTTTTTCAAGGGATGAACAAGTAGAAATACAGAGGAATTATTAAGGTATGAAGGAAGGTGTTGGCATGGTGCAAAGAGTGGCCAGCTATAAAGAAACACGTAGTATGGACGAGGATTATACATGGAGATGGTGCAATTATTAGTATCACAGTTAAGTAATCTGTTGTCACTGCTGCGGCGGAAGATTCAAATTATTCCAAGTTATTAGAAATAAGCAACTAATAATAATTTATGCTATAAGTTAAACATAGTCTCAAGTTCTGATGTTAGTTCTAGTTCTTTAAACATAACCGTACTGTTATATTGTTAATTCATGGTCAATTGATCGTGTGTACTCATGTGAAATCTGCAAACCATGATCATATTGTCGAATCTTTAATGATGAGAAGTTAATCATTGTTAGTTGTTTAGTGCAATGGATCAAAGAGGTATGTGAACCAAATGTAAACTACATTCCACTAGCCAATATTATTTCACAAATTATTAAAAATAGAACATTATTATCACTTACTAATCAAAACCAGTTCCTAAATTGTTTCACTGTTCTGGTAAATTCAAAAGGAAAGCTAGCTCTTTGGTGGATTCTGCAGCTTGTATGTAGCTGAAGTATTTAGCTTTGGTTTTAGATTTGCATATATTTCCATTCTCCTGTAATAAGACTTGTTATATAAAACCAGTTTTGCACATAATTCATAGTTTGCAGGAGATTTTAAGAAAATTGGCGGCTTAACTACAAACATTGATACATGCTGGATCCATAAGTGGATGATTGCTGCTGCAAACCTTATAATTGACAATTTAGAGATAATCATTGAATCATCTTCTTGGAAAATAATTCATATTTTACAAAGTACACAAGTGCCATACATAATGTGCAGCATAAACTTAGCAGTACGATGGATTTTGTTCAAGATTGCATTGTTATTCACCTATTGATTAGTGCAACATGCCAAAAACTTGTAAGGTTTAAAGAATTATATGTTTATAACAGAAGAAAGTAAGGAACTAAATTAGTGACATATATATAATGTAGAGGTTGCACTTAATATTGGTCAACCCGAACAGATGTACATATATGAACTAACTAGCTAAGTCTTGTTTGTATAATTTGTATGATCATGTTGATGAGACATAGCTTCCGTAGCTAGACTTAGAGAAATTGGAAATGAGATCAGGAAGATCCATGTAATGTGCACTAGGATTTCTTTCATCAAGTTGCTGAAGAAGGTATCGAAAAAGATGGATGTCACAAGCTATTCTTAGGGCACCTTCATATGAATATCCATACTCCTCTCTTGTGAGACTAAGCAACTTCTCCATCAGTGGATGGTTCAAATAATGAGCTTCCATCTCCACCACAGCTTCATTGCTCTGAGCCTTCCCCACCACTACACGAATCTGTCCTTCTGGGACTAATGACTGCACATCGGATGGAAAGATTAAGCTCTTCTTCCCACACATTAGAAGCTTTCTCAGCACTGCAAAACCGCGACCCATTTATTCCTGCTCTGTCTTCTTGCCCACAAAGTTCTCCTATATAGTAGATTTAGCTTCGCTAGCTTTCGAGTTTTTGCAATATATCATATAGATTTTCAAAACTTGTAGTAGTGTTAATGTGTTATGTTGAGAGAATATATGATAGCCGATGGCATGCATCCATATATATATATATAGCTGTACCCGAAGTACCTAGGAAGAAAACGATAGAAGTGATTCGATGTAAAGTGATTTAAAAATGAATAAGAATAGAAAGGAAGACTTGTTCAAATGAAATTATGAAGAGAGTGGCCAGCTATATGAAGCGCGTAGTACGGAAGGAGCATTGTAGGGATGCTGCAATTATTAGTGTCAGAGTAACCCATGACATGGCTCAAGAGAGCTCTATCACGGTTGTCACTGCTGCGGTGGGAAATCAAAATATTCCAAATTAATTTTATAAGCATTTTTTAATTTATGCAATAAACTAAGAACACATTAAAGTCAAGAAATTAATTCTTTGAGTGTAAAAGTATTACACAATATGGAGATTTAGTTATGTCAGAAATTGATTATCATTATCATGTGTGATGCGTGTGGAGTCTATAAAGAGTTGAGTTGGATTAGTGGTTAAGGTGACCAAATTAAGTTCAACTCCCTATCAGTTATGGTAGGAGTCATTTCCTGAAAACAGTCAATCTACGTACATCTTACACTTCTCAGACCAGGACATAACGAGTATGTGTACGTCCTTTTTCCATGTGTAGTCTGAGTCTCGTAAAATGAAATTTTAAAATCCTTCATGATGAGAACTTGGTCAATGTTAATTGTTCGGTGCAATGCACACAAGAAGTAGCAGTAATGTGAACAAAATTGAACATGCATTACACTTTTCATTAAGTCACAAAGTTTTCAAACATTCAGGCTTCAGCTCGTTACCTTAGAACGACAACCATATAGAAAAATACAGGCCAGTCATTCTGTGAAGTTGTAGCTTATCTCCCAGAAATTCAACTGTTCCACGAAGTCTCTTCAGATTGTTATGTTTTTTCTTAATCCGTGACCGTGAGCTTGTTTTTTAGATTGAGAAAAGTTTAAAAGAAATCCTTAAGTTTTGTCATGAGACTTTAAGATGGTAATTTTTTGTGATCCACTGACAGTTTTGTATAGAAATAGAACATTCAAAAATTGAAGTTATCATTCATTCTCAGTGTATCAGTACATAATGTCATGATCCAAAGTGTATGTGTATTTATCGAATGCACCCAACTTGCTCCAGAAATTAACAATGAACTAATTATAAGTATATACAACTGATGTTTGATGAATATGATCGTGTTTATCATGTGCTGAGGAAGCTTAATAGTTGATAGCAACATGCTCTTACATCTACATAACTTTATAACATCATTCAAATTTCCCTCTATAGAACTTCTGTACAGATAGATGTAAGATAGCTGAATTGATGTTCTCTGTGTTAGGATGCTGCAAATGATGCCCATTTGGTCATTAGGGGAATGCAGAATCGATGTTTTTAAAATGGAACAAGCTAATGAGATTATTAATTGAAAGTGGCAGTAGTCAAAGGAATGGAAGTGGATACCAAATTTTTTAGTTAATGAGGCAAAACTGGCATTAAATGATTCTGCTGATCATTTAGTTGAATATGATAATAGAGAAATAGGACTTCTTGGTAAGAAGAAATAAGTGTTGACAATGGTAGTGGGAAGATATACAGAATTCACAGAGAATGAGTTTAACAGTAATCAAGTTAGATAAGATTTTACGGATGCAGTTCCTAGCTCTCAGGAGGGCCAGTCAATAATATTATGCAATTTGTGTTGTCACCAATGGCGATGCAAAATGATGCATCATCTGAAGAACAGTAAAACTGTAAAGGCTTGCCATGCCTCTGTTGATAAAGCAAAGCATGTATGAAGAAGTTGACAGGCTCAAAACTTGAAAGACTCTCGTAAAATTTATATTGAGAACTAGGGTACATAAAGTGATGCATGCTAAGACTGGGAAAATATAATAGAAGGTTTGCAAAAGTCTAAAATAGGACATATCAAGAATTTCTTCTAGGCTAGTTCTGCTTCATTGTGTGATTTTACATGGTGAAGTATTCTCAGCTCAGCAGAACAGCTCATTTGAAAAAGCATGATAGTTCTCAATAAAGTTTTCTTCTGTGAATCGATGAGCAGAGTGTTGTATTGAGTTTAGATCTCTGCCCAATAAGGGTTACTAATTTGTATTCTCAACAATTTACGCCTTGCACATGATAAGAGTTTGCAGGATTAGTTTCAACTGTTTCAAGTGCTTTACTAGAAACACTGATACAGGCTGAAAGGGTGCTGCAGAAAAACTTGTACTGCACAATTTAGTAATAGCATCATGCTTTATATATTTGCATAAATATTAAGATTCAGCAAAGTACACGAGTATCATGTAATAAAAAGTTTGCAGTAGGATACATGTATTCGACATTTGGCTAGTATAATATGTCAAACACTTGAAAGATTTACAAAAGAATTTCCAAAAGTATAGTAAGAAAGGAACTAAAATGGTGACATGTAAGTTAGAGGTTGCGGTTAATATTGGCCAACCCCAAAAGATGTGCATTCATGAATAGCTAACTCTTCTTAATTTGTATAATTAGTAACATGTGATCAAGTAATTGATTGGATCATATCAATGGCATCTGCCATGGCTAGACTTGGAGAAGTTGGCAATGAGATCAGGAAGATCCATGTAGTGTGCATTAGGATTTCTTCCATCCAGCTGCTGAAGAAGGTATTGGAAAATATTAATGTCACAAGCTATTCTGAGGAATCCTTCATAAGAATATCCGTACTCTTCTCTTGTGAGACTAAGCAAATTTTCCATAAGTGGATGGTTCAAGTAATGAGCTTCTATCTCCACGTACCAGCACCTCCTCGCCCTTGCCTTCCCCACCATTACACGAATCCGTCCATCTGGCACTGTTGACTCCTCGGATGTAAAGATAAAGTTTCCTTTCCCACACACTAGAAACTTTCTCACCACTGTTGCAAATTACCACCACCCATATTTCGTGCTCACAGCAAAACTAATATTGCTTATGCTATATGGCTGATTCAAGTGAAATAAGCAAGGAAGGTGGGCAGCTATAAGAACCGCGTACGTAGTGCACAAGGAAAATTATGGAGATGGTGCGATTATTATATATTGTCAGAGTTAGATCATTGTTGTCAGTGCTAGCTGCGGTGGAAGAATCAAATTATTCCAAGTTAATTATACATGAACGAACAGACTCAAGTCAAGACATTAATTCTTTCATCATCACAGTATGGATTTATAATATAGGGATCTATTTTCGGGTATGTCGTAAGCTTATATAGATATGCATATATACATGTGAAGTCTGCGCTTCTGAATTGCATATATATTGTTAAATCCTTAACGATGAACAAAAGATAGATATACTGTTGAAAATACATTACACTACTCGAACATAATTAATTTACAAACTTTTCAAACATTCCGCTTGTTATTTAGAAGAAAAGTATTATAGAAATATAGTTAACTTTCTTGGTGCACAATTCGAATTGACAAATTAAAGACTGAACAAGCATTACCGTACGTGTTCCTTAAGTTTTGTAAAACTAAGACTAACTGTGTGTGTAAGTATGTGTGCAGAGTTGCAGAAGAAAGAAGAAGATGAACTGTGTAAATTGTATTCAGATTCGTAACCAGAAATGTACAAGAACAAGTGTTTAAATACAAGCCATATGGGCGGGAAAAGTTGTTACTTCTAACTAACTAATCATTCTTTACAGATAATAAGAAAATGCAGAGTAATATCCAGCTGGCTGATCATCCTTGCTGGCAGTGATCATGTTATATGTCCAACACCCCCCCTCAAGTTGGAAGGGGGAGAAGCCATTCCCAACTTGGAAACAATGCTATGATGAAGTAAACCAGTGAGAGGCTTTGTAAGAACATCCGCCAGTTGACTTGTAGTAGGAACATAGGATAGAGAAATGAGTCCAGATAACAACTTTGTACGAACAAAATGACAGTCAAGATCAATGTGTTTTGTTCGTTCATGGAAGACAGGGTTTCTGGCAATGTAGATAGCAGCTTGATTGTCACATTTAACAGGAACAGGAAGAATGTTAGGAACTTCAAACTCAGTCAAAAGACGAGATAACCAAGCTAACTCAGCTGTAATACGACGAAGGGATCTATATTCTGCTTCAGCTGAAGACAGAGATACTGTATGCTGTTTCTTGGACTTCCATGAAATTAAAGAACCACCAAGAAGAACAGCATATCCACTAACAGACTTACGAGTATGAGAACAGGCTGCCCAGTCAGCATCACAAAAAGCTTCAAGGGTAAAGGATGATGTAGAATTAAAGAGTAAACCATGAGAAGGATTAGTTTTAAGGTAACGAAGGACATGAATTGCAGCATCCCAATGAGGAACACAAGGACTGGACATGAACTGACTTAAGTGTTGAACAGCGAATGAGAGATCAGGACGAGTGTTAGTTAAAAAATTTAACTTTCCCACAAGTTTACGATATTGAGATGGATCAGAATATAAAGGACCTGAATCTGGTTGAAGTTTGATATTAATATCAAGTGGACTGACAACAGAAGTAAGGTTTGAACAATCAAATTCTGAGAGTAAATCATTTGTGAATTTATGTTGAGACAAGACAACCCCATTTGGTACAGATTGTAACTCTAATCCCAGAAAATAAGAAGGAACACCCAGATCCTTTATTTTGAAAGTAGAATCTAGAAAACTTTTAACACTAGATATCTCAGCATCATCATTGCCAACAATGAGAATATCATCAACATAAATGGCAAGATAGATAACAGAAGAGCCAAATTTCTTGTATAGTAAAGAACTATCATTCTGAGAAGCACAGTATCCCATGGAAAATAAAGCAGTTGTGAGCTTTTCAAACCAGTTTCGAGAAGCTTGTCTTAGGCCATACAAGGACTTGAGCAGTTTGCACACTAAATGAGGATTAGAAACTGTAAGACCAGGTGGGATTTTCATATAAACATCCTCATGGAGATCACCATGGAGGAATGCATTATTGACATCCAATTGGGACATTCTCCAACCCTTTTTAACAGCAACAGCAATAAGACTACGAATTGTTGTCATTTTCACTACTGGTGAAAATGTTTCTGTATAGTCAATACCTGCCTTTTGAGTGAAACCCTTAACAACTAAACGAGCTTTATAACGCTCAATACTGCCATCTGAATGATATTTAACCCTAAAAACCCATTTGCAACTGATTGCTTTCTTACCAGGTGGTAATGGAACAAGGGACCAGGTGTTGTTAGCTTCTAAAGCAGAGAACTCATTAGCTATAGCCTGTTGCCATTCAGGATACTGAGATGCCTCTTCATAGCTAGTTGGTTCAGATGGTGGAAGTGAGATTGATGTGTTAACAGTGCAACATATAGACTGTGTAGGAATTTGAGTAGAATATGGCACACATAAAGAAGTAAGAGTGTGATCACAAACAGTTAAATTGCAATTTGATGTATAAGGATGAACAAAATCAGTAAGATAGGAAGGTAATTTGGATGTTCTGGTTGATTTTCTTGAAGGTAATGGAGGTGGTAAAATAATTGGAGAAGGCTGATTATTACTGGTGTCATTGAATTTGTCAGTATCAACAATACTAATATCAGAAGTACTACTAGTTGGAGAACTAGTATCAGAAGTACTAGTATCATGAAAAGCATCAGTACTAGTATCATTACTGTCATTACTAGTATCAGTACTATTATGAATAGATTGTGGTATAGGGTCCATGTCTGGTATTGTTTCTGGAATAAAGCAAGAAGTGCTAGATTTAACAAAAGGAAAAATCTGCTCATGAAAGTGAACATCTCTTGAAAACTGAATTTTGTAAGTGGATAGGTTAAGTACCTTATATGCCTTTTTGCCAAAGGGATAACCAAGAAAAACACAAGCATCAGCTCTGGGAGAAAACTTATTTCGAAATTGTGTCAAAGTAGATACATAGCATAAACAGCCGAATGGTTTGAGATTAGAATAAGTTGGCTTACAATCAAACAGAAGCTCATAAGGAGATTTTCCTTTTAAAAGTTTTGAAGGAAATCTGTTAATGAGGTGTGTAGCTGTGAGAACACACTCACCCCAAAATGGTAATGGTAGATTGGATTGAAACAGTAAGGCTCTTGAGGTTTCAAGAATATGTTTGTGTTTTCTTTCTACCACCCCATTTTGTTGGGGTGTGTAAACGCAAGATGTCTGATGAGAAATACCTTGTGACATGAGAAATGCAGTAGCAGTAGTTGAAGAACCAAGTTCTAAAGCATTATCAGTTCTGATGGTTTGGACTTGACAATTGAATTGTGTTTTGACCATGATGATGAAATATTTGATAAAATCAAATGCACTGCTTTTATTACTTAACAGATGTGTCCATGTACTTCTAGTGAAATCATCAACAATGGTGAGAAAGTATTTGTACTTATTATAAGTAGGAACAGAATATGGTCCCCATAGATCAATGTGTATGAGTTGAAATTTACTAGTAGAGTGAATAGTACTATGTGGAAAAGGAAGTTTGTGTTGTCTTGCCTTAGCACAAACATCACAAGATGACAAAAGATTGACAGAATCAGAATCAAACTTACAAAGAGATAATGTTTTGAGTTTTGATACAGGTAAATGACCTAATCTTGAATGCCATAAAAGACTAGTTTTAATACAAGTAGTATTATGAACATTCAAACTAGAACAATCAGCTGAGGAGACAAAAGCTGGTAAAGAAACATTTGCAGAAACAGATGCATCTGGTGAAAGAAGATATAGGCCTTGACAGTGTTTACCAAGAACCAGAGGCTTCTTCTGAGAAGACCCCTGCAAATAACAAGTGTCAGAAGAAAAACTGACCATACAGTTAAGCTGTTGAGTCAATTTTGGAATGGAAATCAAGTTATATTTGAACATAGGTACATAAAGAACATCCTTCAAGATAATGTCATTTGATATATGGACTTGTCCTATAGCAGTGACTTCTAGAACATGACCATTTGGAAGAGAAATAGTCAAAGTTTTGTGAATAGGACTCAAAGAAGAGAAAACAGATTTGTCAAAACACATGTGATCACTAGCACCACTATCAATTATCCAAGCACATTTGTTAACATCAGAAAAACATGCTATGTGAGAACAAACAGAAAAAGTACCTGCAAAATTTGCAGAGGAAGGAATGTCTGATTGTTGAGCTGATTTAAGCATGTTCATGAGTTGAGAACATATCTCAGGAGTGAGAGAAACAGAGGGAGAAATTTGTTTGTCATCAGAAGTGACTGAAGAGCTATCAACCTGAGCAGCAAATTTCTTGTTTCTGGTGAATTTAAAATCAGGAGGAAATCCATGGAGTTTGTAACACTTGTCAATGAGATGTCCCGGCTTCTTACAGTAATTGCAGTGAAGAGAGCTCTTTCTTGTATCATTAGCAGTAGTTTTGATCTTGTTGAATTGAGGCCTTGAAGAATTTGCATTCAAAGATGCTGAATCAGCCAAGAAAGGACTTGTAGAGTGTATTTCTCTTTGTGCCTCTTCTTGCAACAGCAGGCTGTAGACATGTCCTATGGTAGGCAACGGAGATTTCATAAGAATGTTGCCTCTGATCATGTGATAGGAATCATTTAGTCCCATTAAGAATTGGATAACTCTTTGATCTTGATGAAATTGAGTAGTTTTCTGTGAAGCACCACAAGTACAGCCACAAGTGCAAATAGGTGCTAAACAAAGAGATTCAATATCATCCCATAACATCTTGATCTTTGTGAAGTAAGTAGAGATACTCTGATTGCCTTGAGAAACTTCAGATAATTCTTTGTGTAAACCAAAGAGTTGAGCACCATTTGAGACTCCATATCGTTCTTCAAGCTCTAACCACATTTGATGAGCAGTAGTCGAATAGATGACACTACGACCAATGTTCTTTGACAAAGCACCAAGTATCCAAGAAATGACCATATCATTGCAACGAGACCAGCTTTTATAGGAAGATGATGAAGACAATGGCTTAGGCAAAGTACCATCAACGAAACACAATTTGTTTCTAGCAGAGAGTGCAATCAGCATAGATCGCTTCCAATTTCCAAAACCAGTACCATCAAAAGGTTCATTTACTAGCTTCATACCAGGACTATCCGAAGATTGCAAGTGTAAGGGATTATCAAGATTGTTTGATGATGAATTATTAGATAGAGTTCGACACAAGTCGAAAAGTGACTGAGTATCTTGCATTTCAGCAGAATCTTGAGTTTGATTATCAGTATGAGTAGTCATGATAGGCTAAATTGAAAGAGGACTTTTCACAAACACAACATGTGCAATATGAGAAAATAAGAGATTTGTGAATTAAGACTAATATACGCAACCGCAAGTATACGTACAACAAAGAATAGTCTCAAAACAAATGAAATCGTATACAGGTTGAAGAATCTTAAAGAAATCAAGATCAAATCTTAAAGAAAATGAGGTAAAATTGATCAGTAAACTAATGAAGATCAAGAAAGAGATATGATGCAATGTAGAGATCAAACCGAAACTGTAGCAAGAGAGAGATCAACGTATCAACGAGAGAGAGAGAGAGATTTCTGCGAGAGAGACGACGACGTTGTAGCGAGTAGAATGCGGAAAGATTACTACGTCACCATTGATGAAAATCTTGAGCAATAACCTGCTCTGATACCATGTAAAACTAAGACTAACTGTGTGTGTAAGTATGTGTGCAGAGTTGCAGAAGAAAGAAGAAGATGAACTGTGTAAATTGTATTCAGATTCGTAACCAGAAATGTACAAGAACAAGTGTTTAAATACAAGCCATATGGGCGGGAAAAGTTGTTACTTCTAACTAACTAATCATTCTTTACAGATAATAAGAAAATGCAGAGTAATATCCAGCTGGCTGATCATCCTTGCTGGCAGTGATCATGTTATATGTCCAACAAGTTTTTGTAGAAACACTCGAAAATCATATGTATTTGCATGTATAGTTAACCACATTTCATGGTGCACAATCCCAACAGAAAAGTGAACTGTAGGTAGCTTTGCCCAATAGGCAACACCAAGTGTCTGTCCAAGGAGATGTAGTCTTTGCCATCGTACTCATAAGTCGTGACAAATTTCTTGATCAATACGTGAAGAGTAAATCTGTATGAAATAAACTTGTATTCAGCAAGTTCATCTACTACTGGACCCCTAATTAAAATTAATCAGTCCGTATCATAATTATTATTACAATATTTCATCAAAATGATTCATATCACTGGTTCAGAAGGCAGCTTTTAGCTAGTTGCTATTCAGACGCCATTTTTCTTTGTCCTTTGCACATCTGAAGCAGGTTGACATGCAAACCTGTGGTTACTATGACAAATAATACCTAAAAACCGTGGCAAGATATTTATGAGCTCCTTGTTTCACAATGTTGAGGAGTTATCTACAACAAAAACAAGCATCCAGCAGGAAATTGAATCGTTGCTAGTGTAGGAAACTTAGAGGATGCAGTGCGGATAGCTGCTAGTGTAACAATCATGGAGGGTGTTTTCTGTGACAGCGTACTTATTCAATTTCAATGTTTTAAAAACAAGATATCATGTAACCAAAAATGTGTTATATACAATGTAAATAAACAACACTGCATTGAACTGGTGAAAGAGGATTTTTTTTAAAAAATCTTGATGAAAGAGTTGGTTATATATATAGAGCAAACAGCTGAAGTTTAATAAATATTCAAGTAATGCTTCTTGCATAGATGTATCATTGTTTTGTTGTTACAACATACAGAGTAGAACTGGAGAGCCTAGCCTTTTATTGTGTACTTGTGTGAAGATAAGAGTAGGCTACTTGAGGCTTAAAAAAACAGTTAACATGCTGACCTTAGCTCTTCTATGCCTATCAAGATAACAACAAATAAAGAATGAATATCTTGAGTACTTGGGATCTGCAGAAAATTCACCTAAAATAAAGTACTATTAATAGCAGAGATGGGGAAACTCCATTACGCCATGCTCTTCTTTCAGCACACAATAACATACATGTTGCAGACGGATCAAACCCGAGCATCTCTTTGCATCACAGTCAGATTTATATTACTCATTTGACCCATCCAGCAGCTATTCACAGTCCAATCCACATTCCTCTAGCACTGGACCATTTGACTTGCCCAAAAATGGATCGACTCGAATCCACAGAAGTGAAAATATGGACGCAAGCAGAATTGACCACACGATAATGATGGTGGGAGTCCTATTCTGCCGACCTAGCAGACCTTTCAAGAAAGGATAAAGATGAACTATCACCCAGAAGGCAAAGAAGAGCTTTCCAAATAGAGGACCCCATGACTTGAACCCGTTATTGATTGCATTTGATATACCAGCTACCACTCCTATGAGGTTTATTAGCAAGAGGGTGGTTGGTGGGATGAGCAGTGTTGTCCACTTGAATTCATAGAGTTCGGAAAACTCCTCATCATCCCCACCTTTTGATGTAACGGTGAAGTTTGTATCAACTCCGGCTATCACCTTTAGCAGTCCCTGGAACACTGCAAATAAATGGGCCGAAACACCTCCAATTACCCAGAACTGTTCATTTCTCCACCACTCATCAAGACCAACTCCACTCCATCTCATCTCAAAGATACTTGTTGCAAAAATACATATGAAAAGTGACAAAAACCACAAACTTGCAGAATTACTTAGCTGCATTGGTCAACAAAGAGGAAATATATTAAATAAAGTAACGAGGTAATGGTGAAAATGCTTTTAGATTAAGTAATGAGTCTATACTCTTGCTGAGAATGAGAAACGGGCACCTACCTCTGGGGTGATAAATTTCCCTGTGATCAAGCATACTGCTGGTAAAGTACAATATGCTAGGAGTGGAATAGAAGTCCAGGGATACACTGTCGCATTTATGTACGACAAGCGCTCCAACCATTTTAGACCACCACCATAACCGTACCAAATAGGACAGTGCCTACTGAAGAAGATTTCTATTGAACCAAGGGCCCATCGAAGGACCTGGTGCAGACGGTCAGAAAGATTTATTGGCGCTGATCCCTTAAATGCAGGCCTTGCTGGTATACAATATATAGAGCGCCATCCATGGCAGTGCATTTTAAAACCAGTCAAAATATCCTCCGTAACTGATCCATAAATCCATCCAACCTGAAAGAAGAAATAATTAAGTGATTAATGAAATGCACTTTATACACCTCCTCACGTAGTATTTAAAACATTTTATATCAGGTCACCTCTTTTCCCCATTCTGTTTTATCTTCATAACCACAGCTAATGACATGGATTGCTTCTCTAAGTAGAGAGGCTGGGCTAGCAGTCGTTAGTGTACCACCGTTTTCTATCAGTGTGGATGCCACAAACACAGGAGACTGCCCAAACTTCTTTTCTAATTTATTCTCAGGTTTCATTGGCAAATTTTCCTCTTTGTCCCCAGAATACAAAGCTACTGTCAAGTTAAACTTAAAAATACGTGAAAAAAGTTTCTAAACATTGATCTAAAACGAATATGGGGAGGAAAGAACATAAAAGAAAGACACAATGTTCGCCAGTTGCTGACAGGCAGTACGTTAAAAGGTACAAATACTTTCCAAACGAACTTATAATGATGTCGAAAAAGACAAATACTAGCTTTTGGAGGCAGAGACACTATGTCACCAATTAACCAGATCACGAACGACTACTCTATCTTCCAGTCAAAACGAGTTTCACATATTACATCCCACAGTAGCTTTTATTGACACATCTTTAATGAACAAGAAGGATCAGCTTAGTGAAGCTGTATTCAAGTGAGATAACTGGGCACCATGCTTCTAGTCTATGTCGAATTAAACTTAAAGGAGAGATGTAATAGACGTGTGTAGACAACAAGTTCAGAGTAACTGAATTATTTTATAAGATGATCATGAATATTACCTTCATTTCCCTCTTTAACTCCTTCAATTGTATATACATGTACCCCATCATCATTCCCAGGATGCTTGAGCTTCTTGTCAAACTTTAGCTTGGTAGTTTTCTTTTTCTTCCTTCCTGAGCAACAACATCCACAGTAAGTCCACTTCGGCAAGCAGTTACATGTCCCTAATGGTGGTTTCTTAGTCTTGGGAGCATCAAAACCATAGAGTGCCTGCCGCCTGAAGACACACCCTGTCCCTACGTAAATTGGTCCTTGAATGCCATCCAACCCTTTCATATTAATCTGGAGAACAAAATATCAACAGTGTTAGGCAACAGATACACGACAGCGTGAATAGAACAGCATCAATGAAATTCACAGACTGTGGGTGCTTACATCAAAGAAAACTGTGTTCCGATTTGCATATCTGTCACTCTTGTCAATTCCATCAAACCGCTGGGGGAACTGAACATAGCACACTTTCTTTCCAAGTAAGGGATCCATCAAGAAGCACATCGACTCTCTAATAGACTTACTGTTATTGATGTAGTGATCACAATCCAGATTCAATATATAAGGAGCATTTGTTAGCACAGCAGAGACTCTGACCTGGCATGCAGAACGGTCACATGACTAAGTCTGATACCACTAATATTGACCCCTTTAATAAATCAAATGTTTTCTTTGGTTCCAGGCTTACCAAGGCATTCATTGCACCAGCCTTTTTGTGATGTGTGAATCCAGGCCTCTTTTCTCTGGAGACATATACCAATCGAGGCAATTTATTTCCATCTGTGTCAAGTCCTCCATTTTGGCCAAGAAAAACCTAATAGAAAATTAACAGAGTAGAAGTTAATGATTATGAAATGAATTAAAAGAAAGTTATAACAATTGAATAGACTTACTTGAATCATGCCAGGATGATCTCGGACATTATTCCCTGGCCATGGTGTCCCGTCTTGCATTGTCCAACCTTCCTCTGGAACCTTTTGTGACTTTGCAACCAAGGAATTAACCCTAATTTTGAACTCCTCATACTCTCTCTGCAATATTGGTATTGACCATTATTGCAAATCCACCAGGTAAATACATTGAAGCTCCTTAGCATAAGAATAGAATAAGTAAAACACAAAGAACAGTAAAGTTACTCCCAAAACGACCTATACCTTCATTGCTCTTCGTTCCCTGACAAATGATGCCAAGACCTTATCTTTGAGATAATCAATTTTTTGAGAAAAATAATATTCTGGTGCACGAGGCTCAATGCTGAACTTATTGCAAAAAGGCACCCACTTCTTTGCAAATTCAGCTGTTTCTGACAGTGCCTCAAATGTCAACATGGCAGCACCATCATCCGATACATAACACGAGACTCTGTCAGTAGGATAATCCACCGCAAGAATGGAAAGAACTGTGTTTGCAGTCACCAAAGGGGGTTCTTTTTGTGGATCAACCGTACTCACAAATAAATCAACCGGAGATAGTTGCGAGGGCTGGCCTTCTTTCTCATATCTGGCAAGCAGGAAATATTAGATAAACAATTTAAATTATGATAAGTAAGTAGAGTGGCATGACTTGGTAAAGCTGCTTGACTGCTAACCTTAAGGATAATCTATCTAGATAAGTTTCCCTGTCAATAGGGAGCCACTTTGGGAACTGATCGAGGATCCATGAAACAGCAAACCAAATTTCACAGATTACTGATATAAGCCACAATGCATAAGCATCTTTCACGGGATGAGTGACACGGTAATGGAAGAAAAAGCCAGCAACAACAAGTCGAATCAAGATAATCATCCGGTAAGGATTAATTTGGCTTGAAGAAACTGGCATCTTTCTTGAAAGAGGTTGTCGTGCCTCATCTGTCCTGATAAAAGAAAATTAATAATTTAATGTTTGTATTCTCTGCGAATCCCTTTTGCATATGTTAAAACTTTTCAAGCGCCAGATGGCATCCAAGTGAACAGAGATAAATTGAACAAGTATGGTCATAGTATATCCACAATATAACATACGGGGAAGAGATAAAAAATAACATCATATTTCTCCAGTCTGCATTCAGTTGTGAAGCTCCTTAACCATTTAAAAAAGGACCAATGCATGGTAGGCGTACATGCCACAATGTTTATTAATAAACTTACATATAAGTTTGTTTGTATGCATGTATGTGATGGTTGGATTAAGTTTTATTGAAATTAAACATTATCTTTGGCTAAAAGAATTTTTAATGGCTGAGGTCGTACTAATGGAAGGAGTTAGGGGGAAGCTTACGTTGGTAAATCATGTCCGTCCTCATCACTGTCCCAATTCCCACCACCATTTTCACTCTTCATTACCTGTAGCTGCTTTTGTTTCCAACTCTCCATCCTCTCTTTCCAAGCTATACTTCCATAGCCATAAGCAGCCAAATCTTTAGAAGGATCCATTGATCTAGGCCTCACTGCAATTGCAAGGAAATTTAGTTTTGTTGCTCATAAAACTCATCCTGTCATGATTCATGAGTTACAATCTCTACTAAATAAAGAGATGATGCAGTATAAAAACAGAAATAATTACCTGGATTGCTATGATCCAAGAAAGGAAGCGGCTGAATCCTTCTGCCTCCACTTTCCATATATGATGAAACCAAAGCATGTTGGTCAGGAGAAATGTCATCAACCTTATTAATGAGTAGGAAAGATCAGCACTTCAGAACAATCTTCTAATACATAGGATACTTGCTAAAAATAACATAACAAAGCATGGTGTGCTATATTTAGATATATAATAAGAAAAATGCTAGAGGTACCAAATTGGGTACCAAAAATTGTTACCAAATGAATGTGATTGGTTATAATTAAAATGGGTCCGCCAGGGCCATCCAATTAAAACATTACAATTTGCCAAATCACTCATGCCATGTCATTTGGGGACTTTTTTGGGGACTAAATTTGGGATCCCTAGCACTACCACACATGTAAAATTACCACATCAACTTGCAGATATGTACTGATAATACTTACTATTTGACCATTAGTGAGAAGAGGAACTTGGGTTGGTGGACTATACAAATTTGTTTCGTAAGAGCTCCCACAGCTCAAGTCGCGTCCATGACCCTGATGAAATCCAGCCTCAGTAAGAGCAGGATAAGAGTCCTCCCCCTCACCGTCATAAAAATTGAATTCATTGTCCACATCATCAATATCATCCTCTTCTTCATCCCCTTTAACTCTTGCACACCCTGCAAAAATTTAGATGTGATCAATAATCATCTTCAAAACTACAATTCTTAATTGTATCCCATGATCATAGATAAACAAACTGCATATTCAGAAACTGACTAATCGTCATGCCAAGTTTAAACTTTACAATCATAGATAATGATAGAAGAACTGCATATTCAGAAACTGAATTAACTTCAAGTTCAAATTTTAAAATGTTTGCTTTAATGAATTTCAAGACGTAAAGAGGACCTTCAAGTCACATGTTTATGTATATAAGAAATCATTTGTTGCCTGGATATACCCCTATTCACCACAAATTACATAGTCAGTTAATTGTTAGGAGGCTATATAAATTATCCAATTACCAGAGTTAACCATATACAAATTAGTTACATGGCGAGCTACGTAGTGGAAATACAAAATTATATTCTTCCGAATTGTGAATTTTAATTTACCTGTAGTAAAATTAGTTTCTATAAGATACAATGTTGATGAAACATATTGAAATTGTATTCCGTTTTTTTTATTCGAATTTCTTTAAATTTTATAATCACAAAACATGAAGACCAGCCAAAACTCAGAATTGTTTCTGTACATTGTAAAAGTAGGATGTCATTTTACCCTTGAGACGTTTGAAGCGAGTTTTGCACTGAGGACAGAGTTGATTGCCTTCACGACGCTCATACTCATAGCAAGTCCGGCAAATTGGGAAGGCACATTCATTACAAGCCACAAACAACTCTCCAGCAGCCGTCAAGCCCACACCATCACCACAAATATGACAGATCCTTAGTCTGCCAAGTTTCTCCTGCAACGTCTTTTTCTGCATTTCAAACAAATTAGACTCGCTAAATAAGCAAACAATATTCACAAAAACTGCATCCGATGATGATGTAAGAAACTTACCGCTGCTTCAGACTCATTGTGGCGAATGACAACAAGCTCATTACGGTTGTGAGAGCCAGCTACTAAGCCCACGCTTGCTTCCATTTCCGACAAGAACTATTCTGAGAACATAAACATTACTCTCGAGAAAACCGAAGATTGTAATCTCACGAAAGCAAAATACAAGATAAAAATAACAAAAACAACCCTACAGCTGTATCTTCGCAGATTTTTGGTTCTGTTCTACTACAAGAGAGTGTAAAAAAAAAATTGGATGAGATCAATCAAATCAACAACAATAATAATACTAGTTATATATGAGCCGGCCAAGCGGACTCTCCCTCAAAATATACTTATCTGCACTTACAAAATGCCAAACATAAATAAGATTTTAAAGATTCTGTTTTGTCTTTCTCATCTTTCACATTCATTTTCCATGTAAAAGATTTAAAAAGACTAAGACCAAATAATTATATAAAAATGGGCTCTTGTGAGCTAAAAGAGATTTATTAACAGCTCCTGAAGTTATAGATTGGTGAGATTGCACATCTTTTCTAGACACCAGTTGGTTTATAAATGGACGTTTGAGAAGCACATGACTGCGGCTTTGCCATATATTCCTCCAAGTTTTCGACAGTCTACTGGTTCTTGCAGCATCGTTTATTGGGATGCGGTCTAGAATACAAGTTAGTAGGTGAACAGGCAAGTTGGTAATCAGATCGTCCACCATGGTACAGTCACCAATTCGACATCTTTTAGCAAGAGGGGGCTCATCTTCTCAGATACAAAGAAAGATATCATTATCCTGTTTCTCCAATAAGTGGAAAATCAAATAACAGTAAATCAAGTCTGAATCTACTTAAAAATTAACTGGACATGATCAGCGCTTTCACAACATATAAAAAATCCAAATAAAATAGTACTACAAAACTCCAACTCCGTATAATCACAGAAGAACATTCAGTTGGGTTGGTTAGACATTCTATCGAACAATCAAAAGAAGAGAATAACTAGGAGCGTTAAATACGAGAATAACTTTGCATAGGCATTCACAGTGCTGCCTTAATCTCAATTTATGATAGATTTGCTTCACTAGCAGTAGCAGGGGTAGAAATATCAGGATCAGAACCAAAGTCAGGTGATGGATGAATGCATAATATCAGTAATTTAAAATTTAAGTAAGGGTTGAAATAATTAAAGAGTGCCATATATCTTTACAATAGATGACTTGGCTTAAGGTGCAAACAGTATTCTGCAGTTGCAATTATCAGACCTTTGCATGAGAGCCTGAATTTTAATTAGTTGATATTGGATATCGAAAAAACCTAAAAATCATCTAAGAGAAATTCCAATATGTTGACGCAACATAATTTTTTCAGACAAGAAGTATATTTAAATTTAACAATTAAATTAAGTTTTTGGTCTTTTTTTTAAAATCTTCAATTCATGAAAAACTGGGGCTTTGATCGCCTGCAAAATTCGCACATCAAGCACTGAAGGGCTGTCTAATGGCGCATGAGATATGTGATTTTACAGAGGCATTAGCAGGCAGCAGCAACAGCCGAAACAGGCAAACACAGAAAATAAAGACACGGCTTTAATCTTTCAAGAAAAAATTAAAAGAAACGAATGTTTAGAATCATTTTGATATAGAGGTTGACATAACGGGTGTTGGTTTGTACGCCCAACTTGACAAAGTCCGGGTCTGTAAGTCAAATAACTGGAAGTTTCCGGACTAAAGATGTTACAGATGATTGCAATTTATACTTTCTCAAGTCACAGACCTTGTTTATGAACTAATGTTAGCCAAAGCTCAGAAATGGAGTTGTCAGTTGTTTGTCTTTTGCTTTTCACTACAAAACTCCCTACCTCAAATATTCTGCATGTTAATATGAAACATACACTGGAATGGAAAGAAATAACACGGTCGTGACAGCAAGAAGATAATTCTTTACCCCCACACAAGACCATGACAATCATACATATATAGGTCATTGTTCCATGGAGAACCATGTTACGTGGAGAACCGTGGAGAACCACTTAAAATGCATTAAAATTGCTTTATATATAAGGACCCCGCCAAGGGTACCTTCACAAAAAATGCTTAAAATAATTGGCTCTATCCATAAAAAAAAAAAAAAAAAAAAAAAAAAAAAAAAAAAACTTGTCGTGGAAATGCGAAGCATTTAAGACAGTAAACGGATGAGTTAGTTAGTCATGAGGGCCGAAGGCTCTCGACACACCCGTCAATCGTCTATTGCCTTTACCATTGATTGCCATTCCTTACAACTTTAGAATGATAAAGGCGCGAAGCGCCGTACAAGAAGGTGCGAAGCACCGTTAACCAGTGAAATCCACTGCCACGTCATCACGTGAACAGTGAATTTTTTTTTTTTCTTTTTTTTTCTTTGACAAATGGATAGAGGGTAGAATTATAAGACTTTTTTGTAAAGGGGCCTCGCCATGGGCCTTATATAAAGGACAATTTTAATGCATTTTAAGTGGTTCTCCACGGTTCTCCACGTAAGATGGTTCTCCATAGAGTCGGACTCTACATATATATAAACCAATTCTGAATTTAACTAATGTCCTTTCCGCAACATTCTCCGTCAATAAAGCTGTAAAAGAAGTGTTCAGCTACTAGTACTACACTTCCTACTGCAACTAATATGAATAACATCCCAGACTAATAATTTTGGCTCGAACTCTTTTATGCACATTGCATAAATGGGGCGACAATGGAAGCACAATTTTTTATGTGAAGGGGAAGATGCATGCAGATAGTTTTTGAAAAGTATCTCAGCTTTGGAATTCTCCACCTCACCTATTTCCACAGTATGGAGTTGTTTTAGGACCATATTCTTGCACTCTAGCGATTTATAATGCTGCTCAGCTGCTAACTCCATAGACTCCGTTCTTTTCGTTTTATGCTCCTAAATACATAAAGCATATTAATGCAATATATTACATATTAATGCAATATATTACAAAAGAAAAAATCAATTCAGCTGGCAGTTCCCCCATCTTTGATGTTAGTACGAAGAAAAGGAATTGTAAATAATCAGTACGTGCCAACTCTCACCACTGTTATCTTAAGGCTTTGCAAGTTGGGGGAACTTCTATGTTTGACATCTGACGTACATCATAAAAATCAGCGTCGTATATTACAATTGTTTTCAGGTTCTCCATGGCCTTTGTTAGTATATCTAGGTCTGGATCCAGAAACTGTACACATGAGACAAGCATACTTGTATATGTTTCTGCGTTTGTGCCCGTGCAAGTGTTAGAACGTGAGAAAATAAAAGAAAAACTAAAGGACAATCAGAAATTAGTTTAACTTTCACTTTACCATGAGGCTGACGCTAACAAGTATAAGAGTAGCCATGTTAGGTGTAGACCTAAGAAACCTTTGTAGGTTAATGCATTCTTTCCTGATAGACATTGGGTCTTTACCATCAAGAAGGGCCAAGAAATGCTCTAATGGTCAATGTCTTAGGAGCTCAAATTTGTTGAGATTTTTATTATGATGTGTAAACTGGCAGCCCAGATGTTGAATCCCCAACACCAAACCAAAGACAACTGATTGAGTTGAGGTCCAAATGACATGTCAGCAACAAATGTGACATAAGTAAGGTAAACCAAAGTCAGATTACGGAAACCTTGAAAATTTGGGGGTGGATCTAGTCTATAGTTAAAAATCAACCAACTTTGAATATGAAAAGAAATTAGAGGGCATAATAATAAGAGGATATCTTGCTATATTCTTAACCCCTTTAATTACTGAACAATAAGATCATCCAAGAATCATGGTACGGTTGTTAATTAATACTAGCATGGATGCCCGCTCTGCAGGACTTTGATTCTTACTTGCAATATATTGAAAACCAAGTGCTTACGTATGTTTCAGTTAAAAATTCACAAAAGTACAGTTTTTGATTACCAAACTACTTGTTCAGGAATTACAGATTTTGGTGGATACTGAAACAGAGTTTTATGCTGATTACATATTGGTGAACAAAATATAGTTTACAAAAACGTAGTGGTGGTTCTATCTTCTTGTCTTGATTACTTCATGATTCTTTTGCTGCTAAGTGGTGATTGGAAGTTGAGTTGCAACATCCCATCCAAATGCTAACTTAAACTTGATGCCTGTTCCAGGTCTTGCAAGATTTGAGATAATAATTATGAGTTATTGAGTTTTTCTATTTTGTTAGTAAATTTGCGAACCTGTGCTGTGCTTTGTTGCATTGAGGCATCTGTTTTCAAGTTTGTACTATGTTAATTCATGTAACAATACATGTAAAGTGTAAAAGCAAAGTGTTCAACATTTTTAAACCTCTTTCAGAATTTGCATTGCGCTTTTTCCCACCACAGTTCGAACTTGTTGGTCCCCTACTGAAATGTTTAACCTGGTAGCAGTATGAAAAAAAAAAGTTAATGTCGGAAGATGTGTAATTAAAGCATACTGTTCAGGAATCAAACGTTTACCATGGTTTTTCTGTTGCACATTGGGGAACTCCTTGAAGGTCATATCTGTAACAACATTTTGCTAATAAATTTATAACTACCAACACAGTAAGGCAAATAAATTATGGTATGAATCACTAACCTACTATATCATCAGTTTCTCCGTCTTCATTTGAAAGATAATCATCCTCACTTAAATAATCTCCATCTTCGTCCATGCTCATTTCTGTACATTCCAAGTAATCATATAATAATAATTTAATAAATTGCTATAATATAGATATTATAATAGATTTTGCTCACCACCGGATTCATAATCTAAATCTTCAGATTCATCGCTAGATAGTTTTTCGCCACCAACAGGCCATATACAATGAATATTAATTTCATGGTCATTAAACTATAATCAACTTCAACCGTGACCTATTAAGATTTTTAATAGAATTATTCAATATTAATTATAGTACACAGGAGAGACATAGTCACCTTCATCAAAATCATTACTTGGATCCTCAACATGAACCAACTCTTCAGTGAATAACTTCCTGCCCAAAATAGTATGTTTTGACTTCGCTTTCTGCTTCAGTATTTCACGCTTATTATACGTTTCAGCTGCATGTGTTACATTGGAGCGTGATATAGTTTAAATACATATGAAATTCCACATCAATTAATTTATAGGAGTACAGCAGGAAAATTAACTTATAGGAGTTAACATCCAGAGTAATAACCTGTATTTTGGACTCCATCAATTGTGGATTTGGGACCCAGGGTATAGTTTGTAATATTGGAAAAAGGTATTCCGGAGGAACTCTCAATAGGACCACGAATATAGGCAGCTGTGTTGCTCAACAAAACAGGAAACCAGTTAATACAGTTTTACATTCAGTCACCCCTTAATAGCTTTGTTGAATTAAATTTAGTAACTTACAATCATTCTCTTTGTTATGTGTTACATTGGATCGTAAGAATTTTGAAATATGGAAAAAATTCCAATATTCGAATAAAATGAAGAACACAAATGCATTTATAAGCAGGTTAAATTTATAACACAACCAAATAAGGCAATCAAGTACAGCAGAAAAATTAAATTATATGACTTAACAAACATAGTGATAACCTGTATTTAGGACATGAGCAATGTTGGATTTCGGACTCGTTGTAACGTTGGTAATATTGCTCAAAAGAGTTCGGTAGGAACTATCAATAGGACAACAAACATAGGCATATGTTTTGGCCATAAAATTGGCAAAACAATTCGGTCACCATTTAATAATTGTGTTCAATTAACGTCAAGTAACTTACATTCATTCTCTTTGTTCACTTCTGAGGGGAGTTGAGTAATAGCTGATGAAAAAGGATCACAACATTAAAAGCTTTGTTCATTGATGACCTCTATTAACTTCACAAATTAAATACTTACATTCATTACGGTTTTCAAAGGAAAACACGACCCACCAACATTCGTTGTACTCTGCTTCATTGTGAAATCATTGTCTTGGTTTACTTTCTTCATGTGTCAACTTCGATTTGCTAATCACCATTTCAAGAAAACCATTATAACCCAAAATAACCGACTTGTATATGTTTATTTATTTATAAATAAACAAAGATTAAATAACTTACATTCATGTCCAATTTCGGCAAGAGGCAAAGACGATCCAACAACATTAATGGATCCACCAACGTTCGTTCTGAGTATATTCCTTGGAATTTCTTCCTCTCTTTTTTTGGCCATCGGTTTTCTGCCTTTCTCTCGATCATATCCTTTTACCATATCTTCGCAAGTAAAAAGATGCCAAGGCTTCTCACCATCCATAGCTTTCTTCTTCGTTAAAGTTACAATTTGATCGTAGTACTATTATACATATATGAACACAAACATAGTTTTTAGAGTTTTTAGCAAGGCTTCTGTATTAAGCTTTCCCTTGTGCCTGCTCTTTGGGTCAACTGCATCACTCTATTACAAGAATAACATAAAAGAACGGTAGCAACAGGTTCATATAAGATAGTATACCTTGGCAGTGGCTTCCAAGGACTTGGTATAGAGGTCATTTCCTGGACTCTAAAAGAACAACAAATACAATCCATGTCAGGATCTAATCAAAAGCAGCAGACCAGTAAATAAACCATTAAAAATATAAATAAAAGGTGTGCACCTCGTCTACAGCTTTCTGGAAACATTCGGATGCCTCGTCAAATTAGTGTATTCAAATTAGTCATTGATCCCATGATTAGTTGCTACAAAATTGGCAAAAAATAATGCCGAAAGAAAACAGCTAATAAATACTTATATTGATGCAACTAAATCTATCCGACAGCTAGAACTTGAAATCTATCTGATAGCTAGAACTTGAAAGTAACTGAATATAGTCATCTAGGGACTACCAAAAGAATGAGCATACAAATGAACTGGATGTGACAATATGATTTTATTAACCAAGCCCTGGTCTCACGTTTCATCTATTATCTACATATCATAGTAGATCAAATTAAATAAACACGAGTCTGAAGGACAGAATTGTGGTGCTTTAAAATGGTAAATTTTATTAGCAGTAAGTAAAATGTAACCTGCAATAAAACCACAAGTATATAGGAATCCTATAAAACAAAGCTCATACATCAAATATTCTGAACTACACTTTTTACTATGAAGCAAATTCTTTCAGTATATTGGGTGCACATAACCAATTTTGATAGAACATAATAACATATATCAAATTCGTTACACTTTATAAGGACAAAAAAAACATCAACGCCTAGATTTATAAACACAACAAATTCACATCTCAAGTTAAATAATACCAAAACACATCACCTATGAAAAACCTGCCAATCAACTAACAATTTGAAAATAATAAAAGCTCAATGCTTCTGCTGAATCTTAAATATTGCCCATTCAAACTGATTGGTGTCAAACAAACTATATACCATCAGCTTCACACATTAAAACAAAACAAAAGAAAGATATAAAACCTGAAATTCAGGTGAACACAATTTATCTCATGCATGTACATATCACAGCTTAGACACAACACATGCTTAACTATGCCACCCACATGCTTAACCCTAATGATGATCTTCAGGTTTTAGAACACTAAGTGGTTTTTAATCATCTACATTAGCATCACATCATCAGCATTGACGAAATTAAGTAAAGCGACGGGTAGTGGGAGCCTTTCCAAGCAGCAAGCCAAGAAAAAGGAAACACCACAAGAGCGATTGAAACGGATTATGAGCAAGCAACTAAACAAACAGAGTATGTGATGCAGAACATTTGCTAACTCAGTCTTTCTTTATTACATAATTCTTTTAGAACTTCAATCAAGCAAATGGAGTGCGACCAACTACAAATAGCAGATAATCACATGAAAGGAACATCTTAATCATCCAAATACATGTCGAGAATACATTTTAGAACAAATCATTCGAAATATAAACTATTACCTAATCTCGTTGGAGTATGATTCAGATATATAAATGCACCCGATATGATCAAAAACATCAAATACAACCTGCAAATCAAATTTTAAAGTGTCAAAAGATAAGAATGTTGAATTTTGCTTCTTTAAAGTTAACTTCTTTGTTAGTACTCTGCATTATAACCAATCCTTATTCAATAAACCAAAAAACATACCCTCATGTTGCTATGGAAAGCATAGTACAACTCCTGTTTCTTACATCGTGGAAAGTAATCATCTCCCACTCTTGGCTTATCTAAAGCCTGCAATATAAAAATAGAGCTATTATCCCGGCCGAGTAAAGTTACTTAGTTGAATCAATAAATTTTTGTTTTGATAAATACATTTACAATAATAAAACAAACCAAGAAATAAAAAAAAAAAAAAAAAAGAAATTAACTTTATTTCGACTCTAAAAAGTGAACTTTACAATATTAAGAATAGTAAGAGGAATTCACATCTTTTTTTTGACTTATCCTCTTTATCACAAGCATATGTATTTTACAAATTATCACAAACCCAAGTTATTCACTGAGAGAAAAAAAAATTAAAAATCTGGCTGATAGAACAAGCACAATCAGAAAGAAAACAAAGAGTCTTACAAAAGAAAAAAACAGCAACGCCAAGAAAAGAAGTAGTCCTAACAAAATTCCTACTAAATATATTAAATAAAGTAAAGTTAGTGAAAACATGTTAAATGGTTGATTAAATAAGTTAGCTTACTTGGTAATTCACCGCACATAACATATAGACTCATGTATTCAACTAATGATGCCTTATGTGAATTCAAAAACTATAAAATCAAAGTGCAATCCAAAATTACATCACACAAAGATGTATGATAGAGGAGTCAAAGATTTAATACCTCGATAATGCCAAAAAAATCATTGATCACCTCACACAGAATCTGTTCCATAAATGTATGTAGATACTGCATAAAAAAGGAATTTTGCTTCTTTAAAGGTAACTTCTTTGTTAATAATTTTGTATCCACAAAGCTTTGATCGCTTATAGTTGGTTTCTTAGTGCTCCTTGTAAATTCTTATTATGCCTTGAATCTATTGGAGTCTTCCAGGGAACCTGTCATGGGATGGTGAACATTTGAGTCTCAGTACGTTAATATAAAGCAAAATGCAACAAGAAAAAATCACAAAAATTCAGTCTCAGAACCTAGAATATCAAATACTTAAATTCAAGACTCACAAAAATGCACCGCAGATGTATTGCCTTTTAAAAAATGAATATACAATATATTAGATACTTAGAACATTTATGCAATTTCATATAAGTCATTTTAGGAACCTTTACAAATTACTTTCAACAAATAATATCAATCTGTAAGTTACTTGCAACAAAATTGCATACTTTTGTACCTTTATTACATTATTTAACAATTGCTGGGCCAATATTTAACAACTGCAGGGGTAATTTTTCTAAAAAAAGCAATATTGTTCCAAAGGGGTAGTAATATTATACATAGATTAGCAGATAACCTCATGATGGAAACATCTAAATCATCCAAATAAATGTCAGTAACATATTTTAGAACAAATCATCCAAATATTTCTTAAAAAAGTGTCAAACCGGCTCCTCACCGCAATTGTCCATATGTGTAACCAAATATCTTTTAAAATAAGCAATTGCATCATTGTGTGCTCGAAATCATATCTTTGGAGCTGCAAAAAAATGATATAATGGAACACATAATTATATCATAACAAACGACTCTCCTTTTTTTTTTCTAAGAACAAACGACTCTCCTTATTTACTAAAAGATAAAAACTTAAAAAAATAGAAAATTAATATCAAAGTCGTCGATAAGTGTCCACAACATATAATTAACATAGCTTTTTTGACACCAAGTATGTATAAGGCATTCAAAAACAAACTAAGAATTTAAAATTCTTTTAAAAATTTAATCAAACAGTTGGTTTGCAAAATCTTGAAATCGGTATAAGAATTGATAAATCATTAAGAAAAATTACCCATGTTTCTAAGAATCAATATAATGAAATCAAATATTCCTTACCAATTTTAGTTCTCGAATCTCTTCATAATCAACTTCATATCACCTGAAACAATATGAAAAAAATTGTTAAGATATGCTCTTTGGGGTAATATAACAAATTTGAATTGAGATTGATAGTTTGATACTTGAGAGAGAGAAATACAATTAAACATATTTGAATTTCAAAATTGGAAAAAATTTGACATATGAGATAGGAATTGAGAGTATTGTACGGAGTATTTGATTTTGAAATTTGACTTTTGGGAAATTGTTGGACCATGAAGCCCAAGTGAGATAATTTGTATTTAGATCAATAGAATGATTTAGATTGTAT
Source organism: Kitagawia praeruptora (assembly GCA_037693485.1). Taxonomy (NCBI): domain Eukaryota; kingdom Viridiplantae; phylum Streptophyta; class Magnoliopsida; order Apiales; family Apiaceae; genus Kitagawia; species Kitagawia praeruptora. The sequence continues at coordinate 42,845,000 of CM075353.1, read as the reverse complement.
TAGGCTCATTAACACATGTATCCATAATAGGGCCCAGAAGCCCACAAATGTAAACTTAGTGGCCAAGTAAATTAGGGGACCCACTAGGAATCCCCTATATATACTAAACAAACCCCACTTGTAAAAGGGGTTGGCAATTTGTAAATTAGAGAGATAGACCTTCCTTAAGGAGAGAAATACTTTAATAAATATTATCTTCATCTATTCTTAGATCTTTTCCCAAATCTCATAGATTATGCTATAATCACAATTAACTCTCCATCATTTGACGCTAGAAGGATGGGAAAAAGAAATGATCGAGTTTGTCATGGAGCATATAGTCTTCCGTTTCGGAATTCCCAGGTCGATCGTCACAGACAATGGAACCCAGTTCGTTGGGGAGAAATTCGGCTCAATGTTAAAAGAATTAAAGGTGAAACACCTTAAAGCATCAGTCGCTTATCCCCAAGCCAACAGACAGGTCGAGGTATCCAATAGGATAATTCTCCAAGGGCTTAAGAAAAGGCTACAAGATCAAGCTCGCAAGTGGGTCGATGAGCTCCCAAATGTGCTCTGGTCCTATAAAACGACCCCACGAACTGCCACGGGAGAAACGCCTTTTAGACTCGCATACGGCACAGATGCCGTGATCCCTGTCGAGGTGAGCCTAAATTCTCCAAGGGTCGAACACTTCAATGAACAAGATTCTCTTGAAGGTCTGCGACTAGACAGCGACCTCTTAGAAGAGGTCAGGGAAGAAGCGACCTCAGCCATCATTAAATACCAAGGCAAAGTTGCAGAGTACTTCAACAAACGAGTGAAGCCAAAAGATTTCAAGGTTAATGACCTAGTCCTACGAGAATCTGCTTCATCCCAACCCACAGTGGCTGGTAAGCTAAAGGCCCCATGGGAAGGCCCATACAAGATCACAAAAGTCATCCGCCCTGGCACCTATGAACTAGCTCAACTCGACGGCGAGCTGATTAAGAATGCGTGGAATGGTATCCACCTGAAGAAGTTTTACCAGTAATTTTATGTTATTTCTTAAACAATGGCAAACTTTATCCCCTATTCACCTATGAATTTGCTAAAATGAAAAGAATCTGAAGTGAGGATTCCATTTTAGCTCCGCCCCCACTTTAATTTATTAGTGAATACAAACTTGTTACAACTCCTTGATTGAATTGCAAATTATACCATGGTACCTATCATCAACACACCGGCATTGAAAACGTCTTTAAGGCAATTAGTCAAATTTCCGAAAATTCATATTAATCCATATTCAACTTCAAGTCAGAGCAATAACAAGACATATCTTGTTATAAAACGATAAAGTCATAAAACCATGAATCTTACCTTGTCAAAATGGCTGATTATACAATACAATTAAAACCTTTAAAAAAAAACACACCAATCAACAGGGTATATCCTTCTTTCGGAAATGTATAGCATTAAAAATAAGATGTTACAGTCAAATAGATGACACATAAATATATTCTCGACGAACGAATCTCTACTATACTTAGTCTCTTGAAAGCAAAACAAGCATGATGACAATACTTCCAACTCACATTGCTATTATTTAGCAAAAAAGGAGAAGAAAGTAAGAGGTGCTAAAACTGTATCTGAAAAAAGAAATCTAGCAGCATAAAAAATAAATAAAAACCAAGTCATATAGCAAAAGCATGCATAAAGATTCCACCAAACATCAATTCCAAACATAGCAAATATCAGTTACGGGACAAATGGGGCAAACGGAGACAATTCCAGACACATACGAAACCGCAAAGTTCAGAAAAGACTAAAATTCAGAAGTTACATAATCAATGGGGCATTCCCCACCTTCACTTAGTTGTCAGGATTCACGACGTCGGCATTGTTGGGAAGAGTCTTCGCTAAGTCAGCACAGTAATCTTCAAAGCTATGACCAGATAGGTCAATCCCGGCCTGCTTCAAACGGTCATAACATCTCTGATAACCAGTCCCAATTCCTTGTGCCACATCTGCAATACTCTTTTCCAAGTCCAACTTCAAATCAACAATACTCTTCTCAAAAACTTCGTTTGCACCCTTCAAGATAGACAACTCCCCTCTCATGATGTCCAGTTCCTTACCCCCAGAAACAACTCGTTCCCTCAGCTCATTAGCTTCTTTAACCCTAGACTCGGCAATCTCCTTTATCTTCTCGTTCTCTAGCCTTAATTTCTTCAACTAATCAACACATTCAGCCTCTCGCTTCGTCAGTTCTTCAACTCGACGATCAGCAATGACTTTTTCATTTTTCAGATCAGAAAACTCACGAGCACCACCCTCTCTCCACTGCCTATCAACATCAGCTCGATAATCCTTCACAATATGAGCAATATCTGCCAAGAACTGCAAAACAACATTAACAAGAAAATTACATAAAAATAAAGAGAAAGCAAATAAAACCTAAAATAATAACTAACAACAACGAGTAGACAGGTTACCCGGCCTCCACGAGCTAAACAACGCTCAGCGATCTCATCTCGGGTCTTATCAACGTAAGAATTGAAATCTTGTGGCAAATTGAATGCCTTGAAAACTTGCACAGGAAAGTTAGATCCGGCGGACCACTTCTCATTCGGTTGCACCTCGATTTGAAGAGGGGGCGCAGGGCTAGAACCTTGCAGTATAGGGGGGAGAGAATCCTTACGAACTCCAGTAATAGTCAGAGACTTACCTGAACCAAAACGAGCTGGGTCTAAAGTCCTTCGTAAGACAGTTCGGCGTGAACCATCATCATCCCCTTCTCGAGTTCTCTTACTGGAACGTGGCACCAGTTCGCCGCTACCATCCAGTACCTCGACGACAGACTCAGAATTAGGATCATTGACGATTTTAGCAGTACCTGGGGACTTTGTCACCTTCGAAGAACTTCCACCTTGACCTGATTGAGTCGCGACCGACCTCTTAGCAAGCAAAGCCAAAGCTTGGTTCATATCTCCAGGAACTCCCTTATAGAGGATTTTTTATAAGGACGGCCCTGCCACTGAAAATAAACAAAAAAGGAGTTACACAATTTAATAAACAAACAACACTCCATCAGGATAAAGTTAACGACCGAATAATGAAACCTCACAATCATGTTCTTCTAAAAACTTTGAATCTTTTAGTTGATAGTGGGTATAAGAAGGTTCAAGACCCAGAAAACGAGTAACAGTCAACATATCAAACTTTTTAAGCCTATCGACCCGGTCAACCACGTCCTCGCTAATGTGCTGGCAAGGGCGCACGAGCTCCAAATCAGGACCGTAATAGTACATCCATTTGCTATGCCACCCCGAATTAGAAGACTTAACATCAACGATCTTTGTGAAGCCCTCTCGTTTACTAAAATAAATTAAACCTTCTTGGTATTTCATACTATAAATCGAAAAGAACAAACTTAGAGACGGCACAAAATTCTTTTCTAAACAGAGAGCTATGAAGCCACTAGCCTGCGCTATCGAGTTCGGCGACAACTGCGCCATACCACAACCAATAAACTCATAAAGACTTAAATGAAACGGATGCATCGGCAAGCGCAATCCATATTCAAAATGACACATCGGAATACCATGCACCCCGAATTCCGGCATTTCCCATATCTTATCATCTAATTGAGGGCTGAAACATCTATAACCACAATCCAACCTTACCCAGGCATTAATATCGACATCTAAAGGACGGTTCGAGTAAATACTTGGATACCATAAATTCGATTCCTTAAACTCCTCAAGTCCCTCGGCAGCGGCCTCAACCAAAACTCTCTCACGAGCAGCAATGGTGCGAGGACTCAACGGAGATGAGAACACCGGAACTTCAACATTTTCAGACATTATCTCATCAAGAAACCCGAAACTTCCCCCTGAAATATTTTCTGGAATCTCCAAATGCCCTAAATGAAAATGCACCCTAGAAGGGGGTGAATAGGTGTCAATGGCTAACTATATTCAACTAAGTCCGATTTTAAAAATTACCAGAAACAGCTTACTGATTTCGTTTTATGCAGAGACAAATGGTAAGCTGATTGCAAACAGTATGCTGAATGTAAAGACAATAAGTACAGTAAAGTGCAGAAACAGTAAGGTACAGAAAAATAAAGAACACAAGAAACTTTTAGCCAGGTTCGACCCCTATCCCCTATGGTCTACGTCCTGGTCCCTTACCAACTTGGTAAGAGAATATATTATTGATCAACGAAATAAACCAATTACAAGATACAATAATATATCTCCCTTTTATCCCAGCTGCTGACAAATGGCTTGCTGAACACCTGTTTCTGAACTTGCTCTCTAAGCTATACTTCCCAAGTATACTTCTCTAGCAACGTCCACCAAACCCTTGTTCCCTAGCCAATATGCCCAGCAACTCAACCTTACCAATCCTGCTGACAAATGGATTGCTGTTTGCTGTGCTGAACCAACTCTCTAAGCAATACTTCCAAAGTATCCTTCTCTAGTCTAGTTCGACCCACCCAAAACTTTAAGCCAAACTTGTACAGCAAATATTCAATACAAATTGAACAATACAATGTTTGAATCAATACAACTCAACCTAATGAACTCTCTAAGATATAGCACGTATATGATATATTAAGAGCTCGAGAGAATCGAATGGATATAGCAATGAAAAACTGAGTTGTGTATTCTTTGTGTGCTTCTCTGATTGATTAAAAACGAATTAAGCACAAGAGCAACCTTATAAAGCTTCACAACCAACGTTCAAAAATCAATCAATCAATTTATTCACGATTAGAAATCAATTTTTAACGTTCAATTGGTTAGAGAGATTTTGCAACATTCTTGTGACCGTTTGACAGAAGGTTTGGAAGAGATGAATCGTAGAAAACATAACCCTTCTGTTTGTATAGATAGAAAACGTGTATAGGAGATTTTGTAGAAAGAAAATCTTTTAAATAAGGAAACTCCTATAAGTTGTATGATTTGTTTTAAAGAAAGATATTTAAAAAGATTTGAGCTCTAGAATATATTGTGTACGTATTATATAATAAAGAATCCTCACAATATATTTCCTAAAATAAATCCATGAGAATTTGTCTTGATATTTATCTTCAGGATTTCTGGCAGTTTGCAAATGGCTTGATGTTTGAGTCTGTCAGTGCAAATGGCTTGCCAAACTGTCTCTGTTGTAACACCAAATGGCTTGCTGTTTATATATTCTCTATAAACAATTAGTAGACTTAATATACCCTGCAAAACCAAGTTAGTACAACCATAACACAATGTTTTATATCAAACTACAAGCAAATAGCTTGCTGAATGTGATCATCAAAACCATAGGAGTATCAATCTCCCCCTTTTTGATGATTACACAATATTTAGGAGAAATAAGAACTCCCCCTAAATCCCTGCATCTTAGTACATTTTGATATAAAACAAATTCAAGATAAACAAGCATAATTAATCATATCCAAATCGAATATCTTGACCAAACAAGCAAATAAGTTCTCCTAAATTTCTCCCCCTTAATCCATCAAAAAAAAAGAAACAGTAGTTCAGGTCTGGAATAAGTATAGAGAACAAATAAATCATGATAGTAGCATATAAATAGTTCAGATACAAACGGTAAGCCAACGTTACCCATTTTGTGCTTGTCAGCTTGCTGTTTTGGTTCTAGCGAGTTGAACAGATAGATAGCTTTAAATCTTTGACTTTCCATAACATTAACCAAGTTACCTTTGTATTCATCATCAAAACATCACGCTAACATTCTCCCCCTTTTTGATGATGGCATACTTGAATACATCGGAGAGACTATGTTACTCCCCCTAAAACAATGCTCCCCCTGATTAACATAATATCTCATCATATAATCAGGTTAGCACAATTCATCATATGCAATAAGATATAAACACGACTCATCCCTGCATGAAACATTAGTGATAAATCCAACATATAACATTGTAGCCATTTTTATCCTCATGTATTCATGTTCTTCTCCCCCTATGACATCATCAGAAAAGGGTCAAGAAGATAAGCATATAAGAATAAAACATGTGGTAAAGCATTTAACAATCATGAGGCTAGTTATAATTATAAAGTTGAATAAATCAAACCAGCATGCTGAAAACACATTTCCAGAATATTCATCGATAGCAATTGTTCTTCTGGATTGGAAAATGGCTTGCTGATTAGACAATATACATTCGAACTGATCATAATAATATTCTTTTTCCTTGTTTCCTGCATCATACAATACATATACATATATTTGTCCCATCTATGTACTAGAGGAATCTCGTTAGTACCACAAGAATAATATAATCATATTCAAAGAAATGTACGAGGACAAATAACATACTTACTACTTGAGTACCCAAATTTTATTGGATCCACCATGGTTTGTTGATAGGACATAAAGAACATGTATATCAGATTTCTTGATCCACTGTTGTATCACTTTTGGTGCTTGATTTGTAGTCCTTTGTGTTCTGCCAGACTGATAATGGTAAGCTGTTTGTCTTCTGTCATTTGCTTTCTGGTATGCTGACTGTTGTATGGCTGATCCATTCTGGTAAGCTGTTTGTCTTCTGCTATTTGCATTCTGGTATGCTGTTTGTCTCCTGTCTGGTCCATTCTGGTAAGCTATTTTCTGTCTGACTGATCCATTCTGGTAAGCTGTTTTCTGTCTGACTGATCCATTCTGGTATGCTGTTTTCGTCTTATGATATACTTGAACCACACAATTCTTTTCCAGATGTCCTTTTCCACCACATTTGTTGCATGTCTTCCAAGGCATAGCATAATTGTAGGGAATGCCATTCCTTCCATCATATTTGAGCACCTTATCTTTCTTGTTGAAGTTTAGACCAACACCTTCTCTGACCAAAGGTACATTTGCCTTCTTCATCATTGTTTTTAAAGTGTCTTTACCTTGAAAAAAAGTTTCCATGCCCTTCTTGAGATCTTTAACTTCTGTTTCTAGGAGGGTGATCACTTCAGCTTGCTGTTTGATGAGTTCAGCTTGCTGAACTCTCTTTTCTGCAGTTTTTGAGGATTCGGCTTGACTAGATTCCTTCATCTTGTATGATTCCAATGCTTTGTCTTTCATTTTAACATCAGATCTGAGCCCTTTGATTTCATTCATTCTCTCTTTGAGTTCCTCCATTAGTACATCATTTCTTTTTAGAACCATACGATTTACTCCCTCAAGTTGAGAGACTTTTGCCTTTAGATCCATAACCATTTTATCATCATTTCTAGCTGGAGTCTTTTGGGTCATGAGATCAGAAATAATTTTCTTTAAATGAGTATTTGTCTTTTCAAACTCATCTTTTTCGGCCTTTAGTTCCATGAACTCCACAGTGCTTATATTTGTATGTTCCTGCATTGTTAGTGTATCTAACATAGTATCATCTGAAGATACATATTCATTAAAAGAATTTACCTCACTTTGATCTTCTTCAGAATCAGACACATCACTATCTACAAGAACTTCTTCCGTGTTTCCTATATCATCAATGCCAACAAATGCAAAGTTTATTATCTCTTCACTTGGGACTTCACTAGAAATAGCTTTTTCATCATTCGAAGTCAATTGAGCCTTTGACTTCCTTTTATCTTTCAAATCAGCACGCTGTTTTGTTGTTGTAGCTTTATAATGCATTTTTAAGGTATCCCATATGTCTTTTGCTGTGCTACATGAAGAGACCTTATCAAAATCTGACTCTGAAAGACCACATATTAATGTGTACTTTGCTCTTCCATTATAGCCTGATTTTATCAATTCTGAATCTGAGAGATCATCAACGTCTTTTGGCTTGCCGTCTTTGTCCGGAAAAGTGAATGGACCCTTTTTAACGACTCTCCATTCAATTGCATCATCTTTGTTGAGAAGTACCTTCATTCTCCGTTTCCAAGCATCATAATTTTCAATCCCATTGAGAAGTGGTGGCATGTCTAAATAATCTCCTTCTACATAAGCGGGTGCCATAGGATCTGTACTTTCCTGTTACAGAAATGTTAGTACACCAATGCTCTGATACCAAATGAAAATGCACCCTAGAAGGGGGTGAATAGGTGTCAATGGCTAACTATATTCAACTAAGTCCGATTTTAAAAATTACCAGAAACAGCTTACTGATTTCGTTTTATGCAGAGACAAATGGTAAGCTGATTGCAAACAGTATGCTGAATGTAAAGACAATAAGTACAGTAAAGTGTAAAAACAGTAAGGTACAGAAAAATAAAGAACACAAGAAACTTTTAGCCAGGTTCGACCCCTATCCCCTATGGTCTACGTCCTGGTCCCTTACCAACTTGGTAAGAGAATATATTATTGATCAACGAAATAAACCAATTACAAGATACAATAATATATCTCCCTTTAATCCCAGCTGCTGACAAATGGCTTGCTGAACACCTGTTTCTGAACTTGCTCTCTAAGCTATACTTCCCAAGTATACTTCTCTAGCAACGTCCACCAAACCCTTGTTCCCTAGCCAATATGCCCAGCAACTCAACCTTACCAATCCTGCTGACAAATGGCTTGCTATTTGCTGTGCTGAACCAACTCTCTAAGCAATACTTCCAAAGTATCCTTCTCTAGTCTAGTTCGACCCACCCAAAACTTTAAGCCAAACTTGTACAGCAAATATTCAATACAAATTGAACAATACAATGTTTGAATCAATACAACTCAACCTAATGAACTCTCTAAGATATAGCACGTATATGATATATTAAGAGCTCGAGAGAATCGAATGGTGTGTATTCTTTGTGTGCTTCTCTGATTGATTAAAAACGAATTAAGCACAAGAGCAACCTTATAAAGCTTCACAACCAACGTTCAAAAATCAATCAATCAATTTATTCACGATTAGAAATCAATTTTTAACGTTCAATTGGTTAGAGAGATTTTGCAACGTTCTTGTGACCGTTTGACAGAAGGTTTGGAAGAGATGAATCGTAGAAAACATAACCCTTCTGTTTGTATAGATAGAAAACGTGTATAGGAGATTTTGTAGAAAGAAAATCTTTTAAATAAGGAAACTCCTATAAGTTGTATGATTTGTTTTAAAGAAAGATATTTAAAAAGATTTGAGCTCTAGAATATATTGTGTACGTATTATATAATAAAGAATCCTCACAATATATTTCCTGAAATAAATCCATGAGAATTTGTCTTGATATTTATCTTCAGGATTTCTGGCAGTTTGCAAATGGCTTGCTGTTTGAGTCTGTCAGTGCAAATGGCTTGCCAAACTGTCTCTGTTGTAACACCAAATGGCTTGCTGTTTATATATTCTCTATAAACAATTAGTAGACTTAATATACCCTGCAAAACCAAGTTAGTACAACCATAACACAATGTTTTATATCAAACTACAAGCAAATAGCTTGCTGAATGTGATCATCAAAACCATAGGAGTATCACTAAATCTATGGGGTCATCTAATAAACCTACATTGACAGGCTTTTTCCCCGGATTCCTACCGTCTACATGGGAAGAAGAAGAATCGGCAGACATACTTGGGGGCTTAAAGCAAGAACTCTAAGAAGACAACGATACAAGCACAAAGGCATAAAAAAAAAACAAGAACAAAAGTAAATACTTACAAAGAGATTAGTGAGTGGCCGGGAAGTGTCTCTCCAACTCTTTTAATCTGTTTCTTGGGAACTGAATCGTCCAAAGCCCAAATAAGCCAACTATCAAAATAGTTGAGAGAGAGCGTCTATTTATAGACCAAAAAAAAAAAAAATCAAATCAAATCAATCAAATTAATCTACTCTCGTACTACCTCTTTTAATCTACAATAAAAAGGCATATATATATATTTTACTTGTGCAGGTCTTAATCAAGGAATCTGAAGATATCCTCTAAACTAGGGGGGGACAAATGTTAGACCATGAAGCCCAAGTGAGATAATTTGTATTTAGATCAATAGAATGATTTAGATTGTATTAGGCTCATTAACACATGTATCCATAATAGGGTCCAGAAGCCCACAAATGTAAATTTAGTGGCCAAGTAAATTAGGGGACCCACTAGGAATCCCCTATATATACTAAACAAACCCCACTTGTAAAAGGGGTTGGCAATTTGTAAATTAGAGAGATAGACCTTCCTCAAGGAGAGAAATACTTTAATAAATATTATCTTCATCTATTCTTATAAGATCTTTTCCCAAATCTCATAGATTATGCTATAATCACAATTAACTCTCCATCAGAAATAGTGAAACTTATGAAAGAAGCTTTAGCAGAGGTTGTATATGTCTATCTGTATATTTCAAGCTGATGCGTGGCCGTATAATTGGAGAAACGGTGGCAAGTTTTGTAATATTAAGGAAGTTAAAGGGAAGTAGGAACTATATTATACATAGATTTTCAGGGATGTGAAAAGCAAACTTCTCGATTGGGCCCTTAATGGTGAGCTAAAAGAATATTACTAACAGCTCCTGAAGTTATTGATTGGTGAGATTGCACATCTTTTCTAGACACCAGTTGGTCTTTTAATGGTTTTTACATGACTGCGGCTTTGCCATATAGGAGTATTCCTCCAGGTTTTCGACAATATACTGGTTCTTCCAGCATCGAGTACTGGGATGCGATCTAGAATACAAGTTAGTAGGTGAGCAGGCAAGTTGGTAGGTCACCAACTCAACATCTTTTCGCAATAGGGGGGCTCATCTTCTAGGGGGGCTCATCTTCTAGGATTAAAAAGAAATAGATTATAATCCTATTTCTCCAGAAAATCAAAGTACAGTAAGATCAAGTCTGAAGCAACTTTACAGTTAACTGGACATAATCAGACCTTTCACAACATCTTTGGCGCCAAAGCTACCGAAGAGCTGAATATAATATTTAGAAACTAATTTATCTTAATTTTTTTTTATTTTTATAGTATAGTTTAAAAGTTAATAATTAATATCCATTGTTTAATAAATCTCAGAATGAGTTCACACTATTAAATTAATACATAACTTATTCACAAAATTAATATTATTAAAAACAATTTATATGTAATATTATTAAGTAAACTGAAAATTATAAAGATGACTATTAAACATATGAGAAAACTGGGCATGAGGTTCCTCAGGCACAAATCTTTTAACCTCACGGGAAAATCCTGAGGACAACCTCAAGCACCTCAAGCCCTAAAAATATTATCAGTTATCACAAATTATAATCTTTAGCAACAATGATTTTTCGTATAATGTTGATAGCATAAGAAAAGATGATGAGAAAAATGTTTTAATTGGCCTAGTAAGTCCAATCCCAAAATTCTGAAACTGTTTCAGAGCTAATACATTGCCTACTAAACCACTAAACTTTACTGGACATCAAGCTCCAAGTCGGTGGCAGCAGATTCTATCCAGACTACGTATCCATACTGGCATTCTCATCAGATGGTTTGTTTGAGTTTCCTTTTTCTGAATTAATACGAAGTTCATTCTTTGATGTAGAAAGTGTATTCGAGGCCTGAAAGATTAAAAAAAAAATGTGGTGTTAGAACTACAAAAGGTTTCATATGGAATTATGGAACTTTAATTTAATTGATTTGATTGACCTTCAATGATGCAGTTTCTGTGTATGCTGTGTTCAAGTCTCTTGCATGCTCCCCTTCGCTGAAATCCGCCTGGAATTAAACAGAAAGTCATATCACTGATGAAGTCAAAAAACAATATAGAATACTTCAATCGGACAATTCAAGTATGTGACTACATAAATAAAAAAATGAAAAAGAGAAACACCAAGCATAAACTTAAAAGATGAGAAGTTTCTAGGTTTTACTTTACGCAATTACTTTCCACAATTGATAAACTATAACACACGTAATGGGTATTTTAACAAATAAAAACAAAACCATAAAAACTGTGAAAGTCTCCGTAGAGCCTAAATGGATTAAGATAATTATGATCTACATTTTTATAAAATGAAATGAACTTGCTGAAACAAAGCAATTTTGATCTATCAACAAATTCTAGCTCTAGAAACATATGGGTGACCATAAAACACCAAAAAATCACGTAACCTGCTTCTTAATACACACAAAACTTCCTAGTTCTACTCCACTGAGTATGTGTCTCTCTTTTTCCTCCACTACGATAAAGCATTTGCACAGAAAGTATTGGCATGTGATGTCTAACTTCTTTCATATTTTTGGAAACACATTTCTCTATTCTAAACATTCAAAAATATTCAAACTTTCTTCTTTATGTAAGAAGTGAAGGAAACGTACCACATCTTTATCCTCAGGTTCAACATATTCCCTTTTCACTCTTCCAGACAAGGACTTGCTATTAAAGAAAAAAAATGAAGTATTTATTAGCATTAATATTTAACCATAACCGTCGCAAAACAAACCGACATGGGCAAAATGTACCGTGGATCATCAACATCCATTTGAGACTCTTGATCCCACCTCTCATCTTTATCATCACCATCTTCGTCAGCCTAGAAGTCGAATTGATTTTGGCAAAATTCAATTCTCTAGTAATAATCTGATAAAACAAAAGAACATAGAACAAAAAAGCAGCAAAAACAAACCTCTGGAATCTCAGTATCAGGTGGTCGCTCCAGGAACGGCACACTTGGTGCATGTTGAAGTTTTGAAAGATTATCAAGAAGCTTTGCCTTTATGTCATCCAATATCTGACGAGAGTTCTTATTTTCCATGTTACTTGGAGGTACATGAAGAGTATAGTCTGGACCAAAGTACTCATAATACTCATGTTGTGGCATCTTATCCTCAAGTTCTGTACCAAGGGCAACTCCAGTCTGTTCAAAGAGTAAGAGAGCAAAAACATGAATACATGAATAAATAAAGATAGATGTATCTGACAGAAGACAAACTTTGACTAGTTAGCTCAAGAAACTGGAACTGTATTTCGACTCCACAAGTTTCGGCCCACACTTTACTAGGATACATGTACAACTGAAAGGCAACAATTTTAGTTTTGGCATCATAAAACCTGAAGTGACCATAAATTATTATTTCCAATTAAAAACTGTCACTATTAGTTGTTCCTGCAAATTGCAAATGTTAGGAAAGTTAATATCTAGATATCATGAAATGTTGGCCCTAACACAAAGATTCTTAGTTTTTGAAGAACTTTCCTACAGAAAAGGAATGAACGCCAATTTCTTTTCATCAAAAACAGAATCTTGTAGGGAATCATAGAGTTCTAATTGTGTGTTTAAGAAAGAAATCTCAAATTAAATAATCTATTCGTGCGTTGGTATTGCGCATCTTCACGAAGAATATAATTTCACCGCATCCATGTCGGAGAAGCGGGGAATAAGAGAAAATAAAACACAGCAGTACATATATCTTTGTAAGAACACGAGCACTACAGTTTTAACATATCTCACTTAATGACAATTCAGAAGAAAATAAGGCAGCTTATTTTGATGACAATTGATAATTAGAGCATTCAAGGGACAACTGTGATTTACACTATGAAACCAATATGTCTTAAGATTTTTCAAGTGGAACATAAATTTTCTAAAAAGAATGATAATACGCTTTCTGTGCATTATAAGAGCATTAAAGGCATGGTGGTTAAAAAGTAAGGCATGGTAGTTGCAAAGTATAAAGGATTACCTCATAGCACCAACAACGTGCAACATTTCGTATAGTGTAGCCACCTCCACCAAGCAATAGTGGCACATTAAAAGATCTCATGTATCTCACGCACTCTGCATGACCTTTAATTGATAGATTAAAGCAGCCTAACCTGTCTCCAGATAGAGAGTCTGCACCACACTGCAATATCACAGCACCTGGCCTGTAAACTTCCATGACCTTACCCATAATTGGTTTAAACAGAGACTGATAGCTTTCGTCATCAATTCCATCATCTAACGGCACATTAAGAGAGTAGTATTTTCCAGAAGCATGACCGATATCCCTTACATCCCCTGTTCCAGGAAAGTAATCTCCAAACTTATGGAACGAGACAGTCATGACCCTGTCAGTAGTGTAAAAGGCCTCCTCTACACCATCACCATGATGTATATCAATGTCGACATATAATACACGCTGCAACACAAGTAATATTGTTATAATTGTATAATAGCATGTAGAGAGATTGACAGGAGAAGAAGTAATTGTATTTTTCATATATGAATTACAAGAGACTACGTTCTATATATAAGCTAAACTATACGTCACTGATTACATCCCATAGATACTGTGGATCTTCTGACTTAGCTAGGTACTGTGGATCTTCTGACTTAATTTAACACTCCCCCTCAAGTTGATGCATAGATATCACTCATGCCCAACTTGCCAATAAGAGGATGAAGTATCTTCTGATTTAAACCTTTGGTAAATATGTCAGCTATCTGGTCCTCCGATCTTACAAAGTGAATACCAATGGTATCATTATTGATCTTCTCTTTTATGAAGTGTCGATCAATTTCGATATGTTTGGTCCGATCATGTTGAACTGGATTATGTGCAATGGCAATAGCAGCTTTGTTATCACAATGTAGCTTCATTGGAGTTGCAGACGCAAGTCCCAATTCTTCTAGGAACAATCTTATCCACAATAATTCACGTACACCTTTAGCCATAGCTCTATATTCCGCCTCAGCACTAGATAAGGCAACCACAGGTTGTTTCTTGCTTCGCCAGGTAACCAAATTGCCGCCAACAAATGTACAATATCCTGAAGTAGATCGTCTATCATCTTGACATCCGGCCCAATCTGCATCTGTATAGCTTTCAACCCCGAGATGATTGTTTTTAGTAAACATTACTCCTTTTCCAGGAGCAGCCTTAAGATACCTTAATATCATATAAACTGCATCCAAATGTGGTTGACGAGGATCATGCATATACCTGCTAACAATTCCCACTGCATATGATATATCTGGCCTTGTATGTGCAAGGTAGATTAGTCGACCAACTAACCTTTGATATTGAGATTTCTCGACAATTTCACCAGCATCTCCACAAAGTTTATGATTTGCTTCTATTGGAGAATCTGCAGGTCTACATCCAAACATCCCTGTTTCATTCAGAAGATCCAGTGTATATTTCCGTTGTGAGAGGAAGATACCACCTGGACTTCTAGAGACCTCAATACCAAGGAAATACCGTAGTTTTCCTAAGTCCTTCATCTCGAATTCAGAGGCAAGCTTGCGTTTAACATTAGCAATCTCACACGTGTCATTGCCGGTGATCACAATATCATCGACATAAACAATCCCACTGCTAACAATTCCCACTGCATATGATATATCTGGCCTTGTATGTGCAAGGTAGATTAGTCGACCAACTAACCTTTGATATTGAGATTTCTCGACAATTTCACCAGCATCTCCACAAAGTTTATGATTTGCTTCTATTGGAGAATCTGCATGTCTACATCCCAACATCCCTGTTTCATTCAGAAGATCCAGTGTATATTTCCGTTGTGAGAGGAAGATACCACCTGGACTTCTAGAGACCTCAATACCAAGGAAATACCGTAGTTTTCCTAAGTCCTTCATCTCGAATTCAGAGGCAAGCTTGCGTTTAACATTAGCAATCTCACACGTGTCATTGCCGGTGATCACAATATCATCGACATAAACAATCAACACTGTGATTTTTTCATCTCGTCTTTTTACGAACATGGTGTTATCTGAGTTGCTCTGTTTGTAGTCAAATTTAATCATTGCTCCCTGAAATTTGCCAAACCAGTCCCTTGGAGACTGTTTTAACCCATAAATAGTCTTCTTTAGCTTGCATATTTTCCCAATGGTCGCAGCTGTAGAAAAACCAGGTGGAATATCCATGTAAACCTCTTCTTTCAGGTCTCCATGTAAGAATGCATTTTTTACATCCAATTGCTGAAGTTCCCATCCAAGATTTGCTGCACATGATATCAAGACTCGAATAGAGGCCATCTTCGCTACTGGAGCAAAAGTTTCCTGATAATCAATCCCGTAAGTTTGAGTGTACCCTTTTGCTACAAGTCTTGCTTTATACCTATCAATCAGCCCATTAGGTTTCTGTTTCACAGTGAATACTCATCTGCATCCTACTACCTTCCTTCCAGCGGGAAGATGAGTTAACTCCCAAGTGCCATTATGCTTCAAGGCATTCATTTCCTCTATCATAGCATCTTTCCATTTAGGATCAGATAAAGCATCCTGCCAAGTATGCGGAACAGAAACACTAGACAAGGATGACACAAAAGCAAGTGAAGATGGAGATAATGCATTATAAGATACAAAGTTTGAGATAGGATGGTTAGTGCAAGAGCGTACACCCTTTCTTATAGCAATAGGAAGATCTAGAGTAGGGTCAAGAGTATTACCATTTTCTGGCTCAAACACAGGAGATACAGGATCTGTCTCGAGGTCAGAGGTCTCTGGATGCGGTAAAGTGGTGATATCATTTCTTTTCCGCCTGGAATATGTAATCAAATCTGGAATATCCAATCTATTTAGATCATCTGACTCATTACTCGTATGTGGAGGAATAGATAACCGGTTTGAACTAGTGTTTGGAATAGGTATATTAATAAATGGAAGTGTCTGTGACTCATCTGTTGCTTTACTATCAAGACTGTGTCGGTTTATCTCCCCCTGAAGCAAGGAGGAGGAACCCGGAGAAAAATAAGAAATGTTCTCCCAGAAACTAACATCATGACTGACAAATATGTGACGTGATGGAGGATGATAACATTTATATCCCTTCTGAGTTGGAGAATACCCAATGAAAACGCAGCGGAGGGCCCGAGAGTCAAGTTTATCCCGAGAGGGAGCATGATTATGAACAAAACATACACTCCCAAATACCCGAAGGGGTAGTGGGTGCGATGAAGGTGCAAGAACACAAGACAACGGTGTTTTGAATTTTAGGACACTAGAAGGAAGACGGTTTATAAGATATGCAGCAGTCATGACTGCCTCTCCCCAAAGATATTTGGGAACATGCATTGTTAACATAAGCGACCGAGCAACTTGTTGTAAGTGACCAATTTTCCTTTCGGCTACCCCATTTTGTTGTGAAGTTTTGACACACGAAGTTTGATGAATTATACCACATGTATCCAAATAAGATATAAATGGACCCCCATATTCAGTACCGTTATCACTCCGAAGAATTTTAACAGATGCATTAAACTGTGTTTGTACCATGTGGTGAAAAGATTTAAAACACTCGAAAACTTCACTTTTCTGTTTTAGAAGATATACCCAAGTAAGCCTAGAATAACAATCAACAAAGACAACAAACCATCTATACCCATCATGTGTAGGATGTCGAAATGGGCCCCAAACATCAGTATGAATAATAGAGAATAAAGTAGAACTTCTTTTATTCCTAGATGGATAAGATGATCTTTTATGTTTGGCCAATTCACATGGTTCACAGAAAAAATCTTTCTTCTTACAGTGTTTTACTAAGGCAGGAAATAGATGTGTTAAAACACCAAACGATGGATGACCTAACCGTCTATGCCACTGATACAAAGATTCAAAAGCAGAATTTAACTTGGATGACACCTGATAAGTTGAGGGAGAAATAGAATTCCCTTCCATCACATAAAGTCCATCTACCACTTTACCATTGCCAAGGACCTTGCCTGTCGTCAGATCCTGAAATACACAGTGGGAGGAAAAAAAGGTTACTGAACAATTAAGATTTTCAGTAATACGTTGAACAGATAATAAGTTTGCCGTTAAGGAGGGAACATGTAACACATCAGATAGTGGCAATGATGATGAGAGGCAGTGAGAAGTGCCTTGTCCATGAACAGGTACAATAGCTCCATTGGCAACACGAATATTGCCGCTTTCACCATTATATGTTTCTAGGAAACTAGAATTTCCAGTCATATGTGCTGATGCTCCGGAATCAATAATCCATGAATTATGACATTTATCGGAGGTAAAGTGACAAGATGTACCTGCATGAGCAGAATTAGCTGTATGTGGAGTGGTGTTCATTTGTGACATTAATTGCCGGAGGGTGTTGACCTCTGAAGCAGTCATCGTCCCTGTTGAAGAATAAGACTCACATTCTGATGCAGCATGATGAGCACTAAAGGGAATTCCTCTACCCGTGCTTCTGCCAGATGAGACACCACGGTAACCACCTCGGCCACGCCCTCCTCGTCCTCGAATTCTGAGATGAGGGTGCAGGATAAAACATGTTTCACGAGTGTGGTTTAACTTCTTGCAGTAGTCACATTGAAGACTGGATCTTTCACCCATTAAAACCATTGGTATCTGTTCAGGTTGTTCTGGCTCAGATTGCTGAACATTTCCAGTTAAGAGTGCAGACCGTTCAGAAGAGACAACCGGAGCCATACTTTGCTTTCGACTTTCCTCTAACCTGACACGACCATAGGCTTCTTCCACAGTAGGAAATGGAACTTGTCCAATAAGTTGATTTTTTATTGAATCATACTCATCAGACAATCCATCAAGAAACTTCATCACTTTCTCTACAGTCATCATCTTTTGATATTTTTCTTGATCTTCAGCATGTTTACACTCAAATATAGTGTAATGTCCCAATTCACTCCATAATGATGTAAGCTCAGAATAATACTGAGCTAATGTGTGGCTTCCTTGAGCCAATGCCCACATCTTCCGTTTGATCTCAAATTGCTTGGCTACATTTCCGGAGAAGGAATATGTCCGAGTGAGAGAATTCCACACATCTTCAGCGGTATCAATGAAGATATATGTTTTTCGAATATCAACCTCCATAGAGTTAGATAGCCATGAACACACCATGGCATTTTCTGATTCCCAATCATCGAAACTAGTATCACTTTCCAAAGGTTGTTTGGCTTTCCCATTGATATATTTCATCATTCTATGAGATTTAAGTGCCATTGTACAAGCTTTGGACCATTCCAAAAAATTCTTTCCGTTGAATTTAGGACTTACGAATGGAGTACTATGAAACCCCGATTTACTGCTACTTATAGCAGTATTTTTGTTTGAAATTACAGAGTCTTCAGTATCCGTCATTGTAATATTAAAAGAAGTGGGCTGCAGCTTGGTTGATGTTGGGCAGAAAGGGATAAAAAGGAAAAAGAAATCTGGGTGGAATGAATATAAGATGTGGACCGATATATATATATATATATATATATATTTTAAATAAAATCTGTTGACCCAGAGATTAAAATGTATATTTTCCACAGTCCAGCCCAATACGATAATTCAATCCTTGGCCCAAATATTAAGAGACCCACTTAAATAAAAGAAAGCTGACCAAAAATATATATAATGTCCCAAGTAAATAAGGCCCAATAAATATTCTAACAAGATATAATACGACCCAGGAAGGAAAGATCCAAGAAGGAAAGAAAAACACAAACAGGAAGGCTGTCCAGGAAGGCTGTGTATACACGCAAATATACATACAAATATATCAGAAAAACAAAAAACTTCTCAGAACTGAAAAATGTTACCACAGTTGTAATCGGGATATCAAACCGAACAAGAACTCCTTCTGCAATCTCGCCGGAAAAACACCGGAGGACGCCACACGCGCCGGCGCGTGGGCGCGTCTGGCGGCGGCTGGCTTCTTCCGGTGGCGCGTGGCGGCGCGTGGGAGGCCGGTTTTTCAGTCGGTTTGTTTCTGCAATCTCCTCTTTCAGTGTTCTTCGTAATGGTATATTTGCTTTCTTGTTTTGATAGTTTTCGAAATATTCGAAGTTTCACAGTTGGATGTGTTCTTCCTGCACAATCTTTCTGCAACTCTTGTAAGTCTGATATGTATTACCCTAGGATATAACACGCTCTGATACCATGTTATAATTGTATAATAGCATGTAGAGAGATTGACAGGAGAAGAAGTAATTGTATTTTTCATATATGAATTACAAGAGACTACGTTCTATATATAAGCTAAACTATACGTCACTGATTACATCCCATAGATACTGTGGATCTTCTGACTTAGCTAGGTACTGTGGATCTTCTGACTTAATTTAACAAATATGTATAAAGAGTCATTTATAGTACCATCAGAACTTAAAAAGGCAAACAAAATGGTGAACTGAATTGGCAACAAGATAATTTAAAATCCAAGTAATCAACAAATATTAAAGTAATGCATTCAGAAAATTTATTGAATACGTATATATTTTTCTAAGCCGGAGACATGATTATGACTGAAAGAAGATCCCAGTACACAAACCTCGTGGACTTTTAGTAGTTCCAGAATCGCCAACACTATGTCATTCACGTAGCAGAAACCAGAAGCTTCACATTTTTTTGCATGGTGAAGTCCACCAGCCCAGTTTATAGCGATATCACAATTTCCATAGTTTAGTTTCACAGCACCACCGACTGATCCCCCTGCATAAGTTTGACAGTAGGAATAAAGACCATCAAAGACAGGACAGTCTTCTCCAACATTAAACCTTTTCAGCTGCCTTGCTTGATCTTGCTGTGTTTCGGGCGTAATGCCCCTCAAGAATGACACATAATCGTCAGCATGAAACCTGCTAAGGTCTTTGTCTCTGGCTGGAATAGGCTTGAGAACGTGCATGTTTTGCAGTAAACCATAATGGGCCAAAAGAGCATGTGTCATACGAATTCTATGTGGCTTCATTGGGTGACCTTGCCCATAATAATAATTGCCAACCTCTGGATCATAAAAATAGATCACTTTCCTCTTCACCCCATCAGGACCAGCTGACAAAGAGTTGCCACCAGTTTCCATCACCTAAAATAAGTAGTTCACAGAGTGAGGAAAGAAAATGCAATATAAAATAAAGCATTAAGTGTAGAACTACAACAAAATTCTTCAAATTCGTCATCCCTCTCTATCTGAAAGCCTAAAATACTAAAGAGATCAGGATTTATTTAACAAGACGAGCCTACAATTTAATGGGCACTCATTGGGGCTAGAGGGAGCCAGGTCACATGTTAGGAGCTCTTCTCGGATGGTGCCCGAGTCCCAAAAATGTAAAGTTCAATCTCACGGTTCAATGTGTACCACCTAATGTCCGAGGGGGTTAAGATAGGCCAAATAGCGGCCAACCACAAATTCCAATCAGTATTAGATATTCGACAAAAGTTATAAGACTTACTAATGTATTAAATTGATAATCAAATGTATCTGGCATACATAACCAAGCAAAGATTACATCTTTCCCAAAGCAGTGTACATAAACTGATTAAACCCATGGCAAACAAACTAGCTAAACACGATAATTACCCGAACGAAAATCATGCTAATCAATTCGAATAATCTGTAAAACAAGCATTACAAGGGTGCAGCAATTTAGGTGCTAAAAAAAGCACAAACCATACAAGTTGTAATCAACTAAATTTGTTGGACTAATTAATTTCTAACAGTTACAAACATCCTCTAAAACCCATTAAAATAAAGAAGATAACTTTCATGCTTTCAATATATATCATTCACAAAATATATCATAAATTAGCCTTGAATCATTCTACAATGCAAAGCATTCTATATCTATGTAAAGGTAAGAGAGAGAGAGAGAGATATGAACTTACAATTGTGTATGCACTATCAGAAACTGGTACACAAAGATATATAAATCTTGGGTGTGTGTATACTATGTATGTACGTATAATCTTGGCTACTACAACTACAATCAAGGCAGCTGTGAAAAGGTGAATGCAAAGGAGAGTCGGAAGCTGTTTGCGGGTATTTATAGCCAAAGCCTTTCCGATTAGGAATCGAAAAGTGATTTATTACTTTTTTTTTTGGAAATTCTGTACAACGAAATTTATTCTCAACAAGATGGATATATTAACTCATTATATAATTATTAGCTTATAACCCATGCACGGGTTGCTTTTAATTTTTTGTAATTTATTTATAGTGTAATATAATATTATAAATATTAATTTGAATATTATAAATATTAATTTTAATTTGTTATAGTGTAATTTGTTATTTGTTTAATATGTTTTTTAATATTAAAAAATTGGGTTGAATCAAACTACCAAAATACCAATTATCCCCTAGTTTATAGCCACGATCAAAACTCTCGGCTAAATCTTTGCTTACCCGGGAATGTTTTTAGGTAGATAAAATATTAATTAAATTTATTTTTATTTATTTTACTTATTATAGTATAGTATAGATTTTTAATTAAACTAAAATTACGGCTAAAAAAATAGGGTTGAACCAAACTACCAAACTACCAATTATCCCCTAGTTTACTTATTATAGTATAGTATAGATATGTGGTAAATTTTGTTGCCAAAAAGTTTTAAAAATTTCATGAAACTTATATTATCCAGTTCATTGTTTACTCAAATGAATTTTGTCATGAATTACTTGGGCGAGAATATTCCTTTTGATAAACGATGTCGTATTGGGCTGGATAGTAGCACGATGTCGTTTAGTGCTTTATGGAGCAATATTGAATTATGTAATAAATAATAGTATCTGTGATGAGTACTGCTAGTGGTTGTTAGGAGCATGGCCAATAGTTATCCTACACGTGTCTAGATGTTTCCCTTATATATTTTGCCAGATTGTAATGCTGAGAATTATGGAATGAATGAGATTTTCTTTTGCTCTTTTCTTGTTTGTCCTCTAACTAAATCTACCATCTAACCCTATTACTGACAAATTGGTATCAGAGCAGTCGCTCCTTGGCCGCCCCTAACCCTATTTTTAACCATTGCTAAACCAAAAAGAAAACCCAGAATAGAGATAAGCTTAGCACGTTTGAAGAGGGTCAAAGCTTTACACAAGAACAGATCTCACTTCTCAAATCAGATTTTGAATAGCTTGCTCAAGACAACCAAGAGGTGAAAAGGAGCATCGCAGATTTCACTGAGTTGGTCAAAACAGAGTTGCTCCAGAAACGTCAAGCCCACTCTGAGCAGCCTCCAAACAGCACCACCTCTGTAAGTTCACCCCTTCAAACCCCTACCCACTTTGCTACGTTTAATGATGCCAACAGTAATACACAATCTAAGTCTAAGAGTGTTAATTGGGGGGGGGGGTTCTACACAACCACACACCACGCCTCCTTTTGAGCTCACTGCTCGTTACATAGACCCCTTTTCATTGCCAGAATACAGGAATATGGTTGTTTCTAACTCATCTACACAACCCCCTCACTCTCCCCACCACTCTTTAACCATGCCCATGGAACCACTTTACACGGGTGCCTCAACCTTGAATGCTTTCACTACCCCTCTATATCCACCATCTTTTAACAACACCACAAATATACCACAAAGCTCCTATGCCTATCACTACCCATTTACAATTCATCAACCCCCACCTGTTTCATTACACCAAACCCACTCCACTATACCCACGAGTTCTATAACTCACACACGGCCCAATGAAGATATAAACCACAACAAAAACTTACCACTGCCAAATTATAAGACACCCAAGCTCGACTTTCTAAGGTTTGAGGGTAAAGACCCTCGTGGGTGGATTGGTAAATGTGAGAAATTTTTTCAGCTACACCCCTCAACTGATTTGCGTTCCAAGGTTTTATGTGCAGCCTTGCATATGGAAGGAGAAGCCGACATCTGGTATCGCTGCATTGAAAAGGAAAAATACAACTTGTTATGGCCTGAGTTTGTCATCTTGGTTTGTCATCGGTTTGCTAAGACAGGCTATAAGAATCTAGTCGGTCAATTCAACAAACTAACACAGAAAGGGCGAGTAGATGAATATATCTGCCAATTCGATGAGCTGAGAAACTATGTTATGATGGAAGAGGGATACCACAGAGAATCTTATTATGTGGAGAATTTTATCAGTGGTTTGAAGGATGAGATTGCTTAACACCTCTATAATCTTAAACCACAGACTTTGCAAGAAGCCAGAGAGTTGGTTAGGGGACAAGAATATTACTTAAATGTCCTGGACAAATGATACAAGGTTGTTTCCTCTACTCCGAAGACAAGTTCTTCTTACTCTACCTCTTACAAGTCTAGTGTCAACTCAACTAAGAATAACAGTGATAGTTCGTTGGCGAACAATACTTCTGCTCCTGTTACAGACAGCTTTCGGAAACTTCTGCTTCTATTGTGACCAAAAATTCGAACCAGGACATAACTGCAGGAAGAAGAAGCTTTTTGTCATTCTAAGCGAGGCCAGTGAACCAAATGACCCTACAGAGGAGGAATTAACTATAGTCTGGGAAAATGAAGCCCCTCAAACTATAGACAAGGAGATTGAGACAGAAACAAAGGTATCTTTACACGCCCTCACTGGCTCTACAGGCACTGGTACCTTGAAAATCAAGGGTGCCATTGGAAATAGGCCCATCAACATACTTGTTGATAGTGGCTCGACAAATAACTTCATCTCTCAGTGCCTGGCCAAGCAACTTCAACTCAGAATGACACCCTGTACTCCTTTTTATATTACTGTAGCCAATGGTGAAAGGTTGCAATGTAATAATTTGATTGAAAGTCTGGAGTTGACAATGGCAGGAAAGAATTTCTCTACCTCAGTTAATGTCATTCCCTTGGGTGGATATGACCTCATACTTGGTATGGAGTGGATGTCAACAGTTAGCCCAGTTACCTTCGATTATTCTCGTGAAAGTGTCACAATCAATTGGGATAACCAAAAAATATCACTCTCTAGGTACTGTGAAGACTCCAAGGTGCAACTGCAATTCAGTGCCTCTAATCCTAAGTTACATCAAGAAGAGGCCTGCTTTCTCGTACAAATAACAGCAGTTAAAGAGGACACACTTACAGGTACCAACCAAACCTTAAATCCCGAAATCTCTGCTCTTATTACGTAATACCAAGCTATATTTAACACACCCACTCAATTGCCTCCACCTCGTAGCCAAGACCACCACATTCCCTTAAAACCAAACAGTTGCCCAGTTAACTCCCATCCCTATCGCTATCCAATTGCACATAGAGAGGAGATTGAGAAGATCACTAGAGAGATGCTCACTGCTGGGATAATTAGAACAAGCTCCTCACCTTTTGCTTCTCCCGTTCTACTTGTCAAGAAAAAAGATAACACCTGATGGCTCGTAGTAGATTACAGGGCACTAAACGAGCTCACCATTAAGAACAAATACCATATTCCTGTTAATGAGGAACTCCTTTCAGCTCTAAAAGGTAGCCATGTCTTTACAAAGCTCGACCTTCGTAGTGGTTATCACCAAATATGAATCAGCCCTGAGGATATTTACAAAACGGCATTTCGTACTCACCAGGGCCTGTTTGAATTCATTGTCATGCTCTTTGGGTTAACAAACGCTCCTGCTTCGTTTCAAGAATTAATTAACGAAGTATTTGCTCCTTACATTGGTAAATTTGTGCTTGTGTTCTTCGACGACATATTGGTTTACAGCAGAAACCACGAGGAACATGTGGAGCATCTTAGACAAGCTCAAGGCTCACCAGCTCTTTGTCAATTGAGTAAATGCGCATTCGCACAACCAAGGGTGGAATATCTTGGCCACATAATTTCTGGTCGTGGGGTAGAAGCTGATGAGAAAAAAATCGATGCCATGAGAGATTGGCCAACTCCAACAAATGTCAAATCCTTACGAGGATTCCTTGGTCTCACGGGGTATTATGGACGTTTCATCAAGGGTTACGTAATACTTAGTAAACCCCTCACTCAACTCTTAAAGAAAGGAAAGTTCGCTTGGAATCAAGAAGCAGAGTCAGCCTTTACTGCAATTAAAAAGGTCATGACACAAACCCCTGTTCTAGCCCTTCCAGACTTCTCAAAGCCTTTGGTCATTGAGACCGATGCAAGCAAATTGGGGGTAGGGGCTGTCATGATGCAAGACGGTCAACCTATTGCTTATATGAGCAAAGCCTTGAGGCCAAAACATTTGGGTTTATCTACCTACAAAAAGGAACTATTAGCCGTCATCATTGCCACACAAAAATGGTGTGCTTACCTTCTTGGCCATCCCTTCATAATCAAGACTGACCAGGAGGCACTTAAACACTTGATGGAGCAAAAGATAACCACTAGCCTGCAACAAAAGTGGTTATCAAAACTGTTGGGATTCGATTATACGGTCCTCTACAAGAAAGGTAAAGAGAATGTTGTTGCAGACGCTCTCTCTCGTTTGCATAATGGGGCTGAACTATGTGCTATTATTCACTCCATTAGACCACAGTGGAAGTTAGACTTACTGGATAGCTTGGCACAGATTGAATCTGCTCAGAAACTCATTGCAGAATTATCTATCTCACCTACAAATGCAGAAGGGTATACACTCTACCAAGGTGAACTAAAACGAGATGGCAAGTTTTATGTTGGAAATAGCACCAACCTCAGAAGAAAGATCATTTCATCTTTGCATGACAGCCCAGAAGGGGGGCACTCAGGTGTTGCAGCCACTTTTAAAAGAATTAATCGACTTTTCTATTGGCCAGGAATTCGTACTCACATAACTCAATTTGTGAAAGAATGCACTACCTGTCAAAGGAACAAGGTCGAACACATTCACCCACCTGGTCTGCTGCAACCCATTTCACTTCCAAACGCTGCTTGGGAGGTTGTTTCTATGGATTTTGTGGAGGGTCTTCCTAAATCTAAAGGGAGAGACACCATTTTAGTTGTTGTGGACAGATTCACTAAATACTGCCACCTCATTCCTTTAACACACCCTTACACTGCTAGCAAGGTCGCACAAGAGTTCATTGACAGTGTGGTTAAATTGCATGGGACACCCCAAGCCATCATCTCTGATCGTGATCCTATATTCATCAGCTCCTTCTGGAAAGAACTCTTTACTTCACTTGGTACGAAGATCAAACTCAGTACGGCGTACCACCCCCAAACGGACGGTCAGACTGAACGTGTAAATCAGTGTATAGAGATGTTTCTTCGCTGTTTCGCTGGACATAAACCTGGTACTTGGTCTTCTTGGTTGCCCCTAGCTGAATGGTGGTACAACACGTCCCACCACTCATCCCTCAATATGTCTCCATTCAAAGCTCTTTACTCAACTCCACCAACATCAATCTGCTACTCTTATGCTAGAACTCCAGATAATGAAGTGAATGCGTATTTACAAGACATGAGAGCTACCCAACAGTTAATCAAGGACAACCTCATCAAAGCTCAAGAACGTATGAAGTGGTACTCTGATAAGAAAAGGACGGATAGATCTTTTTCAGTCGATGACGAAGTCTTTTTAAAGCTCCAACCATACCGCCAACAATCTGTTAATGAACGAAGGAATCATAAGTTGTCAGCAAAGTTCTATGGCCCATATAGAGTTCTGGAAAAAATAGGCTCTGTGGCCTACAAGCTTGATCTTCCTCCTGATGCTCGAATCCATAACGTCTTTCATGTTTCTCAGTTAAAGAAGAAGGTTGGGTCTCACACTGGCATTCAAGTTACTCTACCTACAGTTGCTGACACGGAGGTTCTTGATCCACAACCAGTTGCTATCCTTGAGCGAAGGATGATCAAACGTGGTAACAAATCTGCTGTGATGGTCCTTGTCCAGTGGGAAAATGGCACACCTCAAGAAGCCACCTGGGAGAGATGGGAAAAATTCACTAAACTCTTTCTTAATTTCAATCCTTGAGGTCAAGGATTTACTGAAGCAGGGGAGTATGTCATGAATTACTTGGGCGGGAATATTCCTTTTGATAAACGATGTTGTATTGGGCTGGATAGTAGCACGATGTCGTTTAGTTCTTTATGGAGCAATATTGAATTATGTAATAAATAATAGTATCTGTGATGAGTACTGCTAGTGGTTGTTAGGAGCATGGCCAATAGTTATCCTACATGTGTCTAGATGTTTCCCTTATATATTTTGCTAGATTGTAATGCTGAGAATTATGGAATGAATGAGATTTTATTTTGCTCTTTTCTTGTTTGTCCTCTAACTAAACCTACCCTCTAACCCTATTACTGACAATTTTTTTTTGTGGGGAATGATAAAATTCATTCATGAAAAAACAGATTATACATCTGAAGCGATAATAAAAGCTTATTATCTAGCCGAAAGGTATGCTTAACCAATCTATGGGTCTAACGACCCATTAGAAAGAGATTCCCCCGGAAGTTTAGATAATATCACCTTTATATCCACCAAAGAAAGGCCTCATTAAAAAACCCCACAAGAGCAAAACCCTATGGGAAAAAACTTAAGTGGGGAAAAAGAGTGCCTTACAAAAATAAATGAATATATCATTTTACAAAGCCTAAAAATCAAAGGATTAAAAACTTTTTGATTCTTCAGCTCGATTCTTCCATTATGTAATCCATAATCCCGCCTTCGTCCCTCTTCTCATACTTCTTTCCATCAAAATAGGTACCTTGTTGATTCTCCTAACATCCAAAAATTTGTCATCATCCATCTTCTCTTTACACTTCTTTCCACCCACAGAAACTGAAAATATCAACACAACAGATAAGATTATGTCAAAAACCTTTAATCGAATACACATTAACTAATTATTATATTCAGCATACATAATAACATTGAAATTGTAATAGTTTTATATATCTAACCAAAGGGGTCCCCTTTGGTTAGACATATAAATTGCCGAGTTCTCATAAAGACTAAAGATCATCTAAAAAGACAAAAACAGTTCATCCACTGACGATAGATCACAAATACCAGAAAATGCCTTTAATAGACACTAAAAACCATAACACTCTACTTAAAAATAATAATTTCTAGTATTAACTAAATATAGATTTTAATAATATCCAACCAAAGGGATACCTTTGGTTAGACACTTAAAAATTAAACCAGTAGAATAAATTAATTGGCAAAAGTGATTACCAACACTACTATAGGTACTAATTATATCATTAACTTATTAATTAAAATTTAACCCTTTCTTCCAACCTATAAAGTATTGTTTGCAAAATTGAGATTCTAAAGTGGGGGTTAATACAAACTGAGGTGCTCATATACTAGTAATCCAAACATTTATTTATAGCGCCACTTCAGTTAAATAAGTAAATTGTATTTTATAGGGCAACTGATGAGTGATGGTGGCTAGCAAGATGTCAATTATCTTTTCTAAAAATGTTTTCTATGTATATGAAAACACTTATTCAAAAGTAGCATAGTTTGTTTATAGTGTTGAGTATTGAATACAGTAAAAGAATACAGAGGGGGGGGTGAATGGATTCTTGAACTTTCCTTGGATCGAGTCTATGTAGCCAATGAGTGTTTGTGTGTGCAAGAGTGAAGGTGCGGGTAAAGAACAACACAAGACACAATATCACTTTAATCTAATGTATTATTAGATAAAGGTTGCTACAATCTGTGAATACCAATGGTAGTATTCTCAGCTTCGTTTTTCTCAGAGAGATATAGCTTACAATGTATGAAAAACTTGACTCACAAAGTTAATTACTAAGGAAGTGAGGCTGTGTCCTTATAGAACATGGATACAACCTACTTACTGCAAATAAGGTAGCTAAAACAAATTACTTTCTAGTCTGTCTATCCTTTTTGAGTAAGTGTCCAAACGGTTACAGATTTGACTTTGCAAAGCCTGTTTAGATCCACTTCTTTAGCTCCTTGTCTCTTCTATATCTCTCCAAGCTTCCTTGTAGGCTTTCCAGAGCACGTTACAAATTGTGATCCATAAAGTGCATTGGCTTGTTGCAGGTTTCTAACTTGTACAATTTCTTCAGTATTTTGTCTCCAAGAATGTATTCGAGAAGTGACTAAGTAGTTGATTCGAGAACTAGAATTGACTTGATCGATAACTCTGAGTTCTCGAACACTATTATATTGACATATCGAATTACTTCTCGAATAGCTCTTTTCTTCAGGATTCCTTGAGTTGTCGAATAGAACACTTGACTTGTCGAATCCTTGAGATATCGAATAGCTTTCTGAGTCTTTGAGATATCGAATGGAATTTTGACTTGTTGACTCCTTGAGAACTCGAATACTACTTTGACTTGTTGACTTCCTGAGTTCTCGAATAGAGTACATAGACATATCGAATCTCTGAGATATCGAATGAGATATCGAACAGTGTATTCAGAGATATCGAATAGTGTCTTGAGATATCGAATCCCTGACTTCTCGAATGCTGGACTTCTCAAATAGACAAATATACTTCTCGAATTGGTACTTAGGCAAATTCTTCATTTCTTCAAATCCCAACTGTGATTATTTGACAATCTTTATCTTCTTGCTTGAGGCATGAACCTTGGAACTTCTTTCAATCATTATTCTAGACTCTATAAGTACAGTTACACAACTAGGATTTGATGCCTACTACAAGTACAATACAAACAGAAACTCTACAACTAGAGGTTCCCTCAGTTAAGAGGTCATGTAAGTAATGCAAAGCATTACAAACAATTAGGCTTGTTATTAGATGTATACAGGCATGCCTCTGTGACTAACAATCTCCCCCAAATTGTGAGTAAGACCCTTAGTCACAATTTCATGTCTGATAACAAGCCTAACATACATAAAGATTAAACTTTAAAAGTACAGGTATGTAGATTGATTAAGCACATGAATGAAGTTACAAGATAAATAATCTTACAGTATGATGAAATACTAGCCATTCTCATTTGATTCCATCTCCATTGCCTTGGCCTGTAAATCATCATATGCTTTCTGTTTTCTTTCCTTCTCCCTCCTTGCATTCTCATCCATAGCTCTTATGATTTCTGCCATAGCATCCAGTTCTTCGAGTAGAATGGAGTTTTTGAAATCTTCAAGTACTGGCTTTAGAATGTTGGCAGGATAGTGACTGAGTAGATTCATTCTGATATTGACATTGTCTCCATTTCTCCTCCTATACTTCACCATATAGGGATCAAACTAAACTCTACACAATCCCTTGGCCCTTAGCTTATCTGCTTCAATCTCCAGTCTATCAAGTTCTTCCTCTCTTTCTAACCATTTTTCAAGACACCCCTTCCTTATTGCTTCACCATGATCTCTTTTCATCTTTACAAAAGCAGCTAGCTCCAGTTTCCAAACCCTTTCTACTTTGTCATTAGCATCCAACAGTGCAATCATCCTTTCTATGTCATCCAACTTGGCATACCTTTGACACTGCCCTTGTCTGAATTTCTCCTCTCTCCCATCAGTATATTTGACTTCTAGGCAATCATCAATAATGCCAACATGGTAGATTCTCTGAGCTCTTAGGAATTGCAGTTGGTCTATATCAAAGTCTTCATCAAGTGGTTGGAGTTTCAATCCTGGAATGATTGTTAGGGCCCTTGACCTGGATGGCTTTACTCTCCTAGCAGCATGCTTGAGTTTAAACTTTTTCACTCGATTGTTTGGCAGAAACTTCTGACCTTTGTTGGCTGACCATAGTAGTGTTCCATTAGCAGTTTGCTTTTTGAAACATACATATGGTTTCTTGACTTGAATCCCTTTCTCTTCTTGAGGTAGTGAAACACTAGCAGAGGCCAGAGATGTAGATTTTGATGAATCATTACTAGTGACATCCACCCTAGACATTGAGCCTTGTGTTGTGGTAGGAGTGTCATTAGTAATGTTCATGGCTTGCTGTTTTCCACTCCTCTTTTCATAGACCTTTCCTCTACCCCTGTCATCATCATTCTTTCTGTCTTTATCATCCCTCTTCTTCTTGACATCACTGTCCTTATGTCTCCCTTGATCTCCACCCCTGCTTCCACTTTTATCATGATCATCCTTGTCTTGATTTGACTTTCCACCTTGAGCAATAGGTTTGATGTCTGATTGAGAGTTGATGAACTTCACCAGAATATCAAGAGCCTCCTTTTCAGATTTAGATTTTCCACTCCTTGAATGTAGAACCCCAGCCAGAAACTTTATGGTGGACATGTTGTTTGCCTTTAGATGTTGGCTAAATCTGAATGCAACAATGTCTTGACCCTTTTCATATAAAATACAATGAGGCTGAGGAATCACTTGAGGCAGTTGAGATTTCATGCACTTGGTGAGAATCTCCTTGAGCATATCATTGTCTGGTGAGTTATTCCTTTCTATCTTCTTGATGATTGTTCCAAGTTCAGAGCTAGATAGAATTTGAAAGGCTTTAATGTGGATGTGAAAAAGGTTCTTGGCAGTGTGAACTAAGAGTTCTCTTTCATTAGAAAGAATGATGGCATGGGGATTGGTTTGCACAATTTCTCTTCTCATTACAGTGACTAGAAACACATCTTGCACAAGAAGCTTGATGTAGTCAAAGTAGTGGAGGTTTGCTCTTTTCCTTAACTCTTGTAGATGCTTCAGAAATGCTATGTCATGGTATAGTCTGGAGTTTGCAGTTTCTTGACATACTCTTTGAGTAAGCACATTTTTGAATTCTGAGGGTTCAGCTTGAAGGGATTGTTTAGCAATGTCAGGGATGTCAAATTCATATTCTTCCTTGGATGCTGGCTTAGGTTTCCCAGACAGAGATGGGGGCTCATCAACCTTTGTTTTACCTTTTCCTGGCACATTGGTAATAGATTTTGAGGCTCTTTGATGACCACCCTCATTTATCTGTATGCCCTTCTCCTTAGATTTCTCCCCCTTAGTCTCCCCCTTTGTCTAAGGCTCCCCCTTAGATTTTGAGTTCCTTGATGTCCTCTTCTCCCCCTTAGGCTTGTTGTCAGGCACAGAGACTGTAGTAGGAGCCTTTGGAGTTGAAGATTCTTCAAGTAGAGGGAGGCCCATATGCTTCATCATAGCAGTCAGCATCTATTGTTGAGTGAGAAGAACATTAGCATGAGCAGTTGCTTGAGTGTTCAACTTTTCATTCAGCAGATGGACAGATTCTTTTAGCTCAGCATTGAAGGCTTGTTGTGCAGACACTTCCTTTTCCAACTTCTCTAGTGAGTGATTGAGGTGTTCAGCTCTGAAAGATGAGAGTGATTGTTTCTGGAGCCTTTCCACTTCATATTTACTCATGTTGTGCACAGGTACCTCAGAAATGACCTTATCTCCATATTGATTCTGCCACATAACTTTCAGAAGGGCATTGGCATCCTGAGTTTGATTGGAGAGAGTGGCCATTTCACTTGTGAGCTTTGAGAGACTATCCTTCAAGGAGGGTAGCTCAAGGTCCACAGATGTACAGGTCTTCTTGCATTCTCTTATCTCTCTGAGTGTGGATGCTAGAGGAGGGAAGTCTTTGATGAATTTACTTTTGAGTTCACTCACTTCTGTGGATGTATCTCTGCAGATATTGGCTAGTTCATCTTTCATCCCTTTCCCAAGATAGTGAAGGGCCTTTAGACTTCCCTTGTGGACCTCATTCATGGCTTCATAGACTGCAGTAGGTGAGAGAGTTTTAGCATTTGAGCCAAGAGCAGTCACATATTCTTCTCTCAAGTATTGCAGAGCCTCAGCCAGGGTGCAATCCTTTGTAGTGCTCATCCATGCATCTACATTCCCATCTCTCTCAGCCTCATCTGCTATCTTTTATTGTTGTCTTTCAACATCTTCTTTGTGACAGAGCAAGATGGCTTCATAGTCAGCATTTGGTAGATTGGCTGTGAGGAGATGTTGAGCTATTTTAGAGATCTCATCAAGCTGTTCCACATTTAAGCAGTGAAGTGCTTCATCCGTCAACAGTGGTGGAACAGTAGATGATCCCAAGACACTATCATGTTGCACAGGTCTCAGCCATTCTGACAGGGTGGCCTGAGCCAAGTTAGAGCTAGATCTAGGCAAGCTAGACTCCTCAGTTACAGATGCAACTTCTGCAACCGGATGGAAAGACTCTACTACTAGTGTCTCCACAGAAGTGGGATGAGTTACACCAGCAGTTGACACATCCATAGAGTCTCTAGTTAAAACTAGTGGAACCTCTGTGTTTGTGATGGTGTCATTAGGAGATGCCCTAGCATGCATTCCCTCACCATCTAAATGTGGGTCCTGGGTGGTGAGCAAAGTGTCATGCACTAAGTCACTTGAAATCATTGGCTCATCAAGAGAAAAGAATTCTTGATGATCAATGCCTTGCATCTTAGTTACCTGAGTTGCAGGCTCCAAAGAAATATTTGTGAAAGATTCTGGAAGAGAAGTGTGTTGTAGAGTAGATTTTGGCAACTCCCCCTGAGAAATAGAGAGAGTTTCAAGTGTGATGTGCTCTCCACTCAGTGTTGTGCCAGCCTTATCACTCCCATGTGCTGACTCAGTACAAGAATGTGCATTGGGGAGGATGCTTGATTCTATAGGTGCACCCTGTTGAGAGGGTACACCTAGTGAGCTGTGTGCCCCTGATTTTACAACTTCAGCCATTTGTGTGACTGAAGAGGTGGTCTTAGTTTTCTTCTTCTTTGGCTTTAGTAAGGGTGACTCAGGTTCCTCACTCCCTATACCTAATTCCATAGCCAATGCAGCTTCAGATAATATATTTAATGGTGCAGTCATTACTTCCTTTCTCTTCTTTTTACTGACATCGCCCTTTTGAGAGGATGATGCAGTTGGCTCAGTGTGTGGTAAAGTGTTTGGTTGAGAGGGTTGGTTAGCAAGCCCTGGGTTAGCATTTTGTTCTACTTGCTTGAGCTATGCTAACTGAGATTTTGCATCAAATGTTGGCATGTTGTGGGGGTAAGTTCTAAACAAACTCTCCATATGGGGAGTTATGTTAAGTCTTACATCCACATCATTCCTAGTTTCCAAATTACCAAAAATGAGTCTGGTCATGGATCTAGGATAGCCTATTCTATTTTTATCTATCCCAGGCAATTCAATCAATTGAGCATTTTTAAAATTAAGTACAGATTGAATAAAGCGAGGGAAGAAAATATCAGTACCTCTCTTGGTTGTGTTCTTACCAAGTCTCCCATATAGTTCTTGTAGGATGATTTGGCCAACATCTATCTTCTTTCCATAGGCCAAGGCATAGCCAATTTGCTACACAGGTGCACTGATTTGATCAAAGCTTGATTTCCTGGCAGTGAAGACTTGAAGAAGAGTTGCAAACATATAGCTTCACTCCTTTCTCAGATTCTTTCTGTTCAGCTTGCCAAGATTGATCCCATCTGAGTAGTTGATGAACTCAAAGAATTCCTCTAACTCTGCATTCGTGGCCAGTCTGTCAAATGACTCTTGTTGTAGGCCCAGTGCTTGATTCATGTCTGTAGTAGTGATAGTGATTTCCTGATCCTGAATCTTGCAGTAGATGATATATGAAGTGATTGCGTTTTCCAGGGCTACAACCTCCACAGTAGCAGTGCCCCAAAACTGTTCCAGGATATCTAGATATAGAGTTGGGTTGGCAGAGAGTGCATCCTTGATGTATGACTCAGCCATCCATTTCACAAAGCACTTGAAATTGGCGTTGGGTGCTTCCACATCACTAGTTAGGGCAATGAAATTGGTGTTGAACTTTACTGTTGCCATTTGTATGGAGGAGAGGAAAGAAATTGAAGGTTGAAGAAGATATTTGGCTTTTCGCAGTTAGGGTTTCAGAGGTTTAGAGAGTGTAAATGCTTGAGAAATCGAATGAAATGAATCGAATAGATGTAGAATTGTATAAGTATGAAGTACTTGAATTGTCGATTAGAAGTAAGTTTTGTATCGACAAGTCAGGCATTCGAGAAGTAGAAAACAACTATTCGAGAAGTCAAGAAAGGCTTAATCGATAACTCAAGCAGATAGTAACTCACAGCTGGCAGTTTATCTAACTCAGAAATAATTCTAAATTAAATAAAATGTGTTTTTATGAGTGAATTAAACTTTTAGACAAAAGTCCAAAATCGGTTAAGATTCAGCGAGAATTCAGCCTTTTCAAATGATTCGAGAACTCAAATATAGTGTTCGAGAACTCAGTTATTCGAGAACTCAGTTACCATATTCGAGAAGTCAAGAATATCTCTATTCGATATCTCTGAAAGGCTCTATTCGAGAACTCAAGAGTACTCTAATGAGACTTGTTAGAGATGTCGAATAGTGAATCATTCGAGAAGTTTGACTTATCGAACTATACCCAACACTCATAAAAATTGATTTTCACTATCTTTTAAAATTGACCAGCCATATTCATTGAAGAATATTCTAGCAAATTAAATAGTGATTTTCTCAAAATTTCATAGAAATTTCAAGTTAGCAAAAATATGATTTTCCAACATATGCAACAGATTTGAAATATTTATAAATCATATTTCAGCCAACACTTACTCCAAAAATATTGAAAATTTAGATAAAGTAAGTGTTTACTGTTGCAACAATCTAGATGATATATTCACTTAGCCAGAATCTGAAGAATTCAGCATTCCAATCTCACTAACCAACCTTGTGAAGGTGGCTTCATCTAGTGGCTTAGTGAATATGTCAGCTAGTTGTTTATCTGTAGAGACATAATGCAACTCAATGGTTCCATTAGTTGCATGTTCTCTAATGAAATGATATCTGATGTCAATGTGCTTTGTTCTAGAATGATTGACAGGATTGGCAACTATAGAGATTGCACTTGTGTTGTCACACATGATTGGAATTCTTTCCAACACAAGTCCATAATCTCTAAGTTGATTTCTAATCCAAAGCACTTGAGCACAGCAACTTCCAGTAGCTATGTATTCAGCCTCAGCTGTAGAAGTTGACACAGATTGTTGCTTCTTGCTATACCAAGAGACTAACCTTTGTCCAAGAAACTGGCAGCTTCCTGAGGTGCTTTTCCTATCCACTCTGCATCCAGCATAATCAGCATCAGAATAACCAACCAGATTGAACCCTATGTCCTTAGGATACCATAAACCCAAGTTTGGAGTGCCCTTCAGATATCTAAAGATCCTTTTTATTGCAATCAAATGTGATTCCTTTGGATTTGATTGAAATCTAGCACATAAACATGTAGCAAACATAATGTCTGGCCTACTTGCAGTGAGGTATAGCAGAGAACCAACCATGCCTCTGTAGACTGAGATATCTACTTTCTTGCCTTTAGCATCTTCATCCAATTTAGTTGCAGTGGCCATGGGTGTCTTTGCAGGTGAGCAATCTTCCAAGTCAAACTTCTTCAATAGATCCTTGATGTACTTGGTCTGACTGATAAAGATACCATCCTTCCTTTGACTGACTTGCAACCCAAGAAAGAATGTCAACTCTCCCATCATACTCATCTCATATCTGCTCTGCATGAGTTTGGAGAATTTCTCACACAGCTTCTCATTTGTAGAGCCAAAAATGATATCATCCACATAAATTTGAACTAGAATAATATCATCACCATGTTTCTTGTAAAACAGTGTCTTGTCCAATGTGCCTCTAGTGAATTGATTTTCAAGAAGAAATTGTGATAAGGTATCATACCATGCTCTTGGAGCCTGCTTAAGTCCATACAATGCCTTAAGCAATCTGTAGACAAATTCTGGGAAGTGTGGATCCTCAAAGCCAGGTGGTTGTTGCACATAAACTTCTTCTTCTAATTCTCCATTCAGAAATGCACTCTTGACATCCATTTGATAAACTTTAAAGTTTGAATGAGCAGCAAATGCCAAGAATATTCTGATGGCTTCCAATCTAGCAACAGGAGCAAATGTCTCATCATAATCAGTGTCTTCCTGTTGAGAGTATCCTTTTGCAACCAACCTTGCTTTGTTTCTCACTATTACACCATCTTCATCCATCTTATTCTTTAGGACCCATTTTGCTCCAACAATGGTTCTGTTCTTTGGTGCAGGCACAAGTTCCCATACTTTGTTCCTTTTAAATTGATTCAGCTCCTCTTGCATAGCAATAATCCAATCTGGATCCAACAGTGCATTGATAAGTGGAGTTATATCCACTTGGAGCATTCTAAATCGGCTTAAATTGATTGTCTTGGGCTCAAGTTTCTTGTAGTTTTGATGTGTTTTGTTTAGTTGTGCAGATTTACAAGGATGTTGATTATGGTGGATGTTTTTGTCGTTTTTGGAGATTTAATTTATTAAAATTCGGATTTATTGGGCTGCACGCGTGAGATTCACTGTTTGGGCCATATCTTGAGTTCTAGAAGTCAGTTTTGGGCGATCTTACTGTCCACGCGAAGATAACGAGATTCTCTATCATTCTAAAGTGGTCAAGAGGCCCGATTACGTCTGGAACGGCTCTGGAAAACAGAAGAAAAGTCAGCTACGAATTTCCCTTTAAATCAGAATCAGTTTAGGAAACGTACTTCTATTATAATTCTGATTTTGTATTTTCTTGTTGGGCAAGATGTCTAGAGCCTATATAAACACATCCAACCCTTGTAAAATTAGATCATTATTATCATCATCATTAGGAGTAGAACAATTACATATCAATTACTTAGGTTTATTTGTATATTTTCATACTTTGTTTTTATCATGGTTTCATCAGATCCCATGATGACGAGAGGTTTGATTATGAACTAATCGTTGTCATGGGATTCTAACGGATTTATTTATGGAGCTTTAGTATCTTGATTGCTTTACAGATCTGTGTGTGATGTATATCTGATATCCTTGTATGGTTATGCTTAATTGATAGATGCGTCATGAACTTCTAATTTGTTAATCTCTTGTGAAGTGAAAGTGGATCTTGAGATTTAGAACTTGCCATGCTAGCATAGGTTCATAATTGTTTATCAATATGATTCGTGGTGTGAGATGAAAATACTTATACTGCCCTATGTGATCTTTATGGATAACTTGCTCTTCAACCGTTATGTTTTCAAATTCTATAGACATATAGGGTCTAAGCATAATTGGTGTCTATTCATCTTCTATCTTTTTTGTGGATGTATGTTTAGTTTGGTATTCGTATACTGAGAAGTAGCGTATACTTGTTTCGTGTTATTCAATCAGATATCATAACCATTGCATATAGTGATTAAAGGCATCAGATCTAAGCAAAGTATTTAATGAAGTTAGGATTCCATGGTTTCTCTTGCAGAAGTAATTCGATTTCAATTCTTGTTAGTTAGTTAATTCTTAGTTTGTTAATTTGTTTTTTTTAGTTAATTTAGTTTATCAAAACCCAAATTTGTTAATTGTCTTAGCAGTGAATAATAATCATACATTGTTGCATAGGTGCGTTTACTGAATTAAAACCATAATCAGATCTCTGTGGGAACGAACTTGACTTCTATCTGTATTACTTGTGACCACATACGCTTGCGTGATTTAGTGCAAACAAGTTTTTGGCGCCGCTGCCGGGGATCATCGGTGTTTATTTTTGGTTTATGTGCTTGTCAATAGTGGTCGTTAGAGTTCACTGACTTGGATTGTTTCTTATATAGTTGTTTAGTTTTATGTGTTGCAGGTAGCAATGGAAGAACCAGCAGTAGCAGCGAAAGCATTGATGTATTATTCTCAACCAAAGATCAAGGACATCCAATTTAGCATTGTCAGGCCAACTATTGCAGCTAATACTTTCGAAATCAAGCCTAGCATAATTCAGATGGTGCAGAATTCGGTTCAGTTTGAGGGTGCTCCGACTGAAGATCCTAACATGCACATCCGAAATTTCATTGAGATCTGCGATACTTTCAAGATCAACGGGGTGTCGGAAGATGCTATCAAATTGAGACTTTTCCCATTCTCTTTGAGGGATAAAGCTAAGGGCTGGTTGTACTCTCTACCAGCAAGTTCTATTTTGACATGGGAGGATCTTGCTCAGAAATTTCTCACTAAATTTTTCCCCATGGCGAAGACCGCAGTAATCAGGAAAGCTATAACTCAGTTTTCACAGCAGTCTGAAGAATCTTTGTGCGAGGCTTGGGAGCGATATAAGGAGATGCTAAGGAAGTGTCCACATCATGGGATCCCTGATTGGATGGTGATTAACTGTTTTTATAATGGCTTGGGTGCACAGTCAAGACCCATGCTAGATGCAGCATCAGGTGGAGCTTTATGGGCTAAGAGCTATGCGGAAGCTTATGAGCTAATTGAGATGATGGCTGCGAATGAATACCAGAATCCAATTCAGAGATTATCACAAGGCAAATTAGCAGGAATTCTGGAAGTTAATACAGTCACAGCTCTAGCAGCTCAGCTAGAGGCACTTAATAAGAAATTGGATTTTATGTCAAAACATGGGGTGCCTCAAGTTGCTAGTGTTTGTGAGCTATGTGAGGGCGCACATGAGACAAGTCAATGCGCCATATCTTCTGAAGCGACACAGTTTGTGAGCAACTTCCAGCAACCTTCGCAACCAGCTCTAGCAACCTATCATTCCAATTTCGGCTGGAGCAACAATCAAGATTTTCAGCAGCAACAATTTCATGGGGATGATGGTCAATCTTCGAATGAAAAATCTGAATTGGATGAATTGAGGTTGATGATTGAAAGTCAGGCGGAATCTCTCAAGACATTGGAGAATCAGTTTGGGCAAATTGCAAGTGCCTTTCTCAACGGACCACAAGGAGTTCTTCCTTGTGACACAGAGGTGAATCCAGGAAAAGAAGATGGCATGGAGCAGGTTAAGGCCATAACACTCAGATCTGGAAAAGTCACGAACGATCAGAATTCAGCAATTGAGGATGAAGAAGGAATTCATGATTAGGATCCTATAGAAAAAGAAGAACATGCTGTTTTGTCAGAACCTGTGGTGGATAGTGATGAGGAGGAAGAGTGTGAGTCGCTCGGCTTGGCTGATCTCTGGGATTCTAAGGTGCTGATTGATGAGGTTGTTTCATGGTCAAATCTTGAGGATAGTGCAATTGCGTCTTATCTTGAGGAAGACAAATTCCAAGGTGAGGTGAGTGTTCGCAAGCCATGTGAGGAATTTGATCATGTTAGGATGGTGGATGATTTGGAAAGGGCACTATTTGGGACAGACACTGTTGAGCTGTGCAAATTTCAAGAATTGGTATGTGCGTACCAAGAGGCTGAAGAACATGGGAAAGATGCAGGTCTTTTACTTGTCTCAGAGTATAAAGATGGAGGTAGCGCATTAGAGCCAATGGAGGAAGTTCTCTTTGAGGAACCAAAGGCTTCAGAAACTTACATTTACCCTCCTCCATTATATTCAAGCGAAGCCCGTGTGTTGTTCTACAAATTGACAGATTTCGGGTCAATAGATGAAGGCATTGGAATTGGATATAGTTGTTACATGAATATGCCAAACAAGGAGAATGAGCAAAAAGTGTGCCGCCGAGATGATGATGAAGTATTGCGAAGAGAGGACCAGGCGAACTATTATCATCCTTAATGGAGGCTTGGAAGTAACGTCAAGCTATTGACGTTAAAGAAGCGCTTCGTGGGAGGCAACCCGCGCATTAGTGTAGGAAGAAAAAAAAAATGAATGTTATATGAAAAAAAAAGAGTAGTAGTGTTGTGCAAAAAAAAAAAAAAAAAAAAATCTGTGCACAAAAAAAAAAAAAAAAAAGTGAACAGTGAAATTTCGCGCAAGCAGCGCCCCAGAAACGCAACCTGCGCCAGCGTTACTGCAATCAGAGCAAGTTGCGCCACTATAATGCAATTTGCGCCGGCGTTACACCCCTGGAAGACCCTTAACACGCATTTCCGTCATGCGTGACTGACTTAGCCGCGCCCAGCGCCTCTGAAACGCAGCAACAGGCTGCGTTACACCCCTCTGCCCAGTTTTTTCCCCGAAAATCAGTGTTTTTACCTCCAAAATCAACCCCAAATTTAATTCCAACTCAAATTTCTTCAACTCCTAATTCCTATATCTATCCTACATCAAATCCTAACCTCTCAAATCTCTCCTACACTCTAAATTTTTTTTATTCAACCTATCCATCATCTTATATTTATACACACCTAGTCATACAAATCCAATTCCTCTTCTATTTTATTTAAATCTCCAAAAATTCAATTCTAAAGAGGAATTAATTGCAAGTTCACCTCTCCAATTCGTAGTGGGTTTATTTCTTCTCAAATTTTATTTTGATTACGAATTTGTGTTCTTGTAAATTGGGATTTGTATTATTCTTGATATATTGGGGTATTTTTGGTGTGTTATTGCTTGGTAATTTTTGGTGGAGCTTCTTGTGAGTTGGGTATTGATTCTTATGGCTCGTAAGCATGGGAGAGATAGTGCTAATGTTGGGAAATTTTCATTTTCGACGGTGGAGGTTAAATTTAATCGGTTGTTTTGAGGCCAATTGCCAAGGAAAGGGGATTTTTACGAGAAAAAAATTGTTGGGTATGCTTCGGTTTTCAGGTATGTTTTCTGCTATCCCTTGTATTTACTTCCATTCAATGAGGACATTGAATATTTTAAGTTTGGGGGTGGTTTGAGGGATTAGTAGTTGTTGTATTATGTGTTCATGTAGGATTTCATGCTTTGCATATTAGTAGTAGTAAATTATGCATTTATGTTCGTGTTATCTACGTTTGTTTCATATAGGACATTCTGTTTTTATGTTAGTATGTCATGTGAGTTCATAGTAGTTTGCATTTGCACCCATGCTTGATAGGAATTTTGTGTTATTGACGCTTTTGATTGAGAAGTGATATGCTTTGTTCTTGTGCACACACATACACTAGTAAGTTGAAGCTAGTAGATTTATTGAATGTTGTAAGTGATTAGAAGGACATGAATATGTGCAAGATGATTTAGTTTGCATGCTTTGAATACAAGTAGGTGCATTAGAGAGATTTTTGCTTGGGATTGAGTATGTTTTTCCACCAAGTGAGTTTTTGAGCCTTATTGCATATTTTTTGCAATTTATTCGTTTGCTTGAGTGTCCACGGATTGTTTGCATTGCTAGCAGTTGTTTGAGGTCTTTCTCGAAACGCATGACATTATTTGACGATTAAAATGATAAAGGCATTTAGGAATAACCGCATATTTTCCCATATTACCACACCATATTTACATGATCAATTAGTTAACCCGTTGAGCTTAATCCTATTTTTTTTCGGTGACATACCACATTACTTGCCTAGACCTTTTTTTTGTATTGACCGTACATTAATTTGAACCCACATTGTCAAAGGCTAGTAGAGTGCTTAAGGGAGTAATAAGGTGTGCAAGGAGGAGTTTATTGTTGGTCTTACTTTTGGGGAAATATTGAAAATTGGGTTTGTTTACTTGATAGTCGGCATATGTAATAAATTCATGGGATCATTGTTATTGTTTATACTATTGTTTGTGTTATATTTAGCTCTCGATAAAAAAAAAAGAGAAAAAAATATATATATATTATGAGAGCATATTTGTGTTTATTGTGATCCTACTTTAGTCGACTATTCGAGTGTTTTTGTTGGAAGAAAAATATTAAAATTTTGTGGGGAGGGAAATATGTGGTTGTGTATGAGTATTATAGTTCTTACTAGCTTTTGACACTTCACCTGTTTTGGCTTATTTGACATACCTTGTCCCTAGCCCCGTTACAACCCAATTAAAGACCTTTTGATTATCGTCATTGATGTATGTTGTTTTAAGAGTTAGATTGATACCAAATGTCAAGCGTGCTTATGATTTTGTTGGAATTGAGTGATACACTTACCCTTGTTCTTGAGTGAATATTCCTTTGTGAGTGGATTGTGAGTGTTTACTTGTTTTTGCGTATGAGATCCCGAGTTTTGTCTCAAAGATGTACTCTTGTAGGCTTAGCATGTTTACTAACTTATTCTTACACTTGACATGGGCTTGTGAGAACTTATGCATGTTCATTGAGTAGACTATGTGAATACTTGCACTTTCGACACCAAGGCATTGCGTATTTACTTTGATTCTTAATTTGATATGGCATGAGAGGATTTGAAGGTATGGTAGGATATTAGTACTAGATTATTTGAATTTTCATTTAGTTGCATTCATGTATTGCATTGCATTGGATTTTGTGGGTACATTCACTATAGGCCATCACGAGACCGTACTCGTCCACTAGGGCTGCCTAGGGGTTTAAAGGGCTTGTTGCATATGCCAAATGCAACCGTGATCACCTACGGAAGTGGTACTAGTTAGTTAGTTAGTTAGTTTGTTGTAATTGTTTATGCTTGAGGACAAGCATCGGTTTAAGTTTAGGGGTGTGATAAGTGGAGTTATATCCACTTGGAGCATTCTAAATCGGCTTAAATTGATTGTCTTGGGCTCAAGTTTCTTGTAGTTTTGATGTGTTCTGTTTAGTTGTGCAGATTTACAAGGATGTTGATTATGGTGGATGTTTTTGTCGTTTTTGGAGATTTAATTTATTAAAATTCGGATTTATTGGGCTGCACGCGTGAGATTCACTGTTTGGGCCATATCTTGAGTTCTAGAAGTCAGTTTTGGGCGATCTTACTGTCCACGCGAAGATAACGAGATTCTCTATCATTCTAAAGTGGTCAAGAGGCCCAATTACGTCTGGAACGGCTCTGAAAAACAGAAGAAAAGTCAGCTACGAATTTCCCTTTAAATCAGAATCAGTTTAGGAAACGTACTTCTATTATAATTCTGATTTGGTATTTTCTTGTTGGGCAAGATGTCTAGAGCCTATATAAACACATCCAACCCTTGTAAAATTAGATCATTATTATCATCATCATTAGGAGTAGAACAATTACATATCAATTACTTAGGTTTATTTGTATATTTTCATACTTTGTTTTTATCATGGTTTCATCAGATCCCATGATGACGAGAGGTTTGATTATGAACTAATCGTTGTCATGGGATTCTAACGGATTTATTTATGGAGCTTTAGTATCTTGATTACTTTACAGATCTGTGTGTGATGTATATCTGATATCCTCGTATGGTTATGCTTAATTGATAGATGCGTCATGAACATCTAATTTGTTAATCTCTTGTGAAGTGAAAGTGGATCTTGAGATTTAAAATTTGCCATGCTAGCATAGGTTCATAATTGTTTATCAATATGATTCGTGGTGTGAGATGAAAATACTTATACTGTCCTATGTGATCTTTATGGATAACTTGCTCTTCAACCGTTATGTTTTCAAATTCTATAGACATATAGGGTCTAAGCATAATTGGTGTCTATTCATCTTCTATCTCTTTTGTGGATGTATGTTTAGTTTGGTATTCGTATACTGAGAAGTAGCGTATACTTGTTTCGTGTTATTCGATCAGATATCATAACCATTGCATATAGTGATTAAAGGCATCAGATCTAAGCAAAGTATTTAATGAAGTTAGGATTCCATGGTTTCTCTTGCAGAAGTAATTCGATTTCAATTCTTGTTAGTTAGTTAATTCTTAGTTTGTTAATTTGTTTTTTTTAGTTAATTTAG
Organism: Kitagawia praeruptora; assembly: GCA_037693485.1. Classification (NCBI taxonomy): domain Eukaryota; kingdom Viridiplantae; phylum Streptophyta; class Magnoliopsida; order Apiales; family Apiaceae; genus Kitagawia; species Kitagawia praeruptora. The sequence goes on along the minus strand of CM075353.1, from coordinate 42,800,048 downwards.
TTTATCAAAACCCAAATTTGTTAATTGTCTTAGCAGTGAATAATAATCATACATTGTTGCATAGGTGCGTTTACTGAATTAAAACCATAATCAGATCTCTGTGGGAACGAACTTGACTTCTATCTGTATTACTTGTGACCAGGTACGCTTGCGTGATTTAGTGCAAACATGCATCATCAAGTTTCTTAGGCTCAACTTGTGAAAGAAAACAGCCATAGAGGCACTCATTCTGAGTTGCTCTCCTAGTCCTTACTCCTGCATTAGGATCTCCAATGATTTGCTCTGCAGTGTGAGATCTATCCCATTTCCTTGAGTGCTCAGCCTGATTTCTCATTCTTGATGTTGCTTCATCATCCACATCATGGTCATTCTCATTTCCTCCCCCTGTGAAGTTGCCATTACTCACAGGTGTGTCTTGGATGCTTGTTTCTCCACTATTGATTGGTACAAGTTCTTCTCTTGTATCATCATTCACTTGAGTTTGTTGAACTTGAGTTTCAACTCCAGTTTCAATCTCTTCATCAGAATCATCTAGATTATCAAACCTTAATGGATCTTTATCTTCATCATTGGCTTCTTCTAGTCCAGGTAGTTTGCTGTCATCAAATGTCACATCTGTGCTCTCCATAACTTTCTTTTGGCTGATGACATAAACTTTATATGCAATTCTTTCCATAGAGTAGCCAAGAAAAATTCCTTCAAATGCCTTTGCATCAAACTTGCAAACATATTCTGAATTGTCCTTTAATACAAAGCATTTGCTTCTAAAAGTATGAACATACTTTAGAGTAGGCTTCTTTCCAGTCATCAAATTGTAAGGTGTCTTTCCAGTGTTTTTGTTGATGAGAGTTCTGTTCTGGATATAGCATGCAGTGCTTACAGCCTCAGCCCAAAAACATGTAGGCATCTTTGCATCAAGTAACATTGTTCTGGCAACCTCAATTAGGGTTCTATTCTTCCTCTCAATAACTCCATTTTGTTGTGGAGTCCTTGGAGCTGAGAATTGCTGAGAAATGCCATTCTCTTTATAGAATGCTTCAAGTATGGCATTCCTGAACTCTGTTCCATTGTCACTTCTTAATGCAGTCACACTTGCATTGTTGGCCTTTGCTTCCTTGTCATCTTTCTTTATGTGCTCAATGATTACTTGTGGAGCCTCATCTTTTGATGCCAGAAATTCCACCCATGTATACCTTGTAAAGTCATCAACCATCACCAAGGCATACTTCTTTCTTCCTAGTGACATAATATTGACAGGCCCAAACAAATCCATGTGAATGAGTTGTAGAGGTTTGGTTATTGATGTCACTGTCTTTGACTTGTGGCTTGATCTTTTTATTTTTCCTTTTTGACAAGCCTCACACACTCCTTCTTGATAGAATTCAAGTGTGGGCATGCCTCTCACTAACTCTCTTTTGACTAGAGAATTAATGGCTTTGAAGTTCAGGTGTGATAGTTTCTTTTGCCACAGCCAACAATCTTCATTTGATGCTTTTGAGTAAAAGCAACAAATTTTGTCCTTGTTTGCAGAGTCCATATTGGCTACAAACAGGCTTCCCTTTCTTACTCCAGATAGAGCAAAATCACCAGTCTTCTTGTGGGTGATCAAACATTCATCTTTGTCAAAATCCACCTTGAATCCCCTATCAGTAAACTGACCAACACTTAGCAGGTTATGCTTGAGCCCCTTGACTAGTGCTACATCTTCAATGATGACATTACCAACTTTCAACTTGCCATATCCCAATGTGTTACCCATGCTGTCATCTCCAAAAGCAACCATTGGGCCAGCCTTTTCCTCATACTGTGATAGCAGGGCCATATCACCAGTCATATGATTTGAGCATCCACTGTCCAAAATCCACATGACCTTCTTTTCACTTTCTTTGCCCTGCAAACACAATGGTATTACTTTGCCTTTGGTACCCAAACAAGTTTGGGTCCATGTGACTTAGAAACAGTTTGGTGTTAGTCTTCTTGTCACTGTTAGAAGTCTTAGAACCTGAAGTTTCAGACTTGGGTGAGAATTGTGACTGATACAACCATCAATGAATTGCCTTCTCAGATTGAAACAACTAGTCATAACATTCATATTGCATGGCATACAGTCAAATTTATCACAAAATGGTGCATCTCTATGTCTTAGAGGCACAGAACAATCATAGAAAGGTTTGGACACACTACCAACAGGTTTCTTGCATGCATGAGTTAAATAATTAGTACTGAAACAGTTCTGACAAGTTTTCCTAGGGGCATTAGGCATATAAGCATAGTTGTTATCCTTGTTAATCCCTAACTTGCCATTTCTGTTCTGTTTCTTCTTAGTCACTTTCTTTTCTGATTCACTCTTCCCAGCTGAAACAAACTTAACAAACTTCTTAGGTCTTGGCCTATCAACTACTGGCTCCTTGTCTTTTGACTTGACACTCTCACTCTTGGATGATGCCTGTTGTTCATTTGATTGTGCCTCATCCTCATCATTCAATATTTGTTTGATGAGTAAGGCATCCTCATCAATTTCAAATGTTGGTTCCTTAAAAATTGGATTTTCAGTCTTTTTCAAAATGTGAGGCACTTCCTCATGAACAACTGTGTCATCTTCAATGACAGCATAGCCTTTTCTCTAATTAAGAGTGTCATAATCAAGTCCAATAGCAGCCTTGGGTTTTGCTTCAATTTTCTCACAGTAGGATTTCACTAGACCAGATGATTTCTTGAAAGTTTTTAGTTTGAATTCATTTTCAGCTAATTCATCCCTAAGAGCCTTTTCAACCTGACTAGCACACAACACCTTATTCTACAGATATTCAACTTCTTTCTTAAGGTTTTCTATTTGCATAGCAGTTAGCTCAAGTTCCTCATTCTTTTTTGTTAACATTTCATTTTTAGTAGACAGTTTAGCAATCTCTTCATTAGCAGCAGTCATACTAGTATGAATGTTAAACATTTCAACAGATAGTTGTTCAATCATGCATTTATACTCTGAAACAGACATGTCTATAGTAGTGAGAGATGGTACCTGAGGGTTTGATGGAGATGTGTCATCCTTGGAATTGGCCATCAAGGCATAATTGCAGAATTCTTGCTCCTCTCCATCACTGTCAGAATCATCCCAACACTTCCCTTCAGCTATGTAGGCCTTACCTTGTGTTTGCTTTTTCAGAAGGGCCTCATACTTAGCTTCAAGCTTAAGATAATCTCTATCCTTCTTTTTAGGCTTCTTGCATTCACTGGCAAAATGCCCTAGGTCATTGCATCTATAGAACCTTACAGATGACCTATCCACATGGCTGGTTTTAAACTTATTATTGTTTGGTTTCACAGGTGCCTTGCTTTTGTTGAATGAATGGTTTTGGGTTTTGGGTTTGAATGGTTGATTTCTTTTGAATCTGATGTTTGGAAATTTTCTGGCCATGAAAGCATATGAAGTATTTTCCATCCCATCAAGTTTTTCAAGAGTGTAAAACTCTTCTTCTTCCTCCTTTTCCTCAACAGGTTCACTTACCTCAGCTTCAGTTTCTTCATCATCTACTACCTCCTCTATCCTTAACTGGCTTGTGGATGCTTCTAGGTCTTGAATAGATTTGTTGACAATAAAGGCACACGATGTGTTTACCATTCTACCTTGATTGGCTTGGATAGCCCTTTTCTGAAGCAACTCAAGCTCATGAGTTTTTAAAACTCCATAGAGCACATCATATGTAACTTTGTTCAAATCTCTTTCCCTTAGAGAAATGACCCTTTGCTCTAGATGGTTTGGTGAGGATAGCAAAAACTTCATGTTTAACTCCTTGGTACTGTAAACCTTCCCATTCATCTGCAACTCAGTAACTAGCTTGTGAAATCTCTCAAACATCTCAGTAATGCTTTCCTTGGGCTGTGCCATGAAAGCCTCATACTGTGTGACCAGTATCTGTTTCTTGTTTTCCTTAACCTTATCAGTTCCTTCACACAACACCTCAATGTGATCCCACATTTCTTTGGTAGATGTACATGATGCAATGTTTGCAAACATTGACATGTCCATGGAATCAATAATAAGCAACATGAGGTGGCTGTCAAGAGCAACCTTCTCCCTTTCTGATTCTGTCTATTTTGATGGATCCTTGGCCTCATAAGATCTTGGGATAGTTGTGGTTCCAACAGTCTTCTCTGGTATCTCTTGTTGTGGAACAAAAGGACCATTCTTGAGAATCTCAGGATACAAAGGATGAGAGGCTTTGATGAACAACATCATCTTTATCTTCCAGAGGTTGAAGTTTTCTTTGTCAAACTTAGGGACTTTCACTGTTCCTGTAGTCTTTGGTGTATTCAAACTCATGATCGTTTTTCTGTTTTTGAATAAACAGCCCGCTCTGATACCACTTGTTGAGTATTGAATACAGTAAAAGAATACAGAGGGGGGTGAATGGATTCTTGAACTTTCCTTGGATCGAGTCTATGTAGCCAATGAGTGTTTGTGTGTGCAAGAGTGAAGGTGCGGATAAAGAACAACACAAGACACAATATCACTTTAATCTAATGTATTATTAGATAAAGGTTGCTACAATCTGTGAATACCAATGGTAGTATTCTCAGCTTCATTTTTCTCAGAGAGATATAGCTTACAATGTATGAAAAACTTGACTCACAAAGTTAATTACTAAGGAAGTGAGGCTGTGTCCTTATAGAACATGGATACAACCTACTTACTGCAAATAAGGTAGCTAAAACAAATTACTTTCTAGTCTGTCTATCCTTTTTGAGTAAGTGTCCAAACGGTTACAGATTTGACTTTGCAAAGCCTGTTTAGATCCACTTCTTTAGCTCCTTGTCTCTTCTATATCTCTCCAAGCTTCCTTGTAGGCTTTCCAGAGCACGTTACAGATTGTGATCCATAAAGTGCATTGGCTTGTTGCAGGTTTCTGACTTGTACAATTTCTTCAGTATTTTGTCTCCAAGAATGTATTCGAGAAGTGACTAAGTAGTTGATTCGAGAACTAGAATTGACTTGATCGATAACTCTGAGTTCTCAAACACTGTTATATTGACATATCGAATTACTTCTCGAATAGCTCTTTTCTTCAGGATTCCTTGAATTGTCGAATAGAACACTTGACTTGTCGAATCCTTGAGATATCGAATAGCTTTCTGAGTCTTTGAGATATCGAATGGAATTTTGACTTGTTGACTCCTTGAGAACTCGAATACTACTTTGACTTGTTGACTTCCTGAGTTCTCGAATAGAGTACATAGACATATCGAATCTCTGAGATATCGAATGAGATATCGAATGAGATATCGAACAGTGTATTCAGAGATATCGAATAGTGTCTTGAGATATCGAATCCCTGACTTCTCGAATGCTGGACTTCTCGAATAAACAAATATACTTCTCGAATTGGTACTTAGGCAAATTCTTCATTTCTTCAAATCCCAACTGTGATTATTTGGCAGTCTTTATCTTCTTGCTTGAGGCATGAACCTTGGAACTTCTTTCAAGCATTATTCTAGACTCTATAAGTACAGTTACACAACTAGGATTTGATGCCTACTACAAGTACAATACAAACAGAAACTCTACAACTAAAGGTTCCCTCAGTTAAGAGGTCATGTAAGTAATGCAAAGCATTACAAACAATTAGGCTTGTTATTAGATGTATACAGGCATGCCTCTGTGACTAACATATAGATTTCCCGGATAACATCCGACCATAAATGACAATGGGAATCTCAGCTATATTAGTGTCTACGCTTAATGATGGGTTTGAGATGACTTCCAATTCATGAGAACTTAGTTGCAATTTGCAAAGCCTCTGGCGGGATTTCTGAGGGAAACTTTCCAACATTTTCCATAATGGATGTGACTGTATAAAAGAGTATGTAGGGTATGAAGAGCAATAGTATGTAGGTGATGACAAAATTAGTAGTCTAAAGGTCTACTTATATAGTTAACATACCAGCACCAGGAATTGCTCACTCTGCTATACTTAATGTAATAATAAATATTAAACATATTTCTTTCACTGATAAAATGCTATTCTTTAAACTAAAATGCATTCCTTACTGCATAACATATGGCGGTATATATGCTTTCCTTAAGAACTTTGTATGTTTAATTAATACCTCAAACTTTTAACAATTGACATTAACTTCAGCCAATCAATTACAATTATAACAGAAGGAGTAAATTAGGGCATCAAAAGCTTGGCTGATAAGGCCCAATCATCAATTTTGGGTAGATAATTGGATATGAAAGAAAACACTTACCCCTTAATTATTGCTTGCTTTTTTATCATTAACCAAGAACCTAGTCAATTCCTTAATTTTCTCAGTTTTTTATATCCTACAAAATAAATACCCACTTAAAAGTAGATTAAGAATACCATCTTTCCCAAAATTTGTATCCCCAGTTATTTGTAGTATTATACATTTGAGAGAAACTGTTTCAGCGAAAAACTATCATTCTTATCAATTAATGATATCTAGTCTTTTTAAAATTCCATTCATAAAAATATATTCAACTTTAGGTTCATTCTTTTGGTTACTCATTCATTTATATGTACACACATATGTTATTTAAGAATTAAACTATACCCTTATTTCCACTGCATAAACCCACAATTGAAATGTACTGCTCAATTTTTAAACACTAAGAGCATCTCCAATGACGTTAGCTAAAAATGATTGGCTAAATTACATAAAATATTGATTATGTAAAATTTGTCAAACCTGTAAGACATTGTGTTCCGAGGGTATTGGCTATAATGATTGACTATATTTTAAAAATGGTATGTTATTAATATTTCAAGTTGTTATTAATGGAATATATAATTTTAATATAGAAATAAATGATGTGGCAATTCACTACAGGTCTCTAGAGGTTCGACAAATATAGTCAACATCAAGAGATTATCTATAATTATAGACAAGGGTTTTGTTCCGTTGAAGTGCAAATTTTTTTACACATTCTTTATAATTCTTATTTATGGTAATTAATTTCAAATTTTACCTAAAAGGTCTCTCCTATTGGAGATGCTCTAAGCATCCTGTTACTTAATAATAGACACTATGCTGGCATAAATCTCTTTATTCAAATTTTTAAATTTTTCTTACTCAAATTTAACTTTCCTTTTTGTAAAATTGGATATAGAATATCCCATTATCATCCCATCATCATCCACGATATGTATTACCTCTTGAAGGCACAAAAAGCCATCTATCATGGCCGCCATGACATACACTATTCATGGTACATAGATACTGATTTACACTTTAGCAAAACTTTGTAGAAAACAAAGAAACCCTAACCCAAGCTTTTGGATAAGAAAAAGTTTTAACAAATACAATTATTTATTAAAAACTATTATCAACTCTTATCGAACAAACACATCAATCCGAGCAGACCAGTAATCAAAAGGACTCAACATCTCTTGAGAATATTCTGATCGATAAAGAGATCAACCCTTAATAGCCAGATTACAATAATTGCATAATTGAACTTTGATTGACAAACAATATAGAACATAAACACTAAAATCACATAACGCTCATACCAAGAAATTAAATTTTAAAATTAGGATATTCAAAACAAATCTGGCGGTGAGATTTTCTCCCACTTCCATTAAAATAAGTAGATAAACATACCTTATCTTATGAAGAATTTGCAGCAACTCAACCAGTCCATTAATTGACCTAACCACTTAGTTGCACGAACTTTGATATATACAACTGCCCTCACCAAACCAAAAAGCTTTCCAACTTCACCACAGTTTTCACGGCTAATTAATAGCAACAGATGAAGAAAGAGTGACACCGGAAAAAGAATCGCCGGCTGCCGGGACATACGGCGGCACGTGGAGCTCCGGCCGTTGTGCTTGTTTAAAAACCCGGACATCCTGGGAATTTGGCTTTGGAAACAACTTCAGCAGGATTATCAGCGCCTAAACTTCCTGTTTGAGAAACAAATCCACCTGCACCTCCTGTTGAAGAGATTCATATTTCATATGCTTAAGATATGGAGGGACTTCAACACAAATTCCTTCAAAAGTTAAGCTCCTTTGTGCCCGGCTAGTCGTGAAAAATAACCCTTAAAGCCCATCATATCCACTATCAGAAGATTTCTTTCAATTCAGTGGGCACTGGATAAAACCCCTCTTGAAGATAACAAAGTTGTCGTTGTAGCCAGGAAGTACTCGGTCCCCGGCGGCGACGCCAAACGATGGACAAATGATTTTATGTGATGTTTCCGTAGCCTTCATCAGAAGATCTCCGGAGAGCTTTTTTGGTTGTCTCTGTGTGTGTGTTTAGTACGTGTTCTCTTGAGCCCAAGAGCTGTAAACGAACAGAGCTTTTGATAAACAGCTCGAGCTCGGTTCGATAAAAGCTCGGTTCGGCTTGAGCTCAAACAAGATTTTTGTTCGTTAAGCTCGGCTCGATAAGAGCTCGGTTTGGTTCGGCTCAAGATCGGCTCGGCTTGAGCTCGGCTCGTTGGCTCGTTAAATCTCGAAAAAAATCAATTTTTTTTTTAATTTTTTTATCTCCAACCAAATTATTTTTTATTTTTTGAAAATTTGGGAATATCACTAAATTAGATATATCTTGACATCCATATGATTGGATCGTCGAGAAATATTTTTTAAAAATAGAAACAACAATTCGTGTAGTAGTGATCTACTAAGATCTCCAACTAAATTAATTATTTTTTTTTTTGAAAATTTGGGAATATCACTAAATTAGATATATCTTGACATCCGTACGGTTGGATCGTCGAAAAATATTTTTTTAAAAATAGAAACAACAATTCGTGACAAAGCACTAGTTATTAGTACTAGTTAAATTAGTAGTGATCTACTAAGATCTCCAACCAAATTAATTTTTTATTTTTTAAAAATTTGGGAATATCACTAAATTAGATATATCTTGACATCCGTACGGTTGGATCGTCGAAAAATATTTTTTAAAAATAGAAACAACAATTCGTGACAAAGCACTAGTTACTAGTACTAGTTAAATTAGTGGTGATCTACTAAGATCTCCAACCAAATTAATTTTTTATTTTTTAAAAATTTGGGAATATCACTAAATTAGATATATCTTGACATCCGTACGGTTGGATCGTCGAGAAATATTTTTAAAAAATAGAAACAATAATTCGTGACAAAACACTATTTACTAGTAGATCACTACTAATTTAACTATTCATGACATACACTATTCATGGTACATAGATACTGATTTACACTTTAGCAAAACTTTGTAGAAAACAAAGAAACCCTAACCCAAGCTTTTGGATAAGAAAAAGTTTTAACAAATACAATTATTTATTAAAAACTATTATCAACTCTTATCGAACAAACACATCAATCCGAGCAGACCAGTAATCAAAAGGACTCAACATCTCTTGAGAATATTCTGATCGATAAAGAGATCAACCCTTAATAGCCAGATTACAATAATTGCATAATTGAACTTTGATTGACAAACAATATAGAACATAAACACTAAAATCACATAACGCTCATACCAAGAAATTAAATTTTAAAATTAGGATATTCAAAACAAATCTGGCGGTGAGATTTTCTCCCACTTCCATTAAAATAAGTAGATAAACATACCTTATCTTATGAAGAATTTGCAGCAACTCAACCAGTCCATTAATTGACCTAACCACTTAGTTGCACGAACTTTGATATATACAACTGCCCTCACCAAACCAAAAAGCTTTCCAACTTCACCACAGTTTTCACGGCTAATTAATAGCAACAGATGAAGAAAGAGTGACACCGGAAAAAGAATCGCCGGCTGCCGGGACATACGGCGGCACGTGGAGCTCCGGCCGTTGTGCTTGTTTAAAAACCCGGACATCCTGGGAATTTGGCTTTGGAAACAACTTCAGCAGGATTATCAGCGCCTAAACTTCCTGTTTGAGAAACAAATCCACCTGCACCTCCTGTTGAAGAGATTCATATTTCATATGCTTAAGATATGGAGGGACTTCAACACAAATTCCTTCAAAAGTTAAGCTCCTTTGTGCCCGGCTAGTCGTGAAAAATAACCCTTAAAGCCCATCATATCCACTATCAGAAGATTTCTTTCAATTCAGTGGGCACTGGATAAAACCCCTCTTGAAGATAACAAAGTTGTCGTTGTAGCCAGGAAGTACTCGGTCCCCGGCGGCGACGCCAAACGATGGACAAATGATTTTATGTGATGTTTCCGTAGCCTTCATCAGAAGATCTCCGGAGAGCTTTTTTGGTTGTCTCTGTGTGTGTGTTTAGTACGTGTTCTCTTGAGCCCAAGAGCTGTAAACGAACAGAGCTTTTGATAAACAGCTCGAGCTCGGTTCGATAAAAGCTCGGTTCGGCTTGAGCTCAAACAAGATTTTTGTTCGTTAAGCTCGGCTCGATAAGAGCTCGGTTTGGTTCGGCTCAAGATCGGCTCGGCTTGAGCTCGGCTCGTTGGCTCGTTAAATCTCGAAAAAAATCAATTTTTTTTTTAATTTTTTTATCTCCAACCAAATTAATTTTTATTTTTTGAAAATTTGGGAATATCACTAAATTAGATATATCTTGACATCCATATGATTGGATCGTCGAGAAATATTTTTTAAAAATAGAAACAACAATTCGTGTAGTAGTGATCTACTAAGATCTCCAACTAAATTAATTAATTTTTTTTTGAAAATTTGGGAATATCACTAAATTAGATATATCTTGACATCCGTACGGTTGGATCGTCGAAAAATATTTTTTTAAAAATAGAAACAACAATTCGTGACAAAGCACTAGTTATTAGTACTATTTAAATTAGTAGTGATCTACTAAGATCTCCAACCAAATTAATTTTTTATTTTTTAAAAATTTGGGAATATCACTAAATTAGATATATCTTGACATCCGTACGGTTGGATCGTCGAAAAATATTTTTTAAAAATAGAAACAACAATTCGTGACAAAGCACTAGTTACTAGTACTAGTTAAATTAGTGGTGATCTACTAAGATCTCCAACCAAATTAATTTTTTATTTTTTAAAAATTTGGGAATATCACTAAATTAGATATATCTTGACATCCGTACGGTTGGATCGTCGAGAAATATTTTTAAAAAATAGAAACAATAATTCGTGACAAAACACTATTTACTAGTACTACTTAGAATAGTAGTGATCTACTAAGATCTCCAACCAAATTAATTGTTCGCGAAAAGCTCGAGCTCGGCTCGAGCCTGTTCGTGAACAACTCGAGTTTGGCTCGGTTCGGTCAAAGCTCGGCTCGGTTCGTTAAGAAATCAGCTCGGTTCGTTAAGATCAAAGCTCGGCTCGGTTCGTTAAGGTCAAAGTTCGGCTCGTTTCGGTCAAAACTCGGCTCGACTCGGTTCGTGAACAGCCCTACCCAAGATTCTAGAATGGCCGGACGGAGGGAGTATTTTAATTCAATTACTCAAATGAATTTGAAGTCATACAAAAGTATGTTTCATCTGTAGGTGATAAATTATCAGACTTGGACACTTCACTTTTTTTAATTTGTTAATAATTACATGCTAATAGGTAAAAACAGGAGTGAGAGCTGCCCAGTGGTAGGAGCCCAAAGCATTGATCCAATGAGGTCACGGGTTCGAACCTCACCCCCAACTTAGTAAAAAAAAAACAGAGACAATAAACTTTTGATAGACTTACGAAAAATAATTATGAATACAATTTCATATTTTTTACTATTAATAAACTAGTCAAAAGATTTCACTGGAGTTAATTTTATAAAATCAAAAACTGGATTTTGCTTATCTACCATTTTTAGTTTCATCTCTTTTTTGTCCACAATTTTTTTACTTATAAAATTCATTCACATATATTTTTGTACTTTAGAATTTGAATTATACGTACAGTGACCTCTTTAAAGTAATATGTTTGGATCGGGAAAACAAATTACTTTATCGAGAGTAAAAATACATTGTCTTTATTATGTCGGGATCGGAAAAAAATAAATATTATTATAAAAAGATTATTACTTTATCGATTATTGCTTCATCAAGATTCAACTGTACGATGTTTTGAATGAGTAATACAGCATGTTTATAGTTTCTGATTTTCGACAAAAGTACAAAAACAACTAGATTTTCTGTATCCTGTTTTTGATTCAAACTTTTTATGTAAAATACATTGAGGTTTAAAGAAGCTTCTTGAAGTTGATTCGTATTTATTTTATTATTAATTTTCCAATTTATTAAAATTGTCAGAATGCAAGTCATACAATAATGTATTAAAGAAGTTCAATTTTAAAGATATCATTTTGATTGTCAATTTTGACTAGGATAAAAATATTATTTTGAGTCGCTTAAAATATAAAAGTTGTTAAGAATTATCAAGACGAAGACGATATATTGATATGAAAAATGAAAGTAAAAATAATTAGTATTATGTATAAAAGTAATATGTTAAGTGGAATTAGGAGAGTGAAAATCGGATTAAATGTGATTTACTTAGAACAAGAGAACCTTAATTCAAAGGATTGGAAATGAGTTTAAGTAATAAATTTAAGTCATATTAACAGTGTTATCATAATCGAGCAATACGATTAAAAAGTTTTCTCTCCATATATGTGGGTTTTGAGTTTTTTTTTCTTTACCTTGCTTTTTTAACAAAAGGTATTGTGAGAGGCCTGTTGTGATGGCGAATATGGATAACCTTGATGTCCTCTGGATATCTCGAACGAGGAGAATAAAAAACTAGTATTCGACGAGGAAGTAGAGGAGGCGGGGAAGAGGTTTGAGCTTTGCCTGATAGGAAGGTTTCTTTCTGAGAAGAATATCAATGTGAGGGCAATGAAATCGAAGATGGTCGATCTGTAGAGACCAACTATGGAAAGAAACATAAAGCTTGAAGCCAGGAATCTTCTTATTCCAATTCTATCATATTGACGACATGAAATGGATGATGGGCAATGGACCGTGGTCTTTTGATATTGTAATATTGAGGACTAGTACTATACCGATGGAAGAGGATTCGGTAAATGTGGCTCTCGATGAAATAGAATTCTAAATTCAAATTTATGATTTATCGAGTGGTTATATGGCTGAGTGTTTAGGGAAGCAGTTGGGGAACTTCTTTGGATCATTCGTGATGTACGACTTGAGAAATAACTCTAGTATTTGGCGAGAGTATATGCGGATTCGAATCAAGGTGGATGTAAAATACCTACTAAAGAGGAATAATAAGATTAGCAGGAAGAATGAAAATGTGTTTGTAGTAAACTGCAAATACGAAAAGCTTGGAGATTTTTATTTTTTATGTGGCTTGTTGTCACATACAGAAAATTCTGTAAGAAGATACTCGAAGGGGAAGCAACTGTCATTGCCAAGGAGTGGGGGAGCTGGCTCCGTGCACCTCCAAGGAGGGTGGCGACCCAGGAGAGGAGCAAATGGCTTCGAGATGAGAGGGACGAGGATTGGGGCGGGAAAAAAAGGAATGGAAAGAAATCATGAATTTCAAAATTTGAATTTTCCGCAGAAAGAAGATCTGATGCGAAAAGCGGGGTGGTAATTACTGATGCTACAAACATCATGGGAAATTCAGAAAAAGGAGTAAAATTTGGTAAGGGAATGGAGGGGAACGAATTTTCAAAAATTAACGATGGGCTTGAGGATGTTGAATTAAACGGACTTCAGTTGGAGGAGAAGAAAAGAAAGAGAATGGGCCCAAATGAGAATATGGATTTTCAGAATATGGATATTGTATACTTTCTAGCACGGATTGTATAGAGACCTCACCAACATTTTTGGCTCAGCTTGCTAAGCAAGCGAGCCAGGCCCAATGAATTGCATAAGTTGGAACAGTCGAGGGCTGGGGAACCCTCGTACAGTTCGTGTTTTAAAAGATCTTGCTAGAGATCGTAAACCCGATGTGTTGTTTTTTATTGAAACTATTTTTGTTGGGAGTAAAATAGAGGAGTTGAGGATTAAGCTGGGTTTTGCAAATTTCTTTTCAGTTGACCGTTTAGGAAGGAGTGGGGTTTTGCTGTATTCTGGAAGCATCAAGTGGATTGTAATAAAATGAGTTACTCACAAAACCACATAGACCTTGTGTGCAATGTGTTGGGTTTCAACCCAATATGATGTTATGGGCTTGGGTGGTCCAAGATATATATGGTAAGATAATAATTGTATGTGTAGACAATTATTATATATGGTATGTCTTGATCACTAAGTTGGGTAATTAAGTGCCAAGAATTGGAAGATTTGTATAACAAGTATGGTAAGACTTGTAGAACAAGTATGATAAGTCTTGGTGGCTAAGTTTTGGATGGCTATATATACATAGTCATATTGTATTTGTTTGATATGTGAAACCTTAAGAGATGTAGTCTTAAGTATTGTTTGGGAGATACTTAATCATTGTTGGCTCAAGTATTGGGTTGGAACACCGTTAAGGTGTTATTATTTTGATGTATTATTGATTATTGATTGGATTAATAATACAAGTTTGGAGCGTGGGTGTTTCCACGTCAAATATTGTATGTGTTATTGTTTTGCTTTTACTTATTGATTTGATAGAAGTAGAAGTGATACTTGAATAGTGTTTGACCTCGCTTTGGTGGATCTTGTCAACTAATCGATTGGTTATGTGTGTGCTTTGCATTGGTGTTTGTGAATCTCGGATTGTGTAAGTCCCCTAACCTAACGAGTGGTATCAAGTGCCAAGTTTCGGGTTCGTGATGTTTGAGGTTGAGGGAAAGTTCGAGGTTTAATTGGTATGGCAGAGCATGATGAAGGATTTGATGACAAGAAGACTGCTAAAGCGGGTAGAGATAAAGTTACGTGTAGTTTGATGGTTGGCTTGCACCGTGGATCAATCCTGTGTTCGGACTCGAGATGGAAGAATATGGAAGTGGTCATCGCAATTGTTTCAATGGCTTGATCAACCAGGTGAACTATTTGGGTGATACTACGGATTTTCTTCAGGAGAGCGAAGGATTGTGAAAGCAAGGATCGGGTGACTCAACATATGGAAGAGCACTCATGGTGGTTGATGCACGTGATTTTAAAGATGGATACATCGTTATAGTGAAGAACGATGGTTTGGAGGGTCACTACACAAGTTTAGCGACACTCAAATATTGGAGGAGCAAGAGGAGATTCTTGTTTGAGGGGAGGCATTGGCGAATGGACGTTGATGACTTGATGGTTACCGTTCAATCCGATTTGGGTATTGTTAGGCTTGGGTGGTCCAAGATATATATGGTAAGATAATAATTGTATGTGTAGACAATTATTATATATGGTATGTCTTGATCACTAAGTTGGGTAATTAGGTGCCAAGAATTGGAAGACTTGTATACAAGTATGGTAAGACTTGTAGAACAAGTATGGTAAGTCTTGGTGGCTAAGTTTTGGATGGCTATATATACATAGTCATATTGTATTTGTTTGATATGTGAAAGCTTAAGAGATGTAGTCTTATGTATTGTTTGGGAGATGCTTGAGCATTGTTGGCTCAAGTATCGGGTTGGGACACCGTTAAGGTGATATTATTTTGATGCATTATTGATTGGATTAAAAATACAAGTTTGGGGCATGGGTGTTTCCACGTCAAATATTGTATGTGTTCTTGTTTTACTTTTACTTATTGATTTGATAGAAGTAGAAGTGATACTTGAATAATCTGTGACCGCGCTTTCGTGGATCTTGTCAACTAATCGATTGGTTGTGTATGCTCTGTATTGGTCATTGTGAATCATGGATTGATAACAATGCAGCGTCTTGGAGATTAACGTGTTTTTATGGTTACCCAAAGTGTGATCGAAGAAAGGACTCGTGGGATTTAATTCGTACATTGGCAAAAAATTTGTCCATTCCGTGATGTATAATGGGCGATATTAACAATATGCTTTATAACTCTGATAAGAGAGGGGAGTATACTCATCCTAATTCGTTGATGGAGGGTTTTGGTATGCCTATTGAGGATAGTCTACTAACAGAGTTGGATCTCAGTGGTGGTTTATTCACGTGGGAAAAGAGTCGAGGTACCAGAAATTGGGTTCAAGAAAATCTTGACAGAGCTTTGCTATGTTGGATTGATGGACTAAATTTCCTCTTTGTAAGCTTTCAGTGCACATAACGTCTATGTCTGATCATAATCCAGTGCACTTAGAGATGCTGTAGTTTAAAAGAAGACTTGGTTTAAATTCGAATGCACTTGGCTCAAAGAGCCTTCGTTTGTAAAGGAGGTTACGGAGTATTGGGGGAGTATGACGGTTACTCATTTAATTCCCAAATTGCAGTTAGTGTCAAGCTTTATGGAAAAATGGGGGAAAGCTTTTTCCAATTAATTTAAGGAAAAATTTAAAAAAAAGATACTTGATGCTCTGAAAGATAAGACAGATACTCAAAGTGTTAATCAATTTCTAGTCGAAGCGGACAAGCTCAATGAACTTCTGATTCATGAAGAAACTTACTGAAAGCAAAGGGAGAAGTTGTTTTGGTTGAAATAGGGGGATGAGAATACGAGTTTTTTTTATGCTAGTGCTTCTACGAGAAGAAAAGCCATGTTCAAATGGAGAATACAAAGGAGATGTGTAGTATGATGAGGGAGTACTTTTTGAAGGTATTTGCTGAACTAGATAGAGAGCTTTTGAATTCTGTGAATATAAGCCCGAGAATAGTGATAGAGGAAAAAAAATGAGAGACTAACAAAAGAGGTGACTTTTGAGGAGTTTACTATTGCAATAAATCAAATGCATCTCGACAAGGCATCAGGACCGAATGGATTGAATCCCGTTTTCTATCAAATTTAATAGTTTCTCATGGGTGGGGAGGTTTTGAATGTTACAAAGGATGGCTTCAAGGTAATCCTTTCCCTACTGATTTGAATGCTAGTTGTATGAAGGACTTTAGAGCTATTGCTCTATGTAACATTTTGTACAAGATTATGACCAAGGTGCTTGCAAATAGATTGAAATTCTTTCGGGTCTTATTTCAAAGAACCAATCCGCTTTTGTACCAGGTAGGAGTATTACGGATAATGTACTCGTTGCTTTCGAAGTTATACATCATATGAGAAGGAAACAGGAGGTCAAGAGGGAGAAATAGCTCTGAAGTTAGACATTAGTAAGGCCTACGACTGAGTAGACTAGAGTTACTTGAAGCAACGTATGCAGGCGATGGGATTTTGTATAAAGTGGATAAGCAGGATTATGATATGTGTAACTACAATATCGTATAAGGTGCGTTTTATTAGTGTGATAGTAGGATCGATTATTACGCAAAGAGGGCTCCGTCAAGGTGATCCCCTCTCCCCATATCAGTTTTTATTCTGAGTGGAGGATTTATAAAACAATATGGATAATGCACCTCCTATTCATGGGTGTCGGATTAGTCCTACTACCCCCGAGATCATTCATATTCTTTTCGCGGATGATAGTTCATAGAGTGTATATTTATATATATTTTACATGATTATATTCCTCATATTTTTCATATTTTGCATTTAATTGGATTTTTATTTAATATATTTTAATGTATTATTGTAGAGAGCAAGAAAACCCTAAAGTTAGAATGATTGGAGAATAAAGAGCTTAATTTGGAGATTTATTAGAAGAAAATTCGGATTTATTGGGCTGCATGCGCGCACTTCACTATTTAGGCCATATCTCAAGTTCTACAAGTCAGAATTTGGTGATTCAACAGTCCACGCGAAGATAATTAAATTATCTATCATTCTAAAATGGTCCATATGTCATATTACAACTGGAGCAGCCCAGAATTACTGGAGAAAAGTCAACTACGAATTTTCCTTGGAAATCTATTCAGTTTAGGAAACGTACACGTCAGAGATTATTATTATTAGGGATAGAGATACATACATACGTATAGAGAGACATACATAGAGAGAGAGAGAGAGAGAGAGAGAGAGAGAGCAAAAGCTTTTACTTTTCTTTCAGATTAAAGATTTAAGGTTTTATTCTCTATTCTCGTTAATATTATGTGTTCTAATTATATTATGTGTTTTGTTAGTTTAATCATGAGTGAGTAGATCTCTAATCTAGGGTTAAGTTGAACCCTAGTTATGATTGATGTATGATTTTCCCAATCCCCCAATCTTGTTATGTTATGTGATCTTGTTTATTGAGTTGTGTTTAATTAACAATTACATGTCAGACATGATTTTGTATATTGTTTGAACCAAATATCTATTTATCAACGAAAGTTGGACTTAGATGGTTGTGATTTATCCAATAATGACATGAACTTCTCCATGTAAATAGGTAGAACGGATTGTTATGAAGTTATGATGCTGTGTTTAATGTATCTAATTTTCATGATACCATGAAATAGGCTTGAGTGTATTTTAGAGAAGCCATTAATTCTTGAGAGAGGTTATTGGTATTTTATAGGGCGCATCTTTCCTCTTGAGTAGTACATGATTAATTGGGGTGGGAAATCATAATTGCATTGATTTATGCTAGTGGGGATACTTAATTCTAGATGTTTTTAGTTAATTGATAAATTCAATAGATTTGCCTTAGTATAACATTAGTTTAATAATCTCTCAAAATTTTATTGTGTTACTTGCTTAGTTGAATCGAGTCAAGAATAACTAGTGATTGATACGTTTGTCTCTGTGGGATCGACTCTGACTTAGCCTGCTACATAGTTAAAAGGATTTGTTAGATATTATTATTTGATAGGCACGCGATAGTCTTGTCAAATTTTTGGCACCGCTGGCGGGGACAAAGCAGTGGTAGATTAGTTAAGTTTTGAGTTAATTTGGCTAAGTCTTTTAGTTGTGTTGCTTCGGCTATTATTCCCTTGTTATTTGATCTTTGTTTCTAGTTCTCTTGTTGCATGCACACTCAAAGTTCAGGTACCGAGAATTTAATAGCTCTTGATCCTGAAATTGAAGCTAAAGCAAGAAAGCAAGAAGGCAAGCGAAGGAAAAACAAGGACAAGAAAGTTATGGGTGAAACACCACCTAAAGCTCTCAGGGAGCATGGTGTGCCAGATGCTACAGGCGTACTCTCCAGTATTGTCAGACCAACAGTCACAGCTACACACTTTGAACTCAAGCCTCAGTTCATCCAATTCGTCTCCAATGATTCTTTCGCAGGATTGTCCACTGAAAATCATGTAGATCATCTTGAGAGTTTTCTGGAAAAGTGTGATACGATAAAGCTGACCAATGTTAGTGATGATGCTATAAAGCTGCGCTTATTTCCATTCTCTCTTCGAGATGCAGCAAAAGATTGGTTGAAAGATGAAGGTGGGGCTGAGCATTCGGTTGGTTCGGTCCAGAACCGAACCGAACCGAAAGAATCGAAAAACGAATTATTATTTTTTTAGAACCGAACCGAACAAGGCTAAGGGACCGAACCAGACCCGAACCGAAATATTTCGGTCGGTTCGATTCGGTTCTTAAAAACCAAAATTTTCTGAATTTTCGTTGAATTTTGAATTATTATCTATGATTCTATGAATATGATGTTTAAATTGGTAACTCGTAACTGGATATGGGTGTCTGAGTTATGAGCGAGTCACAACGACAGACGACAGTAGTCCAGAGAGGCAGAGACTCGTTGACATATATTTGTAAGGTGTCTAGAGAGTAAGAGTGTAAGACTGATATATTTGTATATTTGTGTTATTTATTATATATATATATATATATATATATATATATTATTAATATAAATATAAATAATATATATATATATATACATATAATTCGGGTGGTTCGATTCTAACTGAAATTATTTACAGAAGAACTGAACCGAACCGAATTTTATTTCGGTCCTAACCAAAAGAACCGAACCGACCGAAAAAGGAAAAAATCTGGATCGAACCGAACCGAAATTGTGTGGTTCGGTTCGGTTTTTCGGTTCCGGTTCGGTTTTGCTCAGCCCTAGATGAAGGACCAAACACGTTCACTACTTGGGATAGTCTTGCAAAGGCGTTTTTACTTAAATTCTTCAGTCAGAAGATGACTTCAAAGCTCCGGAATAAAATATCTAATTTTCATCAAGACGATGACGAGTCACTTCATGATGCTTGGAGAAATTTAAGTGATTTCAAAGACAATGCCCTCACCATGGAATTCCTGACTGGCTGTTGATCCAAGCATTCTATAATGGGTTAACACAAGAGTTCCGAAACTTTGTTGTTGCTACTTCTAGTGGATCTATTATGAAAAAGAGTACTGAGGATGCAAAAGCTTTGTTAGACGAGATGGCGTCTAATGATAATTATCCTTACAGTGATCGAAATCATCCTAAGAACAGTGGTAAGTATGATGTTGATGATCTAACCATGTTGAATACTACTATGCAGGCAATAATTAAGAAGATTGAGCAATTGGATTCCAGAAGTACTTCTCCACAGTTGCCTCATGTGAAATATGTGGTGTTGTTGGACACACTCAATATGCTTGTCAGTACAATCCCTCTGGAATGGCAGTGGAGCAAGCAAATGCTCTTTACAACCAAAATCAAAGGCCACGATATAATCCTTACTCCAACACGTACAATCCAGGTTGGAGAGATCATCCTAATTTCTTCTACAGGAATAGCCAGGCTCAAGCTCAACCTCCACAAAATAACTTTTCTCAGCCTCCTGGTTTTCAATCAACTCAGCCACAAAAATCTAACTTGGAGAATCTTTTGGAAGGATTTATCTCTACACAAATGAAGAAGAATGAGGATTTTGACTCAAGTATCAATGAAATAAAGGCTCACAATAAGTTGATGGAAAATACAATAATTCAAATTGCTCAACAGTTGAATAAACTTAACAAGTCTTCAGGTCAACTTCCTGGCCAAACTGAACAACCACATAGAGCTCATGTGAATGCTATAACTTTAAGAAGTGGCAAAGAATTGCAAGGTCTGGAGATGAAGATGAGTAATGATAATATGAACGTTGGAGAAGATAGGGAGAAAATTCAATCTGAAAATGTGGATGTACAAGAATTGATAGAAGAAAAGAAGGACCCCGTTGTAGCTCCAATCAGACCTTATGTACCACAAGTTCCTTTTCTTTAAAGGTTGGTGCAAGCTAGGCTTGGTGAGAAGTTTTTGAAGTTTATGGATATCTTGAAAAAGCTAGAGCTTAATATTCCTTTTCTAGATGCTATCAAGGAGATGCCTTCTTGCGGGAAGTTTCTTGGGGAATTATTGTCAAACAAACGAAAGATTGAAGAAATTTCTTCTATCTCATTAACAGCAGAGTGCAGTCCCATCTTGAAAAACAATATATCTTCCTCAAAAGCTAGCCGATCCAGGTAGCTACTCTATTCCTGTGAAACTTGGGAATTTGGAGATCAAGAAAGCTTTATGTGATCTTGGGGCAAGTGTAAGTCTTATGCCCTTATCGATTTGTAACAAGCTTCAGATGGGTGAACTAAAATCCACACAAATATCTCTACAACTGGTAGATAGAAGTGTGAAATATCCTCTTGGTGTACTTGAAGATGTCCCTGTTAAGGTAGGAAAATTTTTTATTCCATGTGATTTTGTTGTCATGGAGATGGAGGAAGATACACAAAATTCTATTATTCCTGGGAGACCTTTCTTAGCAACAGCTGGTGCGAAAGTTGATATGATGCAAGGGAAAATTTCTTTCGAAGTTGGAGATGAGAAATGGAATTTAAATTTTCCAACTCTTTGAACAGTCCTTCTATGAAGGAAAGTGATCTTGAAAAGAATAATGATACAATTCTTATTGTGAAGACCTTGTGGGGAGACCAAGATATGAAGGCTGATAATTTCCTCTCTACGCCTCCTGCAATTTTGGTGAGAGGTTTACATGTCAGTAATGTTGATTTGAAGCCTTCAACAATGAAATCAATTGGTGAAATTCAGTTTGGTGGATTATCTGTTGAAGATCCTGATGCTCATATTGATTTTTTTTTTTTGAAGATTTGTGATTTTATCAATTGTGATGGAGTTTCTGATGAGGTCATTCGATTTCGATTATTCCCTTTCTCTCTAAGGGATGGAGCTAAAAATTGGTTATTTTCGCTACCCTCAAATTCCATTACTATATGGGAAGACTTACTTATTAAATTTCTTTGTAAGTTTGTCTCACAAAAATAATCGTCAATGTAAAACCCCGTTAATTTTTATTTTATTTTATTATTAGATATTAGATTTTTAAGTCATTTTTATTTAATTAGATAATTATGTTATTTAGTAATTTTTTAAAATTCGTTTTGTGCAAGATATTTTGAATAAGGATGATTTTTATTATTAGAGGAAAGAAGTGTGAAAAAATAATAGAAAATCAGAATCATTAATTTTAGATATTTGTGTGAATTAGAATATTCATAATTTAAGTAGTACTTGGAAAGAGGATACGAAAGTTTTAGAATTTCCTTAATTAATTTAGGGTTTGAGAACCTATATAAGAAACCCCTTGGAACATAGAAAAGGATCTACAGCGCCACCGATAATCACCCAAAAGGTACTGAGTCTTTCGATTTTCTTTTGTAATTCTTATACATGTCTTTAATTAATATACATGCTCCTTGTATTCTTGTGTTTTACAATTGTAATGTGTACCGGTAGCATGCAAAGTCTGTTCATGGGCTTAAGTAGTTATAATCAGTAGTAAATTTACATGTGCAAATTTTATAGTTGATACATATGATTATGTGAGCGTTAGCGGGTGCATATTTTCTGACTTTTAGCTATTTTGGATCCATGCTCATGCATGTATTATACTAATTTAAATATAATTCTTTAATTAGTTTAATATTTGTTGTCAATAATTTGACCACTTACATATTAAAGTTAATACTTTTGGTTCAGTTAGTAATCAACATGCATAAGTGATGTATCTGCTTATATTATTAACTTTTACACCATTATTTCGGTTAATATTGTGGCATAATATTTGTTTGAATTTCTATGAATTGATACTGGTAGTAATTTGTGTGGATTATTGTCTAGTTTCATCGGCAGGAGAATAGTTATCTTTCACTACCCAAAATCTAGCATGATTAGATTAATGTACATTTGAGATGATTTTGAAAATTGGTGCGTTATATACATTTTTTTTGTCTGCTCATGATTCCGAATTTCTTACAAGTTTTTATATTCAAGAATTTTATTAGTTAATTATTTGAGAATTTATATTTTTGCTTATAATTATTTATAATTTTAAGAGAATAATATTAATTATGAATTTGTTAAATTATTCTCTTAATTCGTTAATGTAATTGCCTGATTTTGGTGAATGATTATTAAATGGTGTACTTGCTTTGATATGGGAAAACGTGGTCAATTAGTCTAATAAATTAGTTAACCATTATCGTATGCTATGTAAAGTTGGAATATTTTAAGGGTCTTTATACAGTCTGACTCATTGATTCTGACTAGGTCGTGTAGATATAAATGGGCCTTACGTCCATTGGTCTTGTTTACATGATCTGCATGATTTAATATGAAGTTTGTTTGGGTCTCATACGAACTAAGTGTTTAATTTTTCGTTAATTAGACATTACAGTCATTGTCCAGACTTTACATGTTAACGTGGGTGTCTATTTGAAATGCATGTATATTGTTTATGGAATAAATAATTATGTTCTGTTTATTGAAATTATAGGATTTGTTCGCTTTAATTTTCGGTATTCAGTCAACTTTGAGGTAAGTACTTTTTGACTTACTTTTATTTTCGGAAAAGATATTGATATTCTGTTTTTGATTTTCGTATAAGATATAAGATTATGTTTTTGATTTTCGTATATGATATAAGAAATTCTGTTTCGAAATTTATAAGATACAAGTATTTGATTTTAGAATCCTCAGTCTCTACGTTTCGAACCCGTTCGTAATTTACGCTATAGTTCCGGAACTAGCCTTAGATACCCTTAGTAGGCGCACAAGTGTGCAACTTTAGATACCTATTAAGGGCGCGTAATTATTGAATTTTAGATGTCGGTCACTGGCAAAGTGTGGCGAAAGAATAAGAATAAGAATAAGATGCCGGTCACTGGCAAAGTGTGGCCGTAGAGCAAGACTGTGGTATTTTCGATTTTCGTTTCGTTTTATTTCTGTTTTCTGCTTCTGTTTTAAATTCTGTATTTTGAAAATATAAAACTTTGGGTTGGAATTGTTTTCGTAAATGTTTTGCAAACTTATATTGGATTTTGAAAATTGTTTTATTAAAAACGCCCATTGGTTTTTGAAAGTGTTTGTTAGTCAATTTGTACTTGCTGAGCTGTGTAGCTCATTCGTTTCAAATATTTCAGGTTTCAATCTTGGAAGCTTAATGAGAATAAGGATGTGAATTTTGTGGACTTTCGTGCTAGCTGTTAGATGCCTTTATTGGATTAGACTCTTTGCATTATTAGAATTAGAATAAAGATTGTTATTAAGTATTGGATTTATGGAGCTGCGTCTCCGTTTTTATGATTTTGAATTATTAAGTTTGACCACTGCGTTGACTTTGTGGAAATGTTTGGTTTATTTGAATAAAGAATTCGTTTTATTTAAGTTTCGTATTTAGAATTAATATCTCGAAAAGTCGGGATGTTACAGTCAAAGATAGTTGTTGCAATCTTAAAGTTCGTTGAGAAAGTGGATGCTCCACTTTCGATTCATTCACCAGGTTGATTGATAATGGGGTTAAATAGCAGTTAGGTCACTCAACTGAATCAAAACTTTCAGTTGGATCATCCAACTCAAAAAATTTTCAATTAGGTCACTTAACAAATAAAAACTTTCAATCAGGTCATTAAACACGTTAAAAACTTTCAGTCAGGTCATTAAACATGTTAAAATCATGTCATTAAACACGTTAAAATCAGGTCATTTAACGTGTTTTTATTTGTTAAGTGACCGAAATGAAAGTTTTTATTTGTTAAGTGACCTGATTGAAAGTTTTTTGAGTTGGATGATCCAATTAAAAGTTTCCAGTCAGTTGAATGACCTAACTGCCATTTAACCCATTGATAATGAGGTATGAGATCGAGCTAATGACCTTAAAAAAAGCGCTTCTTGGGAGGCAACCCAAGCTTATTGTAAATTTTGTATTATTATTATTATTATTATTATTATTATTATTATTATTATTATTATTATTATTATTATTATTAGAGGTAGATAATTTTTATTTCATTTTTTTTCTACTCCCGTAAGGGAGAAAAGACCCTTTAAATCACAATTTGAAGTTAAAATGCCCAAAATATCACAACATGAAAAAATGGCCCTTAGCATCATAAACCAACGCAACTTTTAGTTAGGTTTATAAAAAATATATATCACTGCTTTTGCTTATTGGACTGGGCTGGGCAATTGGGCCAGCAAACTTTCCATCTTCTGAAAAACGCAAAACGAAATTGCGTTTACAACTTTTTAATTTTTTAAAATAGAGCTGGTAACGCAATTTGGATATGCGTTTTTAGGCCTTCTACTGGAAACACACGGAGAAACGCATGCTCAATATGCGTTTTTCAAAAACGCAACTCGCCAATGCGTTTTTATGTGATAGAAAGGGCCTTTTTTTCCATTTGCCAAAACTATTATATAAAGAGAACCTAGAGCAGAAAGCTTAATTCAAAGGAGCCAACAAGTTCAACCCACTTCAATTATTTTTGGAGGATACTTCATTCTTATACTAGGGGAGTATTTCTAACCTTTCTTTGTATAATTTTTTTTTTATTTGTATTTTTTAGGATCTTTTAGTTAGATATATATTTTTTCATTCATTGAGGACAATGAACCATTTAAGTGTGGGGATGCGTTCTCAATAAACCAAACCAAACCAAACATACCCAGTATATCCCGTTTAGAACGGGGTTTGGGGATGGTTGATTGTACGCAGACCCTGCCCCTACCCTATAAGTAGGGAGGATGTTTCCGTGCAGACCCCCGGCTTAGTGCATAGTGCATAAAAATGAGTGATGTTTGGGACAATACCTGAGCCCGTGGCATTATACACACGGACTAACCTCAAGTCCAATGCTTTTGCATGAACAAAGATGAAAATAGACTTATGGACCCCGCCTAGACCCACTTGACGCAACCTCTAATACACGAATACGTCATCTCCAAGCAACCTTATCAAATGTCATATCACCTGTGAGATTCAAAGCTGCCATATCCAAACTCAATTGATCCTGCAACGTCCTACGTGGTCTACCTCTCTTTCTCTTCCCCTAACCAAAATACTTTCAACCCTTGTACCATTTTATAAATACTTGTCCCTTGAACTTGGCTATATTAACTACTTCATGGCATGCGATTACAATGGATCTTGTTGTAGCAAGAATACTTCCAGAAGGTGAAAAGTAAGCAAAATGTACAGCCCTTTCATGGTTGACAGTGTTCAAAGCTTCTGCTTTATCTGCTACAACCTTTCTCAAATCCCATATGCAGACAGTCCCATCGGATGAACTTGTGGCCATCATATTAGTATTACATGCATTAAAGTGAATGCTGTTAATTCTAGTCTCATGCAAACCCCAAGAAGATGAAGATTTTCTGGTTCTTCCATCCCACATATTAAGTTCTCCCCGACCTTCACTAAAATATAAAGAGTTCCCATCATCTGGCCTTTGAGCGATAGAGTAAATACTATCAGCACCACTATATGCCAGATCAAATATCTCCATCTCCACGTCCATCAACCGGATAAATCCATCATAACAGCAAGTAAACATCTTCGACATAGAAAATGGCTGAATTGCAATCCCGGAAACTGGGGCAGAATGTGCCTGATACACATAAATCCCATTCGATTCATCAACACAATCAACATTCCAAAACCCAACATTCCCATACTTATTCCCAACCGCAACCATTCTCATCTCCTCACACGGAAACACACGTACACACAAAATCCTCCCAGGCACAACCCTCGCAACATTCCCCTCTTCCAATCTCATCTTATCCAAACTCCCAATCTCCCTCACTCCTCCCAAACCCTCACCACTTCCAACTCCCACCCCCTTCGAAACATCCAACATCGTCTCAACAAACTTCCGATCCTCCAATCCCTCACCAACACACACATCCCTCATCCTAATCGGACCTAATTCTCGACTCAACTCATCTATTTTCCCCTTTCTATCATCAATTTTCGCCTTTTTATTAGGATTTTTGATATAATCATCTTTAAGTCCACCATCAGTCAATGCAACGAATGCCTAATCACAACCGGACTCTCACTCCTCACTTTCTTCTCAGAACTAACTTTATAACTCTTACTCTTAGCCCATTGGGGTTTCGAGTCGGAGACGAGATCGTTGAGTTTGGAGTGGATTTTGAGAGCAGCGAGCATTTCTTCATTGCTTTTGATGTTGTCGAGGCGTTTCTTCTCGTAGTCTGTGAGTTTTTTGGGTACCATAAGAGAGAGAGAGAGAGAGAGAGAGAAATGAAGATTTGTGCATAAAGATAATATCAATTACTTACTCTTCGTGTCCCTACCATAAATATAATAGTGCTATAAAAATACACACACCTTCGAACTGGCCATTTTTGCATATATTGTACAATTCTTCGTCTTCGTTTTCCATAGCATCTTATTTTTTCGCCTTTCTACAGGTATGTCACGTCCCTTTCCCTCTCCCTCTCCCCTCTCCCCTCTCTTCTCCCCTCTCCTCTCGTCTCTCTCTCTCTCTCTCTCTCGTGTCTTTTATTCTATTTTATCTTTGCGTTCTCAATATTATTTTAAAAAAATAAAAATAAAAAAAATAAAAATGATAAAAATCCAAAAAAAAATATTAAATTAATTTTTTTATATATATAATTGCCTCGTCTTAAAAGTATGTTAGCATGGATAAGTACACATTGTGTAGATTAATTTCGCATGATTAATTCTGAGTGTCACTTTCATGAAAAATCATTTGATACTTGATCATTCCTTGTGTGTGCTTGCGAAAAATATAAAACTTGTGATGCATCTTAGTCAATTTTAGTGAGTCAAGCATGCTTTCACCATGTGAGATTTTGAGCCTAATTTATGATTGATACATTTTATATCAATCCATTTCTTTTGTTGTGTGATATTCATCATAGGCATGTTGCTCTAGAACTTGTTTTAAACCATTTTGAGACTGCATGTTATATGTGTGCATGAAAATGATAAAGGCTCTAGGATTAACCTCATTGACCTAAACACTGTCCTTTTGAATTATATCCTTAGTGAACCCACTTGAGCTTATATCTATTTCTTTCAATTGTCACCACTCTATAAATTTTTTAGCCTACTTATTTATTCTTGTCTTGATTTACTGGTAGAGCATATTGATTCAACTTAAGGGTTGGTGAATATTTAGTGTGGGGATTTCACAGTTAAAGTGTTACATTTTGGTGGGAATCGGTATTACTTGATCTTGAAATTGAATGGCTAGGATCTTTTACACATTAGGATGAAGCAAGGATATTGGCAACAAAGAAAGAACTCATTTGAGATCAATGGGTGGCAAATGCAATGTCATATGAAAGGGACGATTTATGTACATGTGCTGGTATTAAGTGTAATTGTACTTTGGTGAATTTTTACTGCCCTTGGTTACTGGAGAATGACTTGACTTTGAAAAAAAATTTATGAGCAAGAAGAAGATCAAGTAGAGTTTGTGTTCATTGTTTTTGCAATATGAAAGAGGGGAAGTACATGGTTTATGTGCTTTGAAGTTTAATGCTTGTGAAAGATTGATCAACTTTTACATGATCTACTTTTCATGTTGGGTACTTTAATTAAAAGTTAACACTATGCTCTATTGGTTTATCAAGTTTAGCCACTTGTTAGCCTATTTCTTAGATATTCTATCCTTTACCTAAGCCCCGTTACAACCTTTAACAAAAACCTTTTGATTCATGTAATGCATGTATACGAAGTAGTGGAGATTTGGTGGACAACCAAGCATATGGTACCGCATGTACATTGATAGAACTTGAGTGAAACACTTACACCTATACCCTTGTGTGAATTGAGAGCAATGTGTGATATTTATCCATAGCATACTTGCTTATTGAAAGCGACTTCGATGTTTATTTCATGATATTTTTGTCTATCCAGACATTGTGTGCATACTTGGATTATTTTGTGTTAATGATGCTTAAAGTGAGAGTACTTACTTTCAGACACTTTCAGATTGTTATGTGATTGAGATTTATAATGTGTGGAGTACTATGATATGTTGCATGCTTGAGAGACTTGGTGATTGAAAATATTTGAATTTGTGGGTATATCTTCTATAAACCCTCATGAGACAAAACTCGTCCTACTAGCTGCCTAGGGGTTTGACGGCTTGTTGCATATGCTCAATGCAATCGTGTCATCTACGAAAGTGATGTAAGTTAGAATAATTTTTATTTCTTTATTTGCCCGAGGACGTGCAAATGCTAAGTGTGGGGATGTTTGATAGAGTGTATATTTAGATATATTTTACATGATTATATTCCTCATATTTTTCATATTTTGCGTTTAATTGGATTTTTATTTAATAGATTTTAATGTTTTATTGTTGAGAGCAAGAAAATCCTAAACTTGGAAGGATTGAAGAATAAAGAGCTTAATTTGGAGATTCATTAGAAGGAAATTCGGATTTATTGGGCTGCATGCGCGCACTTCACTATTTGGCCATATCTCAAGTTCTACACGTCAGAATTGGGTGATTCAACAGTCCACGCGAAGATAATTAAATTATCTATCATTCTAAGATGGTCCAGATGTCATATTAAAACTGGAGCAGCCTAGAATTACTGAAGAAAAGTCAACTACGAATTTTCCTTGGAAATCTATTCAATTTAGGAAACGTACTTGTAATTTTCTCAAGGCATTAAAATACTTTTATTAGAGACATATAAAAACAACAGCGATTATTATTATTAGGGATAGAGATACATACATACATATAGAGAGACGTACATAGACAGAGAAAGGGAGGGAGAGAGCAAAAGCTTTTACTTTTCTTTCGGATTAAAGATTTAAGGTTTTCTTCTCTATTCTTGTTAATATTATGTGTTCTTATTATATTATGTGTTTTGTTAGTTTAATCATGAGTGAGTAGATCTCTAATCTAGGGTTAAGTTGAACCCTAGTTATGATTGATGTATGATTTTCCCAATCCCCCAATCTAGTTATATTACGTGATCTTGTTTATTGAGTTGTGTTTAATTAACAATACATGTCAAACGTGATTTTGTATATTGTTTGAACCAAATATCTATTTATCAACGAAAGTTGGACTTAGATGATTGTGATTTATCCAATAATGACATGAACTTCTCCATGAAAATAGGTAGAACGGATTGTTAGGAAGTTAGGATGTTGTGCTTAATGTCTCTAAATTGCATGATACCATGATAATAGGCTTGAGTGTATTTTAGAGAAGCCATTAATTCTTGAGAGAGGTTATTGTTATTTTATAGGGCGCATCTTTCCTCTTGAGTAGTACATGATTAATTGGGGTGGGAAATCATAATTGCATTGATTTATGCTAGTGGGGATACTTAATTCTAGATGTTTTTAGTTAATTGATAAATTCAACAGATTTGCCTTAGTATAACATTAGTTTAATAATCTCTCAAAATTTTATTGTGTTACTTGCTTAGTTGAATCGAGTCAAGAATAACTAGTGATTGATACGTTTGTCTCTGTGGTATCGACTCTGACTTACCCTGCTACATAGTTAGAATGATTTGTTAGATATTATTATTTGATAGGCACGCGACAGTCTTGTCAATAGTTTCTTCCTTTTTTCAAGGCAACGGGAGAAGAAGTAAAGCCATTTTAGAGTCTTATTTAGCAATCGTAGGTCAAGCTAGAAATTTTGGGTGTGCACAATAATATAGCATTTACTTGGGCTCCCTTCTTTGGTTGGGAGATCTAAGAAGAGGATCTTTGGGTTTTTGAAAGAAAGAATTTGTAAACGTATTCAAGCTTGGAGTGATAAGCAAATATCAAGAGCAGGTAAGACAGTGCTTATTTAGAATGTGGCGCAATCAATTCCCTCGTACTGTATGTCATATTTCTTGTTGCCTAAAACTTTATCTCAAGAGATTGAAAGACTGTTCAACAACTATTGGTGGAAATCGGGTTCAAGTCAAAGAAAATGTATGAATTGACCTTCGTGGGAGGCTATGAGCATGTCAAAAGGAAAGGGAGGATTAGATTTTAGAAATCTTTATGGCTTCAACATGGATTTTCTAGGAAAACACGTGTGGAAATTTGTCAAGTATCCGAATATGTTAGTGTCTCACGTTCTCAAGGCCAGATACTTTCCTGGTACTCACATGTTAAAGGCTAAGAAGGGGCAGGCTTCTAACTTTAGTATTTGGCAAGCTAAAGAGTGTTTAAGTAGTGGCTTTATATGGGTGGTGGGTGATGGTAATGATATTATAGCAATGAAAGATCAATGGCTACCAAGGAAGCAAGATTTCAAGGTTGAGAATCTTCGTATGTATGAGGCAAGACACGAATGGGTTTCAACTCTGTTTTACCCAGGAACCAAAATATGGGACGTTGAGAAAGTGCAAGAATTTTTTAGTGTGTGGATGATGCAACTACTATTCTGGCAACTAGGGTGCCTCAATGTGAGATTAGAGATAGAATAGTTTGGTCCATGTCAAATGATGGTCTGTATGGTGTTAAATTTGGATATAAATATTGTGGCATGATCAAAACATTGGAAGCTCTGCAGTTACTCAATCGGGTGGATGGAGCAGAATTTGGCGGTTGACCTTACCTCATATGATGAAGATATTTCTGTGGCGCTTCTGTCAGAACAATTTACCAGTCAGGAATCGTCTCAAGGCAAAATGAGTCTCACTCCCGATAATGTGTCCAATGTGTAACACTGATGTTGAGCACCTCCTTCATATTTTATTTGATTGTCAGTTTGCTGTTAGTTGTTGGAGGTATGTGAATCTTCACTATGATATGAGTGAAGTTTATTCAGCTTCAGATTGGCTTCTACAAAAGTTGGATATGACAACCCAGGATGAAGCAATTAAATTCTCTACAGTACTTTATGAAATTTGATTTTGGAGAAACAAGAGAGCATAGGAAGGTAAGTCAGTGCCATAAAAAATAGCGATGGATCGCAGTTTCAAAAATGTTAAGGAATGGAGGGAAGCTAGAGGAAGAATGAAAGAAAACAACATTGATCAAAGAAGGGAGGTTGAGAAAGGAAAAATAAAATGGGAACCTCCAGAAGAAGGCAAGTTCAAAGTAAATGTTGATGCATCTTTCTTTCAGTGGGCTACTTCTTTCTCAGTTGGGATGGTAATTCGTGATCACACTGGTGCGTTTATAGAAGGTAAAAACCTGATTCTTCCGTGTCCATCATCGATTTTTGAAGCTGAGAGCATTGGTATGAGAGAAGCTCTCTCTTGGCTGATAAATAGAGAGGAAAGAAAAGTGATTGTGGAGATAAACTCCCTTCTTACTGCTTCTGCGACTAATGGAAAGAACGAAAACATGTTCGAAGTTGGTCACATTGTTGATCAATATAAGGTGATGTCATGATTGCTACCGGTAATTAGTATCACTCACATTCTAAAGCAAGTCAACAAGGTATCTCACGGTTTAGCTAGATTATTTTGTTCGATTAATTGCCTTAATGTATTTACGTTTCTTCCTATACATTTATTATAGACTAGCTCAATTGATGTTTTTTTAATGAAATGGTTTGCTTGACTTTAAAAAAACAGTGTTAAAGATTTGATTGATGAGATAATTGGATAGTGAATAGATTACTCATCCCGAATTTGAAAATGTTATAACTAAGTAATTAAAATAAGGGAAATTATGAATGGTACCCCTCTGGTTTTGACTTTTATGAATGATACTTTTTTTTATGGATGGTGCCCCCTAAAACTTTTGACTTATTATGTAGAAAATTATGAATGATACCACTTTACTGTTCATTTAGGGGTACCATTCGTAACAGCCCAAATCAGAGGATTTCCATTCATAATTTCCCTTAAAACAATATTTACTCTGTGGGCCAAAAAATGGAACATTTCATCATATGACCGTAAATTTAACCGAATATTTTGATTAAAAAAAATGATCCACTTTTATATTCAAACCACCGGCATAGGACCTCCCTTTATCCACAATCCCCAAAAGGCCAAAATCATATATTAAAGCATCAACAAAAAAGTGTCTAAAACGGGTGTCAAGTTTTATGTTGCATGAAATTTTTGGATGCTTAACTATTGGAATCATAAGAATAACTAAGATTTCGAAATTTTATTTTCACTTAAAATTAAGAGTATTTATCAAAAATATTAGATTTAAAGTTTTTATTTGCAAAAATACCATCTCCCTTAATTAATTGCAATTTTACTAAACTAAATTTCAAAATTGCAAAAATACTAACCCTCCCCCCTTCCCCCTCCCCCCTCCCCCCTTTCTTTCCCAACAGACTTCAACACTTTTTTTTTTAAGATGGGGGCTATTTTGGTGGATTTTGGGTTGCACCTTAATGCAACCACAGTCAACCACGACTTCAACACTTTTTTTTTTTTGAGGTGGGATGATATTTTGGTTGCAACTGAATGCAACCACATTCAACCAAATGCAACCACATTCAACTTTTTTTTAAGGTGGGGTGATTTTGGTGGATTTGGGTTGCAAGCCCCCGCCAGGGGCAATATTCAACCAAATGCAACTACATTCAGTTGGATGTAGTTGCAAATTTAGTTGCATGTGATTGCATTAAATTGCTGATTTCAAGTCCCATTTTTCAAATGTCATTTTCGATCTCTTTTTTGGAATATATATATATATATATATATATATATATATATATATATATATATATATATATTCCAAAAAAAATGTCGAAAATGACATTTGAAAAATGGAACTTGAAATCAGAAATTTAGTTGAATGTGGTTGCATTCAGTTGCAAATTTAGTTGCATGTGGTTGCATTAAGTTGCTGATACAAATAGAGTCCAAAAAAGAGGTCGAAAATGACATTTGAAAAATGAAACTTAAAATCAGAAATTTAGTTGAATGTGGTTGCATTCAGTTGAATATGCCCCTGCGGGTCCATGCAACCTAAATCCACCAAAATAGCACCCCACCCTAAAAAAAAAGTGTTGAATGTGGTTGAAAATGCTGGGCAGGCCGGGCAGGGGGAAGGGTTGACCTAATTTGTAGTATTTTTGCAATTTTAAAACTTAGTATATTAAAATTGCAAATAATTTAGTAAAATTGCAAATAGCTATTCTTAACAAAAGTAAATGTGCAAAAAATTACTTTTCGCTATTTATTTATGAAAAAAGCCCTTTATTATAATTAGTGATAATTAATTCTCTTGTATTCTAATAAAAAGAAGGCATGTAATAAAAGTGTCATGAGATGATCTTGACCACATACTAGAAATACTCGTTATATATTGTCCATATATATTATATTTCATATAATTTTTATATTCCCCATCTTTTTTGACACAAATTAGTAGGGCTGTAATTCGGGACGAGCGAGCCGAGTTTCGAGTCGGGCGTAATTCGAGCCGTAGTTAATCGAGTCGGGCGAGCCGGCTCGTTTAAGTTAATCGAGCCAGAAACCTTGTCCGAGCTCGGCTCGTTTATAAGACGAGTCGGGCCGAGCCGGCTCGCGAGCCTAAACGAGTCGAGCGAATTCGAGTCGAGTCGAGTAGCTTATCGAGCTTTTGAAAAATATTTGCAGGAGGAGGGAGTTGAACCCAGGACGCCCAGCACCTCAGAGTTTTTAATGCCAAGCCACCACCAGCGGACCTACTTGACAATTGTGTAAATATTAGAACTAAATTAATCATATCCACTTTTAGTTTTGTTTTTCAAAATTATTTGAATTCTTTAACCAAATTAATTTTTTATTTTTTGAAAATTTGTGAATATCATTATATTATATATTTCTTGACATCCGTATGGTTAGAACGTCAAAAAATATTTTTTAAAAAATAGATACAATAATATGGGGCAAAGCACTAGTTACGAGTACAATTGAGATTAGTAATGATATACTAAGATCTCCAACCAAATTACTTTTTTATTTTTTGAAAACTTGAGAATATCATTATATTATATATATCTTGACATCCGTACGGTTGGAACGTCAAAAAATATTTTTTAAAAAATAGATACAATAATATGGGACAAAGCACTAGTTACGAGTATAATTGAGATTAGTAGTGATATACTAAGATCTACAACCAAATTAATTTTTCATTTTTTGAAAATTTGAAAATATCATTATATTAGATATTTTTTAACATCTGTATAGTTGGATCGTCGAGAAGTATTTTTTAAAATTAATTTTCAATTTTTTGAAAATTGGGTTATATCTTTAAATTATTTTGAAATTTTCTAATTAATTTTGTACATTACTAACATCATTATTTATTGTCACCCGTACGGTATATTTTTCCGATCCTATAGAAAATTTTAAGAAATTATTGAATATTCTAATCATTTTATTTCTAATTTACAAGAAATAAATATTTGATAAGTAATATATATATATATATATATATATATATTCAGAAATTGTATTATTTGTTCAACCCGACCCGTTTGCAAGACAACCCGATCCAGGTTTATAAAGCCCTAAACAATCTAGGACGTTCATCTGATTAGCGATTTGATCTCGTCCGTCCAATCCATTAATAATCTTTATACAATTATACTTTATTTCATCATTTCATTTTTTAGACGCAGCCACTCACCTCACCTCTCCACTCACAATTCATATTATCACGATTCACAATTCATATTAGCCGATTAGGCGATTAGGGCTTTTGAATCAAAATTTGGGGCAAATTTATTCAACGAAAGAGAAGAGTTCAACTTGCTTACAGCTTATCCGGTAATAATCTTCTTCTTATAGTCCTATTATTGAGTTAGTGTTAATGGTTTGTGTTTCTTTAGTATGTAGACCAACTGTTTGAATTTGATTCAATGCTCCTCTAGATCAATTAGAACTGCCAACTGTTTGCTTGTTTCCACGGGCTTTGTTGATGGAATCTGTATATCGATATCAATTTCTTCAGACACTCCATTGTTCTGACCGACACTATGCATCAATGCTCTTTGGTTATAGTTATGATTCTTAGCACAAATCTGAGTCTGGCCAAGCTTTTCCTCTCATCTGGTCACAAATTGTATGTCTTGTATAGTTATATTATATGTCTTGCTGCAACTTGTATCATCCAATCTTCTCTGCAAGTGATGTTACTTTTTTCTTCCAGTGTGATCTTGCTTATCCTGCTATGTCAGTTACCAAGTTGTTCATATATGCACAATGCAATAATTTTGGTTCAAGTAATTAGTCTCTCAATTTAGGTAATTGCTTGCAGCTGCGTATTATCTAACATGTCTCTAATACTGATTTGCAGAATTGCAGGTTGGGTTATTAAAATTATGGATGAGATGAGAAATGCAAAGAAGAAGAAAACTCAACATACTGAGATTTTCCCACCGAGTGCTCCTTTTATTAATGAAAGTCATATGGAAACTAGAAGTGTTGCTGATGAATCTTTGTCTGAGGATGATTGTGAACAGGAAGAGCTTTCGCGAGTGTCCAGGAAGCGTACCACAAGTGATAAAGAGACTATTACATCTTCACAAGGACCTGAAAAAGAATTAGAAAATGAGGAAACACACCCTGAAGCTGAAAGTAACAAACCTTACGAGAAAAGAGCTCGAAAAAGGACATCCAAAGTTTGGCAATATATGGATGAAATAAAGGTTGGTGATAAGAAGATTTCAAGATGCAAGTTATGTGGTAAAGATTTTGTGAGAAGCGACAGTGCTTCAACTTCTGCAATGAAAAGGCATTTGGAAAAATGTGTGAAAGAGCACGGTGGCACTTTACAAACACAGCTTCAATTTCAGCGAGGTTCTAATGATGAGGTAAAACTTGCTTCCTTTAAATATGATCACAAGTTAATGAGAGAAAAGGTATCGCATTATATCATGATTAATGAGTTACCTTTCATGCACGTTGAAAGTTTCATGTGGAATGAGATAATGAGGACAGCAACACCTCATTACCAAAAAATAACTAGGGGAACACTTAAAGGTGATTGTCACACTACATATGAAATTGAAAAAAAGAAATTAAAGGAGGAGTTCAAATCTGTCCAGAAGATTAATATAACCGCCGATATGTGGACTTCCTCGTGTCAAAAGGTTGGGTTTATGGTAATCACTGGCCATTGGATAGATATAGATTGGAAATTAAATTCAAGAGTTCTTAACTTTTGTAATGTTCCCCCTCCTCATTCTGGATATGTAATTGCTGATTCTTTGTATAATTCTCTGGTTGATTGGGGAATTGAGGATAAAATTGGAACAATAACAGTTGATAATGCTAAGGCTAATGATGTGGCTGTTCGAACTTTAAAAGATTCCTTTAGCATTAGAAATTCAAAATCATTACCTGTTGGTGGCAAGTTATTTCATGTTCGATGTTGCGCACATATTTTAAATCTTTGTGTTCAAGATGGAATCAGGCCTATTGATCGAATTATTCGTAGAATAAGAGATGGGGTCAAATATGTTAGTGCTTCAGAAGGTCGTCTAATCAAGTATGCTCATTATTGCATATATTTGATGGTGCGACTAAGATAGTTTCAGGTAGTCAGTACCCAACCTCTAATTTGTTTCTTTTGGAGATCAGAATGGTTAAACAACTAATTGATAAAAAAGTGGTGGACTCTAATTTGTACATGAGGGAAATGGCCAATGCAATGAAGGAAAAATTTGATAAATACTGGGGGGAGAGTAACTTGATGATGTCTATTGGGGCTGTGATGGATCCGAGATTCAAACTAAAGCTTCTGAGTTATTGTTTCCCTGTTATTTACCCTTTAGAAGGTCAAAGTGAAAGAAATTTAGCTTATTTAAATGATGTCTTACATGATCTATATCAAGAGTATGTTGTTGAAGATTCAAAAATTAAAGGGATGACACTTGAATCAAGTCATATTTCCTCTGATAAAAATCGTTGTGTGGATGAAGAAACTCCTATTGGTATGAGTGATTATGAGGCTTTTATTCGTGAGAGCGGGGCTGCTCTTGAACCGGTTAAATCAGAGTTAGATGATTATTTATCAGAGAGTATTTTTATAATTAACGAATCTTCAACAAAAACTTTTGATGCTTTGTCCTGGTGGAAAGGAAATAGTGCCAAGTATCCTATTCTATCAAGAATGGCCCGTGATATTTTGGCTGTCCCTCTTAGCACTGTTGCATCAGAGGCTACTTTTAGTGCTGGTGGTCGAGTTATTGAACCTCATCGATCATGCTTAAAAATTAAGACTGTGGAGATGCTGGTATGTGGAGCTGACTGGGCACGCGAAATCTATGGACTCAAAAAATCAAGTCAGGTAATTTACTCATCCAATCCGCGAGATTCAATGCTTAGATTTTTTATTCACCTAAGACTTGTTTTTTTCTTTAATTTATCTTCTGATTGTCTTTCTTAGAAGAAGGATTTGAAACCTGTGGAGATATCTTTACCTGGCTGACTGGCCGAGTATTATATTGTTTGTTTGTCATCCATAAGGTATGTTTATGTACATAATCACTAATTTTCAATCAGAGTTACAACTACTATATATTGTAGGTTTAGAGTTACATATAATTTGATTTTGCATACTGTCTTGGATTGTTTTCTTTTGGATGATGATGATCTGCTGCTTGAGCCAGGGTCCGAAAGCTTATATTCTTGCATGAATGCATGATCCAGTTGGTCTTGACACCTTCAGAAGATTCACCTATGTAAAACGCATAATATTTCTTGGTACTAACTTTTTTGCTAGTACTACTATTGAAATTAGTTTTATCCGCTCCCAATGGATTCCAATACCCATTGCTTGTTATCCTGTTTTGAGTCCTCCGGCTATAGAAATACCACTTGCTACCTTCTTCCAAAGCTTTACCTGCATGTAATACGTACCACATAATAAATACATTTGCATATTTATCGATAACCATATTCATAGACATATGCATCTGATCATTTTCGAACTTTTAACTTGTGTATATACGACAAGTTATCTTTTTGTCATAAATAGCTCATTTACGAAGTGTATGATACGAATTTAACGAAGTTTTTTAACCTATTTTTTGTGCAGATTGCTACTTGCTTAATATCTTTCAGAAGCTTTATTTTGTTGATGGTACTGATGGATGAATGATGGATGATGGATGATGAATTGATGATCAGAGATGCAGGATGCTACTGGAAGTCTGGAACTACTTTAACTTTTTGAAATTTTCATTGTATGAAGTATGTAAATTGTAATCTAATTATCTAAGCAAGGAGTATTCTGCAAGTGCAATCTTTTTTGTACATGATATTTAATATCTATCTAGTAAAATATGTTATTGTATTTATACGAGTTCGGGGTTCGAGTTCGAGTCGAGCCGTAATTTCGAGTTTTCGGTCGAGCCTAATCGAGTTTCGAGTATACTCGGCTCGACTCGAGTATATAAACGGGTACAAAAGCTTGTTCGAGCTCGGCTCGTATACATTTTCGAGTCGAGTCGAGCTGCACTAAACGAGTTCGAGCTCGAGCTGCTCGCGAGCAGCTCGACTCGAATTACAGCCCTACAAATTAGGCATTTTAAATGAGGTCCTACCTATTGAATTCGAAGGTAATAAAGATGACAGAGATTAAGAAAAACAATAAACAGAAATATTTAAAATAATTTGAACACGTTTGGCACTTCTTTTTGCGGGACATGTCTGATATGCCTATAACATATGTACTAGTTGTAAAATTTGATAAATTTGCTACACTAGAATTATTATTTAATTCATTAGACATCGCATTTTTTATATCGGTTTGAAAAACTACCGATCTTAAAAAAGTTTTTAACATCGATTTTTTTAAAAACGATGTTAAGCTGTTTTTCAGACATGGATAGGTAAAATAACCGATGTCTTTTATGATTTTTTAAAAAATAAAAAATACGGGCTGATACATTTCCCCTCATTTCTAATAAAACATTTTTCCCTTAGATTATTTCCCCCCATTTCTAATAAAACATTTCTCCCCTACGTTCTTAGAAAAGCAACTCTACTGCTGTATCAAAGTATTGATAGAAATCAAAGACTAATTTTTAAATCTAATTTTTTTTTTCTACATTTGTAATTATGTGAATCAAAAACTAATTGATATAATATTATTAATAATTTATAAAACAATAAAAACTTTACTATCTTAATGTAAAAGTTGTGTCATGCACAAAAAATATTTAAAGGGGATTTTTTAGCTAAAAAAACTAATTAATGGAACCTCATTTTTATATATTTAAACATGATAATTAAAGTGGTGCATTCAATTTAGATTTTAATGGATCTATAATAATTTATATAATGATTTTAATTATACGTGGGTTATTACATAGTTGATGTAAACTCGTATACAGTTGATGTATAATTGACATATTTTGAAACATTTTTGATAAATTCATCAAAATCTCATAATTTTTATCGCAATTTTAAAACATAAAAAATACACTAGCTAATCTTTAAAAATTCACAATTTTATTAAATCCTAAAAAAATCATGAATTTTTTAATACCACTAAATTTTATTAGATTTTTAAAATCCAAAATGAATGCTATTAAATTTTTGAAAGACAATTATAGGTGTACATGGTTGTTTAAAATTTTATTTAATAATAATTATGATTTATAATAATAATGGTAAAAATTAATTAATTAAATAATTTCATATATGAGGTCAAATAATATAATTTTGAAATAAACAATATTAATACAGTATCATTTTAATGCATTTAAGGATGAAATTAGTTAAATTTTCTAATATATATGTTATTTGATAATATACATTAATTAGCTAACCAAAATTAAAAAATTGATTCAAATTTTTATTAATGAACTTATCACAATTATTTAAAATTATATTAAAAATATATGTAAATTTGTATACAAACTTTCTTTTTTTAGTCATGGATCAAATAATGGATTTAAATATTTTCCAAATCTAATATGTCTACCAAATCAAAAAATGAAACATGTATACCCTTATCCATTAATTTATATATATAGATTTTAGAATCCAAATAGAATATCATAAGATTTTAGATATTTTATAATCCAAATTAAATACTATCAAATTTTAAAGAATTGTTTTTAACTTAAATTAAATATCTATTAATTCTAAAATTCAAATCTTTTAAATCCATAACTGAATACACACGTTTGTCTTGATTCATAAAAAAGCATTCGAATAAAAAACTATTAAAAATTATGTAAGTTGGATTTGAGATTTTAGACACATTGGCTCAATTCTTCAGCATTGCCAACTTCAGTTTGTAAGGAAATAGAATCATTAAGACAGAGATTTTTCTGGGGAAGTAAGATGAAAGATGCACAAATTGTCAACAAAAGAATGT
Organism: Kitagawia praeruptora; assembly: GCA_037693485.1. Classification (NCBI taxonomy): domain Eukaryota; kingdom Viridiplantae; phylum Streptophyta; class Magnoliopsida; order Apiales; family Apiaceae; genus Kitagawia; species Kitagawia praeruptora. The sequence goes on along the minus strand of CM075353.1, from coordinate 42,758,708 downwards.
ACTTGATAGCCTGGAACAAAGTATGCAAACCTAAGTCTGAAGGAGGGCTTGGTCTCACTCCTATTGCTAATAAAAATGCAGCTTTGTTAGGCAAGTGGGTAGAGAAATGGTATTCAGAAAGAGATAAGGAATGGCACAAATGGACAAGAATTAAATACTCTTGCAAAATCAGTGAAAGCATGGAAGGTTTGATCGAAAAGGGAAATCTCTCAGATTTATGGTCGAGTGTAAAGGAAATGTGCAACAAGTCTTTGCTGGGTCCTCTCCTGACAAAAGACAACTTTAAATGGAAATTAAATAATGGAAAGAATGTGCTATTTTGGGAAGATCAGTGGAATTTAGGTATAGCTTTGAAGGATAAGTATCCAAGACTATATACCCTTTCTAACTTCAAAGAAATTAATGTAGAAACATTTCTGTCACTCTGGGACTGTTATGAGCACATGAGTAATGTTTTTTGGAGACGTTCCTTGAGAAGCTGGGAGCATACATGATAAGTGGATTTATATCCACTTGGATCATTCTATTTCGGCTTAAATTGGTGTTTTGTATCTCAAGTATTGGTGTGTTTTAATGTATTTCCGTGAGATTTGTGTAGGAAATCATTTTATACATGTAAGGACTTGTTTGAAGCTCAGAAGAACAAGTGTTGGAGTTGCAATCAACAGCAGAAGATGTAGAGAAGGAATCAGCAAAGTGCACAAGTCAGTCTGTCAATGCGCGCGGGCGCGCTGAGAGAACACTAGGACTGCGCGCGGGCGCGCTGGGTGATTCTGCTAAAACTAACGCGCGCGGGCGCGCTGGAAACCTATAGGAAGAGCGCGCGGCCGCGCCTGGCTGCGGGAAAAGAGACAGAATGTTGCTGGAAGCTGATTTTGAGAAGGAAATTTCCATGAATTCTTTTCCTAATCATTATGGAAGATGTTGAACGGCCAGAAACTTCCAGAATCATACTTAAACAAGGGAATTGCAATTCTATTTCAATCAAAGATGGAAAATTACCGGAATTCTATCCTATTTCAATTACGGTAATTGTTTGGTCAAGGAGGCACTTGGGGGCTATAAATACACACCTTGGGACACAGAAAAATCATCATCTACACAATCTACACACTAATTTCGTTCAGAGCACCAGAGAGAAGCCAAGGCGAGGATCGTGACGACAAGAAGATCTAGATATAGTTTTCTTGTATTCCTTTGTGGAGGCGTATCTTTTGGATGCTTGTTACTTTCACGGATTTGTTCACTAAACCTTATTCTATTATTGATTTATTCATCTTCTTTATCTTGTTTAATATCATGCTTTCGTCAAATCCCATGGTGACGAAAGGTTTAATTATGAACTAATCGTTATCGTGGGATCCTAGTGGATTTATCTATGTAGCTTAGTAGCTTGCATGCCTTAAAGATTTATGTGTGGTGAATTCTTGATATCCTCGTATGGTTAATCTTAATGCTTTTAGATGCGTAGCTAACATCTAAATTGAATAGTTAATCTCTTGCTAAACGAGAGTGGATCTTGAGATTTAGAACTTGCCATGCTAGCATAGGATAGGTTGATGTTAAGCATCATGATTTGTGGCATGAATAGAGATATTATGCTACCCTATGTGATCTAAGTGGATAACTTGTGCTTCAACCTTTATGTTTTCAAATTCTATAGAGATATAGGGTCTAAACATAATAGGTGCCTATTCATCTTCTATCTCTTTTGTGGATGTATGCGTAAATTGGTACTAGTATACCGAGAGGTAACTTTTACTCTTTTCGTGTTATTCGATCAGGTATCAAAACCATCGCATGTTTTAATTAAAGGCTGCAACTCTAAGTGAAGTAGATGATGAAACTAGGATTCCATGTTTATTCGCATATAAGTAATTCGATTTTAATTCTCATTAATTGTTTAATTCTTAGTTTAATAATTTGCATCTTAGTATAATTTAGATAATCAAACCCAATTTGTTATTTTTCTTAGCAGTGAATTAAAACCATACATTGTTGCATAGGCATATTTACTGAATAGAACCATAACTTGATCCCTGTGGGAACGAATTTGGACTTAACCTTATATATTACTTGTGACCACGTACGCTTGCGTGAGTTTAGCATTGGAATTGATGTTAATACTGTTCTTTTCCTGGTACAAAAAAGAGCATTGGAATGGAATTTAGCGAATGCTTATATCTCGCAGGAGTACTCAGAATGGTGGGACTCAAATCCAGTAGGAGCGGTCACAAGTTCAAGGAATGCTTTTGTAGCAAATTTATTAAAAGGTAAGGAATATTTATTCTGTTTCATAGACGGATCATGGAAAAAGGATGCTCGAGGTGCAAGTCTTGCAGGAGTAGGTGGGCTCGCAAAAAATTCGGAAGGAAAAACAGTAATGCACTTTTCAGGACCTCTAAATGCTGAAAGTGCTTTTGATATAGAGGTAAAAGCTTTTGAAACCTTAATTCAAGTGGTTTCTGTGTCTAGAATGCAAGAAAAGAGTGTTCTGGTCTACACGGATAATGCAGAACTAGTAAACAACATACTTCAGTTTAAGGCCTTAAAAAATTCTTTGAATGAAGAGAGTAAAAAACTTTTTCTTATGCTCAATATAAACGTTAAAAAGATCGACAGAGAATTCCTTACAGAAGCTGATTTTTGGGCTAAGCAAGGGAGTAAAAGAAAGGGTCTGGTGGTAACTTGGTTCTAAAGCTCAGCTCAATTGGTTATAAGATTTAGTCTCAGTGGCCCAGGAAATTTTATGGGCTGTACTGATTTTGATTGGATTTAGTGGGTGCTACTGTAAATTACATTCGGTTCATTTACTATTAGCCCAGATATCTGTTCTCTCACGTCCATACTAACGAAACGTCGCCAGACATTTAGAAGGATTGCATTGAGTATAGTGGCTTGGGTTAATGTGCAGACAGCTTTAATTACAATTTGAGTTATACAACAAGAAACCCCTATATCTATGTGGGCTTCTGCAGGGGTTTTTTTCACCTCTTCCTCTCCTTTTAGTCTCAAGCATCTTCCCTCTTCAAAACAAATCCAAAGTTTAGCAATAGACACAATGGTGGATGTTCAGCCTAGATGGGAACTTCCTAAGAGGGGTTTTGTGAAAATCAATGTGCATGCTTTCTTCACGCAAAACAGGCTCCCAATGGCAATGTCAGTGGTATAGGGGTGGTGGCTAGGGATCATAGAGGTAACATCTTAAGCATGCTGGCTGGTTCTCTTGGAAAGGAACGTAGAAGGAACAATGAATACTATGCTTTCTTAGAAGGTCTGAAATTGGCGTATGTCAAGGGTTACACAAAAGTCACTCTTGAAACTGATCATGTTAATGCTTATTGGGAGTGGAAGGAGTCGATCCAAGCAGACTGTCACCCGGATGACGAGTCAGTGGTAAGAATGTTGAATACTAGAAGGAGGGATAAGAACTTCGCCTTGGAAATCCGTTTAGCGGATGCTGTGGATAATGAGCTAGCGACATATTTAGCTTTTCATGGAGCCTCTAACTGGAATCAGATGGTGATGGTTAAGCAACCTTTTGGGAGAGTCATAGAACTTTGGCATCAAGATATGGGCCTAGGACAAGCTGGTGATCTCCAGGAGTGGGTGTTAGAAGAAGAAGAGAACATCGCTGCTATGGTTGAAGAAGTGGTAGACCCTGGCGAAGGCTTAGCTATCCAAGGTAACAATCAGGTTTTGCATATTGGTAACGTTTTGTTGGCATGGAAAGCTGGTAACCCAGTCGTCATGTCTCTGTTGCACTGGGGAGTCTTGTTCTTCTTGGGCTGCTACTCTAAGTTCTCTAAGTGGGTTTGTTCCTCGGCCCAATTTTATTTTGTTTAAGTATTGTTTAAGTTAGTTTCCTTACTTGCAGTCTAAACCCTTATGATGGTGTTGGTTGTTGGGCCTGCATTTTGAGGCTATTTGGTTTTTGTATGTCCCTGAATTTCTGGCCAAGTGCCCAATATATTTCTTTGCTCTTAAAAAAAAACTTTAACAAAAACTGTTGAAAGGTACACATACATTTGTTCAAGTCGAATAAATAATACTTACCCCAGTACATTCTTCCAAACGAAAGCGGAGAAATTGATTATCCAATGTTGTGTCTTGTAACATAAAATATAATAGTTCATATGATATTTTGACAAAATTAAATGATGTTGTTTCTTTCTCGACTGTGAATAAATGGATCTTTATCATTTTCTATTATCCGAGCTTTGTTGTTTATTTTGGTAGTAAAAATATATATGGTCCTTTGAACATGAGTAGGATGGGTACGTAGTAGAAAAAACATCGATAAAAAAAATAGTTTGTTTTTTTTGTATCGTAAATAATTATAATTTCAAGTTTAAAACATTAATAAATTCAATATTTGATGATGAAATTAATAGATTATCATACTTTTTATTATAAGATAATAAACTGAAATTTATTATCTTCATGATGATATAATATATAGTGTATTTTGTAGGTATTTAATTCACTAATAAACTCACGTGATGAAACCTAAGAAATCAAATTATTTATGCTAGCCGGTAATCTTGCCATGCACCGGCGGGACGGGCACGTGTAAATTATCGATAAAAAATGTAATTAATGAATATTATTTTAATATGTATTTGTAAAAATTTGAATGATAAAAACATATAATAAATAAATGAGATTGAAGGCCCTGAGGTCACCCTCAGGTACCAACCCTGAGATTAAGACAAAATACATACAAGGCCAGGGTTATTATTGTAAATACAAGAGGGAGTATTACATTATTACAAAATTGCCACCAATCATTTTATACTAAAAATGACCTAACCTCAGGTAGGATCCCTGAGGTCAACCTCAGGGACATTATTCTCTAAATAAATACTATTAAATTATGTAATGATATGGAATTTAATACGGGTAAAATTAAAAAAATTAAAATAGATAAATAAATAAATATAATTAATAAGTTTTATTTAAATATAAACTTGTAAAGAATTGAATGATAAAAATATATAAAAAATCGAACTCGAATTAAGTGATAACCAAATTTAGTATTTTGGTACTTTGATATTTTGGTACTAATGTAAAACATGGTTAAAACCAGTTCGATTCGGTCGGACCGCTAACCGGTGGCAGGTCCGGTTCGGTTCACCCATAAAACCAGTCCTCCGGTTTTCCTGTTCCGAACCGGTCAGAATCGGCCAAAAACCGGAAAAAACCGGACCGGCCGCCGGTTTTTTTCAGTTTAGTTTAGTTTTTTTTTTTTTTAAAATATTGTTCAGTTTAGTTTATTTAAGTATGTTGGGCTTTAAATTTAAGACTTTACTACTGAATAATAGACCCATAGTATTTAGGCCATGATCCATCATCCATGCTAACAAATTCATGTCTACAATTTTTCATTTTTCTCCTTGTAATATATATAATTATTTATGTAATTATATATATAATTAAATATATATATATAATTATATATTACATAATTATGACGTCACACCGGTTGTACCACTCGTCGAGGTGGTTGAACCAATCGAAACAGTAATCAATAGACTTCCGGTTCGATGCCCAGTCTGGTTATGAGAACACATGATGCTGTAACCGCCCATAGCAAAAAATTCAACTCAAACAAATACGGAGTAAACAAAAAAGAAACATAGAAAATGGAGTAAAATATTATAACATTCACATAGTGTAATGCCAACATCGTGGTACAAAATGAATAAAGAAATAGTACTATACAGTTTGAACGCGTACATAAATCTCCTTTGATTGAAGTTACTACGTACGCGCATTATCCCCAATAATAGTCGTGACATACACTCTTACACTCTTTTAACATAAAACTAACGCATACACCGCATACTATATAAGTAACACCATTCCTTCTCCATTTCTTCAACCAACTCAACAACTCATTTACATACACACATATTCCCTTAGAGCTCTCTGATTTTATACATATACAATTATACAAAGGTTAATATATTTATCTGAACTATAATTTTAAACTACATCTATATATTTATGTCGTCTCCTAGAACTTCCTCAGCTTCATCTTCTACATCAGCTTTTAAACGACTCTGCCAAGCATTTTCACCTAAACATTCACCTACAACTAGCTACGCATCATCATCGTCGTCACGAAAAGTATTTAACGAGGAGCTAATACAGCGTGTGTTCAATTATTTTGATCAAGATGAAGACGGCAAAATAACAGCAGCGGAGTTGAAGACATGCATGACGGCAGTTGGTGGACGTGAAATGTCACTCGTAGAAGCGGAGATGGCTGTGGAAACTGCGGATTCTGACGGTGATGGGATGCTCGGGTTGGAAGACTTTTCGAGGATTCTAGAAGACGAAAGTGGGTCTGAGGAAGATGAGATGTACGCAGCGTTTGAAATGTACGCAGCACAAGGGAGTGCTAGTATAACTGCCAAGAGTTTGAAGAAGATGCTGAGTCGGCTTGGACAGTCTACTTCGGTCCAAAGTTGTAGGGCTATTATTTCTAAGTTCGACCTCAATGGTGATGGCGTTCTTAACTTTGACGAGTTTAGGTTGATGATGCATTGATTTCGGCCGTTTATTTTGATGCTGGTGAATCGTGATCGGTGGCATTATCATTGACGATGGTCACTGATAACTCTGTACTTGCTCACTTGTACAATTTCTTAGGTTATTTATATATATTAATTTGTAATTTTGTTCTTGTACTATAATTAACTAGCTTCGATTCCCGTGCAAGGCACGAGATTGTTCTATTTTATAATTGATATTGCAGTTTTTCTCGTTACGTTTTGATATTAATATTAGCAATTGATATTATGGTGATTAATTTTTTTTTTAATTTAGCACATTCTTTTTTAACCAATGATTATTTTATTCTCGTTTCAAGATCTCCCATCTTGGTTAAAATATTCAAATGTACTCTTTATTTTTCCAAAGTGCTCATAGTCATATATTTGTATTTGATATGACAGAATGTCAAGTAATGCGCCAAAGTCAAGAAAGTATTAAGAAATATTGTATTAGACACATTTTTATAAAGTAAAGATACTAAATTACAGTGCACAAAATCTGTAGATTGCATAGCAAAAATATGTAGTTAGCAATCTGAAGTTAATGTTCCAATGTTATTTATTCAATTATAATGAGTTCCAAGGCTTCTATACTCGTGCGAGACACAAACTTCTTTGAATGCTTAGTTAATTGTAATGTAACGAAAGTGTTATAATTAAGTAGATAGTATTAAATAAACATATTAAATACGAATTAATTAATGTATATTAATGAATGCACATATTAAATATGAATTTTAATTGATGTGTATTAATGAATGCAGATGGTTAAAATGGTAATTTATGATGGATTAAAATAATACATGTTGTGGCATTATATATTTAATAGATTGAACAGTTTTTGCCCTTATGCTTATTGTGCTTTATTAATAAAAAAATACTAGAGGAACCAAATTGGGTACAAAAAATTATTACCAAATGATTTTGATTGGTTATAATTATAATGGGCCATCAGGGCCATCCAATTAAAATATTCTAAAATGACAAGTAGTTTATGTCATTTCATTTGGTAACAAATTTTGATACCCAATTTGGTACCTCAAAAGTTGGTTTACTAGACTATTAAGTTCATGTTACATACTTTAGTAAGTACTCCCTCCGTCCCACCCAATTCTTAACACTTTTTTTGTCACTTTTTGGCACGCATTTTAAGGTGAATTTTAAGGATAGTTCCATAACTTATTTTTGAAATTTTCTTTTTTTGTATAAAAATAGGATTGTTCTATTTTTATACAAAAAAAGAAAATTTCAAAAATAAATTATGCAACTATCCTTAAAATTTACCTTAAAATGCGTGTCGGACACCCTATTTTCAAATGTTAAGAAAAGGCTGGGACTGAGGGAGTAACAGACTACAAAACTTTAGACCGTATATAACAATAATAAATTTATTACCATATGTGAAAATCAGATGCCAATGAAATGTAGCAAAATTTCCAAATCTTTCTCGTAATTACTCCCTAACAAATTAACCTCGATCATGACTGCGTACGTATACTATCTCATGCAAAAAACCAACCAACAGCAGGACTTGTCACTTGTTGTTGATGAATGAATTTATGCTTTTCATTAATTCCCCGGCCTTTTCAGATTCCGGTTTGAAGAGCTGAAAAACATGATCCTCACCTTCTGTCTCCCGATGCTCAACTTGTCCTTTCCACTCGCTCTTTTTCAATGCCTCGTAATAAGTCACTCCCCTTCCTCTCAAATAATCACACTCGGCTGTATAAACCAATACCTTGTCGCACCCAAGCTTAGCCAATAAATTCGGATTCGCAGCCGGATTCAATCTCGGGTCATTAACTCCCGTTTCTTCGTTGCAACAATATTTCCACACCTTGTCAAGCTCCACTTCTTCTCCGAAAAATGGACATAGCAAAATCATACCCGTAATCTTTACATCACACCCGAGTCCTTTAACTGTTGCCCAAATCGAAACAGTACTTGTTATATTTCCTCCCGCACTATCACCTGCTACAAAAAACCGTCCGAAATCACCATGTTCGGTGATCCACGGGTCAGGTCCTGACCCGGTTGCATGGGAAACGACCCATTTTAGAGCTGTCCATGAATCATCAAAACATGCAGGAATGGGGGATTCGGGAGCAAGCCTGTAATCAACCGAAACAGCAATCACATTACATTGCGAAGCAACAGCTGCGACGTAACAACTGTAGCATTGCCCTAGAGCGGATTCAATACAAAATGCCCCGCCATGAATGTAAAAGAACAACGGAAGCTTTTGTTCTGGTGAAGTAGATTCAGGAAGAAATATACGTACGGTGACCTTAGGATCTGCTGAAATGATAACGTCTTTTATTTTAGCACCATTTAGAGTTTCGGGTGCAGGGATCATGAGTGGCCCGCCAACAAGTCTCTTAATATTGCCATTTTTGTACACTACAAAAAATGGAGATATGTCATGAGCAATGTCTTTGTCGTCCATTTTATTTTAATGTGTGTATGTAGAATAGAAATTATTACTAATCAGCTAGCATGATCATATCGAAGACAAGTACGTGATTCTTTAGAGAGAAAAGTGGCGAACCAGGTTGATGCCAAGATTAAGGATCAAGGGGTGTCTAGCTACTATTAAGGAGGAGGACCAGGGGTGCCTACTATCAAGGAGTTCATATATCGGTTAGTTTTTTATTTTTGTTTTCTTTTTTCTAGTGCTATTTCTATTTAGGAGGATTTGTGGCCGGTTATGTGGCCAGGTGGTATATTACGGATTAAGAGAAAAGCCCAATGTGATAACATCATCTAGTACTGTAATACACAGAACAATATTTTAGCATTGCTCTACTGCAGAATATGGCTGAAATATTCTGAACCTCCTATGTTGATTTAATCAATACTTTCGTGTACTGGCTACTGCCAAATTTCGACGCAATTAATTAGGCTATGAACAAACAGCTTTGGCTTTGTTTTACTAATTCAGGTAGCTTTGGCTTACGGTTCTGCAAATAGCATCTAAGACACCTTTCTGATGTCTACTTTACATATATGTACTACAATTTACAGCATATCACAAGTACAAGTATATAGTTTAATGTTTGTGCAAGCAATGTTTGTTCTATATATGCAGAGCAGAGTCTCATATATTGTAGCTTAAAAAAGTTTTGTGGAATGTGCGTGTAGAGCAATGATTGCGGCTGAAGTCCAACAAGTTGAAGACATATACATAGGGTTCTAGCAGCGCATGAAACTGTCACAAACTGATATGCCGTTTGAATTTTTAAAATTAAAATACAAAATTTATAGATTTTCGCTCATCAATTTAAAATGTTATAGCTTTTTCTGAAATTGTTCCTTTTATTTGACATGTGAAACTTCTATTTTCTTCTAATTGGTTAACTGAGAAACACATAATCCTGAGTTCCTGACTATATATAAAAGGCTTTGCAACTATGAAAGCAACCATTTCATATGAACCGGTCTAAATTAAGTTTAACAAAGACGTATACAAACTGGTTTCACCATGTCCCAAAACCTATTAGAAAGAAGACTTGATTGGGTCATATTTCATATTCATTACTTTCCATGACTCGTGTGAGCGGACAGAAGTGAACAACTCTTCTAAAATCTTAAGTGGTTAGAAAGAGATCTTAACTGGACTATATATTTCATTCCAACACACGGTATCTAAGCACTGAAGCACAGAGTCAAATCCTGGATTAAAATTTAGATTCTAGAACCAACTGCTTTAGAGAAAGAGCTAAAGTAGAATAAGCTCGACACTCTGCAGATGTTTAAAAGAAACAATATTGAAGACATGAAATCAAGCTCCATCTCACTTTGCTTAAAAAGGCATTCATGCCTTTAAACATAGGCTTAATGGCCTTTTAGCCCTCAAAGTTTTCACCAAAATATCCATCAGTTCTCACTGTTTTAAAACGTTCCTTTTGACCCTCCAAGTATTCGTAAAGTTCCAATTAACCCTTATACCAGTATAGGAAATGGTGTTTTTTGGTTCGTTTTAATCGACACAACAACAATACAACAAAAATTCGGCTAGAAACCGATTAAAACGAACCAAAAATCACCCAAACTCACCATTTCCTATACCGGTATAAGGGCTAATTGGACCTTTACGGATACTTGGAGAGTCAAAAGGAACGTTTTGAAACAGTGAGGGCTGATGGATTTTTTGGTGGAAATTTTGAGGGTTAAAAGATCATTAAACCTTAAATATATTTGAAACCGACACAAAATGAAATTCAAGTGAAAGCTGGGAAGATGAAGGTTAGAATGATGAGAGGGTTTGTACTGTACCAGATGGATGCAAGAGAGGAAAGAAATGGTGCCTGAACGTCATTAGTCACACTGTGGTGTGGCCAAGCTGATATCCCTGGGTCGCCCGATAACAACTGAGCCTACCGTGTGCATGTACGCAGCTTCTTTGCTTATACTGTGTGATAAGCTAGGAAGCAGAGCCACTTGGGCGACCAGCCATATCCCCGTGTCGGATTCTTGGACACGCATGTACCCATATTGTGTTAGAAACCGTTTCACCCAAAACCCCGTGTCCGATTCTTGGACACGCATGTACCCATATTGTGTTAGAAACCGTTTCACCCAAAACCTTAAGTTGTTGGGGAACGCCCTTTAAGGATCTTATACTCATATATATTTAACATTACTTCTCACTCGTAAGCCCACTATGGGGTAAGAGTGGTCACTAGGAGCCCATATTTGGAGTAATACCTTAGTACCAAATTAAATTGAGAATATTGGGGGTGGTGGGGAAGGAGCCCATATTTGGAGTAATACCTTAGTGCCAAATTAAATTGAGAATATTGGGGGTGGTGGGGTTCGAACTTGAGACCTCCATAAACACCAGAGCTCTGACCGTTTCACCTAAAAGCTTAAGGTGTTGGGGAAAACTCTTTCAAGGATATTATACTCATATATATTTAACATATTGGACACGGGGAATCTTTCAAAATCCTACTTTCAAATTTTATTTTCATTAATTATAGTCTAAATTTGTATTAATTAACTAATAAATACTTTCACAAACTTAAGTATCAATGTCTATAAGCAAATACAAAATTATTGATTACCATGTTCATTTTTGCACAAAATGAAGAGATTATACTTATATTTAGACCTGGCAATTTGACACGTGACACGTGAACACGACACGAAACGACACGAAAAATACGCTTTTGGGTTTTGATTTTTGTTACACGAAACACGAAATTACACGAAATATTTAGTGTCGGATATGGGTTTTCATTTCGGGTACACGAAAGTACACGAAATAAAGATGTTTATAATTTACTAGTTATAGATTTTATGTATATATTAATATTATTTTTGTGTAAAAATATTATTTTTATAAAGATATATATTTTACACAAAAATATACATATTTACAAGTTTTTATAGAGTTGTATTTGAATTTATATATAGAAATAAAAAATATTTTATGTAGATTTCATATGAATATAATATTTAAGAACAAATTTTAATTAAATTTTATTTTTAATTTTATATAATATATACACGAAACACGACACGAAACGACACGAATTCATTTCGGGTGGATACGGGTTTCACATTCAAGTACACGAATTCATTTCGGGTGGATATGAGTTTCACCTTCAAGTACACGAAACACGAAAGTACACGAAACGAAAGTACACGACACGACACGATTGTCAGGTCTACTTATATTAGGTGTTTTGGATGAGCAAATTATGTATTTCAATCGGTTTACATATATTTTTTGGTTCTATCAATTTTTTTCTCTATGTGTAACATTAATTATACATGAGAATTTATAATTATAATCATGACGTGTTTCCCGCATCTATTTCTCCATATTTTAAAATTTATCGAAACCGTGTATATTATATTATCCGCACCCGCACCCGCACCCGCACCGGCACCCGCACCGCACCCGTGTCCTTACTTCTTGTTGATAAGCAGCATAGATCTAAATCGTAAATAAAAATAAATAACAGTGTAATCCTTTCGGACCATATATGCATAAAGTATTACACTAATCTATCTTGTATATTACTGTAATGGCATAGAATAAATTATTGGAGTTGGACAAGATGTGACAACGAGCAAAGGGGACAGTGATATATATGCCGGGGACAGTCAACTGTTGGTGAGAAGACTGTATACACGTACGGCCCAAATTCAGGATAGGTATTACAGATGCCGTTACTCGCATTACGACATACACATACAATTAACAAGTGATAGAGAGGCGTGTATTATTTCAGTTTTGTAGTGTTGTGTAAAAACCATTAATCCATCCTCGATCAAACGTTTATATGATTGAGAGAGATACATGAACAATGTCACATTATAACATGCTTCAATTATGTGAATACTAGCAAGCTGCCATCGAACGCAAGTTTATAATCTCATTACGAAATGGTAAACTTCTTAAAGATTGATGCAATTATAATAGAGTCCACGTACAGAGGTAGATCTGAGTCGGGGGACAAGACAGACTGAACAATAAATCTTGTCATGCTACCAACATATATATATATAGGATCCCATCTTCCTTTCCTTTATAATCATCTACGTTGATATCAAAATGTATGGCTCGCGAAATAGCTTGTTTCTTCTTTTTAATCTTAGAGCGAAGACAAGAAATCTGATCTCTTCATGACTCAGAATAATCACTGATCTGAGACATACACAGGATGTCTGACTAGTGTAATCTTCTGCTTACATTACGTATTTAAACACTTTCTTTGACTTGTAACTGAAAATTAAAGTCTTACTCCGTATTATGGATGCCTTTAAATAACAAACTAGGAAGAGGGTCATTAGTAACTTCCTGTTATCAGAAATCGCAGCTAGTCCCCAACCTAAACCATTACTAGAACAGAATCATCATAAGTTCATGAGTATAATTATGCATATTGAATCATTCGACAATCTACCACAAAACACTTCCAACAGTCTAGCTAACATGACATGCCTAATTTATTAGTTTTAGAATTGTGTCAATAATTAGTATAAGAGTAGTGCTAGGTGCACAGAAAATATGCACAGAAAAATTTACATAATGATTGGATTCCACCAATCATATTAAGACACCTACCATTTTGTGAAACTTTATGTAAATCTAGCATTTACCTTACTATAATTACTGCTTTCAGTTTCAACCTCATTACCTCAATATGATGTGGCATCCACATATTACAACTAATTAGTTCGACGTCCTCGTTGAATCCCCAATCCAACTAACAGTACTGAAAAAGGCCAGTGCTTGAAATTCTTTCAATACTATTGGTTCAAGTTACAAGTGAGCTTAATCAGACAGTTTTCAAACCACTTTGCACTTGATGGATTTCCTGTAGTACCACTATAATATAAAACTAAAGTTCATACCTTACATCTACCAAATTACATATGTAATAAAAATTCAAAGATTGATACGGGCAGCGCTACTTATATTGTTATGCCTTGCTAAAGAAAGTAGTAACGTTTATACTTGTAAAACTCTTGAATGCCTCGAAACTGTATTTGGAAATTTAAAATATTAGAAGCTGCTAGCTTCATATGTACAGTACATGTGATTTCCTAAATCACACTTTTAAGTACGTCTATACTCAATTACATACTACAAATCTTTATACATATACCATCAGAAGATGATTTCAAAAATCGAATTTATGATCGAAGAAGAAAAATACTGAGCTCCTGACCCGAAGAACTCCCATCCGGGTTAATCATATGAAATGACTCCGAGTCCACTGACCCGCTAACCCGCTCAAACTTAGCCCTCAGATACATTCTTTGATCATTTAATTTATCATCCTGATCATTTTCCTCTGTTGACACCGATGGCAGAACTCCGGCACCGGCAGAGACTGATTGCATAAGCTTCAAAACTCTTTTATCACTTTCGGTGGCAGCCCTGCGGTTTGCAAAACCAATCTTTCTACCATTGAAAAACACAGACCAAAGAGGCACACTAAAAAGTGAGCCATTTTCTTGCTTAATATCATGCCTACGTTCACATTCGACAAGTGCAATACGCAGCAATCCGTATTGCATTTCTTTAGCTAGATAAGAAGTTGGGATTCCTAGGTCAAGAAGAAGAAGTGGAGAGCCTTTTGTGTCGTCTTGGATGCAAAAACTGACTCGCCCTTTTCGAAATCCGAAGAATGTTCCGGTAACTGTGGAAGCATGAGTACTAGTTGAGCTACTGAAACTCGAAGAGAAGTCGGAGGAGGAGTCCATGCTGCTGGTGGAAGAGAGTGAAGTAGGTGAGGAAGAGGAGTAATCAGATAACGTGGGTTGGAAGCCACAACATGCAGGAACCATGCATTCGATAAGTGAACGGAATGTTCGTCGGAGACGGACGTCGCGGCCGCAGTCCACCGAGGTGGCAGTGTCCATTATGTGAAGTACTATAGGGCCTCTTTGGCTTCCCAAGTCTATCATGGTTCTCATTCTTAAAGAAAATGAAAATCAGGCCGGGAAAGAAGAAGTTAAGAAGTAGTATGAGTATGTGTTTCAGTGTTTGTGTGCGTAGATAGGAGAGGGTTTTAGGAAGTATAAATAGGGGGAGTGCATGGGAGAGAGGATATATTATTTAATAAAGTAATTAATTAGTATTTTTAATTAAAGTGTAGTTTGATAAGATGCATGATGGTCGAATATAACGAGGATTTCCATTAACGTGAGGGACTTGATTAGAAAATAATTAGTAGTACTCCTAGTAGTTTAGAAAAGAATTAATTAATAAGAAAATAAAAAGAAAATAAAAAGTAAAAGGGGAATGAAAGTAGAGGCCAGAGGGGGGAGAGTGGGGGCTGATAAGGAAGGAAGGAATCATGGTTTGTTGTTCGCAAATCGCAATAATTGTGCCCACGAGGGGGTGAGCGCGAGGGACCTCTTTTTTGGAGTCACCTGGATGTCACCCTGTGCCTGCAAATTTGTTCGCTTTATTCTCTTCTTTCATTAACCTTCATCTCCTTTTTTTTTTTTTTTTTTTGACAAAAAACCTTCATCTCCTTAATTACTTCTCATCTTCATCTTTCTAGTTAGATTATATTTGAGTAAAATCTTAATAAATGAATATTTAATAAATAATTAATTTTGTTAAATTAATGAATTTTTATTTTAATTTAGGATAATAATAATTAAACAATTGTGGATTCAACCTATCTTTTCAGTATTCATTAACAACATTTTATAGTACAAGATACATGGCTGTCCAGTAGTATGTACATAGCTGTAGGACATATAAATCAGGGATCCTATTACATATATCTAGGATTCAGAATATACGTAATCCTAATAGAAGATACGTAATCCTAACCGAAGATCAATTTATATTAATGCTTTAATATTTGTCAGGACTTTCCGTTAATACTCCCCCTCAAACATGGCAATGGGTTGACAAGTTTGGACCTCAGAACATCAAATCGTAGCCTCGAGAGTCCCTTGGTAAAAATATAAGCTATTTGATCTTGTATGGATACAAATGCTACTCTATGTGTTTCCTTTGCAACTCTCTCTCTAACAAAATGATAGTCCAATTCATTATGTTTAGAACGGGCATGGAATACTGGGTTTGCTGCCATATAAGTAGCACTAAGATTATCGCAATAAATCATTGTTGGAGTAGAAAGTGAGAGGCCCAAATCACGAAGAAGGTGATGAACAAAGATTGTATCAGCACATGTATAGGCGAGTGCTCGATACTCAGCTTCAGCACTTGAACGTGAAATCGTAGGTTGCTTTTTGGCAGACCATGATATCAAATTTGGACCCAAAAAGAGACAAAAACCTGTAGTAGACCGCCTAGTATCTGGACAACCAGCCCAGTCCGCGTCTGAATAGGCAACCAGCTGTAATGGGTGAGAAGAGCGACGAAAATATACTCCATAACCAAGAGAACCTTTGAGGTAACGAAGAATCCTCTTAGTAGCGACTAAATGCATGTTACTTGGATTGCTTGTAAATTGTGCAAGGTGGTGAACTGCGAAGGCAATGTCCGGCCGCGTGATGGTTAAATACTGAAGCGCACCAAGTAAATGTCTGTATTCTGATGGATCAGAAATTGGATCACCGCTGAAAGCTGATAACTGAATTCATGGTGCAACAGGGGTAGAGCTGGGTTTACAATCTAACATTCGACAACGACGAAGTAGATCCAAGGTATATTTGGTTTGAGATAGGTGAAGACCATTTACATCTCTGGTGGCCTCTATACCAAGAAAATAATGCAGATCTCCAAGGTCTTAAATCTCAAATTCAGCACCCAGTTTGGCGATAAAAGATTCCAAAAATCGCAAAGAATTTCCAGTTAACAAAATGTCATCAACATAAAGAAGCAAAATCATCACACAAGAGTTGTTCCGATATATAAACATAGATGTATCAGCAGTGCTCTGGATGAACCCGAAAGAAATTAGAAAAGAACTCATACGTTGAAACCAAGATCGCGGAGATTGTTTGAGTCCATAGATTGACCTATGTAGTTTACATACGTGGTGGGGGCGATTCGGATCAACAAAACCAGACGGTTGTGTCATATAGACATCTTCAGAGAGAAAACCATGTAAAAATGCGTTCTTTACATCAAGTTGGCGAATTGGCCACGAGGAAGATACAGCCAAACTTAAGACCGTTCGAATAGTGGTTGGTTTGACCACGGGACTAAACGTTTCATCGTAATCAATTCTAGCTTGTTGGTGGAAGCCCTTGGCAACAAGTCGAGCCTTGTAACGCTCTATTTCACCATTAGCTTTCCTTTTAATTTTGTAAACCCACTTTGATCCGACTACATTTTGTTGAGGATGTGGCGGAACAAGAGACCAGGTACCATTTTTAAGTAGTGCATTGAATTCATCATTCATTGCTTGATGCCACTGTGGATGCTTTTGAGCTTGAGAAAAACAGGTTGGTTCCTCTTCAGTAGTTAACTGCATAGAGAATGCTACAGGAAGCGGATGCCGAGTCACAAAATCAGCATGTTTCTTGGGCTTGTATATTCCAGCTTTGGATCGGGTGATCATGTGATGTTTTTGTGTGGTAGGAGGTACTGCAATAGAAGATGCAATTGTAGATGGTTGATTAGGTGGATCTATATGTAAGCCAGGTGGTTGTGGAGAGGTGTCTGTTGTTGGTTAGGGACTAAGTTGTTGAGGTTCAGATGAATTAGATGGTGATGTATCTTGCAAGGAAAAACTCGTTTCTAGTGATGGAGATGGTGTTGGAGAATCAGTATATATTTGTGGTGAAGAAGATGATGGTACTTCAGAGCTTGTGAGTGGTGTAGATGCTGCTTTTGTTGGTAGAGTAATAACTGGAGTAAAAATCAAATCTGGAAAATCGGGCACCATAACCCTCTCTGGTGTCTTTTTCAAATGTGCTTGATAAGGAAAATTTGACTCATCAAACAGAACATGCCGAGATATGTACAATCGACCTGTAGCAGGATTTAAGCACCGAAAACCCTTATGACAAGAGCTGTAACCAACAAAAACACAAGCAGCAGACCTGGGCATTAATTTGTTAGTAACATAATCACCAAGGTAAGGATAACAAGCTGAACCAAAAATACGTAAAAGTGAATAATCAGGTTTGTGGCCATATAAAACAGTAAATGGGTTGTTGAGTATTGAATACGATAAAAGAATACAGAGGGGGGGTGAATAGATTCTTGAACTTTTCTTTGATCGAGTCTATGTAGCAAATAAGTGTTTGTGTGTGCAGAAGTGAAGGTGCGGATAAAGAACAACACAAGACACAGTATCACTTTAATCTAATGTATTATTAGATAAAGATTGCTACAATCTGTGAATACAAATGATAGTATTCTCAGCTTCGTTTTTCTCAGAGAGATACAGCTTGTAGTGTATGAAAAACTTGACTCACAAAGTTACAAAGTTAATTGACTAAGGAAGTGAGGCTGTATCCTTATAGAACATGGATACACCCTACTTACTACAAACAAGGTAGCTGAACAAATTACTTTCTAGTCTATCTATCCTTTTTGAGTAAGTGTCCAAACGGTTACAGATTTGACTTTGCAAAGCCTGTTCAGATCCACTTCTTTAGCCCCTTGTCTCTTCTATATCTCTCCAAGCTTCCTTGTAGGCTTTCCAGAGCACGTTACAGATTGTGGTCCATAAAGTGCATTGGCTTGTTGCGGGTTTCTGACTTGTACAATTTCTTCAGTACTTTGTCTCCAAGAATGTATTCGAGAAGTGACTAAGTAGTTGATTCGAGAACTAGAATTGGCTTGATCGATAACTCTGAGTTCTCGAATACTGTTATATTGACATATCGAATTACTTCTCGAATAGCTCTTTTCTTCAGGATTCCTTGAGTTGTCGAATAGAACACTTGACTTGTCGAATCCTTGAGATATCGAATAGCTTTCTGAGTCCTTGAGATATCGAATGGAACTTTGACTTGTTGACTCCTTGAGAACTCGAATACCACTTTGACTTGTTGACTTCCTGAGTTCTCGAATAGAGTACATAGACATATCGAATCTCTGAGATATCGAATGAGATATCGAACAGTGTATTCAGAGATATCGAATAGTGTCTTGAGATATCGAATCCCTGACTTCTCGAATGCTGGACTTATCGAATAGACAAATATACTTCTCGAATTGGTACTTAGGCAAATTCTTCATTTCTTCAAATCCCAACTGTGATTATTTGACAGTCTTTAACTCCTTGCTTGAGGCATGAACCTTGGAACTTCTTTCAAGCATTATTCTAGACTCTATAAGTACAGTTACACAACTAGGATTTGTTGCCTACTACAAGTACAATACAAACAGAAACTCTACAACTAGAGGTTCCCTCAGTTAAGAGGTCATGTAAGTAATGCAAAGCATTACAAACAATTAGGCTTGTTATTAGATGTATACAGGCATGCCTCTGTAACTAACAATCTCCCCCAAATTGTGAGTGAGACCCTTAGTCACAATTTCATGTCTGATAACAAGCCTAACATAAATAAAGATAAAACTTTAAAAGTACAGGTATGTAGATTGATTGAAGAAAGTTCACAGAAGTGTTCTTACAAGTTATGAAAAACTACTAGCCATATCCTTTTGGATTCATCTCTTGAGCTTTGGCTTGCAGATTCTCATTTTTCATTTTCTCCTCAGCTTCTTTGGCTTTCTTCTTTGCATTTTCCTCCATGGCAAGAATAATGTCTTCCATTGCAGTGAGTTCTTCAATTAGAGGGGAGCCTGATAAATCCTTAAGTACTTCATTCAGCTATTTCTCAGAATAGGAACTGATGTAGTCCATTCTAATCTTTACATTTCTACCATATTTCTTGTACTCAATGATGTAAGGATTAAACTTGACTCTACACAGACCCATAGCTCTCAATTCATCAGCCTTAGTTTCCATTGTAGCAAACTCCTCCTCCCTTTTCTTTAGTAGCTCCTCACTGTTCTTTCTCATTTCTGCCTGGTGATCTCTCTTCATTTTGACAAAGTCAATTAACTCCAGCTTCCATACCCTTTCCACTCTGTCTTCAGAATCCAACATTGCAATTATTCTTTCTATGTCATATAGCTTGCCCCAGTGCTGACATGTTCCTTGTCTGAATTTCTTCTGTCTTCCATCAGTATATTTTATTTCAAGAAAGTCATCAACAATGGCAACATGATAGATTCTTTGAGCCCATATGAACTGCAGTTGGTCTTCATCATAGATTTCATCCAGAGGTGGTAGGTTCAATCCTGGAATTATTGTCAGTGCCTTTGACTTCGATATCTTCACCCTTCTTGCAGCATGCTTAAACTTACTCCTCCTTGAATGATTGCTAGGCAGAAACTAATGACCCTTGTTGGTAGACCATAGTAGTATTCCATTAGCAGTTTGCTTTCTGAAACATACACATGGTTTCTTGACTTGAATCTTCTCCTCTTCTTGAGGTGGCAAAACAGTTGCAGAAGCCATCGAATCAGATTTTGGTAGGTCATTACTAACAGTATTCACCCTAGACTCAGAGTCTTGTGTTGTGGTGAGGTTACTGCTAGCAATGCCTAAGGCTTGTTGTTTTCCAATTTTCCTCTCATAGACTTTTCCTTGGTCATCACCATCTTTCTTATTCTTGTCATCCTTCTTCTTCTCATCTTCATCACCCTTATCTCTCCTGTGATGTCTCCTCCTCCCATCACTTTTGTCTTCAGAGTCATCATCCTTCTTTCTCCTAGGTTGAGCCCTCTCTGGAGTTTCACCAATTGCTATAAAAGATCTGAGAATGTGCAGTGCTTCAATTTCTTCATCATTTCTGGTTCCAACCTTCTTCTATAGTTGATCAATGATAGCAATGACCAGTCTGTGATTTCGAGAAGTGAGATCATGGGGAATGACCAATTGCTTGATGTCTTCAATTTTGGTGCCAGACTGATAGATGATTGTCCATGGCTTCTTGATCACTTCTGGCAGCCTTGAAGGTTGGCCATCCCTCAAATCATCAAACAGACTTTTGTTGTTCTCATTTCTCTTCTCAATAAGCTCAAGTATGGCATCTATCTCTGAGTGTTTTAGGGCTTGTAGAGTCTTGTATGTTAGATGCCATATCTTTGATTTAGATATCATCACTATCTCCTTGAACCATAGATTATTGACTTTCTTGGGGATGACAGTGATGTAGTCAATCTGCTCCTTCAACTCCCTCAGATAGAACTGAGTGTCACCAGCCTGTTCCCTTGTGGCTTTCAGAAACTCCAAGAAGGCTTTATCATGATAAACATTTGAGTTAGCAACTTCTTGTAGCTTGGCCTCAGTAATAACTTTGACTTCTATAGGCTTGGCACTTTCAGATATGGAGGATGGAGGTTTGTCAGATGACATACTCCCTGCAACCACTGTGGTTGTGATAGATTGCTTCTGGCCACCAGGAGTAATGACATGCACAGTTGGTAGAGTAACAACTGGCAGTGAGGTAGGAGGCTCATCAACCTTTGTTTTTCCTTTGCCTGGCACATGAGTTGGAGATTTATTTGCCCTTTGGTGATCACCCTCTCTTATCCCTTTTTCCTTGGGTTTCTCCCCCTTAGTATTTGAATTCCTTGTCCTCTTCTCCCCTTTAGGCTTGTTGTCAGGCACAGAGGCTTTAGAAGTGACCTTTGGGGTGGAAGATTCTTCAGGGAGAGGAAGACCCATATGCTTCATCATAGCAGCCAACATAGATTGTTGATGTAGAAGAACATCAGCTGTGGTGGTTGCTTGAGTGTCCAACTGATCATTGAGAAGTGCAACCTTGTCTGCAAGATGAGCATTGGACTTAGTGAGAGTAGCCACCTCCTTTTCAAGAGTATCCACTTTAGTGAATAGCTCATGTGCCCTGAAACCAGAGAGTGATTGATCCTTGAGTCTCTGGACTTCATACTTGGTCATGTCATGAACAGGGACCTCAGTTACCAGCTTATCCCCATATTGATTCTTGAACAGTGTTCTCAGCATGGCATTTGAGTCTGTGGTTTGATCAGACAGAGATTGAAACTTATGCCCCAGCCCTGTGACAGTATCCTTGAGTAGGGCCAAGCCATTGTCCATTTTGATACAGCTAGACTTGCAGGCTAGAATTTCCTTGACCACAGTTTCCAGTTGAGGGAATTTGGAATCAAAAATCCTTTTTATCTCATGCACCTCCTTGGTTGTGGCTGTACACACTTCTGTGACTTCTGTCTTTAGACCCTTGCCAAGGTAGTGTGTAGCCTTGAGAATTACCTTGTAACTGTCATTGACTGCTTCATACACAGCACTAGGGGTGAGAGAATTGGCATTGGGCCCTAGTGAAGTGATGTACTCTTCTCTGAGGTACTGTAGGCCTTCTGAGAGAGGAATGTCATACTTTCCTTGAAGCCAGGCATCTATATTGCCTTCTCTCTCAGACTCATCCACAATTTTGGCCTGTTGGTGCTCCACATCCTCTTTATGGCACAGGAGAATAGCTTCATAGTCAGGATTTGGAAGGTTGGTAGTGAGGAGGTGCTGTGCTATCTTTGTGAACAGGAATCTGATCCACAATTAAGCTTTGAAGTGCTTCAACCGTCAATTGTTGTGGAACAGACCCTGATCCTGAAGCACTGTCATGGTGCACAGGCTTCAGCCATTGTGACATAAAGCCAGAGCTAGAGCTAGGCAAGCTAGACTCCTCAGTTACAGATGCAACTTCTGTAACCGGATGGATTGACTCTACTACTGGTGTCTCCACAGAAGTGGGATGAGTTACACCAGCAGTTGACACAGGCACAGAGTCTCTAGTGAAAACTAGTGGAACCTCTGTGTTTGTGATGGTGTCATTAGGAGATGCCCCAGCATGCATTCCCTCACCATCTAAATGTGGGTCCTGGGTGGTGAACAGGGTGTCATGCACCAAGTCACTTGAGTTCATTGGCCCATCAAGAGAAAAGAATTCTTGATGATCAATGCCTTGCTCCTCAATTGCTTGAGTTGCAGGCTGCAAAGAAATATGAGATGAAGATTCTGGAAGAGTAGTGTGTTGTAGAGTAGATTTTGGCAACTCCCCCTGAGAGATAGAGGGAGTTTCAAGTATGATGTGCTCTCCACTCAGTGTAGTGCCAGCCTTATTACTCCCATGTGCTGACTCAATACAAGAAGGTGCATTGGGGAGGATGCTTGATTCTATAGATGCACCCTGTTGAGAGGACACATCCAGTGAGCTGTTTGCCCCTGATTTTACAACTCCAGCCATTTGTGTGGCTGAAGAGGTGGTCTTAGTTTTCTTCTTCTTCTTTGGCCTTAGTAAGGGTGACTCTGGTTCCTCACTTTCTAGACCTAGTTCAACAGCTAATGCTGCTTCAGATAAAATATTTAATGGTGTAGACATTACTTCCTTTCTCTTCTTTTTACTGACATCACCCTTTTGAGAGGATGATGCAGTTGGCTCAGTGTGTGGTAAAGTGTTTGGTTGAGAGGGTTGGTTAGCTAGCCCTGGGTTAGCATTTTGTTCTACTTGCTTGGGCTTAGCTAACTGAGATTTTGCATCAAATGTTGGCATGTTGTGGGGGTAAGTTCTAAACAAACTCTCCATATGGGGAGTTATGTTAAGTCTTACATCCACATCATTCCTAGTTTCCAAATTACCAAAAAAGAGTTTGGTCATGGATCTAGGATAGCCTATTCTATTTTTATCTATCCCAGGTAATTCAATCAATTGAGCATTTTTAAAATTAAGTACAGATTGAATAAAGCGAGGGAAGAAAATATCAGTACCTCTCTTGGTTGTGTTCTTACCAAGTCTCCCATATAGTTCTTGTAGGATGATTTGGCCAACATCTATCTTCTTTCCATAGGCCAATGCATAGCCAATTTGCTGCACAGGTGCACTGATTTGATCAAAGCTTGATTTCGTGGCAGTGAAGACTTGAAGAAGAGTTGTAAACATATAGCTCCACTCCTTTCTCAGATTCTTTCTGTTCAGCTTTCCAAGATTGATCCCATCTGAGTAGTTGATGAACTCAAAGAATTCCTCTAACTCTGCATTCGTGGCCAGTCTGTCAAATGACTCTTGTTGTAGGCCCAGTGCTTGATTCATGTCTGCAGAAGTGATAGTGATTTCCTGATCCTGAATCTTGCAGTAGATGATATATGAAGTGATTGCGTTTTCCAGGGCTACAACCTCCACAGTAGCAGTGCCCCAAAACTGTTCCAGGATATCTAGATATAGAGTTGGGTGGGCAGAGAGTGCATCCTTGATGTATGACTCAGCCATCCATTTCACAAAGCACTTGAAATTGGCGTTGGGTGCTTCAACATCACTAGTTAGAGCAATGAAATTGGTGTTGAACTTTACTGTTGCCATTTGTGTGAGAGAGAGAGAAGAAATCGAAGGTTGAAGAAGAAATTTAGATTTTGCAGTTAGGATTTTAGAGGTTTTGGGAGTTTGGATGCTTGAGAAATCGAATGAAATGAATCGAATAGATGTGAAGTTGTAAAAGTATGAAGTGCTTGAATTGTCGATTAGATGTATGTTCTGTATCGACAAGTCAGACATTCGAGAAGTAGAAAACAACTATTCGAGAAGTCAAGAAAGGCTTATTCGATAACTCAAGCAGGTTGTAGCTCACAGCTGGCAATTATCTAACTTAGAAATAAATCTAAATTAGGTAAAATATATTTTTATGAGTAATTCCGAATTCTGAATAAAAATCCAAAATCGGTTAAAATTCAGCGAGAAATCAGCCTTTTCAAATGATTCGAGAACTCAAATATAGTATTCGAGAACTCAGTCAATCGAGAACTCAGTTACCATATTCGAGGAGTCAAGAATATCTCTATTCGATATCTCAGAAAGGCTCTATTCGAGAACTCAAGAGTACTCTAATGAGACTTGTTAGAGATGTCGAATAGTGAATCATTCGAGAAGTTTGACTAATCGAACTATACCCATCACTCATAAAAATTGATTTTCACTATCTTTTAAAATTGACCAGCCATATTCATTGAAGAATATTCTAGTAAATTAAATAGTGATTTTCTCAAAATTTCATAGAAATTTCAAGTTAGCAAAAATATGATTTTCCAACATATGCAACAGATTTGAAATATTTATAAATCATATTTCAGCCAACACTTACTCCAAAAATATTGAAAATTTAGATAAAGTAAGTGTTTACTGCTGCAACAATCTAGATGATATATTCACTTAGCCAGAATCTGAAGAATTCAGCATTCCAATCTCACTAACCAACCTTGTGAAGGTGGCTTTATCTAGTGGCTTATTGAATATGTCAGCTAGTTGTTTATCTGTAGAGACATAATGCAACTCAATAGTTCCATTAGTTGCATGTTCTCTAATGAAATGATATCTGATGTCAATGTGCTTTGTTCTAGAATGATTGACAGGATTGGCAACTATAGAGATTGCACTTGTGTTGTCACACATGATTGGAATTCTTTCCAACACAAGTCCATAATCTCTAAGTTGATTTCTAATCCAAAGCACTTGAGCACAGCAACTTCCAGCAGCTATGTATTCAGCCTCAGCTGTAGAAGTTGACACAGATTGTTGTTTCTTGCTATACCAAGAGACTAACCTTTGTCCAAGAAACTGGCAGCTACCTGAGGTGCTTTTTCTATCCACTCTGCATCCAGCATAATCAGCATCAGAATAACCAACTAGATTGAATCCTGTGTCCTTAGGATACCATAGTCCCAAGTTTGGAGTGCCCTTCAAATATCTAAAGATCCTTTTTATAGCAACCAAATGTGATTCTTTTGGATTTGATTGAAACCTTGCACACAAGCATGTAGCAAACATGATGTCTGGCCTACTTGCAGTGAGATAGAGTAGAGAACCAACCATGCCTCTGTAGACTGAGATATCTACCTTCTTGCCTTTAGCACTTTCATCCAATTTAGTGGCAGTGGCCATGGGTGTCTTTGCAGGTGAGCAATCTTCCAAGTCAAACTTCTTCAATAAATCCTTGATATACTTGGTCTGACTAATAAAGATACCATCCTTCCTTTGACTGACTTGCAACCCAAGAAAGAATGTCAACTCTCCCCTCATACTCATCTCATATCTGCTCTGCATGAGTTTAGAAAATTTCTCACACAGCTTCTCATTTGTAGAACCAAAAATGATATCATCCACATAGATCTGAACTAAGATAAGATCATCACCATGCTTCTTGTAAAACAATGTCTTGTCCAGTGTGCCTCTAGTGAATTGATTCTCAAGAAGAAATTGTGATAAAGTATCATACCATGCTCTTGGAGCCTGTTTAAGTCCATACAATGCCTTAAGCAATCTGTAGACAAATTCTGGGAAGTATGGATCCTCAAAACCAGGTGGTTGTTGCACATAAACTTCTTCTTCCAACTCTCCATTCAGAAATGCACTTTTGACATCCATTTGATATACTTTAAAGTTTGAATGAGCAGCAAATGCCAAGAATATTCTGATGGCTTCCAATCTAGCAACAGGAGCAAATATCTCATCATAACCAATGCCTTCCTGTTGAGAGTATCCTTTTGCAACCAACCTTGCTTTGTTCCTTATAATTACACCATCTTCATCCATCTTATTCTTTAGAACCCATTTTGTTCCAACAATGGTTCTGTTCTTTGGTGCAGGCACAAGTTCCCATACTTTGTTCCTTTCAAATTGATTCAGCTCCTCTTGCATAGCAATAATCCAATCTGGATCCAACAGTGCATCATCAAGTCTCTTAGGCTCAACTTGTGATAGAAAACAGCCATAGAGGCACTCATTCTAAGTTGCTCTCCTAGTCCTTACTCCTGCATTAGGATCTCCAATGATTTGCTCTGCAGTGTGTGATCTATCCCATTTCCTTGAGTGCTCAGCCTGATTTCTCATTCTTGATGTTGCTTCATCATCCACATCATGGTCATTCTCATTTTCTCCCCCTGTGAAGTTGCCACTACTCACAGGTGTGTCTTGGATGCTTGTTTCTTCACTATCGATTGGCACAAATTCTTCTCTTGTATCATCATTCACTTGAGTTTGTTGAACTCGAGTTTCAACTTCAGTTTCAGTCTCTTCATCAGAATCATCTAGATTATCAAACTTCAATGGATTTTTATTTTCATCATTGGCTTCTTCTAGTCCAGGTAGTTTGCTGTCATCAAATGTCACATCTGTACTTTCCATAACTTTCTTTTGACTGATGACATAAACCTTGTATGCAATTCTTTCCATAGAGTAGCCAAGAAAAATTCCTTCAAATGCTTTTGCATCAAATTTTCCAACATATTCAGAATTATCCTTCAATACAAAGCATTTGCTTCCAAAAGTATGAACATACTTTAGAGTAGGCTTCTTTCCAGTCATCAAGTTATAAGGTGTCTTTCTAGTGTTTTTGTTGATGAGGGTTCTGTTCTGGATATAGCATGCAGTGCTCACAGCCTCAGCCCAAAAATATGTAGGCATTTTTGCATCAAGTAACATTGTTCTAGCAGCCTCAATTAGAGTTCTATTCTTTCTCTCAACAACTCCATTTTGTTGTGGAGTCCTTGGAGCTGAGAATTGCTGAGAAATACCATTCTCTTTACAGAATGCTTCAAGTATGGCATTTCTGAACTCTGTTCCATTATCACTTCTCAGTGCAATCACACTTGCATTGTTGGCCTTTGCTTCCTTGTCAACTTTCTTTATATGCTCAATGATTACTTGTGGAGCCTCATCTTTTGATGCCAGAAATTCCACCCATGTATACCTTGTAAAATCATCAACCATCACCAAGGCATACTTCTTTCTTCCTAGTGACATAATATTGACAGGCCCAAACAAATCCATATGAATGAGTTGTAGGGGCTTGGTTATAGATGTCACTGTCTTTGACTTGTGGCTTGATCTTTTCATCTTTCCTTTTTGACAAGCCTCACACACTCCTTCTTGATAGAATTCAAGTGTGGGCATGCCTCTCACTAACTCTCTTTTGACTAGAGAATTAATGGCTTTGAAATTCAGGTGTGATAATTTCTTGTGCCACAGCCAACAATCTTCATTTGATGCTTTTGAATAAAAGCAACAAATTTTGTCCTTGTTTGCAGAGTCCATATTGGCTACAAACAAGCTTCCCTTTCTTACTCCAGATAGAGCAAAATCACAAGTCTTCTTATGGGTGATCAAACATTCATCTTTGTCAAAATCCACCTTGAATCCCCTATCAGTAAACTGACCAACACTTAGCAGATTATGCTTGAGCCCCTTGACTAGTGCTACATCTTCAATGATGACATTACCAACTTTCACCTTGCCATATCCCAATGTGTTACCCATGCTGTCATCTCCAAAAGCAACCATTGGGCAAGCCTTTTCCTCATACTGTGATAGCAGGGCCATATCACCAGTCATATGATTTGAGCATCCACTGTCCAAAATCCACATGACCTTCTTTTCACTTTCTTTGCCCTGCAAACACAAAGGTATTACTTTTCCTTTGGTACCCAAACAAGTTTGGGTCCATGTGACTTAGAAACAGTTTTATCATAAACAACATGCTTGTCAACTTTCTTGGCATTAGTCTTCTTGTCACTGTTAGAAGTCTTGGAACCTGAGGTTTCAAACTTAGGTGACAGAGGTACCTTCCTAGCTTTAGGAGGACTCGAAGACTTTGACCTGGTGTAGTGTGTGTGAGAATTGTGACTGATACAACCATCAATGAATTGCCTTCTCAGATTGAAACAACTAGTCATAACATTCATATTGCATGGCATACAGTCAAATTTATCACAAAATGGTGCATCTCTATGTCTTAGAGGCACAGAACAATCATAGAAAGGTTTAGATACACTACCAGTAGGTTTCTTGCATGCATGAGTTAAATGATTGGTACTAAAACAGTTCTGACAAGTTTTCCTAGGGGCATTAGGCATATAAGCATAGTTGTTATCCTTGTTAATCCCTAACTTGCCATTTATGTTCTGTTTCTTCTTAGTCACTTTCTTTTCTGATTCACTCTTCCCAGCTGAAACAAACTTAACAAACTTCTTAGGTCTTGGCCTATCAACTACTGGCTCCTTGGCTTTTGACTTGACACTCTCACTCTTGGAAGATGCTTGTTGTTCATTTGATTGTGCCTCATCCTTATCATTCAACCTTTGTTTGATGAGTAAGGCATCCTCATCAATTTAAAATGTTGGTTCCTTAAAAATTGGATTTTCAGTCTTTTTCAAAATGTGAGGCACTTCCTCATGAACAACTGTGTCATCTTCAATGACAGCATAGCCTTTTCTCTGTTTAAGAGTGTCATAATCAAGTCCAATAGCAGCCTTGGGTTTTGCTTCAATTTTCTCACAATAGGATTTCACTAGACCAGATGATTTCTTGAAAGTTTTTAGTTTGAATTCATTTTCAGCTAATTCATCCCTAAGAGCCTTTTCAACCTGACTAGCACACAAAACCTTATTCTGCAGATATTCAACTTCTTTCTTAAGGTTTTCCACTTGCATAGCAGTTAGCTCAAGTTCCTCATTCTTTTTGGTTAACATTTCATTTCTAGTAGACAGTTTAGCAATCTCTTCATTAGCAGCAGTCATACTAGTATGAATGTTAAACATTTCAACAGATAGCTGTTCAATCATGCATTTATACTCTAAAACAGACATGTCTATAGTAGTGAGAGATGGTACCTGAGGGTATGATGGAGATGTGTCATCCTTGGAATTGGCCATCAAGGCATAATTGCAGAATTCTTGCTCCTCTCCATCACTGTCAGAATCATCCCAACACTTCCCTTTAGCTATGTAGGCCTTACCTTGTGTCTGCTTTTTCAGAAGGGCCTCATACTTAGCTTCAAGCTCAAGATAATCTCTATCCTTCTTTTTGGGCTTCTTGCATTCACTGGCAAAATGCCCTAGGTCATTGCATCTATAGCACCTTACAGATGACCTATCCACATGGCTGGTTTTAAACTTATTCTTGTTTGGTTTCACAGGTGCCTTGCTTTTATTGAATGAATGGTTTTGAGTTTTAGGTTTGAAGGGTTGATTCCTTTTGAATCTGATGTTTGGAAATTTTCTGGCCATGAAAGCATATGAAGTGTTTTCCATCCCATCTAGTTCTTCAAGAGTGTAAAACTCTTCTTCCTCCTTCTCCTCAACAGGTTCACTTACCTCAGGTTCAGTTTCTTCCTCTTCTACTACCTCCTCTATCCTTAACTGACTTGTAGATGCTTCTAGGTCTTGAATAGATTTGTTGACAATCAAGGCACATGATGTGTTTACCATTCTGCCTTGATTGGCTTGGATAGCCCTTTTCTGAAGCAACTCAAGCTCATGAGTTTTTAAAACTCCGTAGAGCACATCATATGTAACTTTGTTCAAATCTCTTTCCCTTAGAGAAATGACCCTTTGCTCTAGATGGTTTGGTGAGGATAGCAGAAACTTCATGTTTAACTCCTTGGTACTGTAAACCTTGCCATTCATCTGCAACTCTGTAACTAGCTTGTGAAATCTCTCAAACATCTCAGTAATGCTTTCCTTGGGCTGTGCCATGAAAGCCTCATACTGTGTGACAAGTATCTGTTTCTTGTTCTCCTTAACCTCATCAGTTCCTTCACACAACACCTCAATGTGATCCCACATTTCTTTGGCAGAAGTACATGATGCAATGTTTGCAAACATTGACATGTCCATGGAATCAATGATAAGCAACATGAGGTGGCTGTAAAGAACAACCTTCTCCCTTTCTGATTCTGTCCATTTTGATGGATCCTTGGCCTCATAAGATCTTGGGATAGTTGTGGTTCCAACA
This sequence comes from Kitagawia praeruptora, assembly GCA_037693485.1. Lineage (NCBI taxonomy): Eukaryota > Viridiplantae > Streptophyta > Magnoliopsida > Apiales > Apiaceae > Kitagawia > Kitagawia praeruptora. The sequence continues at coordinate 42,727,923 of CM075353.1, read as the reverse complement.
GTCTTCTATGGTATCTCTTGTTGTGGAACAAAAGGACCATTCTTGAGAATCTCAGGATACAAAGGATGAGAGGCTTTGATGAACAACATCATCTTTATCTTCCAGAGGTTGAAGTTATCTTTGTCAAACTTAGGGACTTTCACCGTTCCTGTAGTCTTTGGTGTATTCGAACTCATGATCGTTTTTCTGTTTTTGAATAAACAGCCCGCTCTGATACCACTTGTTGAGTATTGAATATGATAAAAGAATACAGAGGGGGGTGAATGGATTCTTGAACTTTTCTTTGATCGAGTCTATGTAGCAAATAAGTGTTTGTGTGTGCAGAAGTGAAGGTGCGGATAAAGAATAACACAAGACACAGTATCACTTTAATCTAATGTATTATTAGATAAAGATTGCTACAATCTGTGAATACAAATGATAGTATTCTCAGCTTCATTTTTCTCAGAGAGATACAGCTTGTAGTGTATGAAAAACTTGACTCACAAAGTTACAAAGTTAATTGACTAAGGAAGTGAGGCTGTATCCTTATAGAACATGGATACACCCTACTTACTACAAATAAGGTAGCTGAACAAATTACTTTCTAGTCTGTCTATCCTTTTTGAGTAAGTGTCCAAACGGTTACAGATTTGACTTTGCAAAGCCTGTTCAGATCCACTTCTTTAGCCCCTTGTCTCTTCTATATCTCTCCAAGCTTCCTTGTAGGCTTTCCAGAGCATGTTACAGATTGTGGTCCATAAAGTACATTTGCTTGTTGCGGGTTTCTAACTTGTACAATTTCTTCAGTACTTTGTCTCCAAGAATGTATTCGAGAAGTGACTAAGTAGTTGATTCGAGAACTAGAATTGGCTTGATCGATAACTCTGAGTTCTCGAATACTGTTATATTGACATATCGAATTACTTCTCGAATAGCTCTTTTCTTCAGGATTCCTTGAGTTGTCGAATAGAACACTTGACTTGTCGAATCCTTGAGATATCGAATAGCTTTCTGAGTCCTTGAGATATCGAATGGAACTTTGACTTGTTGACTCCTTGAGAACTCGAATACCACTTTGACTTGTTGACTTCCTGAGTTCTCGGATAGAGTACATAGACATATCGAATCTCTGAGATATCGAATGAGATATCGAACAGTGTATTCAGAGATATCGAATAGTGTCTTGAGATATCGAATCCTTGACTTCTCGAATGCTGGACTTATCGAATAGACAAATATACTTCTCGAATTGGTACTTAGGCAAATTCTTCATTTCTTCAAATCCCAACTGTGATTATTTGACAGTCTTTAACTCCTTGCTTAAGGCATGAACCTTGGAACTTCTTTCAAGCATTATTCTAGACTCTATAAGTACAGTTACACAACTAGGATTTGTTGCCTACTACAAGTACAATACAAACAGAAACTCTACAACTAGAGGTTCCCTCAGTTAAGAGGTCATGTAAGTAATGCAAAGCATTACAAACAATTAGGCTTGTTATTAGATGTATACAGGCATGCCTCTGTAACTAACATGGGCACTCCCAATGCAAAACACTTGTCGATAATCGATTAATGAGGTACACAGCGGTACAAATGGCTTCTACCCATAATGTAAGAGGAGTGTTAGCAGTAATCATCATGGTACGAGCCATTTCAGAGATATGTCGGTGCTTACGCTCTGCAAGTCCATTTTGTTGGGGAGTGTGTGGGCATGAATATCGATGATGAATACCTTTATTCAAACTAAAATTATGGAATGATGCATTGTCATATTCACGACCTCCATCACTTTGAAAACATTTAATGGTAGCAGAAAATTGATTCTCAATATGATTAAACAAATGAACAAAATGAGTGAAGACTTCAGATTTTAATTTCATAGGAAACACCCAAGAATATCGAGTAAAGTCGTCAGAAAAAATGACATAGTAACGGTACCCACAAGTTGAAGAAATGGGTGACATCCAAACATCGCTATGTATTAATTCAAATGCTGCAGTTGTACGTTGTTCTTGACTAACAAAAGGAAGTCGTGTAGACTTTCCAAGAGCACAATCTTTACAAAAATTAAACTCACGAAATGAAAATGACCCTAAACTTTTATTAAGAGCTAAATGTTTAATAACTTGAGAAGATGGATGTCCCAATCGACGGTGCCAAAGAGTGGACGAAGTGGATGATTGACATGATGAAGCTGAAAGTGCATGTAAAGAAGATTGACTCAAGTTGAGGGGATATAAGCCATCTTTACATTGGCCATGAAAAAGGATAGAACCAGTATGTAAGTCCTGAATAACAAAACCATTTGGATGAAATGTAAAACTCACAGAATTATCACGAGTAAATTGAGCAATGGACAGAAGATTTTTACGCATAGTTGGGACATGTAAAACTTTGGACAAATTGAAAGAGTGAGAACCACATGAAAGAGAAATGCTACCGGTATGTGTAATTGGAAGGAAATCACCGCTCATATGATTCGTGGCACCAGAGTCGAGGTACCAGTTGCGATCTATTGGTAGTGTCATTTGAAGGCCAGCAAAGTGTGAAGAAAGATCATCTTCATATGTTTGATTCAGATTCTGACTACGATTGTTATAATTGTTATAAGGTGAAGCGTTCATAGTTGAGTATGTGTTGTTTCGCTGACGACCATTGAAATTAGGAGTTTGGTTTGCAAATGGAGAAGGACCCAATATGCCTTGCTGAAATTGATTGCGACCGCGACCACGACCACGAAAACTACGACTGTAAGCACCTCTTGATGGATTATGTTTGCACAAAATCACGCAAGCGTACGTGGTCACAAGTAATATATGAATAAGTCGAGTTCGTTCCCACAGAGATCTGGTTATGGTTTTAATTCAATTTTGTACCTATGCAACAATGAATGGTTATTATGCACTGCTAAGACAATTAACAATATTGGGTTTAATAAACTAAATTAACTAAGAAGTAAACTAACAAACTAAGAATTAACTAACTAATGAGAATTGGAATCGAATTACTTCTGCAAGAGAAAACATGGAATCCTAACTTCATTAAATACTTTGCTTAGATCTGACGCCTTTAATCACTATATGCAATGGTTATGATAACTGATCAGACAACACGAAACAAGTATACGCTACTTCTCAGTATACGAATACCAAACTAAACATACATTCACAAAAGAGATAGAAGATGAATAGACACCAATTATGCTTAGACCCTATATCTCTATAAGATTTGAAAACATAACGGTTGAAGAACAAGTTGTCTATTAAGATCACATAGGGTAGCATAATATCTATATTTACGCCACAAATCATGATGTTAAAACATCACCCTATCCTATGCTAGCATGGAAAGTTCTAAATCTCAAGATCCACTCTGGTTTCGCAAGAGATTAACAAATTAGATGTTAGCTACGCATCTAAATTCATAAAGCACAACCATACGAGGATATCAGATATACATCACACACAGATCTTTAAAGCATCAAGATACTAAACTCCATAAATAAATCCGTTAGAATCCCATGACAACGATTAGTTCGTAATTGAACCTCTCATCATTATGGGATCTGATGAAACCATGATAAAAACAAAGTATGAAAAGATACAAATAAAACTAAGTAATTGATATGTAATGGTTCTTCTCCTAATGATAATGATACAAATTACAAGGGTTGGATGTGTTTATATAGGCTCTAGAAGTCTTGTCCACCAAGCAATTGCCTTTTTAGAGTTGGAATAGAAGATTAGCAATTTCCGTTCTTGAATGAGAATAGAATTGCAAATTCCATGTGTAGATCTGATTCTGGAATGTTCTAGCCACCCAGAGCAATTACCATACTTATTAGAAGTAGGAATTATAGCAATTTCCTTGTCAAAGTTGAATTTCTGCAGCTCGGCACATAATACGTTTCCTAAACTGATTCGGTTTTTAAGGAAAATTCGTAGCTGACTTTTCTTCAATATTTCTGGGCCGTTCCAGTTGTATTTGGACCTCTGAACCACTATAGAATGATAGAGAATCTCGTTAGCTTCGCGTGGACAGTAAGATCTCCCAAAACGGAGTTGTAGAACTCAAGATATGGCCAAAATCGTAAAAAGGGCAAAACTGTAATTTTTCAGCGACTTCTGGGGCACCCTGCACGAGATTGGAGCAGTCTGCACGGGCGCAATCTGCATAAAAACATCAGTTCTGGCGCAGACTGCTCGAAATCTGGGGCAGACTGCCCGGCTGCAATCTGATGGATTTTTTCTGCATTTTTTTCTTCGTTTTTCAGCCTTTTCTTCCCGTTCCTTTTGCATGAGCTTCCGTCTTTAATCCTTCTTGACTTGTATACTTCTTGGTAGCTGACATTAGCCTCCATTCTTCATTCCATATCATAAATCAACTCCAAAACGACGGAAACTACACCCTTAATTGACATTTCTTCAACCCTGCACAATTAAGCAAAACACATCAAAACTACAACAAACTTGAGACCAAGTCAATCAATTTAAGCCGATTTGGAACGCTGCAAGTGGATATAAAATCCACTTATCACACCCCCAAACTTAAACCGATGCTTGTCCTCAATCATAAACAATTACAACTAACTAACTAACTAGTACCACTTCCGTAGGTGATCACGGTTGCATTTGGCATATGCAACAAGCCCTTTAAACCCCTAGGCAGCCCTAGTGGACGAGTAAGGTCTCGTGAGGGCCTATAGCGAATGTACCCACAAAATTTATGTAACCTAATGCAATGCAATGCATGCATGCAACTAACATGAAAATGCAAATAATCTAGTACTAATATCCTACCATACCATCAAATCCTCTCATGCCATATCAACTTAAGAATCAAAGTAAATACGCAATATCTTGGTGTCGAAAGTGCAAGTATTCACATTGTCTACTCAATGAACATGAATAAGTTCTCACAAGTCCATGTCAAATGTAAGAATAAGTTAGTAAACATGCTAAGCCTACAAGATTACATCTTTGAGACAAAACTCGGGATCTCATACGCAAAAACAAGCAAACACTCACAATCCACTCACAAAAGAATATTCACTCAAGAACAAGGGTAAGTGTATCACTCAATTCCAACAAAAATCATAAGCATGCTTGACATTTGGTATCAATCTAACTCTTAACACAACATACATCAATGACGATAATCAAAAGGTCTTTATTTGGGTTGTAACGGGTCTAGGGACAAGGTATGTCAAATGAGCCAAAACAGGTGAAGTGTCAAAAGCTAGTAAGTACCATAATAAATCATACACAACACCCTATTTTCCCCCCCACATAATTTTTCTATTTTTCTTCCAACAAAAATAATCGACTAGTCGACTAAAGTAGGATCACAACAAACACAAACATGCTCTCATAATTTTTTTTTCTTTTTTTCTTTTCTTTTTTTTTCATTTTTTTTTTCTTTTTTTCAATTTTTTTTTTCTTCGAGAGCTAAATATAACACAAACAATAATATAAACAATAACAATGATCCCACAACTTTATTACACATGTCGACTATCAAGTAAACAAACCCAATTTTCAATATTTCCCCCAAAATTATGACCAACAATAAACCCCTCCTTGCACACCTTATTACTCCCTTAAGCACTCTACTAGCCTTTGACAATATGGGTTCAAATTAATGTAAGGCCAATACAAGAAAAAGGTCTAGGCAAGTAATGTGGTATGTCACCGAAAAATAGGATTAAGCTCAACGGGTTAACTAATTGATCATGTAAATATGGTGTGGTAATATGGGAAAATTTGCGGTTAATCCTAAATGCCTTTATCATTTTAATCGTCAAATAATGTCATGCGTTTCAAGAAAGACCTCAAACAACTGCTAGCAATGCAAACAATCCGTGGACACTCAAGAAAACGAATAAATTGCAAATAATATGCAATATGGCTCAAAAACTCACTTGGTGGAAAAACATACTCAATCCCAAGCAAAAATCTCTCTAACGCACCAACTTGTATTCAAAGCATGTAAACTAAATCATCTTGCACATATTCATGTCCTTCTAATCACTTACAACATTCAATAAGTCTACTAGCTTCAACTTACTAGTGTATGTGTGTGCACAAGAACAAAGCATATCACTTCTCAATCAAAAGCGTCAACAACACAAAATTCATATCAAGCATGGGTGCAAATGCATCTATTATGAACTCACATGATATACGAAAATAAAAACAGAATGTCCTATATGAAACAAACGTAGATAACACGAACATATATGCATAATTTACTACTACTAATATGCAAAGCATGAAATCCTACATGAACACAATGACTAACAATCACATATATATACACTACTTATCCCTCAAACCACCCCCAAACTTAGAATATTCAATGTCCTCATTGAATGGAAGTAAATACAAGGGAAAGTAGAAAACATACCTTGGGTTGCCTCCCAAGAAGCGCTTCTTTAACATCAATAGCTTGACGTTACTTCCAAGCCTCCATTAAGGATGATAATAGTTTGCCTGATCATCTCTTCGCGCGACTTCATCGTTATCACGGCGGCATACTTTCTGCCCCTTCTCCTCGCTTGGCCTATTCATATAACAACTATGTCCTAATCCAATGCCTTCATCTATTGACCCAAAATCTGTCAATTTGTAGAACAACACATACTCGCGGGCTTCGCTTGAATATAATGGAGGAGGGTAAATGTGAGTTGTTGAAGCCTTTGGTTCCTCAAAGAGAACTTCCTCCATTGGCTCTAATGCGCTACCTCCATCTTTAAACTCTGAGACAAATAGAAGACCTGCATCTTTCCCATGTTCTTCAGCCTCTTGGTACGCACATACCAATTTTTGAAATTTGTGCAGCTCATCAGTGTCCTCTTGGTACGCACATACCAATTCTTGAAATTTGTGTAGCTCATCAGTGTCTGTCTCAAATAGTGCCCCTTCCAAATCATCCACCATACTAACATGATCAAATTCCTCACATGGCTTGTGAACACTCACCTCACCTTGGAATTTGTCTTCCTCAATTATGCATGCAGTACCTTGCTCCAAGTCACCGTTATTCTCTGGAATTGCCTCTAATATGAATTGTTGTTTCTCTTGTTCCAAGGCACTCAAAACTTGAGCAACTAGTGTCTCCATAGATTTGATAAGCTTCTCATTACTCTCTACAAGCATCCTAATCTCCTTCCTAATCTCCTTCAAATCATCAACCTCATCTGACTGAAAAGTAGGAATAGGTTGCTGATGTTGAAAATCTTCACTACCAAAGACATCTTGCTGGTACTGTTGAGGATGGTATTGAAAATATGGTTGTTCCTCATAAGTGACATATGGATCAACTCCTTCATAGTAACAATACTGTGAGGGATCATGAACGCCCAAACACCGCTCACATTGCTGAGGCTGTTGAATACCACCTTGGTTGCTCCAGCAATGATACGTCTCATGTGCGCCCGCACATAGCTCACAAACACTAGCCACCTGCTGAACTCCATAGTAAGTTAGAAAATCCATCTTCAACGTCAACGCTCTCTGACAAGTACCTGAAACACCAATGAACTATACAAGAAAATATGAGAAAAAGAAATCTGAGTTAGTGAACGCTAACGACCACTATTGACAAGCACATAAACCAAAAATAAAACACCGATGATCCCCGGTAGCGGCGCCAAAAACTTGTTTGCACAAAATCACGCAAGCGTACGTGGTCACAAGTAATATATGAATAAGTCGAGTTCATTCCCACAGAGATCTGGTTATGATTTTAATTCAATTTTGTACCTATGCAACAATGTATGGTTATTATGCACTGCTAAGACAATTAACAATATTGGGTTTAATAAACTAAATTAACTAAGAAGTAAACTAACAAAATAAGAATTAACTAACTAATGAGAATTGGAATCGAATTACTTCTACAAGAGAAAACATGGAATCCTAACTTCATTAAATACTTTGCTTCGATCTGACGCCTTTAATCACTATATGCAATGGTTATGATAACTGATCAGACAACATGAAACAAGTATACGCTACTTCTCAGTATACGAATACCAAACTAAACATACATCCACAAAAGAGATAGAAGATGAATAGACACCAATTATGCTTAGACCCTGTATCTCTATAAGATTTGAAAACATAACGGTTGAAGAACAAGTTGTCTATTAAGATCACATAGGGCAGCATAATATCTCTATTTATGCCACAAATCATGATGTTAAAACATCAACCTATCCTATGCTAGCATGGCAAGTTCTAAATCTCAAGATCCACTCTCGTTTCGCAAGAGATTAACAAATTAGATGTTAGCTACGCATCTAATTTCATAAAGCACAACCATACGAGGATATCAGATATACATCACACACAGATCTTTAAAGCATCAAGATACTAAACTCCATAAATAAATCCGTTAGAATCCCATGACAACGATTAGTTCGTAATTGAACCTCTCGTCATCATGGGATCTGATGAAACCATGATAAAAACAAAGTATAAAAAGATACAAATAAAACTAAGTAATTGATATGTAATGGTTCTTTACCTAATGATAATGATACAAATTACAAGGGTTGGATGTGTTTATATAGGCTCTAGAAGTCTTGTCCACCAAGCAATTGCCTTTTTAGAGTTGGAATAGAAGATTAGCAATTTCCGTTCTTGAATGAGAATAGAATTGCAAATTACATGTGTAGATCTGATTCTGGAATGTTCTAGCCGCCCAGAGCAATTACCATACTTATTAGAAGTAGGAATTATAGCAATTTCCTTGTCAAAGTTGAATTTCTGCAGCTCGGCACATAATACGTTTCCTAAACTGATTCGATTTTTAAGGAAAATTCGTAGCTGACTTTTCTTCAATATATCTAGGCCTTTCCAGTTGTATTTGGACCTCTGAACCACTTTATAATGATAGAGAATCTCGTTAGCTTCGCGTGGACAGTAAGATCGCCCAAAACGGAGTTGTAGAACTCAAGATATGGCCAAAATCGTAAAAAGGGCAAAACTGTAATTTTTCAGCGACTTCTGGGGCACCCTGCACGAGATTGGAGCAGTCTGCACGGGCGCAATCTGCATAAAAACATCAGTTCTGGCGCAGACTGCTCGAAATCTGGGGCAGACTGCCCGGCTGCAATCTGATGGATTTTTTCTGCATTTTTTTCTTCGTTTTTCAGCCTTTTCTTCCCGTTCCTTTTGCATGAGCTTCCGTCTTTAATCCTTCTTGACTTGTATACTTCTTGGTAGCTGACATTAGCCTCCATTCTTCATTCCATATCATAAATCAACTCCAAAACTACGGAAACTACACCCTTAATCGACATTTCTTCAACCCTGCACAATTAAGCAAAACACATCAAAACTACAACAAACTTGAGACCAAGTCAATCAATTTAAGCCGATTTGGAACGCTCCAAGTGGATATAAAATCCACTTATCAGATTATAATTTTGACTTGGAGATGCAGAATCATATCTTCCACGACCTTACCTTCCACCACGATTATAATTATTTCCACGATAAGTATTAGGAGAGGCAGAATTATGAGAGGATAGTAAAGCAGTGGTTGGATTTGCAGAGTTGAGATCTGTGGTTGGAGATTTTATATTCATAGATTCAAAGGTCAGAAGTCGTGTACGGAGATTTGAAAATGTAGGGAGAGGAGGGAAGTTAATGATGGCTATAACAAGCATGGAGTATTCAGGTCCTAGGCCACGGAGGACACAAGTGACAAGATCTGTTTGGGTAACTGGTTGGTTGATTGCAGCAAGAGAATCTGATATAGATTTGGCATACTGTAGATAATCAGGAATCGACTTGTCTCCTTTAGTCATAGAAAGTAGCTGGAAACGTAACTGGGTCGCATTCGCAAGAGATTGTTGAGCAAAATTCTATTGAAGGCAGTCCCATACAGCTTTAGAAGTATTTAAGCCAACAACTAGAGAAAGAACAGGACTTGAAAGGGTGGAATTTATTATACCGATGAGAGTTTGGTCAGCATAATACCATTCTGCATATTCAGGATTCAATATTGGTTGAGAGTTAGGTTCGGAAGAAGAGATAAATTGAGATGGGCAGGGGTAGCTACCATCGATAAAACGCCAGTATTTTTGGCCAATAAGAAAAGGTTTAATCTGAGTTTCCCACTCCAGATAATTAGTGTCTGTGAGTTTCGTAGAAACAAGGGCTGAGATATTTGGAACTGTGATGGTAATAGTTGATGGATTTGAGGGTATTGTGGTAGAAGAAATGGTAGAGATTGCAGAAGAATTTTTTGAAGAAGAATCAGCAGAGATTGTCATTTTTAATATTCAGAGGAGGATTTGTAAATAATTTTCTTTATGGCTCTGATACCATAAACAATTGTGGATTAAACCTATTGATAAGTGGATTTTATATCCACTTGGATCGTTCTATTTCAGCTTAAATTGATGTTTTGGTCTCAAGTATTTTTGTGTTTTAACGAGTTTTTGTGTAGAATTATGTAGGACTTCATTACAGGTTTCCAGTAGCTTTATGGTGTTGTAAAGATGAAGAAATCGAGTTGAGGTTAAAGACGGGAAAGAAATCAGGGAAGCAAAGTTCCATTTCTGCTGGATAGTTTCAGAAGGCGCGCCCGCGCTTGTTTTGCACTACAGGAGCGCGCGACCGCGCGTGAAAATCTGACAGAAACTTTAAAGAGCGCGCCCGCGCTGGGGTTCTGTATGTTTTGGGCGCGCCCGTGCTTGAAGTCGGCAGAAACTTCCTGGAATTCAACTGAAAATAAGAAACTGCTATAAATTATTCTCCTAATCATTATGGAAGTTGCTAGGATGGCTAGAACATTCCAGAATCTGTTTTATACATGGGAATTGCAATTCTAATCCATTCAAGAACGGAAATTGCCGAAATTCTATTCTAATTCAAAGACGGTAATTACTTGGAAAAGAGGACACTTGGGCTATAAATACACACCTTGGGGACATCAAAATTGATCATCTACACACCAGAGTTCAGACCAATTCGTTCATAGCACGAGATCGAGAAGCCAAGGCGAGGATTGTGACGACAAGAAGATCTAGACATAGTTTTCTTGGATTCCTTTGTTTAGGCATATCTTTTGGATGCTTGTTTCATTCACGGATTTGTTCTCTAAACCTTGTTACATTATTGATTTATTCATCTTTGTTATCTTGTTCATTATCATGTTTTCATCAAATCCCATGGTGACGAAAGGTTCAATTATGAACTAATCATTGTCGTGGGATCTTAGCGGATTTATCTATGTAGCTTAGTAGTTTGCATGCCTTAAAGATTTATGTGTGGTGAATTCTTGATATCCTTGTATGGTTGTGCTTCATGAATTTAGATGACTTGTTCTCTGTGGGAACGAACATGACTTATATCTGTATTACTTGTGACCACGTACGCTTGCGTAAATTTGTGTTAACAAGTTTTTGGCGCCGCTGCCGGGGATCATCGATGTTTTATTTTAGTTTATGTGCTTGTCAATAGTGGTCGTTAGTGTTCACTGACTCGGATTTCTTACTTAGTTTGTTTGTTTTGTGGTGCTTCAGGTACTTAAGTTTGTATGTGAACACGCTTACAAGCTCGTTTGGAAGAACTGGCAGAAGACGATCTTGTAGAGAATAAAGAGGATAAGAAAGAGGAATTTGAAACTATAGTAGAGATGGCAGATGCAGCAGCAGCTAAGGCTTTGAGGGAATATTCTCAGCCAAAGATCAATGACATCCAGTCTAGTATTATCAGGCCGGCGATCACGGCTAATAACTTCAAAATCAAGCCGGGCACTATTCAGATGGTACAGAATTCGGTTCAGTTTGGGGGTGTTTCTACGGAGGATCCTAACATGCATATTCGGGACTTTATCGAGATCTGTGACACTTTCAAGTTTAATGGTGTGTCGGATGATGCTATCAAGTTGAGACTTTTCCCATTCTCTCTGAGGGATAAGGCTAAGGGCTGGTTACACTCTCTACCACCTGGTTCCATTACTATATGGGAGGATCTTGCTCAGAAGTTTCTTACTAAATTCTTCCTATGGCGAAAACTGCAGCAATAAGGAACCAGCTAACTCAATTTGCTCAGCAATCTGGAAAATCTTTGTGTGAGGCTTGGGAACGATACAAGGAGATGCTTCATAGGTGTCCACATCATGGCATGCCTGATTGGATGGTTATTAATAGTTTCTATAATGGGTTGGGAGCACAGTCTAGACCTATGCTAGATGCAGCATCAGGTGGAGCTCTATGGGCTAAGAGCTACGATGAAGCTTATGATCTTATGGGCTGATTTTTCAGGTGGAGCTCTATGGGCTGATTTTTCAACCAGGGCTATCAATAATCGTATGCTCCAAGGCAACCTTATCAACCTCCAGGATTTCAGCAGCAACAACCCCAAGCTAATACGGGGCAATCGTCTAATGAAAAATCAGAAATGGATGAGTTGAGGATGATGATTAAAAGCCTGTCAGTTTCTCAAAAGACCTTGGAGAACCAGATGGGGCAGCTTACAAGTGCCTTTCTAAATATGCAACAAGGAACTCTTCTTAGTGATACAGAGGTTAATCCAGGCAAAAGGGAGGTCCATGAGCAGGTGAAGGCTGTTACTTTGAGATCGGGAAAGGTTACAACAGATCCAAAATCAGCAACTAAGGAAGATGAAGAAGGGCAGAATCAGCAACTTGGAAAATCAGCAGTGCCCGAAATTGAAAAATCTGACTTGGTAATTGAGCCGCTTGATGGTGAGAAGAGCAAGAAACCTGTTAAAAAGTCTACTCCGGAGCAATCTTCAAAGAATAATCAGATCTATCCGCCTCCTCCATTTCCTCGACGGGTGCAGAAAAGTCAAGAAATACAGTTTCAAAAGTTTATGGATGTTTTCAAGAAACTATCCATTAACATTTCTTTTGTTGAAGCATTGGAGCAGATGCCAAGATATGCAAAGTTCATGAAGGATATTTTGTCACGAAAGAGAAGGTTGGAAGAATTTGAAACAGTGGCTTTGACGGAGGAGTGTAGTGTTGTTCTGCAACAGAATTTGCCACCTAAATTGAAAGATCCGGGAAGTTTCACCATTCCATGCACCATTGGGAAGTTGGCTTTTGACAAATGCTTATGTGATTTGGGAGCTAGGATTAATCTCATGCCCTTATCTGTTTTCAAGCAACTTGGTCTGCCGGAGCCAAAGCCAACCAACATATCTTTGCAGATGGTTGATCGATCTATCACGTATCCAAGGTGTGACGCCCCTGACCCCGATTTAATTTCCTCTGGAAAGAACCGGCCCGAGGGTCTCAAAACTACATCACCACCTGCTAACTTTTTTTTTTTAAACATTATATCTCAACTAAATCATTTCCACAATTGTTGTTACACAACCATATAGAACTTCGTTCCCCCTTAGAAACGAACGAATATCCCCATTTATACAGATCTAAATCAAAATTATTTAACATAGTCTATCTTACCAATAAAAGATGCCACATACAGCGGATCTCATCTACTAATTGTAGGGTACTACTATTTGTACACTACAAGTCAACTATATCCTGACTTACCTCGAATCAACATACACTCAAGGTCCACAACGAGTTCTTTAACCATAAGTCAAACTACAACTTCAGTGCGTGAAGTACCACTGCTAAGTCAAGCACCAGCTCTGCGGGTCCATCACTAATTTCTACCTTCTCAAGAATCCTCTTCTAATCTGTAATATCCTCCTGTAATAATTTATAAAATAAAAGAATGAGCTAAAAAGCTCAGCAAGCATATATTGCAGAGTATGACATAAAACAAATCATGAAACCTTACCATCATATCAAAAAGTAATAAGAATAAAAAGAGACTTATACCACTTTAACATAAAGAAGATTTGTTTGACTGAGCGACCTCATTAGGTCTCTTAACCTTACCATTTCCAGATGCAATTATGATCATCTGTCTTACTATTACCATTTGGTAATCTTCGTAACCACGAAATGGATCCATTCGTCTTTCCAGATGCACTTCAGGCAATCTGTCTTAACCATTACCTTTCGGTAATCTTCATCATCAATACCCCATAAAATGGGTTGTTAACTCAGTCGAATATTTATCATTCACCTTGAACTACTTCATTCTTACTTATACTTGAAACATAACCACTAGCCAGAACAATTGGCAAGTTAACTTAATAACATAATTGCTAGCTGAACAATTAGCTAGCGATCTTCAACAACATCCTAATTCCATCAACTAGTCTGCATCGACCAGCTCACTAAATTAACCTCATCATATCATAGCTAATGAACAATATTAGCTATTCAGATATATAAATCATCATAAAAGCTGATAAATCATCGCCAGCCAGAACAATTGGCTAACCATCTCAACAATGTAGCTGCTAGCCAAAACAATTAGCCAGCGATCTCAATAAAATTTTGATTTCTATTAAATCGTCTGGATCGACTAACTAATAATAATAATCTCATCATATCATAGCTAACGAAACAATATTAGCTATTCACATAAATAAATCATCATTATAAACTGATTAATCGTCACTAGCCAGAACAATTGGCTAGCTACCTTAACAACATAATTTCTAGCCGAAACAATTAACTAGTGATTTCAAAAATATCTTGATTCCATCAACTAGTCTTCATAGACTGAAATAAGCTCATCAGAGTACAGCTAATGAACAATATTAGCCATTTATCAGGGGAAATCATTATGAGATCGAATAAACGTCCATTTTGGATAATACCGTCAATGAATATTATCGCCACCACTAAAAGTTAATTAGGATAATACCGAAAGATAGGTATTATCTTCACTGATAAGAATTAACTTGAATAATATCAACCAAAAGTACTATTTTAACCAATAAGAATCAACTTGGATAATATCGACCAAAGAGTATTATCCCGGTCAATAAAAATCAATCTTAGATAATACCGATTAATGGATATTATCTTCACGAATAACAACCATAAAATAGTAATATTGACTTAACATATGTACGTATATAACTTAATACGCACATCTTAACAACATTTAACATGTACAGCTCAACAACATTCAATATGTTACGAATAATGTAACAACTAGATAACCAATTAAAACGGAGACAATATATACTTACAACCACCGCTATCCAAGCAGTCCAGCCATTTCTCGACTCACTTTTCCAATAACCTGGACAAGCATCAATAAACTCTTTAATCGTATATTCTCAATTAACTTAACTCATACTTTACAGAGCAAACTGATCTTAACCGGTCAAATTCTATAACTCGGTTTATTTCAACATCTACTAAAATTAATGAAGTCTTCTTAAGTCACAATTTACCTAATCAACCTATATTGCTTACTAATCGATAATCCAGCTACTACACAACTTACTCCTCGAAACCTGAATTTATAAAGTTTCATGCTTAAAATTACATTAACAAGTCTCGTAATTTCTACACATTTATTAGGCTCAAGTTACAGTCATTTTTACAGAAAATTTAGCATGACCTTTTCGTAAATAGAACTTCCCGGTGTCACAGCACCACAACAATAATCCCAAATAATTATAACAATTTTCAACTTCAAACCTCCACAGATCTTATAATCCACTTTTACAATCCAGGTACAAGTTATCTATAAGAATCGACGACTAAAAACATTAAGACTTCCGTAATCCGAGTTTCAAAATTAAACCCGGCATATAACTCAATTGTACAACAAATCTCTAAATTAACTTCAAAATTAATAACTCTAACATTCAACCAATTTCCCGAATTATTACCGGAAATGTAAATTTAAATATTTGACAAAACCCAAAGTAATCTCCACGATTTACAACTATGATATTTAACGAGTTCTCGGAATTAACCCCAAAAATAATAACGATTCTTCATACTTTGCATTTCCATATAAAATGAAATTAAAATATGCTTTCGCGCACTTACGGTGTATGTATGCACACACCACCCGTAGTTTCCCCGTGACCACCAGTACCACTGCTGCGTCATTTTTACCTTTCCGATACCCACACAATTATCACCGTCGACCAACAGGAATCGAACCATCACCATCACCATCGAACCCGACTTTGAACTCACCTCTTTCTCCCTCTCTCTTACTGAACAACACTGCCACGGGGTGGCCATCTCGCCTCCCACCATACAACCGCAGAACACACACTTAGCAGAACACACACACCTAAGCAGAATTCACTCGGGCACACTCACAACACCGCCACTACCAGCAACCCAATGCAGCACATACTCGCTCGAGATACATACAAACCCACCTTACACACACATACCCACATCTCATCCCTGCCTCTTTCGTCCTTTAACAATAACAAAACTTCGTCATCGGCTACTCATGTTGCAGCCCGAACCAGACTCGTCGGACTTCCTCCCACCGCCTCAATCAGCAGCAACAACTCCTCTAACCACCACCATCTCACCGCACCCACCTATACACACACACACAACATAACATCACATACACACACATCACCTACATCACATCCCTTCTTCCTCCCTCCTTTTGTCCTCTCTTCCCGCTGCTACCACCACCACCGCCATTTGGTGGTGGCTTCATCCCGCGCTTCTACCATACGACACGCACACAGTACTTTACATACACCCGCACATAGTTCACGCACCACATATACAATACACAACACATCGGCATCTCCTCTCCCTCTCTTCTCCACTTCTCACCTTGTTGCACAACGTCGCCACCGCCACAGTGGTGGTCTTCCCCGACGGCCTCACACACACACACGCACAGTACAATACACACCCAGCTGCATCGTACCTGTACAACACCCATACACACATCTCGCCTCCCCTTCACTTTTCCTTGCTGTTATCACCACCCCGCCACTACTGAGCTTCGTCGGAGTCATCCAGCCGCCACCATCGCCAGAACCCCGACGCCGCCTCACCTCTCTTCTAATTTTCGAGCTCCCCCATTCGTTTATGAAGCCCCTTCCTAAATCAAACCCAACAAGGATTAGACCTCAAAGATTTCCCCCAATTCCATCCAAATCCCTAATTACAATTTATCCCCAATTTCTAACTCTCTCTCTCTCCCCGTATACTGTATATATGCGTGTATTGTGTTTTTATGCTTATTGGGCTTGGCACAATACCTTATATTAACTACTCATAATTTATTCCGGGCCCCAATTAAAACACTACTTATTCGCATTTATATCTTTTTATTCCAATGTAATTGTTTTATTTAAAAAAAATTGCCTCCCAAATTTTCTAAAATAGTTATACTCTTTACTTACTAAAATAAAATCTTCAAATCTCCGAAATCTCGTATTTATAATAATTACGAGTCCAATTGCAAATTTATCGAAAATAAATACTAAAAATCATCTAACGTCAAATAATTAATATTTGACATAATAATTCCATTCTTAACAAAAATAACAATTACTCCTCAAAATCTAAAATTTACAATTTATTTTCGCGATCTCTAATTTCTTCATTATTCCCAAAACGATTCAAAATTAACCTCAATAAATCTTATTCCAAATAAAATAATCAAAATTAATATTTTTGGAATCGGGGTGTTACATCCTTCCCCCCTTAGAAAAATTTCGTCCTCGAAATTGAGTGCACCTGGTCTTATCAACACAAAGTGGAATACTTCCCCCTCATCTAGTCTCCAAGTTCCTCTTTAACATCGAGACTTATCACACCAATTTCATCAAAGGTATATCTTCTTTTTAATATTTGTTCTCGTCGATTCATAGTCTCTACAGGGTTTTCTCACTTTTTAAACTCTCTTGAACATCTATCAGTTCATATTCTAATTCCTAGGTTGACTCTCCAACCTGAAAGTTGCTCTATAGTACTTCTCACGAATGCTATCTCTTCTCATGATTTCAGCAGTGGATCATAAGCTTCTTCTAGAATAATTAGAAGAATTTCAAAAGAATGTCATCAATAAAATCTCAGAAGAATCTTTTCTCCTAAGTACAATTTAGGAGAATCTCACAACATATCTTTGATAAAATCACAAACTTGATACTTTCTTTTAAGGATAATTAGAAGAAATTTGATAATAATGTCTTCGAGAAAAATTCAAAGAATATTTTCTTTTACAAACTAGAAGAATTGACAACAATATCCTTGAAGGGATTTCAAAGAATAAGAACTTGTTTAACAAGTCAAGTCGATTCGATCACAATCTGAACTAGTACCAAAAAAACTAGTCCATTCCAAACCACACTTTAGTAGCTAGCTTCAAACAACAATATAGCTAGTGCAGATGTTCAAGAAATACTACTAGCTTGAACAATTAGCTAGTGCAGATATTCAAGAAATAACTACTAGCTTGAACAATTAGCTAGTGTCCCAGTAAACTCAACATCTCTACTAGCAAGAACAATTTTACTAGTATACTTCAATAACCTTAACATCTCAACTAGCTAGAACAATTTAGCTAGTTAACTTCAGATAATCTCAACATCTCAACTAGTTAGTACAATTAACTAGTCAGTCACAATGACATCACAACTAGTTAGGATAATTAGCCAGTTGTCCAAATCAGCACAAATATTTAGCTCATCAATTTTCTGGTGTAACACCTCGAATAGCATGGCTAACTAATAAATATTAGTTAGTCCGATAAAGAATTTTAACTGAAATTGAAGTCAAAGAAAACTGACTTGGTTACCTGTTGAACTAATCAGAGTAACCCCAGATAACGAACATTTTAGATGGAATGGTGTATCAACAAAAAAGATACCAAATCGATAAGAGATATGCATGCGAATAGCACCATCACTAGTACTAGGACAATTTCCATCACTTCACAGTTGCCACACAAGATTCTACTAAAGTGTCACTACCGCATAGATACAATAGATCTAGGTCACCTACAGATCGGGGTCTACATAATATACCAGAGTCTCCTCTAACGTGATACTTGCAATATAGCCTTTCATCAGTTATCAAGACGCAACACTACAGTCATTCACATGTCCCGTTCTACATGATCTACCTGTACGATACCAATAGGTAAAGTGTTAGATATAATTGATGTGATTTAATGTCAGTGTTTAAGTGTTTCAGGTAAAGAGAGTTTAACTTGTTATTTAAAGCAGTGTTTGAGTATACGCTGATTGCTGGAAGCGCAAACGCTGACAGAAGAAAGCGTAAACACTGATAGCTGAATACATGGAAGCGCAAACACTGTTAGCGTGGAGAGAACAGAGTTTGCTAAAGTCTGTCTACTGGGAGCGTCTACAAGTCAACAGAGTTTGAAGATTAATTTAATATTAATATGGAAGCGATATCTTTGAAGATTGGATAGCTGTCAAAGAGATCGAGTTGACTTAGAAGACGTGTAGCAATCGTAATTGATATCAATTGTATAGCTTAATTTTAGGAGAATCAATTTACGATTGTACGTAGCTGTATATCTTATAAATACAGTTAGGTTAACCCTAGAAGGGTATCCATCGTGAACGAATATCATTCTTGTAACCTAAGCAGCTCTCTGTGATACTTTACATCACCGAGAGAGGAATTATTAATTCCAAACAGTTTTAAAGAGTTAAAACGTGTGTTCTTGTTACTTATTTATACAGTTCTTGATTATTTATTGTGTAATCGACCTAACAAGTGGTATCAGAGACAAATCTGTTACTTTATTACAGTTAAAGATCCAATAACAATAGTAATCAATGGCAGAGATACCTCCACCAAATGAGAAAGCTCCTACTACTGTTAGTAGGTATGAAACAATTAGGGTTCCTATCCTGAGGCCATTAGAGTATGCAATTTGGAAGGTGAAGATGACCATGTTTCTGGAGGCTACAGATCCAGAATATCTGGACAGAATTTATGAAGGTCCTCACAAACCTACAAAGTTATTTGCTGCTGCTGCTGGTGAGGAACCAAAAGTCATACCAAAAGAGAAGAAAGATCTATCTGCTGAGGATCTTTCATCTATTGCAAAGGATGCGAAGGTAAGGCATTTACTTCACAGTGCATTAGACAATGTTATGTCTAATAAAGTGATAAACTGCACAACTGCAAAGGAGATATGGGATGCACTTGAGGTTAGATGTCAGGGAACTCCTGCAATTAAGAAAAACAGAAGGAACATACTCACACAGGAGTATGAGCATTTTGAGGCAAAATCTGATGAAACCATGACAGAAACATTTGACAGATTCTGTAAACTGCTCAATGATTTGTCATTGGTGAATAAAGAGTATGATTTGGAAGATTCAAATCTCAAATTTCTTCTCTCTCTACCTGAAAAGTGGGATGTGAAAACGACCACTATAAGAGATAATTATGAACTTGGTGAAACAGAGATTGATGAAATTTATGGTCTGCTCAAAACCCATGAATTGGAATTGGAGCAGAGAAACAAAAGATCTAGTAGAAAGTCAAAGTCTGTTGCTCTCAAGGTTGAGGAGAAACCATCAAAGAAGGAGGCATCAAGGAGAAAGGCAAAAGGGAAAGCCTTAGTCATCCATTCAGAGAATGAGTCATCAAACACTGATGTTGACTCAAACACAGATGATTCATCTGATTCTGAAGATGATGAAGAAATGATGCAAATGGCTGCATTGATGGTAAAGACCTTCAAGAAGATGGGATACAAGAACTTCAAGAAGGGAAAGAAATTCTCCAAGGACTACTCAAAGTTTGATAAGAAGAATTTCAAGAAATCTGAAGGAAAGGACTTCAAATCTGGAAAGAAAGATAAGTCTGAAATTCAATGCTACAAGTGTAAGGAGATGGGTCACTATGCTCCTGAGTGCAAAAAGGGTAAAACTGAAAAGGCACTCTACACCAAAGGCAGAGATTGGGCAGACACTTCAGATTCAGATGAGGAAGTCAACTATGCTCTCATGGCTACTACTCAGAATGAAAATGATGATCTCAAGGTACCTCCAACTACCTATGCTTATAACACTGATAATATAACTGAATTAAGAATTTATCTTAAAGCATTGCATATCAGTTATAGGGATCAGACCTTAGAAAATGAGAGGATAAAGTCTGAGTGTTCTCAACTCAAAGAAAGAAATAAATTTGTTGAGGAACAGCTAGAGAACATGAATAAAATTCAAAAAGAGAGAGATGATGCAGTGTTTATTGAACAGGAGTTGCTAGGTAAGTATAAGCAACTAGAATCAGAATTGGAGGATAGTAAACACATCATTAAAACTTGGACACACTCTGGTAAAGACACTCAAGAAGTGTTTCAGTCAGATACAGTAGGTCTAGGTTACTCTGTAGGAGATGAACTTAGGTTTGAAAATTATGTAAAAGTTAGACCATATTGTTCATCTGAGGGTAATGTCATGGGAACAGGTGGACCTAAGACTGAAGCACAGAAAAAGGCTGTTAAAGAGTCATATGCTAAAACTTTTGTTAAAGAGGCTAACATTGGCTTAATGACAGATAAACAACTCAAGCATAAGCTTAAGGAGATAAAATCTGTCAACAAAAAGAGTATGCCTAAGAAAAACAGAAATGGAAAGGTAGGCATAACCTCAGGAATTAAGCCAATGCTTGCTTCATTAGCTCCCAGGAAAACATGTTTTAATTGTGGTAGCACTAGTCATCTTGCTAGTTTCTGCAGTAAGAATAAGAACATTAATTCTTTGCCTTCTAAAACTGCAGTAAAGAGTGATTATGTGAGAACTAGACCACAGACTTTATGCAAACACTGTGGAAGTACTTGGCATTCTATTTACACTTGCAGAGATTATCATGCTATTTATTATAATTACTATGAACCCAAACCAAATTTGAAATGGGTTAAAGTAAACTCTGCAAATGTAAACTCTGAAAAAGTTAGCTTAAACTCTGTTAATTTGAATTCCGCTGCAAAAGCTAACAGATTTAAGAAAGCCAAAGGATCCAAGCAAGTCTGGATCCTTAAAACTAATAATCAGTGATTGTTTGTGATTGCAGGGCACCAGGGTCAGTACCTTAGTCGTGGACAGTGGATGTTCAGGACACATGACAGGAAATAAAGCCCTGCTATCAGAGTATGAGGAGAAGGCTGGCCCAGAAGTTTCCTATGGAGATGGCAACATAGGACATACACTGGGATATGGCAACATTAATCTTGGAAATGTCATCATCACAAATGTAGCTCTGGTTCCAGGACTCAAGCATGATTTGCTATCTGTGAGTCAAATCTGTGACAGAGGATATCATGTAGATTTTCAGCCTGAATATTGTCAAGTGATCAGCAAATCTACAGGGAAAGTTGCTCTAGTTGGAAACAGACACAACAACATCTATGAAATCAAATTGTCAACAAACACTGATGGCAAAGCAGTGTGTCTGTCTACAAGGATGTCCAGTGAAGAGAGTTGGAAATGGCACAAGAAACTCTCTCATTTGAATCTGAACAATATCAATGAGCTCATAAAGAATGATCTTGCAAGAGGACTACCAAAGTCATTGTTGAATGTAGAAGGCCTGTGTGATTCTTGTCAAAAGGCCAAACAGAGAAAAACCTCTTTCAAGAGCAAATCTGAGTCTTCAATTGTTGATCCTTATCATCTCCTACATGTTGATCTTTTTGGACCAGTAAATGTCATGTCACTTGGAAAGAAGAAATATGCTCTAGTCATTGTTGATGAATACACCAGATATACATGGGTGTATTTTCTAGCAAAGAAAGATGAAACTGCTTTAACACTGACAGAACATATATTACAACTGGACAAAGAGTCAGAGAATCAAGTGAAAATAATCAGAAGTGACAATGGAACTGAATTCAGGAATTCATCTATGGAAGATTTTTGCAAGAGTAAAGGGATCAAACAAGAGTTTTCTGCACCTGGCACTCCACAACAAAATGGTGTAGTGGAAAGGAAGAACAGAACTTTGATAGAAGCTGCCAGAACCATGCTAGATGAAGCAAAATTGCCAACATATTTCTGGGCAGAGGCGGTTCAAACTGCTTGTTTTACTCAAAATGCAACACTGATCAACAAGCATGGTAAAACACCATATGAAATGATGAAGAAGAAGAAGCCAAATCTAAAATATTTTCATATTTTTGGATGCAAGTGCTTTGTGTTGAAGACTCATCCTGAACAGTTGACCAAGTTTGACCTAAAGGCAGATGAAGGAATTTTTGTTGGCTATCCACTGTCAACAAAGGCATTCAGAGTTTTTAATCTGAGAACCAGAGTGATCATGGAGTCTATTCATGTGTCATTTGATGACAAGAAAATAACTGGACTTGAAGATGTTAATGAGCATGATCAACTGCACTTTGAAAATGAAGATTTATTAAACTCGGATGATACAGATCTGACAAACACTGTTAAGGTCAATTCTGAACCTCTACTGGTAAACACTGAAGAAACTTTTCAATCAGAAACAAGGGAAGAACCAGTTGAGGGGGAGCATGAAGAATCACATCAAAGTGATAAGTCAAACACTGAAAGTGACTCAATTGATGATTCTGAATCAAACTCTGTTGATTCAAACTCTGATCATTCAAATTCTGAGCAGTCACATTCAGGGGGAGCATCTGAAAATGAAGAGAGACATCAAGAAAATCAGGAGAGCATGGATCAAGGGGGAGGATCACATGATGACAGAAGCAATCTGCCTTCTGCAAGAAAATGGACTAAGTCACATACACCTGATTTAATTATTGGTGATCCAGATGCAAGAGTAAGGACAAGAAGTGCAACAACAAATGAATGTCTGTTTCATGCATTCTTGTCACAAACTGAGCCAAAGAAAGTGGAAGAAGCTCTTAAAGATGCTGACTGGATAACAGCAATGCAAGAAGAGCTAAATGAATTTGAAAGAAATGAGGTGTGGACCCTTGTACCAAGGCCAAAGAACAGATCTATTGTTGGTACTAAATGGGTTTTCAGAAATAAAACTGATAGTGATGGTGTGATCACAAGGAACAAAGCAAGACTGGTAGCTAAAGGCTATTCACAGCAGGAAGGAATAGATTATGATGAGACTTTTGCTCCAGTTGCCAGATTGGAAGCAATAAGGATGTTTCTTGCCTATGCTTCTCACAAGAAATTCAAGGTTTTTCAAATGGATGTGAAAAGTGCTTTTCTGAATGGAAAACTTGAAGAAGAAGTGTTTGTGGAACAACCACCAGGGTTTGTAGATCCAAAATATCCAGACCATGTCTACAGGTTAGACAAGGCACTCTATGGACTTAAACAGGCACCTAGGGCATGGTATGAAACACTTGCTAAATTTCTGCTAGAAAGTGGGTTTCACAGAGGTACTATTGACAAAACTCTGTTTTACTTTCAATCTGGTAATGACCTGCTCTTAGTACAGATATATGTAGATGATATCATTTTTGGATCTACTAATGATAAACTCTGTAAGAAATTTGCCAAGCTCATGCAGTCAAGATATCAAATGAGTATGATGGGAGAGTTAAGCTATTTTCTAGGCTTACAGGTGAAGCAAACAGATGATGGGATTTTCATAAATCAAGCAAAATATACCAAAAATCTTCTCAAGAAATTTGGCATGCTTGACTGTTCATCTGCAACAACTCCCATGGCAACAGCAACAAAACTGGATAAAGATACAGGTTCATCAGTGGATATGACAAGTTACAGAGGAATGATTGGTTCTCTACTTTATTTAACAGCTAGTAGACCTGATATCATGTATGCCACCTGTCTGTGTGCAAGATTTCAGGCAGATCCAAGAGAACCACATTTAACAGCTGTGAAGAGGATTTTCAAATATCTCAAGGGCACTGTAACCTTAGGACTGTGGTACCCAAGAGAATCAGATTTTAAGCTACTTGGTTACTCTGATGCAGATTTTGCTGGATGTAAGATTGACAGAAAAAGTACAAGTGGAAGTTGTCAATTTCTTGGTGACAGACTAGTGTCTTGGTACAGCAAGAAACAGAAGTCAATATCTACATCTACAGCTGAAGCAGAGTATATTGCTGCTGGTAGTTGCTGTGCACAGATTCTATGGATGAAGAATCAACTGCTGGATTATGGTTTAAGGTATTCCAAGATACCTATTTTCTGTGATAATCAAAGTGCTATTGCAATGACAGGTAATCCAGTACAACACTCAATGACCAAGCACATCAGCATAAGGTATCACTTTATCAGAGAGCATGTAGAGGAAGGCAATATTGAGCTTCACTTTGTGCCTACAGATCAACAACTAGCAGATGTTTTCACAAAGCCTCTAAGTGAAGCAACATTTACAAGACTGGTCAATGAACTAGGGATGGTATCTGGTTTTGACTAAATATGTTGGTTAGTGTTGCTTATATCTCTGTAATTTGCTAAAGTGCTATGTGAATCTTATTAGTTAAACTCTGTTAGCATGATTGTTGGTCATACACTGTTAATACGTTTGTTAAACTCTGTGAATTCTGAGTTGATTTTTGTCTGAATGAAAATACCAATGAAGAAAAATGTATAGAGCATGATTTTCAGTGATAAATCAAGATTCTTTTTGAGTCACTGTAATCTAATCAGAAATTGCACAGTAAGTTAACACAGCATGATACTGTTTCATATTTAGAGCATCTCTTAGTTTATTTGATCCTAAACTCTGAATCTATGAATACTGTATGCATTGCCTCTCATGAATAATACTGATATTGATGAACTCTAAACTCTGATTAGTGACACTCTGTTTCCAAGTCATACTTGATTCTTGATGATTCTGTGTTTGCACTTGTGAAAATTTTAAAACTTGAGATGTGTCATTGTTTATTTTGGTGAGAAACAGTTCATGTCTGAACCTTGTGAGATTTTGAGCCGAATAAGTGATTGATACATTTTATATCAATCAGATTTTATTGTTGTGTGATATTCATCAGTGAGTATGTTGCTCTATAACTTGTATTAAACCATTTTGGAACTACATGATATATGTGTGCATGAAGATGACAAAGGCAATTAGGATTAACCAATTTTTGACCATTTCTTCAAACACTGTTCAAAATATTTTTGAACACTGCTCATAAACTCTGTTCATAAACATGACCCGTAGTAAACCCTTTTTGAGCCTAATTAACTGCTCATTTTCTTGAATACTAAAGTATTAAGAGCAGTTATATTCTTTTGTTAAATCTGATTCAAGCAGGTGAGTATTCCTTATACTATATCTTACTCAGTATATATATATATATGTCAATAAAAAAAAAAAAAAAAAAAAATGTATATATACTGATCATCTTGTACAAAAATGTACTAACCATTTGACTGAACATTTTGATCAAATAAATAGTTCAGTTCGAAATTCTCATTCGAAACGCATCTCTTCTCATCTGTTTGATTTCACTCAATTACAACCCTGAACAAAGTCCTTTTGATTTGTGCATATATGTAATCGAAGTGGTGTAGATTTGGTGGACATTCAAGCTTATGGTAGTATCTGCTTTTACTGATTGAATCTGAGAGTAAACACTTCACCTAAACACTTGTGTGATGTGAGAGTTTGTAAGACAACTCTTGACATGTAACTCACTGAATGATGCTTTGATGCTTATCTCCTGATATTTTTGTCTTTAATGACTGTGTGCTTACGTGGATAATCATGATCATAAACTGGAACAGGGATATTCAGATTTCTGTAATTAAGGAACTACAGAGTTTAGCATTCATCATATACTCTGTGTTTAATATGAGAGTTTGTGCATTCAGTGTTTATTGTTTTGATTTATGGATTTTATGAAAAATTAGATGCTATAAAAATTGATTTGGTAAACTCTGCTACTCACACACGAAAATCACGACTGTGCATTTTTGAAAGGGTTTTTGTGATAAAGATTGAAAATTTGATAAACACTGAATGATTGTGCTATGTACTCTAAGGTATAGTTTCATTAGAATAATTTGAAAATTTTGGAGTAAATGGAGTAGTTGACAACTGTAAATTAGTGTAATTAGTGGTAACGTGTCTTGATAAACGGAA
This sequence comes from Kitagawia praeruptora, assembly GCA_037693485.1. Taxonomy (NCBI): domain Eukaryota; kingdom Viridiplantae; phylum Streptophyta; class Magnoliopsida; order Apiales; family Apiaceae; genus Kitagawia; species Kitagawia praeruptora. The sequence goes on along the minus strand of CM075353.1, from coordinate 42,701,019 downwards.
CGACAGCGGTAATAATGGCTTTTACTGCGCCTGTATTAAGTGAACCGTTGCATGTGTGACACCTGTCCCACTCACTCATCATTATGTCTCCCTTTTTCATTTTTCAAGGGAACAGTTGCGTGTTTTCAAGTAAAAATCGTTTGAGTTTAGTTTTTAACTACAACTCAAATTACTTTTTGCTACAATCATTTTTATCCACACGTATTAACTTTACCAAATCAGAGAACATCTTTGTTTTTCTCTTTGGCATTTTCACAAACACCTTTCTTGCAAAACCTTTTCACAGTTGATTCTTACTTATTTCTTGATTCAATGGCAACTAAACCTTTCACTGTCTTTGGTCTACGTTTTGTGCCTAACAACTATGCAGCTTTACTTGAGAATGACCGGGCACCAGAGCCGTTTCATCTTATGCAAAATTTTCTTCGAGATTCTGAAATTGGGCAAGCGCTGGTTGAACCGGCTACTCTATCTGCTTCCCAAGTCGTTAATTTCTGGCAAAACTCAAGATATATTGAAGGAGGAGAGAATGGAACTCCGTCTATCATCTTCTCTCATGAAGAACAAGAGTTTGTAATCACTCCACAAACTGTTCGTGATGCCATGGACTTCGACACACATACTTCGTATGCTGTTGTTTCTGAGGAAAATCTGAGAGAGATGCTAACAGAGATTGGGTACATGGAATCACTTGCCAAGCTGGGCAGTGTGAAGAGGCCAAATTTGAGAAAAGAGTGGAACTTTTTCTTTGATTGTATCACCAGGACATTCCAGAAAAAGGTCACCAACTGGGATGCTATTCCAATGGACAGTCTACAAATTGGGTATTCTCTACTTTATGGTAGTAATTTTGATTTTGGTAGATATGTTTTGATGAATTTGGGTGATAAGTTGTCAGAGTCTACTACAGTTTACTTTGCTAGATTTTGTCAACTTCTGTTCAATGCATGTGTTCCTGGTTTAACTGTTGATGAAGCTGATGAGATTCAACCGATTCGAGTCACTAAAAGAATATTTACTGATATGTCTAACAAAGATGTTGGAAAAGACTTGCCTCCTTTAGCATTGCCGCTTGCTTTACAAAATTTTGTCAATCAGCCACAAGACTCTGATACACATCAACCAGAACAACCAGAACCACAGCCTATGCCTGAACCTTTAGCCACTGATCGTACAGAAAACATATCATCTCAACCTACTCAAACACCTGAGCCCACACCAACAACCACTGAACAACCCATATCACCTCCAACACAAACAGAACCTCAAACACAACCTGACCAAATGAACACTGAACCAACAAACCCTGTCTTTACTACTCATTCACAACCATCACCAAAGCCAAAAAGGAAGAAACATACTGCAATCAACACTGAACGTGCTAATGCTAAACAGTCAGCTCCAAAGGCTGTTTATTCCAGAAGATTCATACAAAGAGCAAACAGACCTTCACCACCATTGGTTGAGGAAAGTTCAAGTGAGAGTTCCAGTGAAGATGCAGAACAGGTTGAAGTGCCTCAAGCAAAGAGGAGGAGGCTTATTATGACTGATTCTGATGATGAGCATGTTGAGGAGGCTCAAGAGAAAATCTCATTTGATATTCCTACTGGTGAGCCAGAGGTTATCATAGAACCTGTAATCCCCGAATCAGAAGTCAAGGTTGCTGAACCAGAAGTTGAAACTCCAATGGAAGAGTTTGCTGAAACTCCAATTTCTTTTAATCATGAAGCATCTACTCCACCACTCATGGAGGTTACACTTTCTATAGATACTGGTGTTGCTGATGGGCCAACTGTTGTTCTTGAAGACATTGTGGTTGCATCACACACTGAGTTGAACTCTGATGCCAATCATGTTTCTGCTCATGGTGAGGAGGTTGATAAGCCAGAAAAGGTTCTTTCTTCAGAGCCCACTCCAGTTGATAAAGGAAAACAGGTTGCTCAAGAACCTGTTGCTGCTCAAGAACCTATTGCTGCTCAAGAACCTAGTCCTTCTGTTGCCTCTACTAGTGAATCGATGAGTGATTCTGTTGAAGATCATAGTACAGGAGTTGACCAACCACAAAATCAGCCTGATGGTCAGAAAACAGGAGCAAAACCAGATTTTGCTGGGCCTTCTGTTCATGAAATTGATGATGGTTATTTGGCCAAGCAAACTGCTGAATGGTATAAGTCAGAGTGTATTTTTCCACCTGGCAGGGCTGCAATGTTTCTTGAGGTCAATTCAAAGAAGATTAAAAATCCAGAGATTTTCACTTGTTTGCAAGGCACAGTGATTCAAATCAAAACTTTGAATAATAGATTCGATGATACTCAGAAATCTATCGTTGATCTTCGCACAGAAGTTGCTACTCATGAGGAGAAAGTTCAACTAGCTAATGCTAAACTCTTTCAACAGTTTGCCAAATCTCAATCTAATCTTAATGACAGACTGAGTATAGTTGAAAAGAATCAGACTTTACTGGCTAAGAAAGTTGATTCTATAGCAAATTCTCTTGAGTTAATCACCTCAATACTCATTCAAGATGGTGATGATGTCAAAAAGGGGGAGAGAGTTTCTAAAACTAAGTGCAGAAAAGATCAAACTCTGTCAAAGAAAGATCATCTTGATGATGAAGGCACCAATGCTGATAAGGGTTTAAGAAATGAAAATCTCAGACAAGGACATGGAAGGTCTTCAAGGTCAAAGCCGAATTTGGTGTTAGATTCAAATACTCAGAGTACTTCTGGTTCAAGGCCAAGGGATTTGTTATTCTCTGACAATCCACAAACAGATGAAGAATTGGCTGCAAAACTTTTTCGAGAAGAGAATGCTGAAGCTACACTTGAGGATATTCAAGCTGAAGAAAAGCTGTTGCAGAAAGAACATTTAAAAGCTGTGAAGTCCAAGAAAGTGAAGAAAGTTGTTAAAGTTTCAAAGTCTGCAAAGCCTGTGATGAAAGGAATTGTAATCAAAGAAAAACTATCTGGTATTCAAGAAGAAGAAGAAGAAGATACTGGAAAGCTGGTTAGAAAGTCTTCTCTTGATGCTAAGTTGAAGTTAAAAGGGAAAGTTGATGAAGAGAGCAAGGGCAAGATGATAGTTACAACCTCTGTTGCTACACAAGTTGTACAGACTCAAAGTAAACTTTTACCTGGTTTTTCAAGGGCGAAGATTCCAGTGGAAGAAGGAGCAGGAGTGACTGGTGGATATCAGCATAATATTGCCTGTTCAGGAAAGCCACCAGGCAGGAATACTTCTGGTTTAGGATCAAGAAGAGATTCGAGAGTTGGTTCTGGTATAACTCAAGAAAATCTAGACAAGTTGGAGTCAGTTCAGGTAGTTCATCAAAGGAGCTTAGATATTCACTTTCTACTATACTTTATGGCAGATGGGTCAGTGTATAGAGTGAATGAAGAAGCAATCAAGTTAAAATTATTTGAGGAACTTCAGTATGTCTTGCATATCTTCAGAGTTAGAAATCAAAGAACACAGCTTATTGCTAATTCTATAAGGGAGTATATGCTGAAAGCTAAAGTTGCTACAGGAACAAAGTCTGCTGAAAAATATGTTCCAAAATACAGAGACTGGAATGGAAACCTGATTGAAATGCAGAAGGGTACTACAAGGCTGAAGACTGATCTTGGAATTACAGTTCTGGATTTCAATGTAAAGTCTGAAGAATTAAAGTACATCAGATTGGGTAATGAAATGAGGAGAAACAAGATCTATGATCTCAGAGCTGCTATTTTTCAAACGGATGAGAATGATCCAGAGTTAAGAGAGATCAAGCAAGCTATGGAAATTGAACTTGAAAATGCTGAAAGGAGATTGTTGATTGATTATCTCAGAACAACTCCAGATCTTGAGGAGGTTAGGTAGACAGAATTTGTAAGTGATTCGTATTTTCTGTAAATTTTGCTAAGTCAAGTTTAAACTCTGATTATATGTTAAACACTGTGTTTTTATTTGTTTGTTTTGACATCATCAATTATTGTAAACTTGTACATTTTTCTAATGAACAAGTTGGGGGAGATTGTTAGATATAATTGATGTGATTTAATGTCAGTGTTTAAGTGTTTCAGGTAAAGAGAGTTTAACTTGTTATTTAAAGCAGTGTTTGAGTATACGCTGATTGCTGGAAGCGCAAACGCTGACAGAAGAAAGCGTAAACACTGATAGCTGAATACATGGAAGCGCAAACACTGTTAGCGTGGAGAGAACAGAGTTTGCTAAAGTCTGTCTACTGGGAGCGTCTACAAGTCAACAGAGTTTGAAGATTAATTTAATATTAATATGGAAGCGATATCTTTGAAGATTGGATAGCTGTCAAAGAGATCGAGTTGACTTAGAAGACGTGTAGCAATCGTAATTGATATCAATTGTATAGCTTAATTTTAGGAGAATCAATTTACGATTGTACGTAGCTGTATATCTTATAAATACAGTTAGGTTAACCCTAGAAGGGTATCCATCGTGAACGAATATCATTCTTGTAACCTAAGCAGCTCTCTGTGATACTTTACATCACCGAGAGAGGAATTATTAATTCCAAACAGTTTTAAAGAGTTAAAACGTGTGTTCTTGTTACTTATTTATACAGTTCTTGATTATTTATTGTGTAATCGACCTAACATAAAGATCTATAAGCTAGTATACACGTGGTCTCCAAAAATAACTGCAACAGAAGAACCATCATCACGGTCATTAGCATCCTCTGGTCGCTCTTGAAATCATCAATAAAATCGCATCGTCAAGATTTAACGAACATTGGCCCTATCCGTTTCTGGAATTCCGCATCAATTACTATCGTTCATGGTCTCTTGGCTGAATCATCTCCTGCTGGCGCCAGAAGCATACTCGTGACGTTGTCTATCGTACATCTTGACTTATGACATCGGATTTCAATATATCGAAATCTTCCGATACATCGAAATTTTCGAACTATCTGAGGTGGAACCGCAGTCTCTGCGAAATTGAAGCTAGTGGTCAAAGCCATGTTAACACCTATCTGAATAATTGCACAACATCAATGGCAAAAGGAAGTCTAAGCGACTCGGATCCATATACGCTTTCACCTCCACGAGTAATAAGGTACTAAATCCTCAAATACTTGAATTCTCAGGAATTCCAAAATTCCCTCATGTCATCATATTCCATGATCATCACATAACATCCTATCAAGTCTTATACATCCATTAACCCTATTTGCTCTCTCTTCTTTTCCTTTCATTCTTTCTACTATGTCACACCTGTGACACCTCCGGTCCAAACTTAATAACTTTCTTCTTCATATACGCTGACAATAATTGAACTTAATTTAATAATATATTCTCAATTTCTTCCGTTTATATACTCCTAAAACTCCCCATACAATCCTCAATCCATGTCACAATATAAACTTCAAAAATCTATACATCGTCACCCGAAGTACTTAATTTGGAATCCATCATATTCTTAACATGTCTGAACGATTCTTCCCAAAAATTTCTTGTATCCATGTAAGCAATCGAATTCTCATTACTAATAACAATTAAAACTTCATATACTGGAAATCTTAAATCCAAATATCTTCTATAACCTCAAAAGAAGGTTTTTAAAACCTAATAACCACATAATCCTCAAACCTCAAATAAATATTAGTCTATGTCCATAGTAATAAAGCTCACTTTCTCGAAAACAGATATCCATTCATGGATGCTAAAATCACGTCATCAAACAACATTCTAATTCCCAAAATTCTTACATTCGGGGTTACACGCTCTATCCCAAACAGTTATTAAATCCACAAAAGGTATCCCCCGAGTCATGTCAAAAATCTAAAGAGATTTTATTTTTCTTCGTTCCCCAAAGCAATCACATCAATTCGTTATCACATACCTTGCCTTAAAAACTCTTCTAAATTTCACGCTTTTGTGAACTCATCATATATATCTAATAGTATTCTTTTTATCATCTTATTCGTACAAAATTCCTAAACTCATGGTCTTCCTCATTTCTAATCCTTAAAACAATATATCTCGAACAACGAGATCACATGCCAAAATCACATCTTCCAACAACAATCTAGTTGTCAAATCGTATGCTTAATTTTGCAAGTTCATCTAATAAAAATAACTAAATCCTCAAACAATAGTAAGCACTACCATAGAATCACATATCTTCGAACAATTTCGTACATTCCAAAAATATATCACATTAATCATTAAAACGATCCCCATCACTTCTCAAAGGTATTTCAATAACCTATATCCTCAAAATTTATTCATGTTCTAAAATCCTCAATTCCTTAGCTAATATCCTTGATACGTATCCTTACTATCTTACTATTGGGTACTATATCTAGTAATCCACTATAAACTCCACACGAGCCCTCACGCTCATCAACATTCACTATCTAAGGATCTAATCAACTCAAGACCCTAAATCTTAACCTCTCTTCTCATGCGAGAAACCATTGCTCTGATACCACCTGTGACGCCCCTGACCCCGATTTAATTTCCTCTGGAAAGAACCGGCCCGAGGGTCTCAAAACTACATCACCACCTGCTAACTTTTTTTTTTTTAAACATTATATCTCAACTAAATCATTTCCACAATTGTTGTTACACAACCATATAGAACTTCGTTCCCCCTTAGAAACGAACGAATATCCCCATTTATACAGATCTAAATCACAATTATTTAACATAGTCTATCTTACCAATAAAAGATGCCACATACAGCGGATCTCATCTACTAATTGTAGGGTACTACTATTTGTACACTACAAGTCAACTATATCCTGACTTACCTCGAATCAACATACACTCAAGGTCCACAACGAGTTCTTTAACCATAAGTCAAACTACAACTTCAGTGCGTGAAGTACCACTGCTAAGTCAAGCACCAGCTCTGCGGGTCCATCACTAATTTCTACCTTCTCAAGAATCCTCTTCTAATCTGTAATATCCTCCTGTAATAATTTATAAAATAAAAGAATGAGCTAAAAAGCTCAGCAAGCATATATTGCAGAGTATGACATAAAACAAATCATGAAACCTTACCATCATATCAAAAAGTAATAAGAATAAAAAGAGACTTATACCACTTTAACATAAAGAAGATTTGTTTGACTGAGCGACCTCATTAGGTCTCTTAACCTTACCATTTCCAGATGCAATTATGATCATTTGTCTTACTATTACCATTTGGTAATCTTCGTAACCACGAAATGGATCCATTCGTCTTTCCAGATGCACTTCAGGCAATCTGTCTTAACCATTACCTTTCGGTAATCTTCATCATCAATACCCCATAAAATGGGTTGTTAACTCAGTCGAATATTTATCATTCACCTTGAACTACTTCATTCTTACTTATACTTGAAACATAACCACTAGCCAGAACAATTGGCAAGTTAACTTAATAACATAATTGCTAGCTGAACAATTAGCTAGCGATCTTCAACAACATCCTAATTCCATCAACTAGTCTGCATCGACCAGCTCACTAAATTAACCTCATCATATCATAGCTAATGAACAATATTAGCTATTCAGATATATAAATCATCATAAAAGCTGATAAATCATCGCCAGCCAGAACAATTGGCTAACCATCTCAACAATGTAGCTGCTAGCCAAAACAATTAGCCAGCGATCTCAATAAAATTTTGATTTCTATTAAATCGTCTGGATCGACTAACTAATAATAATAATCTCATCATATCATAGCTAACGAAACAATATTAGCTATTCACATAAATAAATCATCATTATAAACTGATTAATCGTCACTAGCCAGAACAATTGGCTAGCTACCTTAACAACATAATTTCTAGCCGAAACAATTAACTAGTGATTTCAAAAATATCTTGATTCCATCAACTAGTCTTCATAGACTGAAATAAGCTCATAAGAGTACAGCTAATGAACAATATTAGCCATTTATCAGGGGAAATCATTATGAGATCGAATAAACGTCCATTTTGGATAATACCGTCAATGAATATTATCGCCACCACTAAAAGTTAATTAGGATAATACCGAAAGATAGGTATTATCTTCACTGATAAGAATTAACTTGAATAATATCAACCAAAAGTACTATTTTAACCAATAAGAATCAACTTGGATAATATCGACCAAAGAGTATTATCCCGGTCAATAAAAATCAATCTTAGATAATACCGATTAATGGATATTATCTTCACGAATAACAACCATAAAATAGTAATATTGACTTAACATATGTACATATATAACTTAATACGCACATCTTAACAACATTTAACATGTACAGCTCAACAACATTCAATATGTTACGAATAATGTAACAACTAGATAACCAATTAAAACGGAGACAATATATACTTACAACCACCGCTATCCAAGCAGTCCAACCATTTCTCGACTCACTTTTCCAATAACCTGGACAAGCATCAATAAACTCTTTAATCGTATATTCTCAATTAACTTAACTCATACTTTACAGAGCAAACTGATCTTAACCGGTCAAATTCTATAACTCGGTTTATTTCAACATCTACTAAAATTAATGAAGTCTTCTTAAGTCACAATTTACCTAATCAACCTATATTGCTTACTAATCGATAATCCAGCTACTACACAACTTACTCCTCGAAACCTGAATTTATAAAGTTTCATGCTTAAAATTACATTAGCAAGTCTCGTAATTTCTACACATTTATTAGGCTCAAGTTACAGTCATTTTTACAGAAAATTTAGCATGACCTTTTCGTAAATAGAACTTCCCGGTGTCACAGCACCACAACAATAATCCCAAATAATTATAACAATTTTCAACTTCAAACCTCCACAGATCTTATAATCCACTTTTACAATCCAGGTACAAGTTATCTATAAGAATCGACGACTAAAAACATTAAGACTTCCGTAATCCGAGTTTCAAAATTAAACCCGGCATATAACTCAATTGTACAACAAATCTCTAAATTAACTTCAAAATTAATAACTCTAACATTCAACCAATTTCCCGAATTATTACCGGAAATGTAAATTTAAATATTTGACAAAACCCAAAGTAATCTCCACGATTTACAACTATGATATTTAACGAGTTCTCGGAATTAACCCCAAAAATAATAACGATTCTTCATACTTTGCATTTCCATATAAAATGAAATTAAAATATGCTTTCGCGCACTTACGGTGTATGTATGCACACACCACCCGTAGTTTCCCCGTGACCACCAGTACCACTGCTGCGTCATTTTTACCTTTCCGATACCCACACAATTATCACCGTCGACTAACAGGAATCGAACCATCACCATCACCATCGAACCCGACTTTGAACTCACCTCTTTCTCCCTCTCTCTTACTGAACAACACTGCCACGGGGTGGCCATCTCGCCTCCCACCATACAACCGCAGAACACACACTTAGCAGAACACACACACCTAAGCAGAATTCACTCGGGCACACTCACAACACCGCCACTACCAGCAACCCAATGCAGCACATACTCGCTCGAGATACATACAAACCCACCTTACACACACATACCCACATCTTATCCCTACCTCTTTCGTCCTTTAACAATAACAAAACTTCGTCATCGGCTACTCATGTTGCAGCCCGAACCAGACTCGTCGGACTTCCTCCCACCGCCTCAATCAGCAGCAACAACTCCTCTAACCACCACCATCTCACCGCACCCACCTATACACACACACACAACATAACATCACATACACACACATCACCTACATCACATCCCTTCTTCCTCCCTCCTTTTGTCCTCTCTTCCCGCTGCTACCACCACCACCGCCATTTGGTGGTGGCTTCATCCCGCGCTTCTACCATACGATACGCACACAGTACTTTACATACACCCGCACATAGTTCACGCACCACATATACAATACACAACACATCGGCATCTCCTCTCCCTCTCTTCTCCACTTCTCACCTTGTTGCACAACGTCGCCACCGCCACAGTGGTGGTCTTCCCCGACGGCCTCACACACACACATGCACAGTACAATACACACCCAGCTGCATCGTACCTGTACAACACCCATACACACATCTCGCCTCCCCTTCACTTTTCCTTGCTGTTATCACCACCCCGCCACTACTGAGCTTCGTCGGAGTCATCCAGCCGCCACCATCGCCAGAACCCCGACGCCGCCTCACCTCTCTTCTAATTTTCGAGCTCCCCCATTCGTTTATGAAGCCCCTTCCTAAATCAAACCCAACAAGGATTAGACCTCAAAGATTTCCCCCAATTCCATCCAAATCCCTAATTACAATTTATCCCCAATTTCTAACTCTCTCTCTCTCCCCGTATACTGTATATATGCGTGTATTGTGTTTTTATGCTTATTGGGCTTGGCACAATACCTTATATTAACTACTCATAATTTATTCCGGGCCCCAATTAAAACACTACTTATTCGCATTTATATCTTTTTATTCCAATGTAATTGTTTTATTAAAAAAAATTGCCTCCCAAATTTTCTAAAATAGTTATACTCTTTACTTACTAAAATAAAATCTTCAAATCTCCGAAATCTCGTATTTATAATAATTACGAGTCCAATTGCAAATTTATCGAAAATAAATACTAAAAATCATCTAACGTCAAATAATTAATATTTGACATAATAATTCCATTCTTAACAAAAATAACAATTACTCCTCAAAATCTAAAATTTACAATTTATTTTCGCGATCTCTAATTTCTTCATTATTCCCAAAACGATTCAAAATTAACCTCAATAAATCTTATTCCAAATAAAATAATCAAAATTAATATTTTTGGAATCGGGGTGTTACACAAGGGGTATAGTGGAGGATGTCTTGGTGAAAGTTGATAAGCTCATATTTCATGCCGATTTTGTGATTCTAGATTTCGAAGAAGACAAGAAGATTCCCATAATCTTGGGAAGGCCTTTTCTAGCTACGGGTCGTACTTTGATCGATTTGCAAAAAGGAGAGCTTACAATGAGGGTGCAAGATCAGAATGTCACCTTTAATGTGTTCAAGGCCATGAAATTTCCGACAGAGGATGAAGAGTGTTGCAGTGTGAAAATAGTTGATACGGATCAGAGGAAGAAGTTTGATCAGTTGTTGGGTGCAAAGTCGGACACGCACGTGCTAAAGCATCATATCAGTGATTCCATTGACAGTTCTTCAGCTCGAGATCTCTCGAATGTCAAGCTCGGAAAACTTCCATCTCATTTGAAGTATGTCCTTTTGAATGATGAGTTAGTGATTTTTGAAGTATGTCAAGATAATGTGTTACGAAGGTGGATCATGGATGATGAGGTAGAAGAGTGTTCTTATCAATCAACTGTGAAGCATAAACACCTTAGAGGTGTGAAGAAGAAGAAAAAAAAATCGATTGATGGTAGAGTCAAAGTGAAGTTTGATTTAGAAAAGATGTGGGAAGATAGCAAGAAGGTTGTCAAACAATGGGTGAATGGTCCTTCTGCTAAGGACAAGTCGAATGCGATCTTCGAGCCACCATGATTTGAATCATATTTGTCCGGCTAAATGACGTTAACGACAGTGCTACATGGGAGGCAACCCATGTGTTTCGATGATTAGGTATGTTTGCTACTATCCCTTGTATTTACTTCCGTTCAATGCGGACATTGAATATTTTAAGTTTGGGGGTGGTTTGAGGGATAAGTAGTGTTTATTAGTTATTTGTGTGTCATGGTGTTCATGTAGGATATCATGTTTTGCATATTAGTGGTAATTCATGCATATATGTTCGTATTATCTACATTTGTTTCATATAGGACATTCTGTTTTTTTTATTTTTGTATACCATGTGAGTTCATGTTAGTTGCATTTTCATGGCATGCATATTTCATGATCCCTTAGGACGAGCTGATTCTGATTGATAGGTAGATGTTTAATTGAGTGTGGTGATGATGAGTAGAGGGTTGATTTATAGTCCTTATGAAATTGATTTGCATGTTATGGGAACAAAACTTTTACACAGTCTCATTGGGTGCTTTTGGGCTAGGTTAGGGTCATGCTTGTTTGGATATTTTGAGATTTAATCACTTGATTATATTTAGAATTTTCGTTATTCACTTGATGGCGTAGGAGCACTAAAGTCTAAATTTGGGGGAAACCAGGGATTTCATGCTAATTGTAAATATTTGTTAAATAATGGCTAGGTGTCAAATGGCTAGTAGCCGGCTCATATTTATATGAGTAGTCTAGGGTTGGAAATGAGAAAGGCTCATTATAGATAGCTTAAAAAAAATTAGAAAAAAAAAGAGAAAAAAAAGAGTCAATAGTTTAAATGCAAAATTAACCAGAGTGGGCTCTTTAATAATCGAGTAATTAAGTCTGAGGGGACTTAGTCCTAGTAACCTAAAAGCCTTGTGGTTTGGGATTGCTGACCTAACACTCGCTACATGGGTATTATTGTATAAGCCTTTTGGGGTCTTATTCATTGCACGGTTAAATAAGCATGCGTATAGTATATAGTGTCTTAGTTTAGTAATAAAGCATGAGTTTTTGTCTACCTTGGATAAGGGTGGAGGTGTTTCTAAGTTATGAAGTGGCTACAGTCTATTCTATTTATAAACCTGTGATTGTCTTGGCGAAGAATATGTATGATTTTTGACCTAGTGTTGGGAGTATTTCTGATGAGCATCGCACACACGCACGTTTCTGTCATGTATTTTTAGTATATGGGGACTTAGTCGAGCTCTATTTGGATTTAGTTCCATTCTTTGAGATATTTGCTTGTTAGTTGGTTTTGGTGAGTTTGAGGGGATCTTTGCATTTTCATATTAGTTACATTCATGCATTGCATTGCATTAGGTTAATTGGATTTTGTGGGTACATTCACTATAGGCCCTCACGAGACCTTACTCGTCCACTAGGGCTGCCTAGGGGTTTAAAGGGCTTGTTGCATATGCCAAATGCAACCGTGATCACCTACGAAAGTGGTACTAGTTAGTTGTAAATAGTTGTAATTTTTTATGCTTGAGGACAAGCATCGGTTTAAGTTTGGGGGTGTGATAAATGGATTTTATATCCACTTGGATCGTTCTATTTCAGCTTAAATTGATGTTATGGTCTCAAGTATTTTTGTGTTTTAACGAGTTTTTGTGTAGAATTGTGTAGGACTTCATTTGCAGGTTTCCAGTAGCTTTATGGTGTTGTAAAGATGAAGAAATCGAGTTGAGGTTGAAGACGGGAAAGAAATCAGGGAAGCAAAGTTCCATTTCTGCTGGATAGTTTCACAAGGCGCGCCCGCGCTTGTTTTGCACTAGAGGAGCGCGCGACCGCGCGTGAAAATCTGACAGGAACTTTAAAGAGCGCGCCCGCACTGGGGTTCTGTATGTTTTGGGCGCGCCCGCGCTTGAAGTCGGCAGAAACTTCCTGGAATTCAACTGAAAATAGGAAACTACTGTGAATTATTCTCCTAATCATTATGGAAGTTGCTAGGATGGCTAGAACATTCCAGAATCTGTTTTATACATGGGAATTGCAATTCTAATCCATTCAAGAACGGAAATTGCCGGAATTCTATTCTAATTCAAAGACGGTAATTACTTGGAAAAGAGGACACTTGGGGCTATAAATAAACACCTTGGGGACATCAAAATTGATCATCTACACACCAAAGTTCAGACAAATTCATTCATAGCACGAGATCGAGAAGCCAAGGCGAGGATTGTGACGACTAGAAGATCTAGACATAGTTTTCTTGGATTTCTTTGTTTAGGCGTATCTTTTGGATGCTTGTTTCATTCACGGATTTGTTCTCTAAACCTTGTTACATTATTGATTTATTCATCTTTGTTATCTTGTTCATTATCATGTTTTCATCAAATTCCATGGTGACGAAAGGTTCAATTATGAACTAATCGTTGTTGTGGGATCCTAGCGGATTTATCTATGTAGCTTAGTAGTTTGCATGCCTTAAAGATTTATGTGTGGTGAATTCTTGATATCCTTGTATGGTTGTGCTTCATGAATTTAGATGCGTAGCTAACATCTAATATGTTAATCTCTTGCTAAACGAGAGTGGATCTTGAGATTTAGAACTTGCCGTGCTAGCATAGGATAGGTTGATGTTTTAACATCCTGATTTGTGGCATAAATAGAGATATTATGCTACCCTGTGTGATCTAAGTGGATAACTTGTGCTTAAACCTTTATTTTTTCAAATTCTATAGAGATATAGGGTCTAAACATAATAGGTGTCTACTCATCTTCTATCTCTTTTGTGGATGTATGTGTAGTTTGGTACTAGTATACCGAGAGGTAACTTTTACTTGTTTCGTGTTTTTCGATCAGATATCAAAACCATCGCATGTATTGATTAAAGACAGCGACTCTAAGTGAAGTAGATAATGAAGTTATGATTCCATGTTTATTCTCATATAAGTAATTCGATTCAATTCTCATTCGTTAATTAATTCTTAGTTTTTTAATTTGCATCTTAGCTTAATTTAGTTAATCAAACCCCAATTTGTTAATTGTCTTAGCAGTGAATTAAAATCATATGTTGTTTCATCGGCACTAAATTAAATTAAAAACCAGATCTCTGTGGGAACGAACTTGACTTATATCTGTATTACTTGTGACCACGTACATTTGCGTGAATTTGTGTTAAGACCTATCTTTTTAGTATTCATTAACAACATTTTATAGTACAAGATACATGGCTGTCCAGTAGTATGTACATAGCTGTAGGACATATAAATCAGGGATCCTATTACATATATCTAGGATTCAGAATATACGTAATCCTAATAGAAGATACGTAATCCTAACCGAAGATCAATCTATATTAATGCTTTAATATTTGTCAGGACTTTCCGTTAATAATAATATATATGAATAATTTTATTAAATACATTAATGAATAAATTTTGTTAAAATTCATAAAGAACCTAATAAACATAAATAATAAAATGAAATAATATGTATTTTATTATATATGTCATGTAGTCAAAAAAAAGTTAAAAATTCATAAATTTTTCAATCGATTTTAAGTATTTTACCTATTCAATCTTATAAATAGTATTGAATATGTTAAAATAAAATAGCTCAATTACATTATATCCTTATATATAATAAGAGAAACAGGGATAATAAACGAGTAAGCGTACCGAATTTACACTTTTGATTTGTTTATGTCTCGACCTAAAAATCTTCTAATTATATTCGTTTATAATTGTTAATTAATTATGTCTTATTATATAATAAAATTAAGAGTAATATTATAAGAAAATAATACTATAGATCAAGAGCTCATCTATAATATATTACATATAATATAAATATTGCACGGGTTATAAACTAATTATATTTAATTTATACATATATATAGTACATAGATGCATATTACTGAGTGAAAAAAATAAATGATAATAATTTTTAACTAATATCTTCTAGACTAGATTACACCCCGAATCTTCTAGACTAGATTATTGGAATTTAAAATTAAATTTAATAATAAGTATGATATATAATAATAACTGTAAAATAGATAAAATTACTTTACATTTAAGATCAAATAAATTAATGTTGAAAAAATAATATTAATAAAAAATAATTTTCATATATCAAAATAAATGCAATCAAAAATGAAATTATTTCGATTTTTTATATCTATTATGTGATAATATTTATTAGCTTAGATTATCAAAATTAAAAGCATTATTCAAATTTTCATTAATAGTTTTACCATTAAATTTTAAAAAAAAAATATTAATAATATTTAAATTTTTATACAAACTTTTATTTAATTAACAATGGGACAGATAATGAATTTGGATGTTTACAAACTTAAGATGGATACTAAATGAAAAATTGGATAATCCAGTTGATCAAATGAATGCAAAATTTTGTTTAAACCTTAGGTACACGCTATCTACTAATTTATAGTATATAAATACATTCGAGTATCTATATATATTATAATGCCTGGAGATCGGAAATGCACCAGAAGAGTTTAAGGTATTTTTTTTGAATTTTCGTTTTTTTGATTTTTTTATTAAAATTATTTTCTTGCATTAAATAGTTATTAATGATATTTTAATTAGTCATTAATTACACCTATTAAACAGATATTAAATTTCTCTATTTAATTTGTTTAAATATTAGGAAACTTTATTTGAACATTATATTTATTATTTCAATATTAAATATTAATTATATATAGTTAAGTTTATTTTTAGGTAAAATGATGACTAAAAATTGTTTATATTACGTTCTTTTTTATTCCCTATTCAAGATCACTGTAATTTCTTTTCAGATGACTGTGGTCAGAACTTCTCGAGCAATTTTTATTATCAATGATTGTGAAAGTCGTAATAAATTATGGAATTACAAGATCTTTACTTAATATCTGGAATTTGTATGCAAACAAAATAGACAAATTTTTAATTTTGCACATGAATAAATTACACATGTGTTATGATCAATCGATTAAAGTTAACAAATCCAATCATTTTATCGGAAGATTAAATCGATAAAAAAAGCTATACACCTATTATTTCATCATATTGTGTCGAAAAAAATTAATATTCTAATTAAATAAATTCTTACACTATTATTGAATATGTATATTACGAGAGAGGTGTCGGCTTTGAAAAACATAATTACCCTTAACTTCTCAAGCAATCTTTATTATCAATGATTGTGGGAGTTGTAATAAATTATGGAAGTACACAGTTCTTTACTTAATATCTGAAATTTGTATAGAAATAATACAGACAGATTTTTTGCTTTTGCACATGAATAAATTACACATGGGTTGTGACCAAACTAATTAAATTGAACAAACCCAATAATTTTATCAGAAGATTAAATCAATAAGAAATTTATAAACCCGTTGTTTCATTAAATTGTGTCAAAATCTATATATATTATAATGCCTGGAGATCGGAAATGCACCAGAAGAGTTTAAGGTATTTTTTTTGAATTTTCGTTTTTTTAATTTTTTTTATTAAAATTATTTTCTTGCGTTAAAAAGCTATTAATGATATTTTAATTAGTCATTAATTACACCTATTAAACATATATTAAATTTCTCTATTTAATTTGTTTAAATATTAGGAAACTTTATTTGAACATTATAGTTATTATTTCAATATTAAATATTAATTATATATAGTTAAGTTTATTTTTAGGTAAAATGATGACTAAAAATTGTTTATATTACGTTCTTTTTTATTCCCTATTCAAGATCACTGTAATTTCTTTTCAAATGACTGTGGTCAGAACTTCTCGAGCAATTTTTATTATCAATGATTGTGAAAGTCGTAATAAATTATGGAATTACAAGATCTTTACTTAATATCTGGAATTTGTATGCAAACAAAATAGACAAATTTTTAATTTTGCACATGAATAAATTACACATGTGTTATGATCAATCGATTAAAGTTAACAAACCCAATCATTTTATCGGAAGATTAAATCGATAAAAAAAAAGCTATACACACATTATTTCATCATATTGTGTCGAAAAAAATTAATATTCTAATTAAATAAATTCTTACACTATTATTGAATATGTATATTGTGAGAGAGGTGTCGGCTTTGAAAAACATAATTACCCTTAACTTCTCAAGCAATCTTTATTATCAATGATTGTGGAAGTTGTAATAAATTATGGAAGTACACAATTCTTTACTTAATATCTGAAATTTGTATAGAAATATTACAGACAGATTTTTTACTTTTGCACATGAATAAATTACACATGGGTTGTGACCAAACTAATTAAATTGAACAAACCCAATAATTTTATCAGAAGATTAAATCGATAAGAAATTTATAAACCCATTGTTTCATTAAATTGTGTCAAAATAAATTAATATTCTAATTAAATAAATTCTTACACTATTATTGAACATGTATATTTTGAGGGGGGGCGTCTGCTTTAAAAAACGTTATTAAGTTATTTTCAATATTTGTAACTTTTGATTGTAAAGATTATGTTCGTATCGTAATTTTTTTTTTATGTTTGTGATATTTTTAAGATTATCCATACTTTAGATATATAATGAGGGTATTTTTTCAACAAATAATTCATGTAAATTGTGTTTATATCAATTTTTTTAGGAAATTAATGAGAGACCAATCAATTTTTAAAAATAATATAAATTAATTTATCTGTTTTCAGTACTTTAAATTAAAAAATTTATAAACCGCGCGAAGCGCGGATAAATTGCCTAGTTAAACTTTAAAATGCCATTATCATAAAAAAAATCATATGAAATTATTGTCTAATTGTATAACTATTCATTTATTGATAATTAAATAAAGTCTTCATTTGTTGATAAATAAATAATCTCATTAAATAAATTTTTTTAATTCTAAATACATTCATTTATCCATGTTCATTGATATGGGCTAAAAGTAAGCCCTAAGGACACATTTAATGTGGCATTAATTAGACCTAGAATGGTCCAAACGTGGGGCCCACCAGATGGGCCCAAACCCTAATTATAATATTAATTTTTTAATTAATATTATGGGTAATAAACAGCTCAACCGATAAGAGTCAAACAAGGATACAACCCTTGCCTGACTTAGCCTCCAAGATACATATCTCAACATGGAAACTGATTCCTAAAAGGAATGGATCCGGAACCTTCCTTGAGGTTGTGGCTTACCCACCAAGTCACCTAACCCTACTAAAATTCCTAGGCTTCTCAGCCTATATAAAGGGTCTGACCCCTCATTCTCAGAACTACGTCTTGGCTTGATTCTCAATAACGAGATACGTAGGCATTCTGTGAGGACCGATCAGTCTCGAAACACGGAAATAGCCATTAAAGCTCGAAGCTCAACCTCCTTTAGCATTAAATACGTATAAACCCTAACTGCAAATCGCGATAACCTAGTTTTTACTCCACAACATTTGGCGCCGTCTGTGGGAAGAAAACATCAACCATGGTTAACACACGAAGAACACCAGCAACTACCGACCTTATTCCACTCAGCTCCGCCCCGCCAGCAACAGGTCTGGTGCCCCCAACAACCGGGACTATCGTTCCGCATCAAGTTTCTCAACCCCTAGGGACGACTTCCCATGTTGAGAGTACGTTACCTCCGATCATCCACACAAATCCAGGGACTAATCCCCTACAGATGGTGGTTTCTCCCTTGATTATAGATCCCAACAACCCTCCACAAGGAGTCCAGATCCACAATACGGATCTCCCCGTCAATACCAACCCGATGTATGGACTGCCTAACTACCCTCCTACTCAAGGAGCTGGATCAAGTGGTCATGCCCTGCATATCCGAGATCGAGATTATCGCGATTTTTCCAGTCCTTATACGGATGAGTCATCTTCTGACGATGATTACGATCGTGATGAAGCTCCAAGGAGGCGACGTGCAAGTAAAGAACCTTGAGGAAGAACTCAAACTACTCACGATGGACTCCCTTCAACAACTACTGAGAGGATTAAGGCTTATGAAGCCGAGATCTTAAGATTAAAGGAAGATATGGCAAGAGAACAAGCCAGGTCAAATCAGACTTTACCCCCTCCAACATCAGGACCGATTCCCTTTATAGACTTGGAGAGGCCTTCAAGAAGGCAAAGAAGGGCTGCCGCCCCAACTGGAAGAACAACGAGGGTGGAAACCCCCAAGAGCAACCCCAAGGATCTGATGCCACTTGGGGATCCTGATGATCCCACACCCCCATTTACTGAGGAGGTGATGAATGCCCGCATCTCAAAGAAGTTCAAGATGCCGACAATTAAGGCTTATGATGGAACAGGTGATCCTGCGAACCACGTCAGGACGTTCTCGAACGCGCTGTTGCTACAGCCCACAAGTGATGCTTTAAAGTATAGGGCGTTTCCTCAAACCCTGTCGGTATGGCTCAGAGATGGTACAGCCGGTTGCCTGCAAACTCAATTGGCTCTTTTAAGGAGCTAAGTGCTGCCTTTGTTAGCCAGTTTATCAGCGGAAAAGTGCATGAGAAAAGTTCTGCGTCTCTCAAGTATGTGGTGCAAGGGAAGAATGAGAATCTGAGAGACTACCTTAAGAGGTTCACTAAGGAGACTTTAAACATTACCGATTTGGACAATAAGGTTGCAATGGTAGCCCTGGAACATGGAACCACTGACGAGTTCTTTAAAAGGTCGTTGGCCAAGCATCCTCCGGAAAACATGGCTGAGCTCCAGCGAAGGGCTGACAAGTATATCAAGGCTGAAGATAGCATGAAGAAAGAAGCCGCGGGAGGTAATGGCAAGGGCAACGTCGAATCCAAGAAACGAAAGCAAGAGCAGGAGTACGATGCTAGGGACAAGTATCCCCGGACTAGCAAAGACTCCGACTCGCCACCAAAGAAGAATTTTGGACAAAACTTTTCTGATTATGCAAGGTTGAATGCTCCCAGGAGTCAAATCTTGTTAGAAATCGAGAAGGATAAGGACTTCCGATGGCCGAAGCCACTCAGGGGAGACCCCGTAAAGAGGAACAAGGAGCAATATTGTCGGTTCCACCGAGATGTGGGGCATGACACGGATGATTGCAGACAGTTGAAGGACGAGATTGAATTTTGGATCCGTAAAGGAAAACTGAGTAATTTCACCAAGGGGGGAGATCGTGGAACCCAAAGAGGGGACTACAAAAGAAGAGACAATGATAGAAGGGATAATGATCATGATCGCAACACACAGCCCCGAGGGCCAGTTATCAACATGATTTGGGGAGGCCCGACAGCGGCTGGTACAACTCGAAACTCTCGAAAGGCGTATGCCAGGGAGGTGATGCACATCGTGGGAGAAGCCCCGAAACGTGCTAGAACCGAAATATCGATTAGTTTTGATGATTCTGATCTTGAAGGGGTGAAGTTCCCCCATGACGACCCATTGGTCATAACCCCTGTGATTGGGAATTCGGAAGTAAAGCGAGTCTTGATAGACAATGGGGCTTCTGTGGATATTTTGTTTCATGATGCGTTCGTGAAGATGGATACACTGATTCACAGTTGACCCCAACCAACATGCCCATCTACGGATTTAATGGAGTTGAGTCCAAGGTGGAAGGAACTATTCACTTGCCCATGACAATCGGGCAAGAACCTAAGGAGGCTACGCAGATGTTGAATTTTCTGGTAATCAAAGCATCCTCGACTTATAATGCGATCCTGGGAAGGACTGGACTTCATGCGTTCAAGGCTGTTGCCTCCACTTACCACATAAAGATTAAGTTTCCAACCAGGAATGGTATTGGAGAACAGAAAGGCGACCAGAAGATGGCAAGAAGTTGCTATGTGTCTGCATTAAGAGTTGATGGAGTCGGGGGGCAGGTACTCCCAATTGAAGACATGGATGTCCGTAATGATGATGAACATCGAGGAAAGCCAGCAGAGGAGTTGGTTCCCATACCTCTAGAGTTGGGTGACCCTGAGAAAGTTACTTACATAGGAGCTTCTTTGAAAGAGCCTTTGAAGGGTAAGTTGACGACATTTTTGCAAGAAAATAGCGATGTGTTTGCTTGGACTACTGCTGATATGCCAGGGATTGATCCCCAACTCATAACTCATAAGTTGAATGTTGATCCTGAACGGAAGAAAATAAAACAGAAAAAGAGGAATTTTGCTCCCGAAAGGCAAGAGGCCATTAAGCAAGAGGTTGATAAGCTCTTAGAGGCTGGTTTCGTTGAAGAGATTCAGTTTCCCGAATGGTTAGCTAACCCCGTGATGGTCAAGAAGGCGAATGAGAAGTGGAGAATGTGTATTGATTTTACCGATCTGAATGACGCCTGTCCAAAGGATTGTTTTCCCCTACCAAGGATAGACATGTTGATAGATGCCACAGCTGGACATGAGATGTTGAGCTTCATGGATGGGTTCAGTGGCTACAATCAAATTAAGATGCACAAGGATGACATCCCTAAGGTATCTTTCATAACTGACTTTGGTGTTTTTTGTTATCTCGTTATGGCTTTTGGACTAAAGAACGCAGGAGCTACTTACCAGCGATTGGTGAATAAGATATTCGCCCATCTGATTGGGAAAACCATGGAGGTCTATGTTGATGATATGTTGGTCAAGATTTTGTATAAGGCGGACCACATTCAGCACCTCAGAGAGGCATTTGAAGTGTTGAGGCACCACAAGATGATGTTGAATCCAGCCAAGTGTGCTTTTGGTGTTGGATCAGGAAAATTCTTGGGATTAATGGTTTTGAAGAGAGGCATAGAGGCCAATCCTGACAAGATCAAAGCGATTCTGGACATGGAGCCCCCCCGTTCTATAAGAGATGTGCAAAAGTTAACTGGTCGAGTTGCAGCCCTGGGGAGATTTATCTCCAAATCTGGTGATAAATGCTTGCCTTTCTTTCAAGCATTGAAGAGGGTGAAAAATTTTGAATGGACCGTAGAGAGCCAAGAGGCCTTTGAGCAGCTGAAAAAATACATGGCTGAAGCCCCGTTGTTGGCCAAACCAAGTCCTGGGGAAACTCTCTACCTATACCTGGCGGTATCCGAACAAGCATTGAGTGCTGTCCTTGTTCGAGAAGAGAAAAAGGTTCAGAAACCTATCTACTATGTGAGCAAGGTGTTGCATGGAGCTGAGTTGAATTATTCAGCTATTGAGAAATTCACTTTGGCCTTGGTCACAGCCTCGAGAAAGTTGCGACCTTATTTTCAGGAACATAAAATTCAAGTCTTGACAGACCAACAATTGAGGAACATATTGCATAGCCCTAAGGCCAGTGGAAGGCTAATCAAGTGGGCAGTTGAGTTAGGAGAGTTTGATATCACATATAAGCCTCGGACAGCCATTAAGGCTCAGGCATTGGCTGACTTCGTGGTTGAATGCACCATTGGCAACCAAGAAGTCGGGGGGCAGGAGATAGTAACCACCCCTGAGAACGGAGATAAAGATGAAGAGCTTGTACCTGATCTGAAGGAATATTGGGTGCTCTATTTTGATGGAGCATCAAAAACAAAATCCAGTGGTGCAGGTTTAGTTTTGCAAAGCCCCGATGGGTTTACAGTTGAATATGCTTTGAAGCTGGACTTTCCAACAACCAACAATGAAGCTGAGTATGAAGCCTTGATAGCCGGTTTAGGCTTGGCCAGAATCATGAGGGTCAAGAATCTCAAAGTCTGTGGGGATTCAAGATTGGTAGTCTCGCAAGTGAATGGTGAGTTTGAAGCCAAGGATGAAACTATGGCAAAGTATCTGCGAGTTGTGAAGGCTGTCATGACTCAATTTGATGAATGCTATATGGAGCACATTCCGAGGGAAGAGAACGTTAAGGCTGATGCCCTGTCTAAGTTCGCTTCTTCTGAGATAGAGAATTATGCAGGAAGTGTTTACTTCCAGGTCTTGAAGGCCCCGACCGTTAACTCTAAGTTGGTAGCACCGATTGATGTTGGAAGCTGTTGGATGGATCCAATTAAAGCTCATCTGGAAACCGGATGGCTCCCTGACAATGCCTCGGAGGCACGAAAACTATCAGTAAGAGCATTGAGGTATGCCATGATCGAAGGCATCCTTTACAAAAGGTCGTTTGTTGTCCCATACTTGAAGTGTTTGAGGCCCCAAGAGGCAAGAAAAGCGTTGGAAGAAGTTCATGAAGGGATTTGTGGGCAGCATTTGGGGGGCAGAGCCCTGGCTCACAAAATAACTCGTCTAGGATTCTATTGGCCAGAGATGCTAGCCGATGCACAGAGTTATGTCAAGAGTGTGACAGGTGCCAAAAACACGCTCCGATTGTAAGGCAGCCGCCTGAGATGTTAACGTCAGTCAGTTCTCCTATCCCGTTTGCAATGTGGGGGATAGACATACTTGGTCCTTTCCCTATGGCCTCAGCCCAAAGGAAGTTTTTAATAGTGGCCATCGACTATTTCACCAAATGGATTGAGGCTAAACCTCTAGCCAAGATAACCACCAAGCAAGTTGCTCAGTTCTTTTGGGAGAACATCATCTGCAGATATGGTATCCCACGAATCCTTGTAACGGATAATGGGACGCAGTTCAACAATGAAGAATTCAAAAAGTATTGTGAAGAGAATGCTATTGAGCTTCGTTTTACTTCAGTAGCACACTCGCAGGCTAATGGACAAGCTGGGTGGCTAACCGAATTATCCTTGATGGACTAAAGAAAAGGGTTGAATGCTCAAGGAACACTTGGGTGGATGAGTTACTGCCTATACTCTGGGCGTATCGCACCACTTGTAAGGTAACAACAGGAGTAACCCCGTTTTTACTGGCTTACGGAGCCGAAGCAGTGGTGCCTTTAGAGATCATGCATGCATCACCTCGAGTTGAGGCATACGAACCATAGACTAATGAAGAGGGCATGAGGCTTGCCCTTGACTTGATTGATGAGGTCAGGGATGAAGCAAATGCCAGGAACGCTGAACATCAAAAGAAGCCATCTTTCCACTACAACCAAAGGGTTAAGGAGACGTTCTTTCGACAAAGTGACTTGGTTCTAAGGAAGATAGAAGCCTCAGGAGTTGGCCAGAAAGGCAAGCTAGCCCCAAATTGGGAAGGACCATATCGAGTCAAGAAGGTGCTGGGACGAGGATCATACAAGCTGGAGACGTTAGATGGGGTTGAGGTACCCCGAACTTGGCATGCAACCAATCTCAAGATTTATTATGTGTAAGCCTTCCTAGTAAGGACTTGGATTTTATCTATCTATTAGGAGAAGTAGAAATAAAGTTCCAGGAAACCATTACAGAGCATGTTGCTCCCAGTAGGAGATAGAGTATTTATGTAAGGGTTGAACCCGTTTCAAGTTATTAATGCAAGTTTGTTTTCCATTTGTGATTGTGCGATTTTATTTATTTACCAAGCACCTGATGAGTGCAAGTCAAAGATGACCAAGTAACGAAAATAAAGAATACACAAGTGAAAATAAAACAAGTGCATAAATAAAATACCCCCGAGGGGCCAAGGTTGGAGCTAGGTTACATCACCAAATAAAAGTTAAGTCCCTAAGGACCTTGATTGAAAAACAGAAAAGATAAAGCCACATGTGGCTAACAAGGCCATGCAAGGCCACTTACTCATCGGAGGATTCTCCTATCACTTCATCGTCTTCCTCCTCGTTTCCCTCTTCCTCGTCTCCATCATCATCTTCCTCCTCTTCTCCGGAGCGTTCTTCTTCAACTGCCATCGGCTGAGTCTCTCTTTTCTTTGCCACTACTCCTTCATCGTCTAAAGTCTCTGTTGAAGAGCTGGGTCTTGTTCGAAGAGCTTTCCCAGGGAAAGATTGCCTGACGGCTGCTTCCCTCTTCGACATTCTTCCTTCGGCGGAGCGGGAAGAAGTTGAGCCCGAGTTGACAACTTGAGTGCATTTCTTCAGCCCAGAGCCGGAAGGCCTACGAGAACCCCCAGAGCCTGATGCTTGGGCCACATGACTTCTACCACCAACACCCCAGTTAGGGCAAGGGAAGTCTGTCGGGTTAACCACTGTAGGATACCTGTGGCTGACAGCGCCAATGGCCTTGTCCCATCCAACGGACATGTTGAAGGGCCGCATTTCATCGTCATGCTTGTCCATGAACTCATAAAACTCCTCCGACCTATGATAGGCATCAATTACTTTGCCAGCCTGGGAAGATTTTTTCCTGGCCAAAGAGCGGAGACTCTTTTGAAGAGATTGGTAGTTAGCTTCAGCTCGAATGGCTCTGGAGTTCAAGTCTTGGATATCCTCGTTCAACTTGGCTTTCTCGCTCTTTAATGTTACATTTTCATCTCGATGGGCTCGACCTTGGCGAGTCGCGGACTGAAGATAAGCATTGACCTGCGATAAGGAAGTTAGTAAGACAGCAACAAAGTGAACAAAGAATGTAAGTATACAAGTTGCTACCTGATATAAACCCTGAGCCCCAAGGCGCTCGGCTTCATCGATTTTGTCTCCCGCAGTCGCGGTCAGGACATCGGGAGGGGTGATAGAAAGTCTTGACCAAGCCACGGCCAAGGAAGAACTCCCCAAAACAGAATCTTGATCGCAGATACCCCAATTCGGAGTAAAGGGGGTTCTAACACCTTCGCCAGCATTCCTATACCTCTTTCCCCCTTGGCTACTTTCCTCCAGGAATTGAGGAACTTCTCGGCAAGGAGGATTCACTTGAGCTTCGGCCTTCTTTATCATCCGCCTAGTGACAGTTGGTTGATTTGCAGGACGGTTGTCTATCTCTTCAGCAGCTGAAAGATGAAGAGAAAACATTGGAATAAGAACAAACATAGTTCATAATGAAGTAATGAAGGAAAAATTACCCTCAAAAGAAAGAATGCTGACGCCAGCTTCAATAAGCTTCTTCTCAGTTAGAATAGTCCTATAGTGAGTGCGACCATCGTCAGCAAGAAGCCTATCTCGATCTAACAATTCTTTGGAGTTAAGATCGTACACGAAATGTGAACTATCATGTATAAACCCGAATTTCTTAACAAAGAAGTGACCCCAGTCGCCGCCTTCCCACTCCAAGACAACAAAGTCCCTCTCCTAGAAATGATGAGAGTCCGGGAAGGAGAAAGAGTTTACTATATGAGGAAGCTCGCTTCTAAGTTGAAAGCCAATCCATCCCGGCTTAGAATCGGAGGAGTTCTTTACTGCGAAGATACTTCTAAACATGGTTGTACTCCAAGGGATTTCCAACTCGTGGCATCTCAATAAGAAGATGATTAAAAATCTCCAGGAATTGGGATATAGCTGGCAAGGATGGACTTGAAGTTCTGCTAAGAACCTGATGATGAATGAGTGAACAGGGAACCTAAATCCCGCCTCCAATGCTCCTTTCATGACGCATATCCTTTCGGGGTGCCAGTTGCAAGTTCTGTCCCCTGGATTTGGGAGGCATACCTTGATTGCGCTCGGAAAGCCGAAAGTGCTCCTAATCTTCTCAACATCCCTCTTTCTTAATTTAGAAGGACTATTAAAAGCAACTAAGCTTGAGCTGTTGGGAAACGATTCTCCCATAGTGCTGAGCAAATCTAACGTTGACTCAAACCGACGCTCAATATATTTAGGAGGCATGAGTTTTAGCTTACCTTTCATTGTTCGCTCCATGCTCCTTTTTCTGAAAGCCTCCTCCATGGAGAGTTGGGGGCAGCAGCTTGCTTGTCGGCCATCTTGAACCTTGAATCTTGAAACTCGAAGCTTGAACTAGGAAGCTTGAAAGCTAGAGAACTCAAGAGCTTTTAGAACTTAAGAAAGTTTGAGAAGTGAAGAAGTGAAGAGAAATGAAGGATGCTCCCCTCCTTTTATAAGGAAAAGGTGACCTGTTATCTCAGGTTAAAATACAGCTCGGTTCGCATTTACAGGTCAAGTATCGTTAAAATACGAAAAAGGAGCAAAAACTATCTGTTATGAATGGAAAGAGTCGTTAAAACTCATGATATTTTGGGAGAGAAAACAGAGAATTTAAGTGAATATTCGGCAAAATATTCTACCAGATCAGTCATATGGGCTTAGGAAGCTAAACGCACTTAAGAAATGCTTAATTGGGAGATTAGTACTAAGCACTGGATTAGTGATATGAATCATGGTACAAAGTAAAACCTCAAATAGAGCCATGAATGGCCAACATGGATGTTAAGATTTCATGTCGATGGTCGACGTCGATATGCGAAAATCAAAGTCACTAACAGTGATCATGTCGATTCCATGTCGATGGTCGATGTCGGTATGCGAAAATCAAAATCCGGGAGCCCTAACATCGACACGGTTTTTCTCCGCCCTAGCCGACCGCCCCACGGTGGACGCCTCGGCCGACCGAGATTGGTCACCGGTACGGGTTTTTAGCTCCGATTTACTTTTAAAAAAAAAAAAAAAGGACGCAAAAAATCATCAGCCGACCGGGTCCCCGGCCGACCGGCCTCCCCGAACATGCTCCAGCCGACTGGAATCAACTGTCGGTACGGGCTCGTTTCAGCCGACCGGCTCCTCAGCCGACCGCCCCTCCGGGGAACCCTCCAGCCGACCGATTTCGACCATCGATACGAGTTTTCTTGTTTCGTTTCAAAAAAAAAAAGGGGGGGGTCAACCGAAAACCGGTCGACCGAAAAAAACCAGCCGACCGGGTCTCCGGCCGACCGGCCCTCTGTAATATGCTCCAGCCGACCGGCATCGACTGTCGATACGGGTTTTTGCCCGGCCGACCGACAGCGATGCTCGAGTCAGAAGATTAAATCGATAAGAAATTTATAAACCCGTTGTTTCATTAAATTGTGTCAAAATAAATTAATATTCTAATTAAATAAATTCTTACACTATTATTGAACATGTATATTTTGAGGGGGGGCGTCTGCTTTAAAAAACGATATTAAGTTATTTTCAATATTTGTAACTTTTGATTGTAAAGATTATGTTCGTATCGTAATTTTTTTTATGTTTGTGATATTTTTAAGATTATCCATACTTTAGATATATAATGAGGGTATTTTTTCAACAAATAATTCATGTAAATTGTGTTTATATCAATTTTTTTAGGAAATTAATGAGAGACCAATCAATTTTTAAAAATAATATAAATTAATTTATCTGTTTTCAGTACTTTAAAATAAAAAATTTATAAACCGCGCGAAGCGCGGATAAATTGCCTAGTTAAACTTTAAAATGCCATTATCATAAAAAAAATCATATGAAATTATTGTCTAATTGTATAACTATTCATTTATTGATAATTAAATAAAGTCTTCATTTGTTGATAAATAAATAATCTCATTAAATAATTTTTTTTAATTCTAAATACATTCATTTATCCATGTTCATTGATATGGGCTAAAAGTAAGCCCTAAGGACAAATTTAATGTGGCATTAATTAGACCTAGAATGGTCCAAACGTGGGGCCCATCAGATGGGCCCAAACCCTAATTATAATATTAATTTCGTAATTAATATTATGGGTAATAAACAGCTCAACCGATAAGAGTCAAACAAGGATACAACCCTTGCCTAACTTAGCCTCCAAGATACATATCTCAACATGGAAACTGATTCCTAAAAGGAATGGATCCGGAACCTTCCTTGAGGCTGTGGCTTACCCACCAAGTCACCTAACCCTACTAAAATTCCAAGGCTTTTCAGCCTATATAAAGGGTCTGACCCCTCATTCTCAGAACTACGTCTTGGCTTGATTCTCAATAACGAGATACGTAGGCATTCTGTGAGGACCGATCAGTCTCGAAACACGGGAACAGCCATTAAAGCTCGAAGCTCAACCTCCTTTAGCATTAAATACATATAAACCGTAACCGCAAATCGCGATAACCTAGTTTTTACTCCACAACATTCATTTATCGAGATCCTAATATATTATTTACTAAAAGGTAAATTAGTTATAAAAAAAAAGACTACAACACTAATTGAAAACTTAAATTACTTCCAAATAACTACACATTCTAATTTGTCATGAAACTTATTTGAGTGGTATTTGGATCATGAGATCTGGTTAATGAGAACGAAAATAAGTTTCTGATTCATATTTGTATTATGAAATTTCACTCTTATTGTAATATCCAGTATTTTTTAGGATTCTATACAATTATTACTATTAATAATATTAGTGATTTATTAATATTATTTTATGTGTAAATATATATTTCTTTTATATTTAGAATATTGTTTTAAGATTATTAGTTAAAAGAAATATTAGAGAGGGAAAAAAAGTAGAGAATTTATATAAAATACTAAGTTTCCTACTTTGTTTTACAAAAATGCCATCTTTTCAAATTCATTGCAAATATACACAGAATCATCCCTTATAATCAAGGGATAGTTTCAAAACTACCCATGTCAACTATTATATTTTTAAATATATACTACCAACCTTTCTAAAATTCTAAAAATACCGACCTTGTTTTCAAAATTCCAAAAATACTACCTTGCTCAATTGCAACTTTTGCAACCTCATTTGCAACTTTGATCCTATAAATTTCTGATTGCAAGTTCTGGGGTTCAGATGTCATTTTCGACCACTTTTTTGGATTCTATATATATATATATTCCAAAAAACTGGTCGAAAGTGACATCTGAAAACTGGAACTTGCAATCAGAAATTCGTAGCATCTCAGTTGCAAATGAGGTTGCAAGGCCCCGCCAGGGGCACTCATAATTGGTGGATTTCTGATTTGCAACTTTCAGTTTTCAGTTGCAAAAGTTGCAACTAAGGTTGCAACTAAGGTTGCAAAAGTTGCAAAAGTTGCAAAAGTTGCAACTGAGGTTGCAAAAGTTGCAACTGAAAACTGAAAGTTGCAAATCAGAAATTCACCAATTATGAGTGCCCCTGGCGGGGCCTTGCAACCCAAATCCACCAATTATGAGTGCCCCTGGCGGGGCCTTGCAACCTCATTTGCAACTGAGATGCTACGAATTTCTGATTGCAAGTTCCAGTTTTCAGATGTCATTTTCGACCAGTTTATTGGAATATATATATATATATATATATATATATATATATATATATATATATATATATATTCCAAAAAAGTGGTCGAAAATGACATCTGAACCCCAGAACTTGCAATAAGAAATTTGTAGTATCAAAGTTGCAAATGAAGTTGCAAAAGTTGCAATTGAGGAAGGTAGTATTTTTGGAATACTGAAAACATAAAATTATAGTGAGGTAGTATTTTTGAAAAAATGAATTTATAGAAGTGAAATGATAGTTGGATGGTAGTAAAATTGGAAAGAATTGTTAAAATCTTATGTATTTCTGTAAATATCCCTATAATCAATTGTCAGGATCTAGACCCATTTGAAATTATAAATTATATCCTATATATAATTGGCGTAAGGAGAATCAGGTGGTCGTCGTCTAGTGGTCACGGGTTGAAAAATAACTTCATTCGAAAGTAGAAATGGGCTAGATAACAAGTTAGACGTTGGGCTAGAGTAACTAATGGTATTTTTAATTTAACAAAAAAGATCAAAAAAAAAGAGTGCACTAAAATAAATAACACATGATAAAATAGAAAAAATTAAAGTTGAGAAAATTATTGTTAACTAAAATTAATACAAAAATAATTTAGACTAAAGTTTAAAATATAATTTAACAAAAACCTTACAACAAAATTTTTTTCAAGAAAACCTAATTTTTTTTAAAAAAAGTCAAAAGAAAATTTTACTTTTAGACTTTATAACAATCATGTTTTTAAAATTTATATTAAAAAAGTCAACACAAAATAAACACAAATCAATAAATTAACATTTTATATTTTTCAAAGATTCTAGATTTGGTACAAAAGTTGTAAATAAATTAAAAACAATCTGAAATCTAAAATAAAATAATTAAGGATATTTACCAAGAATACTAGATTTAAAGTTTCTTTTTGCAAAAATACCACCTTCCTTAATAAATTGCAATTTTACCTAAACAAAGTTTCAAATTGCAAAAATACTAGGCCCATTCCTCCTCCCTCCTTCCTAGCCCAACCCACTCCCCCTCCCTCCCTCCCTCCCTCCCTCCCTCCCTCCTTTCAGCCCACAGTCGACTGCAGTACTTTTTTTTTTTTTTTTTTTTTTTTTAGATGGGGGCTATTTTGGTGGATTTTTGTTTGCAACCACATTCAATCAAATTCAACTAAATTCAACTAAATGCACCCAAATGCAACTTTTTTAAAAAAAGGTGGGGTGATTTTGGTGGATTTGGGTTGCAAGGCCCCGCCAGGGGCAATATTCAACTAAATGATTTTGGGTTCCAAGGCCCCGCCAGGGGCAATATTCAACCAAATCAACTATTTTCAACTGTTTTCAACTGAATGCAACTAGTTTCAACTACTTTCAACTATTTTCAACTAGTTGCAACTATTTTCAACTACTTTCAACTAGTTACAACTAGTTGCAACTACATATTATTGGTTTGGGTGATTTTGGTGGATTTGGGTTGCAAGGCCCCGCAGGGGCATATTCAACTGAATGCAACTGAAATCAGAAATTAAGTTACTGATTTCAAGTTTCATTTTTCATTTGTCATTTTCGATCTCATTTTTGAACTCTATCATATATATATATATATATATATATATATATATATATATATATATATATATATATATATTAGAGTTCAAAAATGAGGTCGAAAATGACAACTGACAAATGGAACTTGAAATCAGAAATTTAGTTGCATTCAGTTGCAATTAGTTGCAAATTTAGTTGAATATGCCCCTGCGGGGCCAGGAAACCTAAATCCACCAAAATATCACCCATCTTAAATATATATATATATATATATATATATATATATATATATATATAATAGAGTTCAAAAATGAGGTCGAAAATGACAACTGACAAATGGAACTTGAAATCAGAAATTTAGTTGCATTCAGTTGCAATTAGTTGCAAATTTAGTTGAATATGCCCCTGCGGGGCCAGGAAACCTAAATCCACCAAAATATCACCCATCTTAAATATATATATATATATATATATATAATAGAGTTCAAAAATGAGGTCGAAAATGACAACTGACAAATGGAACTTGAAATCAGAAATTTAGTTGCATTCAGTTGCAATTAGTTGCAAATTTAGTTGAATATGCCCCTGCGGGGCCAAAATACCCAAATCCACCAAAATAGCTCCCACCTTAAAAAAAAAAAAAAAAAAAAAAAGGACACAAGTGAAGTCACGCGCATGTTGATGGGGAGGAGAGAGAAATTGAGGAAAGGGGGAGGGGGAGAATTAGGGTTAGTATTTTTGCAATTTGAAACTTAGTTTAGTAAAATTGCAAATAGTCTTTTTTAACAAAAGTAAATGTGCAAAAATTTACTTTTTCCTATTTATTTTTCAAAAGAGCCCAATAATTAATAGAGAATCTAAATAAATAAATACAAAAAAATCCTATAATAATTTAATAATTTAAAAAGTACAAAAATATTAAATTTGATCAACAATAAAATTTAAAATAATTAACAAAAAATAAAACTAATAAAATCATATCAACTTTATATTATTATTATAGGAAAAATAGTTGTAATAGCACAGAACTTACATACAATTAACAAATAAGGATATAATAGCAAAAAAATATAATGAAAATTAAATCACAAATTCACTCTTTATATAAAATAAACAAGTATACAAAGCATGTCATTAGAATTTCAATTCAAAAATAAATATTTAAAAAGAAGAATTTACATTTAATTACAAACCAAAATTTTTTAAAAGAAAATATATGTAAAACAAGATATTAAAAAAGTAATCAAAAAACATATTGTAATTGGAAATGACACAAAAATTCAACAAAAATAATCTTAGTATTATTATTATAGGAAAATGATTGTAATAGCACAAAATTTACATACAATTAACAAACAAGGATAAAATAACAAAAAAACATAATGAAAAATAAATCACAAATTCATTCTTTATATAAAATAAACAAGTATACAAAGCATGCCATTAGAATTTCAATTCAAAATTAATTTTTTAAAAAGAAGAATTTACATTTAATTACAAACCAATTTTTTTTAAAAAAAATATATGTAAAATAAGATATTAAAAAAGTAATCAAAAAACATGTTATAATTGGAAATGACACAAAAATTTAACAAAATAATTTACAAAACAAACGCTAATTCAAAACAAAAAATCTAAATTTAGAAATTAAAATCAACAATAAAATTTAATGTAATGCACTTAAAATAAATATAAACCAACACAAAAATATAAGAGTAAACTTTCTTTAAAAAAAGTATAAATGTATGTGTGTTCACATGTATGTTAAATTACAATAAATTCCCACATGCCTAAAATATATTATATATGTTTTAACAAATAGAAGAAAAAATGGCAAAAAAAATGAAATTTCAAAATATATGTTAGGATAAACCTTAAAATATAATTTTCAAACAAATCATTACCAAATAAAAGTATTTTAATAAAAACATTATTTTAATATAAATCATTAAAGATTCTGTTTTTAGGTTTGACAACAAAGATGTTTCTAATATTAACAAACAAGGATAAAATAGCAAGAAAATATAATTAAAAATAAGTCGCAAATTCATTCTTTATATATAATAAACAAGTAAACAAAGCATATCATTAAAATTTCAATTCAAAAAATAATTTTTTAAAAAACAAGAATGTACATTTAATCAACAAACAAAAATGAAGTTTTTAAGAAAATATATGGTAAAATAGGATAATAAAAAAGTAATAAAAAAACATGTCATAAATGATACCAAAATTCAACAAAATATAGTATACAAAATAAATGTCAATTCAAAAAAAAGATCTAAATGTAAAAAATTAAAACAATAATAAACTTTAATATAATGCACTTAAAACTAATTTATTCCAACACAAAAACATAAAAAGATAGTATGTTAGGTCCGGAATAACGTAGAAGGGGGGTTGAATACGTTATTTAAAAATATTTCGATTTTTGATGTGGATATGAAATCAAAAATACTAAATCGAAATAACACAACTGTGTGGGAAATATCTTTAAATAGATAAAACCCGGAGGTTTGTTACACAATCTAATCCTATGGATCAGCTACAAAATCAAACACTCCTAAGGATAGTTTAGGCACGAGGACCTTCTACCCGACACTTCCTGAAAGCGGGCTAAGTTGGCTTTCCTACTAGATGGACTGTCTAGCAGCTTACACAGAGAAGATATAAGAGAGAGAATAGAAAGTTGTGTGTTGAGGTGTGTTTTGAAATGAAATACAACAGGCCTATTTATAGATTATAGAAAGTTACTATGTTGTACTATTCCAACAACCCCAGCTACTATTTCAACAACCGCAGTTACTATTCCAACAACTGCAGTTACTATTCATATGAATAGTGATTTCAGTTACTATTCATATTCTCTTCTGTTTATTTTGCTGTTTTAATTCATCTCAGAAAATAATCCAAGTACCAGATTAATTTAATTATTTTGTTATAAATAATTAATCTGTTACTTATTTAATTTTCAGAGTAAATTAATTTTTGACAATACCTTGAGATATTATGTCTGTCCTTGATCGTCAATAGGCTTTGGCAATTCTTTCTATGAATTAATGTGTTGATCCTTCTCGTATGTGCTGACACTTAGTACACTGGTCTGGTTCACAAGTGACTAGCACTGATTTTGATCTTCACACCTTCGTTGCATTCAAATTGATTAGCCTGCAGCAGTATCTTCAATTAATTTGAATACATGGAATCTTTTGGCCCTTCAACTGAATCATCTGTACATCTTATTTTGTCACTGAGGCTTGATCATGTTAATGAACTTCTTTCAGCGACTTGATCCTTGTTGATGTATGTTCTTCAACTTTCACGATCCCTGTATAGAGTTAATATTATTTATCTTTTATCCTAGTTGAGTTATATATGTCCTCTATTACATATTACATTACATTATGCTTTACAATCCCCCCCTATTTGATTGTTAGGGTTTGACAAGCAAATTCCTAGAGGATAACTCAACTGATACAAATAAAATACAAAGATAAATAATATTAAAGTGCATTCTGGATTATATATATACATTTTCCAGATTTCTAAAATTAAATCAAGTGCAAGACAATTGTTCCTCTAGACTGAACATATCTTCAAGTTTACCTTGCTTTCTTTCCACATAGCACTAATACTCCCATTAGCTTTTCCTTTCCCAAAATAAAGTTAATTCCGTGTCAACAACCTTTTCCTTGCCCTTACGCCTAGTAGATTTTTCTTGATCATCCACCTTCTCCCCCTCAGTTGGGTTATCCTCCAGATTAGTACGATGTGGATTTGGTAAATTAGATGAAGATGGCTTTACCAAGGAGTTGATTGCATGACTAAACTGGGCTGCCATGGAACTTAATTGAAGCTGGAATGCATCATGTTGAATAAGTTGCAAATTTTTTATTTCTCCAATGGACTTACAAATATTTGACAACTCTTTCTCCATTGTTTGGATCCGTGTAAGAAGTCTGCTATATTCCTTTCTGGTTACAAGTGCATGTGGTTTAATAGGTTGCTCACTTGTACGTTCTGCAGGTGTTTCACTCAACACTCTATAGTCACTCGGTTTAGTGGTTTGTGTTACACTTACATGTTCTGTTGGTGTTTCCCTCAACTTTCCTCTAGAGCTTCCACCGATATGTGTACCTGCAAATGAAATCATCCTAGCCCCTTTTTTAGAGGTCACGGATGGTGCAATGAAAGTTCGTGAGCTTCCGTCCTCGCGTGAAGCGAGTTGCCGACCACTGGTAAAGAGTGGTAAATTTCGAAAGAGATCCAGAGATTTTCTCTCTGGGAGGTTAAACTTGAATCGATTAAATGGCACAAAATCCAAGTTTCCCTCGTATGTCCGTGAAGACACTTGGTTCATTAAAGAACCACCCACCAATGGATCTTTCCGTAAAATGGAAGATTCACCAGTAGTTATTGAGGTAGGTAATTCCACCTCGGATGCCTGTGAAGGCATTTGATCTTTAGAAAGATCATCAACCACTCTTATGTTCCGTGAAATGGAACTCAAGATAGTTGCCCCCGTCAATTCAACCTCATTTACATTTGCACTCATTCGATAAGAAAGAATTGTTTCACTAACAGTTGTCGTTGCCTCAGGTTCATTGGGGTTACTCCGTTTAGAATGAGGTAGAGCGACTGATGTAACTAACTCCTTATGTGGTGCTGCTGAGGCACTATCTCCCTCAAAAGTGTTGATGGCTGGTCGTTTAAGTGACAATTGAGGTGTAGGAGTTTGTTGTGTTTGTGTTTGCATTTGTAGAATGGGCTCTTCGACCTGTGTTAGAGTCGGTGGGATTTCCTTCTCTTGGTCGAGTAAGATGGCCACTAAGGGCTGTAGAAATCATATTTTCTGTGACACAATAGGGAATACAGAGGTTGGAATAGCAGGGATTGAAATATTACCTTGTCGTATACCTGCTCTCACTGGTCGTGGTAACAACGGAAGTGGGACAGTCTTTAGATATTCAGTTAGGACTGTAGGTACATCCGTATATTTCTTTTTGCTTATATAATTAATTACATTCGTCTTCATGGAAGAACATTCCACCTTTTGACCATTTTCCAAGCGTACCCTGTCTTCATCATTCAAAAAATCATTTAATATTAACTGTAGAAACCTTGGATATAGACATTTGACATTTTGAGTCCGAACATCTCTTATTCCCAAGCGTTTCATTTTTAAAATGATTTGACCAAGCACTATTTTTCCAAAATTAATCCTCAAATTATTGGCGACCACATACCCTATTATTTGAATAAATTCAGGTATTCGATCTTGATTTGTTCTATCTGAGGAAAAAACATGGTTAAGAGTGTGAAAGAAGAAATTCCAATACTGGGTTAGAAACGTTCTAGATAGATTACCAGTATTGAAATTTCCATCTTGGTACCTTATAAAGCGAAAGAACATTTCAATCTGTTCGGGTGTAGGATCAGAAACGAGATTTTCCATAGGAAAATGAAGAATTCGATTAACATCTCGTTCAGTGACCCTAATCGACCTACCAAATAATCGATATGTGAATGCACACCCGTCCTGTCCAGAAGTGTTAACCGCACTGCAATATAGTTCACGCAATGTATCATGGTTAAGCTGCACCTGTGTAACTAAAGCATAGCGAATTAATGAATGTTCATTCAGAAATTGTGTCCAAGCCCGAAATTGCTCATCCTGAATGATTTCGATTTGCTGAATGGAAATAGGATTAACTTTAGCAATTAAAAAGTTTCCCTGCAATGCCATTTTCAAAACTTTGAGGAAATTCAAAAACAAGGGTTAGTGCGTATAACAAGAATATGAAATCCGCTCTAAAAACCACCAGCTAGATTGTGAGATCTTTTCGGTCAAAGCTTGAAATATTCAGCAATTGTGTGTATATGCTCTGTATATCTGAAAAATGATGATGTTAAACACAAACAAAAACTCATCATTTATAAGGTTTCAAGTATTAGTGGGTTAGGTGTAATAGTGACAGGTTATGTTTGAAAAATAACACCGCTCAATAATTTCTCACCTAACTGCCTAATTAGCCGAAAAAAACATCTTATCACCGAAACCTGTCGGCCGAAAAAACATCTTATCACCGAAACCTATCAGCCTATACATGTACACATATTTAATACTTCTAATTATTATGGATTTAAAAATAATCACACAGTAAATCAAGAATTAATCCACATTAATCAGATAAACTCACAATTAAATAGACATAAAATTAACAAAATATCATTAATTGATATATGTCAATAAAATATTTATTAAACTATGCTATAATTAACACAATTATTTACTAACTAATTACCATAAAATATAGCATTTATAAGCATAGTAATTAATATAGAGATAACTATAAAAAGAGGACTGGATGCAAAACAATTTCACAAGTCCTAAACATATGGACATTTAAAATACATGTGAACTTATAACAAATTGCAGTTATTGATTATCCAAAATTAATTAGACAGATTTAACATCCCAAGTTCACCAACTAACCTGGAGAAAGTGGATTCATCCAGTGGTTTAGTAAAGATGTCTGCAATTTGTTCATCTGTGGGAACAAAATATAATACCACAGTTCCATTCATGACATGCTCTCGTAAGAAAAGATACCTGATATCAATGTGCTTAGTCATGGTGTGTTGAACTGGATTGTTGGCAATGGCAATGGCACTCGTGTTGTCACATAGAATTGGAATTTTGTCCAACATGAGTCCATAGTCCTGAAGTTGATTCCTCATCCACAGGATCTGAGCACAACAACTACCTACCGCAATGTATTCTGCTTCGGCTGTCGAGGTAGATACTGAGTGTTGCTTCTTACTGTACCAAGATACCAACCTTCTTCCTAGAAACTGACAGCTTCCAGAAGTACTTTTCCGATCAATCTTACAACCTGCGAAGTCAGAATCTGTATAGCCAATTAGGTCAAAACCTGTTCCTTTAGGGTACCAAATCCCAAGATTGGTGGTTCCCTTAAGGTATCTGAAAATACGTTTAACAGCTATAAGATGTGACTCTTTAGGGTTAGCCTGGAATCTAGTACATAGACAAGTTACGAACATAATATTTGGTCTACTAGCAGTTAAGTACAAGAGAGAGCCGATCATACCTCGATACTTCGTGATGTCAACTGACTTACCAGATTTGTCTTCATCAAGCTTGATTGCAGTTGGCATCGGGGTCTTGGCAGTAGCTGCTTCTTCCATCCCATATTTCTTCAGAAGATCCTTTATGTATTTTGATTGGCAGATGAAAATACCATCAGGCTTCTGAACAACTTGAAGTCCACGGAAGAAGGACAACTCACCCATCATGCTCATCTCGTACCTAATGTGCATTAGCTTAGCAAATCTCTTGCATAGCAAATCATTAATATAACCAAATATTATATCATCCACATATACTTGCACCAGAATTATATCATTTTTATGCTTTTTATGAAAGAGAGTTTTGTCGATGATACCTCTTGTAAAACCATTTTCAAGTAAGAACTTGGAGAGAGTATCATACCATGTTCGAGGGGTTTGCTTGAGACCATAAAGAGCTTTGAAGAGAAAGTACACAAAACCTTCAAATTCCTTGTCTTCGAACCCAGGGGGTTGTTCAACATAGACTTCTTCTTCTAGATCTCCGTTCAAAAATGCACTCTTCACATCCATCTGAAAAACCTTAAAGTTGGAGTGTGCAGCAAATGCTAAGAACATCCTGATTGCTTCAAGCCTTGTAACTGGAGCATAGGTTTCATCATAATCAATTCCCTCTTCTTGAGAGTAACCCTTTGCTACCAATCGAGCCTTGTTCCTCGTAATAATACCATTATAATCCAGTTTATTTCTAAACACCCATCTAGTGCCAATTACAGATTTATCTTTTGGTCTTGGCACCAGCTTCCATACTTTCTGCCTTTCGAACTGATTGAGTTCTTCCTGCATTGCAGTTACCCAATCTGGATCATCAAGAGCTTCATCAACCTTTTTAGGTTCAATTTGAGATAAAAATCCTGCGAAATTGCATTCATTCTGTGTTGCTCTTCTAGTCTGTACACCCGTGTCCGGTTCACCAATGATCTGTTCAAAGGGATGCGCTCTACTCCATACCCTTTGTCTCGGCAGATTTGATCTTGATGATTCCCCAAGTTCATAATTGTGTTGAGAGTGATGACTAGTAGATCCAAAATCATTGTTTGCTCCCCCTGAGTTGTTGCTTTCAAAGTTTGATGAATCAGAGTTTAATGAATCATTAGTAGCAGATGCATTCTTTGATGTTTCTTCACTTGATTGGGGTTCATTTTCATCGTTCACTTGCTCCCCCTCAACATGTGCTACAATCTGATCTACTTGTAT
This sequence comes from Kitagawia praeruptora, assembly GCA_037693485.1. Classification (NCBI taxonomy): domain Eukaryota; kingdom Viridiplantae; phylum Streptophyta; class Magnoliopsida; order Apiales; family Apiaceae; genus Kitagawia; species Kitagawia praeruptora. Next base: position 42,660,784 of record CM075353.1, on the reverse strand, counting down.
AGATTGAACAATATTGTCTGAAAGAGTATCAGAATCTTGTAGATCAACATTTATTTCTTCATTCTCAAATCTCAGCTGGTCATGTTCATCAAAATCTTCAAGTCCTGTTATCTTCTTATCATCAAAAGACACATGGATAGATTCCATGACCACTTTTGTTCTCAGATTGTAGACTCTGAATGCTTTTGTGGATAGTGGGTATCCAACAAAGATTCCTTCATCAGCTTTTAAATCAAATTTGGAAAGCTGTTCTGGATGAGTCTTAAGAACAAAACACTTACATCCAAACACGTGAAAGTACTTCAGGTTCGGCTTCTTATTTTTCACTATCTCATATGGTGTTTTATCATGCTTGTTTATGAGTGTAGCATTCTGTGTGAAACAAGCAGCTTGCACAGCTTCAGCCCAGAAGTAAGTTGGCAGCTTTGCTTAATCAAGCATGGTCCTTGCAGCTTCTATGAGAGTCCTGTTCTTTCTGTCTACTACTCCATTTTGTTGTGGAGTTCCAGGTGCAGAGAATTCTTGCTTTATTCCATTTTCTTTACAAAACTCTTCCATGACTGCATTCTTGAACTCAGTACCATTATCACTCCTTATGATTTTCACTGTATGCTTAGATCCTTTGTCCAGTTGTCTGACATGCTCTGTTAAGATTGATGCAGTTTCTTCTTTCTTGTGCATGAAATATACCCATGTACATCTGGTGTATTCATCAACAATAACCAAAGCATATCTTTTCTTTCCAATAGACATTATATTTACTGGACCAAATAAATCAACATGCAATAAGTGATATGGCTCAAGAATTGAGGATTCAGTCTTACTTTTTAATGAAGTTTTCCTTTGTTTTGCCTTTTGACATGAGTCACATAGGCCATCTGGAGTAAAAATTGATTTGGGCAATCCTCTCACAAGATCTTTCTTCACTAGCTCATTAATGCTATTGAAATTCAGATGAGAAAGTCTCTTGTGCCAATCCTAGCTTTCTTCAATTGATGCTCTACTCAGTAGACAGATTGTAGAGCTATCAGAGTTTGTTGAAAGCTTGGCTTCATAAATGTTACCATGCCTGTATCCCTTCAGAACAACTTTTCCTATAGATTTGCTTACAGCTTCACCGTGTTCTTCAAAGAAATCCACATGATAACCTCTGTCACAGATTTGACTCACACTTAGTAGATTATGTTTGAGTCCTGAGACTAGATCTACAGATTCAGTGATGACATTCCCAAGATTGATATTTCCATATCCCAGATTCCTTCCTATGTTGCCATCTCCATAAGAAACACTTGGGCCAGCTTTCTCCACAAATTCTGATAGCAGGGCTTTATTTCCAGTCATGTGTCCTGAGCATCCACTGTCTAGAACAAGGATATTTTTCCTGTTACCCTGCAATCACAAAAACCACTAATGATTAGTTTTAAGGACCCAGACTTGCTTGGATCCTTTGGCCTTATTAAGTTTGTTAGCTTTTGCAGCAGAAGCCTTATCAGAGTTTGTGCTAACATTCTTTTTATCAGAATTTATACATGTAGAATCAATCTTGAATTTATTCAAAGAGGGTTTAATTTCATAATAATCATAATACAAATTATGATACTCTTTGCATGTATAAATAGAATGCCAAATATTGTCACAGTGAGAACAAGGATTCTGTGGCTTAAACCTAACTGAAACACTCTTAACTCCTGACTTAGGAGGTATAGAGTTTATATTTTTATTCTTCTTGTAAAAAGTAGCAAGATGGTTAGGATTTCCACAGTTGTAACATTTCTTCCTAGGAGCATTGGGAATGGACATATAGTTGTTGCTTTTATTGATGCCTACCTTTCCATTTCTGTTTTTCCTAGGTTCTTTTACCTTGTTCACTTTTTTTAACTCCTTCAGCTTGTGTTTAAGCTGTTTCTGAGACATTAAACTAATATTTACTGATTTGACTTCATCCTGTTTTGGTTTGTCAGATTTTGGTACAAACCTCATATGATTAAGTTTGGGTTTTGCAGCCTTTTCGGTAAATACAGGTTTAGAGGTCTCAGCTTCTAGGTTGGCAGTTTTCTTTTTATCAGTGTAACCTAGACCTTCTTTCCAACAATCATTCTCTATGATAATCTGAGTAGTTTTCCCAGAGTTAGTCCAAGTTTTAATAATATTTCTTTCTTTAGCAAGTTCAGATTCAAGATAAGCATGCTTTTTCAATAATTCAGTTTTAACAAAAGTAGCATCATCTCTCTTTTTCTTAATTTTTAACATCTGGACTAATTCTAATTCTAGATAGTCATTTCTTTTTCTAAGGTCTAGACTTTCAGATTTTATTCTTTCATTTTCTAAAGTCTGATCTCTGTAGCTAACATGCAAGTTTTTAAGAAAGAGTCTTAACTCAGATATATCAGTAGTATCAAAAGCTAGAGTAGAGTGAGGTACCTTGGTCTCAGTAGCTTCAGAGATACTATCAGCATTTGCCATCAAGGCATAGTTCACCTCATCTTCAGAGTCTGAAATGTCAGCCCAGTCCTTCTTCTTTGTGATGTAAGCTTGACCTTTATCAGCTTTGGCTTTCTTGCATTCAGGTGCAAAGTGTCCTTTCTCACCACAATTATAGCATTTGATCTTGGACTTGTCCACTTTCCCAGACCTACCTTCCTTTCCCTCAGCTTTTCTGAAATTCTTCTTTTCGAAATTTGAATCTCTTCGTGTGAACTTATTTCTTTTCCCGAAGTTCTTGTAAGCCATCTTCTTGAAGCTTCTTACCATTAGGGCTGCAAGTTGTTTCATCTTAGCATCACTGCCATCATCATCATAGTCTGTGAGATTGTCAGAGTTTGAGTTATCATCAGAGTTTGATGACTCAGTATCAGACTTTGTAATAAGAACCTTTCTATTGGATTGACTCTTTTTCACAGCAACTTCTTTAGAAGCTTTCTCCTCAGCTTTAAGAGCAATTGACTTAGACTTGCCTTCATGCCTCTTGCTTCTTTGTTCCATCTCAAGCTCATGAGTTTTGAGCATTCCATAGATTTCATCAAGAGATATGTTTTGCAGATCATAATTGTCTCTGATGGTAGTGGCCTTTAAATCCCACTTCTCAAGAAGACCCAACAAGAATTTCAGATTGGAGTCTTCAAGGTCATACTCTTTATCTACCAGTGACAGATCATTCAGCAATTTCAGGAATCTGTCATATATATCTGTTAATGACTGATCAGTATTTGAGTCAAAGTGCTCGTACTCCTGTGTGAGTATTGTTCTCCTGTTCTTTTTTATGGCTTTGGTTCCTTGACATCTGACTTCCAAAGCATCCCAAATCTCCTTAGCAGTTTTGCATCCAATGACCCTGTTAGACATAACATTGTCAAGGGCGTTATGTAATAAATGCCTTACCTTGGCATCTTTGCTAATAGAGGAGATATCTTCAGGGGTGTAGTCTTTCTTCTCCTTTGGAATCCTTTTCTGTTCCTCTCCAGCAACTGCAACAGACAATTTGGTAGGCTTATGTGGACCATCATGGATTCTGTCTAAGTACTCTGGATCTGTAGCCTCCAGAAACATTTCCATCTTCACCTTCCATATGGGATATTCTAATGCCCTGAGTATTGGAACTCTGATTGATTCATATCTGCTAGTTGTTGGAGTTTGTGTTTCTTCTATCATGATTGTATAGCTTTTTGGATCTTAACTGTTGTATAATAACAGAGTGGCTCTGATACCAATTGTTAGGTCCGGAATAACGTAGAAGGGGGGTTGAATACGTTATTTAAAAATATTTCGATTTTTGATGTGGATATGAAATCAAAAATACTAAATCGAAATAACACAACTGTGTGGGAAATATCTTTAAATAGATAAAACCCGGAGGTTTGTTACACAATCTAATCCTATGGATCAGCTACAAAATCAAACACTCCTAAGGATAGTTTAGGCACGAGGACCTTCTACCCGACACTTCCTGAAAGCGGGCTAAGCCGGCTTTCCTACTAGATGGACTGTCTAGCAGCTTACACAGAGAAGATATAAGAGAGAGAATAGAAAGTTGTGTGTTGAGGTGTGTTTTGAAATGAAATACAACAGACCTAATTATAGATTATAGAAAGTTACTATACTGTACTATTCCAACAACTCCAGCTACTATTCCAACAACCCCGGCTACTATTCCAACAACCGCAGTTACTATTCCAACAACCGCAGTTACTATTCATATGAATAATACTATTCATATGAAAAGTGATTTCAGTTACTATTCATATGAATAGTGATTTCGGTTACTATTCATATTCTCTTCTGTTTATTTTGCTGTTTTAATTCATCTCAGAAAATAATCCAAGTACCAGATTAATTTAATTATTTTGTTATAAATAATTAATCTGTTACTTATTTAATTTTCAGAGTAAATTAATTTTTGACAATAAATTGAGATATTATGTCTGTCCTTGATCGTCAATAGGCTTTGGCAATTCTTTCTGTGAATTAATGTGTTGATCCTTCTCGTATGTGCTGACACTTAGTGCACTGGTCTGGTTCACAAGTGACTAGCACTGATCTTGATCTTCACACCTTCGTTGCATTCAAATTGATTAGCCTGCAGTAGTATCTTCAATTAATTTAAATACATGGAATCTTTTGGCCCTTCAACTGAATCATCTGTACATCTTATTTTGTCACTGAGGCTTGATCATGTTAATGAACTTCTTTCAGCGACTTGATCCTTGTTGATGCCTGTTCTTCAACTTTCATGATCCCTGTATAGAGTTAATATTATTTATCTTTTATCCTATTTGAGTTATATATGTCCTATATTACATATTACATTACATTATGCTTTACATAGTACAAACTTTCTTTATGTCTAATGTATATTATATATATACTAATAAAATAGAAGAAAACTCCCTAAAAATTATGAAATGTTTAAATTTATGTTAGGCTAAAACTTAAAATATAATTTACAAAAAACAAATCGCTTAGCAAATAAAATTGCTTTAAGAAAAATTTATTTTAACAAAAATCATTAAAGATTCTATTTTTAGGTTTGACAATAAATATGTTTCTAAAATAAAAATTAAAAAAATGTTAGCACAAAGTAACAAATAAACAAATTCTTACTTTACAAAGAAAAAATTTAAATTAAAAAAAGTTAACACAAATCAATAAATGAAAATATTTTAAATTAGAAAGAAATCAAAACACCCACAAACTAAATTTATATTAATATCTAAAGATAATACAACATAAAAATTCCTAATATTACTCTAAACAAAACACGTAATAAACATCACACATGACAAAAATATAAAATTAACATGAAAAAATAATTATTAATCAAACAAATAAAAAAAATTTAATACCACACATACTTCCAAAAAGGTTAAAAAAATAACTTTAAAACTATAAAAACACAATAACAAAATATCAAAAAATTTAAGATAACCATTAAATTAAATAATCAAAAAGATAAAAATATAATAATAAATTGTTACATGAATATAGTACCTATATTTCAAGTATATCATATGTAATCTAATCAAATAGAAAAAATAAAAAATAATTATGAAATACTAAAAAATATGTTAACCTAAAGTTTGAAATAAAAATTATAGACAAACCATTTACAGGAAGAAAACAAATGTATACTAACCAATCATATAACATACTCCCTCCGTCCCAATGATTTCTATACATTGGGGGACGGGGGCGTGTCACGCATTTTAAGGCTCCTAACTACTATAGTTACGTAACTTACTTTTACAATTTTCTTTTTTTGTATAAAAATAGAACAATCCTACTTTTATACAAAAAAAGAAAATTTCAAAAATAAGGTATGAAACTATACTAGTTATGCACCTTAAAATGCGTGTCAGACACTTTAAAAAAAACGTATAGAAATGAGTGGGACGGAGGGAGTATGTATTATTATCATTAAAAGTTAAAACATATTATTCAAAATATTATAAAATTAATTTTTCAAAAAAGAATTATAATAAAAATTGTATTAAAAATTATTAATAAAATTACCCGTGACACCGGTATAAACCTAGTATATAAAGTACATATACTGCATGCAAATCGGTACATCCTGGCTTTTGAGCATCATATTATACAGTTAAACCTCGATACATTAATAAAATTTTATTGATTAATTGAGATTATTCATTTATCAAGGTCAAAATACACTATCTATATCATGTCAGACCGGAAATAAGTATTTATTTGATGAGATTATATTCATTTATCGAGCTAGAATTGACAAAACAAGATGCGGCACAATCCATAAAATTAGCTCGCCTTCCTGGCAGGTGGGGTTAGTTTACCTTTCACTCCAGCTAGTCCCAAATCACACGATGGTAACTTTTTCATTCGCGTAAAAAAAAAACAAGATGGAACTAGAGTTCTGATCATTGGCTGCTTTAATAATAAAAAGTGGAAATTAATTCTAATCGAAATCAAGATGCTAATGAACTAGTATACTTGATTGTAGCACAAAAGATGATACTCCCTCTGTCCCAACCAATTCTTAACACTTTTTTTATCATTTTCTGGCACGCATTTTAAGGTGTATTTTAAGTATAGTTCCATAACTTATTTTCAAAATTTTCTTTTTTTGTATAAAAATAGGATTGTTCTATTTTTATACAAAAAAAGAACATTTCAAAAATAAATTATGCAACTATACTTAAAATCTACCTTAAAATGCGTGCCAGAAACTCTGTTTTGAAATGTTAAGAATCGGCCGGGACGGAGGGAATAATTAAGTAAGAGATTCAAAATAATCAGAGGCATGCATGAGGAATATGATGAGTAAGAAGGAGAAATTAAGGGCAGTGCATTGGTGAGTTGGGAGGCATGCCTAGGCAATGATAGTCCTCTCAATCAGAAATTGCCTGCCTAGAGGGTACTTTTTGCCTACCATTGATTTGGACCTTATATGGATTTTTTGGCGTTTACAAATCATCTTTTCTTCTGTTTGTCTTGAACCAAATCTCTCTCTCTCTCTACATGACTGTTTTTATGTAAATTACTCCCTCCGTCCCACCCAAATGTTTACATTTGGGTTGGGCACGGAGACCAAGGGAAAATATAAAGAAATAGGAGAGAAGGAGGAAAAATGAGTAAAGTGGTGGGACCCATCACTATATAATGTATAAAATGAGTTAGTGGAAGAAAGTAATGGATGTAGTTGATTTCTATATTATAAAACTTTACTATTTTGGAAAAGTTTTGAAATGTAAAGAAATGGATGGGACGACCCAAAAAGGAAAGTGTAAAGAAATGGATGGGACAGAGGGAGTATGCTTTTGCTTTGCTTCATCAACAATAATAATGGAGAATGTTTCTGACCTTTTCAATATTTCATGTCCCAACAACAGGATCTGCAGCTGCCTAAGTAGCTCTGAACACGTATCACTATGTTCTTCCACATAAATACTCGGTCGTTTCATCTCGGGCGATACATACACGTGCATGCACCCACGAGATTTTATAATTATAATTTTATGAATTACTCGTATTCATGATTGTAAAAATCGGTAATCGGTATAAATCGATTGAGATACAGATTTAAGATTAATTGGATAATCAAGAATTAATCGGAAGGATTAATCGAAATATTAATAGGATATTATAAAAATATTTAATTTATTAGTCTAATTTAAAATTAAACATACTACGTATCATTTTAAATAAATATATAGGATTAATCGGATTTTATAAATCGAATCGATTGCTTACCTTACAGAAGATTAATCGGGGATTAATCGACCGACTAAATCGAGGATTTTTAGAACCGTGCTCGTACTTATTAATTGTACATTGTAAGAATCTGGATAAATGGATACTCGATATTGTATTAGTTAATATTAACAGTGTGAATGACGAAACAGGGCCACTGGCCACACCATGTTCCATCTATTTTACAAAACCATGTTTTTGAGCACGCCTTGCTTCCTTTTTTCTGGTGGTATGATCGATTGATTACATGAATTCATGCGCGCAAATTCTCCCACCACCATCTCCATTTCCATTTTCCACCTCCTTTCTCAAACAAAAAGCCGCCTTGTAATTCTCTCGCCTTTCAGCTACATGGAGCCCCGAAAATGCATGTGAGATTTATTTCCCTTTTCCTCAACAGATCCTTTGGTGGCCACTTCATGCAATCAACATACCGTATATAATATCAAGACGATTATTTTGCTTTAACAAAACGGTTTCTGAGTAGTTCGGAACCAGAATTTTTGAATTACACGATTATTTCATCCGGTGCTAACATTTTCCACTAAATTTTAGCATTTTCTTTCGGATTTAAAAACGAAATTCAAATCAGTTTGTATAAGAGTGGCTAGCTAGTCAAACCGCAAAATTGTGTAGAATATATTTATTAAAATAATAATAACAAAACTAATACTTGCTTTTGGCAGTCTATTAATTAACAATTATAGCACCAAAACTAATGATTTACTATGCGTATACAGTGTTACAAGAATCGTAGACAAGATCGATAAGAGTATTTTTCAAAAATTAATCATTAAATCGAGGATTAAATCAGAAGGATTAATCGGAGTAAAAATCAAATATATTTTAATATTATTTAATATATTATTATGATTCTATTAATTATTTATTAAATTATACGTATTTTTCATGCCATAAAGCATATAATAATTCATATTTGATTAATGTATTATTTTAATTATATTAGTTTATTATAAATACTCTGACCAATAAGTAATTGTAAAAATTAATCAGAAATTTTAAAATCAAATCGATTGAACATTTTGTAAAAAATTAATGTAAGATTGGTTGACTAAATATAAAATTTTAAGATCAACGTGCGTATATCTTGAGAGAATTACCAAAATGCCTTATTGAGAGAATTACCAAAATGCATATTTTTCACAAGTTTTTGTCCAAAATACTGATTTTGAAAAAAATGGCCCGAAAAACCGACGGGATACAAAATTTCGGCCTCCGTATTAGCTGAATATGGTACACCGTGTACCGTATTATGTATGATACGAAACACGGTATTCCGTATTAGCGCGATACGGAACATGGTGTACCGTGTTCCTGCATGATACGGAACACGGTGTTCCGTGTTCCTGCATGATACGGAACACGATGTTCCATGTTCGTGCATGATATGGAAGATCGTGTTCCGCGACACCCCATATGAATATTCTGGACCATCACCCATATATCTTAATCCACATCTTTTTTTTTTTTTTTTAAACTATCTTAATCCACATCTAAAGTAGAAGCTTTAAGGCGTTTACTACGGCTTTCCAATTCATTAAAGTATGTACACCTTAAAATATTACTAAAGGCATAAAGCAGTCGTACTTCTTCATGTTTATTGTAAGAAATAACACATCCTTATAATTACATGCCCATTCTTATAATTACTTAATTATATATAAACATTTCTATATTTGTGTACAAATATACTCCGTAATAGCTAGTGTATGATTAATGGAATCTATTAACTTTAAACTCATTGTGACGCCATTGTGTACGTGTGAATATGTGAGAGGATGTTCGTGAAGCTAATCAATAATCATGCCTACCTAACTAAACAAAGAAAATTAGGAGGGTGTTTGAGATTGCTTAAAATAAGTTATTTTTGATTTAATGGGGATACTTTTAACTTAAATGAGAAAGTAAATTTGTTTACTTTAAGTTGAATGAAAGTGTTTGGCTAATTTTACTTAAAGTTAAATAGGGGTTTAATAATTTTGACTTAAAAAAATTTTAAATTCATGATATTTAAGCTTTACAAGAATTGTGAAAATAAAAAAAATTCCATAAGTCATAAGTCATAAGTCAAAAGTACCTAAATAGAACTTATGACTTAAAGCAGTTTTTTAACTTAAAACCGACTTAAAATCGGAGAAGACAAACAGACCAAAACTGACTTAAAACTGAAAACTCCTTAAAGGAGCATCAGCCAAACATCCTCTAGAAAGAAAAAGTTGAAATCCTATTTGCATCATCTCTTTTAGTCACCACTCACTAGCAAATGATATTCTTTACACTACAGCAAATCAGGCTAAATTCGACCGCAAAAAATTGGTTGAATTTAGCTAAATTCGACCGTAAACAGTTGTTAAAAGACTAAATTCGACTGAAATGAAGCCGGTCATTTTTGAAGGCGTCGAATTTACCAATTTAGTCGAATTTAGGGGGGGCTAAATTCGACCGGCTAAATTCGACCGGTTTACCGGCTAAATTCGACCGAATGCGGTTGTTCGGTTTTATATACCTTTTTCTTTCAAAATTCAAATCTTGTTCCAAAAAACTTGAATTTCCCGCCCAACTACTAAATTCAACCAGTGTCAGTCTAATTTCTTTTCAACCTATTTTGGTCGAACTTATCATCCTTTTCTATTCAACCAGTTTTGGTCGAATTTGCCAGACCAAAAATCATTCTCATACATTCAGAACACAATTAACACCTGTATGAAAGACATTCATCACCCCCAAAACATGCATTCAGAAAATACCCAAAAAAAATACCACAAAAAAATAAAACCATAATTAAGTTTGGAAAAAGCCCATTAGTTACATGCAAATCTTATCAAAAGAGAAGCCATCGGAATTTACCAGAGTACAAAACTACTACATTTTAACAAAAGAGTCTAAAGCAGTGTCCATTAGGCTAATGTCCAAAGGCTGGTTTTTTCAGTGGCTAGTTCTAAAACAGTTCACATTAGGCTAATGTCCAAAGGCCTAAAGGCTAAACCAGAGGAAACATGTATGCTTCTAGATCTTCATCTTCATTGTTGCCTGGATCTTCATTGATGCCCTCCACCACAGATTTCTTTGGCACCTTCTTTGGCCGAGTCTCCTACACGCAACAAGCATATCAGACCACGTAATGTGATTAAAATCAGTTTGTGCGCATATCAGACCAATATATTAGACATTACAACAATCAGAGCAAAACAGCATGCATAAATACACATCAAATCTTACATGTAGTCTATGGACACATAAAAGTATAAACATTATGCACATATCAGCACAAAATACAAATGCCTTATAGACTGGTACGACCGAAATATAAACGGTCAGTTTTAACAATTCAGTCGAATTTAAATAAAATCGACCGGCTAAATTCGACCGAAAGCAGTGCTATTTAACCAGGCCAGAATTTTTACTATAAAATTCAAACTAATTGTGTTTAGTTTCAGTGAGCTACGATTTAACAAACATTTGTAAGATGAATAAATTCATGTGCTATCTATCTGGTTTAGTTGGCAATGTGCACACTGCAGACCCCTGATTAAGTTTTAATCAACTAAACAAAAGTATACGTACACAACTTATAGTAGAAATATTTGCCTAAAAAGGATGTTACCTCTGCAATGATCCTATCATTGTCCTTCACGATCTGGCGAAGCATTCCACTTGCTGCCCGAATATAATGGTTGTGCATTGAACGCTGACTCGGGTCCGGAAATGCAGCAGTTGCTAAGTTACGCACCTCCTCGTCCAAAATGGATTGATGCACCTCATGTTCTGGTAAGGAACGAACCATCTGTGTCACCTGATCTAAGATCATAGACATCATTGTGTAAATGTCGTCTGGAACACCAATCACAGTTAAATCTTTTGCTTTTCGTTTGTTGATCAATCGCAGTGTTGAAGCCAATTTTCGTCACGGACTAAGCTTCAAGATTAGATTTATAATCGGGTATTCATATAGAGCTATAAAATTAGGGATTTGATGTACATGGTGATTTAGGGGAAGAATTAGGGTTTATGTAATTTTGGGGCTGAGCTTGAGAGAGTTAATTTTGAGAGATAATAGAATTTCGGGGATCCCTTCTCAAGGTGCCTACGTATCCTTTTATAAGGAATCAAGCCCACGTAGTTCTTTCTAGTATCGGATCTGGTTTAGGCCCATACTCCTATTCTTTAGGAGCAAGTCACCTATTGATGTTAAGTTTCCTCATTTATTATATTCCCAATTATATTGGGTTTAGTCGAATCCATTATCGAGTCCATATTTTGTATCGACAAGTCCCCAGTGTTTATCGGAGGTTTTTCCTTCGGTGAACACTTTCTTTGTTTAGTGTCCAGAGCAAACTTTTTAAGTTGTGATCAATCACCAATATATTTGTGTCCTCGAGCATGAATAATTATATAGCTTAAATATTAGCTATATTTTTATTTGCCACGATGTTAACTTTTGTGTGTTTGACACTTCGTTTTTGTCTATGTGGTTCCAAGCATCAAGCAATTTGGTTCGGGCCCAAATCATTGCTAGATTTTACTTGCATAGAGTATGTTTCCAAGCTTCAAGTAATTTGATTTATATATAACAAAATCTTGCTTGACTTTGCTTGCTTTTGATGAGTGGTCGTCCGTTCATTTGATGAGAGGTCGTCTGTAAGCCACAAAATTGTCAAAATACTCTGCTTACCAATTCTCATCTCCCAGTACAAAGTCCCCGGTATATGAACCATCATAGCATTAAATGCAGTTTTTCGGTTCATTTTTGTGCTTCTAGCCCTCATGTGAGTGTCGACAGATCATAAGTCTAGGATTTGATCAATTTGTTGTCCCCAAATGATCGTCGATAGGTCACAAGTCTAGGTTTAGAATTTTTATTCCCCCAAGTATTTGACGATGGTTCACTAGTCAAGGACATAACAAATTCGTTGCCCCCAAGTGACCTTCGTTGAACACTCGTTTGGGTTGGGTTATTGTTTGGCCGAACCATCATAGCATAAATGGCAATTTTTCGGTTCAGCTTCTGCTTCCAATCCTCAAAAGTCACTTCAATAACCTTTGGTTCAGATTGTGCAACGATGAGATATATTCTGTGATCTATAAAATGTTAAATCTAAAAAACTGTAGATCACCACTTTCTCATCTCCCAACTTTAAAAGTTGGCGGGTTGACCATCACAGCTTCACACTGAAGCGTATATCCGGCCAGATCTATCCTCGGCCCCCTAGTGATTTATTGCTTCAATTTTGAAGGGATATATCACTAGTGTAGGAAGGAAGATTCTCTTGTCCCCAAGTGATTGTCGACAAATCATAAGTCGGGATTAAATTTGATATTTGTCCCCAATTGACTGTCGGTAGGTCACGAGTCTTGTGAGTGTCGATAAATCATAAGTCGGGACTTGGTCTAAATTTTTGCCCCAGTTGATTATCGATTGGTCACAAGTGTAGGATTAGAGCAGTTTTATCCCCCAAGTGTTTAACGATGGATCACTAGTCCAGGACTGAAATAAATTTTTGCCCCCAAGTGACCCTCGGTGAACACTTGTTTGGGTTGGATTGTTTTTTCCCATATAGTGTCTGCATAAACTTGGAAAAAGAATGAATTTTGCATGACATGAAATACTTAAATGCTTTAGAAAAATAGCACTTATCTGTTGGGGAGTTTGAATCTGCGAGATTGAAGTCAGCTACCAGATAAGTTTATTTGCATTTGTGTACAGTGCCTCGAACTTACGTAGAGATTTGTTCAGTCCCCCTTGATACTTACTTTTCATAAGAAGTGACCAAGCAAATATTTATGAGTTACTAAGCTGATTACCAATGAAGAATTCTGGAACGAAGTTTGCAACCCCTTAGTCCCGTGCTAGTTTTCCAATCTTGAATTTAAATGCCCCAAGTTAAACAGCAGCAGTTCATTATTTTGCTCCTCGAAGTTGTTGCAGCATGCATCAATTATGCTCATTTTACATGATGAATTGCTAATACTCTTCATAGTTTGGCGTAATTATACATGAGCATGTATTTTCTTCCAGAAATCGTGCACCTCGTATTTTTTATTATTCTTTTAAAAAAAAATTTGGAGCCAGGTGTGAATTTGGCCCCAGATGCAGTATCCATTGCGTTACCTGAAAAATTAGTCAGATTCTCCACTGATTCACTGATTTGAAAGACTACCATATATGGCTCCAATTGCTTCCTTCCTAGCTTTGAACTTATGCGCTCCCTTGATAATATGCTTCGGTGGCTGTTTCAGTGCATCCGTTGTGCTTATTTTCTATCATATCCTTTGAGTGTATCCTTGGTTCTTTGTTCCCATGTCAAGAAAAATATGTATCTGTTGGTGTGGTTTGTTTTGACCTTCATGCTCCGCTTAGTTCATCTCATTGCTGATGTGTTTTTTTTTTTGACTTCTGATATACTCACATCTCCTTCGAGTTCTTCATGCAACATCATATGCAATTGCTTCATATTTTTTTGCAAACAGCTGCTACTCCCTTGTCTTTATTCGTTTCATTTGGTCTGCAATTTTCTTGTTTCAAGACTAGTTCATGTGCTAAAATCCACCAACATTTTATTTGTATCTATCTTGACTCCCCAATCTCCATCTCTGCATGTACCATATTTGGCTTCCTGTTAAACACGGAGTGCAAATCCAAGTGACCTCCAAGCTGTGTTTCTTCTTTCTTATTTTTATCCCGGGTAACCTTAGCACTAAACTTCAGTGAACCATAATTGGTTTTTCTCGTCGTATGTACTGGCAATGTGCCCTTTTGTGACATTTGGCATTGTAGATGATAGAAAACACGATGCTTCTCCTTTTTTTTTGAACAAATAACTTCAGCCGAGATATTTTTCTTGTTTTTGCTATTTGAGTTGTACTAGAAGCATACTAGGATGAGCTGAGTTGCTCCTTACACCTTTAACACCGTTTTGTATGAAGTCGTGTTGTGTTCCACGTGTAAATTATTTCTTTTTGGTTGTTGCTTTGGAGGAATCATTCTTTGTGTCAAGCCTAACTCAGAGCGAGTCAGCCTAGTTCTGACATAGTTGTATTATCTTGTATTGGTATGTGGAATCTCAGTGACTCTTGTTTACAATCGAGGCTTCTGATCAATGTCTGAAATGAAGTATGAACTATCTTTCTCTTCTCTTGCTGCTGCATAGCTTAATCCATCTGCACACACTTTTTTTTTTTGGTTTTGTCCGCACTAGTCATCCTTGCAACTTGTTTTTTTCTGGGATGCAGATATGAGTAGCAGTTTGCAAAGCTCAAATGATCAGTAAGAGCCCGAGTATGATGTCATTGTAAAGTCACTTGACTCAGGCGCACTCCAATTTTCTATAAGCTCCAGTTTTCTTCTTTTTCATATCTATTTTACTCAGCCTTTTTCTTTGTTGATTGTGTGTTTGTTTTCTGAAAAACCTCGTAGCCGTAATGTGAAAGAAACTTGCAGAACCAAGAAATTGTTGCAAGACTGGACAGCTTGACACACCTTCACTAAAATAGTCGTAACTCTCTATAGAAAACATATTTTCACAAACCGTTTTTTGCATAAAAAACTAGGTTCCGATATCTTTCTGATGGTGTATGATTCACTGCCCTGAACTTCCTAGATAAAAGCAGTTTAATCTGGGAAGTTAAGCGTTTTGCAGTCTCCATGTTTGCAAATGAACAGCTTGACCACTGTTCAAATAAATGATCATAACTTTTAGTAAAAAACTTATTTTTTACCCACCATTTTTTGCATTAAAAACTAGACTCCGAGATCTTTCTAACAGTGTATAATTTGCTGTCCAGAAAATTCTATAGGAGAGCAGTTTATTCCACGAAGTTACACCTTCTGCAGTTTTCAGAGTTTTGCGCTTTCTAATCACTTGCTATCTTTTTGCTTGACACCATTTTATTTTTGTCATTTGTTTTTGTTTCCATCAGCAACAATATTGATCATCATGAACCAAATTCTTGTCTTCTTTAAATCTTCAAGTGTTATCCTTTTCAAGTAAACAAATACCCTCTACTTTCATGTAATCAAACAGAACTTTCTTCTCTGGAGCTTCTATTTTTTGTTGCTTTGGTTTTGTCCGTGCTAGCTTCAAATTATCAAGACTCGATCTCCCTTTTGTGCTGTTACTTTTTCTTTCTGCAGACTTTGCTTGATCTATGAGTTTCTTGTCACCAAAGCATCTGAACTCCACATTCTTCCTTTGGCTTTCTTTTGTACTCCACCATGGACATCTTTTAAATTGATACAGATTGTCTATACATCATCTTGCCTAAGAGTCCTTTGTGTACAAACATGTAGACATGCACAGCCTTTTATTTTTCTGTCATTCGATCCTGTCCCTGTGCGAGCTTAGCACAAATTTTCATATATCCAGGTGAGTTGAGACTGCATGACTTATTTATTTGCCAATGGTGTGTTGAATATGTGACCCTATAAGGACAACTACTTTTTCGGTACTTATATTTACCGCCATTTAAATGTCATCGTTAAGCTTCCCTAGCTTAATTGTTGTGTGCGCATATGGCTTCCTGGAGAAGTTTTATTGCATATAACTTGATTGCACTTCAGGCGCAGACTCGAACCAGGTATAGCTAGAAGTTGAGCATGAGTTTTTTTTAATTCCACCATGCAAGTTGTAACTTGTAAAGCAAGAAGTCAGGGCGTGTTTCCGACTTTGCAGAACTTTTGTTGATGTCAAAGATTTCAGGTTCTAATTCTTGCAAATCTTCGATTTAAAAAGCAAAGCCCAAACCGAGTTTACTCAACCAGATAAAGAAAAGAATATTAAATCCCTAAACATGTATCCTTATAACAGGTAATAATAAGGAGTGATAATTGATGATTATATCTGCACCGGCTCAGGTCATCAAATCTTCCTTTTAACCCCAAATACATTCTACCATCGTAAAAGTTTCGTAATTCTAATTTGTTTCTCTATACAATTCCCACAGACGGCGCCAAATGTTGAAGCCAATTTTCGTCACGGACTAAGCTTCAAGATTAGATTTATAATCGGGTATTCATATAGAGCTATAAAATTAGGGATTTGATGTACATGGTGATTTAGGGGAAGAATTAGGGTTTATGTAATTTTGGGGCTGAGCTTGAGAGAGTTAATTTTGAGAGATAATAGAATTTCGGGGATCCCTTCTCAAGGTGCCTACGTATCCTTTTATAAGGAATCAAGCCCACGTAGTTCTTTCTAGTATCGGATCTGGTTTAGGCCCATACTCCTATTCTTTAGGAGCAAGTCACCTATAGATGTTAAGTTTCCTCATTTATTATATTCCCAATTATATTGGGTTTAGTCGAATCCATTATCGAGTCCATATTTTGTATCGACTGCGTGCCTCCTTTCCTCCCATAAGCTCCGCCAAGGTTTCTTGGGGATGAAGGATTACCTTCCCCTTCTTCGGGGCTCTAGCCTCAACTGTCACAGTAATGTCCCTAATTCGTTGAATTTCCCTTTGGGTACGGGGGGATGGCGGTTCATCAGTAGGTGAATTTAGCAAGTTAAGATCAGCTTCCAACTCAGCTCGCGCCTTTTTCATCTTTTCCTGCAATATGTGAAGTCAAATTGCAAAATTATAAATATGATCATCAATGATATTAAGTAATTACAACAAATAAACCATAAAGAACAAGCAGCATTCAATGCTATTAAGTAATTACAACAAATGAATCTATAACACATGTACACAAAATTTGACCTAGTAAGTTTCTCGATTTTCAAAAAATCCAGGAGATTAATTAAGAGGATGCTCATACATAAAAGACCAGAAAACTAAGCAAAATCATGTACTAATACTAAAGATCAAACATTAACAATGTCAGTGAAACAATAAAACCCCACACATTCTTTTTTGCCTAGAAAACATCAATGTTAGTGAAATAGCTTATCTTTCACCATTTCTAATCCACTTCATGATTTTCAGGTCATTATCTAACAAGAAAACTGCTAAATGAGTAGTTTTAAGTTCTAACAGTAGTGATAATCTAACAGTAGTGACACATTTTCTGATTCTCACGCCTTTAATAACAACGCATGTTACCACTTACATAAGAAATTTGAATTTAATAAGTGATGCCAGAACACAAACCTGTAGCTCTTTCACAGCAGGGTCAGTGGGGTCGTACACCATAGTCAAAAATTCATCATCCGGGATAGGTAATTCCCCTTTCGCCTCTCTCTCTTCATCTATTTCCTATCATATCATATGAAAAATAGACACCAAATCAGGCAATAAACAATTTAATATGAAAATGAAGACTGATTAATCTATTTACTCCAGAGAATCATACCTCTCGTCTTTGATCATATGGTTTGGCCCCACTACGGGAAGTAAATTCCACCATTCTTCGGGCTAGCTGGCCATTAACAGACATAGTTTTAAATTGTGGTGTTCCCCAATACTCGCAGAAAGAATTCCATACTTTTTGGGAGAAGTAGTGAGGCTTAATTATAGTAATGTCAATATCCTTCTCTGCATATCCAGCATCCAAACAAGTGTTCACCAACTTCACAAGTCGGGTCCTCTCACAACCAGTATAATACTTCCAATTTCTTTTCAGATGGGCTCTCACTACTCTATCCCCCTCTTCTGGTATGCAACCCTTGGGATAAGCATAATACTCCTGCCAAACCAGGTTGCATAGTATTAAAAGAAAATTAATATTCACTTTTCTACCGATTACATAATACACTCAAGCAAGGTAATAGACTGAAAAAAAACTATGTTTTTGCTTACTTTAAAACAGTTGATACAAGTGTTGAAGAAAGCTTCACGGTTAGCTCCCTTTGTAAAGATCGTATGTTCATCCCATTTCATACGAACAATGTAACCTAGAGTTTTCTTGGATTTAGCATCTTTGAAACTGTTACAAGATACAAATTGAATTAAAATAAAGAAACATGAACAATTATATAAGCGGCTTAAATTTAACGACTATCTTAAGGGTTAAGTGTGAACACATGTAACACATGTATAATTTATAAAAGTGATATAATAAGTTGATAAAAATAACTTATAACCTACTATGTTGGATAACTATATATTGACAGGGATAAAATATAAGTCAAAATACTTGTATGATAAAACAAGATCAGTCGAAAGTCGTTTCTGTTTTTCAGAATAATCTATTTAAGAAAGCAAGTAGTTGGCCTTAAGGTGAACTTTTCTACGTACGGTAAAAATGACAAACCTTAAGGTGAACTTTTATGAACTAACATACCCTTTTTGGTTATTCAGAAAGTAAACGATTGGCCTTGCATTATGGGGTGGTTTCTTCGGGTAGTCCCCTTCACAACAGTTGCGCCTTTTCCTCTCAAAGATAACTTTCTGGCTAATTTCTCTGGCCTGGTTCCCTTCAATAAGACTTTCTTCATCACCCACTCCACTGGTCCTTTGATTGTTACCCTTGTTTCCCTTCTTTGAATGTGGACCGGCCCATGTCACCTATAAAACAAATAATAATATAAAAAGGGCTAATTTAATCAGTGTTTTCTTAGATTTAATCACTTCAAAGCTCAAACTAAATCAAAACCTCAAACTAAACTACTACATTTTGTCGGTTTCTTATGGATAGCAAAATCCATTAAATCTCTTTCTCTAAAAACAGAGGAAAAACACATGGCATCTTTACTAGTGGAAAAATCTTAATTGTGCTAATCTCAACATATAAACATAGAGTTTTCTCAACAAACCCACAAAAAAATTAGACGAAAAACACATATAAAGACAGAGACATTACTCCCTAGTCAGACAACTAATTGCAAATTACTAAACTCCAATTCATACTCAAGGATAAAATGTTTGCAAATAAACAAAACTAAAACGATAACAAAACTCAGAATAAGCACCTTAACTAAACAAGCAAAGCTGTCAATGAGTGATTAAACAAGACATATATGTTAGATATTGATTCAAGAGATGATCAGGATCTGGGTATTACTGATCAGATACTGATGCTGACGTCATCAGGAATACAACGTCAGTATTGGATTATCAGGATTAGAAGCTGGTCAGTATTTGATGAAGATTCTCATCGACCAGAGATCAAGGAAGATTGATATGTCGGTTCCTAATTTGTAGGGATGCAGCTATCATACAAGATATGCATTCAGAGATATATGTAATTGATTTAGAATATCTTGTAATTGATAGTGCAATTGTGTACACTATATAAACACAGTTTAGGTTTTACATTATGTAATCGCTTACACGAGTTATATTGTAACCTAGCAGCTCTTAAGAACATAAGAATTTCTTAAGAGAGTTTTGTAACAGTTTTATATCAGAGTTAATAAAGCTGTTATTGATTCATACTTGTGTTATTTGTTTTAAGTCGAAAATCTTATACAATTGTATTCAACCCCCCTTCTACAATTGTTATTTACTGGGCAACAATTGGTATCAGAGCTAAACTGATTAATTTAAATCAGAAACGATCTTAAGATGTCGACAAGCAAGTATGAAAGCATTAAAATTCCAATTCTCAAGAAGACTGAGTATCCAACCTGGAAAGTGAAAATGTTGATGTATCTGGAAGCAACTGATCCTGACTATCTTGACAGGATCAATGATGGACCATTTCTTCCAACAAAACTAGTTGCAAGAACAGAGACTGTTGCTGAACACTATGTCATTAAGGCAAAGAGTGAATGGACGACAGAAGAAAAGGTTCAAGTACTCAAAGATGCAAAGGTAAAGAATATTTTGCATAACAGTCTTGATAATGTCATGTCTAACAGGGTAATAGCATGCAAGACTGCGAAGGAAATTTGGGATACTTTGGAAACTCAATGTCAAGGTACTGAATCTATCAAAAGAAACAGAAGGGCTCTGTTGATTCAGGAGTATGAGCAATTCGATGCTAAATCTGATGAAAGCCTTACTGATATGTATGATAGATTCTTGACTTTACTGAACAATCTATCACTGGTTGGCAAAGAGTATGATCCAGAGGATTCGAATACCAAGTTTCTCAGAGCTTTAACTGAAGAGTGGGATACTCAATCTTCAATCATAAGGCATCAATATGATTTGAAGATGCTGTCTCTTGATGAAGTCTATGGGATGCTAAGAACTCATGATCTTGAGGTTCAACAGAGGAAGAACAAGAAAAATGTCAAAGCAAAATCTGTTGCTTTGAATGTTGAATCAAAATCAAAGGGAAAAGCTGAGGAGGTTTATAACCGAAAGAGTAGAGTGGAAGAGTCAATTCCTGATGACTCATCATCAGATACTGATACTGAGTCTGATCCTGATACTGATGATGACTCTACTGATTCTGATATGATGGAAATGGTTGCTATGATAGTCAAGGGCTTCAAAAAGATGAAGTTCAGAAAGGCTAGGAAGCAAGGGAAATTCCAGAAGAAAACCTTCAATGCTGAAAAAGACAGGTACAAGAAGAAAGAAGGCAAAAGCAGCAAGTTTGACAAGTCAAAAATCAGATGCTATAACTGTGATGGAATGGGTCATTTTGCAACTGAGTGCAAGAAGACCAAAACCAAAGCTCTCATTTCTTCAAGCAAGGATTGGATGGACTCATCATCTGACTCTGAAGAGGAAAAAGTGAATTATGCTTTGATGGCTAAAACTGATGAGACTTCTGCTGGTGAAAATAAGGTATCTGAAGTTTTATTTGATTTTGATACTAATAATGTTTCTGAGCTAAGATCTTTCTTAAAATCTCTGCATATTAGTTTTAGGAGTCAATCTCTTGAAAATACAAGAATAAAATCTGAAATGGCAGAGGTTGTTAAGAGAAATGATCATCTAGAAGCTGAGTTAATTTTCTTGCATGAAGTTCAAGCAGAATGTGATAATGCTAAACACATGAAACTTGAAACGGAGTTTAAATGTAATGAACTTGAGAGGCAACTTAAAGATGCTAATGAAAAACTCTAAACCTGGACACATTCTGGTACAAAAACTCATGAAATTATTTCTGATAAAAACTGGAAAGAGTGTCTAGGGTATAAGCCAGAAAATGAGAAAAAGGACAAAGGAAAGGTTGTTTCATCTAACCCTGGAAGAGTTATAGTTGATGACTCAACAAATCCAAAAACCTACAGATATGTTACAGACAGTACTAAAACCAAATTAAAACCAGTTAATTATGTGTATCCAGAAATTCCCAAATCTACTTCAGAAGAAGGATCTACTTCTACACATCATTCTGAGTCTAGAACTGTCAAAAACAAGAATGTAGGTCTCTTGTCCAAGAAGCAATTAAGGGATAGAATCTGTGAGGTAACAGATAGGAAGAGAGTTCCAACTGTCAAAAGGAACAGGAATGGTAAAGTTGGAATAAACAAGGAAAATAATTATAAGTATATTCCAAATGCACCAAGAAAAGCATGCTTTAACTGTGGTAATTCTAATCATCTTGCTATTGATTGCAGGAGGAGTAAAAAGAAGCCAACTGTAGTTCCTAAGTCTGACATTAGGAATAAATTATTATTCTATAAACCACAGAATCCTTGTTTCCATTGTGGCAGTAAATGGCATTCTATTTATACATGTGAAGAATACCATAATTTGTACTATAATTATTATGAGCCTTTGCCTAAGTTCAATAAAAGTGCAAATTTTGGAAAAACAAAGAACTTGAATACTAATCATGCATCTGTCAAGATAAAGACTAATTCTGATGGAGTTAATTCTGATGAAAATGTCTTTACAAGAAAATCTTCTACTGATAAAGATGTTAAATTGCATGAAAAGAGAACCCAACAAGTGTGGGTTCTTAAAAATTCTAACTGAGTTCTTTGTGATTCTGATTGCAGGGTAAAAAGAAAAATGTGTTAGTCATGGATAGTGGATGCTCTGTGCACATGACTGGAGACAAAACCTTGCTATCAGAATTTGAGGAAAAGGCTGGCCCAACTGTGTCTTATGGAGATGGCAACATTGGACAAACTTTGGGATATGGCAGCATTGTAATTGGAAATGTCATCATTGAGAAAGTAGCTCTGGTGAAAGGACTAAAGCACAATCTGTTGAGTGTTAGTCAGATCACAGACAGAGGTTATCGTGTCAACTTTAATGATACTCATTTTGAAGTTATTAGCAAATCTTCAGGAAAGATTGCATTAACAGGTCAAAGACATGGTAACATTAATGAAGCCAACATTCACACTAATACTGAAAATTCAACTACATGCCTCATCAGTAAAGCATCTGTAGATGAAAGTTGGAATTGGCATAAGAAGCTTTCTCATCTCAACTTCAACAATATAAATGAGTTGGTTAAGAAAGACTTGGTGAGAGGATTACCAAAGGCTCTATATACTCCTGATGGACTCTGTGATGCTTGTCAGAAGGCTAAACAGAGAAGGACATCATTCAAGAGTAAATCTGAATCCTCAATTGATGAACCATATCACATGCTACACCTCGACTTGTTTGGACCAGTGAATATTATGTCCATCAGTAAGAAAAGGTATACTCTAGTCATTGTTGATGAATATACTAGATTTACCTGGGTTCATTTTCTTCACAGAAAAGATGAAACTGCTGAAATACTACTGGACCATGTTAGACTTATTGAAACTGGCACGGAATACAAAGTCAAGATTCTGAGAAGTGATAATGGGACTGAATTCAAGAATTCAGCAATGGAAGAGTTCTGCAAATACAAAGGAATAGTTCAACAATTCTCTGCTCCTGGCACTCCTCGGCAAAATGGAGTAGTTGAAAGAAAGAACAGAACTCTTATCGAAGCTGGCAGAACTATGTTGGAAGAAGCTAAACTACCTACATATTTCTGGGCAGAAGCAGTCAACACAGCTTGTTACACTCAAAATATTACACTAATCAACAGACATGGTGTAACTCCTTATCAGATGATTAAGGAAAAGAAGCCAAGTTTGAAGCATCTACATGTGATTGGCTGCAAGTGCTTTGTTCTAAGACCTCATCCAGAACAGCTAGGAAAATTTGAGACAAAAGCTGATGAGGCCATCTTTATTGGCTATCCAACAACAAGAGCCTTTAAAGTCTACAATCTAAGAACAAAGACAGTCATGGAGTCTATTAATGTATCTTTTGATGATAGAAAGCTAACAAGAATAAAAGAAGACTCTCATGACAGTTTGACTTTTGCAAATGAAGCTACCAACAATCCTGATGAAGTCACGTCAGATACTGATATTCCGTCAGATCCTGACGATCGATCAATTCCTGATCAAACACCTGTTACTGATGATGACTCAAATAATGCAAATGTTGAGGGGGAGCAAGAGCGAGACATCACTAGTGCTGATACAACTCAAACATCAAGTAGAGATTCATCAGAAACAGACTCAAGTGACAATCAAGATAGTATATCAGAAAGAGATAGCACTATCTCAGGGGGAGCTTCTAGCAACTCTAGTTCTTTTGAAGAAAACACCAATCCAGGGGGAGCATCCAGTTCAAGAAATGACTTACCATCAGCAAGGAAATGGACAAAAAGTCATACTCCTGATTTAATCATTGGGAATCCTGAAGCAGGTGTTAAGACAAGAAGTGCAACTCAAAATGAATGTTACATACTATGTGACTCCTGAGATTGTCACTGAAGCTCTACACTTACCATCAATCATTGGTAAGCCTGTATTCAAAGTTCCTGATGCAAAACTTCTTGAGTATGTTGTAAGCTTGGGTTACAATGGAACACCAAAGAAGTTTGGAGAGCTCTACAGGACAAAGCTCAAGAAGGAATGGAATTTCTTCTTTGACACTATCAGCAGATGTTTCTTGAATAAAGTGTCAAACTTTGATGCCTTACCCACAGGTTCAGCCAAAATTTGGTACTCTCTAATTCATGATCTCTCATTTGATTATGGTTCCTTTATACTAAAGGCATTAAGTGAAAGAAAAGCAGATAAATGTGGTTATGTTTGCTTTCTTAGATTTTTTCAATTAATATTTTCTCACTTATGTCCTCATGCTATTTTTGAGAATGATACAATTTTGCCTATATGTAAAATCTCAGAAAACAATATAAAGAGTCTAATCAATTCTGATAAGGCAAATAAGTTTGTGGGTACTCCATACATTCCTGATGAAGTATGGTCTCTTTTAAGAGAGAGAATGCCTATTCAATATGGCCCAGCAACTGGTGCTATGGAATAGGACCTTACACATCCTATTCCTGACACAAGCACACAACCTAAACACTTACCTAAACAGTTAACCACCTCTGGTGTCTCACAAAAGGCATCAGTTGTAAAATCAAAGAAATCAGCTAGATCTGATGTGTCTGAGAGGCAATCAGGGTCAAAGGATTTCTCCACTCCAACTCACTCTCAAATGAAGTCACAAGGGGGTGAACAAAGGGTTCTTGAAACATCTGGTTTGAATAAAGGAACAGGAGTGAAAAGGAAAGTTGATCAAGGAGCTATTTCTGATTCTGATGATGATACAATGCCTATATCAGTCTTGTTGAAAAAGAAGGAGATTGATGTTGTTGAAACAAGAGAAGTGGCTGTCTCTGAAAAGCCAAAGAAAAGAAGAAGATTAATCAGTAAAGGCAAATTTGTTGATCACAAAGAATTTCTGAATCTTACTGATGCTACGGAAGGCAATCCTGATGTTGTTAATCAGGATGGATCATCAGTTCCTGACGCTACTGCTAATCCTGACATCTCTACTCCAAATAATTCACCTATGAAGACTGTTGAGATTTCTGATTCTCCAGCATCTGAATCTCCAAAGAGAAGAATTATTGATATGTCTGTCGATCAAGTAAATGCTATTGCTGCTCAGCTGGGTGTTAAACCTTCACCACTTGAAGTAAAAACTGCTGAAGCAAATGTCTTTCACAGACAGAAGAAACAAAGGACTACTGTGTCATCTCTGAGAGGATCCAGCCTACAAGAACCTGAACTTCAAAGGAGTTCAGAAGCTATTGCAGATCCAGTCACACAAGAACCACCTACTCATAGTGTAGGTGCAGACATTTCTGAAGGAATAGCCCCACAAGAACCATCTTCTCAAAGTGAAGATGCTGGCAAACTCACATCAGCAGGGGAGTTTCCTGATAATACTCAAGGGGCTTCTGAAATTGAAATTGAACTTGCTAGAAGTCTGGCAGAAAAAGCTGCTCATGATTTGCACATTGCTGAATGTGATAGAGTGATTGCTGACACTGCATTTGAGGGAAGCACACAAGAACCTTTGACTCAATGTGTTGAAGAAGCTTCAAAACCTCAGGCTACACAAGAACCATCAGTAGCAAATACTGATGCAAGTCATGCTATATTTGCAGTGGTCAATCCTGATGAAAGTACTACTGATCTACTTATTCCATTGCTTATTGAGCCAATTTCAGCAAGGCCAATGGATTCTTTAACTACTTCATCAGGTAACATCTCTTTCTCTACTTCATTTACTACTGATAGTATGATTACAGATAGACCTGATAAAAGGGATACCTCTATTTGTATGACTTCAGACCACTCTTCTCAGCCACCTCTTATTTCTTCACATTTAATGAGCCAGAACCTTTCTTGTGAGATTGAGAGTGAACATTTAGAGAAAAAGAAGAGTGATGAGAGGCAGTCTCCTGAACTGGCAAAAGGAGAGGTAGAAAAGAGTGAGAAGTTATTAACTTCTAGTGAGGTAGAAGTTGCTATTGAAAGTAACTTAGGTAACATTGTGAGAAGTGATGAGATCACTTTAAAAGAAAAGAGAGATTTAGGAAATGTTACTAATTTGTCTGCAGGTCATCAGGATTCACCAGCTGTATCCACTGGTGTTTTGAAAATGAAAGGTGTTATGCTTCCTGATGACAATATTGAAGATAAACTTCCTGAGGCTGGTGGTGGCTCAGATGATGCTGATGATGATCATGATCATGCTGATCTTGAAACAAAGCAAATGCAGGTAGCTATAAAAGCAAGTCTCCAATCTACTTATGGGTCTTCAAGTAGATACATGCAGTCAATGACTCAAGAAGAATTCAGAGGGGAGTATAGTTCACTTCTTCCTCCTGATACTCGAGCTGCAAGGGGACATGAATGGGATACAGAATGGAATAAACCGACTGCTGAGATGAATTTTCAAAATGCTCTTTTTCATTCTGGTCATATTGCTACGCGGATGCCGACACCTGAACTTAAGGCTCTTCTCAAAACCAATGCTCTTCTAGCAAAGGGATTGAAGAGTGAGATTGACTCTATGAAGGCTGTAACTGATAAATTTCAAGCGGGTATTCAAACATCTGTTTCTATATCTGCTACTGCTTCGCAAGCACGCCTTCTTGCAGATGATATTAAAGCTCTTGACAAGAGATTGGATTCTAGAATGACTGTCTTGGAATCAAAAGTTGATACTATTGATGAAACCCTCAAGCTTATATTGTCTTTCTTCATTCAGGACGATACTGATGTCAAAAAGGGGGAGAAGATAGTCAAAACAAAATGTTCACCTGATTCAGTTGTACAAAAGGATGATGATAATTCTGGAAATGATGGTGGTGCTAAGTCACATCATAAAGTTGAAACCTCTGATGCTGCTTTAGTGTCAAAGAGAACGAAGACTCAAACTAAACAGTCAACTCATGTTTCTGAATCTGGAAAGAAGACAGTGACAATAATGATGCAATCTCAGAATCCAAAAGAAGAACAGTTTGTGACACCTGGTCAAACTCTGTCAACTATTCCTGAGGATGATGTGTATGTGGAACAGGATGAAGATGCTGCTAATCTGTTTCATGAACTTGACACTGGGGATGGTCGTGTTCTTAAATTATTTCATAAAGACAAAAGAGTTCAACAGTATCATGCTGAGAAAGCACTTGTTTTATCTACTGAAGAAAATCCAAACATGACTACTGATGAGTTCTTAGAAGAACAGAACAGGATCTTTGAAGAGTTTGCAAAACAGAATAAAGCTCTTGCTGCAAGAAGAGGAAGAGGCAGAGGAGGAAGATACAGAAGTAGAGGAAGATTATCTGCTCAAACAAGTACAAGGCAAACAAGATCTAGTGGAATCAAATTGAAAGATGTTTCTGAAAATGAAAAGAAGAAAACTCCACTATCTCTTGCATTAACTCCAGACAACAGATTCAATGCTCCTGAAGAAATTGAAGAGGAGATATTGCCTTTGAAAAGGAAGAGTAAGGTAGCAGTTCAATCTACTGCATCTAATGAGAAGTCAGTCGTTGATTCAATTTCTGATGTTGTTTCTGATTCTGAAGAGGCTGAAATTTTAAAAGAACTTAAGATTATGATTCTTAAGGTTGTGGTTGAATTTCACAATATGGAAGTTTTTGAAGATACATTGGAGTATGAACAAGAAAACTTCAGTAGATTTGAGAGAGAAAGTGAAATCAGAGCTAAAGCCAGAAAAGCAGAAAAGATAACAACCAGAGATTACTTAAGAAATGTTCATAGATCAGACAGGAAGTTATGGTATGATAGAGATAGATCTGTTCCTGAACATCAGCAGGATTATCCAACAAATAAGAAGAAGAAGAGTAAGAAAAGGGAGGAGGATAAGGTTGATTATAGAAAACCAGTTGTGTTCATATCAGCTGGATTGATAAAAGAGTCTTCTTTGATCAATGAATTTCTGATTGTTAAAACAGAGTCTACTACATTTATTGCTGAAAGTCCACCAAAATGGGTGAGTATGCAATCTGGTTTGAGAGGATGGGAACCTGGCACAAGAGGAGGAATTGGATATAGTCATGCACTGTTTATTTTCATTGCACAAACTGATCAATATGCTCTAGTTGACAAGATTGGGGATGAGTTAACTGTAGATCATCTTTGGAAACTTGAAGCTGTTGCTATCATTGTTGATTGTCATGCTGATGCAAAGAAAATAGAGAAGCTGGTGTACTTCATGAAAGATGGAAGTGTGAAGAAGATTCCTATTCATGAATTGTTGTGTAAATCTGCAAAAGAGCTGAAATATGTTCTGTATCTTCTCAGAAGTAAAAGAATAAATGTTAGTGAAAGAGAAGTTTATCAAAATTGGTGTGTCATGATTTACATGAAGATTAGACAGAGATTCATGGATGGAGGAACAAGGTATGATGGCAATTATATTCCCATGTACTTAAATTTAAGAGATATAGAGGTTGAAATGAAGAAAGGTACAGCTGTTAAAGAAGTGTATCTAGGCATGGAACAACTGTCTCTAAATCCAGATGGGAAGGAAATTGCTTATGTGTTGCTAGGTGACTTAGATCTTCCGAGAAACTCAATTCAGAATATCAGGGCAGCTATTTATCAGATTAATGAGGAAGATGAAGAACTCAAAAATCTGAAGAAGAAACTGATTCAAATTCTTGAAAGCAAGGAAGAAGAATTGTTATCTGAATTCTTGAGACTGAATCTATTTTATCAAAGAATTTCTGAAACTGTTCCTGATGATTTTTAGAAGGTATTTTGTTTTGAGTTTTTGACATCTTGAATCAAGGAATTTGTGCTTTGTTTTATAAAGAACAAATTGGGGGAGATTGTTAGATATTGATTCAAGAGATGATCAGGATCTGGGTATTACTGATCAGATACTGATGCTGACGTCATCAGGAATACAACGTCAGTATTGGATTATCAGGATTAGAAGCTGGTCAGTATTTGATGAAGATTCTCATCGACCAGAGATCAAGGAAGATTGATATGTCGGTTCCTAATTTGTAGGGATGCAGCTATCATACAAGATATGCATTCAGAGATATATGTAATTGATTTAGAATATCTTGTAATTGATAGTGCAATTGTGTACACTATATAAACACGGTTTAGGTTTTACATTATGTAATCGCTTACACGAGTTATATTGTAACCTAGCAGCTCTTAAGAACATAAGAATTTCTTAAGAGAGTTTTGTAACAGTTTTATATCAGAGTTAATAAAGCTGTTATTGATTCATACTTGTGTTATTTGTTTTAAGTCGAAAATCTTATACAATTGTATTCAACCCCCCTTCTACAATTGTTATTTACTGGGCAACAATATAAACATATAAACAAGACATATAAACAAAACCCTAATTTTCAGTTTGAGAAGAATTAGACTGATTCGGCCATATAAAAACCCCTAATTTATCAAAGGTGAAGAGAGAAAACAACCTGAGAGCTTCTAGTCAGTCTGAAAATCTCAATCGAGATATTCTGAGCTTCTTCAGCAGCCATTGAACCCTTCGATTGAACCATTGAAGTCTGATGAGCCATTGAACCCTTCGATTGAACCATTGTAGTCTGATTAGCCATTGAATTTCTGATTCTTGAGCGGCAAACCCTAATTTCTTGAGCGGCAAATTCTTGAGCGGCAACCCTAATTGATATGCGATGGGAAAAGAGGGAAAATTGTGCTTACACGAGTATATATTTAATTTAGTCGAATTAATAAATGAGACTGCAGTTAGTCGAATTTAGCCGTGCACTAACTCTAGACTGAAATCGGTTGAATTTAGCCGTGTGCTCTTTTTCGACTGAAACCGATTCAATTTAATGAACCGAAATTTTACAAAACCTACTGCACTAAACTAGGTATAACACAACTAAAATCAATTCGTCCAAAAAATACACACAACTAAAATCACAATTTGATTAAAATTGATAAATTACACTAAAAAAAACTAGATTAAAATAATTATTTTAGTACATATTTAATTGATAAATTACACTAAATCATCATTATCACTTAATTCGTCTTCATCTTCGTCCTCATTTTTGTCTTCGTCTTCATTTTCTTTTTGACCTTCTTCTTCGTCATTGTTATTGATCGAGTAATCATTTTCGAACATCCTCAAGTCAACGAAAAAATTTAAGGGATCATGAATAATAGTTCTTTCGACGTGTGATGATGAAGCATTTGATAGCTCATTTTGTAAAGCATCATCATTGATTTTGGTCTTTTCTTGATTGTGCATACTTTCATCAACTTGTCGACTCTTTGTTGTTAGAACCGTGTACCATGATGATTTTGCATTCGAGATATTTGGTGCATAGTAAACTTGATGGGCTTGGCTAGCCAACACAAAAACATCATCGGCATTTAGCTTTGACTTGACATCCACGGTTGTTATTCGGTGTCTATCAACTTTAACATGTGTCGTATGATCAAACCAATGACATTTGAAGACGATCACTTCATGTCCATTGCGATAGAAGAGTTTTAAAATTTCTTCTATTTTTCCATAATAGTTTCCATGACTTTCTTTGTAAGAAGTCCCTACAATTATAAATGTAAAATATTTGTGAACAAATAATGAAGAAAAAAATACAACTTAGATGTTGAGAATAAATAAATTTTCTCACCAATGACAACTACACCGGAATTTGGTGAAGTGAGCTCATTAGCATTTTTGCAATCAAATTTGTAACCATTGCATTTGCACGCTTTATAAGACTCCACCTTAAAAATCGGACCTCTTATTATGTCTATAAATTTCTTCTTAAGCTCTTCATCATCTTGTACCTAAAACAATATGTGAGAAACATAATAAGTAAATGTGTGTGCACATGTATTTATGTAAAAAAATGAAACACATACCCTTCTTTCGAACCAATCTCTAAATTGTTTCTTTTGAAATTGTTCCTTTTCCTCATCATTGAGATGTGTGAATTGTTCTTGTACCAATCTTTGAAATCCACTACATAATCAAGTTGAACAACAAAAATTTAAATCATGAACTAAATTACTGTTTTTATTTGAAATGAAAATGACTTAAAAAAATCTTACCGCAAGTACTTTCCAACTTCTGGCGAATTAATGAGAACATAGTATGCCACGAGTTCATGTTCATCACTAGTCAAGATTCTATCTCTACTCCGTAGAATAGGATGTGTCGGATATGTGTACACTTCTAACAAATCGACATCATGAAACATTTGAGGTGCCTCGTTTCGACATAATTTCTTATGCATTATTTCAGTTTTGGAATCGAAAAACAACGAGCAAAAGTGTACACATTCCTCCTCAATATAGCGTTGTGCCATCGAACCCTCCGCACGAGCTTTGTTTCCAACTTTTAATTTCAAATTGTGCAAGTATCTTTCAACAAAATACATCCAACGAAAATTAGCCGGACCACCTAACTTACACTCGGTAGCTAAATGTAGTGGCAAATGCTCCATCGGATCAAACAAACCTGGAATGAAGACAGTTTCAAACTTTGACATTATCTTCACTATATCTTTCTCCATCTTTTACAAATCCGTGTACTTGAGATTCGACGAGCATAAATCTTGGAAGAAATTGCACAACTCAATGATAGGATCCGCTACATGCTTCGGAAGTAGATCACGACAAACGATAGGCAACAATTTTTGCATGAAGACGTGACAGTCATGTGATTTTATCCCGCGAATGCAATTTGTCTTCTAGTTCACACATCTAGATATATTTGAGGCATAGTTTCAGTGCTTCAATCCATTTGTACAACTTGTGAACTTGTTCCCTCGAAAGAACATATGGTGCATCTGGTTTCGTGTCAACACCCTGAATCCACAACTCACGGTGTACACGTAATTCTTCACAATCCTTTCTTGCTTTTGTGTTATCCTTGGACTTGTTCGCATCACCAAGAATTGTGTAGAATATGTTGTCAAAGACATTCTTTTCAGTGTGCATAATGTCAATGTTGTGACGAAGGCTTAGTGTCTCCCAATATGGAAGCTCAAAAAATGGAGAATAGTGAGTCCAATGATGTGTCACACCATAATCCTTCGGTTTTCTCTTCGATGACTTTCCCGGAGGGGGAAACTGTATCTGCTCACACATGTTCTTCGCGAGCAATCCTGAATGTCGAGCACACACTGATCGTGTCTCAACACTTCCAAACCTCGTACTCCGTCTTAAGGGATCATCTGGTTCCAAAAAATATCGAGCAGTGCCATAAAAAGTAGGTTTGCCACCATGTTTGAGTTGTTTAGCTTTTACCTCTCCCATACAAACATGACATGCTAACTTACCCTTGGTGGACCACCCGCTAAGAATGGCAAGTGCAGGAAAGTCGCTAACTGTCCATAAAAGTGCCGCCTACATCATAAAATTTGTACGCGAGAACCTGTCATATGTTTCCACCCCAGTATGCCACAACACTTTCAATTCATCAATGAGTGGTCTAAGATAAACATGTAAGTCTTTTGACGGATCCGTCGGTCCAGGAATAAGAAGAGGCATGAACATGTATGGAGCCTTAGTACACATAGATAGGGGAAGATTGTACACAAAAGCAATCACCAGCCATACAGTATAGTCCCTAGCATGTGCATCACAAAAGGGGTCAAATCCATCAGTAGATAGTCCAAGTCTAACATTACGAACATCCTTTGAAAATCTTGGAAACCTACGATCAAATTGTTTCCATTCATCTCCATCTGCTGGGTGACTTAGCTGACCTTCAACCACAACTCTATCGTGGTGCCATCTCATATATTTTGCAGTCTTCTCGGCCATGAATAAACGTTGCAATCTCACGGTGATTGGAAAGTAACACAAGATCTTTTGGGGGATCTTTTGTTTTTTAGGATCTTTTTGCACTTTGTATCTGTCTTTTTTGCATACATCGCAATGTGTCTTGTTGCCATTTTCCTTGTAGTATAACATACAATCATTCTCACAAGCATCAATCTTTTCATACTCCATATGCAACCCTTTAATCATCTTTCGCGCAGTATAGTACTTTTCGGGCAACTTATGATCATCGGGCAATACTAATCCAATGAGGTGAAGCAACTCATCAAAAGCATTGTTACTAGAATTATGCTTGTTTTTCCAAGAAAACAACTCCATTACATATTCCAATGCTGTAAAATTGGCATTGTTTGGATAAATTGGTTCGGAAGCACTGTTCACCCTTTCATAAAAAAATTTTGCCGATGCGTTGGGTTCTTCCTCGAAATCCTCACAATCCTCAAAATCATCATCATATGCATCATACATATCATCATCTCTGTAGTTGGAAGACGTTCCAACTTCCACCCGCGGTGTATCATTCTCTCCACGACAATCTCATCTAGTATACCATTGCATGATACCATGTCGATACAAATCAACTTTCACGGTACTAGGATTCTTATAGTATTGATTTCCACATTCTTTACATGGACATCTTATAAGGCCATTGTCTTCTTCTTCAAGATGATCCATAGCAAATTTAATGAAACTATTGACACCAATTTTGTACTCTTCCGTTAAGTATTTTGCCTCATTATATCGATTACGACCAATCCAACTACGATCAAATGCCATCTACAAATTAAATATTCATATATATAAGGCAAATGCAATAAATAAAATAAATTGTCAATACAATCCTTAAGAACTAATAATATCTCAAGTTTTATTAACATATTTCACTCATCATAATTCTATTGTGGACAAACAACAATCATAATATTTTTAGCAACACATTTAAGCACATAAAATTCATACATATATATCAACACATATTAAAACAAATTATCATAAAAACACTAATTAAAACAAAAAAGTAAAATTTATAATACAATAAAGTACAAAATGGAAAAAATGCAAAAAAAAAAAAGAAACACTTACTTGAAGATTTTGTATGCTCACATGAACAAAAATTGGTGGAAGAAAAAAAGATAATGGTGAAAGGGGGAAAAAAACAAAGAAATCGGCTACTGCAAAGGAAGGAGGAAGTAGGGTTTCCAAAACAAGAAGGCTAAATTCAACCTTTTATAGTTGAATTTAGAACGCCTACATTCAACAGAATATAGTCGCATTTAGTAAGCCTACATTCAACTACTATTGGTTGAATTTAGTACGCCTATATTCCACCGCACGCGGTCGAATTTAGCCTTACGGGGGGAAAAATAGAGTATTCGTATATTTTGGTAAAAAATTCCCTCTTTAGGTTTCCCGCTCTTTTTTTGGACCGACTGCCTTCGGTCGAATTTAGCCGCGTGGAACGAAAAAAAGCGGGAAATTTCCCGCGGGAAATTTCCCGCGTGGCTTTGCCGAAAGGATAAATTCGACTGTCCGGGCCATTTTGGTCGAAATTAGCTGTTCAGTGCGACCTAATGCGGTCGAATTTAGCCGGCACTACTAAATTCGACGGTTTGCCATCGGAACGAGCCGCAGTCGAATTTGTACAGTTGAATTTAGCCCTGTTGTGTTGTAGTGTTACTTTCATCTCTTGTGAGATACATTTCAAATCTTTAGCAAACGCAAGAGAATTAGGGTTAAGACCCCTTAACTTAAAAGGGTCAAAGCCTCTAACAAATTTGGTAAAGCAATTATATAATTAACAATGTAAATAAAAAAAAATATTGACATTAGTATTGATATTAGTTGAAAGCGAATTATATGTGAGAGTCAGTTTATCAAATTATCTATTTTTCTATTTTCCTTCCTTAATTTTCTTATTCTTCTCAAATCCTAACCTTGATCCCCCATTCGTCTACTATAATCTTTTAGAAAACTTCCACGTCGAATGTATAATCGGTTTATATCATCGGGAAAAAAGGGCTGAGTATATATTAATAGAATAAAATAAGAGATTTCGAGTTTTTCATTGGTGAGATAACACCCAGATTTGATCGGGGGAAAAGGAATTGTAGTCCCCCCATCTTACCACCAAAATAATATCAAAAAAAGGAACATGATATGTTTTACCACTCGTCATGTCGCCAAAATAATACCAAAAAAAAAGGAACATAATATGTGTACGTCCTATTTTTATAATTACATATTCATATATGTTGGTTTGAAATATCTTTACCATTTTCATTTATCATATAAATGGATTACTTATATAATATGATTCATAACTAATAATATGTATCAAATATATTATTTATCATTAATAAAATCTTTCACGTATATTATCTAGCATCATTATATAATTTAATCTTTCATATTTTATTAAACAATTACCGTATGAATATTACATTCTTAAAAGATTGTTATAGGGAGATTTTGGTATAACAATATTTTTGGAGGTTGCTGGATTTACGGAGCAAAATACGGATATTTTGTTATAAGAAGAATAGGGATTAGGGTTTGTGTGTATAGATGTGGCTGAACTTGATAGGTGATTTTCAGGGGTGAACTGTTTCTCATCCCTATCAAGTTGCCTACGTACCCTATTTATAGGGATCAAGCCGTACGTAGTTCTTGGGCAGCAAGTTACCTAGACGGGCTAGGATTTTAGAAGATAAGCCATGGCCCAAGCCCATTAGATTAGGGCTGACATGGCCATGAGTCATTGATCCTATCCATGATCCATGGTTTATAGAAGGAAACCGATGGTCTCGCATGGACGAGGATGTGACCTTCCCAGCGAGGCTAGTAGAGAAGCAGCACAGACCTGGCATGCGACCTCGAGGGATCGAGTCATGCGAAGCGGACCTAAATAGGTATAGATACTCATATGACCTCGAGGGGTCTAGCTATAAGCCTTCTAATAGAGAGTGAGATAGCGATCCCATGTTAGTTTGTAGAAGCGATCCCAATGAGAGTGGTATGTCAACGAGGCGATCCCTTATATTTGATAGAGAGCGAGGTGGCCCTGTAGTTATGCCGGGCTGATTCCAATAGTGGGCTTTAATGACCCAATTGCCATCTTCGAGGCCCATTGTGGATAACGAACCATTAATTCTGCTAATTAAATCATGATAATTATTATGCCAGATTTGGGCATAACAACTACCCCCCGAGTCCATGTTGTCATTAGAAATGCGATGTGGACTTGAAAATCAGACATATAAAACTGCGAATCGAAACTATGACTGTGTTATAGATACGACTATCGGCAACATCGCAACCCCTCCCAAAGAATTTGAAGGGGTTTGACAGTTGTCATGTCTCGAGATGTGTGTTGAATGGTTAAGATCTTGACACGTGTCCCACGACCTTCTCTCCCTTGATGGCTATATATACTCCTGTCACAATCATTTCCTTTTTCATTCTTACAAACACATTGTCGAAGTGCTGTCAGTTTGCTCCTGGATCAAAAGCAAGAATTTTTCAAGTTCGATCTCAAGCGACCCCAACTTTTCCCCGATTTCTCCAATCTTTCTCAAGAACAAGTAAGCCTTTGTTCCTTCTTGATATTTAAATTGTTGTTCTTCATTATATATGCATGATTAGATGATGTAAACTGTAAGCGATGCGATCCCGTTTGACTGCGATCACACACAATTAATTTCAATTCGCGATCCCTTCCTCGTTTAGATAGAGTAGCGATCCCTTAACGCTTGAATAGCACCCATATGATACTTCTCATGAGCGAAGTGAGGACACATAGAGCCTTTCCGTTTTATTATTCTTTTCTTCCTTTTTTCCCTTTTGATTTCTGTAAGGGCACACACTTAATTCTTCACATTCTTTTCAGATGTCGAACGACGATAGCTCAAGAACGCCATCTCCACTCCCAAGCATACGTATTAGCGAGACGGCAGCTGCTAATATTGCGAGAACTACGAGCACAAGTGAGAGCTTGTTAGATATAATTGATGTGATTTAATGTCAGTGTTTAAGTGTTTCAGGTAAAGAGAGTTTAACTTGTTATTGAAAGCAGTTGTAACAGAGTTTGAGTATACGCTGATTGCTGGAAGCGCAAACGCTGACAGAGGAAAGCGTAAACACTGATAGCTGAATACATGGAAGCGCAAACACTGTTAGCGTGGAGAGAACAGAGTTTGCTAAAGTCTGTCTACCGGGAGCGTCTACAAGTCAACAGAGTTTGAAGATTAATTTAATATTAATATGGAAGCGATATCTTTGAAGATTGGATAGCTGTCAAAGAGATCGAGTTGACTTAGAAGACGTGTAGCAATCGTAATTGATATCAATTGTATAGCTTAATTTTAGGAGAATCAATTTACGATTGTACGTAGCTGTATATCTTATAAATACAGTTAGGTTAACCCTAGAAGGGTATCCATCGTGAACGCATATCATTCTTGTAACCTAAGCAGCTCTCTGTGATACTTTACATCACCGAGAGAGGAATTATTAATTCCAAACAGTTTTAAAGAATTAAAACGTGTGTTCTTGTTACTTATTTATACAGTTCTTGATTATTTATTGTGTAATCGACCTA
Organism: Kitagawia praeruptora; assembly: GCA_037693485.1. Lineage (NCBI taxonomy): Eukaryota > Viridiplantae > Streptophyta > Magnoliopsida > Apiales > Apiaceae > Kitagawia > Kitagawia praeruptora. The sequence goes on along the minus strand of CM075353.1, from coordinate 42,623,029 downwards.
ACAAGTGGTATCAGAGCGGTATCTGTTACTCTATTACAGTTAAAGATCCAATCATAATAGTAATCAATGGCAGAGATACCTCCACCAAATGAGAAAGCTCCTACTACTGTTAGTAGGTATGAAACAATTAGGGTTCCTATCCTGAGGCCATTAGAGTATGCAATTTGGAAGGTGAAGATGACCATGTTTCTGGAGGCTACAGATCCAGAATATCTGGACAGAATTTATGAAGGTCCTCACAAACCTACAAAGTTATCTGCTGCTGCTACTGGTGAGGAACCAAAAGTAATTCCAAAAGAGAAGAAAGATCTATCTGCTGAGGATCTTTCATCTATTGCAAAGGATGCGAAAGTAAGACACTTACTTCACAGTGCATTAGACAATGTTATGTCTAATAAAGTGATAAACTGCACAACTGCAAAGGAGATATGGGATGCACTTGAGGTTAGATGTCAAGGAACACCTGCAATTAAGAAGAACAGAAGGAACATACTCACACAGGAGTATGAACATTTTGAGGCAAAATCTGATGAAACCATGACAGAAACATTTGACAGATTCTGTAAACTGCTCAATGATTTGTCATTGGTGAATAAAGAGTATGATTTGGAAGATTCAAATCTCAAATTTCTTCTCTCTCTACCTGAAAAGTGGGATGTGAAAACGACCACTATTAGAGATAATTATGAACTTGGTGAAACAGAGATTGATGAAATTTATGGTCTGCTCAAAACCCATGAATTGGAATTGGAGCAGAGAAACAAAAGATCTAGTAGAAAGTCAAAGTCTGTTGCTCTCAAGGTTGAGGAGAAACCATCAAAGAACGAGGCATCAAGGAGAAAGGCAAAAGGGAAAGCCTTAGTCATCCATTCAGAGAATGAGTCATCAAACACTGATGTTGACTCAAACACAGATGATTCATCTGATTCTGAAGATGATGAAGAAATGATGCAAATGGCTGCATTGATGGTAAAGACCTTCAAGAAGATGGGTTACAAGAACTTCAAGAAGGGAAAGAGATTCTCAAGGGACTACTCAAAATCTGACAAGAAGAATTTCAAGAAAGCTGAAGGAAAGGACTTCAAATCTGGAAAGAAAGATAAGTCTGAGATTCAATGCTACAAGTGTAAGGAGATGGGACACTATGCTCCAGAGTGCAAGAAGGGTAAAACTGAAAAGGCACTCTACACCAAAGGCAGAGATTGGGCAGACACTTCAGATTCAGATGAGGAAGTCAACTATGCTCTCATGGCTACTACTCAGACTGAAAATGATGATTTCAAGGTACCTCCAACTACCTATGCTTATAACACTGATAATATAACTGAATTGAGAATTTATCTTAAAGCATTGCATATCAGTTATAGGGATCAGACTTTAGAAAATGAGAGGATAAAGTCTGAGTGTTCTCAACTTAAAGAAAGAAATAAACTTGTTGAGGAACAGCTAGAGAACATGAATAAAATTCAGAAAGAGAGAGATGATGCAGTGTTTATTGAACAAGAGTTGCTAGGTAAGTATAAGCAACTAGAATCAGAATTGGAGGATACTAAACACATCATTAAAACTTGGACACACTCTGGTAAAGACACTCAAGAAGTGTTTCAGTCAGACACAGTAGGTCTAGGTTACTCTGTAGGAGATGAACTTAGATTTGAAAATCAGGTAAAGAAAAGACCACATTATTCATCTGAAGGTAATGTCATGGGAACAGGTGGACCTAAGACTGAAGCACAGAAAAAGGCTGTTAAGGAGTCATATGCTAAAACTTTTGTTAAAGAGGCTAACATTGGTTTAATGACAGATAAACAACTCAAGCATAAGCTTAAGGAGATAAAATCTGTCAACAAACAGAGATTGCCTAAGAAAAACAAAAATGGAAAAGTAGGCATCAAATCAGGAATTAAGCCAATGCTTGCTTCATTAGCTCCTAGAAAAACATGCTTTAATTGTGGTAGCACTAATCATCTTGCTAGTTTCTGCAGTAAGAATAAGAACATTAATTCTTTGCCTTCTAAAACTGCAGTAAAGAGTGATTATGTGAGAACTAGACCACAGACTTTATGCAAACACTGTGGAAGTACTTGGCATTCTATTTACACTTGCAGAGATTATCATGCTATTTATTATAATTACTATGAACCCAAACCAAATTTGAAATGGGTAAAAGTAAACTCTGCAAATGTAAACTCTGAAAAAGATAGCTTAAACTCTGTTAATTTGAATTCCGCTGCAAAAGCTAACAGATTTAAGAAAGCCAAAGGATCCAAGCAAGTCTGGATCCTTAAAACTAATAATCAGTGATTGTTTGTGATTGCAGGGCACCAGGGTCAGTACCCTAGTCGTGGACAGTGGATGTTCAGGACACATGACAGGAAATAAAGCCCTGCTATCAGAGTATGAGGAGAAAGCTGGCCCAGAAGTTTCCTATGGAGATGGCAACATAGGACATACACTGGGATATGGCAACATTAATCTTGGAAATGTCATCATCACAAATGTAGCTCTAGTTCCAGGACTCAAGCATGATTTGCTATCTGTGAGTCAAATCTGTGACAGAGGATATCATGTAGATTTTCAGCCTGAATATTGTCAAGTTATCAGCAAATCTACAGGGAAAGTTGCTCTAGTTGGAAACAGACACAACAACATCTATGAAATCAAATTGTCAACAAACACTGATGGCAAAGCAGTGTGTCTGTCTACAAGGATGTCCAGTGAAGAGAGTTGGAAATGGCACAAGAAACTCTCTCATTTGAATCTGAACAATATCAATGAGCTCATAAAGAATGATCTTGCAAGAGGACTACCAAAGTCATTGTTGAATGTAGAAGGCCTGTGTGATTCTTGTCAAAAGGCCAAACAGAAAAAAACCTCTTTCAAGAGCAAATCTGAGTCTTCAATTGTTGATCCTTATCATCTCCTACATGTTGATCTTTTTGGACCAGTAAATGTCATGTCACTTGGAAAGAAGAAATATGCTCTAGTCATTGTTGATGAATACACCAGATATACATGGGTGTATTTTCTAGCAAAGAAAGATGAAACTGCTTTAACACTGACAGAACATATATTACAACTGGACAAAGAGTCAGAGAATCAAGTGAAAATAATCAGAAGTGACAATGGAACTGAATTCAGGAATTCATCTATGGAAGAGTTTTGCAAGAGTAAAGGGATCAAACAAGAGTTTTCTGCACCTGGCACTCCACAACAAAATGGTGTAGTGGAAAGGAAGAACAGAACTTTGATAGAAGCTGCCAGAACCATGCTAGATGAAGCAAAATTGCCAACATATTTCTGGGCAGAGGCTGTTCAAACTGCTTGTTTTACTCAAAATGCAACACTGATCAACAAGCATGGTAAAACACCATATGAAATGGTGAAGAAGAAGAAGCCAAATCTAAAATACTTTCATATTTTTGGATGCAAGTGCTTTGTGTTGAAGACTCATCCTGAACAGTTGACCAAGTTTGACTTAAAGGCAGATGAAGGAATTTTTGTTGGCTATCCACTGTCAACAAAGGCATTCAGAGTGTTTAATCTGAGAACCAGAGTGATCATGGAGTCTATTCATGTGTCATTTGATGACAAGAAAATAACTGGACTTGAAGATGTTAATGAGCATGATCAACTGCACTTTGAAAATGAAGATTTATTAAACTCGGATGATACAGATCTGACAAACACTGTTAAGGTCAATTCTGAACCTCTACTGGTAAACACTGAAGAAACTCTTCAATCAGAAACAAGGGAAGAACCAGTTGAGGGGGAGCATGAAGAATCACATCAAAGTGATAAGTCAAACACCGAAAGTGACTCAATTGATGATTCTGAATCAAACTCTGTTGATTCAAACTCTGATCATTCAAATACTGAGCAGTCACATTCAGGGGGAGCATCTGAAAATGAAGAGAGACATCAAGAAAATCAGGAGAGCATGGATCAAGGGGGAGGATCACATGATGACAGAAGCAATCTGCCTTCTGCAAGAAAATGGACTAAGTCACATACACCTGATTTAATTATTGGTGATCCAGATGCAAGAGTAAGGACAAGAAGTGCAACAACAAATGAATGTCTGTTTCATGCATTCTTGTCACAAACTGAGCCAAAGAAAGTGGAAGAAGCTCTTAAAGATGCTGACTGGATAACAGCAATGCAAGAAGAGCTAAATGAGTTTGAAAGAAATGAGGTATGGACCCTTGTACCAAGGCCAAAGAACAGATCTATTGTTGGTACTAAATGGGTTTTCAGAAATAAAACTGATAGTGATGGTGTGATCACAAGGAACAAAGCAAGACTGGTAGCTAAAGGCTATTCACAGCAGGAAGGAATAGATTATGATGAAACATTTGCTCCAGTTGCCAGGTTGGAGGCAATAAGGATGTTTCTTGCCTATGCTTCTCACAAGAAATTCAAGGTTTTTCAAATGGATGTGAAAAGTGCTTTTCTGAATGGAAAACTTGAGGAAGAAGTATTTGTTGAACAACCACCTGGTTTTGTAGATCCAAAATATCCAGATCATGTCTACAGGTTAGACAAAGCACTCTATGGACTCAAACAGGCACCTAGGGCATGGTATGAAACACTTGCTAAATTTCTGCTAGAAAGTGGGTTTCACAGAGGTACTATTGACAAAACTCTGTTTTACTTTCAATCTGGTAATGACCTGCTCTTAGTACAGATATATGTAGATGATATCATTTTTGGATCTACTAATGATAAACTCTGTAAGAAATTTGCCAAGCTCATGCAGTCTAGATATCAAATGAGTATGATGGGAGAGTTAAGCTATTTTCTAGGCTTACAGGTGAAGCAAACAGATGATGGAATTTTCATTAACCAAGCAAAATATACTAGAAATCTACTCAAGAAATTTGGCATGCTTGACTGTTCATCTGCAACAACTCCCATGGCAACAGCAACAAAACTGGATAAAGATACAGGTTCATCAGTGGATATGACAAGTTACAGAGGAATGATTGGTTCTCTACTGTATTTAACAGCTAGTAGACCTGATATCATGTATGCCACCTGTCTGTGTGCAAGATTTCAGGCAGATCCAAGAGAACCACATTTAACAGCTGTGAAGAGGATTTTCAAATATCTCAAGGGCACTGTAACCTTAGGGCTTTGGTACCCAAGAGAATCAGATTTTAAGCTACTTGGTTACTCTGATGCAGATTTTGCTGGTTGTAAGATTGACAGAAAAAGCACAAGTGGAAGTTGTCAATTTCTTGGTGACAGACTAGTGTCTTGGTACAGCAAGAAACAGAAGTCAATATCTACATCTACAGCTGAAGCAGAGTATATTGCTGCTGGTAGTTGCTGTGCACAGATTCTATGGATGAAGAATCAACTGCTGGATTATGGATTAAGGTATTCCAAGATACCTATTTTCTGTGATAATCAAAGTGCTATTGCAATGACAGGTAATCCAGTACAACACTCAATGACCAAGCACATCAGCATAAGGTATCACTTTATCAGAGAGCATGTAGAGGAAGGCAATATTGAGCTTCACTTTGTGCCTACAGATCAACAACTTGCAGATGTTTTCACAAAGCCTCTAAGTGAAGCAACATTTACAAGACTGGTCAATGAACTAGGGATGGTATCTGGTTTTGACTAAACATGTTGGTTAGACTCAAACTCTTTCAAATAAAATGTGTTGCTCATGTCTCTGTAAATTGCTATAGTGCTATGTGAACCTTATTAGTTAAACTCTGTTAGCATGATTGTTGATCATACACTGTTAATACGTTTGTTAAACTCTGTGAATTCTGAGTTGATTTTTGTCTGAATGAAAATACCGATGAAGAAAAATGTATAGAGCATGATTTTCAGTGATAAATCAAGATTCTTTTTGAGTTACTGTAATCTAATCAGAAATTGCACAGTAAGTTAACACAGCATGATACTGTTTCATATTTAGAGCATCTCTTAGTTTATTTGATCCTAAACTCTGAATCTATGAATACTGTATGCATTGCCTCTCATGAATAATACTGATATTGATGAACTCTAAACTCTGATTAGTGACACTCTGTTTTCAAGTCATACTTGATTCTTGATGATTCTGTGTTTGCACTTGTGAAAATTTTAAAACTTGAGATATGTCATTGTTTAGTTTGGTGAGAAACAGTTCATGTCTGAACCCTGTGAGATTTTGAGCCAAATCAGTGATTGATACATTTTATATCAATCAGAGTTTATTGTTGTGTGATATTCATCAGTAAGTATGTTGCTCTAGAACTTGCATTAAACCATTTTGGAACTACATGATATATGTGTGCATGAAAATGATAAAGGCAATTAGGATTAACCATTTTTCTTCGAACACTGTTCAAAATATCTTTGAACACTGCTGATAAACTCTGTTCATAAACATGACCCGTAGTAAACCCTTTTGAGCCTTATTAGCTGCTCATTCTCTTGAATACTGAAGTATTAAGAGCAGTTATATTCTTTTGTTAAATCTGATTCAAGCAGGTGAGTATCTCTCATACTATATCTTACTCAGTATATATATATATGTCAATAAATAAAAAAATAAAAAAAAAAAAAAAAAAAAATGTATATATACTGATCATCCTGTACAAAAATGTACTAACTATTTGACTGAACATTTTGAACAAATAAATTGTTCAGTTCGAAATTCTCATTCGAAAAATATCTCTTCTCATCTGTTTGATTTCACTCAATTACAACCCTGAACAAAGTCCTTTTGATTTGTGCATATATGTAATCGAAGTGGTGTAGATTTGGTGGACATTCAAGCTTATGGTAGTATCTGCTTTTATTGATTGAATCTGAGAGTAAACACTTCACCTAAACACTTGTGTGATGTGAGAGTTTGTGAGAAAATCCTTGACATGTAACTCACTGAATGATGCTATGATGTTTATCTTCTGATCTTTTTGTCTTTAATGACTGTGTGCTTACATGGATAATCATGATCATAAACTGGAACAGAGATATTCAGATTTCTGTAATTAAGGAACTACAGAGTTTAGCATTCATCATATACTCTGTGTTTAATATGAGAGTTTGTGCATTCAGTGTTTATTGTTTTGGTATATGGGTTTTATGAAATATTAGATGCTATAAAAATTGATTTGGTAAACTCTGCTACTCACACATGAAAATCACGACACGACTGTGCGTTTTTGAAAGGGTTTTCGTGATAAAGATTGAAAATTGGACAAACACTGATTGATTGTGCTACATACTCTAAGGTATATTTTCATTAAGATAATTTGAAAATTTTGGAGTAAATGGAGTAGTTGTCAACTGTTAATTAGTGTCATTAGTGGTAACGTGTCTTGAAAAATGGAACGACAGCGGTAATAATGGCTTTTACTGCGCCTGTCTTAAGTGAACCGTTGCATGTGTGACACCTGTCCCACTCACTCATCATTATGTCTACCTTTTACAGTTTTCAAGGGAACAGTTGCGTGTTTTCAAGTAAAAAAAAAAACGTTTGAGTCTAGTTTTTAACTACAACTCAAATTACTTTTTGCCAAAATCATTTTTATCCACACATATTCACTTTACCAAAACAGAGAGCATCTTTGTTTTTCACTTTGGCATTTTCACAAACACCTTTCTTGCAAAACACTTTCACAGTTGATTCTTACTTATTTCTTGATTCAATGGCAACTAAACCTTTCACTGTCTTTGGTCTACGTTTTGTGCCTAACAACTATGCAGCTATACTTGAGAATGACCGGGCACCAGAGCCGTTTCATCTTATGCAAAATTTTCTTCGAGATTCTGAAATTGGGCAAGCGCTGGTTGAACCGGCTACTCTATCTGCTTCCCAAGTCGTTAATTTCTGGCAAAACTCAAGATATATTGAAGGAGGAGAGAATGGAACTCCGTCTATCATCTTCTCTCATGAAGAACAAGAGATTGTAATCACTCCACAAACTGTTCGTGATGTCATGGACTTCGACACACATACTTCGTATGCTGTTGTTTCTGAGGAAAATCTGAGAGAGATGCTAACAGAGATTGGGTACATGGAATCACTTGCCAAGCTGGGCAGTGTGAAGAGGCCAAACTTGAGAAAAGAGTGGAACTTTTTCTTCGACTGTATCACCAGGACATTCCAAAAGAAGGTCACCAACTGGGATGCTATTCCAATGGACAGTCTCCAAATTGGGTATTCTCTACTCTATGGTAGTAATTTTGATTTTGGTAGATATGTGTTAATGAATTTGGGTGATAAGTTGTCAGAGTCTACTACAGTTTATTTTGCTAGATTTTGTCAACTTCTGTTCAATGCATGTGTTCCTGGTTTAACTGTTGATGAAGCTGATGAGATTCAACCGTTTCGAGTCACTAAAAGAATATTTACTGATATGTCTAACAAAGATGTTGGAAAAGACTTGCCTCCTTTAGCATTGCCGCTTGCTTTGCAAAATTTTGTCAATCAGCCACAAGACTCTGATACACATCAACCAGAACAACCAGAACCACAGCCTATGCCTGAACCTTTAGCCACTGATCGTACAGAAAACATATCATCTCAACCTACTCAAACACCTGCGCCCACACCAACAACCACTGAACAACCCATATCACCACCAACACAAACAGAACCTAAAACACAACCTGACCAAATGAACACTGAACAAACAAACCCTGTCTCCACTACTCATCCACAACCACCACCAAAGCCAAAAAGGAAGAAACATACTGCAATCAACACTGAACGTGCTAAGGCTAAACAGTCAACTCCAAAGGCTGTTTATTCTAGAAGATTCATACAAAGGGCAAACAGACCTTCACCACCTTTGGTTGAGGAAAGTTCTAGTGAGAGTTCCAGTGAAAGTGCAGAACAGGTTGAAGTGCCTCAAGCAAAGAGGAGGAGGCTTATAATGACTGATTCTGATGATGAGCATGTTGAGGAGGCTCAAGAGAAAATGTCTTTTGATATTCCTACTGGTGAGCCAGAGGTTATCATAGAACCTGAAATCCCAGAATCAGGAGTCAAGGTTGCTGAACCAGAAGTTGATAAGGCTCAAGACAATGAAGATGCTAGAGATGTTTTATCTCCAATGGAAGAGTTTGCTGAAACTCCGATGTCTTTTAATCATGAAGCATCTACTCCACCACTCATGGAGGTTACACTGTCTATAGATACTGGTGTTGCTGATGGGCCTACTGTTGTTCTTGAAGGCACTGTGGTTGCATCACACACTGAGTTGAACTCTGATGCCAATAATATTTCTGCTCATGGTGAGGAGGTTGATAAACCAGAGAAGGTTCTTTCTTCAGAGCAAACTCCAATTGATAAAGGAAAACAGGTTGCTCAAGAACCTATTGTTGCTCAAGAACAAATTGCTGCTCCAGAACCTAGTCTTTCTGTTGCCTCTACTAGTGAATCGATGAGTGATTCTGTTGAAGCTAATAGTACAGGAGTTGATCAACCACAAAATCAGCCAGATGGTCAGAAAACAGGTGAAAAACCAGATTTTGCTGGGCCTTCTAATAATGAAATTGATGATGGTTATTTGGCCAAGCAAACTGCTGAATGGTACAAGTCAGACTGTATTTTTCCTTCTGGAAGGGCAGAAAAGTTTCTTGAAGTCAATTCTAAGAAGATTACAAATCCAGAAATTTTCACTTGTTTGCAAGGCACGGTGATACAGATCAAAACTTTGAATAATAGATTTGATGACACTCAAAAATCTATTGTTGATCTTCGCACAGAAGTTGCTACTCATGAGGAGAAAGCTCAACTAGCTAATGCTAAACTCTTTCAACAATTTGCCAAAGCTCAATCTAATCTGAATGACAGACTGAGTACAGTTGAAAAGAATCAGACTTTACTGGCTGAGAAAGTTGATTCTATTGCAAATTCTCTTGAGTTAATCACCTCCATACTGATTCAAGACAGTGATGATGTCAAAAAGGGGGAGAGAGTTTCTAAAACCAAGTGTAAGAAAGATCAAACTCTGTCAAAGCAAGATAAAAATGATGATGAAGAAGCCAATGCTGATAAGGGCTTGAGAACTGTGAATCTTAGACAAGGACATGGGAGGTCTTCAAGGTCAAAGCCAAATTTGGTGATAGATTCAAATGCTCAAAGTACTTCAGGATCAAAGCCAAAGGATTTGTTATTCTCTGACAATCCACAAACTGATGAAGAATTGGCTGCAAAACTTTTTCGAGAAGAGAATGCTGAAGCTACACTTGAGGATATTCAAGCTGAAGAGAAGTTGTTACAGAAAGAACATCTAAAAGCTGTGAAGTCCAAGAAAGTGAAGAAAGTTGTTAAAACTTCAAAGTTTGCAAAGCCTGTGATGAAAGGAATTGTAATCAAAGAAAAACTATCTGGTATTCAAGAAGAAGAAGAAGAAGATACTGGGAAGCTTGTTAGAAAGTCTTCTCTTGATGCTAAGTTGAAATTAAAAGAGAAAGTTGATGAAGAGAGCAAGGGCAAGATGATAGTTACAACCTCTGTTGCTACACAAGTTGTACAGACTCAAAGTAAACTTTTACCTGGTTTTTCAAGGGCAAAGATTCCAGTGGAAGAAGGAGCAGGAGTGACTGGTGGATATCAGCATAATATTGCCTGTTCAGGAAAGCCACCAGGCAGGAATACTTCTGGTTTAGGATCAAGAAGAGATTTGAGAGTTGGTAACAGTCCAAGAGATCCCTCTGCACTTGTATCTCTTGGTTCTGGTATAACTCAAGAAAATCTAGACAAGTTGGAGTCAGTTCAGGTAGTTCGTCAAAGAAGCTTAGACATTCACTTTCTACTATACTTTATGACAGATGGGTCAGTGTATAGAGTGGATGAAGAAGCAGTCAAGCTAAAACTATTTGAGGAACTTCAGTATGTCTTGCATATCTTCAGAGTTAGAAATCAAAGAACACAGATCATTGCTAATTCTATAAGGAAGCATATGCTGAAAGCTAAAACTGCTACAGGAACAAAGTCTGCTGAAAAGTATGTTCCAAAATACAGAGACTGGAATGGAAATCTGATTGAAATGCAGAAGGGAACTACAAGGTTGAAGACTGATCTTGGAATTACAGTTCTGGATTTCAATGTAAAGTCTGAAGAATTAAAGTACATCAGATTGGGTAATGAAATGAGGAGAAACAAGATCTATGATCTCAGGGCTGCTATTTTTCAAACGGATGAAAATGATCCAGAGTTAAGAGAGATCAAGCAAGCTATGGAAATTGAACTTGAAAATGCTGAGAGGAGATTGTTGATTGATTATCTCAGAACAACTCCAGATCTTGAGGAGGTTAGGTAGACAGAATTTGTAAGTAATTCGAATTTTCTGTAAATTTTGCTAAGTCAAGTTTAAACTCTGATTATATGTTAAACACTGTGTTTTTATTTGTTAGTTTTGACATCATCAATTATTATGAACTTGTACATTTTTCTAATGAACAAGTTGGGGGAGATTGTTAGATATAATTGATGTGATTTAATGTCAGTGTTTAAGTGTTTCAGGTAAAGAGAGTTTAACTTGTTATTGAAAGCAGTTGTAACAGAGTTTGAGTATACGCTGATTGCTGGAAGCGCAAACGCTGACAGAGGAAAGCGTAAACACTGATAGCTGAATACATGGAAGCGCAAACACTGTTAGCGTGGAGAGAACAGAGTTTGCTAAAGTCTGTCTACCGGGAGCGTCTACAAGTCAACAGAGTTTGAAGATTAATTTAATATTAATATGGAAGCGATATCTTTGAAGATTGGATAGCTGTCAAAGAGATCGAGTTGACTTAGAAGACGTGTAGCAATCGTAATTGATATCAATTGTATAGCTTAATTTTAGGAGAATCAATTTACGATTGTACGTAGCTGTATATCTTATAAATACAGTTAGGTTAACCCTAGAAGGGTATCCATCGTGAACGCATATCATTCTTGTAACCTAAGCAGCTCTCTGTGATACTTTACATCACCGAGAGAGGAATTATTAATTCCAAACAGTTTTAAAGAATTAAAACGTGTGTTCTTGTTACTTATTTATACAGTTCTTGATTATTTATTGTGTAATCGACCTAACAGAGCTCGTTCAAGTTATACTTCGATCCCTTGTGGTCAAATGAAGAATATACCAGAGAGGTACCCTTAATTTCATGGCGAACAAAGCATGCCTCGAGCTCGCGAGATCGATCCCTAGATGTTCTCTCAGCCCAAGATGAGCCTCAGATTGAAATGACGGATACTGAACAAGAAATAGAAGCGTTGAAGAGAAAGGGAGAGGAATTCAGCTCGCAAGTAGCACAAATTCTTGCTAAAATGCCTCCTACACAAGTCAATTCACCCATTGTCTTGAGTGATTCTCCAGTAGACTCATTAGGCGAGGCCTATTATGACATCAAAGGAGGAGCAGACAACGAGGCCAACTCCGACGATGATGACTACGAGGAGCCTTCCTCAGATGATGGAGGTCTTGACGAGGTGTCAAGAGTTGTTAACTTCAAGGACTATGATTACATTCTCGAAGAATCGCCAGAGCCCTATGTGCCAACCCCTCAACCAGAGCTAGAGGGGGTTATATATGTTAACGGGCCTCGCCCTGAAGATATCGAGCCTGGCTCGAAGGTAAAGCCTGGTGAGCCTCGTATCCTTGCATGCAGAGATATGTCTTCGACCCTGACAGAGAAGACAATCAGGGAGGGGGTCGAGAGATTCCGACCTGAAGGCAAGATTATTCTTCCCAAGAGAAGAATGCGATGCTATCGCTTCAACAGTGAAGAGAATGGTGGCAGAGTCCCAAGGATGGTATTAACGGTCCCTCTAATGAAGATAGGCGTCTCCTCGCCCCTCCATCCCTTCATTAAAGACATTTGTGAGACCTATTTTCTGGCCCCTATCCAAATAAGTACAAATGGGTACAGGGCCATGATCGCTCTTTACATTCTTTATCACAAACTTTGATATCCACCCATGGATGCGAGGACCATGGGCTATTTCCTTCAATTGAAGCGATGTGGGGCTAAGGATTTTGGATATGTTTACTTTTCCGTATGGCCAGAGTTCCACAAGAAAAATCTCCTTCCTGGGGCTATAAGTAATGCCGGCTCGTGGAAGGAGCCGTTCTTGTATATTCACGAGGTTCCCCGAGTCAAAACGAGTTTCAACTATCTGCCTGGTGAGTTATTTATCCAGATCGTATTCTTTCATCTTTTCAAATAATTCGAAATTAATAACCCTCTTGGCATCGCAGTTGGTCCAGTCCGTACCGTTTTAAAAGGTGACGAGAAGAAACGAGCCGACGAGGTGTTGACAAAATCCACCAAGGAAGAGAGAAATATCAGGACCCTTCTTTCCTTGGAAAACCTGATTGAGTGTAGATTCCTCAAGGAGGGAGTAGGGTCCACCCCTGAAGCGGGGCCGTCATCTGCGAAGCGGTCCTCGCGGAAGAGGAAATTACACGAGGAGGCCTCGTCTTCCCATATAGAGATAATAGAAGAGGGTATACCTCTAATAGCAATAGAACCTAGGGATCGCACCACCTTTATATTTATATAAATGCATCATTCTTGTCTTCGCATATATTTTATTGTACCTCGCTAATCTGTTTTTAACTTATCCTCTTTTCTTTGTACAGGCATGTCGAACAAAATTGGTCAAATTCCTCCCTTCCTCCAACCAGGTGCCAAGAAAAATCCTGCTTCGAAGGCAGCCTCTGCACTAAAGGCTCCTGCTCCTTCAAAAACAACAGTTCCTCAGCAAAAGGTGATCAACGATCCGCCTCCTCAAACCAGCCTCGCTGGAAATCAAAGCCTAGACCTCGTTGAACAAACCCCTCTCAAGCGGGCAAGAAAGGATGGACAAACAGACGGGCTTTCACAACTACCTTCTGGGGTCGTTTGTGACAGCCCCAAATCCGGGGTCATGAATCTGGGCCGTCACGGACCAATTTCCATTCAATATCAATATCTCTTGGGTCTTTTTTTTTTAACAATTAATACTTATGCAATTGACCCCGCAATAATACACACACACACACACCAGTCATATGCTCAGAGAACAACATTCACCATAATAAAAGTTTAGAGTTTAACAGTTACTACATCCCAGGCTCACACTTAAGTACATCGCTGAATAACACTTCGACATGAAGCATTTCAACAATCAAAGGTTTATTACATTCTTACACACTTTATTATACATAAGGCCCTCAAAACCCGTATGCCTCATCACTACCTCAGGAATCGATGCTAACGTGCTCTCAGAAAGTCGCCTTCCCCCTACCCTCTTGCGGGGCGTTCTGCGTAGAATCGGTATACCTAGCTGTATATAGATAATTAGCAAGAGTGAGCTAAAATAGCTCAGCAAGATAATTTCTATCAACTAACAACAAAGGAAGATAATCATCATATATATATTTTAATAAACAATTTTTCAGATATTATGGAAGGAAACTTTATTTCCGTTCAGGACATATACTTTTCAATTATCTTTGTACGAAAAGAAATATATAATATTATGGCCTCAGTCTCACTTCTAATATCATGTAATAACTGGAAACCAATTATAGACTTTGAGAAAAATGACATTCCTATTTAATAATACATCATCCACTTCATATTATACGAAAAGAAAGGTACAATAATATAATATCAATTGCTCTTCTATATTCAGGTAATAATTCACACTTCCTCTCAACATATTATCTCAAGATAGCATAGAAATTTGAACTATATCTCTCATTATAATCCTCCCATTTCCTTTTTACACAAAAATTTTATACCATAATATAAAATCAGTTTCTCTTCATCTGTAACAGTAATTCCATCTTTTCATATCATTTTTCTGTTTTCAGTATAAAAATCTGAAAACCATTTTTCAATTCTTTCCTTTAAAGAAAACGTTGGGGATTTTCACTATTGCCGAATACGTGAGGCACGATGATCAGTCATCCTCCGTACCCGTCCCTTTTACTACCGGTAGACGGAGGTAGGTTCGCCACCATCCCCCAGGAGGAAAGGTTCTCCACCATCCTCCCTCGGCAACTCTTGGGCCGGAATAAGATATTTAGTGCTGGACTGTGCCACTCCCACACAGCCTCTTACGCCTTCTGTTGCAATCCCCCTTTTTCAAATCATTTTTCCATTATCAAATACCATTTCACATTTTCCATTTCCTTTCACATATATCGTTTCCATTTCCATTTATCATCACCTTTAAAAATATTTATGTCATAATACTTTGATTATGACTCAGACATCTCTTCTATATTCAATGAAATCAAATATGTTCTTGTATACATAAAGTATTCCATTTATTTTAGAAGTATTAAATAATTCTCAATAATATCTATCACAACATTTAGAAAGAATACTTTTAAAATAATATTATAAATCATATAACCCTAGATAATAACTGATACTATTCCTTTATATCACTCTAGATAACAACTGATACCATTCCTTTATATCACTCTAGATAACAACTGATACCATTCTCTTTCATATCCCTTTTCCCATAAATCATATTCGCTCCATTCATAATCATATCCACATTCATATTTCATGATTCATATCCATTTCTCTTTAATTCCCACTATCAGAGAAAAATAATTCATAGCAATATAGCAACCATAGAATCATATACATATTCCATAAAATCATACCATTGTGAAGATAAGTAGTTTTACAAAGTAAGGATAGAAGAAATCTTGCCTCGATCTCTGTATCCTTGCAGTATAGCTCGTGCTCTCCCGAAGTTTCTATAAACACAAAAAGGACCGTCGTTAGAACACTACATTCCTTTCTCACTTCACTCTTGTATAACAATACCCTTGACACTTTAATATGTTTAACGTATCACTATTACCCCAAAGGTTCAAGAACTTAGCCATTTATAAACTCAATCGAAGTTTTAGGGGTTTTCACCATTTCCCCTAACGACCACACTTAACTGTAAAAATTCTCAGAAAATATGGATTTTGAATTTTACCATAAGGCCAACTGGTAATGCCTCTTTGACTACCCTACTACCATATCCCAAAATTTTATAATTTTTAAGAATGTCTAAGTATGGTAGTTATAGCCTCAAAGTTGGTACAACTACGTTTTCTCGGCTTTCAAACGCCTTTCACTAAAACTGACTTTTCTCCTAAACCGTTCATCAGATTTTAACGCACCTTATATCAAAACAATCTATGAACCAAGATCTATCTCATCATGGTCAGTTGGTGTCCTAAACAGAAACCTACCGTACGTGACTGTTGTTCCAAAAACAGGGCATCTACTTGGTTAAACGAAAATTGGACATTATGACGGCTATATTTTCATACTTTCCAAAATCAAACTCCTCCAAATCAATCATCCACCTTATACACCATCACCTACACCATGTGGTCATCTTACCAACCATGGTTACAAGCACATACTCCTTCCATATTCAACTTTAATCACTTACAAACACATATAACATCATGAATTCATACTTTGTACAACTTTAACTTCTAAACTAATCATAATACCTCATAAACTCAAAAGGGGTGAAGTTGTTTATACCTTCTTGAAGCTCAACAATACTTAATAAGCCTTGGGTAATCCTTAAACAACCTTACAATATCTTGAATAATCTAAAGAAACCATAAAAACACAAGTTAGTTCTTAAGGTTACTATTCACCCAGCTGAAAGATCGTGCAAAACGAGGCCCTTACCGAGCTTTTCTGAACGAGGCTTCTAAAGAAGAGTTTTAGAGCATCGCAATACCTTTCCAACCATATAAAGAACACAAAATTCCATTGAGTAATGAAGGAGATATGCCCATTTTACTGAGCTGCTGTCTTTTTACCCGAAAATGGAGAATGAAGATTTTTGTGTTGGTTTTGATCTTATCTTGGCTAGATTCTTGATAATTCTAGAGTTTAGTAGAAGCTTGAAGAGTTTTGTGGATAAAAACCATGTGAAAGTACTAATTTGCCCTTAATCAAGGTTAGTGGAATGTGATGTAAGCAAGTGATGTCACTTGGATGATTCTAAATTCTCATTTCTTGATTTTCCTAGGTAAGTGTTATTATCCTTGATTAAATCATAATGTAGCATGAATCCTTAATGTATTACTAATCTTGGTTGTTTTGTTTCCATACTCGTCTAATTGCGATTCATCTCGAATATACCTCTTTCTTCAAGTGGTTTCGAAATCATTTAACAATTCATTTTCCCCTGGCATTTCCTTGCTTTGATAATCCCTTGGTTTAATCTAACTTCACTATTTCCTCAAGATATAAACCTTTTAATATTTCCATACTCCTTAATATCACCTTCTATAGAGTCTCAATTGAAATCAAACATCTTAAAATCCATACTCAGGAATCTCTGAAATCCGTCATCGTTTCGAGTCACTTATTTTCATAGTACATCACTAATATGGTTTCCGATTATTCACTTTCTGTATCAATTGTAGGGTACCTACATACTATTTCCTTAAATCCTTAAAATCACTATTCATTTAGGTACTGTAGCATTGCAAAAGTTAGGGTTATTACATCGTTGCTGCTACCCCCTCCCAGTATCTGTTTGCGGCGTTGGGAGAGAAGTATACGAAGGAAGCTGAGACTTCCAGCTGGTGGAAGGCGACCCCAGAGGAAAATGCCAATGCTCTGACAAGGTGCCTCGCAGAAGCTTTCATCCGCCAGGCTGCGCATACCAAGAATTTTTTCCAACTTGACAAGAAAAACCAGGTACTTGAGTTCCAAAAGGCTGAAGATAAACGATCCCTGGAGGAGACTTTCAAGAAGAAACTCTCCCAAGACATCGCTCAGATCCGCACAGACCTAAAAACTGCTCACAGGGAAAGGAATGAATTTGAAAAATCTCTCAAGGAGCTGCAACAATCCAGCGAAGAGGCAGCCAAGAAGAAAGATGAGCAAATCACAAAACTGGAGAGCGATTTGGTTGCTGCCAAGGCCGCATTATCTACTGCTGAAGATACATTCCTGGCCAAGGGTCAAGTCACATTCATGAAGGGATTTATTCGAACGATCCCTGACTTTGACTGGGATCAACTTGGACCAGGTAATGCTGACTATGCTGAACTTCTTAAGCAAGAAATCGCAGAGGAGGATGCCGCTGAAGAGGCGAGGCTCGCAGATGAGGCTAGGTTGGCAGAGGAGACGAGGCTAGCTGAGGAGGCTACCAAAGCTAATCAAGACAAGACTGCTCCATAATTTTTTGCAATTATAAGAATCTTTGAATTTGGGATGCGGGCTCCCTTTTAATGCCTCGCAAGATGTAACCATATTTTTGATTAACTCTGATAACTGCAAGTCTCTTGGGATCGTTTAGCGACCCATGTTAACTTTAATTCCATCTATGTTTAAAATACAACTGCCTTTGTTCCCATGTTAATTTGATTCGTAGAAGTGTTGTATCTTCGTTAGCTTAGTATGAAAATTTTCCTTTATTGCATCAGTAACTTAATTCATAGATTGTTCTTTTGCTTGTTGTAAGTAGTATAAAGTGCGATCCGTTCCTGTGAGGTCGCTAGACGCGAACCACTACGGGTTGCATTGTTGCAAGTAATTTTGCTTTTCTCTGATATAGACTGTTGTCTGAACAGGAGTAGCCTCGCATTGTTATGCTGAGCTAGTCTTTTAAAATGTGAAATTCTAACAAACAAACAAATGAAGTTTGAATGCAAAAATTTAAATAATGAATGTAAACGAACTCATTTATTGCCATAGTAGGGACGAGGCCCTAAAGTTGATAAGTAGAAATGTCTCCATATAATACAAGGTAGGGGCAAAGCCCTAAAGTTGATAAGTAGGGGCGAGGCCCTAGAGTTGATAAGTAGGGGCAAGGCCCTAGAGTCATTACATCATAAAGGGGAGGTGTCTATATTATCACTACCCCCCAATACTTTGTATGAATTTATTCATGCTAAGTAGTAGTAATAGATAGAGGCTACCTGTAACGAAGCTTTTACTGGTAGTATTTTCTCAAGTGTTCCGCGTTCCAGGCTCGCGGAATAACTTTGTCCTCCATATTAGTGAGATAGTAGGTTCCCTCTGACAGAGTTGCATAGATTTTGTAGGGTCCTTCCCAATTAGCACCGAAAACTCCATGTCCCGGGACCCTAGTGTTAGGCATGACCCTTCTGAGTACTAGGTCGCCTGTACGTAGGGATCACACCTTGACCTTTCCATTGTAGTACCTTGCGGTCCTTTGTTGGTAAGCTGCGAGGCGTAGTTGGGTCTCGTTTCTTGTTTCTTCAATCATATCCAGATAGAGCCTATGATTGACTTCATTAGACTCAGGGTCATAGTGTTCCCTTCTGAACGATCCCGAACCAACCTCCACTGGGACCATGGCCTCGCATCCATAGGTCAAAGAAAATGGGGTCTCTCCAGTAGTGGTCCTTGGGGTCGTGTTGTATGACCACAAGACCCTTGGTAATTCTTCAGGCCAATTACCCTTGGTTTCTTCTAGCTTCGCCTTTAAAGTATGCTTGATTATCTTGTTGATAGCCTCAGTTTGGCCATTTGTCTGAGGATGGCTAACAGCTGAAAAACTTTTCTTGATCCCCAAATTCTCACAGAATTCCTTCATCTCCTTGCTCTCAAATTGTTTCCCATTATCTGATATGAGTTGATAAAGGATCCCATAGCGACACACGATTGCTCTGTATACGAAGTCCTTTAGCTTCTTGGCAGTGATTGTTGCAAGTGGCTCAGCCTCGGCCGACTTAGTGAAATAATCTACTGCCACCACTGCGTAATTAATTAACTCCCCCGTTAGCTTTGGGTAATTCCCCAATTAGATCAATACCCCACATAGCAAAGGGCCATGGGCTCGTGAGCGAAGTGAGCTGAGAAACCGGTGCAGTGCTGAAGTTAGTGATCCTTTGACAGGCATCGCATTTCCTTGAGAACTCAAAAGCATCTTTTTTAGTGTGGGCCAAAAATATCCTTGACGAAGAATCTTTTGTGCCAGCGAACTACCCCCCGAGTGATTTCCACATATACCTTCATGGACCTCTCTCAAGATATAGTTACATTCATCGCCATTTACACATCTTAAGAGTGGAATGTTGAACCCTCTTCGATACAGGGCCTCGTCATAAATAACGTAGCGAGCAGCCTGATATTTGACCTTCCTTGCTTCCTTTTTATCCTGAGGTAGTACCCCATTCTTCACATACTCCCATATAGGGGCCATCCATGTTGGTTCTGAGATCGCGACTTCCATAATAAACTCTTCAGGGACACTAGGCTTGGTTTGAATTTCCAATGGTATAACCCCAAGTAAAGTGGCTTCGCAACGCGAGCCTAATTTTGCTAGGGCATCGGCACCTTGATTTTTTGCCCTCCTGATAAATTCCACCTTAACTTGTTTGAACGATTTCATCAATCTCTGCACACATCATAGATAGAGTTCGATTTGAGGCCCCCTGGCTTGCCAACAGCATCCAATGTGGCCTGTGACCAGCATAGAATCACTGTATGCATTAAGATTTTCAACTTTCATTTCAATTGCAAGTTTGAGGCCAATGATTAAGGCCTCGTATTCAGCTGCATTTTTAGATGCTCCAAACGAAAAATGAACTGCACTGCGTATCTTGCGACCCTCGGGAGTAACAAGTTCGATCCCTGCTCCAGCTCCTTCCTTATTAGAGGCACCATCCACATAAAGTTCCCACCATGAGGCCGAATTTTCAGTTTTAACCTCGCTACTGACCTTTTCAGGGATCGATATGAGAGCCCAAGAGCCTTGTTCAATGTATGGAGGGAACTCAAGTATGAAATCTGCTAGGGCCTGACCCTTTAGAGGCCCTCGTGGCTTATATTCAATGTCAAATTGACTTAGTTCCACAGTCAACTTCAAGAGGCTTCCTGATGTTTCTGGTTTGTGCATCACTTGCCTTAGAGGATAAAATGTGCGAACCTCAATTTTGTGAGCCTGAAAATATGGCCTCAATTTCCGCGAGGCCAATACCAGGGCATAAGCGAGTTTCTCCATATCGGTATAGCGAGTCTCTGCATCTAACATTCTTCGACTAACATAGTAGACAGGATACTGAACTTTTTCCTCCTCGCGAACTAAAACAACACTGATCGCATGTTCTGACACCGCGAGGTATACAATGAGTGTCTCTCCCTCACGAGGCTTGGAGAGCAGAGGTGTCGCCCCCAAATGCTCCTTGACTTTTTGAAATGCCTCCTCGCACTGCGGGGTCCATTCAAAATCCTTTCCAACCTTCTTGATTGCCTTGAAGAACTCTTGGCACTTGTCTGATGATTTTGAAACAAATCTATTAAGAGCTGCTATTCTTCCTATGAGGCTTTGTACCTCCTTCACATTTCTGGGCGATATCATTTCCATTAAGGCTTTTATTTTTGCTGGGTTGGCCTCGATGCCTCTGTGGTTGACAATGAACCCTAAAAATTTCCCAGATTCGACCCCAAACACACACTTTTGGGGGTTGAGCTTCATTCTGTACTTCCTCAGTATGTCAAACATCTCTACGAGGTGGGTGATATGATCCCCAGCTTGTTTAGATTTGACCAACATGTCATCTACGTATACTTCCATTGTTTTCCCAATTTGTTTCTCGAACATCATATTAACGAGCCGTTGATAGGTGGCCCCAGCATTGAGAAGACCGAAGGGCATCCCTATGTAACAGTAGAGACCCCTATCAGTGATAAACGAGGTGTGTTCCTGATCAGGACCATACATTGGTATCTGATTGTACCCCGAATAAGCATCCATAAAGCTAAGAAGTGCATGCCCAGCTGTTGAATCTACCAACTGATCGATCCTTGGGAGTAGGAAACTGTCCTTGGGACAGTGTTTGTTGAGGTCAGTAAAATCCACACATGTTCTCCACTTTCCATTGGGCTTCTTCACAAGAACAGGGTTCGCGATCCAGTTAGGGTAGAAAGATTCCCTAACGAGGCCGACCTCGAGGAGTTTGTCAACCTTTTCTTTAAGTGCCTCGGCTCGCTCACCACTTATGGGTCGCCTCTTTTGCCTTATTCTTTTTTTGTTTGGATCCAAGTTAAGCTTGTGGCACATAACATTAGGATCAATCCCAATCATATCTTCATGGGACCAAGCAAACACATCCAAATTGGCCTTCAGAAAATTGACAAACCTCTCGCGAATCCCAGGGTTGAGTTGCGACCCGACCTTCAGTACTTTAGACGGATCTTTAGCATCAACCAGGATAGAGATGGTGTCTTCTACGGCTCCGGCTCGTTCAACATATTCTGGGATGCGAGGATCCAAATCAAGCTCGAATTTGCGAGCCGTGCTAGACTCTTCTTCATTCCTTCTCGCGACTCCATTTTGTGGTGAAGCTGACATCATTTTTGTAGCTGGGATCGCTCCCACATGACCATATTCATTTATTATTGTAGTTTCCCGAGTTATTCCATTAGGCAGGTCCACCAAAGTTGAAGTTTCCTTGCGAACCCACTTCCCCTTTCGGGCTCGCACTGCAGCTTGTTCTGGGCTCTCCTAATTTTCACTAGCCTCTTCGACGATCCCCTCTTGGAGAACTAACACAGGCTGCGAGGCCTCCAACATGAGGGCCCCTGGGATCGGTTCCACCTGAATACCCAAGCCTTCAAAGTAATCATCTGGGAGTTCCTCAATTGATATTATATTGCATTCCATTTTTCCTAACACGGAGCCACCTCCCTTTTCTGCTGCCTTTAAAGCATTATTATAACATTCACGAGATTCATGTTGAATTCCTTTTACACAACCAACTCCATGTGGGGTGGGAAACTTCATAGAAAGATGGTAGATAGATGTCACCACCCTCATTTCTTTTAGGATGGGCCTTCCCACTATGGCATTGTAAGCAGATGGTTGATCTACTACCATGAAGTCAGCGATCTGTGTGGTGATGCAGGGCTCGTCCCCTAAAGTAATGGGAAGCCGAATGAGGCCCTTCATGCTAACAGATGCTCCAGTGAACCCAAAAAGGTGCCCCACCGTGGGTATGAGATCTTTATCAACATATCCCATCTTTTTGTAGACTTCATAAGTAAGAATGTTCACAGCACTCCCATTATCAACAAGGACCCTGTAAACATTCTGGGATCCAATGCGAAATCGAACCACAAGTGCATCAGAGTGGGGGTGGTGAACCCACTTTGCGTCCTCCTCAGTAAACATAATGTTTGTATCTTCGCCTTTGAACAACTTTGGGGGTCGCTCTTGTAGATAGTGCACATTAGTGAGAGGTCGCTCCCTGGCCTCGCGTGCATATCTCTCCCTAGCTTTGTTACTTTCTCCCCCAATGTGAGGGCCTCCAATGATTACATGAATACTTCCAGCTCGCTCTTCCTTGTCTTTGCGAGGTTCATCTTGCCTCTCATGTGGCACAGCATGATACCCCAAACCTGGTTTAACCGAATCACTTTGATGTTTCTTTACTTCACGAACCACCCACTCAGTTAATTTTCCATCTCGGATTAACTGATCAATTTGCTTCTTAAGCTGCCAACAATTGTTAGTATCATGCCCTGCTTGTTCGTGGAAGGCACAATATTTGCTGGTGTCTGAAGTTCCTCTTGAACCCATTGGTGTGGGTCTCTTGAACACCCCTTTGTTTGCATTGACTGCATAGATATGATCAATCAAGACAACCAGAGGGACGAACTTGTCTTCGCTTCTTGTGGAGCGATCTCGAGGAGGGGATCGCCTTATGAAGTCACGATCCCTCCTCTTCGGGCTAGGGCTGCGATCCCGTCTTCACCTTGGGCTCAGAGAATTCTTCCTTTTCACTCCCCTGCCTCCATTTTCACTGCTTCTTCTTTCACTATTTCTTTTGAGATCTGCTAGTGATTTCTCTACGCGCTTGAAGGGCTCAGCGACCCTGTGCAACTCCAAAAGTGTGCCAGGGGTTTGCTCATGTAGTTTCTCCGAGAATTTAGTTCCTTCCCTCACCCCAGCAATAAGGAAATTCTTCACATCCTCATCATTTGCACCTCGCATGCGAGGTACTTCAGCATTGAACCTCTTGAAGTAATCATGCAGAGTTTCTCCTTCCTTCTATTTTATGTTTGCCAATGTGGACACAGGAGGTGCATAGAGCATTGAAGATTGGAACTGTTTGATGAAGATGTCCACGAACTGTTCCCAAGAATCTATGACAACTAGGGATCCTAGCTTCGAAAACCATTGTTGGGCACTTCCCCTTAGCGAAGCTGCAAACAGCCTAAACCTTGCTAATTGGGATACTTGATACACGTCCATCTCATTATTCAACCGAATAACGAACTCAGTTGGGTCAGTCTCCCCATTATAGGTCATGTCAGAGTGATGACCTCGAAACACTGCAGGCAGTGGAGCAGTGCGAATTTCATGAGTGAAAGGTGAGGAGGAGCCCATATTGCTGAAAATCCCTTTCTCATTACTCATCGCATCCAATGCCTTCTTCAATTCCACCAGCTTATAGTCCCCAATTTTGACCTCTTTGTCTCCATCTTTCTTTTCTCCAGTGCTCGCATGATGAGATTGAGTCTTCTTTGGGATGCTAGACTCTTCTTGATCATTTCTATGATCCTTCTTTTTACGTTCCTCCTCACTGTGTTGGGATCGCTTACGATCTCGATGAGACGGGGGTCTGTCATCACGATGATGGGACCGCTCACGCTCTCGACGAGGAGAGTGGGGTCTGTCATCGCGGTGATGTGACCGCTCGCGATCTCGACGAGGAGACAAAGGTCGAGAAGAGCCTTTGCTTTTATTTTTAGATCCTCCATCCTTGTTAGCTTTGAGCTTCTCCAACTTGAGACGGAGATCGTGCTCGCTGAGTTTCTTTCCAACTCGGTCAAAGACACTAACGGATCTTCCTTCAGATGAGGCGGGCTTCGCCTTCGACCCCTCCTTATCCATAGTAGCTTCCTCCTCGTTCAAGTCGGGGTTCGTTTGGTCTGTCACCACATCATCAAAGTCCCCAATTAACTTCTTGGTGGGGCCCTTGCTACTTTCTGCTTGATGAGTTCGATCCCCTATCCTTGTATTCCTCTTGAAGCCCCTAGAACTATGTCGCTTCTCCATCTTAGCCATCTTTTCCTTTACCTCGATCATTTGATCACCGAGGCCTTTCAAAAATAACATGACTTCGCCAGTTAAAGCCACCGGTTGGACAGGAGGTGTTTGCTCCTTCTCAAACTCATCCTCGATCCCATCTTGACGCGCCTCGCTCTCTGGTGGATTCTTCTTCTGGGGGTCATCCTTATTTCTCCTATGCGATCCCGGAGTCTCTCCTTCCCCATTTTTCTTCTTGTGTGATTTAGTCATCATTCTCCCAATCAATTACTAGCCCTCCTTCTAGCATCAGATGTTATAGGGAGATTTTGGTATAACAATGTTTTTGGAGGTTGCTGGATTTACGGAGCAAAATACAGATATTTTGCTATAAGAAGAATAGGGATTAGGGTTTGTGTGTATAGATGTGGCTGAACTTGATAGGTGATTTTCAGGGGTGAACTGTTTCTCATCCCTATCAAGTTGCCTACGTACCCTATTTATAGGGATCAATCCGTACGTAGTTCTTGGGCAGCAAGTTACCTAGACGGGCTAGGGTTTTAGAAGATAAGCCATGGCCCAAGCCCATTAGATTAGGGCTGACATGGCCATGAGTCATTGATCCTATCCATGATCCATGGTTTATAGAAGGAAACCGATGGTCTCGCATGGACAAGGATGTGACCTTCCCAGCGAGGCTAGTAGAGAAGCAACACAGACCTGGCATGCGACCTCGAGGGATCGAGTCATGCGAAGCGGACCTAAATAGGTATAGATACTCATATGACCTCGAGGGGTCTAGCTATAAGCCTTCTAATAGAGAGTGAGATAGTGATCCCATGTTAGTTTGTAGAAGCGATCCCAATGAGAGGGGTATGTCAACGAGGCGATCCCTTATATTTGATAGAGAGCGAGGTTGCCCTGTAGTTATGCTGGGCTGATTCCAATAGTGGGCTTTAATGACCCAACTGCCATCTTCGAGGCCCATTGTGGATAACGAACCATTAATTCTGCTAATTAAATCATGATAATTAGTATGCCAGATTTGGGCATAACAAAGACTATTACCAATCAAAATGATATGGTTTATTATTAATGTAGATCAAATTGTACGGCTAGTAATTAAATTCATCAAAACAGATTTTTCAATTAGAAAGATCTCGTACATGTGTTTAAACTATATTAGCTAAATTGTTTTTCACTTAAAATTTGATCCTTTAAAATAGTAATTTTTCAAATTAAATGTAGTTCTTTGAAATTAAATAAACTTGTATATCAGACCAAATATTAAACAACAATTACTTACCAAATTTTCAAATATTTTAATGTAACAATAATGTGACGCCCCCAAATCCACCCTGTCCGGGGATTCGGGTCATCACATCTGTCTCGATATCCTGCAGCACATATTAGCTCAATAATAAACAAAATATTTATTACAACGGAGCATAGTAGTCCCACTCCGCAGATCCAAGATCGGTATCGCACATTAGTACAATACGAATGATTACTAAATACGATTGATTACTGTTACCCTAGTGGGTTTTGATGTTATATACAGCAAGCTGATTGCTTATCTTGTACTATTTTTACTATATTTAGCTTACCATTATATGATTGAATCACTTGATATATCATATGCATATATATGTGTTTGCTATGTATAAATATACTCTCAGGTAACTTGGTTAATGATATGGAAAGGCAAAGATTTAAAGCTATCTATCTGTTCAGCTCGCTAGAACCAAAACAGCAAGCTAACATGAACTCGCCAGAACCAAAACAGCAAGCCAAATGGCTTATCGGTAGATATAAAACAACATGTTATTTCTATATGTACTAACTTGGTTTTGCAGGGTATCTTAGCTTACTGATTGTCTAATCAGTTTATCACAAACAGCAAGCCAAAGTTGGAATACAGTGACAGTTTAGCAAGCCATTTACGCAGAGAAAGATCACAAACAGCATGCCATTTATCAACAGTCCAGAAATTTCAGAAGTGCGGAAATCAAGGAGTTTTTATAGGGATTGACTTCTAATCAGTTGTAAGGATTGTTTAAATAAGGAATTCGAATATTATATATATCTGAGCTTAATTTAAACATATCTTTTTATTCAAATTTGATTTTCTTAAATTTAGGAGTTTGTTTTTATCTAAAACACTTATTTACTTATTCAAAACCTCCTATACGTTTTTATATCTTTTATATCTCTGAAGAACATGTCTTACACGATCATATCTTTCTT
Organism: Kitagawia praeruptora; assembly: GCA_037693485.1. Lineage (NCBI taxonomy): Eukaryota > Viridiplantae > Streptophyta > Magnoliopsida > Apiales > Apiaceae > Kitagawia > Kitagawia praeruptora. Next base: position 42,595,788 of record CM075353.1, on the reverse strand, counting down.
TCTTCTTCTCTTTAACGTTAACATTAACGTTGTAAGAAAATTTAACAAATTAAACGTTGGATTGGATCCAAACATTGGAGAATTTGTTGGATTGGTTTATGACCGTTTATGTTAAGTATTTAAACACATGTTCTTGGTTCGTTTTTTGGTTGCTGAAAATACAAGAACCTCAAGAACAAACACAACCCTGATACACTTTGCAAAATCCTTTTTATTTATTCTCTCAAGCTCATTTATATATCTTTCGTATTGTTTATTTAGAGAATCCATAGTTTGAGTTGTAAATCTCTCATTTGTATTGTTCGATTTGTAAGCATTAGTTGCTGGACATATTGGCTAGGGAACTAGGGTTTGGTGAACGTTGCTAGAGAAGTATACTTGGGAAGTATAGCTTAGAGAGCAAGTTCTGAAACAGGTGTTCAACAAGCCATTTGTCAGCAACTGGGATTAAGGGAGATATATTATTGTATCTTGTAATTGGTTTATTTCGTTGATCAATAATATATTCTCTTACCCGGTTGGTAAGGGACCAGGACGTAGACCATAGGGGATTAGGGGTCGAACCTGGCTAAAAGTCTCTTGTGTTCTTTATCTTTCTGCACTTTACTTACTGTTTGTGCATTCAGCGTACCATTTACATTCAGCGTACCATTTGCATCTGTGAAAATTGAAATCTGTAAGCTGTTTCTGGTAATTAATAAAATTGGACATAGTTAGCCATTTATACCTATTCACCCCCTCTAGGTGTGCATTTTCATTTGGATCAGAGCTTTGGTGTACTAACCTTTCTATGACAGGAAAGTACAGATCCTATGACACCCGCTTATGCAGAAGGGGAATATTTAGACATGCCACCACTTCTCAATGGGATTGAAAATTATGATGCTTGGAAATGGAGAATGAAGGTGTTGCTCAATAGAGATAATGCAATTGAATGGAGAGTCGTTAAAAAGGGTCCGTTCACTTTTCCAGATAAAGACGACAAACCAAGAGACGTTGACGATCTCTCGAAGTCTGAATTGATAAAATTAGGCTATAATGGAAGAGCAAAGTACACACTAATATGTGGTCTTTAAGAGTCAGATTTTGACAAGGTCTCTTCATGTAGCACTGCAAAAGACATATGGGATACTTTAGAAATGCATTATAAAGCTACAACAACAAAACAACCTGATGATTTGAAAGATAAAAGGAAGTCAAAGGCTCAATTGACTTGGAATGATGAAAAAGCTATTTCTGGTGAAGTCCCAAGTGAAGAGATAATAAACTCCGCATTCGTTGGCATTGATGATATAGTTCAAGGAAACATGGAAGTTCTTGTAGAAAGTGATGTGTCTGATTCAGAATCAGATTCTAGTGAGGTAAACTTTTTTCATTCCTGGAAATCTTCTGAAAATATTATTATGAGATCACTAACAATGCATGAATCAAAAAGTGTAACCATTGAAGAATATATGGCACTAAAGGCTGAATCAGCAAGTTGTCTGATAAGAATGCCTATCTATCCAAAATGGTTAAAGATTAATTTCATAAAATAGAAGAATGTGATTCAACCTCATTAGGAAAAGGTGCAGAAATAAAGGAGCTAAATGCTAAGAATAGTCATTTAGAGGCTAATATCAAGTTACTAGAAAAGAGAAACAAGACCTTGACTGAAGAAATCAAAGAGCTGAGATCTGATGTTAAAACTAAAGCTAAAGCATTGGAATCATTCAAATTGAAGGAATCTAGTCGAGCTGAATCTTCTAAAACAACTGAAATGGCATCTCAGCAAGCTGAAACAATAAGTCGGCAAGCTGAAACGATCATTACCTTGGAAAAGGAAGTAAATGATCTCAATCAGGGTATGGGAACTTTTATTCAAGGAGAAGAAAGCTTGAAATCAATGATGAACAAGGCTAATATTCCTTTAGTCAGAGAAGGAGTGGGCATGAACTTTAACAAGAAAGATAAAGTTCTTAAATATGATGGAAGGAATGGTATACCTTATAATTATGCTATGCCTTGGAAGACATGCAGTAAATGTGGAGGAAAGGGCCATCTGGAAAGAAATTGCACTACTCAAGTTAATCAGAAAAAGAAAATAGCATACCAGAATGGACCAGTCAGGCAACAATCAGCTTACCAGAAAGCAAATGACAGAAGACAAACAGCTTACCATTATCAGTCTAGAAGAACACAAAGGACCAGAAATCAAGCACCAAAAGTGATACAACAGTGGATCAAGAAATCTGATCTACATGTTCTTTATGTTCTATCAACAAACCATGGTGGATCCAACAAAATTTGGGTACTTAAGTAGTAAGTATGTTATTTGTCCTCGTACATTTCTTTGAATATGAGTATATTTTTATTGTGGTACTAACGAGATTCCTCTAGTATATAGATGAGACAAATATATGTACATGTATTGTATTGTGCAGGAAATATGAAAGAAGAATATTATTATGATCAGTTGGAATGTGTATTGTCTAATCAGCATGCTATTCTCCGGTCCAGAAGAACAATTGTTATCGATGAATATCCTGGAAATGTGTTTTTAGCATGCTGGTTTGATTTATTCAACTTTATAATTATAACTAGCCTCATGCTTGTTAAATACTTTACGACATGTTTTATTCTTATATGCTTATCTTCTTGATCCTTTTCTGATGATGTCATAGGGGGAGAAGAACATGAATACATGAGGATAAAAAGGACTATAATGTTATATGTTGGATTTATCAACTAATGTTTCATGCAGGGATGAGTCGCATTTATATCTTGTTGCATATGATGAATTATGCTAACCTGATTATATGATAAGATATTATGTTAATCAGGGGGAGCATTGTTTTAGGGGGAGCAACGTAGTCTCTCCGATGTATTCAAGTATGTCATCATCAAAAAGGGGGAGAATGTTAGCGTGATGTTTTGATGATAAATACAAAGGTTGTATCGTAATACTTCATGTGTATCTATCTAATCTTGTTTTGCAGGAACTATTGATCATTGATTAAGGGGGAACTTTTAGCTCAATTACATATTGGTATATAATCATCAAAAAGGGGGAGATTGTTACCCTAGTGGGTTTTGATGTTATATACAGCAAGCTGATTGCTTATCTTGTACTAGTTTTACTATATTTACCTTACCATTATATGATTGAATCACTTGATATATCATATGCATATATATGTGTTTGCTATGTATAAGTATACTCTCGGGTAACTTGGTTAATGATATGGAAAGGCAAAGATTTAAAGCTATCTATCTGTTCAGCTCGCCAGAACCAAAACAGCAAGCTAACATGAACTCGCCAGAACCAAAACAGCAAGACAAATGGATTATCGGTAGATATAAAACAACATGTTATTTCTGTATGTACTAACTTGGTTCTGCAGGGTATCTTAGCTTACTGATTGTCTAATCAGTTTGTCACAAACAGCAAGCCAAAGTTGGAATACAGTGATAGTTTGGCAAGCCATTTACGCAGAGACAGATCACAAACAGCATGCCATTTGTCAACAGTCCAGAAATTCCAGAATTGCGGAAATCAAGGAGTTTTTATAGGGATTGACTCTTAATCAGTTGTAAGGATTGTTTAAATAAGGAATTCGAATATTATATATATATCTGAGCTTAATTTAAACATATCTTTTCATTCAAATTTGATTTCCTTAAATATAGGAGTTTGTTTTTATCTAAAACACTTATTTACTTATTCAAAACCTCCTATACGTTTTTATATCTTTTATATCTCTGAAGAACAGGTCTTACATGATCATATCTTTCTTTCTTCTTCTCTCTAACGTTAACATTAACGTTGTAAACAAATTTAACAAATTAAACGTTGGATTGGATCCAAACGTTGGAGAATTTGTTGGATTGGTTTATGATCGTTTGTGTTAAGTATTTAAACACATGTTCTTGGTTCATTTTTTGGTTGCTGAAAATACAAGAACCTCAAGAACAAACACAGCTCTGATATACTTTACAAAATCCTTTTTCTTGATTCTCTCGAGTTCATTTATATATCTTTCGTATTGTTTATTTAGAGAATCCATAGTTTGAGTTGTAAATCTCTCATTTGTATTGTTTGATTTGTAAGCATTAGTTGCTGGACATATTGGCTAGGGAACTAGGGTTTGGTGAACGTCGCTAGAGAAGTATACTTGGGAAGTATTGCTTAGTGAGCAAGTTCTGAAACAGGTGTTCAGCAAGCCATTTGTCAGCAGCTGGGATTTGGGGAGATATATTATTGTATCTTGTAATTGGTTTATTTCGTTGATCAATAATATATTCTCTTACCGGGTTGGTAAGGGACCAGGACGTAGACCATAGGGGATTAGGGGTCGAACCTGGCTAAAAGTCTCTTGTGTTCTTTATCTTTCTGCACTTTACTTACTGTTTGTGCATTCAGCGTACCATTTGCATCTGTGAAAATTGAAATCAGTAAGCTGTTTCTGGTAATTATTAAAATTGGACATAGTTAGCCATTTATACCTATTCACCCCCTCTAGGTGTGCATTTTCAATTCCATCTCAGGATAATATCTTACACAAGTCTATCACTACACCAGAAATCAAATCAGACAACACATGTTACACAATGGTCGCGAAAAACACCGTTGTCCCAAAAAATTTAACAACGGTGAACTGTTAGCTAACGAAAAAGCGTTGTGTCTTTTAACTGCCGACAATGGTTATTCAACCTTTTTAAAAATGTTGTCTAACTAGTGCCCTTTTGGTCAGATGAGACAGTGGTAGTTTACGATGGTATTGTGTAACGTGTATTAACACAAGTGTGTTTCAATTCATAATAAACCATTGTACATTATTTGGGAAAGACAATGGATTTTAATATATGTTGTGCAATTGAGACAACAGTTTTTAAGCACACATTGTGTTAATATTTCGAGACAATGGTGTTGAAAAACCAATGTTAGAAAGCAACTATCTTTAGAAAACACGTGACAACAGTTTTTAGCAAAAACCGTTGTGTAATGTTGTGAGAATTTTAAAAAAAATTCCTTAACAGAAAAGCAATCATTGTACAATGTACACAAATCAAACCAAATCCTTTTGTCAAAGCAAATCATACAACAAAGTATCAGACTAAAAACCACATCCTTCAACAAATTATCAAAACGAACAACCTGATAACCACACATCCAGAGGACTGAAGCTTAAATCTAAACAAACCCAAAAAGTAAGAACAATTATGGGCAAAATTTATATACACAAAAACGAACTAAGTAGGTGAAGAAACCTCAAGAAAATTAAAGAAACATGAAGATATAGCAAATAACTATAATGGGTAAGCAAAAAATCCAAAGAAAAACCAAGAAATAAGAGCAACTATTGATTTTTCTAGGCTGATGAACAATGTTTCGGGAAATAGATTTTGGAACCCAAAAAGTCAAGCTAAAATTATGAAAATCGAAAAAGTGATGGAAGAAACATGAAGTGGAAGCTTCAATCTTTGATGGGTAGCTAAGAGATCGAAGAGAAATGAAGAACAAAGAGCAAATCTTGATTTTTTGAAAAGAAGGGATGAGAGAGAAGAGAGAAAAAGGGGTTCAATTTACTAAAACATAGTATTTGGATGACAAAATCAAGTAGAAATTGTGATATAATCACAAGAAATTGAAGAAGGTAAAGAGAGAGTACAGAGAGGATGAAGAAAAAGAATCGGAAAGAAACTAGATCCAGGGGTGTATATAATGTAGAAAATATTCGGTCATTTCACAAGCTATTATTTATATATTAAAAACCTTTTAAAATTCAAATTTTAATGGAAAATAGGTGAAAATAAAACTAAATATTTTTAAAATAAAGAGCACGAAATTAGGAACACGTTCATATTTTTAGAATAGTTTTAGCATAAAAAATGAATTAACTATGAATTTTACAAGTATAGATCCCTAAAATGCAATATAATCCATAAAATCATTTTAAAATCCTTAAATACAAAAACTAATTCACTCCACAATTTTAAAAACTAAATAAATATACAACGATAATATTATAAAAAATTTCATGATTTTTAACAACTCCGATGATTTTTTAAAATTAAAGAAACTGGATCGTGCCCAGTTATAGGAAACAGCACTTTTACTACGTTTTTGTTAAAATCTTGTACTACCCGACCTTTTTATTTTTCAATTATTTTTTCCCAACACTAAATTGAGTGTTTATTAACATCTGTATGGTTCGATCGTCGAAAAAATCATTTAAAAAAATGATCCAGTGAATCTGGATCGTGCCCCGTTAAAGAAAGCATCACTTTTACTTCGCTTTTGTTAAAATCTCATACAACCCGACCTTTTTATTTTTTAATTATTTTTTCCCAACACTAAAATAAGAGTTTATTAACATCCGTACGGTTCGATCGTCGAAGAAATCATCCAAAAAAATTATTCAGTTAATCTGGATCATCCCTTGTTATAGGAAGCATCACTTTTACTACATTTTTGTTAAAATCTCGTACAACCCGATCGTTTTATTTTTCGATTATTTTTTCCTAACACTAAAATGAGTGTTATTTAACATCCGTACGGTTCGATCGTCGAAGAAATCATTCAAAAAATTTATTCAGTCAATCTGGATCGTGCCCCGTTATAGAAATCATCATTTTTACTACGTCTTTTTTAAAATCTTGTACTACCCGATCTTTTTATTTTTCGATTATTTTTTCCCAACAATAAAATAAGTTTTTATCATATATAATTTTATAATATAAATCTCCTAAAAATAGTACTCGTTCTGACTAATTTAGTCCCAATTATACATAATATTTTTTTAAAATATTTTTTCATCCCAAAAGTACTGTATTTCCTTTCCCCGCTTAACAAATTTCATTTCTCCGCCCGAGCCCAATATTCATTTCCCCCCTTTATCAAATTTTTATTTGCCCCCTTTATCAGATTTTTATTTCCCACCCCCTCAACCACAAATACACGATACATCTCTATCTCATTTTACAAACCCAGCTCAGAACTCTCTCTCATTTTCCCTTGTAAATTTTTTCCCCCTTTTTATCTCCCAACCAAATCACACACCCAACACAAAACATACATATTCGAGTTAAAATCATGAACACGGGTCCTAAATCGAGTTGTTGAGCTCATCACTATCTCTCGCACAAAAAAGCCCTAAATCTTGAGCTCATACATGGAATTAGGGATTTTTCGGTTTTTATTCAATTGATTTCTTAGTTTAGGTTCTCTTAGATTTCATTTCAAATAAATAGTTCCCTCTCTTTGATGTATGTTCTTTTAACTTATTGGTATAATCGCTTCCGGTCATATGAAAACAGTATGGTCACCAAGTACCATGGATTGCACTGCGTGAAGTTGAATGCCCTGCACAGAGGAAGTAGGTTAGATGAAATTCTCTTTATTTTGTTAATCAAATGAGAGTTCAAACAATCTATAAGTTGAATGGGTCTAAGATTTCTTTACTGGCTGATTGTCTAACCTTGATTTCTTGATATGCGTGTAAATCTTGTTTTTGTGTTTAGGACAAAAGAGTTTTATGATATGTATCAGAAAATCAATGGGGTTGATCTCTTGAGCTCCTGCTACGAGGTTTATGTTGTTCCTACTCTGATTAATTTTTTTTACTATCCTTTGTATGCATAAGAATTAATAAATGAGGCTTTGTTTGGAGCCTGAATTTTTATGCTTTTGGTTCTATTAAAAATGTTTGTATTGATAGGTATATTTGCAGTTAAGGGAACTATATGTAACATAGCAAAGAGTTTACTGCCACAAATGGCACTAGCACACGATGGTTATTACATTGAAAAGTTAAACAAACAAAAACACCACACTATCCTGTTTCTTAGCCGTATTGCCTTTGATGGATGGACTTTATTATTTAACTTGAGGTTCACATTATCATGTTTCTTGTAATTACTTACAGAAAGGTTGGTGCGACGGGGTGGGATCAGTTGAACAAATTCAAGCCAAGTTATTAAAGAGACAGGTGGCAGCAACAAAGCGCGAGAGAGCCATGGCATATGCCTTGGCTCACCAGGTTAACATCTTATCCTTCTTAACAGTGTTTTGTAGACAAACAAGTTTTCTTCAAAGTTGTGTGTGTGTTATTTGGAGCAGTTGGCGTTTCATTTGTCGAGTTTTAGATCATTAAAAATGATTATTAGACTTAAAACTTGTGTTCTGTTCTATATCTTTTATGTAATTGTATTGATCTCTTTAATGGTTCTTAGCACTATACATGTATGCAGTGGCAGGCTGGATCAAGGCAAGTGGCTGCCCCTTCCGGATTTGAACCAAACAAAAGCAACTGGGAATGGAACTGGTTGGAGAGATGGATGGCTGTTCGTTCATGGGAGAATCTTTTTCTGCTAGGCCAATAAAACATTCTCCTATAGATTTTACGATTACGTACGATTATGGTTTCTCTATAGATGATGCATTTCAAATGGCTTTGTTTGGAGCCTGAATTTTAATGCATATTTAATAAGAAATTTCCTGATTTGTATGCCCTCTGTTGCTACTCTTATGTGGACTTTGTTCTCATATCTGCAGTCTTACAATTGTTGATGAAGAAGGATAACTTTATGGTGTCAGTGGAAGAATCCGGAGGATACGCAAAGACAATTTTCAGACATGTTGCTAAAACTCTTTACGATCAAGAAGTTCATGAGCCTCTGGTCTTTAAGATAGTAAGGAATTCAGATTTCCGTGAAGTGAGTCTAGAGGTTGGTTTGACATGTCTTTAGAATCAATTCATGCTTGCGTCTATGCTTGAGTCCTTTGTGAATATATGGCTGTAATTGTGCATACGAGTTTAGTTTTACGAAGTGTATTCTACTTGTTGACCTTTTATGTGAGAAATTATAGTCCTTTTTTAACATGAAGAGAACACATGTTGAAGCTATTTAGTCAGTTTGTCCATTCATTCGGACTCATCAATATGTATATATAGACATGCATATATATTCTCAACAATCTTTAATGGGTTGCATTTGTATGTCTGGCATTTGCTCTAGATGTAATGTAAACCAATGGATGCTGAAGAGTGTGAGCAGACTGTGCAGTTAGTCGGGGACAAGCTGGAGCTGCTTATGGGGATCTTCATGTTCTACTGTGCCATTTACAACAATACGTATTGGAATGATCACATGCTCAAATATATGTTCTCCTTTGGTTACTCATTTCTTTGTGTAAAATGTTGCATAGTCCAAGTAGTGACTAAATTAACTTAAAAGCAGTTTCCAATCAGACTTTAGATTGCCACTGCTACATCCTCTTGGTTATATAGTACTCCCTCTGTCCCATCCATTTCTTCACACTTTCCTTTTTGGGATGTCCCATCCAATTCTTCACATTTCCTAAAATAGTAAACTTTATACATTATATATTTATGGGTCCCACTACTTTACTCACTTTTCTCCTCCACTATACTCACTTTATACATTATATATTTATGGGTCCCACCACTTTACTCAATTTTCTTACTTTTCACCCCTTTCTTTATATATTTCCTTGACCTCCGTGCCCGAACCCATATGTGAACATATGGGTGGGACGGAGGGAGTAGTCATTTTGACTTTGCTCATTGATGTAATGTAAGAATGGTGTAAATAATGGATTATTTTGTTAATGATATATTCATTTTTGTTTATTTTGGTGCATAAATGTAATAAAACAATGCTAGTAGACAGTGTTCCATAAATCGCTAGGCGGCCCAGGGTGGTCGGGGTACCACCTAGCGCCTAATCGGGTAGGCGGTGATTAATCGGAGGGATTAATCGGAGTATTAATCGGATATTATAATAATATTTAATATATTAGTCTAATTTACAATTAAACATATCATTTTAAATAAATTAAAAGGATTAATCGGATTTCAAAAATCGAATCGGTTGGTTACCTTCCAGAAGATTAATCGGGGATTAATCGGCTGAATCGGGGATTTTTAGAACAGAGCTAGTAGAGCTTCATACAACATCTTTTTCATTCACATAACCGTTTTTAATTTGCTTTGCATGGCACAACACCAGTAAAATAACAAATCGTTGTTCAAACCCACTACAGCAAAAGCAAGTCAGACATCATTTTTCAAGCGTTGTCTATCGGGTGTTGTCTATTGTGCCGCCGTCTTTGATACAATCAAACACTAGTATCTCAACGTTGTAACGCCCCCAAATCCGGGGTCAGGGATTTGGTCGTCACGCGGAAATCCTTAATAACAAATCACCTGCTTAACCACATTAAACCATCTGTAATCATTAATAATTAAGTTACAACATTTGAGACCCCAACCACCAAGCATCTTTTAGGTTATAGGGCTAGAAACAAGAATCAACTCCTTACTACTAGTATAACTTCGCTGAGAAGTACACCAGCAACTAGTACTATATTATGCAAAGTAACATATATATTACACATCAATATACTTACTCCAGCTATAAACTTTCTAGATCATAACGTCTTCATAAAGGCACGCTGCCCGCTTCATCTAAGCCATGCGGATAACCTCGTCCGGCTACCTTCCACTGAAAAGTTAATATTTGAAAACAAGCAAGTATGAGCGAAAGAATTGCTCAGCAAGTTATTACTAGAGTTTAACAAAATATCCCATCAGGTGCATGGGTTTCCAACATTCAACCGATACTTAATATCATTCTTGAAACATTTATAACCACGAAATTCTATAGGGAAAGTATAATGTTTGAAATTAATATCAACTGAACAATATACCAATATAATATAAACGATGCCGATACAAGGTAATTAAATAGCCACATCTTGTTTGCGCAGTAATACACCAACATAAGCTTGCTGGTTATTCAATATGAAATCACTTACTTATTGATAATATAATATCAGTTTCTCTTCCAATAATATAATATCAGTTTCTCTGCTATAACAAGATAATATAAATACTTGAACAAATCTCTCACTATCATCTTCTCATTTCCTTCTTATGCAACAATTATATATTTTAATATAAAAATCAGTTTCTCTTCATCTATAACAATAATTCCATCATTTCATATCATTTTTCTGTTTTCAGTATAGAAATCTGAAAACCATTCTCAATTCTTTCTTTTAATCTTTTGGGGATTTTCACTGTTGCCGAATACGTGAGGCACGATGATCAGTCGTCCTCCGTACCCGTCCCTTTTTACTACCGGTAGAAGGAGGAAAGTACACCACTACATCCCCCTGGAGGAAGGTACACCACTACATCCTCCTTCGGCAACTCTTGGGCCGAATTAAAATATTGATTGCTGGACTGTGCAGCACACAGCCTCCTACGCTTTTTGTTGCTATCCCCCTTTTTGTCAATCAATATTCCATTCACATTTCCATTCACATTTCCATTTCACATTTCCTTTTCACATTTCACATTTCCATTATAACCATTTGAAAACATTTATAAAGATATATCATCAGTGTATCAATTCAAGATATACATTCATTTCACTATGAAATTCCTTAAACAATCTTTTAACAATATTTAATCACCCTTAGAACACTTAGAATAACTAAAGAATAACTATTCAATAATCCCTTTTAAATGAATATTATAATTAATATTCATTGAATTAAATAACCATTAAAATAACATTTATCAATATCATTCCAGACATTTTTAACCAAAAATGTCTCATTTATATCCATCGAAATATCTTTATTATTATTCCGGAACAAAGCGATTTTAAGAAAACATTTTAAAAATAATATTCATCTAATTAAATAAATAAACACTAGTTTGTTGGTGATGTTGCCATTAGGTTAATTATTGCGAAATTCTTTCTAAAAAACTTTGTCCGGGTTTTCGAAAATATACCTTTCAAGATAACCCCTTCCACTTTCCCATTCATATATCAATACCTTCAAAATACACCAACTAAAATACTTTACATGTAAGTCCCTTTTAAGAAAATCTGTAAACCTCAACCCTTGTCCCCTTATATAACAAAATATTTATTAATAACGTCTGACAGGGTTTAGAACTCAAAGATCCTCAATTTACACATAACTGTAATATTATAAAATAACTTTAGATAACTGATACCATAATATCATTAAAATAACCATAAATAACAACTGATACCATTCCTTCCCATATCACTTTACTCTTTATAGTATATCACTCTCTCCATATCACATATATTTCCAGTCAACCATTTTACTTAAAAGTAAACAATTTATCAAGATAGAGATAGAAGAAATCTTGTAAATATGGACTGAAGTCTTATTCCACATATTTCATATATTTCAAAATAAATATACTCTGAACGATAGAGTATGTATAAATAAACTTGCCTCTGGTCCTTAGCACCAAACGGAACACCGCGAATAAATCCTTGGCGTTTCGCCCAAGCAGTTCCATGAACTTTACACGACGTCTCGATCCTTCCTTTTTGATACACGTTGCTCCACTCGATCACGCCCTAATGGTACTGTAATTGTTACGAGTACGTGTCAGTCCTACCTCGTATCTCGAGTAGACACCATTCGGAATTACCACTATTTATTCAACTTCACTTAACTTATACATTTATATTACCATTGACCTTCTACGACAAAACTTAATTAATAGTTAATCCTCAAAACACAATTAATCCTCGAAACACATAAATCCTTGAATTAAATCACTTAGCACATAAATCCTCGAGACAACAATTACCCTCGAATTAATTCACTTAACACATATACACATAAACAGTTAACACCCAAATCATACCTTTAAACCCTTGAAATCAAATAAGTTAAATAAATTAAAATGCAGGGAATTTTTAGAAAATTTCGGCATGTAGTATTCGTTTATCGGACTATGGGCACAGCCCCTCCAAAGCAATTCAACCCTGTTTTTCAATTCAACCAATCCAAGGAAAATCAAGTTGCCTCAATTGCAACAACGTAAAAGTAAACAAGTACAGAAAGTACCCGCCCAGACATGCGGCACCTAGCACATAAGGAAAAGTATCCGCCCAGACATGCGGCACCTAACACATAAAGAAAAGTATCCGCCCAAACATGCGGCACCTCAACATTTAAAGAAAGTAAACTAAGTTTATCCACATGTAAGTCAACACCATGTAGTTGACAAATATGACTTCTAACAATTACTACGACCCGACTTATACCATTTAGCACATAGACATTTACTGATAAGCCAACTCTTATAACTATACCTCATATGACAATAACAATTAGCACTTAGCACTTAGCACTTAACAATTTAAAAATTACAATTTAGAAACTAACAATTAGCAATTAGCACTAAACATTTAGCAATCACTAAACTCAACAATTACGATTAATCACAAATATAGACTCTCCGAGTAAAATACGGAAATCCCGATAATATTCACAATCCACCATATTAATCTAATTACGAAAATTAGCATATTAACTTACAATTTAAATCCAACTTAATTACCACAATAATCTCACCATTTAACTAATTAAATTACCAAAATTTACAACTAATTAAATCACAACAACATATTCGCAATTCACCTCTAAATTAATTACATCAATTAAACCATATATCGAAATTTACACTAATTAAATTTCCATAATTAGAAAATATATAGCAATTTACATCTAATTTAGTATGAAAATTAAAGAGTTAAAACACGAAAATATACCATTTCGTTTTGGTCCGATTCGACTCGCACACAAACCCATCTCCATCTATCTATCTCTCTTCTTCACTGCTGTGTTGCTCGCCATTTCCTTCCTCCCCTGCTACTACACCGCTGCTCGCGACTCCGCCACCACCACCGCCGCCGCGCGGTGGGATCGCGCCTTCTTCCTCCTCGCTGCTACAGTCTTGCCCGATTACATACACACGCTGATAATATACACACACACGCGTATGTATCTATATCTATACATATATATCCCCCAATTCAATTCCCCCAAATTCCAATTCTTAAAACCCTAATTTTTCCTCCAATTAATCTCTCTCCCCTGACTCAATAAACGGCTGCTGCGTTTTCTCTTTTAAATGGGCTTGACCCATTACTAATATATCACTACTACACTTCATTCCGGGCCCAAATACATTCTAATAAGCGATTTATATAAAAAAAATCATAATTAAATAAAACTTCCGGAAAATTACACTTTTCATTTTTAAAATAAAGAATATAAAATTATGAGCACCCACATATTTTCAAAATATTTTTAGGATCAAAAATGAATTAAATATGAATTTTGCAAGTTTTGATCCTTTAATTGCAACATAACTCTTAAAATCATTTTAAAATACCAAAACACCCAAATTAATTCTCCCAATAATTTTAAAACTCAATAAATATATAAAGATAATATTTCAAGAGATTTCATGATTTTTAATTCCTCAGATAATTTTATAAAATTAACAGAGGATCAAAATGCATGATTTAAATATATTTAAATCCTCAAAAATATAAATAAAATACATCAACCTTCACAACTCACACAAATCATCATATAAACACATAAACACAACTTCACATATATTTCACCTTCCAACAATAATCACATAATATAGTTCATAATTACTCTGAACCAGACAATAATTAAATAATTCGCTTTTGAAATTCCTTGAACTGGAATAATGAACAATAAAATAAAATAAAAAAATTTCCTCCTCATTTTAGGAAAACATTAATATTCTTAAAATAATACTAAAATCATTTTCTGAAAATTCGAGTTATTACAAACGTTGTATAGATAGTAGCATTATAACGTTTTATAAACAGGTGTGTCAAATTTTTTTAACGGGAGAATTCCGTTGTGTCAAGTATCTCATACAAAGGTTTTATTCCCCGTTGTGTGCCAGCATCTATACAACAGTGGAATACTGGTGTGTGACAGCACCAAAGACGGTGCCTCAATAGTCAACGGGAAATTAGGCTGACAGACAATGGTTGAAAAGCGGTCTCTGAAGCTGTTTTTCTTGTAGTGTATAAAGTAGGAAAAATAACAGGTTCCAGCTGGTCATTCTAGTCCTTGTCACCATAGCCCGGAGCTTTCTCTTTCCCTTTGTGCCTTTGGCTGGATGGCTCACCTCTTTCCTTCTTGACAGCTGAACAAATGTTGTAAAGTAAGAATGAGCAACTATGGTGTTTAGCAAGTTCTCTCCTTGCTCGATATATAAATATAATAAGATTTACCAAAAGAAATACTCGAAATTTAATGAACAATCAGATATCAACAATCTGAAATTTGACTCAAGACTCGTCTCGATAATATAATACTCGAAAGACTCATTTGGTGAAACTCTGATGACTCATGATAAATGAATAAACTGGTCTTCCAACCTCTCGGTATCTTGGTGGGGCGATCAACTATCCGACCGGGAATACCATCCTCCTATGACACCGCACTTCGCCCGATCACGGCTACAATACGATATCAACGAAATAATATGTAGATATGAATGCTAGCATCATAATGGGTTATTATATCAACCCTGGCATCATTGTGCCTAAAATTTTCTCGTGTCCTTATAACGGTACACGAGTCTCTCTTTCTCTATCATGGGCCTCTTTCCCAAAATTTGACCAGTAGAATACAGAATTCCCGAACATTTGATGAACTGATGTTTTGAAATAAACTTCACAAAAAAATACTTGATTGATCTGGCGGACTGCCAGTTTTACTCAAATGTGCCACCAATCCGAACGATGGATTGATGTAAACTCTCAATAAACATATTTTATTGGTTGACACGAACAAAATGTCAACCTCTGACAAGAAAGGCAACTATCTCGAAATAATGAGGATAGTCTTAAAATGAAATATTTTGAGTCGTATTGAACAAATCGTACCACTCTTATAATACTCATAATTGATGAACGTTTAAATAGAATGTTTTTCACTTGATCAACGAGTAAAACTCTAACGAACCTAATTCTATAACTCCTATTTGTTGATTCGAAAGATGAACCAACTAAAAGATAATCAATAAATATTGTCGAATTTGTACAATAAATTCGACTGAAAAGAATGAATTTAACTATCTTGAACAGAGACTAGTTTCACTGAATCAAAATAAATAGTCGTCTCGAGTTAATGAGATCCACCCGAGAACAACGAAATTGCTTCTACTCTTATAGGGGATACAATTCGCAAGTAAACTAATTTTAACAATAAAATAATATTTTACGAGAAAACAATGCTCGAAAAGAAATTATTGCATTATAAGGAGCAACAAATAAATCTCATAATTGATAGCTCGACAATAAACATGGAATGAGATAATACGAACAGAAATACAAAATTTCCGAGAGTTAGGGTAGGATTGAACTTGCCTCTGTCTCGATGCTAAACTCTACCGAATATTAAAAAGCGTTACCCGCGAGTGAAATCTCAATTCTCAGAAGGAATTTCTATAATAATTTATCAAAAAGATTTTAGTACTCGGGTAAGAAATTAATCACAAAATGTTAAAATAATTTGGCAATCATGTCATCGATAATCAAATAATTCTCGCAAATACAATTTAAAATATGCTCGTAACCTTAAAATTTCACTATCACATTATTTGCAAAATAATATATCAAATGGAGGCTCTATTCGTTTTTTCCCTATTAATTTCTCAAGATAATTAATATTCTATAAATCCTTTAAGTCGGACACTCAAGTTCTTAATATAAAAGTAGTTGCTAGCATTTAATCGAAAATTACACTAAGTATAACAATTGAAAATTTCTAGTCAAGGATTAAAGAAATAAAAATACAATTAAACGACATGGAAATAGGTGTTGGTAATTCCCTATTTGGGTGCTTCAATTAACTCTCTCCTAATAGCATGATTGCTCTTATATTTAATAAATGAAATCCATTTAATCGGAAGTCTCACTTTTTATTCTTAGCTCAAATATTCTCTTTACTGTATTTTAGTCAAAGGATAGATTGTTATAACCCATAAAATATTATTAAATGGAGGCTCTGATCATTCTCCTGATAAATTGTCAATCACTTGTATTTTATAGAAATTTATTAACAAACGAAATATAATATGATACTTTCCTAAATAAACATTCACAAGATGCATAATTAAATAGTGTCAGAAATCTTTCTATGATCCTCCATCGTTTATTAAATGTAAACAAAATAAGCTCTATCTTATTCTCAAAATAATTCAATAACCCGTTTTATTAAGAGTCTACTAACTACTAATGCCGTAATAAAAATATAAAGTCACCACATAATTATTGCGACTAGCTCATCTTGTTCCACTTTCTTTCTAAATTTTAATAACCAACTATTTAATCCGATTTCTTTTATTCCATTTAAAACCAATCCTTTTCATAAAACACTTTTATTCTATTTATATCTCCACTTTATTATAAGTGAATAAAACAACCTCCATTTAGGAAACTAAATTTTTAAACACATAATTAAAACCCATTTTCTATTCCATTTCCTTTATTACCAATTTATAGATTATTATAATAATCCAATCTCATTTTAATCAATAAATAATCCCAATAAAATATTAGTGACCCCATCACCACCACCAACATTCGGCAGCCACCGGCCGGTCGCCATGGCGCCGGCGGTGACCACCCCGCCTCCCCTCATCTCTCTCGACCTCCTTCCCCCCCTCTCTTTCTCTCTCTCCGTTTCTCTCCCAAGCCTCCCTTTCTCCTGCCTTCCCCATCGCCACCGCCGGGCACCACCGCCCCTCTCCCCGACACGCACCATCATCCCCCTTCTTCAAACCTCAAACCCAAAATCACAACTCTCCTATTCTCTAAATCTTTAACCCATAAATTGTACTCCCTCCGTCCCACCCAAATGTTTACATTTGGGTTGGGCACGGAGACCAAGGAAAAATATAAAGAAGGAGGAGAGAAGTAGGAAAAATGAGTAAAGTGGTGGGACCCATCACTATATAATGTATAAAATGAGTTAGTGGAGGAAAGTAGTGGATGTAGTTGATTTTTATATTATAAAACTTTACCATTTTAGGAAAGTTTAGAAATGTAAAGAATTGGATGGGACATCCGAAAAAGGAAAATGTATAGAAATGGATGAGACAGAGGGAGTAACATCACAATTCACAATCAATTACAAACCCCAAAATAA
This sequence comes from Kitagawia praeruptora, assembly GCA_037693485.1. NCBI lineage: Eukaryota > Viridiplantae > Streptophyta > Magnoliopsida > Apiales > Apiaceae > Kitagawia > Kitagawia praeruptora. Next base: position 42,577,730 of record CM075353.1, on the reverse strand, counting down.
GTCTACACAAAATCCAATTTTCTAAATATATAAACCACAATCATACTATCAAAATTACTAACACAAGAAATAAAGAAAGATTTGGGTATAAAATGTTCATACCCTTTTTAGGAAAACACTTTTGGAGCTAAGTTCTTGAAAACCCTTATAAGTGGATATCCATTTGAAGAGTTTTTAAAAATCTACACAAATATACAATTGCATGTATGATCAAGCTAAGATTTTAGAAGATTTGCTTTTGAAGAAGGTGTTTTAATGGAGGTTTTGTTCTCTCTCTCTCTCTATTTTTTTTCTCTCAGGTGAGTAATGATCCAGATGATCCTTTTTTATCATATTTCCTTTAATAAGTACTAACATCATTTGGGTTTTTAATGGGCTAGAAAAGGTAAAAAATAATAAAAACTTATGAAAGTGGGCTTACACATGCACTAGCCATTTACTACTCCAAAATGGATCCTATCTAGTAATTTCTAAATAATCTTTTATTTAGCCCATTAAGGTAATAAAATAGATATGATAAAATATCTCAAAGTTCGTGACTCTAATGGAATAAATAAAGTTAAATACGATTTAATCTATAATAAATAATTAAACAACTACATATGTATATATTTAAACTTTTTTGTAGACTTTGTTAGGTACACTCTGCAACAAATTGACTGTTGCAGGTACCTTGATTTGTGTAGATTTTCTATCTTAAGAATTTTCAGTAATTTGTCTTCTAAAAACACATTTGAGAAATGATTAAGTACTTAATTCGAGAACTACTTTGAATGGCTAGACAACTCTGACTTCTCAAACAAGCCTTTTTAGAAATATCCAATTACTTCTCGAATGAGCCTTTAATTCTAATTCTTTGAGATATCGAATAGCTTCTTGACTTATGCACTCATTGAGATGTCGAATAGAGATGTCGAATAGCTTCTGAATACTTGAGATATCGAATATGACTTTGACTTGATTGACTTGAGTTCTCGAATAGAGTTCTTTGACATGTCGAAACCTTGAGAAGTCGAATTGAGCTTTGACTTGTTAACTTCTTACGATATCGAACAGTGATTTTGACATATCAAACCCTTGACTTCTCGAATAAAGCAAATTACTTTTCGAATTTGTACTTAGGTAAATATTTATTCTTCAAACTCCAACTGTGTGTTTTTTTCTTCAGCTTTGTTATTCAACCTTGAGCCATAATCCATGGATCTTCAGCCTTAGGTAAATATTTATCCATGGATCTTATTTCAAGCATTTTTTCTTCAGCCTTGTTATTCAACCTTGAGCCATAATCTATATATATATATATTCCAAAAAAGTGGTCGAAAATGACAACTGAAAAATGGAACTATTCTCATCTATAAACTCAAACATCTATTCTATTTCTAATATGTTAAAAGATATTTTTATATTTATTAGTGTTTAAAATCCTAAATTTTAAAAAAATTAGTAAAATAGATTGAGACGATCTTAGAGCGCCACGTTATCCTCCTTTATATATTGAGTAGCCCTTTTACGTTTTCGCAAAACGGGCCTGAGCAATCCATCAAAACTAAACTGAACCTAATGTGAAATGGGCCATATCCAAAGCCCAAACAAAACCCAGACCATGTCAATCCTCTGCATTGAGTAGCCCTTTTACGTTTTCGCAAAACGGGCCTGAGCAATCCATCAAAACTAAACCGAACCTAATGTGAAATGGGCCATATCCAAAGCCCAAACAAAACCCAGACCATGTCAATCCTCTGCACCCTTGTCTCACCCCCTTTGTTTAATTGTTTCTGAATGTAACATGCATAAACACACCTATACACACAGACACAGTGATCTCTATATGCACACAAAATCCAACAACAAAAATTGAAGTACAAAAAAAGGCTTAGAGCCCTACAGCAGCTCAATTTGAAGACTCTTGATCAATTATCTCCATCTCACAATCTCTGTATGTATAGCTCACATCTCTTGTATGTATGTATGTATGTATGTATACATGTTTTTTCACATGTAATGTAATAGCTAAGGCAGTGTTTGGATGTAACATAACATAACATCTTCTCTGTAAGACTCACAAGTTGTTGTATATCTCTCTTGGTACTTTTGGAAATAATAAACTGTAAGGCTAGTGTAGAATTGTAAGGCTAGGGTTTCAATTTTATTTTAGTTTGAATTGTATACATTGTGATGGAGACGGGGAGTTTGTTGGAGAAATGGAGAGAATTGGGGATGAAAAAGCCGAGATTTGAAGAAACGAATGGAGAAGATATACAGGAGCTTGTAATTCAGTACCAGATTGCACTTGCTGAGCTCACATTTAACTCCAAGCCCATTATTACTAATTTGACTATTATCGCCGGCGAGAATTTGCACGCTGCTAAGGCTATTGCTGCTACTATATGCTCTCATATTATTGAGGTGAAAGATAACTAATCTTTAATTGTTTATGTTAGTGCAAGTGTAGTTGATTTTACGTTTTTGTTTGTCTCCAGTGTCGAGCATTCAGACAAATGATTACAATTTAATTTTGTTCCTTGTTTGTTGTTGATAGATGTTGACAAATCTGTTATCTTCGATAATCTGTAAATTCGTAATGGAAAGTAATTCGATGATGTTTTTTGCAAGCTCTCCATCTTCTCTTCTCACTTGGGTGCTTTTTTAAGTAATATTCCATTATATTCAAAGCTTGCAAGTTTAACCTAACTCGTCCACATTGGCCATGGATACCTGAGATCAGTGTGTTCAGTTGGTGTGAATGCTCCTACAATGTCAATTCACCCACTGCACCTATCTTTTTATGTTCGGTTGTATTAATTTTTACCTCTTACATTGCATAAACTAGCTCTACCTTCGTTCTTATTTATAGGGAAGGCAGATTTCCAATAACATACTTTTAATGTGCAAAGCTTGATTTGATACTATAATTTGTTTTTCTATTTTTAAATTTAAAATGCCACTTCAAAAGAGCTGCTAAAGCACTAGAACAGTTAAGGAGCTGTAACGTAGCTTGGGAACAATTTGGATATTTGCCAAATATGGTATGTTGTTGGATGAGGCAATATCTTATGTGTAATCTCCTGTGTTGTATTTAATAGATGTTTAATCATTAATGTATTGTATTACAATCTAGGTTGTCCAGTTTGGTTTTGTATTGTTCTTCCATACTTATAACTTTTACTTATCTATACGTACAATGCTATCATTCCTTAAGGATGAGGTGGATTGTTAGTTGTGCTTTCAGTTATGTAATAAATTAAATAGTCTCCTATATGTTAAGATCTTTGGAGTAATGATCATTCGGATGCACTTGTGTAGTTTATTGGTAACTGTAGGAGGTGAAATCTTTTATTTTATCTTATTCAGCAGTTTGGGCCTTCCATGCAATGCTTCACAACATATATTGGTCTTACGTTTGTGCCAGAAACTGGATTTGTTTTTTCCCCATCATCGTCATGTTCATCCCGTGCTGTATGAATTTCATTATATAGATGTTAAGAACTTGTAGTTGGAGTGTTTGTCCTTCGATCAGTGCAGGACCTTTGACATTTGAGAACTATCAAATCTTTGGTTGCTTATTTTTCTTATTGCCTGCCAGTATAAGATGGCACACGGCGTACAGCCATGTGAGCATTTGGATGACTATGTGAAATTAGGTATTAGTATTCTTTATTTTACAGAGCGAAGAGATATTGTAGAATTCGCTTGTTTCTCGTTTATGAAGACAGATGCACAAGTTCATTATCAGGTTGAATACAGAGGTTGGGTTAGAAGCTGACAACTGACAAGTCAACTGAAACTTTGTTATGAAGTATGAAGACCTACAATGAGTTTTTGGATTGTACTGTTTAGGCAAACGTTGTAGAATGAATTGAGAAAACCTACAATGAGTTGTTGGACTGTGTACTGTTTAAGCAATGTATCTGCTGCAATAAAACATGGCGATTGTTACTCTCCAGTTGAGCTGAAAACTTAAGACTCTTTTCTAAATATTCATTGTATACTGTACTTCTTGTTGCATTTAATATCTACAGGACTGTTCTATTATAGAATAGTTTGTTTCATTTTGTGATCTAAATTTATTTCCATTTTTAGTTTTCTTTTACTCGTCGTTTGTAACTGTAGGCCGACGTTTATCGATCTAGTGTCCTGGAAGTTGAGGTTGTGGCATATTGTATCTGATTAAGATTACCATTTTACAGGTTCCTACCGATCAAAAGCTTCCATCCTTGTATCTTTTAGACAGTATTGTGAAGAATATTGGGAGGGACTATATAAAGTGCTTCGCTGCCAGACTACCTGAGGTTTGTTTTAAATTTTCTATAATGTTCTATCACCACTTCAAACAAATAAAGGTGTAGCCTTATCACCTTTTTCCTTATTACATTAATATCTGCCTTTTACTCTACTATGTGAAATAATTAGCAACGCGTTGTCAAGGTGCCATAATGTACCTTAGTGCAATGTTTAGACCCTGACCGCTCAATTTAGGTAGATGTCTAATCAGTAACCAGTTAACTGTTGGCTTGGTGATTTCATAATCATGCTGCTATTAATGTATCTCTATTTCAACTAGAACCGTGTGATTTGCCTCATAGTTTCACATAATTTTTAGGCATTGCAGTTGTGATGGATATAACTAATATTCATTAATAAAAAACAATATTCATCAATAAAAACCAAATGTGATTATGGAAATTTCGTGTGTTTCAGTTATGTGTTTACTATATATTGTTTACTGCTCCAAACTGTTTATCTACCAAATAGGATCTCCTTGAAACTAGTACATTAAATTGACAAACATTTTGTCAATTTTTCTTTTGCTGGTGCATCCCTTAGGTTTTCTGCAAGGCCTACAGACAGGTTGATCCTGCAGTACATTCTGGCATGCGGCATCTTTTTGGGACATGGAAAGGTGTATTTCCTCCTCAGTGTCTTCAGATGATTGAGAAAGAACTTGGCTTTGCACCTTCCGTAAATGGGTCAGCTCTAAGACAAACATCATCTAAGCCTGATTCACTGCCCCAGCATCCAGCTCACAGCATTTATGTAAATCCCAAGTACGTAGAGGCAAGGCAGCATCTACAGCAGCCAAACAGGGTAAGGCAACTTGGTTCTCTATCTAGCCTACTTGTGCAACACAGTCAGGCATATGTATGTGTTCTTCTGCCCACACACTTGTAGACATGAGACACCCAGAACTTCCTGGAGGTTAGGTTTATTTGGGTAGTTGACTAGTTGTACTTGACTCGTTTTTGACATTGATAGTGGAAGTTACTATATAGGTTTCCTCCAAGCTATGTTACTCGGACTCGGCTGTAAGTGTCCGACATGGGTACGTGTCCAAGTATCAGACTCGGCAACTTTTTGAAAAATTTAAATGTTTTTGGCTTAAAATAAGTGTCCGAGTCCGAGTGTCCATGTCCGAGTGTCGAGTGTCCGACACCGGTACTCCGAGGTAAAATGAAGAGTCCGAGTAACATAGCCTCCAAGTTGTCACGAGTAAAATAAATTATATCTTTTGTTAAAATAAATTATCGCTTTTGTACAAGTTTCCATCTTATAAAAAAGTACAAACTTATAAAATCATTTGTCGAGCTTCTGTACGGTGTTTGATCTGTTTGACAGTCTGACAAGATACATTTTCACATGTTTTTCCTGAATTTGTAATCTCTCTATTGTTTTAACAATATTAAGCTTTACTCTCCCTACCTCCTGAGACAAGCATTTACCACTGCTGATAGCCTGAAAAAGCTTGTATGTAAGGCTAAATGCAGATTGGGCGAAGTGTTTGTATACGATATTTATAGCGCATCCTAACAAAATTTAGGCTTTGATAGCTCATAAATATTCTAGAGTTAGTTAGAAAATGCTTCTTTGGTTGTTATTTATTACTAGCTTATAACCCGTGCAACGCACGGCTCCTTTTTAATATCTACAATTATATTACTTTTATGAAATTTTATAAGTTATTAATTTACATATCAAATTGGTGTTTAAAAATTGATATATATAAGATTTTACATGTTCGATTTAGTATTTGTACTCTATCTTGAATTTTAAAATTTGATTTGGACGTTTACAGCCCACATGAAATTTCGATTTATATAAAAAATGTTTTATATTTTAATATGTTATAAAATAAGAAGTATATTTATATTGAAATACGAAAATGTACATGTCAATGATTTAAATCATATACAATTAGGTTTTCTACAATTGATAGCATTATCAATGTAGAACTTCTACATAGATTAGGATTAATGTAAAAATTCGAAATTATATTTTCTCTTGATATTTTGAGTATTTCTATTTGAATAATAATTATTAAAGCATCACTAAATTAAAGATAATTTTATGAGGTTCGCATGGATTGTAAAATCATTCAAATCTGATTTCTAGATCTCAAGATAGAGGCCAAATAATAAATATGAATTTTTTTAATACTAATAAATAAATAATAAAATTTAATTCTAATACTACTTTTTTTAATTATATCCTTTTTAGAATATAATTTTTTTAAAAAAATTCAATTATAATACAACCTTTTTTAATTATATCCTTTTTAGATTATAGTTTTTTTTTTTAAAATTCACTTCTAACACAACCTTTTCTAATTATTTTTTTTTAGATTATAATTTCTTTTTTATGTGATCTAATCTTGATCGTCTAGTTTCAATCCAACGGATCATATAAATTTTGGTAGTACAGCGACCAGACCAAAAATTTGGATAAGATCACTCTTATAATGATATTTTTAAATTAAATTTAGTTCTAATGATGAAGAAAAAAAACAAATCGATGAAGAAAGGGTATTATAGTAAATTAACAAAGTGAAAATTATAAATAAATATATAAGGATATAATTTATAATCCAACGGATGACTTTTAATCCAATTTTTTAATCCAACGGATCTTATGCTTTTGGTAGTACAATGACGACGACCAAAAATTTGGATAAGATCTCCCTTATGCTTATTATATATAAGGTATTAATTATCATACATTTCCAACAAAACCTCAGTAACAAAGACCTAGGGACAGATACCAGCATCAATTTTGCCCTAAATTTAGTTACTTTTTCCCTATATGAACAACATCTAGATCATAGTGGTTATCATCTTTCCATATCCTATGAAGATATAGGCAGCACACTGTGTGCATAATCGCCTAATCACTGCACATAGTACATGCATGCATCGACGTGATTGTTAATTTAGACACCACTTGTACATTAATGGAATGAATAATTTAACTACTACTACAGTTGTATAACTTATTACATTCTATTTTTTGCAGAGCATGCAGCAGCCTATTAGAAATGCAATAACTGATCCTGTTCAGGGTAAGAATACAGTACACACAGGGTATCAAAATGGTATCGAGCTCTCTAGGCAACCAGGGTTCGGAATACTGAAAACCGGTGATAGGGCTACAAATGAAGGATATGACAGTCCTTGGTATGGTGCTGGCAGTGATGATACAGAGACACCATCGAGCCAAAGAAATAATTTTAAAACAAAGTCTATGCTTCTGAGTTCTTCGTCTCTTCAACCTGCGAATGCTATGCTTCTGAGTTCTTCGTCTCCTCAACCTGTGAACAATGATGCAAAATCACATTCTAGTCACGGCATTATGAGTAGTCGAAACAGCAGTGGGTTGGAGAGTTGGCAGTCTTCAGGGGAAGTAGAGTACATGTGGGATGATCTGAACTCTAGATCAAATATTCAGAGTGCAACCCGCAAGTCTAAAAGAGATCCGCGGTTAACTAATGATTCTGAAAGATTGGTAAGTTTACAGAAGGATTGTTAAAGTGTAAACCTGATTATATAATATTATTCCCATGATCACAACTGGTTGGTGCAAAACTTTCCCAGATGAAAGCGTAAATCGTTAAACTTCTTCTTTTAGATCCTCCTTTTATTTTAGATTCACGTTAATTAGTTTCTGCCAGCAATACCTTGAATAGGATGGATCATCACATGGTATGATACTTGGGAGTAAATGTAACTACAAGATGCGATTGTGAAGTTAATTTTAATTCAACTGGCCTTATACTTTTCGATCCAAGTTATTAAAGTCTGTTCTCATGTCTAGTTAAGAATTTGTCTACTGAATCCAACTACAACAAGCCATGCATTTTTAAGTAAAACTGATTCTGAAATTTTGCTCATTTAACTTTCGGCCTGTTCAGGATATTTGAAGTGCTTCAGGCATGGTTCCTGTGGTGCCTTTATGTCTTCCCTAATTTATTTTTGTATAAGATAAGTACAGTATATAATATGTATCTGCCTTCTTAACTTGGTTCTTGTCTGCTCAAGGCTACAAGCACTTTATCTAGGTTTAGTGCACTTTGTGTATCGTTATCAAGCCTCATGAGCTTTATCTAGGTTTAGTTCAGCAAATATTCAAACATAGGAAAAAACCCACGGGACCATGGGGGTAGTAACTCATCTGGTAAAGGTGAGGTCACAGTTTAAATCTCATGTGAGACGACAAAGCGCATCTGATTATATTATGCTTCAGATTTAACCTGTATTTGTTTTCAGGTCACCGCAAATTGGTAGGATTTGTGTTCCACAGGTTTGGGAGAGTTAATGGAACAAGTTAAAAAGTGTTGGCTTAATACAATCAACCTTGTAGAGTAGTTAATTTACAGGTGCTACTGGCCTGACTTATCTCGGAAGAGTGAAGTCAACAATTGTTGCCTTATAATTTGACTCATATAAATATTGACGTGTTAAAAAACTGGATGACGTGACTTTGATAATCCTTCTCTTTTTTTTGTTAAACACTTGATGCAATTTGCCTAAATGCTAACGATTCTTGAATGCTTTTGGCTAATTTTAATCTGCCATTTGCAGGACTTTCATACTTCTCTGCTGAAATCACAAAACCTACATGACTTTGAATCAAGGGTTGATGGAGAAGCTTCCAGTTATTTGCTACCTGCAGAACAGAAAGAGCAAGCAGCTTCCGGAAATGGTAGCACATCGATCTGGCCAAGAGAGTCATATGCAGTAGATGGGATGAGCTATTCTAGTTCAGGTCAAATGATATCAGGCCACTCCGAAGGTCATTATACATCTACGAGTGGTCTGTCAGCAAATACAAATTCCCTTGTCAGGAAACCCTTACTGTCACCAACCAACATAGGATATTCAACCAATGAATTTCCAGTGTCCTCTGGATCTGAAAGGCCACAAAGCTACACTCCAGCGACTGGAAAATTTCCCATGCACCAGCATCCTCCCTCACCTTCATTATCTATACCCCATTATGGTAATCAAGGTCATAATCGATCAGAAAAAGAATTATCGCTAGCTCAAACCTTAACTCACATGGATGCCAGACCTCATATCTCGGGAAAATTGAATTTGGGCTTGCATAGACAGTTCCCTTTCAGTCCAGGAACTCCGATACAGAACATTGATCCTCGTAACTCCCACAAGTTGCAATCACATAATTTACAGGCTTTGTCTTCTGTGAAACCTTCTTTTGAACAGGGGCACCATATTCCCTTTCTGCAACAGCGTCAGCCAGTACATAGAGCGTCAACCATATTGCCTACTCATTCTTCTGTGCAGCCTCCTCTACTCAGTGGTCCTCCACCAATCCAATCAGAGGCAAAGGTTGCATCTGGATCCGATGTGAACTCTTCTTATAAAATCACAGTTTCTTCCATCCTTCCTCAGGCGCAAGTAGAAAAACCACCACTGGAAAATGGTCCTTCACCCGCCTCTCTTGTAGATGGTGCCTCTGAACAATCTAAAACTATGGTCAAAGCTATACCTGATCCAGTGTCAAGTCTTTTGAGTACACTGGTTGCAAAGGGCTTAATATCTGCTTCAAAGACAGACTTGTCTGCTTCTGGTCCACCGCAAATTATCTGTACTCCCCAAAGCCAGAGACAAGAAATTGTGGTCGCTCCTCCGGTCACTACTTCTTTCCTTAAAGTTCCTTCAACTGTTGCGCCTTCATCTAGCAGTTTAGAGATATCAGGATCTGTGTTTGCTCATCCAGTGACTACTTCCTTTCATGAAGTTTCTTCAGCTGTTGCTCCGTCATCGACCGGTGACGTGCTATCTTTGTCAAATTACGATGCTAAAAGCTGCACCACCGTGCCTGTAAGCAGCTTCGAAGAGACAAAAGATCTAATAGGTTTGGAGTTTAAGCCAAAGGTGATTAGAGAGCTCCATCCAGTAGTGATCAGTGATCTTCTTGACAATCTTTCCCATCACTGCAGCATTTGTGGAATGAGAATGAAAATCATAGAGCAATTTGATAGACACATGCAGTGGCACATGTTAAAACATCTCAAATCGGACAATTTAAGTAACACTTCAAGGGGATGGTATTTGAGTTCTAATGATTGGATTGCTGAAAAGGTTTCTAATCATGAAATTGAGGACATATTAGATGTTCCTGGTATAGCATTTGGGAATAATAGTGAGCAGATGGTTCCCGCTGACGAAAATCAGTGTGCATGTGTTTTATGTGGCGAGCTGTTTGAAGATATATATTATCCAAAAATGGACCAATGGATGTTTAAAGGAGCTGTGTACCTTAATCTCTCAAGTAATGGTGATATGGATACTGATGATGCTGCATCTCACGGCCCTATCATTCATGCAGACTGCATATCAGAAAGTTCTACTTATGATTTGGGACTAGCTAGCTAATAGTGGTATGTTCCCAGTGTTTTAGAATTGTTTACTTGTTTGCTTCTTCTATATTTTCCTTGCGCTTCACGATAAATTTGTAGTAGGAGATAAATCGAAGTGTTAAGTAATTTGTTTCTGGATGCTTGGAAGGTTCGTAGCAAGTATCGAAGCATAGGCACTTGCTACTTGTTAAATTGTAATTTAGAATTGGTGTAATAACTCAATTCTCTATATCCGTGTTTGTGCTAACTGTTGACCACAGTTTCCTATAGATGTTTTCTTTTGATTTGTGCATAGTGTAGACTGTTGTCTTATTAATTCACCACAATTACATAAACATTGTGAGCTGTTGTATTCTAGTGTTGTCATCTTTAGTTATGAATGTTTCTGATGCTAGGTTGCTCTTTGCTTCATTGCAGGAAAATGATGCATATTGTGGGAGAGACTACAAAGAGCGTTTCCATGTTCAATATTGAAGGCCTATGTGTCCAATCTTCTGTTTGTCAAAGTACCTTAGCTCCAATCTTGTGTTGCCTAATTGTATCTTCTTTTCTGGATTACCTTTCCTATGTTCTGTGCAAAGGAATATATAAATGCAGGATAGTTTACAGCACCAGTTTTCTTATTATATGTTGTTTACATGTTCAGTGATGCTTGCTAAGGTTTGTTACCTTCTATGAGTTTTCATCATTTCTGGCATTGTAGAAGCAAATTCCAGTGTTTGTTGCTAGAAGCATAGGAGAAGCATCTCGTGACTGACGGTACCTAACTCTGCTGGTTTTTTTTCTTTGGTTGACAGATTGTTATTTTCTTTGTACATATATCACAGATTTGTGTTTGTAAAATCTTTGAGTTCTTTAGACATGAATCCATCTTATTATGCCTCTAGGGGCTCCCGGTGAAGCTTAAATTGCTGACTGAAGGCTCACAGATATTCGGTTGGCAGCAGATGCTTTAGTACTAGTTTTATACTAGTAAGTAGTACCCTATAATAACATGGTTGTCTTGTTAGTAGTGTGTTGATACCATGTCTTGGTTATTGTGGATTATACTGTGGGAAGTGGGCTTAGGTTACCACTAACCAGACTGGCATGGATGAAGTGGGCTAAATTAATAAATCCAATAAGGGTGAGAGTGGGGTCTGTTTTAGATCCAAATGTACAATCTCAATGCGTCAAACTTATCCAAGTTGCAAGACAGTTATTTATAGCACCATAATCTATCTGTTGAGTTTAGTTCAACTAATTATTTAGGGAGGGGGGGAATTCATTATTAAACTATTTTCTTCCAGCTAGTTTAATACGTTATTTACTTAGTAATTTGGCATAGATGATGAATATATAGTGAAAATTCCGAACTGAATTTTATTGACGAAAGCCATATGTATATGTGATTATGTGTGCTATCACTCATTGCCAAGACATTAATTAATGATGTGAGATGTTCCTGATTTTCTTTCCCATGTAGAAAGGAATGCCCAAAACATCTTTCCTTTAAAGGAAAGTATTGTGGTGCTTATTTCTGTGTTTTGCTTTTGAGAGCTTTATCATGAAAGACAATTATTCGTGTAATAATGATTTGTACAGGAACAATCAAGTCGGTTATTCTCTGTTCCTACTTCCTAGAAGATGTACACAAGTAGTTTTGTTTTTCTGTTGTTGCTGGTGGAGTTTGCCCTGATGTACTCTGAGCTTAGATCTTTTACTAGAATTGGACCCTGTTATCAATATTTATTGGAGTAGTACAGTGATCTAGTTGGCTTTCTATGTTGATGCAACAAACATCATTTATAGCTCTTAATTTCTTTTTTTTTTTTTTAGTGTAATTCTACAAAATAATGACCTAGAAAGCTAAAAGAATTGATTCAGATATGCAGTCACTTGGCTACAGAATACATTTGGTGGTTGTTCAGACATCTCATCATACTGGATATAACAGTTTTAAAACCAACTACAAAATGATCATAGAAATGATACTTACCCTACTTTGTTAGGTGGACTGATTTTCTTGGTGAATTTGTGCATCTGTTAGTACGTAAAGGTTTTTAACCCTTATATGTCTTTTACACGAAAACAGTTTGGGCGAAAGCATTGTGTGTTTGGAAAAACTTACAAATCTGTTCGATAAGAAGCTTGGAAGTTGGTATTTCGACATTGAATTGCTGTAGGAGTGGTTTTGATGATCTGGTTAGGGAAATTTTTGTCCCCTCATGATTCTTTGGATTGCACCGTGAGGTTTGTTCTTTCTTCTTTTAGTTTTGGTTTGGGTGGTGTTTTGCCTAATAAAGGCAATAACACCATATAGCATTTTGGATTATGTGTGTGTAAATGCTGGCTCTTGAGTAGTCTTTCCACTTATAAGTGAAAAGTACATGCTTGCTTGTCATTCATCCTTCACTGATGTTTTCAGCACTTGTATTCCGTATGGATGGAGAGAGAACATTCACTATCATTCTGTCATGTCTACTGTAAGATCTTCGTTCGCCTATTCTCTTAAAATCAATTATCTACTGATATACCAAACTAGATCATGACGAGTAATTATAAGGTTTTAACTAAGATTTTATCCGATAAGTGGAGGTGAAACTGAGCTTAAGACCTTATATTGCAAGACTTGCATCTAAATGCTGCATTGTGACTTAATAATAGGCAGAAAGATCTCGATGAACGTAAGTGCAAGTTGTGAGTGCAGTGCTTTTGTGTAGTCTACAATTCCATGCAAACTTAAGAATTGAAAAAGGATGAAATATTGGAAGCTGTTTCATAGATCTATATATGGTCCATTTGCGTTGCTTATTATCCCTGTATGTCGCCTGCTATGCTAATCATAGTCATCCTTCTGCAAGAAAAATTAATTTTGTTCTTTACGTTTGATGTTACAAACTTTAAAAAGATCATGCAACTCGGGAAACTATTCTTTTTTAGTTTTCTTCTAATGTCCACTTGTCCCAACAATCTATAAATTGAACTTCATCCTCATACCCCTTTCATCTTTAAGAAAAGAAAATGTTATATAAATTGCTTATAAACAAGTTGACAAGCCTAAAAGAAATAAATTAAACAAGTTGACATTGCAATCGATTTCTCGGCAGATATGAAGGTGAAAAGAATTCGATCATCGGACAAAAGAATCTTGCTGATATAATTACATCTCGCTCTGTATGCAAATTTTATGCTGACATTCGAAGGTTCTATGTTAGTTAATGATTCTTCCTTTACCTATCTAATGTTAAATGCTTTTCTAACTCTGTTAGTCTGTAACTGACTAACTATAAAAAACCAACTGCCATCACTCACACACTAAAACCACAATCAAAAGCACAACTAATATGACTTTCGTATACTAAACATCGCACATTATTGTTGCATTTCACATGAAGAATATTATATCTTTCTCATTCGAGGAGGGACACAAAATCAAACTGCAACAAACATATGATGATGATTTAAGTTGTTACTATCGCTATAAACAAATATGTACATCTACGTTGGGCGTGCGTAGCAACGTAGGGAAGGAGAGCCTGAGCTTTCAAGAGGAGGAAACACCAGGGACCCTGAAAATTCAGTATGTTAGTAGGAACCCTACAAATTTTGATGGAGGCTAACTTAAATTGCATATGAATAATGGGTTTGTAAGCTAATAAACGTGACATAATCGTTTTCCATGACAATGGCTGTCTAATCCAACGCGAATTTCTTATTGTATCAAAGGATGAACATTGTGTTTCCAGAAGTAGGGTATATGAAGGTTAATTGTAGGCTACTTAAGAATTAGACATGTTTTTTTATGTTTAAATCCCTAGGAACTAGACACAAAATAATAATTTGCATTAAGATTACGAATCCTACTTTTCTTAAATTTGATAAAAATTTGTAAGATTCGAAGTCATCTAAAAGACTAAAAGTTGATCATGTATGTGTGTGAATATAGCTTCTGAGGTATATCTCAAAAGCCCTAGAATTCAAAACTAAATAATGGAAGCAACAGTGCAACACAAATCATCTGAAATCTTTCTTTTTCTAAAGCTTATAATCCCGAACTCATGTCGAACATAAAATGTTGTTCAAGCTGTGAAAAGCTACCACTCGTGAGCCGTTAGCAAGCCAGTCGTTCATTTTGTGGATGAGCAGGGGAGTAGCTAACAGCATCTCCAATGGTGTTGGCTAAATTAGTTGGCTAAAATGATATAAAATACTGATTATGTAAAATTTAGTGAACCTGTAACGCGTTGTGCTCCGATGGTACTGGCTATAATGATTGGCTATTTTTTAAAAATGGTATGTTATTATTATTTCAAGTTGTTATAAATAGAATATATTATTTTATTATGGTAATAGATGATGTGGAATCTTCTTACAGGTCTCTAGAGGTTCGACAAATATAGCCAACATCACGGGGTTGGCTAAATTTTTAGACAAGAGTAATGTGTGGTTGGAGTGGAGAATTTTTTACATATTCTCTATAAATTTTATTTATGGTATCAATTATCCAATTTTACCTAAGGGTTTTGGAGGGTTGGAGATGCTCAAGGACCTACTAAAATCTGTAAAAAAAAAATTTTAAAAATCTTGATTTTTTTTATAAAAAAAATCTCGATTTTATGGTAACAAATTTTAATTTTGATCTCCCTCATTAACTTTAACCTTAGTGATCTTGAATCCGATATCATGAGTACATTACTCATGAGGTTGGGGGTTGTTTATCGATCTTAATCATTCATTTATGATATTCGTGAACTTAATTTAAGAACATTGTATTCTATGACATTGTGTTTTTCGTCCAAAACTCAAAAATGTGCACAAATTCGGACATGTTTATGAATGAACCCAACTTCAAGTAATTCTAAATCGAATTCTAATCAAGCTGTTCATTAGCATATCGTCCTGTTTACTACCCTAAAAATCAACATAACATCATTATGAATTCCATTAGACATTTTTATTTCACTCAAAAATAGATAAATTAGGAGCTGGATCATCTGTCCCCTTCCTCCATGTCTCCTTTGTGTCCACTCATTTTTTTAATACAAAAAGAGTGCCCCTACGAAACCCATTTTAATAAATAATTATTATTTACTAAAATGGACCCCGCAGGGGACTCTTTTTGTATTAGAAAAAGGAGGGGACACAAAGGGAATATGAAAGAAGGAAACAAAGGATTCGGACCCATAAATTAGAGAAATAAGATATATGGAAACCAAAAATAAATAAATGCAAGTAAACAGATAGGTAGTTTTTGGTTAGAGCAAGTCCAATGCAATGCTATACATGGTGTTATTGCTATATTATAGCACCAAGTGCTAAAAAACTCATCTCCAAAGGGGTGTTATAGTTGGATGCATCTTTGGTGCTATTGCTATATTATGCATCCTTGGTGCTAAATTTGAAACCAAGGATGCATTTATATGCATCCATGCCACATCATCATTTAACTATAATGAGATGGGTTTGTTGTGAATATTCAATGGAATTTAAAAGAGTTAGGTAAAAGTTAAAAGAATTGGTTAAATTTGAAACTAGTTATAGACAAGGTTGTAAAAATCGGAAATCGGACCAACTCGGTTTTGGTCCAGAAAAATGAGTAATCGGAAACTCGGCGAGTACTCGGAATGAGTACTCGAACTACTAATCGGATATTGTTTTTTTAACTTTTTTTCTCATAATTTATATGTATTTATTCTAATTTTAGTGTACATGTGTTAAACTTAAAACTTAACAATTTATATCCTATATATAATAAGCATAAGGTGGATATTTGGTTGGCTATACTACCGCGAAAAGAATAATCACCATTGGATCGATATTAAATATTAAATTAAATCAACGGTCAAGATTATTTTAAGATTATATTATATTATAAAAGATTATATTCATTGGATCCTCAAAAAAGAATAACAACCATTGAAAGGTCAAGATTATTTTAAGATTATAAAAGATTATATTCATTGGATCGATTTTAAATTAAATTTTATATCCTATATATAATAAACATAAGGTGGATATTTGGTTGGCTATACTACCACGAAAAGAATAACCACCATTGGGTCGATATTAAATTAAATCAACGGTCAAGATTATTTTAAGATTATATTACATTATAAAATATTATATTCATTGAATCGATATTAAATTAAATCAATGGTCAATATTATATTAAGATTATATTATATTATAATTAACTTCTAATGCAATTTCAAAAAAAAACTTCTAATGAAAAGTGATAATGGGAAAGGAGACAAGATTGACTATTTTGTATGTAAAAGAACTCAACTGGAAAGCTAAAGTACAGTCAATTACTCAATTACTAATTACTCAATTACTGCCCGGTCAAATAGTTAAAATAATCAAATATTTCATTTGCCAAAATTCTATTTTTTACAAAAAAAATCTAAGAATACAACTTAAAAAAAACACAAATTAATTTATATACAACCTGATTTTTTCATATTATTTAAAAACATGTTAAATAATGTATTTGTACAAATTCCTTTTTCTAAAAAAAATATGATAACACAACTTTAAAAAAAAACAAACTGATGTTTTCTTAAATTAATATAAATCATCTTATTAACTTGTCTAATAAGATATCTAAAAGAATATGAACATCTAATACTAAATAGAAAAGGAGATATAATGTATAATCACAAGGTTCCAGTAATTATTGGGAAATTGAATTGATATATGAGAATTAGACAGAATGCAACTAAAACTCATAAAGAAAAAGGCTTAATAAAAAAAACTTAAGAAATTAAAAAGACCAATTATTAGCACTTTCACATGAAAAGGACACATAGGAACTCCCGACAAGAGTAGGGGAACTTCCAACAACATCAGAGGAGCATTAAAAACTGGAACTTCCAGTTAGCATCCTTATTGATAATTAGTAATCTCTTTAACATATTAATATACATATATACATAAATTTTATGTTCAATCTTAATTGACTTTTTATGTATAATAATTTCATCATAAAATTATGTGATTCATTTAATAAAAAAGCATGATAATCATAAAATAGGACAAATTGAATAAATATATTCTACAAAAAATTAACATTTAAATAAAATAATTTATAAATTTAATAGTGAATTCCGTGCATCGCACGGGTCATAGGCTAGTAATATTAATATTACTAATAATATTATTACAACCCTGCTAACAAGTAAAAATATTAATATTACTAATAATATTTATTCTAATTTTAGTGTACATGTGTCCAAGTAATAATATTAATATTACTAATAATATTAAAACGTGATATAAATGTATGTATAGAATTTTTGAGAGAGAGGACTTTTAATTGGGCTGAATCTAGATTATAACTATAGTCTATAAGTTGAGCAATAAAAATTATATTTTAGTACTTAGCAAAAAAAATAAAAATAGTCAAACCCGAGTTTCACCCCGATTACTCGGAGTCAACCCGAGTCTTGACCGAGTTATAGCAAAAACCGGTTTTTGGTCCGATTAGTCACTACTCGGATCGGTTTAGGGGTCCAAAACGAGTACTCGGCCCGAGTTACCGATTTTTACAACCCCCTAGCTTTGGAGGGTGAGTTTTATTTTAGCACCAAAATTCACTTTTTGGTTCTATATTATAGTAATAGCAATTTACTCCCTCCGTCTCGTAATATGTTTCTTGTTTCCTCTGGACACGTTTGTCAACGCACATTTTTAATCGTTAATATCTTCAATTTTGTATTAGTATTAAATATAAAAACTTTATTGTATTAAAGTACTCATAAATACGAATCTAACAAGATCACTTGACTATGTGCCCGTTTGGCAATTCTGAAGTTGAGCTTATAAGTTACTTATTTTGGAAAAAATTTCGTATTTACATACTTTATTTTAGAGAAAAATGTGTATGGGTAGTTTAATATTCGTTATCATGCAAAAATAAGTTACTTATTTCTGAAAAAATTACATATTTTCTAACTTTTTTCCAGAATAAATAATTTATTTATGAGAAATAAGATTTACCAAACGGGCTCTATATTTGGTCTTATAAATTATGTGTAAATTAATAATCAATCACTTGTAATGAATAGTGTAAAAAATTCAAAAAAGGAAACACATATCGAGACGGAGGGAGTAGCATCTAGCATTGGACTTGCTCTTATAGAAAGTTGGTGGATGCCTTGCCTAATGCTGATTAGTTAGTTTTGGACCAACTTTCACAAATCAATCATCCTTTTCTCTGCACATGTCCAGAAAAAAGAATCCCTCAGATACTCCTTATTTGGCTTTATCTTATCAATCTTATCTCAACTAATCAAAAACTTAGTGCCCTGTTTGGCTAAATTTTTTTAAATGATTTATGGACTTATTTTCGGATAAAAATTTTATATTTTGATAATTTTTGTTTATACAAGTATTTAATATATGTTCGAGATTCAATAAATTACAAAAATAAGTTGAAAAATAAGTTGGAAAGTTAGAAATCTTAACTTTCAACTTAAAATAAATTGACTTATTCTACAAAATAAGTTTTCCCAAACACCCCTTGTTGGCACACAATTCATTACCATTCATAACCGACTCTAAACCAAATCTCAATCCCTCTTCACCTGTCTCCTCCCCAAACAAAATGTTAACTTTATCTTGTATAATTTACAGGGAGGCAAAGATTAATCACAGAAGCAAAAGTACACCAGTGCCTTTGATTTATTTGTGTCACAAAGTCAAAAACTGTACCATAAACAAGGTTTTTCGAGAAAGAGAATTCATGATTAACTGGTTACTTAACAATCAAAACTAAACCACCGAAGATGCCAGTTCGAACTCCACTCAATTAATATTATCTACTAGAATTTATCTGATGGTTTTCTCTTTAGAGTGTAAGTTTGTAAATAAAATTATCACAGATATAAATTTTATAATCATTCTCGAAAAATCATTTTCGAAAAATATATTCCAAAAAAAAAACTCACAGATTTTTAATTTAGGAACCTTTAAATCATAGTTAATCACATAATGAATAACTATGATTTAAAGGCCCTATTTATCTGAGTTAAGGAGTTGCACTGTAGTACAATTATAGTTTAGGCTTAATGATCTTTCGGCCCTTCAAGTTTGCGCAGTTATACTCATAAAGCCCTAAGATTTAAAGTTGTTCCTTTTTGTCCCTCTAACTTCATAAATATACCTTTTAGCCACTTTACCGTCGTCTTTTTGACACAAAAGTGTCGCATTTTAAAAGCCAAAGACGACGATTTATGGCTAAAAGGTACATTTTTGAAGTTGGAGGAGCGAAAAGGAACGACTTTAAACCTTAGGATTTTATGGATATAACTGCGGAAACTTGAAGGGCCGAAAGATCATTAAACCTATAGTTTAATAATAATAAATAAAAGGACAAACGGCTCACAGATTTTTAATCTAGGGGCACAGAACCAGTCTCTTATAATCTTCAACGCCTCCATTTTCTTCTACCAAAGGCAAAGCATAACTAACAACAATAATCTCTCTCTCCCTGTTATCTCTCTGATTCTTCTCTTTTCTTGTTAGTTTAAAAAAATCTTAATCTTCACAACAGAAAGTTCTGTTTTTATTGTTTTTTTAGGCAAGTTTAAAGATGAGAAACATAGCAACTTGTTATAGTGAACATGCCGTAAAAGTTTCGAATTCATATTGTTCCGGACCAGCCAACCATGCTACATTTTCTCCGAATATGATCCCTTCAATTCAAGATGCAGTTACATGTATCTACAGAGTCAAGCTTTGTTCCCAACACCAGCTCTTGATCACCCTCACCTGGTGCAGTAGCCTGATGGACCAAGGGTTCACCATCACTCTCGTGGAAGACCCGTCGTCTCCTTTCAAATTCAACACGCGACGTTTGTATCTGCATCATATTAAAGGCACGAAAAGTTTTAAATCCACAGATTCCAAGGTTGAAATTTTCTGGGATCTTTCTTGTGCTAAATATGATGTTGGCCCAGAACCAGTGGGTGGGTTTTATATCGCGGTTTTTGTCAACTACGAGCTAAGTTTACTTGTAGGAGACATGGAGGAAGAAGCAGAAGTGAAGAAACTCATGTGCAATGTGCCTATGTCAAAGTTCTCATCTGTGTCACGAAGCGAACATTTCTCAGGTGGTGCAGTGTTTTCAACTAAGGCTCAGTTCTTTAGTAGTGGTACACGTCACGACATATTGATCAAGTGCCTGGTACAAGAAAAGGGACAGAAGAATTCAATACTATCGGTTAGTATTGACAATAAAAATGTGGTTCAAGTAAAAAGATTACAATGGAATTTTCGAGGGAACCAAATAATATTTATCGACGGTTGTTTAGTAGATATGATGTGGGATGTTCATGATTGGTTCTTTAATCCCAAATCAAAATATGCAATTTTCATGTTTAGGCCAAGGAGCGGACTGGATAGTAGGTTGTGGTTAGAAGAGGAAAAGAAGGTGGAGCAGAATGAACAAGAAAAGGCTGGCTTCACTTTGTTGATATCTGCCTGTAAGAATCCTGACTAACCTCATTATTTTGTCTTATGGCTTTTGGCTTATTTTCTTCCTTTTTATGATTTTCTTTTTGAAGTTACCAGTGGGAATATAGAGGCTGGATATCAGTATATGGTCCATTTTATGACCATGTCATTAGATTTTACAGGAAGCAAACTGCAGTGTACATAAATATTCTAATGAAACTTGTTTTGTGTGGTGTGGTGTGCCAATTTCGAGTACTATGTCATTTTTTTGTCTATTTAAGGACTTGCAAACATCGTTTTCCTATGTTCTTGAAATCTGGTTTTCATACAAAGGTAGTTCATTTTGTCAATGAGCAATGGAACTTGTGTTTGTTAATGTTTCAGTACCAACATACTTACAAATACAAACAAACGTGAAATTATCATCTGCTTTACAAAGAAAATAGTTGAACATAATACAAGGGTAAACGGTAATCAAAACTCAAAAGTCAGACGTTTTCCTGTGAAGAATAAGCTTAGATTTTTAATTTGTGGAGCACCAACCGATATGGATACATTACGAAAGTTGGAAACCAATCCTAACAATAATATAAGTCGGAAAGAATTTGTTGGTAAATTTATAAACACAAGTGGACTATTTGTTTACTTGCAAATTTCATAGGAATATTACTTATTGCTTCCCATGTCCTTGTTCAATACATTGGCCTCTTCCACCTATTGAAAACAATACATTTTTGTGTGTTTGTCAAATCTGCATAGTTTGTGTTAATGTCAAAGACAAGTAAGTATATGTCACCCTTGGCCGACAAGTATAAGGAACAGAGACTCCGATATAGTTGGCCTGTTGTATCTAGTACTACATAAGATACCAACTACCCAAGACCTTTTGATTATTACACTGTATCTGGCCTTCGCTTGGAGCTTCAAATCTGGTCAAAAACAAAAACAAGATGTTTACACTAACTATAATATCATCTCGCAAGGGAGCATTCTAAAGTGAGAGTATTTGGATACTGAAATAATGATCGGAATCATTTCACATATTAATTTTGTGATAGACAAACCACTTATCAACATAATGTGAAAAATATTGTGATTCTTGTTAAGTAACCACTCATCTAAACCCTTAAGCTGTTAGAGGGACCTCTGCGTGCCTGAGATCTGATACCATGTTAAGTAACCAACTCATCTAAAATCTTAAGGTATTAGAGGGAGGCTACACGATAGCTACACGGATAGGAATATATTCACGATAGCTACACGGATTTTAAAAATTCTTGACAGACCGGCTAAGGCTTGCATCTTGAGGAATAATATCATTTATTCCTCAACCATTTCTACGGTTCGAAAAGTTGCAGAGGGAGATAATTATTTGCAATTTTAAAAAAAAATTATGTCAATGTCTTGACTCTTGATCTTGACTACGTAGTCTGGAATTCCTACGAAAACAGAAAGTAGAACAGAACTAACAACAGCCAAGGCTCCAGATTTTCATTTGTTGTTGCAATATACTTTAACACATTAAAATATACTTGAGTCGATGATTATCAAGTTAAGTTTGAGTTCAAATAATATAAGTAACTTGTGTTGAATCATTTTAGCTCCTGCATAACTGCATTAGATTATGGTTCATCAACTTAAATGAAAAATCAAAATTTTCTCTCTCTTTTTTTTTGATATATTTCATTCAGATTGCTTAAAACATTGACTCAAAACATTACAATATTTTATACATTAATTAATCTCGAAAATTTAGTTTTCAATCTAGTCGAATCGAATACAAATAAGAAGCCAAGGGTGAGCCATATACACCCTCAATGTCGTTCATAGTTCAAACAACCGAGATCATACCTAGGACAAGTTGACAAGTATATGGAGTTACAAGAACGTGACATACAGGAATACCCGTTTCAAATCCACCACCGTGCAAAGCTTTTACTCTATATTAAAAGATGAAATGTTGCAAAGATTCAAAGAGACACATTGTCAAAGACTGTAGCAGGATTCAGAGCATTACGTTTATTTCAGTGTAATACAAGTATAAGCCCATTATCTGAGTGCAGTCAAGGCTATAAGAAGGTGGGTGTTCAACCAGTCAAGAGAGCTCCAGCCCCATCCTGGTGGATCAAAAGCTGTTCCAGTCACGTTGCAAAATGGAACTAATTTTAAACATTTAAATGTTGCAGACCACCTGTCAGTATAATTTTACGAAAAATCACTTGTCCAATTAGGCCTGTCAATGGATCAAGAATCCGATCCGATCCGATCCGATTCAATCCGAAATTAGCGGGTATGGATCCTTCAAAAAAATATCCGATCCGATATGGATCCGATCCGATAAGGATCCGATCCGATAAGGAGCGGGTATGGATTTAGCATGATCCGATCCGTTAACGATCCGATCCGAATATATTTATATATTAAATATTTTTTTATATTTTTTTATATATTATATATAATATATTTATTATATATAATATATAATATAAAAAATATATCTACATATCTATAGTATATTATATATATAATATATGTTATATTTATTATTTATATGTATTATATAATATGTAATATACTATATTTATTATTTAGTATGTATTATATATATTTTATTTATCATATATAATATAAAATTTATAAAAAATATATTGACTTTTCGAATAACATCTAAAAATTTGAATACAAGTTAAAGTACTAATCAAAATACTAGTTGACTGTTAAATTACCAAATCAAATGAATTTATGGAATTTTAAATCTGGATATGTCAATTTTATAATTTTGCAAATTTTTCTTTTTTTTAATTAAACGGGTCGGACCTCCGATCCGAAAATCCGAAACCCGAACGGATCGGATATGGATCGGACTAAAAAATATCCGCCCCTGATCCGATCCGATCCGAACCCGAAAAATCTTAATGGATTCGGATATGGATTTAGAATAATCCGATCCGAATCCGACCCGTTGACAGGCTTATGTCCAATAAAGTACTCCCTCCGGTCCATTATATAAGTCATTTGACTTTTATGCACGTAACTTTAGGTGCTTTGACTACATAGCTAAAATAATTATTTTTTAATTTTTCTTTTTTTGAATAAAAATATAATATTTTAATTTTTATTTAGAAAAAGAAATTTTAAAAAATAATAATTTTAACTATGTATTTAAAGCACCTAAAATTAGGTGTAGAAAAGTCAAATGCCTTATATAATGGACCGGAGGGAGTACTCTTCTGCAGGGTCAACTAACAATATTTTTTAGACACCTTTCACAAATATCGTTTTTTAGCTTGAAAAATTAAGTAAGTTGTTAGTTACAGAGGCATGCCTGTATACATCTAATAACAAGCCTAATTGTTTGTAATGCTTTGCATTACTTACTTGACCTCTTAACTGAGGGAACCTCTAGTTGTAGAGTTTCTGTTTGTATTGTACTTGTAATAGGCATCAAATCCTAGTTGTGTAACTGTACAAATAGAGTCTAGAATAATGCTTGAAAGAAGTTCCATGGTTCATGCCTCAAGCAAGGAGTTAAAGACTGCCAAATAATCACAGTTGGGATTTGAAGAAATGAAGAATTTGCCTAAGTACCAATTCGAGAAGTATATTTGTCTATTCGAGAAGTCCAGCATTCGAGAAGTCAGAGATTCGATATCTCAAGACACTATTCGATATCTCTGAATACACTGTTCGATATCTCATTCGATATCTCAGGGATTCGATATGTCTACTACTCTATTCGAGATCTCAAGAAGTCAACAAGTCAAAGTTCCATTCGATATCTCAAAGACTCAGAAAGCTATTCGACAACTCGAGGATTCGATAAGTCAAATGCTCTATTCGACAACTCAAGGAATCCTGATGGAAAAGAGCTATTCGAGAAGTGGTTCGATATGTCATTATAACAGTATTCGAGAACTCAGAGTTATCGATCAAGTCAATTCTAGTTCTCGAATCACTTTCTTAGTCACTTCTCGAATACATTCTTGGAGACAAAATACTGAAGAAATTGTACAAGTCAGAAACCTGCAACAAGCCAATGCACTTTATGGACCACAACCTGTAACGTGCTCTGGAAAGCCTACAAGGAAGCTTGGAGAGATATAGAAGAGACAAGGAGCTAAAGAAGTGGATCTAAACAGGCTTTGCAAAGTCAAATCTGTAACCGTTTGGACACTTACTCAAAAAGGATAGACAGACTAGAAAGTAATTTGTTTAGCTACCTTATTTGCAGTAAGTGGGCTGTATCCATGTTCTATAAGGACACAGCCTCACTTCATAACTTAGTAACTTTTGTGAGTCTAGTTTTTCATACACTGTAAGCTATATCTCTCTGAGAAAAACGAAGCTGAGAATACTACCATTTGTATTCACAGATTGTAGCAACCTTTATCTAATATACATTAGATTAAAGTGATATTGTGTCTTGTGTTGTTTATTTATCCGCACCTTAATTTCTGCACACACAGGCACTTATCTGCTACACAGACTCAATCCAAGAAAAGTTCAAGAATCCATTCACCCCCCCCCCCTCTGTATTCTTTTACCGTATTCAATACTCAACAAGTGGTATCAGAGAGGGCTGTTTATTCAAAAACAGAGAAACGATCATGAGTTCGAATACACCAAAGACTACAGGAACGGTGAAGGTCCCTAAGTTTGATAAAGAAAACTTCAACCTCTGGAAGATAAAGATGATGTTGTTCATCAAAGCCTCTCATCCCTTGTATCCTGAGATTCTCAAGAATGGTCCTTTTGTTCCACAACAAGAGATACCAGAGAAGACTGTTGGAACCATAACAATCCCTAGAGCTTATGAGGCCAAGGATCCATCAAAGTGGACAGAGTCAGAAAGGGAGAAGGTTGCTCTTGACAGCCACCTCATGTTGCTCATCATTGATTCCATGGATATGTCAATGTTTGCAAACATTGCATCATGCACGTCTGCTAAAGAGATGTGGGATCACATTGAGGTGTTGTGTGAAGGGACTGATGAGGTTAAAGAAAACAGGAAACAGATACTGGTCACACAGTATGAAGCTTTCATGGCACAGCCCAAGGAAAGCATCACTGAGATGTTTGAAAGGTTTCACAAGCTAGTTACTGAGTTGCAGATGAATGGAAAGGTTTACAGCACCAAGGAGTTAAATATGAAATTTCTGCTGTCTTCACCAAATCATCTGGAGCAAAGAGTCATTTCCCTTAGAGAGAGAGATTTGAACAAAGTCACCTATGATGTACTCTATGGAGTCCTAAAGACTCATGAACTTGAGTTGCTTCAGAAGAGGGCTATCCAAGCAAACCAAGGTAGGATGATAAACACATCATGTGCCTTGATTGTCAACAAATCCATCCTGGACCTAGAAGCATCTACAAGCCAACTAAGGATAGAGGAGGTGGCAGATGATGAAGAAACTGAAGCTGGGGTGAGTGAACCTGTTGAGGAAAAGGAGGAAGAAGAAGAGGAGTTTTACACTCTGGAAGAACTTGATGGGATGGAAAATACTTCATATGCTTTCATGGCCAGAAAATTTCCAAACATCAGATTTAAAAGAAATCAACCCTTCAAACCCAAAACTCAAAACCATTCAGCCAACAAGAACAAGGCACCTGTGAAACCAAACAGAAATAAGTTCAAAACCGGTTATGTGGATAGGTCATCTGTAAGGTGTTATAGATGCAATGACCTAGGGCATTTTGCCAGTGAATGCAAGAAGCCTAAAAAGAAGGATAGAGATTATCTTGAGCTAGAAGCTAAGTATGAGGCCCTTCTGAAAAAGCAGACACATGGTAAGGCCTACATAGCTGAAGGGAAGTGTTGGGATGATTCTGAGAGTGATGAAGAGGAACAAGAATTCTGCAATTATGCCTTGATGGCCAACTCCAAGGATGACTCATCTTCATCTGATTCTCAGGTACCATCTCTCACTACTATAGACATGTCTGTTTCTGAATACAAATCCATGATTGAACAATTATCTGTTGAAATGTTTAATATTCATACTAGTATGACTGCTGCTAATGAGGAGATTGCTAAACTGTCTACTAGAAATGAAGTATTAACCAAAAAGAATGAGGAACTTGAGCTAACTGCTATGCAAGTAGAAAACCTTAAGAAAGAAGTTGAATATTTGGAGAACAAGGTTCTATGTGCTAGTCAAGTAGAGAAGGCTCTTAGGGATGAATTAGCTGAGAATGAATTCAAACTTAAAACTTTCAAGAAATCATCTGGTTTAGTGCAATCCTACTGTGAGAAAATTGAAGCTAAACCCAAAGCAGCTATTGGACTTGACTATGACTCTCTCAAACAAAGGAAAGGCTATGCTGTCATTGAAGAGGACATAGCTGTTCATGAGAAAGTGCCTCACATTTTGAGAAAAACTGAAAATCCAATTTTTAAGGAATCAACATTTGAAATTGATGAGGATGCCTTACTCATCAAGCAAATGTTGAATGATGAGGATGAGGCACAATCTAGTGAACAGCAAGCATCCTCTAAGGGTGAGAGTGTCAAGTCAAAGACCAAGAAGCCAGTAGTTGATAGGCCAAGACCTAAGAAGTTTGTTAAGTTTGTCTCAGCTGGGAAGAGTGAATCAGAAAAGGAAGTGACTAAAAAGAAACAGAACAGAAATGGCAAGTTAGGGATTAACAAGGATAACAACTATGCTTATATGCCTAATGCCCCTAGGAAAACTTGTCAGAACTGTTTCAGTACCAACCATCTAACTCATGCATGCAAGAAACCTGTTGGTAGTGTGTCTAAACCTTTCTATGATTGTTCTGTGCCTCTAAGACATAGAGATGCACCCTTCTGTGATAAATTTGACTGTATGCCATGCAATATGAATGTTATGACTAGTTGTTTTAATTTAAGAAGACAGTTCATTGATGGTTGTATCAGTCACAATTCTCACACACACTACACAAGGTCAAAGTCTTCAAGTCCTCCTAAAGCTAGGAAGGTACCTTTGTCACCTAAGTCTGAAACCTCAGGTTCTAAGACTTCCAACAGTGACAAGAAGACTGACACTAAGAAAGTTAACAAGCATGTTGTTTATGATAAAACTGTCTCTAAGTCACATGGACCCAAACTTGTTTGGGTACCAAAGGAAAAGTAATACCTTTGTGTTTGCAGGGCAAAGAAAGTGAGAAGAAGGTCATGTGGATTTTGGACAGTGGATGCTCAAATCATATGACTGGTGATATGGCCCTGCTATCACAGTATGAGGAAAAGGCTGGCCCAATGGTTGCTTTTGGAGATGACAGCATGGGTAACACATTGGGATATGGCAAGCTAAAAGTTGGAAATGTCATCATTGAAGATGTAGCACTAGTCAAGGGGCTCAAGCATAATCTGTTAAGTGTTGGTCAGTTTACTGATAGAGGATTCAAAGTGAATTTTGACAAAGATGAATGTTTGATCACCCACAAGAAGACTGATGACTTTGCTCTATCTGGAGTAAGGAAGGGAAGCCTGTTTGTAGCCAATATGGACTCTGCAAACAAGGACAAAATTTGTTGCTTTTACTCAAAAGCATCAAATGAAGATTGTTGGCTGTGGCACAAGAAACTATCACACCTGAACTTTAAGGCCATTAATTCTCTAGTCAAAAGAGAGTTAGTGAGAGGCATGCCCACACTTGAATTCTGCCAAGAAGGAGTGTGTGAGGTTTGTCAAAAAGGAAAAATGAAGAGATCAAGCCACAAGTCAAAGACAGTGACATCTGTAACCAAGCCACTACAACTTATCCATATGGATTTGTTTGGGCCTGTTAACATAATGTCACTTGGAAGAAAGAAGTATGCCCTGGTAATGGTTGATGATTTTTCAAGGTATACATGGGTAGAATTTCTGGCATCAAAAGATGAGGCTCCACAAGTAATCATTGAGCATATAAAGAAAGTTGACAAGGAAGCAAAGGCAAACGATGCAAGTGTGATTGCATTGAGGAGTGATAATGGAACAGAGTTCAGAAATGCCACACTTGAAGCATTCTGCAAAGAGAATGGCATTTCTCAGCAATTCTCAGCTCCAAGGACTCCACAACAAAATGGAGTTGTTGAGAGAAAGAATAGAACTCTAATTGAGGCTGCTAGAACAATGTTACTTGATGCAAAAATGCCCACATGTTTTTGGGCTGAGGCTGTGAGCACTGCATGCTATATTCAGAACAGAACCCTCATCAACAAAAACACTGGAAAGACACCTTACAACTTGATGACTGGAAAGAAGCCTACACTAAAGTATGTTCATACTTTTGGAAGCAAATGCTTTGTACTCAAGGATAATTCTGAATATGTTGGAAAGTTTGATGCAAAAGCATTTGAAGGAATTTTTCTTGGCTATTCTATGGAAAGAATTGCATACAAGGTTTATGTCATCAGTCAAAAGAAAGTTATGGAAAGCAGAGATGTAACATTTGATGACAGCAAACTACCTGGACTAGAAGAAGCCAATGATGAAGACAAAGATCCATTGAAGTTTGATAACTTAGATGATTCTGATGAAGAGACTGAAACTGGAGTTGAAACTCAAGTTCAACATTCTCAAGTGAATAATGATACAAGAGAAGAATTTGTGCCAACCAATAGTGGAGAAACAAGCATCCAAGACACACCTGTGAGTAATGGCAACTTCACAGGGGGAGGAAATGAGGATGACCATGATGTGGATGATGAAGCAACATCAAGAATGGGAAATCAGGCTGAACACTCAAGGAAATGGGATAGATCACACACTTCAGAGCAAATCATTGGAGATCCTAATGCAGGAGTAAGGACTAGGAGAGCAACTCAAAATGAGTGCCTCTATGGATGTTTTCTATCACAAGTTGAGCCTAAGAAACTTGATGATGCATTGTTGGATCCAGATTGGATTATTGCCATGCAAGAGGAGCTGAATCAATTTGAAAGGAACAAAGTATGGGAACTTGTGCCTGCACCAAAGAATAGAACCATTGTTGGAACAAAATGGGTTCTGAAGAATAAGATGGATGAAGATGGTGTAATAATAAGAAACAAAGCAAGACTGGTTGCAAAAGGATACTCTCAACAGGAAGGCATTGATTATGATGAGACATTTGCCCCTGTTGCTAGATTGGAAGCCATTAGAATATTCTTGGCATTTGCTGCTCATTCAAACTTTAAAGTTTATCAAATGGATGTCAAGAGTGCATTTCTAAATGGAGAGTTGGAAGAAGAGGTTTATGTGCAACAACCACCTGGCTTTGAGGATCCACATTTCCCAGAATTTGTCTACAGATTGCTTAAGGCACTGTATGGACTTAAGCAAGCTCCAAGAGCATGGTATGATACTCTATCTCAATTTCTTCTTGAAAATCAATTCACTCGAGGCACATTGGACAAGACACTGTTTTACAAGAAGCATGGTGATGATATGATCCTAGTTCAAATCTATGTGGATGATATCATTTTTGGTTCTACAAATGAGAAACTGTGTGAGAAATTCTCTAAACTCATGCAGAGCAGATATGAGATGAGTATGATGGGAGAGTTGACATTCTTTCTAGGGTTGCAAGTCAGTCAAAGGAAGGATGGTATCTTTATCAGTCAAACCAAGTACATCAAGGATTTATTGAAGAAGTTTGACTTGGAAGATTGTTCACCTGCCAAGACACCCATGGCCACTGCCACTAAATTGGATGAAGATGCTAAAGGCAAGAGAGTAGATATCTCAGTCTACAGAGGCATGGTTGGTTCTCTACTCTACCTCACTGCAAGTAGGCCAGACATCATGTTTGCTACATGCTTGTGTGCAAGGTTTCAATCAAATCCAAAGGAATCACATTTGATTGCAATAAAAAGGATCTTTAGATATCTGAAGGGCACTCCTAACTTGGGATTATGGTATCCTAAGGACACAGGGTTCAATCTGGTTGGTTATTCTGATGCTGATTATGCTGGATGCAGAGTGGATAGGAAAAGCACCTCAGGAAGCTGCCAGTTTCTTGGACAAAGGTTAGTTTCTTGGTATAGCAAGAAGCAACAATCTGTGTCAACTTCTACAGCTGAGGCTGAATACATAGCTGCTGGAAGTTGCTGTGCTCAAGTGCTTTGGATTAGAAATCAACTTAGAGATTATGGACTTGTGTTGGAAAGAATTCCAATCATGTGTGACAACACAAGTGCAATCTCTATAGTTGCCAATCCTGTCAATCATTCTAGAACAAAGCACATTGACATCAGATATCATTTCATAAGAGAACATGCAACTACTGGAACCATTGAGTTGCATTATGTCTCTACAGATAAACAACTAGCTGATATATTCACTAAGCCATTAGATGAAGCCACCTTCACAAGGTTGGTAAGTGAGATTGGAATGCTGAATTCTTCAGATTCTGGCTAAGTGAATACATCATCTAGATTGTTGCAGCAGTAAACACTTACTTTATCTAAATTCTCAATATTTTTGGAGTAAGTGTTGGCTGAAATATGATTTATAAATATTTCAAATCTGTTGCATATGTTGAAAATCATATTTTTATTAACTTAAAATTTCTATGAAATTTTGAGAAAATCACTATTTGATTTGCTAGAATATTTTTCAATGAATATGTCTGGTAGATTTTAAAAAGATAGTGAAAATCAAATTTTTATGAGTGATGGGTATAGTTCGATAAGTCAGACTTCTCGAATGATTCACTATTCGACATCTCTAATAAGTCTCATTAGAGTACTCTTGAGTTCTCGAATAGAGTCTTTCTGAGATATCAAATAGAGGAATTATTGACTTCTCGAATATAGTAACTGAGTTCTCGAATGACTGAGTTCTCGAACACTATATTTGAGTTCTCGAATCATTTGAAAAGGCTGAATTCTCGCTGAATTTTAATCGATTTTGGACTTTTTGTCTAAAAGTTTAATTCACTCATAAAAACACATATTATTTAATTTAGAATTATTTCTAAGTTAGATAACTGCCAGCTGTGAGTTTCTATCTGCTTGAGTTATCGATTAAGCCATTCTTGACTTCTCGAATAGTTGTTTTCTACTTCTCGAATGCCTGACTTGTCGATACAAAACCTTCTGCTAATCGACAATTCAAGTACTTCATACTTATACAATTTCACATCTATTCGATTCATTTCATTCGATTTCTCAAGCATCTACACTCTCTAAACCCCTGAAACCCTAGCTACGAAAAGCCAAATTTCTTCTTCAACCTTCAATTTCTTTTCTCTCTTCTACACGAATGGCAACAGTAAAGTTCAACACCAACTTCATCGCTCTCACTAGTGATGTTGAAGCACCCAACGCAAATTTCAAGTGCTTTGTGAAATGGATGGCTGAGTCGTATATCAAGGATGCACTCTCTGCCAACCCAACTCTATATCTAGATATTCTGGAACAATTCTGGAGTACTGCTAGTGTGGAGGTTGTAGCCCTGGAAAACGCAATCACTTCATATGTCATCTACTGCAAGGTTCAAGATAAGGAAATCACTATCACTACTGCAGACATGAACCAAGCACTAGGCCTACAACAAGAGTCATTTGACAGAATGGCCACTAACGCAGAGTTGGAGGAATTCTTTGAGTTCATAAACTACTCAGATGGGATTAACCTTGGAAAGCTAAACAGAAAGAATCTGAGAAAGGAGTGGAGCTATGTGTTTGCAACTCTTCTCCAAGTCTTCACTGCCAGGAAATCAAGCTTTGATCAAATCAGTGCACCTGTGCAGCAAATTGGATATGCTTTGGCCTATGGAAAGAAGATAGATGTTGGCCAAATCATACTTCAAGAATTATATGGGAGACTTGGTAAGAACACAACCAAGAGAGGTACTGATATTTTCTTCCCTCGCTTTATTCAATCTGTACTTAATTATAAAAATGCTTCATTGATTGAATTGCCTGGGATTGATAAAAATAAAATATGCTATCCTAAGTCCATGACCAAACTCATTTTTGGTAACTTGGAAACTAGGAATGATGTGGATGTAAGACTGAACATAACTCCCCATATGGAGAGTTTGGTTAAGACTTACCCCCACAACATGCCAACATTTGATGCAAAATCTAAGTTAGCACAGCCCAAGCAAGTAGAACAAAGTGCTAACCCAGGGCCTGCTAACCAACCCTCTCAACCAAACACTCTACCACATACTGAGCCAACTGCATCATCCTCTCAAAAGGGTGATGTTAGTAAAAAGAAGAGAAAGGAAGTAATGTCTGCACCTTTAAATATCTTGTCTGAAGCAGCATTAGCTGTTGAATTAGGTCTAGGAAGTGAGGAACCTGAGTCACCCTTACACAGAACAAAGAAGAAGAAAACTAAGACCACCTCTTCAGTCACACAAATGGCTGAAGTTGTAAAATCAGGGGCACACAGCTCACTAGGTGTATCCTCTCAACAGGGTGCACCTATAGAATCAAGCATCCTCCCCAATGCACCTTCTTGTATAGAGTCAGCACATGGGAGTGATAAGGCTGGCACAACACTGAGTGGAGAGCACATCACTTTTGAAACTCCCTCTATCTCTCAGGGGGAGTTGCCAAAATCTACTCTAAAACACACTTCTCTTCCAGAATCTATCTCTGAAATTTCTTTGGAACCTGCAACTCAGGCAACTGAGATGCAAGGTATTGATCATCAAGAATTCTTTTCTCTTGATGAGCCAATAATTTCAAGTGACTTAGTGCATGACACTTTGTTCACCACTCAGAACCCACATTTAGATGGTGAGGGAATGCATGCTGAGGCATATCCTGATGACACCATCACAAACACAGAGGTTCCCCTAGTTTTTACTAGAGACTCTGTGCCTGTGTCAACTGCTGGTGTAATTCATCCCACTTCTGTGGTGACACCAGTAGTAGAGTCAATCCATCCGGTTACAGAAGTTGCATCTGTAACTGAGGAGACTAGCTTGCCTAGCTCTAGCTCTGACTTCATGTCAACATGGCTGAAGCCTGTGCAACATGACAGTGCTTCAGGATCAGGGTCTGTTCCACAACAATTGACGGTTGAAGCACTTCAAAGCTTAATTGTGGATCAGATTCCTGAGTTCACAAAGATTGCTCAGCACCTTCTCACTGCAGACATGCCTAATCCAGACTATGAGGCTATTCTGTTATGCCATAGGGATGATGTGGAAGTGCAGAAGTCAAAGATCATTGATGATGCTGAGAGAGATGGCAACATAGATGCCTGGTTGCAAGGAAAATATGATATTACTCTCGATGAAGCACTTCAGTATCTCAGGGAGGAATACATCACTTCACTGGGCTCCAATGCAAAATCCCTGTCACCTGGTGAAGTGTATGAAGCTGTAAATGACTCCTACAAGGGTTTCCTCAAGGCTGCACACTATCTTGGCAAGGGAGTCAAAACTGAAGTCAACAGGGTGTGTGATAAGACAGCCACTTCAGTAGCAGAAGTCAAGAGGGCCTTTGATGCTAAATTTCCTCAATTGGACAGTGTGTTCAAGGACATCAAACACTGCAACTCTACCTGCACTCAGGTGGACAATGGGCTGGCTGTGCTAAAAGATGCTGTCACAGGTCTGGGGCATCAATTTCAGAATCTATCTGACCAGACTACAGATGCCAATGCCATGTTGAGGATAATGTTCAAAAATCTTTATGGAGATAGACTAGTGACTGATGTCCCTGTGCATGAATTGTCTAAATATGAAGTGAAGAGGCTGCAGGATCAATCTTTATCTGGCTTCAAGGCCAATGAGTTATTCACTAAGGTCAACACTCTTGAGCAGGAGGTAGCTACTCTCACCAAGACCAATGCTCATCTCACAGAAAAGGTTGCATTGCTAAATGATCAGTTGGACACTCAAGCATCCACCACAACTGATGTCCTTCTGCATCAACAATCTATGTTAGCTGCAATGATGAAGCATATGGGTCTCTCTCTGCCTGATGAATCTTCACTCCCAAAGGACATTTCTACAGCCTCTGTGCCTGACAAAAAGCCTAAGGGGGAGAAGAAGGCTAGGAACTCAAATTCAAAGGGGGAGACAAAGGGAGAGAAAGGCATAATAATCAAAGAGGGTGGTCAACAAAGGGCTTCTAAGTCTCTAGCAAATGTGCCTGGCAAGGGAAAAGCCAAAGTAGATGAGCCTCCATCTATCTTGCCAGTTGTCACCTTACCAACTGTGCACATCACTACTCCTGGAGGACAAAAGCAATCCATAACTACCACAGTGGTTGCAGGGAGTATGCCATCTGACAAACCTCCAATCTCTATATCTGAGAGTGCCAAGCCTGTAGAAGTCAAAGTTGTTACTGAGGCCAAGCTACAAGAAGTTGCTAACTCCAATGACTATCATGATAAAGCCGTCTTGGAGTTTCTGAAAGCCATAAGGGAACAGGTTGGTGACACTCAGTTTTGTCTGAGGGAGGTGAAGAAGCAGATAGACTACATCACTGTCATCCCCAAGAAAGTCAACAATATATGGGTCAAGGAGATAGTGATGGTTTCCAAACTAAAGATATGGCATCTAACATACCAGACTCTACAAGACCTAAAGCACTCAGAGATAGATGCCATACTTGAGATCATTGAGAAGAAAAATGAGAACAGCAAGAGTCTGTTTGATGATTTGAGGAATGGTCAACCTACAAGGCTACCAGAAGTGATCAAGAAGCCATGGACAATTATTTATCAGTCTGGTACCAGAATTGAAGATATCAAGCAATTAGTCATTCCTCATGATCTCACCTTCAGAAATCACAGACTGATCATTGCTATCATTGATCAATTACAGAAGAAGGTTGGAGCCAGAAATGCTGAAGAAATTGAGGCACTGCATATCCTCAGAACCTATATTGCAACTGGTGAAATTCCAGAGATGGCTCAACCTAGGAGAAATAAGGATGATGATTCTGAAGACAAAGGTGATGGGAGGAGAAGACATCACAGGAGAGATAAGGGTGATGAAGATAAGAAGAAAAAGGGGGACAAGGATAAAAAGGATGATGATGACCAAGGTAAAACATATGTGAGAAAGAGTGGAAGACAGCAAGCCTTAGGCAATGCTAGCAGTAATCTCACCACAACACAAGACTCTAAGTCTAGGGTGAATACTGTTAGTAGTGACCTAGCAAAATCTACATCTATGGCTTCTGCAACTGTCTTACCATCTCAAGAAAAGAAGAAGATTCAAGTCAAGAAACCATGTGTATGTTTCAGAAAGCAATCTGCTAATGGAATACTACTATGGTCTACCAACCAAGGTCAAAGATTTCTGCCAAGCAACCATGTCAAGAGGATAAAATTTAAACATGCTGCAAGGAGAGTGAAGCTATCCAAATCTAGAGCCCTAACAATCATTCCAGGATTGAAACTCCAGCCACTTGATGAAGACTTTGATGAAGAGCAACTGCTATTTCTAAGAGCTCAAAAGATATGCTATGCTGCAATTGTGGATGACCACCTTGTAATCAAGTACACTGATGGGAAAGAAATGAAATTCAAACAAGGGGGTTGTCAACATTGGGGTAAATTGTATGAGATAGAAAGAATCATTGCATTGCTGGATTCTAAGGACAAGGTGGAGAAAGTATGGAAGCTGGAATTGATTGACTTTGTGAAAATGAAGAAAGAATATGCTGAGAAGATAAGGAAGGGCTGCTATGAGAAATGGTTAGAAAGGGAGAAAGAAATTGATAGACTGGAAATTGAAGCAGAAAAGCTAAGGGCAAAGGGATTGTGTAGAGTTCAGTTTGATCCCTATGTGGTGAAGTATAGGAGGAGAAATGGAGACAATGTCAATATAAGAATGAACCTACTCAGTCACTATCCTGCCAACATTCTGAAGCCAGTGCTTGAAGATTTCAAAAACTCTATTATGATTGAAGAATTGGATGCTATGACAGAAATCATGAGAGCAGTAGATGAGATTGCAAGAAAGGAGAAAGAAAGGAAACAGAAAGCATATGATGATCTACAAGCCAAAGCAATGGAGATGCAATCAAAAGAAAATGGCTAGTACCTCACCATACTGTAAGAGTATTTATCTTGTAATTTCATTTATGTGTTCAATCAAAACACATACCTGTACTTTTAAAGTTTTATCTTTAATGTATGATA
Source organism: Kitagawia praeruptora (assembly GCA_037693485.1). Lineage (NCBI taxonomy): Eukaryota > Viridiplantae > Streptophyta > Magnoliopsida > Apiales > Apiaceae > Kitagawia > Kitagawia praeruptora. Next base: position 42,540,574 of record CM075353.1, on the reverse strand, counting down.
GGCTTGTTATCAGACATGAAATTGTGACTAAGGGTCTCACTCACAATTTGGGGGAGATTGTTAGTTACAGAGGCATGCCTGTATACATCTAATAACAAGCCTAATTGTTTGTAATGCTTTGCATTACTTACTTGACCTCTTAACTGAGGGAACCTCTAGTTGTAGAGTTTCTGTTTGTATTGTACTTGTAATAGGCATCAAATCCTAGTTGTGTAACTGTACAAATAGAGTCTAGAATAATGCTTGAAAGAAGTTCCATGGTTCATGCCTCAAGCAAGGAGTTAAAGACTGCCAAATAATCACAGTTGGGATTTGAAGAAATGAAGAATTTGCCTAAGTACCAATTCGAGAAGTATATTTGTCTATTCGAGAAGTCCAGCATTCGAGAAGTCAGAGATTCGATATCTCAAGACACTATTCGATATCTCTGAATACACTGTTCGATATCTCATTCGATATCTCAGGGATTCGATATGTCTACTACTCTATTCGAGATCTCAAGAAGTCAACAAGTCAAAGTTCCATTCGATATCTCAAAGACTCAGAAAGCTATTCGACAACTCGAGGATTCGATAAGTCAAATGCTCTATTCGACAACTCAAGGAATCCTGATGGAAAAGAGCTATTCGAGAAGTGGTTCGATATGTCATTATAACAGTATTCGAGAACTCAGAGTTATCGATCAAGTCAATTCTAGTTCTCGAATCACTTTCTTAGTCACTTCTCGAATACATTCTTGGAGACAAAATACTGAAGAAATTGTACAAGTCAGAAACCTGCAACAAGCCAATGCACTTTATGGACCACAACCTGTAACGTGCTCTGGAAAGCCTACAAGGAAGCTTGGAGAGATATAGAAGAGACAAGGAGCTAAAGAAGTGGATCTAAACAGGCTTTGCAAAGTCAAATCTGTAACCGTTTGGACACTTACTCAAAAAGGATAGACAGACTAGAAAGTAATTTGTTTAGCTACCTTATTTGCAGTAAGTGGGCTGTATCCATGTTCTATAAGGACACAGCCTCACTTCATAACTTAGTAACTTTTGTGAGTCTAGTTTTTCATACACTGTAAGCTATATCTCTCTGAGAAAAACGAAGCTGAGAATACTACCATTTGTATTCACAGATTGTAGCAACCTTTATCTAATATACATTAGATTAAAGTGATATTGTGTCTTGTGTTGTTTATTTATCCGCACCTTAATTTCTGCACACACAGGCACTTATCTGCTACACAGACTCAATCCAAGAAAAGTTCAAGAATCCATTCACCCCCCCTCTGTATTCTTTTACCGTATTCAATACTCAACATAAGTAAATAATGTAAGAAAATTAACATTTTTACATTCAACATAGAAATTTTTATGATGTAGAGAAAAATGTAAAGAAAAAGGTAGAACGGGGATAACATATTTATAATATTTGAGACCGTGGTTTTCTTGTTTATTCCGAAATTTCTTGAGAGCAAATATTATGTGTGAGGTATTTAAGTTTAGTTATTCAGAAAATATATATGTACAATTTTCGTAAGGGAAATTCTCGTTGGTACCCTTCTGGAATTGGCTTTTTCAGATGGCGCCATTTCGTGTTTTGGACTTACGACTGGCACCCCTAAAGTAACTGATTAACCTAATTATGCCATTCTGTTAATCAAAACTTTAAGAAACGTTAAAAAAACTATAAAAATAAATGATAATCTATAAGTTTTTAATGTATTACTAGTTAAAAAAATTAAATACTAATTTATAATTATTAATGTGCCACAAATTGAAAAATATTAAACATTAATCTGTAATAAGTTAACATACCGTTAATCTAAAATATGTGTTCAGTCATTTTCTGACAATAAAATAACATAATTCCACATTTGTCCTTTTTTAATTTGTGATTTATATGACATAAAATTTTATTATGGAATAAATGTTGAAATTTGTTAACGTTTCTTAACGTTTTGATTAACAGAAGGGCATAATTAGGGTAATCAGTTACTTTAAGGGTGCCAGTTGTAAGTCCAAAACACGAAATGGCACCATCTGGAAAAGCCAATTCCAGAAGGGCACCAACGAGAATTTCCCTTTTCGTAAAGAGTAGTGCTAGATATACCAAATTGGGTACCAAAAAAGTTACAAAATGACATGGCAGGAGTGATTTGACAGTTTGGAAAGATTTAATTGGTGGAATTAATGTGTATACAGGGGGCCCCAATTAATTACTCCCTCCGATCCATTATATAAGGCATTTGACTTTTCTGCACGTAACTTTAGGTGCTTTGAATACATAGTTAAAATTATTATTTTTTAAAATTTCTTTTTCTAAATAAAAATTAAAAAATTATATTTTAATTCAAAAAAAGAAAAATTAAAAAATAATTATTTTAGCTATGTAGTCAAAGCACCTAAAATTACTTGCAGAAAAGTCAAATGCCTTATATAATGGACCGGAGGGAATATAACCAATTAACTTAAGACACATGACATTTTGTAATTTTTTTTGTATCCAATTTGGGGCCTCTACTATTTTCCTTTCGTAAATATTACAGTAGTGAACTCTGAAATAGTACTCAGAGTTTGGGGCTATATAGGTCAGTCAGATTGATCGATTTAAAGGCATACAGATTATTCAGTTTGACTAATTCGGTTAAAAAGAATTCGATTTATATTATTTATATTAAAGTAAGGAAAATGCTAGGTACCCCAAATTGGTACCCCAAATTTCTTTCCCAAATGACATGGCAAGTAATTATTGGTTATAATTATTATGGGCCCGCCAGGGCCATCCAATTAAAATATTCTAAATTGCCAATTAGTTAGTGCCACATCATTTGGTGTCAAAATTTGGTACCCAATTTGGGGTCTGTAGCACTACTCTTAAAGTAAATGTGTAACCCAACTCTACTGAATCTATATCAGAAAGAGTTGGTTTCATATTGAATGAAAAGAAATTATAATAATTTTTTATTATTGTTATGGGATATATAATTACAGTATTAATTAATCGGAAGGCTCCCGGTCCCTGGCAAACGTATGCCAGGGACGTCTTATATAACATACGGCTTCTAAGCCGTTGGATCAACCATCCAACGGCTGTGCTTTAAAAAAAATCAATACCGTACCGCATAAACTTTCTGCGGTACGGAGTAATTACCTTTTTGCCCCCGTCTCCCGTACCGCATAAAGTTTATGCGGTACGTACCATTTTGTTTTTCTGCACGGGTGACCACTGACCACTTGTCTATTTCTTCACATTGTTTAATAAATCAAAAACAAACCTGACCTGCTATTCAATTTATAACCACCGGGGCCTATTTTGTTTTATATGGAATGGGCTCCTTAGAAATGCTTTTTAACTCGCACAACTTATAATCTTTAATTAACAAATAATTAATTTAATTCAGAAATTATAAAAATAAATATATAATATTATTAGATATTTATAAATATAATTTTCTAATTAAATAAAATAATTATTAAACCTGGAAAGTGATATATTCTTAAAGATGGAATCCCGGTTGGAATTGATATATTTTTTGTTAAGTAAAAGGAGTCCGGTTCCAGACCGTCAAGAGATCGTAGCTTAGAGCTAAAATATTTATTTATATTAATAATTATTTTATTTAATTAGAAAATTATATTTATAAATATCTAATAATATTAGATATTTATTTTTATAATTTCTGAATTAAATTAATTATTTGTTAATTAAAGATTATAAGCTGTGCGGGTTAAAAAGCATTTCTAGGGAGCTCATTCCATATAAAACAAAATAGGCGCCGGTGGTTATAAATTGAATAGCAGGTCAGGTTTGTTTTTGGTTTATTAAACAATGTAAAGAAATAGACAAGTGGTCAGTGGTCACCCATGCAGAAAAACAAAATGGTACGTACCGCATAAACTTTATGCGGTACGGGAGGCGGGGGTAAAAAGATAATTACTCCGTACCGCAGAAAGTTTATGCGGTACGGTGTTGATTTTTTTTAAAGCACAGCCGTTGGATGGTTGATCCAACGGCTTAGAAGCCGTATGTTACATAAGACGTCCCTGGCATACGTTTGCCAGGGACCGGGACCCGTCAATCAATTAGGCAGAAACAACTTCGTAGGGATCTACTAAAAGGTTCAAGTTCTCTCTCTCTCTATCCTTTCTCTCCCTTTCTCTATCCCTCCCGTCTCCCGTCTCCTGCACCTTAACCGGCGGGGCTTCCACCTGTTTTTCCGGTGGAAAGCCCCAAATTCTTTCTTTTAATTTGTTTGATCTATCTTTTTTCAATAATTTCCCCTTTTTGGGCAAGAGTTTCTTTGCTCTTGATTTACGTTGGATTACTTTTTTAGATCTACACTACGGGAGCTTCCGGCCATCTTTCTTCTTCGATTCGAGCGGGGATTTCGAGAGTTAGCCGCATATCAGTGATTTCGGTTGTCAAATCTAAGTTTTTGGATTTTTCTTTGTATTTTCTATTTGTTTTTTTGGTTTTGATTTGTATTTTTCGGATTTAATCTCTCCTTTGTGAGAGTTTGGATTTCTCTCCTTCGTGAGAGTTTTGTTTTTCGCTCCTTGTTTGTGAGCGGGGGTCTCGATTTAGTGATGAAATTTTGTATGGGATTGTAGTTCTGGTCGATAGCTCAAACGATAGCTCCAACGGGGCATGTTGAAGTGGGTATGGGTAATCCAACGAGGATGCACGAAGTGGGTACCTGTATTTGTATATACATTATCTTCAAAATATCGTTTAACTGTCTCTTCATGAGAACAGGCGATTGCAATTTACTGTTTGTTCGACTCGATCATTGGTGTAGATACCGTATGGCTTTTTATTATTGAATTAACACATTTGTTCTTCAAAAAAAAAAGGTTCATACAATAATTATCAATTAGAGTAATTTTTATATGGTTGATATATGTCATTGACTTTACCTAAATTATTTAACTCCCTCACTCATCGTACAAGTATTGTGAATCAATTTTTCAAATTAACAAATTCAAATTGGTATGAATGGAGACTCATCGAGGAATAAGCATCAACAATGTACGGATTGTGTAGAAAAATAAAAATGAAACCGAAATCGAACCGAAATTGTTAAAATCGAATTGATTAAAATCGAATCAAATTAAAATCGAAAAACTAAATTGGTATTAATGATTTCACTCCAAAATCGAAACAGAATCAATTGTTATGATATATTCATATAATCATATTATATTATATAATGTATAAAATTTTATTATAAAAATTATACATATATTTTTAAGAACTAGCTTATAACCCGTGCAAAGCACGGTTATTTTTAAAATCTTTTAAGATATATATGTTTAAATCAAATAAAACATAATAATTTATTGTGAATGTAATTTAACTTTGTTATTATTTTAGAACTAATATAATAAATATTAATTTTAATTTTAATATGTTATTGGAGATATTCGAATCTGAGATCTTAGATGGAATAATTTTTAGCATTATATTTAATAGTTTTCATCGATTTTCACCGATAGAAAGTCCCAAATCAATTAATTTTTTGATTTGTTATTATTTTTTCAATAATCATCCTCCCTGGGTAAAGGATTTCCACCATTTTCGATTGTTGTGTTTCATGGTAAGTTTTGTTCTTTGGGTTTTATTTATCCTCTCCTTGTGAGAGAGCTTGGTGTGTTTTAGTGTAATTTAATTCCAAGATATGAGATTTGTGAGATTTTCAAGGTTTTGATTCAATGGCAAAGATTTTTACGAGATTGCAATTACGGTTGATAGATATGTACATATATCAACTTCAATAAATCGTTTGATTGTCTTTCCATGAAGACTGGATTAATCAGTGATATGATATGTTTTATGTTTGTTCGACTCCCTTGTTTTTATAGATGTTGTATGATTTTTCATTATTGAATTAATTCTCCTAAAAAAAATTTAATCAAACTACAAATTATACGCCCGGTTATTATAGTTTAATAGTTTTAATCAAACTACAAATTTTACGCCCGTTTATTATAGTTTAGTATAGATATTTATAATTTTTATACTAATAGCGAAATACATTAATAAATAATCGGATTTATGTTAAAATTTGAAGAATATCTACCAAATTCTATGCTTATTTTCCTTTATTTAATTGAATATTATTTAAATCAATTTATTTGTTTTTTTGTTAAGATGTTGATTATACGTATTTTTTTCAAAATACATGTTAGATTGGATTTTCATAAAATTTAATTTCTATTAATTTTATTTTTAAAAAATTTATGTTTCCATTTTTGTGATAGAGTTTTTTATCAATTAATTTTCTTCATATTTAGCAGAAATTTTATCATTTAATAAAAACAATAATTTGTTGAATATTTTTCATAAATAATACAAAATCAGTATATATCTATAAATGAATTTTATATGAGTTTATTGTTATATTAATTATATTATAAGAAAAATGATCAAATTGTAGTTAAGAATGATATTTATTATGGTTTAAACACTCACTTCATTATTTGTGTTTTATCATTAACTCAAAAAATCATATTTGAATGATTTTACAGCTCACACGAAACCCACAAAAAATTTTTAATTTAGTAATGGTTTAACATTTCTTTTCTAATTACAACTACCCCAAAACTAAGAAAAAAAAGAAAGTGACGAATTTTTTAAATTGAAAATTCAATTCGATTTAGAAAATCTACTCATATTTGGTTGAGTTTATCAAAATATTATTTTTAGCAATGATTATATTTCTACTAACAACCAAATGCAATTTTTAAAATAAAAAAATAATGACTTTTATCTTTTGATTTTAAGATCTAACGATCCTTTTTATTTTGGAATATAATAGAAATTTAATATAATTTACATATTAATTCAATTGATCTCCTTATTAAGTTATAACTCTTTTTATTTTAGATTTTTTTGAAATCCAGGTCTGATATAACCTCTTTTAATTTATATGTTTCTTAGATAATTATTCTTTTTTTTTTATGTAGTATAATTTTAATTGTATAATTTAAAAAAAATATTATATTTAATTGTTAATATTGTTTTGGAGACAACAAATTATAGTACCAAAATTTTAGATAAGATATCTTTTACGTTTATTATATATAAGGATATAATGAAGATCACTTTTTTAATCTATATTTTGGGATAATATACTTATAAAATTATTTTTTTTAAAATATTTATAAAATTAAGATAATTTTGATGAATTAAAATATTATAAAAAATATTAGTTATGCATGATAAAAACTTATTAAGTTATCCATCTTTCAGGCGTACTGCGTGCGTACATCAGTACAACACAGACGTAGATCCCCAAAGATCATATGTACGAATATGTAATGCATCGGAGATAACAATACTTTGTTAATAATTAGATTATACATTAATGTTACATAGTAGGAGTAGTAGTACTGTCTTTAAATACTCTTCTAGTATAGTTCTTTTTTTATTATATATAAAATATTATTATATAAATAAATATATTAATGTTACATAGTAGGAGTAGTAGTACTATCTTTAAATACTCTTCTAGTATAGTTCTTATTTTTATTATATATAAAATATTATTATATAAATAAATATTATATTTAATATGTTGTCTGTAAATAGATATTATATTTAATATGTTGTTTGCAAGAATCGATCCCTTGACCTATGGTAGTACTCCCTTATTATCCCTCTTACTCTTATTATATATAAGGATATAATTACGAAATGCTTAAAATTTAATTACATGCACATGTCCAAATATTCAATCTCAGTTCAATCCATACTCCGCTGCCCAGCCCATATCTTAGTAGGGATGGCAACGGGTCGGATCGGAACAGGTTTTTCAATATCCAAATCCAAATCTAATTTTTTTAACAATACCGGACCTGACCCGGACCGGAAAAAACCCAAAAATTGGGACCCGAATCCGATCCAATGGATTTCGGATCGGATCGGATTTTACCCGAAACCCGAAAATTCGAATTATATTGGATTTTACCCGAGATTCGAGATCCGAATTTCTTCTTCAGTAGTAGGACATTTTAAAATGTCCAGCAAACAACATTGTATTTAGACAGTACTTTAAAAGCACAACACATGAACACAATTTGAAGGAAATCCCTTTCATAAATAGCTTCTAGAATCGTAGTTATTTTAAAACCTTCTACAAAATCCTGAGCAATGAAGCCATACCATAAAATTAAAACTACCAGGGTTTACAAATAAGTAAGCAGTGACTGGAGTTATCGTCACAATTACAAACATTAAAAAGGTTCAGGATACAATTGATTAAAAAGGTAATTACTAGTGCAAATTCACCTCTCATGTCCATTAACTAAATTATAAACATTCCTGAAATTACAAACAGTTTGCTATGTTGACTGCATCTCACATGATGACAAAGTTTGCTACCAACTGCAAAAATTAGACAAAAAATGTACAAGTCATCATGCAATGAACTAATAGGCAATATAATTACAAATTTTTTACTTGTTGACACAAAGCTAAGTAAAAATCAGATACCTTAAACTTTTCGACTGTAAGAAAGATTCTTCACCGAACCTTAATATGCTTTTTATAACTGAACATATCACACAAAATAGATAAAAAAAATAGTTCCATATGCATCAAAAACAATTTACTGATTACTAAATTTTATTTAATATAATTACCTCACCAGTGATACACGAGTCCTCTAACTCTAGATCTTTGTATCTGGTGGCATTTTCTGATGATGCCTCTCCAAAAATAAAATATACAAAACATAATGTTAAGGATAAGCAATTTACAAGTATAGTGTGTGTGTGTGTGTGTGTTTATCTCTGGTGATAAAATATGTTACCATTTAATTTAGCAGCCCACAACCAGTTCTGGGCACACATCAGTGCTTCTATTGTGTAAGGATGAAGTCGGTTACGATGTGGACTCACCACCTTTCCACCAGTGCTAAAGGCTGACTCCGACGACACACCTTTCTTTTGATTACTTGCAGTCCACACATCCGTAGTGATAGCTACCCGGCTTGTTAACATCCGTACGGTTGGATCATCGATAAATATTTTGAAACAAATCGAAACACGAATCAGGGACGAAACCTTGTTTAGGGGTACTAGTTGAGTCGTTGACCGTTAAATTACAAAATCAAATAAATTCAATTTTTTTTGAAATTTTGGCAATAACATTGAAAAAGATGGATCTTAACATCCGTACGGTTGGATCGTTTAGAAATATTTTTAAAAAAATTGAAAAACAAAACCCTAGAAACCCTAAACTACTTATTAATTTATAATATTATTGCAACCATATATTTATATAGGATTTTTCAAAATAATTATCTATATTACTATACATACATACATACATATATATATATATATATAAATGGGTTTTATTGGGTTTCTGGTCCGGATCGGGTTTGGGGTTTCGGGTCGGGTATCGGATCGGGTTACCTAAGATCCAAATCCAGATCCAAACTCTTCCAAATCCAAATCCAAATCCAAATCCAAAAAATCCAGATCCAAACTCGGGTAGACCCAAACGAATCGGATCGGGTCGGGTATCCGTCGGGTCAGATTTTTCTGCCATCCCTACTCCTTAGTCACGAGTTTCTACTTTCTACTTTTTAATAGGCTATTATAGTACATCCTCTATCCCTCTTATTTCTTTACACTTTTCTTTTTGGGACGTCTCACAAATTCTTTATATTATTAAAAATAGTACTCCGTAACTTTTAACAATAAAATACATTATTACATACACTACTTCTTTCCACTTTTTCAAGACTTTATACTATTACACCCACTACTTCACTTATTTTAACAATAAAATCACTATTACATCAACTACTTCATTTATTTTAACAATATTACACCCATTATTCTTAATCTCCGTACCCAAATATAATGTAAAGAACCTGAGGGACGGAGGGAGTAATACCTAAACAAGCTTCAGTAATAGTGTAATACCTACTTTGTATACAGTAAGACAGCAAGACTACTTCAGGTGCCCAGTTTGCTTTCAATAATGGTCATGACTTGCAACTCTATGATGTTGATGGATACATGGGAGTTGATATCAAACAAGCTTTTTAGTGGCCTTTTTTAGAGGTCGTTTGTAATTGTTTAAAATAAGTTACTTTTGACTTAATGGAGGTGTTTTTAACTTAAAGGAAAAAGTAAAGTTGTTTATTTTAAATTTAATGAATGTGTTTGGGTAATTTTACTTAATGTTAAATGGGGGTTTAATTGGGGTGTTTGGAGGAACTTTTTCCAGAATAAATCAACTTATTTTAAGATAAAGTTAGAGATTTCTAACTTTCTAACTTATTTTCCAACTTATTTTTGCAACTTATTGAATCTCAAACATACATTAAATATTTGTATAAAAAAATTATCAAAATATAAAAATTTTATCCAAAAATAAGTTCATAAATCCAAAAGAAAAGTTATGTCAAACAGGCACAATAATTTTGACTTAAAGTGAAATTTGATTTAAAAAAATTTAAAATTCATAATATTTAAATTTTACAAGAATCATGAAAAAAAAAACTCAATAAATCATAAGTTAAAAGTACCTAAATGGAGCTTATGATTTTAAACAGTTTTTTAACTTAAAACCGGCCTAAAGCCACACTACACATTTAAGCCAAGTTTGCCAAACAGGCTGTTAGTGGCATCTATGAACTAATATTATTACTCTAGGAACTAATACTAATGTTTCTGCATTGGGTTAATTGGCAAATTCATAACTGAACTCGTACTCAACTTGCAGTTGGGTAATCGAACTCAAAAAGCTTGCAGTCAACTCATCAAAGTAATTAAAACTTACAATTGGGTAACCGCCGTTAACTTCATATACCGTCCGTAACGGAAAATTGACGTGGTGTGCTGATGTGTTAAAATATTTTTTCTTTCCTATTTTCTAACCCCCCACCTGTCTTCCCCATTTTTCTTCCTCACTCCTCGTACGTTAAATCTCTCTATCTCTCTCTCTCTCTCTCTAAAATCTCTCTCCCTTTCTTCTCTATCCCTCTCTCCCTATTTTACCCAAATCACATCAAAATCTCTCCCCCTTTCTTCTTTATCCCTCTCTCCCTATTTTACCCAAATCACATCAAAATCTTTCTCCCTTTCTTCTTCTCCGATTGCCACCACGCTGATTTCGAAGATGAACAGCTAGCCTCGTGTGTGTGGTCAATACGAGACTGTTTACACAAATTTTGTGATTGTTGGTGCTATTTTTGGAATTGACCGTCGACTGGAATTAACGATTCATGACAATTAGAGCTTAAAACTTTCGTGGTTATTGCTTGTGCTGTTGTGCATGTTACAGAATCATCCTTTTTGGAATGAACGGATATGTTTATTTGATAATGATTCTTGAGTCTGGGTTTGTACCTGTGTCCAGAGAATTTCTGGGTCGAATTGGAGTATGGTGCTGGGTAGTTTAACGTCTGTATTGTGTTGTTAAACAACGTAGAACTGAAAAGTGGTGTTGTATGCTTGAGTCTGGGTTGTGTTTGGTTGTTTGGGAATGTCACCGGGAAAAGAATCGGCGGCTGTTCATCACTTTTTCGGTGATGTTCTTCAAGATTGTTGTTTGATCCTAACTGCCTCTATTACCATTCTAGAAAAATGTTTTTGAAAATGAATTTTTGGTTAATTTTCTGGTTTGTATTGAACTCGCTAGGTTTTGACGATTTTCGCCGGATTTTATGAAGTTATGGTTCATTTGTTGATTCTATGGTTGATAAGTGTTAATTGTGATTTATTTAGAAAATCAAAATTCAAATTTATTAATTAGTAATCTATGTGGCAGCTGATTTGTCAAATATGAGGAGAGAGAAAAGTCTATGTGGTAGCTTATGTGTACGAAATTAACGGGTATCCGTTAGAAGTCAACAAAAGTTAACGGACGTGCAAGTTTTTAACAGTTTAGTTATGAGATTGCAAGGTTTAATTAGTCTGATGATGCTAATGCAAACTTTTTGAGTTCAATTACCTACTTGCAAGTTGAGGTTCAGTTCAGTTATGAATTTACCAATTAACCCTTTCTGCATTTGGAAGTTTCCTTGATTATAAATTTAATGGCCTTTTTGTTGGTATATGGACAATGTTATTTTAAAGTTTATCATTATTTTTATTGATTTGTATAAACTCGAATGATATCGTTGATATTTTTATATAAATTATCTTTATTTATCCAAGTTATAATATTTTTCATTGTTGGTTTTAAAACCGATAAGATTATAATCAAACCGAGATTTTTGAAACCGAAAGCGATGATTTGGTTATAATTGCGATTTTAATTTTCTAAAACCAAAAACTTTTTATTTCGATTTTGATTTTATTCAAAAACTGAATCGAACCGAATCGTGCTCTCCCCTAATAATCCCACAATGAACAAATCTATTAAAGGATCGAAATTATGACTTTCCATCCATATTTCACGAAATAGAGTGGAGTGCTAACGTGTCAAAAGTCTTTAAATTGTAATAAGATTTATCTTTGTTTAATTTTGTATTAAACTTGGTGTTGTTATTTCAATTTTAAATTTTAACACAAATGAGGCATGTTTTTTTTTTGCTAAACAAATGAGGCATGTATTTTTTTTTTTTGCCATAAAATGAGTCGATATTATTACTCTCTCAAATCATTCGACAATACAGAAAATAAATCGGGATGGACATCTCCCATCCTCCAAGTACGATCAGCTACTGAACAATTTTGTTTCGCTAAGAAATGAGCGACTTTGTTCGCGGACCATTTCACAAACCTAAACTTCAAGTTTTTGTTGCTTTAACTTGCTAAAAGAGTTCTACATTGCTTAACCACCCTTCCCAAGTACGAATAGCACATGAAAGAGCTACGAATAGCTTGTACAACTAGCAAGCAGTCAGATTCAACCACGACGTTACTGAGTTCGCTGCCTTTCACCCAACTTAAGGCTTCATGAATGCCCATTGCCTCTGCCAACTCTGCACTGGGACACCCTCTCGAACATGATGATCTAGCTTCAATAAGGCTGCCTTCATGATCTCTAGAAACAAAAGCATAACTATAGCAATGAGAATCCTCGAAAATGGCTGCACTAGAATTTACCTTAATACTGTTTGGCAATGGTAAGCACCAGCGTTCATCACCATCTTCAGGAGACATATATCCCAGAAAACGGTCAAAAGTTCGATCTTGAACACTTCTCCATTGATTAAGGACTGAGAGTGCTGATTGGACCACTTCTAAAGGTTCAATACTATGTTGATTCCATATGAGTTCGTTTCTACTTTTCCACAACATCCAAGAAATTGTAACTATAACACATGCTTCCTCTGTACTTTTCTGTTGAAACACCAAGTGCAGCCACTCGGAAAATGAATTGAACTCTCCTAAGACTTGAGCATTGTTGTATTTCTCCCAACTGGAAACTGCATGAGCACACTGCACTAAAACGTGCAACACTGATTCTGAGTACACATTGCACACTGGACAAGCATCATCCACTAGAACTCTTCTAATTTTGAGCATGTCCTTTGTGGGTAAACTGTTTGTAGAAGCACGCCATAAGAAATTCTTAATCTTGGGAGGTATCTTTAGATTCCAAAGCTTTTTCCAGAAACCAAAATTCGCACTTGTACTGTTATTACTTTTCTCATCCTACATGAGTAAATATGCACTTTTAACCGAATAGTTTCCAAGTTTTTCATGTCTCCAATACCATGAGTCTTCAACATTTTTGTTCATAGGCACAGATAAGATCACATTCGCTTCTCCATCATCAAACAAGTCTAGAATTAAGTCAGTATCCCAGCTATTGCTCTCCATACTCATCAATGAGAAGACTTTCTGCCCCTGGAATGCTTCATTATTCATTTGAACATAGGCATTTGAAACTGAAGGAAGCCATGGATTATCCTTGATATTGATGGATTGACCATTCCCAAGTCTACAGCCCACTCCTTTTCTGATGACTTCTTGAGACTCCATTACACTTCTCCATATATAGCTTGGATTAGATCCCATTTTTGCATTTAGAAAAGAGCCTTGAGGATAATAGCGAGCTTTGTAGACTTTACTCACTACAGGTGTCTTGGTTTGTGTTGATTTTTTGCCATTGGAATCTTCTATAATTTGTCTTTTGAAACATTCGAGATTTGACTAAGTACTTGATTCGAGAACAACTTTTGAATAGCTAGACGTCTCTGAGTTCTCTATCAAGTCTTTTAAGATATCGAATTCATTTCTCGAATGAGTATTTTACTTCTGGAATCCTTGAGATTTCGAATTACTTTTCTGATTTGCGAAACCTTTGAAATATCGAATGTGTCTTTTTACTGATGAAGTCCTTGAGAGATCGAATATCAAGGACTTCATCAGTAAATAAACAAATATATATACATATATATATATATGTATATATATGTGTGTGTGTTTGTGTGGTTGTGTCTGTGATATATATATGTGGGTGGTTGAGTTTGAAATTAAGCCAACAAATCTTATTCGTTAAAAACATAAATATACAATGGGGATTTACTGTTTCCGCTATAATTCATTGCGGCTACCGTAATGTTATTGGCAAGGACTTCCGCAATGTTACATTGCTGGCAAGGACTTCTGCAATGACACATTGTGGGTTACTAAATTTATGTTTTTGCCCTTATCTTTAACCCCAAATAGATTTGCCGACCAAATTTACAACACTTACACAAAACAAAGACACACTACTGGTAAAATATTTAAACTTCACACTTGACTCAAACTCACATTGCGATTTCCTCCTCCTCGACTTCGTCTTCCTCTACTTCACTGCTGGTATTTTACTTCTGATAAGTGGATTTTATATCCACTTGGAACGTTCCATATCGGCTTAAATTGGTGTATTTGGACTCAAGTTTGTTGTCGTTTTGATGTGTTTTATTTACTTGTGCAGGTTTGAAGAAATGTCGATTAGGGGTGAACTTTCCTGTTGTGGAATAAAAACTAGGTTACGAATTGTATTTAATGCTAGGGTTGGTGAGCTTCGAGCTTTAATGGCTGTTTCCGTGTTCGGGACTAATCGGTCCTCACAGAGTGCCTACGTATCTCGTATTGAGAATCAAGCCAAGACGTAGTTCTGAGAATGAGGGGTCAGACCCTTTATATAGGCTGAGAAGCCCTAGAATCGTAGTAGAATTAGGTGACTTGGTGGGCAAGTCACCGCCTTGAGGAAGGTTCTAGACTCCTTCCTTGTAGGAGTCAGTTCCCATATCGAATTCTGTGCCTTGGAGGCTAAGCTTGGTAGGAGTAATATCCTTATCTGACTCTTATTGCTGAGCTGGTTATTACCCTTAATATTAATTACGAAATTAATATCATAAATAGGGTTTGGGCCCATCTGGAGGGCCCCACGATTGGACCATTCTAGGTCTAATTAATGCCACATTAAATGTGTCTTTAGGGCTTACTTTTTGCCCATATCATTTGCCCCCCAACTTCTAGGAAAACTGATCAGGTTTTCCTTAAAGTTTTAACGGCCTTTTCCGAGACTTGGGTCAGGGTTTATTGCTCTTACGCGAGTATTTTCAACAATATCATCTTAATGTAAAGCATGGAGCGACCGACGGATTTCTGACGATGTTGAACGACACTAAACGGTGTTAAACGGTACTACACAACGCTAATCAGCCTTAAACAACGTTTAAATAGTGTTAAACGATGTTAAACGGCATAAGACGGCACTAACGGCACTAATCGGTGCTAATCTGTGCTTATCGGCACTAATTTGTGCTTATCAGCACTAATCTGTGCTTAAACGACACTAACCTGTGCTTAAACGGCACTAATATGTGCTTATCAGCACTAATCTGTGCTTAAACGGCACTAATCTGTGCTAATCGGCACTAACCTGTGCTTAAACGGCACTAATCTGTGCGAATCGGCACTAACCTGTGCTTAAACGGCACTAATCTGTGCTAATCGGCACTAATCTTGACCTCTTTTTAGTACTTAAAATCATTCGAGATTCGCTGAAAAAGTCGAGATCTAGGTCTAAAAACTATCCGAGGTTCGTTGAAAAAAATTGAGATCTAGGACCGCGAATTAACCCGTGATCGGCCGGATCAAGGGCTAGCTCGTGGTCGGTTAGCTCATGATCGGCCGGAGGGCTTGAAGCCACCATGGTCGGTCGAACCATGGTCGGCTGGGAGGTGGTCGGCCGAAAGGCCCTGACACGCCGTGGTCGGCCGGGAGGTGGTTGGCTGCGGTGCCTCGTGCGCCGTGGTCGGCTGCTTCGTGGTCGGTCGGTGTCCCTCGGGCACGGTGGTCGGCTACCTCTTGGTTGGCTAGGAAACCCGGACCTGAAAGCCATCCGTGGTCTTGAGGATCAAGAATCTTGATCTCAATCTCAAACCATCGAAAATCTGAGATTTGCTGAAAAAGTCGGGTTCTGGGACCACAAACTACCCGTGATCGGCCGGATCAACGGGCAGCTCGTGGTCGGCTAGCTCGTGATCGGCCGAAGGCCTCCCGGACACGATGGTCGGCCAGCTCGTGGTCTTCCGACTCGTGGTCGGCCAGCTCGTGTTCTTTCGACTCGTGGTCCTCTGACTCGTGGTCTTCCAACTCGTGGTCCTCTGACTCGTGGTCGGCCGAGGCTCCCCAAAGTGCCATAGTCGGCCGCTTGGTGGTCGGCTATGGCCCTCCGGGTGTCGTGGTTGGCCACTTCGTGGTTGGCTAGGAAACCCGGACCTGAAAACCATCCGTGGTCGGCCAATCGGTGGTCGGCCGAAGCCCCTTGAATCATGGTGGTCGGCCAGCTGGTGGTTGGAGCTATGGAACCCATATCCAAAATCATTCGTGGTCTTAGAAAGAATCATGGATCTAAGATCTAAAATCATCCGTGATCTTAAAATTTTGGATCTCGGACATAAAATCATCCGTGGTCTTAGAATTTTGGATCTCGGACCTAAAATCATCCGTGGTCTTAGAAAGTTATGGATCCCGGACCTAAAATCATCCGTGTTCAAATGGCGCTAATCGGCGCTAAACGGCACTAAACGGTGCTAGCGGCACTAACAGCACTAAATGGTGCTAACGGCACTAAACAGTGTTGAAAGGCACTAAACGGTGCTAGTCGACGCTAACGGCACTAAACGGTGCTAAATTTTAATTTCGGCTTCGTTCGTGCCTTGGCTCAGGATTGAAAATCAGTCTTGGTATGCTGATGGAGGTGTTTGCTATGCCTTGAAGGGTTTCGTGAACCTTGAACTCAAACGACTTGTTTCTTAATCCTCCTGACCTTCCGGGCTTTAACTTGTTTGCTGAATCCTTGGTCTTAAGGTTATCATCAACCCTTAACTCTCATCCTTGTGATGAAGTTCTTTAGTTCTTACCTCATCCTTGTTTCTCATGGAGGAGGTCTTCCTTCTCGGTTGATCATTCAAGTAGTTCACTTGCTCCTTAGTGATTGACCTTAGGCCTGGTATGCCTTTGTTGGTTTTCAACCCTTTAGCTTGATTCTAGGTTTCCAACCTTATTCTTATGCTCATATAACCTTTCTTAGGTCTCAACTTGACTGACGACTCTTGATTCGAGTCCTTAAACTCAAACGACAAGCTCGATTGGAGGTAGACAGCCTTGTTGGCCATCAAGGCTTAAATTTTGTGTCGGGATTTGAGATTCAAGATTTTAAGTATTGAATGACAAAGGACCTCTTATCTCAACATTCTCACTAATAGTTTCTGTGCTTTTAAGGCATTATCAAGGAGCCAACCAGTCTCAAGATGAGCTTTGAGAGGGTCTATCCTTCAGCTTACACCAACTGGTGCTTCCAATTTCGAATCGATGGTGGGGTCTTCAGGACCTGGAAGTAAAAACTCTCTGCATAATTTTCTATCCCAGAAGAGGTGAACTTAAATAGGGCATCGGCCTTAATGTTCTCATTTCTTGGAATGTGCTCATCATAGCGCTCATCATACTGAGTCATATCAGCCTTCACAACTCTCAAATACTTTGTCATAGTTTCATCCTTAGCTTCAAATTCACTATTCACTTGCGAGACTACCAGTCTTGAATCTCCAAAAACATTGAGGTTCTTGACCCTCAGTATTGTGGCCAAGCCCAATCCGGCTATCAAGGCTTCATATTCAGCTTCATTGTTGGTAGTAGGAAAATCTAACTTCAAAGCATACTCAACTGTGAACCCATCGGGGCTTTGTAAAACCAAACCTGCACCACTACATTTTGTTATTGATGCTCCATCAAAATATAGCACCCAATATTCCTTCTGATCAGGTACAAGCTCTTCATCTTTATCCTCACTTCTAGGGGTGGTTACTATCTCATGCCCCCCGACTTCTTGGTTGCCAATGGTACATTCAACCACGAAGTCAGCCAATGCTCGAGCCTTGATGGCTGTCCGAGGTTTATATGTGATGTCAAATTTTCCAAGTTCGATCGTCCACTTGGCTAGCCTTCCACTGGCCTTCGAGCTGTGCAAAATATTTCTCAATTACTGGTCCGTCAGGACTTCAATCTTGTGTGACTGAAGGTATGGTCGTAGCTTCCTCGAAGTTGTTATCAATGCCAATGCAAACTTCTCAATGGGAGAGTAATTTAACTCAGCCCCGTGCAACACCTTGCTCACGTAGTAGATTGGTTTTTGAACCTTGTTCTCATTCCGAATGAGGACGGCACTCAGTGCTTGTTCAGATACCGCCAAATATAAGTAAAGAGTCTCCCTAGGACTAGGTTTGGCCAACAACGGGGCTTCAACAATGTATTTCTTCAATTGTTCAAAGGCCTCTTGGCTTTCGGGTGTCCACTCAACGTTCTTCAACTTTTTCAATGCTTGAAAGAAAGGTAAGCATTTATCACCAGACTTGGAGATGAATCTTCCTAACGCTGCTACTCGGCCCATTAACTTTTGCACATCTCTTATTGAGAGTGGGGGCTCCATATCTAAAATTACTTTGATCTTATCGGGGTTGGCTTCTATTCCTCTCTTTGAAACCTTAAACCCAAAAACTTTCCTGATTCAACGCCAAAAACACACTTGGCTGGATTCAACATCATCTTATGGTGCCTCGGCACTTCGAATGCCTCTTTGAGGTGCTTAATGTGGCCTACCGTGAATAGGCTCTTGGCGAACATATCATCAACATAGACCTCTATGGTTTTTCCAATTAGATGGGCAAATATCTTATTCACCAATAGTTGGTAAGTAGCTCCTGCATTCTTTAGACCAAAAGCCATAACAAGATAACAGAAAACACCAAAGTCAGTTATGAAAGCTACCTTTGGGATTTCATCCTTGTGCATCTTAATATGATTGTAGCCACTAAACCCATCCATGAAGCTCAACATCTCGTGTCCAGCTGTGGCATCTATCAACGTATCAATCCTTGGCAGAGGAAAACAATCCTTAGGACATGCATCATTTAAGTCAGTGAAGTCTATACACATCCTCCACTTCCCATTTACCTTCTTGACCATCACAGGGTTAGCCAACCATCCAGGGAACTGAATTTCTTCAATAAAACCAGCTTCCAAGAGCTTGTCAACTTGCTTAATGGCCTCTTCCCTTTCAGGAGCAAAGTTCCTCTTCTTCTGCTTTATTATCTTTCATTTAGGATTGACACTCAATTTGTGAGTTATGAGTTGGGGATCAATCCCTGACATCAGCTGCTGTCCAAGCAAACACATCATTGTTCTCTTGTAAGAATGCTGTCAACTTGCCCTTCAAGGGGTTCCTTCAATTGGCTTTCGGGCTAAGCAATATGTTTCTTCAACGGGTGGTCCATCAGGACTTCAACGTTTGTCTTGGTTCCATCTTTGTTTCTTGTTTTTCTTGATTCTAGGTCAAGAATTCAAGGTTGATTCCTCGGTTTAGATTTCAAATAAGACAATCATGTGGGCTTTTCGCCTTTTAAACTCTTTAAAACGAGAGTTTGCTTGAACTTCTTGATCATTGTTTAAGGTTCTCTATTGGTCTTCTACCTTAGATTCTCCATCCAAGTCATTTTTGAAAACATTGAAAAGTGGCTAGTCCTTAGCCTCCACAGCCTTGCATGGCTTTGATTGCCAGATGTCTTTTATCCTGGATCCTTCAAGGACTTGAAACACTTATTTGGTTGTGCTGTAACCTAACTCTCGACCCTTCAGAGTTTTATTTATGCGTTTGTTTGTTTCCATTCGTATATTCTTTTATTTTCGGTACTTGGTCATCTTTGACTTACACACATCAGGTGCTTGGTACATAAATAGAATCATAGAACGAAAAGCAAACTTGCATTAATAACATAAATGGTTCAACCCTTACATAGAGTACTACTGTCCTACTCGGAGGGACATGCTCTGCATGGTTTCATCGAACCTTATTTCTACTTCTACTAGATAAATATGAAGCTAAGTCCAACTTTGCAAGACTAGGCCTGCATGGCTTGATTTTGTTTTTGATGCTTCATCAAAATAAAGCACCCACTACTCCTTCTGGTCTTCTCATTCTTATTCTGAAGTTCACTTCCTACTTGGGGTACTACCTCCTGCCCCCCGACTTCTTGGTTGCCCATGGTACATTCAACCACGAAGTCAGTTAACGCCTTAGCCTCAATGGCTGTTCGAGGCTTCTGTGTGATGTCCTCTACTGGCCTTTCTCGGTGTTCCTTGTTACTACGGACATCCATGTCTTCAATCTAAAGGACCTGCCCCCCGACTCCGTCAGGCCTTAACGCGGCTACATAACAGCTTCGTGCCATCTTTTGATCGCCTTTATGTTCTCCAACACCATTCCTGGTTGGGAACTTGATCTTCATATGATAAGTTGAGGCAACAGCCTTGAATGCATGAAGTCCAGTCCTTCCAAGGATAGCATTGTACATTGAAACCGCCTTGATTACTAGGAAGTTCAACATCTGAGTGGCCTTCTTGGGCTCCTGTCCAATAGTCACAGGCAATTGGATAGTCCCTTCAACTTTGGATCCTACTCCATTAAATCCATATATAGGCATGTTATTGGGGGTCAACTGAGATTCATTGTACCCCATCTTCACAAATGCATCATGAAACAGAACGTCAACAGAAGCTCCATTATCTATCAAGACTCGCTTCACCTCTGAGTTTCCAATCACAGGAATTATGACCAACGGGTCTCATGGGGGAACTTCATCCCTTCAAGGTCTGAATCATCAAAACCAATTGTTATTTCAGTCTTGGCACGCTTCGGGGCCTATCCCACGATGTGTATCACTTCCCTAGAATAAGCCTTCCGAGAATTCCTTGTTGTGCCGGCCGCAATCGGGCCTCCTGAGATCATGTTGATTACTGGCCCTCGGGGCTGTGGGTTGCGATCTTGATCGTCATCCCTCCTATCATACTCTCTTCTCTGATTACCAAGGTCGTCACCCTTAGTGAAGTGGCTCAGTTTCCCTCTATGAATCAAAAACTCGATCTCATCTTTGAGTTGCTTGCAATCATCAGTGTCATGCCCCACATCTCTGTGGAATCTGCAATACTGATTCTTGTTTCTCTTTGCAGGATCATCCCTGAGTGGCTTCGGCCATCGTAAATCCTTATCCTTCTCAATGTCCAACAAGATTCGACTCCTAGGAGTATTCAACCTTGCATACTCAGTGAACCTTGGTCCTTGGTTCTTCTTAGGGACATAGTCGGAGTCCTCGCTAGTTCGGGGATACTTGTCCCTAACATCATACTCCTGGTCATCACACTCCTGGTCTTGCTTTCGCTTCTTGGAGTCATTGTTACCTTTGTCATTGCCTCCTCTAGCTTCCTTCTTCATGCTATCCTCAGCCTTGATATACTTGTCAGCCCTTCGCTGGAGCTCGGCCATGTTTTCAGGAGGATGCTTTGGTAATGACCTTTTAAAGAATAGATCAGTGGTTCCATGTTCTAAGGCTACCATGGCCACCTTATTCTCCAAATCAGTGATATTCAATGTCTCCTTAGTGAACCTCTTGAGTTAATCTCTCAGATTTTCGTTCTTCCCTTGCACTACATACATGAGGGATGCAGAACTTTTCTCATGAACTCTCCCGCTAATGAATTGGCTGACAAAAGTGGCGCTCAACTCCTTAAAAGATCCAATCGAATTTGCAGGTAGGCGGCTATACCATCTTTGAGCCATGCCCGACAGGGTTTGAGGGAACGCCCTACACTTCAAGGCGTCGCTTGCAGGCTGCAACAGCAGTGCGTTTGAGAACGTCCTAACATGGTTTGCGGGATCACCCGTTCCATCATAAGCCTTAATTGTCAGCATCTTGAACTTTTTTGCGATACGAGCATTCATCACCTTCTCAGTAAATGGGGGTGTGGGATCATCAGGATCCCCAAGTGGCATCAGATCCTTGGGGTTGCTCCTGGGGTTTCCACCCTTGTTGTTCTTCCAGTTAGGGCATCGACCCTTCTCTGCCTTCTTGAAGACCTCTCCAGATCTATAATGGGAATCGGTCCTGAGGTTGGAGGAGGTTGAGTTTGATTCAACCTAGCTTGTTCTCTCGAAATATCTTCCTTTATCCTTAAAATCTCGGCCTCATGAGCCTTGATTCTCTCAGCAAATGTCAATGGGGGTCCATCATGGATAGTTTGTGTTCTCCTTCTTGGTTCTCTGCTAGCACGTCGCCTCCTCGGGGCTTCATCACGATCAGCATCATCAGACGATGAATCATCAGTATAGGGGCCAAAGTAGTCAACATACTCTCAATCTCGGATATATAAGGCGTGGCCACTTGGTCCAGGACCTTGAGTAATTGGAGGGTAGTTAGGCAGACCATACATCGGGTTGGTATTCATGGGGAGATCCGTAGTATGGATCTGTACCCCCGGTGGTAACGGGCGATTGGGATCAACAAGAGGAGAAACCACCATCTGAAGAGAGGTGGTTTCTTGGCCTGGGTGGACGACCATGGGTAATGTTCTCTCCGCATGGGGATTCGTCCCTGGAGGTTGAGAAACTTGAGTTTTGGTGATCGCCCCTGTTGTTGGGGGTACTTGCTCAGTGACAGGCGGAGCAGAGCTAATTGGTAAAGCCTCGGTAGAGCTTGGTGCTGTTCTTCGTGTAGTTACCATGGTTGATGTCTTCGTCCCACAGACGGCGCCAAATGTTGTGGAATAAAAACTAGGTTACGAATTGTATTTAATGCTAGGGTTGGTGAGCTTCGAGCTTTAATGGCTGTTTCCGTGTTCGGGACTAATCGGTCCTCACAGAGTGCCTACGTATCTCGTATTGAGAATCAAGCCAAGATGTAGTTCTGAGAATGAGGGGTCAGACCCTTTATATAGGCTGAGAAGCCCTAGAATCGTAGTAGAATTAGGTGACTTGGTGGGCAAGTCACCGCCTTGAGGAAGGTTCTAGACTCCTTCCTTGTAGGAGTCAGTTCCCATATCGAATTCTATGCCTTGGAGGCTAAGCTTGGTAGGAGTAATATCCTTATCTGACTCTTATTACTGAGCTGGTTATTACCCTTAATATTAATTACGAAATTAATATCATAAATAGGGTTTGGGCCCATTTGGCGGGCCCCACGATTGGACCATTCTAGGTCTAATTAATGCCACATTAAATGTGTCTTTAGGGCTTACTTTTTGCCCATATCATTTCCATTGTTTTTTGAGTTGATTTCGATATGGAATGAAGAATGGCGACTTAATATCAACTATCAAGAGGATTACAAGTCAGTGGATTGAATTCGAGAAGTTATTGCAAGAAGAACAGAAGAAAAAGGCTGAAAAACGAAGGATAAAAATGCAGAAAAATCAGCTGGACAGCAGAGGGAGCGCTGGCAGCGCTTACAGCAACACAGGCTGCGCTTGAATAGTGCCAGGACAGAGAATAGAGCGCTGGCTGCGCTCCATACAGCGTTGGCTGCGCTTGGCCGGGAGAAAATTGCTGAAAAATGTCCTTATTACCCCTATTCGAATTCTAATTGTATTTTTGGTACCCAAACCTATTTCTAGTTGTATTATATGTTGTTTTTCTTGTTGGGCAAGATATCTAGGCCTATAAAAACACATCTTAACCTTGTAAATTGTATCGTTTTTTTATTGTAACATAGAATTGCAAGGGAGAAAAGGAGAAGGAGATTCAACGCTCGTGACAAGCAACGGATCAATATCTACTTCATCTTTTGTGTTCTTTTCCTATTAATATTATTACTTCCATTCATACTTTGTTTAATATCATGTTTTCATTAAATCCCATGGTGACGAACGGTTCAATTATGAACTAATCGTTGTCATGGGATTCTAACGGATTTATCTATGTAACTTAGTAGTTTGATTGCTTTAAAGATATGTGTGTAGTGAATTCTTGATATCCTCGTATGGTTAATCTTAATGCTTTTAGATGCGTAGCTAACATCTAATTGAATTGTTAATCTCTTGTAAAGTGAAAGTGGATCTTGAGATTTAGAACTTGCCATGCTAACATAGGTTCATAATTGTTTATCAATATGATTCGTGGTGTGAGATGAAAATACTTATACTGCCCTTTGTGATCTTAATGGATAACTTGTTCTTCAACCGTTATGTTTTCAAATTCTATAGACATATAGGGTCTAAGCATAATTGGTGTCTATTCATCTTTTATCTCTTTTGTGGATGTATGTTTAGTTTGGTATTCGTATACTGACAGGTAGCGTGTACTTATTTCGTGTTATCCGATCAGATATCAAAACCATCACATGCATGGATTAAAGGCATCAACTCTAGGCAAAGTAGATAATGAAGTTAGAGTCCCATGTTTTCTCTTGCATAAGTAATTCGATTTCAATTCTCATTAGTTAATTTAATTCTTAGTTTTATAATTTGCATCTTAGTTTAATTTAGATAGTTAAAACCCCAAATAGTTATTTGTCTTAGCAGTGAATTAAAACCATACATTGTTGCATAGGTACTAAATTGAATTAAAAACCAGATCTCTGTGGTGTTAGTCACAGAGGCATGCCTGTTTACATCTAATAACAAGCCTAATTGTTTGTAATGCTTTGCATTACTTACATGACCTCTTGACTGAGGGAACCTCTAGTTGTAGAGTCTCTACTTGTTTTGTACTTGTAATAGGCACCAAATCCTAGTTGTGTAACTGTACTTATAAAGTCAAGAATAATGCTTGAAAGAAGTTCCAAGGTTCATGCCTCAAGCAAGAAGATAAAGACTGTCAAATAATCACAGTTGGGATTTGAAGAAATGAAGAATTTGCCTAAGTACCAATTCGAGAAGTATATTTGTCTATTCGAGAAGTCTAGCATTCGAGAAGTCAGGGATTCGATATCTCAAGACACTATTCGATATCTCTGAATACGCTGTTCGATATCTCATTCGATATCTCAGAGATTCGATATGTCTACTACTCTATTCGAGAACTCAAGAAGTCAATAAGTCAAAGTGGTATTCGAGTTCTCAAAGAGTAAACAAGTCAAAGTTCCATTCGATATCTCAAGGACTCAGAAAGCTGTTCGATATCTCGAGGATTCGATAAGTCAAATGTTCTATTCGACAACTCAAGGAATCCTGATGGAAAAGAGCTATTCGAGATGTGGTTCGATATGTCAATATAACAGTGTTCGAGAACTCAGAGTTATCGATCAAGTCAATTCTAGTTCTCGAATCACTTACTTAGTCACTTCTCGAATACATTCTTGGAGACAAAATACTGAAGGAATTGTACAAGTCAGAAACCTGCAACAAGCCAATGCACTTTATGGACCACAATCTATAACGTGCTCTGGAAAGCCTACAAGGAAGCTTGGAGAGATATAGAAGAGACAAAGGGATAAAGAAGTGGATCTGAACAGGCTTTGCAAAGTCAAATCTGTAACCGTTTGGACACTTACTCAAATAGGATAGACAGACTAGAAAGTAAATTGTTTAGCTACCTCATTTGTAGTAAGTAGGTTGTGTCCATGTTCTATAAGGATACAGCCTCACTTCCTTAGTCATTAACTTTCGTGAGTCAAGTTTTTCATACAATGTAAGCTATATCTCTCTGAGAAAAACGAAGCTGAGGATACTATCATTTGTATTCACAAATTGTAGCAACCTTTATCTAATAATACATTAGATTAAAGTGATATTGTGTCTTGTGTTGTTCTTTATCCGCACCTACACCTTGCACACACAAACACTTATCTGCTACCTAGACTCGAGACAAGAAAAGTTCAAGAATCCATTCACCCCCCCTGTATTCTTTTACCGTATTCAGTACTCAACAAGTGGTATCAGAGCGGGCTGTTTATTCAAAAACAGAAAAATGATCATAAGTTCGAATACACCAAAGACTATAGGAACGGTAAAGGTCCCTAAGTTTGACAAAGAGAATTATAACCTCTGGAAGATAAAGATGCAGTTGTTCATCAAAGCATCTCATCATTTGTATCCTAAGATTCTTAAGAATGGTCCATTTGTTCCCCAACAGGAGATTCATGAAAAGACTGTTGGAACCACTACTATTCCAAGATCTTATGTGGCTAAGGATCCATCCAAATGGACAGAATTAGAAAAGGACATGGTTACCCTTGACAGTCACCTCATGTTGCTGATTATAGATTCCATGGACATGTCAATGTTTGCGAACATTGCTTCATGTACCACTGCCAAAGAAATGTGGGATCACATTGAGGTGTTATGTGAAGGAACTGATGAGGTCAGAGAAAACAAGAAACAGATGCTGGTCACACAGTATGAGGCTTTCATGGCACAGCCCAAGGAAAGCATTACTGAGATGTTTGAGAGATTTCACAAGCTAGTTACTGAGTTGCAGATAAATGGCAAGGTTTACTGATAAGTGGATTTATATCCACTTGGAGCATTCTAAATCGGCTTAAATTGATTGTCTTGGGCTCAAGTTTCTTGTAGTTTTGATGTGTTTTGTTTAGTTGTGCAGATTTACAAGGATGTTGATTATGGTGGATGTTTTTGTCGTTTTTGGAGATTTAATTTATTAAAATTCGGATTTATTGGGCTACACGCGTGAGATTCACTGTTTGGGCCATATCTTGAGTTCTATAAGTCTGTTTTCAGCCCGTAAGCAGTCCACGCGAAGATAACGAGATTCTCTATCATTCTAAGGTGGTCCAGAGGTCCAATTACGTTTGGAACGTTCCAGAAAAACTGAAGAAAAGTCAGCCATGAATTTTCCTTAAAAACAGAATCAGTTTAGGAAACGTATCTTGCAGAAATTCTATTATAATTCTGTTTTGGTATTTTCTTGTTGGGGAAGACTTTTAGAGCCTATAAAAACACATCCTACCATTGTAATAGAGATATACACATTATCATAGTTTTATTATTGTAACCAGCTTAGATTTGCAAGGGAAAAAAGGAGAGAAGGATTCAACGCTCGTGGCAAGCAACGGATCTAGATCTACTTCATCCTTTGTGTTACTTTGGATTATAGATTTGTTTTCTCAACTCTTTAGTTTTATTAATATTATTGCTTTTTTTATCCAAATCTTGTTTTATACCATGTTTTCATCAAATCCCATGATGATGAACGGTTCAATTATGGGCTAATCGTTGTCATGGGATCCTAGTGGATTTATCTATGTAGCTTAGTAGTTTGCATGCCTTAAAGATTTATGTGTGGTGAATACTGATATCCTCGTATGGTTAATCTTAATGCTTTTAGAAGCGTAGCTAACATCTAAATTGAATTGTTAATCTCTTGTGAAGCGAGAGTGGATCTTGAGATTTAGAACTTGCCATGCTAGCATAGGTTCATAATTGTTTATCAATATGATTCGTGGTGTGAGATGAAAATACTTATACTGCCCTATGTGATCTAAGTGGATAACTTGTGCTTCAACCTTTATGTTTTCAAATTCTATAGAGATATAGGGTCTAAACATAATAGGTGACTATTCATCTTCTATCTCTTTTGTGGATGTATGCGTAGATTGGTACTAGTATACCGAGAGGTAACTTTTACTTGTTTCGTGTTATTCGATCAGATATCATAACCATCGCATGTTTTAATTAAAGGCTGCAACTCTAAGTGAAGTAGATGATGAAACTAGGATTCCATGTTTATTCTCATATTAGTAATTCGACTTTAATCTCTTTAATTAGTTAATCTTTAGTTTGATAATTAATTTAGTAGTTAATAAAAATCCAATTTGTTATTTGTCTTAGTAGTGGATAAAAACCATACATCGGTGCGTAGGTACATTAATTGAATTGAACACCATTCTAGATCTCTGTGGGAACGAACTTGATTTAATCATATATTACTTGTGACAACGTGCGCTTGCGTGATTTTGCATAACAAGTTTTTGGCGCCGCTGCCGGGGATCATCGGTGTTTTTATTTTAGTTATGTGCTTGTCATCAGTGGTCGTTAGCGTTCACTGACTCGGATTCTTACTTGTTTTGTTTATTTCGTGGTGTTTGCAGGTACTTAGGTTTGTATGCAAACACGTTTGCAGGCTCGTTTACAAAACTGGCAAAAGACGATCGTGTAGAGAATTTAGAGAATAAGGAAGAGGAATCTGAAACTACAGTAGCAATGGCAGATGCAGAAGCAGTCAAGGCTATGAAGGATTATTCTCAGCCGAAACTTAATGACATCCAGTCTAGCATTATTAGGCCAGCTATTGCAGCGAACAATTTTGAGATCAAGTCGGGCACAATTCAGATGGTGCAGAATTCAGTTCAGTTTGGGGGAGCTCCTACGGAGGATGCCAACATGCATGTTAGGGACTTTATCAAAATCTGTGATACTTTCAAATGTAATGGTGTGACGGATGATGCTATCAGGTTGAGGCTTTTCCCATTCTCTCTGAGGGATAAGGCTAAGAGCTGGCTACACTCTTTGCCACCCGGTTCCATTACTACATGGGAAGATCTTGCTCAGAAGTTCCTTACTAAATTCTTCCCTATGGCGAAAACTGCAGCATTAAGGAACCAGTTGACTCAATTCCAACAGCAATCTGGAGAGACCTTGTGTGAGGCTTGGGAACGCTACAAGGAGATGCTACGGAAGTGTCCTCATCATGGCATGCCTGATTGGATGGTTATTAATGGGTTCTACAATGGGTTGGGAGCACAGTCTAGGCCTATGCTAGATGCAGCATCAGGTGGAGCTCTGTGGGCAAAGAGCTATGATGAAGCTTATGATCTTATAGAGATGATGGCTGCTAATGAATATCAAAATCCAACCCAAAGGCTATCTCAAGGCAGGGCAGCAGGAATTTTGGAGGTGGATACAGCTTCAGCTATTGTAGCTCAGTTGAAGGCTCTTGCTATGAAGGTGGATTCTCTTGCTAATTATGGAGTTCAGCAGGTGGCTAGTGTTTGTGAGCTATGTGCGGGCGCACATGAGACGAATCAATGTGCTATCTCTTCTGAATCAGCACAGTTCGTGAGTAATTTTCAGAGACCTGCTGCACCAGTTCCAGCCACTTATCATCCTAATAATCGGAATCATCCTAATTTCAGCTGGAGCAACAATCAAAATACTCAACAATCTGATCAGCAAGCGAAGCCATTCAATCAAGGTTACCAACAGCCTTATGCTCCAAGGACACCATATCAACCTCCGGGATTTCAGCAGCAACAGCCCCAGGCTCATATGGGGTAATCATCTAATGATAAATCAGATGAGGTGTGGATAGCGGTAAAGAACCTACAAGCTGGCCAGAAAGTCTTGGAAACCCAGTTAGGACAGATTGCAAGTGCCTTATTTAGTAGGCCTCAAGGAACTCTTCCTAGGGATACGGAGGTTAATCCAGGCAGGAGGGATGGCAAAGACCAGGTCAATGCAGTTACTTTGAGATCTGGAAAAGTCACAAGAGATCCAAAATCAGCAACTGAAGAAGATGAAGATGTTCAGAATCAGCAGGTTGAAAAATCTGCAGTGCCAGTAATTGAGAAATCTGACTTAGTGGTTGATCAGCTTGATGGTGAGAAGAGCAAGAAACCTGTTGAAAAGTCTACTCCGGAGCAATCTTCAAAGAATAATCAGATCTATCCGCCTCCTCCATTTCCTGGACGTGTGAAGAAAAGTCAAGAGAAACAGTTTCAGAAGTTTATGGATGTTTTCAAGAAACTGTCCATTGACATTCCTTTTGTTGAAGCGTTGGAGCAGATGCCAAGATATGCAAGGTTCATGAAGGATATTTTGTCACGGAAGAGAAGGTTGGAAGATTTTGAAACAGTGGCATTGACGGAGGAGTGTAGTGCTGTTCTGCAACAGAAGTTGCCTCCTAAACTGAAAGATCCGGGAAGTTTCACTATTCCATGCACTATTGGCAACCTTTCTTTCAACAAGTGTTTATGTGATTTGGAAGCTAGTATTAATCTTATGCCCTTGTCTGTTTTCAAGCAACTTGGTCTACCGGAGCCAAAGCCAACTAACATCTCTTTGCAGTTGGCTGATCGATCTATCACATATCCTAGAGGCATAGTGGAGGACGTTTTGGTGAAGGTTGATAAGCTCATATTCCCAGCTGATTTTGTTATCTTGGATTTCGAAGAAGATAAGAAGATTCCCATAATCTTGGGAAGACCGTTCTTGGCTACAGCAAAGACTTTGATTAATGTGCAAAAAGGAGAGCTTACAATGAGGGTGCAAGATCAGAGTGTCACCTTTAATGTGTTCAAGGCAATGAAATTTCCGACAGAGGATGAAGAGTGTTGCAGTGTGGATATAGTTGATACGGGTCAGAGGAAGAAGTTTGATAAGTTATTGAGTGAAAAATCGGATATGCGCATGCTAAAGCATCCTATCAGTGATTCCATTGGCAGTTCTTCAATTCGAGATCTTTCGTGTGTAAAGCTTGGGAAACTTCCATCACATTTGAGGTATGTCCTTTTGAATAATGAGCTAGTGATTTTTGAAGAGGGGCGTGATAACGTGTTGCGAAGGTGGAAAGTAGATGATAAGGAAGAAGAAATTTTTGTTCAGCCGGTTGAGTCGGAAAAGCACCTTAGAGGTGTGAAGAAGAAAAAGAAAAAGATTAGGCCGTTGGGTAGAAAAATCAAGTTGAAGGCTGAAGGAAGAGATTTGTGGAAAGCAAGCAATCAAGATGTCAACGTTCGTATGAATGGTTTGTCTGTTGAGAACGGTTCGGTTATTCTTTTGAAACTGCCATGAGTTGAGGAAGTAACGTCAAGCTATTGACGTTAAAAGAGCGCTTGGTGGGAGGCAACCCATGCATTAGTATAAAAAAAATAAAAAAAAATTGAGTGTTGTGTGAAAAAAAAAAAAAAAAAAATTTGAGTGTGGTGTGAAAAAAAAAAAAAAATCTAATTTTGAGGGTGTAACGCAGGATGAGACTGCGTTTCTGTGTTCTGGGCAAATTGCGCCCCTGTTGCGTAATTTGCGTATGCTTTACTGGACTTGGGGCAATTTGCGCTGAGGATGCGCAACTTGCGGTAGCGTGTCTGGTCTAGGCGCGATTTGCGTCTCACGCGCGCAACCCGCACGTCTGCCTGTGTTGTCAGAAACTTGTCAGCGCTGTGTTGTCAGAAACTTCTTGTCCGAGCTGTTGTCTGTGTATAAGAAAAAAAAATTTCTTTCCCCTCCCATTCTATTTATACCCCCATTCTCTCTAATTCTTTTCTTATTTCTATTTCAAAAACCTTTCATCTTTTCTCCAAAAATTCTAAACCTCTTTCTATTCTAATTATTATTATTATTATTATATTTTTATTATTCTTATTATTCTTATTATTTTTTATTATTCTTATTATTTATTATTATTACTTTATTTATTATTTTTATTTATTATTTTATTATTATTATTATTATTATTATTATTATTATTATTATTATATACCCACCTATACATACAAATCCAATTCCTCTTCTATTTATTTAAATCTCTAAAAATTCAATTCTAAAGAGGAATTAATTGCAAGTTCACCTCTTTGATTCGTATTGGGTAAATCTTTTTCTCAAATTTTATTTTTATTACGAATTTGTGTTCTTGTCAATTGGGGTTTTTGTAGTATTCAGGCAAGGTGGCCAGTCTATGGAGCTCGTACGCAGTATCCACCACCAGATTCATCCGAGGACGAGGCTTTGTAGGTATGTTTTCTACTATCCCTTGTATTTACTTCCATTCAATGAGGACATTGAATATTTTAAGTTTGGGGGTGGTTTGAGGGATTAGTAGTTGTTGTTGTATTATTCGTTCATGTAGGATTTCATGCTTTGCATATTAGTAGTAGGAAATTATGCATTTATGTTCGTGTTATCTACGTTTGTTTCATATAGGACATTCTGTTTTTATTTTTTGTATATCATGTGAGTTCATAATAGTTGCATTTGCACCCATGCTTGATAGGAATTTTGTGTTATTGACGCTTTTGATTGAGAAGTGATATGCTTTGTTCTTGTGCACACACATACACTAGTAAGTTGAAGCTAGTAGACTTATTGAATGTTGTAAGTAATTAGAAGGACATGAATATGTGCAAGATGATTTAGTTTGCATGCTTTGAATACAAGTTGGTGCGTTAGAGAGATTGTTGCTTGGGATTGAGTATGTTTTTCCACCAAGTGAGATTTTGAGCCTTATTGCATATTTGCAATTTATTCGTTTGCTTGAGTGTCCACGGATTGTTTGCATTGCTAGCAGTTGTTTGAGGTCTTTCTTGAAACGCATGACATTATTTGACGATTAAAATGATAAAGGCATTTAGGAATAACCGCATATTTTCCCATATTACCACACCATATTTACATGATCAATTAGTTAACCCGTTGAGCTTAATCCTATTTTTTTCGGTGACATACCACATTACTTGCCTAGACCTTTTTCTTGTATTGGCCTTACATTAATTTGGACCCACATTGTCAAAGGCTAGTAGAGTGCTTAAGGGAGTAATAAGGTGTGCAAGGAGGGGTTATTGTTGGTCTTACTTTTGGGGGAAATATTGAAAATTGGGTTTGTTTACTTGATAGTCGACATATGTAATAAATTATGGGATCATTGTTATTGTTTATATTATTGTTTGTGTTCTATTTAGCTCTCGGGAAAAAAAAAAGAAAAAAACAAAAGAGGAAAAAAAAAAGAAAAAAATATGAAAAAAAAAGAGAAAAAAATATTATGAGAGCATGTTTGTGTTTGTTGCGATCCTATTTCAGTCGACTAGTCGAGTGTTTGTTTTAGTAAAAATTATGTGGGGGGGGGGGAAATAGAGTGTTGTGTATGATTTATTATGGTACTTACTAGCTTTTGACACTTCACCTGTTTTGGCTTATTTGACATACCTTGCCCCTAGCCCCGTTACAACCCAAATAAAGACCTTTTGATTATCGTCATTGATGTATGTTGTGTTAAGAGTTAGATTGATACCAAATGTCAAGCATGTTTATGATTTTGTTGTAATTGAGTGATACACTTACCCTTGTTCTTGAGTGAATATTCTTTTGTGAGTGGATTGTGAGTGTTTGCTTGTTCTTGCGTATGAGATCCCGAGTGTTGTCTCAAAGATGTACTCTTGTAGGCTTAGCATGTTTACTAACTTATTCTTACATTTGACATGGGCTTGTGAGAACTTATGCATGTTCATTGAGTAGACTATGTGAATACTTGCACTTTCGACACCAAGACATTGCTTATTTACTTTGATTCTTAAGTTGATGTGGCATGAGAGGATTTAAAGGTATGGTAGATTAGATTAATTGCATTTGCATATTAGTTGCATTCATGCATTGCATTGCATTAGGTTAAATGGATTTTGTGGGTACATTCGCTATAGGCCCTCACGAGACCTTACTCGTCCACTAGGGCTGCCTAGGGGTTTAAAGGGCTTGTTGCATATGCCAAATGCAACCGTGATCACCTACGGAAGTGGTACTAGTTAGTTAGTTAGTTGTAATTGTTTATGCTTGAGGACAAGCATCGGTTTAAGTTTGGGGGTGTGATAAGTGGATTTATATCCACTTGGAGCATTCTAAATCGGCTTAAATTGATTGTCTTGGGCTCAAGTTTCTTATAGTTTTGATGTGTTTTGTTTAGTTGTGCAGATTTACAAGGATGTTAATTATGGTGGATGTTTTTGTCGTTTTTGGAGATTTAATTTATTAAAATTCGGATTTATTGGGCTGCACGCGTGAGATTCACTGTTTGGGCCATATCTTGAGTTCTATAAGTCTGTTTTCAGCCCGTAAGCAGTCCACGCGAAGATAACGAGATTCTCTATCATTCTAAGGTGGTCCAGAGGTCCAATTACGTTTGGAACATTCCAGAAAAACTGAAGAAAAGTCAGCCACGAATTTTCCTTAAAAATAGAATCAGTTTAGGAAACGTATCTTGCAGAAATTCTATTATAATTCTGTTTTGGTATTTTCTTGCTGGGGAAGACTTTTAGAGCCTATAAAAACACATCCTACCATTGTAATAGAGATATACACATTATCATAGTTTTATTATTGTAACCAGCTTAGATTTGCAAGGGAGAAAAGGAGAGAAGGATTCAACGCTCGTGACAAGCAATGGATCTAGATCTACTTCATCCTTTGTGTTACTTTGGATTATAGATTTGTTTTCTCAACTCTTTAGTTTTATTAATATTATTGCTTCTTTTATCCAAATCTTGTTTTATACCATGTTTTCATCAAATCCCATGATGATGAACGGTTCAATTATGGGCTAATCGTTGTCATGGGATCCTAGTGAATTTATCTATGTAGCTTAGTAGTTTGCATGCCTTAAAGATTTATGTGTGGTGAATACTGATATCCTCGTATGGTTAATCTTAATGCTTTTAGATGCGTAGCTAACATCTAAATTGAATTGTTAATCTCTTGTGAAGCGAGAGTGGATCTTGAGATTTAGAACTTGCCATGCTAGCATAGGTTCATAATTGTTTATCAATATGATTCGTGGTGTGAGATGAAAATACTTATACTGCCCTATGTGATCTAAGTGGATAACTTGTGCTTCAACCTTTATGTTTTCAAATTCTATAGAGATATAGGGTCTAAACATAATAGGTGACTATTCATCTTCTATCTCTTTTGTAGATGTATGCGTAGATTGGTACTAGTATACCGAGAGGTAACTTTTACTTGTTTCGTGTTATTCGATCAGATATCATAACCATCGCATGTTTTAATTAAAGGCTGCAACTCTAAGTGAAGTAGATGATGAAACTAGGATTCCATGTTTATTCTCATATTAGTAATTCGACTTTAATCTCTTTAATTAGTTAATCTTTAGTTTGATAATTAATTTAGTAGTTAATAAAAATCCAATTTGTTATTTGTCTTAGCAGTGGATAAAAACCATACATCGGTGCATAGGTACATTAATTGAATTGAACACCATTCTAGATCTCTGTGGGAACGAACTTGATTTAATCATATATTACTTGTGACAACGTGCGCTTGCGTGATTTTGCATAACATTTACAGTACCAAGGAGTTAAACATGAAGTTTCTGCTATCTTCACCAAACCATCTAGAGCAAAGGGTCATTTCTCTAAGGGAAAGAGATTTGAACAAAGTTACATATGATGTGCTCTATGGGGTTTTAAAAACTCATGAGCTTGAGTTGCTTCAAAAAAGGGCTATCCAATCCAATCAAGGCTGAATGATAAACACATCATGTGCCTTGATTGTCAACAAATTTATTCAAGACCTAGAAGCATCTACAAGCCAATTAAGGATAGAGGAGGTTGTAGAAGAGGAAGAAACTGAAGCTGAGGTAAGTGAACCTGTTGAGGAGAAGGAGGAAGATGAGTTCTATACTCTTGAAGAACTGGATGGGATGGAAAACACTTCATATGCTTTCATGGCCAGAAAATTTCCAAACATCAGATTTAAGAGGAACCAACCCTTCAAACCTAAAACCCAAAACCATTCATTCAACAAGAGCAAGGCACCTGTGAAACCAAACAAGAATAAGTTCAAAACTAGCCATGTGGATAGGTCATCTGTAAGGTGCTATAGATGCAATGACCTAGGGCATTTTGCCAGTGAATGCAAGAAGCCTAAAAAGAAGGATAGAGATTATCTTGAGCTCGAAGCTAAGTATGAGGCCCTTCTGAAAAAGCAGACACAAGGTAAGGCCTACATAGCTGAAGGGAAGTGTTGGGATGATTCTGACAGTGATGGAGAGGAACAAGAATTTTGCAATTATGCCTTGATGGCCAATTCCAAGGATGACACATCTCCATCAGACCCTCAGGTACCATCTCTCACTACCATAGACATGTCTGTTTCAGAGTATAAATGCATGATTGAACAACTATCTGTTGAGATGTTTAACATTCATACTAGTATGACTGCTGCTAATGAAGAGATTACTAAACTGTCTACTAGAAATGAAATGTTAATAAAAAAGAATGAGGAACTTGAGCTAACTGCTATGCAAGTAGAAAACCTTAAGAAAGAAGTTGAATATCTGCAGAATAAGGTTTTGTGTGCTAGTCAGGTTGAAAAGGCTCTTAGGGATGAATTAGCTGAAAATGAATTCAAACCGAAAACTTTCAAGAAATCATCTGGTCTAGTGCAATCCTACTGTGAGAAAATTGAAGCAAAACCCAAGGCTGCTATTGGACTTGATTATGACACTATTAAACAGAGAAGAGGCTATGCTATCATTAAAGATGACACAGTTATTCATGAGGAAGTGCCTCACATTTTGAAAAAGACTAAAAATCCAATTTTTAAGGAATCAACATTTGAAATTGATGAGGATGTCTTACTCATCAAACAAATGTTGAATAATGAGGATGAGGCACAATCCAATGAACAACAAGCATCTTCCAAGAGTGAGAGTGTCAATTCAAAGACCAAGGAGCCAGTAGGTGATAGGATAAGACCCAAGAAGTTTGTTCAGTTTGTTTCAGCTGGAAAGAGTGAATCAGAGAAGAAAGTGACTAAGAAGAAACAGAACAGAAATGGCAAGTTAGGGATTAACAAAGATAACAACTATGCTTATATGCCTAATGCCCCTAGGAAAACTTGTCAGAACTGTTTCAGTACCAATCATTTAACTCATGCATGCAAGAAACCTGCTGGTAGTGTATCTAAACCTTTCTATGATTGTTCTGTGCCTCTAAGACATAGAGATGCACCATTTTGTGATAAATTTGACTGTATGCCATGCAATATGAATATTATTACTAGTTGTTTCAATCTGATAAGGCAATTCATTGATGGTTGTATCAGTCACAATTCTCACACACACTACACCAGGTCAAAGTCTTCGAGTCCTCATAAAGCTAGGAAGGTACCTCTGTCACCTAAGTCTGAAACCTCAGGTTCTAAGACTTCTAACAGTGACAAGAAGACTAATGCCAAGAAAGTTGACAAGCATGTTGTTTATGATAAAACTGTTTCTAAGTCACATGGACCCAAACTTGTTTGGGTACCAAAGGAGAAGTAATACCTTTGTGTTTGCAGGGCAAAGAAAATGAAAAGAAGGTCATGTGGATTTTGGACAGTGGATGCTCAAATCATATGACTGGTGATATGGCCCTGCTATCACAGTATGAGGAAAAGGCTGGCCCAATGGTTGCTTTTGAAGATGACAGCATGGGTAACACATTGGGATATGACAAGTTAAAAGTTGGAAATGTCATCATTGAAGATGTAGCACTGGTCAAGGGACTCAAGCATAATCTGCTAAGTGTTGGTCAGTTTACTGATAGAGGATTCAAGGTGGATTTTGACAAAGATGAATGTTTGATCACCCACAAGAAGACTGGTGATTTTGCTCTATCTGGAGTAAAGAAAGAAAGCCTATTTGTAGCCAATATGGATTCTGCAAACAAGGACAAAATTTGTTGCTTTTACTCAAAAGCATCAAGTGAAGATTGTTGGCTGTGGCACAAGAAACTATCACACCTGAACTTCAAAGCCATTAATTCTCTAGTCAAAAGAGAGTTAGTGAGAGGCATGCCCACACTTGAATTCTGTTAAGAAGGAGTGTGTGAGGCTTGTCAAAAAGGAGAGATGAAAAGATCAAGCCACAAGTCAAAGACAGTGACATCAATAACAAAGCCTCTACAACTCATTCATATGGATTTGTTTGGGCCTGTCAATATTATGTCACTAGGAAGAAAGAAGTATGCCTTGGTGATGGTTGATGACTTTACAAGGTATACATGGGTGGAATTTCTGGCATCAAAAGATGAGGCTCCACAAGTAATCATTGAGCATATAAAGAAAGTTGACAAGGAAGCAAAGGCCAATAATGCAAGTGTGATTGCACTGAGAAGTGATAATGGAACAGAGTTCAGAAATGCCATACTTGAAGCATTCTGTAAAGAGAATGGTATTTCTCAGCAATTCTCAGCTCCAAGGACTCCATAACAAAATGGAGATGTTGAGAGGAAGAATAGAACTCTAATTGAAGCTGCTAGAACATTGTTACTTGATGCTAAGATGCCTACATGTTTTTGGACTGAGGCTGTAAGCACTGCATGCTATATCTAGAACAGAACCCTCATCAACAAAAACACTGGAAAGACACCTTACAACTTGATGACTGGAAAGAAGCCCACTCTAAAGTATGTTCATACTTTTGGAAGCAAATGCTTTGTATTGAAGGATAATTCTGAATATGTTGGAAAATTTGATGCAAAAGCATTTGAAGGAATTTTTCTTGGCTACTCTATGGAAAGAATTGCATACAAAGTTTATGTCATCAGTCAAAAGAAAATTATGGAAAGCACATATGTGACATTTAATGACAGCAAACTACCTGGACTAGAAGAAGCCAATGATGAAGATAAAGATCCATTGAAGTTTGATAATCTAGATGATTCTGATGAAGAGACTGAAACTGAAGTTGAAACTCGAGTTCAACAGACTCAAGTGAATGATAATACAAGAGAAGAATTTGTGCCAATCAACAGTGGAGAAACTAGCATCCAAGACACACCTGTGAGTAGTGGCAACCTCACAGGGGGAGGAAATCAGAATGATGATTTGGATGATGAAGCAACTTCAAGAATGAGAAATCAGGCTGAGCACTCAAGGAAATGGGATAGATCACACACTGCAGAGCAAATCATTGGAGATCCTAATGCAGGAGTAAGGACTAGGAGAGCAACTCAGAATGAGTGTCTCTATGGTTGTTTCCTATCTCAGGTGGAGCCTAAGAAACTTGATGATGCACTGCTAGATCCAGATTGGATTATTGCCATGCAAGAGGAGCTGAATCAATTTAAAAGGAACAAAGTATGGGAACTTGTGCCTGCACCAAAGAATAGAACCATTGTTGGAACAAAATGGGTTCTGAAGAATAAGATGGATGAAGATGGTGTAATTATAAGGAACAAAGCAAGGTTGGTTGCAAAAGGATACTCTCAATAGGAAGGCATTGATTATGATGAGACATTTGCCCCTGTTGCTAGATTGGAAGCCATCAGAATATTCTTGGCATTTGCTGCTCATTCAAACTTTAAAGTGTATCAAATGGATGTCAAAAGTGCATTTCTAAATGGAGAGTTGGAAGAAGAAGTTTATGTGCAACAACCACCTGGCTTTGAGGATCCACACTTCCCAGAATTTTTTTACAGACTGCTTAAGGCACTGTATGGACTTAAGTAGGCTCCAAGGGCATGGTATGATACTTTATCACAATTTCTTCTTGAGAATCAATTCACTAGAGGTACACTGGACAAGACACTGTTTTACAAGAAGCATGGTAATGATCTTATCCTAGTTCAGATGTATGTGGATGATATCATTTTTGGTTCTACAAATGAGAAGCTGTGTGAGAAATTTTCTAAACTCATGCAGAGCAGATATGAGATGAGTATGATGGGAGAGTTGACGTTCTTTCTTGGGTTGCAAGTCAGTCAAAGGAAGGATGGTATCTTCATCAGTCAGACCAAGTACATCAAGGATTTATTGAAGAAGTTTGACTTGGAAGATTGCTCACCTGCAAAGACACCCATGGCCACTGCAACTAAGTTGGATGAAGATGCTAAAGGCAAGAAAGTAGATATCTCGGTCTACAGAGGCATGGTTGGTTCTCTGCTCTATCTCACTGCAAGTAGGCAAGACATCATGTTTGCTACATGCTTCTGTGCGAGGTTTCAATCAAATCCAAAAGAATCACATTTGGTTGCTATAAAAAGGATCTTTAGATATTTGAAGGGCACTCCAAACTTGGGTTTATGGTATCCTAAGGACACAGGGTTCAATCTGGTTGGTTATTCTGATGCTGATTATGCTGGATGCAGAGTGGATAGGAAAAGCACCTCATGTAGCTGCCAGTTTCTTGGACAAAGGTTAGTCTCTTGGTATAGCAAGAAACAACAATCTGTGTCAACTTCTACAGCTGAGGCTGAATACATAGCTGCTGGAAGTTGCTGTGCTCAAGTGCTTTGGATTAGAAATCAACTTAGAGATTATGGACTTGTGTTGGAAAGAATTCCAATCATGTGTGACAACACAAGTGCAATCTCTATAGTTGCCAATCCTGTCAATCATTCTAGGACAAAGCACATTGACATCAGATATCATTTCATAAGGGAACATGCAACTAATGGAACCATTGAGTTGCATTATGTTTCTACAGATAAACAACTAGCTGATATATTCACTAAGCCATTAGATGAAGCCACCTTCACAAGGTTGGTTGGTGAGATTGGAATGCTGAATTCTTCAGATTCTGGCTAGGTGAATACTGCATCTAGATTGTTGCAACAGTAAACACTTACTTTAACTAAATTCTCAATATTTTTGGAGTAAGTGTTGGCTGAAATATGATTTATAAATATTTCAAATCTGTTCCATATTTGGAAAATCATATTTTCTTGTTAACTTGAAATTTTTATGAAATTTTGAGAAAATCACTGTTTAATTTGCTAGAATATTCTTGAATGATTATGGCTGGTAAATTTAAAAAAAAAATAGTAAAAATTGAGTTTCTATGAGTATATTTTGACAAGTCAGACTTCTCAAGTGATTCACTATTCGACATCTCTAACAAGTCTCATTAGAGCACTCTCGAGTTCTCGAATAGAGTCTTTTAGAGTTCTCGAATAGAGGTTTTCTTGACTTCTCGAATATAGTGTTTTAGTTCTCGAATAACTGAGTTCTCGAATACTATATTTGAGTTCTCGAATCATTTGAAAAGGCTGATTTCTCGCTGAATTTTAACCGATTTTGGATTTTTACTCAGAATTCAGAATTACTCATAAAAACACATTTTACCTAATTTAGATTTATTTCTAAGTTAGATAACTACTAGCTGTGAGTTACAACCTGCTTGAGTCATCGAATAAGCCTTTCTTGACTTATCGAATAGTTGTTTTCTACTTCTCGAATGCCTGACTTGTCGATACATAACATACATCTAATTGACAATTCAAGTACTTCATACTTATACAATTTCACATCTATTCGATTCATTTCATTCGATTTCTCAAGCATCTAAACTCCCAAAACCTCTAAAACCCCAACTGCAAAAAGCTAAATTTCTTCTTCAACCTTCAATTTCTCCTCTCTCTCTTACACAAATGGCAACAGTAAAGTTCAACACCAATTTCATTGCTCTAACTAGTGATGTTGAGGCACCCAACGCCAACTTCAAGTGCTTTGTGAAGTGGATGTCTGAATCATACATAAAAAATGCTCTATCTGTTAACCCAACTCTGTATCTAGACATTCTAGAACAGTTCTGGAAGTCTGCTATAGTGGAGGTGGTGGCTCTTGACTCTGCAATAACCTCGTACATCATTTACTGCAAGATTCAAGACAAGAATATCACTATCACCACAGAAGACATGAATGAAGCACTTGGGATGGGCACCAAACAAGAGGTGTATGACCCACTAGCTACAAATGCTGAATTGGAAGACTTCTTTGATTTCATCAAATATGCAGACAAAATCAGTCTTCGGCATCTGAATAGGAAGCATTTGAGGAAAGAATGGAGCTATGTGTTTGCTACACTTTTTCAAGTCTTCACTGCAAGAAAATCCAGCTATGACCAAATCAGTACACCTGCACAGCAGATAGGCTATGCCTTAGCATATGGAAAGAAGATAGATTTTGGCCTTATCATTCTGCAGGAGCTGTATGGGAGACTTGGTAAGAACTCAGCCAAGAGAGGTAATGAAATTTTCTTCCCTCGTTTTATTCAATCTGTACTTAACTTCTTAGATAATAAATTGATTGAATTAGATGGGATGAATAAAAATAGAATAGGCTATCCTAAATCCATGACTAAACTCATTTTTGGTAATTTGGAGACTAGGAATGATGTGGATGTAAGACTGAACATAACTCCCCATATGGAGAGTTTGTTTAGGACTTACCCCCACAACATGCCAACATTTGACTTAAAGTCACAGTTAGCACAGCCCAAGCAAGTAGGACAAAATGCTAACCAAGGGCCTGCTAACCAACCCTCTCAACCAAACACTCTACCAAACACTGAGCCAACTGCATCATCCTCTCAAAAGGGTGATGTTAGTAAAAAGGAGAAGAAGAGAAAACAGGTTGCTTCTGCACCCTTAACCATCTTGTCTGAAGCAGCATTGGCTTTAGAGTTAGAAAGTGAGGCACCTGAGTCACCCCTTATCAGGCCAAAGAAGAAGAAAACTAAAACCACCTCTTCAGTCACACAAATGGCTGAAGTTGTAAAATCAGGGGCAAACAGTTCACTAGATGTATCCTCTCAACAGGGTGCATCTATAGAATCAAGCATCCTCCCCAATGCATCTATCTGTACAGAGTCAACACATGGGAGTGATAAGGCTGGCACAACACTAAGTGGAGAGCACATCACAGTTGAAACTCCCTCTATCTCTCAGGGGGAGTTGCCAAAATCTATTCCACAAGACACTTCTCTTCCAGAATCTACCACTCAAATTTCTTTGCAGCCTGCAACTCAAGCAATTGAGGAGCAAGGCATTGATCATCAAGAATTCTTTTCTCTTGATGAGCCAATGGATTCAAGTGACTTGGTGCATGACACCTTGTTCACCACCCAGGACCCACATTTAGATGGTGAGGGAATGCATGCTGGGGCATCTCCTAATGACACCATCACAAACACAGAGGTTCCACTAGTTTTCACTAGAGACTCTGTGCCTGTGTCAATTGCTGGCGTAACTCATCCCACTTCTGTGGAGACACCAGTAGTAGAGTCAATCAATCCGGGTACAGAAGTTGCATCTATAACTGAGGAGTCTAGCTTGCCTAGCTCTAGCTCTGACTTTATGTCACAATGGCTGAAGCCTGTGCACCATGACAGTGCTTCAGGATCAGGGTCTGTTCCACAACAACTGAGGGTTGAAGCACTTCAAAGCTTAATTGTGGATCAGATGTTCAAAAAGATTGCACAGCACCTCCTCACTGCCAACCTGCCCAATCCTGACTATGAAGCTATACTCTTGTGCCATAAAGAGGATGTGGAGCTACAGCAGGCCAAAATTATAGATGATACTGAGAGAGAAGGCAATGTAGATGCCTGGCTTCAAGGAAAATATGACATTCCTCTCTTAGAAGGCCTACAGTACCTCAGAGAGGAGTACATCACTTCACTAGGGTCCAATGCCAAATCTCTCACCCCTAGTGATGTGTATGAAGCAGTCAATGACAGTTACAAGGGAATTCTCAAGGCTGCACACTACCTTGGCAAGGGTCTAAAGACAGAAGTCACAAAAGTGTGTGCAGCCACAACCAAGGAGGTGCATGAGATAAAAAGGGCTTTTGATTCCAAATTCCCTCAACTGGAGACTGTGGTCAAGGACATTCTAGCCTGCAAGTCTAGCTGCACCAAAATGGACAATGGCTTGGCCCTTCTCAAAGATACTGTCACAGGGCTGGGGCATAAATTTCAATCTCTATCTGATCAAACCACTGACTCAAATGCCACGCTGAGAACAATGTTCAAGAATCAATATGGGGATAAGCTGATAACTGAGGTCCCTGTGCATGACATGACCAAGTATGAAGTACAAAGACTCAAGGATCAATCTATCTCTGGTTTCAAGGCCACTGAGTTATTCACCAAGGTGGATACTCTGGAAAAGGAGGTGGTCAATCTAAAGACATCCAATGCTCAGTTGACAGACACTGTTGCTGCCCTCAATGAAAAGTTGGACATTCAAGCCACTGCCAATGCTGACGTTCTTCTTAATCAACAACTGATGCTT
The DNA here is from genome assembly GCA_037693485.1 of Kitagawia praeruptora. Lineage (NCBI taxonomy): Eukaryota > Viridiplantae > Streptophyta > Magnoliopsida > Apiales > Apiaceae > Kitagawia > Kitagawia praeruptora. The sequence goes on along the minus strand of CM075353.1, from coordinate 42,496,548 downwards.
TCTGCCATAATGAAGCATATGGGACTCCTTATAAGTGGATTTTATATCCATTTGGAGCGTTCCATATCGGCTTAAATTGATTGTCTTGAACTCAAGTTTGTTGTAGTTTTGATGTGTTTTGTGTAGTGTGCAGGTTTGCAAGAAGGTTGATTAAGGTTGATGCTTCTATCGTTTTTGGAGATTAAATTGATTAAAATTCGGATTTTCCGGGAAGGCTGCGCAGTCTACACTGTTTTGGCCATATCTGGAGTTCTAGAAGTCCGTTTTCAGCGATCTTATAGCTCACGCGAAGCCTGAGAGATTTTCTACAATCTTGGGCAGATTTTGCTCCAGGCCGCGGCCTCAGAACTCCAGGATGCGGCCTCGAGGGTATTCTGGAAATTCCGGAAATTGTCCTAAAAATCCTGATTCACTATTTTGGCCATATCTTGAGTTCTACAAGTCTGTTTTGGACGATCTTACTGTCCACGCGAAGATAACGGAATTCTCTTTCATTCTAAAGTGGTCCAGAGGTCCAATTACAACTGGAACGGCCCAGAAATATTGAAGAAAAGTCAGCTACGAATTTTCCTTAAAAACCGAATCAGTTTAGGAAACGTATTATGTGCCGAACTGCAGAAGTTCAACTTTCACAAGGAAATTGCTATAATTCCTACTTCTAATAAGTATGGTAATTACTTTGGGTGGCTAGAACATTCCAGAATCAGATCTACACATGGAATTTGCAATTCTATTCTCATTCAAGAACGGAAATTGCCAATCTTCTATTCCAACTCTAAAAAGGCAATTTCTTGCTGGGCAAGAATTATAGAGCCTATATAAACACATCCTACCATTGTAATTAGGAGTATAACCATTACATATCAATTACTTAGTTTTATTTGTATCTTTTCATACTTTGTTTTTATCATGTTTTCATCAGATCCCATGATGACGAGAGGTTCGATTATGAACTAATCGTTGTCATGGGATTCTAACGGATTTATTTATGGAGCTTTAGTATCTTGATGCTTTACAGATCTATGTGTGATGTATATTTGATATCCTCGTATGGTTGTGCTTTATGAATTTAGATGTGTAGCTAACATCTAATATGTTAATCTCTTGCGAAACGAGAGTGGATCTTGAGATTTAGAACTTGTCATGCTAGCATAGGATAGGTTGATGTTTTAACATCATGATTTGTAGCGTAAATAGAGATATTATGCTTCCCTATGTGATCAATGTGGATAACTTGTTCTTCAACCGTTATGTTTTCAAATTCTATAGAGATATAAGGTCTAAGCATAATTGGTGTCTATTCATCTTCTATCTCTTTTGTGGATGTATGTTTAGTTTGGTATTCGTATACTGAGAAGTAGCGTATACTTGTTTCGTGTTATCCGATCAGATATCATAACCATTGCATATAGTGATTAAAGGCGTCAGATATAAGCAAAGTATTTAATGAAGTTAGGATTCCATGTTTTCTCTTGCAGAAGTAATTAGATTTAAATTCTCGTTAGTTAGTTAATTCTTAGTTTGTTAGTTTACTTCTTAGTTAGTTAGTTAATTAAAACCCAAATTTTGTTATTTGTCTTAGCAATGATTAAAAACCATACATTGTTGCATAGGTGCATGAACTGAATTGAAACCATAACCAGATCTCTATGGGAATGAACTCGACTTATATCTGTATTACTTGTGACCACGTACGCTTGCGTGATTTAGTGCAAACAAGTTTTTGGCGCCGCTGCCGGGGATCATCGGTGTTTTATTTTTGGTTTATGTGCTTGTCAATAGTGGTCGTTAGAGTTCACTGACTCGGATTTCTTTTTCTCATCTATTCTTATAGTTAGTTGGTGTTTCAGGTACTTGTCAGAGAGCGTTACGTTGAAGATGGATTTTTTAACTTACTATGGAGTTCAGCAGGTGGCTAGTGTTTGTGAGCTATGTGCGGGCGCACATGAGACGTATCAGTGCTGGAGCAACCAAGGTGGTATTCAACAGCCTCAGCCATGTGAGCGGTGTTTGGGCGTTCGTGATCCCTCACAATATTATTACTACGAAGAAGTTGATCCATATGTCAGTTATGAGGAACAACCATATTTTCAATACCATCTACAACAGTACCAGCAAGATGTTCCAGATATGTCATATTTCTTTGGTAGTGAAGAGTTTCAACATCAGAAACCTACTCCTACTTTTCAGTCAGATGAGGTTAATGCTATGGAGGAGATTAGGATGCTTGCAAGAAGTTATGAGGAGTCTACCAAATCTATGGGGACACTAATTGCTCAAGTTTTGAGTGCCTTGGAACAAGAGAAACATCAATTCATACCAGAGGCAATTCCAGAAAATAACGGTGATTTGGAGCAATATACTGCATGCTTAATTGAGGAAGACAAATTCCAAGGTGAGGTGAGCATTCACAAGCCATGTGAGGAATTTGATCATTCTAGTATGGTGGATGATTTGGAAGGGGCACTATTTGAGACATACACTAGTGAGCTGCACAAATTTCAAGAATTGGTATGTGCGTACCAAGAGGACACTGATGAGCTACGCAAATTTCAAAAATTGGTATGTGCGTACCAAGAGGCTGAAGAACATGGGAAAGATGCAGGTCTTCTACTTGTCTCAGAATGTAAAGATGGAGGTAGCGCATTAGAGCGAATGGAGGAAGTTCTTTTTGAGGAACCAAAGGCTTCAGCAACTTACATTTACCCTCCTCCATTATATTCAAGTGAAGCCCACGATTGTGTGTTGTTCTACAAATTAACAGATTTTGGGTCAACAGATGAAGGCATTGGAATAGGACAGAGTTGTTATACGAATAGGCCAAGCGAGGAGAAAGGGTAGAAAGTGTGCCGCAGTGATGACGATGAAGTCTCGCGAAGAGATGACCAGGCCAACTACTATCATCCATAATGGAGGCTTGGAAGTAACGTCAAGCTATTGACGTTAAAGAAGCGCTTCGTGGGAGGCAACCCACGCTTTTCGGCATTTTTATTTAGGTATGTTTCCTACTTTCCCTTGTATTACTTTCCATTCAATGCGGACATGGGGTGGTTTGAGGGATAAGTAGTTGTTGTATTATGTGTTCATGTAGGATATCATGTTTGCATTTTAGTTGTAATTCATGCATGTTTGTTCGTATTATTATCATGTGAGTTCATAATAGTTTGCATTTGCACCCATGCTTGATAGGAATTTTGTATTGTTGACGCTTTTGATTGAGAAGTGATATGCTTTGTTCTTGTGCACACACATACACTAGTAAGTTGAAGCTAGTAGACTTATTGAATGTTGTAAGTGTTTAGAAGGACATGAATATGTGCAAGATGATTTAGTTTGCATGCTTTGAATACAATTCGGTGCATTAGAGAGATTTTTGTTTGGGATTGAGTATGTTTTTCCACCAAGTGAGTATTTGAGCCTTATTGCATATTGCATATTTATTTGCAATGTATTCGTTTGCTTGAGTGTCCACGGATTGTTTGCATTGCTAGCAGTTGTTTGAGGTCTTTCTTGAAACGCATGACATTATTTGACGATTAAAATGATAAAGGCATTTAGGAATAACCACATATTTTCCCATATTACCACACCATATTTACATGATCAATTAGTTAACCCATTGAGCTTAATCCTATTTTTTTCGGTGACATACCACATTACTTGCCTAGACTTTTTCTTGTATTGGCCTTACATTAATTTGAACCCATATTGTCAAAGGCTAGTAGAGTGCTTAAGGGAGTAATAAGGTGTGCAAGGAGGGGTTTATTGTTGGTTTTACTTTTGGGGGAAATATTGAAAATTGGGTTTGGTTGTTTACTTGATAGTCGGCATGTGTAATAAAATTGTGGGATCATTGTCATTGTTTATATTATTGTTTGTGTTATATTTAGCTCTCAAAAAAAAAGAAAAAAAAGAAGAAAAAAATATATTATGAGAGCATGTTTGTGTTTATTGTGATCCTATTTCAGTCGACTAGTCGAGCGTTTTTGTTGGAAGAAAAAGAGTAAAATTATGTGTGGGGGGGGGGGAAATAGGGTGTTGTGTATGATTTATGATGGTACTTACTAGCTTTTAACACTTCACCTGTTTTGGCTTATTTGACATACCTTGTCCCTAGCCCCGTTACAACCAAAATAAAGACCTTTTGATTATTGTCATTGATGTATGTTGTGTTAAGAGTTAGATTGATACCAAATGTCAAGCGTGCTTATGATTTTGTTGGAATTGAGTGATACACTTACCCTTGTTCTTGAGTGAATATTCTTTCGTGAGTGGATTGTGAGTGTTTGCTTGTTTTTGCGTATGAGATCCCGAGTTTTGTCTCAAAGATGTACTCTTGTAGGCTTAGCATGTTTACTAACTTATTCTTACATTTGACATGGACTTGTGAGAACTTATGCATGTTCATTGAGTAGACTATGTAAATACTTGCACTTTCGACACCAAGACATTGCGTTATTACTTTGATTCTTAAGTTGATATGACATGAGAGGATTTGAAGGTATGGTAGGATATTAGTACTAGATTATTTGCATTTTCATTTAGTTGCATTCATGCATTGCATTGCATTGGATTTTGCGGGTACATTCGCTATAGGCCCTCACGAGACCTTACTCGTCCACTAGGGCTGCCTAGGGGTTTAAAGGGCTTGTTGCATATGCCAAATGCAACCGTGATCACCTACGGAAGTGGTACTAGTTAGGTAGAGTTAGTTGTTTATGCTTGAGGACAAGCATCGGTTTAAGTTTGGGGGTGTGATAAGTGGATTTTATATCCATTTGGAGCGTTCCATATCGTCTTAAATTGATTGTCTTGTACTCAAGTTTGTTGTAGTTTTGATGTGTTTTGTGTAGTGTGCAGGTTTGCAAGAAGGTTGATTAAGGTTGATGCTTCTATCGTTTTTGGAGATTAAATTGATTAAAATTCGGATTTTCCGGGAAGGCTGCGCAGTCTACACTGTTTTGGCCATATCTGGAGTTCTAGAAGTCCGTTTTCAGCGATCTTACAGCTCACGCGAAGCCTGGGAGATTTTCTACAATCTTGGGCAGATTTGGCTCCAGGCCGCGGCCTCAGAACTCCAGGATGCGGCCTCGAGGGTATTCTGGAAATTCCGGAAATTGTCCTAAAAATCCAGATTCACTATTTTGGCCATATCTTGAGTTCTACAAGTCTGTTTTGGACGATCTTACTGTCCACGCGAAGATAACGGAATTATCTTTCATTCTAAAGTGCTCCAGAGGTCCAATTACAACTGGAACGGCCCAGAAATATTGAAGAAAAGTCAGCTATGAATTTTCCTTAAAAACCGAATCAGTTTAGGAAACGTATTATGTACCGAACTGCAGAAGTTCAACTTTGACAAGGAAATTGCTATAATTCCTACTTCTAATAAGTATGGTAATTGCTTTTGGTGGCTAGAATATTCCAGAATCAGATCTACACATGGAATTTGCAATTCTATTCTCATTCAAGAACGGAAATTGCCAATCTTCTATTCCAACTCTAAAAAGGCAATTTCTTGCTGGGCAAGAATTATAGAGCCTATATAAACACATCCTACCATTGTAATTAGGAGTAGAACCATTACATATCAATTACTTAGTTTTATTTGTATCTTTTCATACTTTGTTTTTATCATGGTTTCATCAGATCCCATGATGACGAGAGGTTCGATTATGAACTAATCATTGTCATGGGATTCTAACGGATTTATTTATGGAGCTTTAGTATCTTGATGCTTTACAGATCTGTGTGTGATGTATATCTGATATCCTCGTATGGTTGTGCTTTATGAATTTAGATGTGTAGCTAACATCTAATATGTTAATCTCTTGCGAAACGAGAGTGGATCTTGAGATTTAGAACTTGCCATGCTAGCATAGGATAGGTTGATGTTTTAACATCATGATTTGTAGCGTAAATAGAGATATTATGCTGCCCTATGTGATCAATGTGGATAACTTATTCTTCAACCGTTATGTTTTCAAATTCTATAGAGATATAGGGTCTAAGCATAATTGGTGTCTATTCATCTTCTATCTCTTTTGTGGATGTATGTTTAGTTTGGTATTCGTATACTGAGAAGTAGCGTATACTTGTTTCGTGTTATCCAATCAGATATCATAACCATTGCATATAATGATTAAAGGCGTAAGATCTAAGCAAAGTATTTAATGAAGTTAGGATTCCATGTTTTCTCTTGCAGAAGTAATTAGATTTAAATTCTCATTAGTTAGTTAATTCTTAGTTTGTTAGTTTACTTCTAAGTTAGTTAGTTAATTAAAACCCAAATTTTGTTATTTGTCTTAGCAGTGATTAAAAACCATACATTGTTGCATAGGTGCATGAACTGAATTGAAACCATAACCAGATCTCTGTGGGAACGAACTCGACTTATATCTGTATTACTTGTGACCACGTACGCTTGCGTGATTTAGTGCAAACAACTCTCTCTACCTGAAGCCTCTTCCAACCCAAAGGTCACTACTACAGCCTCTGTGCCTGACAACAAGCCTAAGGGGGAGAAGAGGACATTAAGGGACTCAAAATCTAAGGGGGAGAAACCTAAGGAGAAAGGCATTACAATGAATGAGGGTGGTCAAATTACAATTAATGAGGGTGGTCAACCAAGAACTACTAAGTCAAATCAGTCTGAGAGATTAAAGGCAGCATCCAAGGAGGAAAAACTGAAGAAAGTGGCTGTAGATGAAGAGGCCAAGATTCCATCTATCCCTCCATCTAAAACAGAATATGAATTTGACATTCCTGACATTGCTAAGCAATCTCTTCAAGGTGAACCTTCAGAATTCAGAAATGTTCTTACTCAAAGGGTATGTCAAGAAACTGCAAACTCTAAATTATACCATGACATAACCTTTCTGAAGCACCTACATGAGCTGAGAAGAAGGGCAAACTTCCACTACATCAAGCTTCTTGTGCAAGATGTGTTTCTAGTCACTGTAGTGAGAAGAGAAATTGTCCAAACTAATCCTTATGCCATCATCACTACCAATGATAGAGAAGTCTTAGTCCACACTGCCAAGAACCTCTTTCACATCCACATTGAAGCTTTGAAAATTCTATCCAGCTCTGAACTTGGAACAATTATCAGGAAGATAGAAAGGAATAACTCATCAGACAACAACATGCTCAAGGAGATTCTCACCAAGTGCATGAAATCTCAATTGCCTCAAGTAGTTCCTCAGCCTCACTATATCTTATATGAAAAGAATCAAGACATTGTTCCCTTCAGATTTGGCCAACACCTCAAATCAAACATGTCTACAATAATATTTTTGGCTGGAGTTGATTGATTTTGTAAAAATGAAAAGAGACTATGCTGATAAGATAAGAAAGGGATGCTTTGAGAAATGGCTAGAAATGGAGAACGAGATTAATAGGCTGGAAGTTGAAGCAGAAAAGCTAAGGGCAAAAGGATTGTGTAGAGTTCAATTCAATCCCTATGTGGTGAAGTATAGGAGGAGAAATGGAGATAATGTCAATATAAGAATGAACCTACTCAGTCACTATCCTGCCAACATTCTAAAACCAGTACTTGAAGATTTCAAAGACTCTATCATGCTTGAAGAATTGGATGCTTTGGCAGAGATCATAAAGGCCAAGGATGAGAATGCAAGAAAGGAGAAAGAAAGAAAACAGAAAGCATATGATGATCTACAAGCCAAAGCAATGAAGATGGAATCAAATGAGAATGGCTAGTATTTCATCATACTGTAAGATTATTCATTCATGTGCTCAATCAAATTTCATACCTGTACTTTACAAGTTTTATCTTTATGTATGTTAGGCTTGTTATCAGACATAAAATTGTGACTAAGGGTCTCACTCACAATTTGGGGGAGATTGTTAGTCACAGAGGCATGCCTGTTTACATCTAATAACAAGCCTAATTGTTTGTAGTGCTTTGCATTACTTACATGACCTCTTGACTGAGGGAACCTCTAGTTGTAGAGTCTCTACTTGTTTTGTACTTGTAATAGGCACCAAATCCTAGTTGTGTAACTGTACTTATAAAGTCAAGAATAATTCTTGAAAGAAGTTCCAAGGTTCATGCCTCAAGCAAGAAGATAAAGACTGTCAAATAATCACAGTTGGGATTTGAAGAAATGAAGAATTTGTCTAAGTACCAATTCGAGAAGTATATTTGTCTATTCGAGAAGTCTAGCATTCGAGAAGTCAGGGATTCGATATCTCAAGACACTATTCGATATCTCTGAATACGCTGTTCGATATCTCATTCGAGAACTCAAGAAGTCAACAAGTCAAAGTGGTATTCGAGTTCTAAAAGAGTCAACAAGTCAAAGTTCCATTCGATATCTCAAGGACTCATAAAGCTGTTCGATATCTCGAGGACTTGATAAGTCAAATGTTCTATTCGACAACTCAAGGAATCCTGATGGAAAAGAGCTATTCGAGAAGTGGTTCGATATGTCAATATAACAGTGTTCGAGAACTCAGAGTTATCGATCAAGTCAATTCTAGTTCTCGAATCACTTACTTAGTCACTTCTCGAATACATTCTTGGAGACAAAATATTGAAGGAATTGTGCAAGTCAGAAACCTGCAACAAGCCAATGCACTTTATGGACCACAATCTATAACGTGCTCTGGAAAGCCTACAAGGAAGCTTGAAGAGATATAAAAGAGACAAAGGGCTAAAGAAGTGGATCTGAACAGGCTTTGCAAAGTCAAATCTGTAACCGTTTGGACACTTACTCAAATAGGATAGACAGACTAGAAAGTAAATTGTTTAGCTACCTCATTTGTAGTAAGTAGGTTGTGTCCATGTTCTATAAGGATACAACCTCACTTCCTTAGTCATTAACTTTCGTGAGTCAAGTTTTTCATACACTGTAAGCTATATCTCTCTGAGAAAAACGAAACTGAGAATACTATCATTTGTATTCACAGATTGTAGCAACCTTTATCTAATAATACATTAGATTAAAGTGATATTGTGTCTTGTGTTATTCTTTATCCGTACCTACACCTTGCACACGCAAACACTTATCTGCTACCTAGACTCGAGACAAGAAAAGTTCAAGAATCCATTCACCCCCCCTCTGTATTCTTTTACCGTATTCAATACTCAACATGTGGGAACGAACTTGACTTATATCTGTATTACTTGTGACCACGTACGCTTGCGTGATTTTGTGCTAACAAGTTTTTTGGCGCCGCTGTTGGGGATCATCGGTGTTTTATTTTTAGTTTATGTGCTTGTCAATAGTGGTCGTTAGCGTTCACTGACTCGGATTCTTACTTTGTTTGTTTGTTTCGTGGTGTTTCAGGTGCTTAATTTTGTATGCGAACACGCTTACAAGCTCGTTTGGAAGCACTGGCGGAAGACGATCGTATAGAGAACTTAGAGAATAAAAAAGAGGAATCTGAAACTACAATAGAGATGGCAGATGCAGCAGCAGCTAAGGCTTTGAAGGAATATTCTCAACCGAAGATCAATGATATCCAGTCTAGTATTATCAGGCCGTCCATCACGGCTAATAACTTCGAGATCAAGCCGGGCACTATTCAGATGCTACAGAATTCGGTTCAGTTTGGGGGTGCTCCTACGGAGGATCCTAACATGCATATTCGGGACTTTATCAAGATCTGTGATACTTTCAAATTCAATGGTGTGTCGGATGATGCTATCAAGTTGAGACTTTTCCCATTTTTTCTGAAGGATAAGGCTAAGGGCTGGCTACACTCTCTACCACCTGGTTCCATTACTACATGGGAGGATCTTGCTCAGAAGTTTCTTACTAAATTCTTCGCTATGGCGAAAACTGCAGCAATAAGGAAGCAGCTAACTCAATTTCAGCAGCAATCTGGAGAGTCTTTGTGTGAGGCTTGGGAACGATACAAGGAGATGCTTCGTATGTGTTCACATCATGGCATGTCTAACTGGATGGTTATTAATAGTTTCTACAATGGGTTGGGAGCACAGTCTAGACCTATGCTAGATGCAGCATCAGGTGGAGCTCTATGGGCTAAGAGCTATGATGAAGCTTATGAACTTATTGAGACGATGGCTACAAATGAATATCAGAATCCAACCCAGAGGTTTTCTCAAGGTAAGGTAGCAGGTATTTTTAAAGTGGATACAGCTTCAGCTATTGTAGCTCAGTTGAAGGCGTTGACTATGAAGGTGGATTCTCTTGCAAATTATGGAGTTCAGCAGGTGGCTAGTGTTTGTGAGCTATGTGCGAGCGCACATGAGATGCGTCAGTGTGCTATCTCTTCTGAATCAACACAGTTCGTGAGTAATTTCCAGAGACCTGAGGCACCAGTTCCAGCTACTTACCATCCAAGCAACAGGAATCATCCTAATTTCAGCTGGAGCAACAATCAAAGTGCACAACAACCTTATCAGCAGCAGTTTCAGGGACAGCAAGCAAAGCCATTCAATCAAGGCTATCAACAGCCTTATGCTCCAAGACCATCATATCAACCTCCGGGATTTCAACAACAACAACCCCAGGCTCATGCGGGGTAATCATCTAATGAAAAATCAGAAAGGGATGAGTTGAGGATGATGATGAAGAACCTACAAGCTTCTCAAAAGACCTTGGAAAACCAGATGGGATAGATTGCAAGTGCCTTACTTAGTAGGAAACAAGGAACTCTTCCTAGTGAGACGGGGGCTAATCCAGGAAGAAGAGATGGTAAGGAGCAGGTCAATGCAGTTACTTTGAGATCTGGAAAAGTCATGAGGGATCAAAAATCAGCAACTAAGGAAGATGAAGAAGGGCAGAATCAGCAACTTGGAAAATCAGCAGTGCCCGGAATTGAAAAATTTGACTTGGTAATTGAGCAGCTAGATGGTGAAGTAGAAAAGAGTAAGGAACCTGTTGAAAAATCTACTCCAAAGCAGTCTACAGAGAGCAATTAATTCTATCTGCCCCCTCCATTCCCGAAAAGACTTCAAAAGAAAAATTCTGCTGAGCACTCTCCTTCGGAGCAATCTTCAAAGAATAATCAGATTTATCCACCTCCTCCATATCTTGGATGCTTGCAGAAAAGTCAAGAGAAACAGTTTCAAAAGTTTATGGATGTCTTCAAGAAACTGTCCATTAACATTCCTTTTGTTGAAGCATTGGAGCAGATGCCAAGATATGCTAAGTTCATGAAGGATATTTTGTCACGAAAGAGAATGTTGGAAGAATTTGAAACAGTGGCTCTGACAGAGGAGTGCAGTGCGGTGTTGCAACAGAAATTTCCTCCTAAACTTAAGGATCCAGGAAGCTTTACAATTCCATGCACCATTGGGAAGTTTTCTTTTGACAAATGCTTATGTGATTTGGGAGCTAGTATTAATCTCATGCCCTTGTCTGTTTTCAAGCAACTTGGACTACCGGAGCCGAAGCCAACTAACATCTCTTTGCAGTTGGCTGATAGGTCGATCACGTATCCGAGGGGTATAGTAGAGGATGTCTTGGTGAAGGTTGATAAGCTCATATTTTCTACCGATTTTGTGATTCTAGATTTTGAAGAAGACAAGAAGATTCCCATAATCTTGGGGAGGCCTTTTCTAGCTACGGGGCGTACTTTGATCGATGTGCAAAAAGGAGAGCTTACAATGAGGGTGCAAGATCAGAATGTCACCTTTAATGTGTTCAAGGCCATGAAATTTCCGACAGAAGATGAAGAGTGTTGCAGTGTGGAAATGGTTGATACGGGTCAGAGGAAGAAGTTTGATCAGTTGTTGGGTGCAAATTTGGACACGCACTTGCTCAAACATCACATCAGTGATTCCATTGACAGTTCTTCAGTTCGAGATCTCTCGAATGTCAAGCTCGGAAAACTTCCATCCAATTTGAAGTATGTCCTTCTGAATGATGAGTTGGTTATTTTTAAAGTGTGTCTAGATAATGTGTTAAGAAGGTGGATCATGGATGATGAGGTAGAAGAGTGTTCGTATCAATCAACTGTGAAGCACAAGCACCTTAGAGGTGTGAAGAAGAAAAAGAAAAAATCGATTGGAGGAAGAGTCAAAGTGAAGTTTGATTTAGAAAAGATGTGGGAAGATAGCAAGAAGGTTGTCAAACAATGTGATTCCGACGATTAGGTATGTTTTCTACTATCCCTTGTATTTACTTCCATTCAATGCGGACATTGAATCTTTCAAGTTTGGGGGTGAGGGACAAGTAGTATATATATATATATATATATATATATATATATATATGTTAGTAGTTAGTTGTGTGTCATTGTGTTCATATAGGATATCATATTATGCATATTAGTCGTACTTCATGCATGTTGTTCGTATTATTTATGTTTGTTTCATATAGGATATTCTGTTTTTATTTTCGTATACCATGTGAGTTCATTTTAGTTGCATTTTCATGGCATGCATATTTCATGATCCCTTAGGACGAGCTGATTCTGATGGATAGGCAGATGTTTAATTGAGTGTGGTGATGATGAGTAGAGGGCTGATTTATAGTTCCTAGGAATTGACTTGCATGTTACGGGAACAATTTTTTTTACACGGACTCATTGGATGCTTTTGGGCTAGGTTGGGGTCATGCTTGTTTGGATGTTTTGAGATTTAATCACTTGATTATAGTTAGAATTTTCGTCATTCCCTTGATGGCGTAGGAGCATTAAAGTCTAAGTTTGGGGGAAACAGGGATTTCATACTAATAATTGTTAAATAATGGCTAGGTGTCAAATGGCTAGTTGCCGGCTCATATTTATATGAGTAGTCTAGGGTTGGAAATGAGAAAGGCTCATTCCAGATTACATTAAAAAAAAGAGAAAAAAAAGAAAAAAAAAAGAGAAAATTGAAAAAAAAAGAAAAAAAAGAGTTAAATATTTTTTTATATGCAAAATTAGCCACGAGTGATCTCTTTAATACTCGAGTAATTAAGTCTGAGGGGACTTAGTCCTAGTAACCTAAAGCCCTTGTGGTTTGGGATTGCTGACCTAACACTCGCTACATGGGTATTATTGTATAAGCCTTTTGGGGTCTCATTCATTGCACGGTTAAATAAGCATGAGTATTGTATATAGTGTCGTAGTAATAAAGCATGAATTCCTGGCTAACTTGAATGAGGATGGAGGTGTTTCTAGGTTATGAAGTGTCTACAGTCTATTCTTTTTATAAACCTATGATTGTCTTGGCGAAGGCATGTATGATTTTTGACCTAGTTTTGGGAGTATTTCTGATGAGCATGCACACACGCACGTTTATGTTCATGTATTGTTAGTATACGGGGACTTAGTCGAGCTCTGCTTGGATTTATTCGCAATCTTTGAGATGTTTGCTTGTTAGTTGGTTTTGGTGAGTTTGAAGGGGATCTTTGCATTTTTTTTTCATATTAGTTGCATTTATGCATTGCATTGCATTGGATTTTGTGGGTACATTCGCTATAGGCCCTCACGAGACCTTACTCGTCCACTAGGGCTGCCTAGGGGTTTAAAGGGCTTGTTGCATATGCCAAATGCAATCGTGATCACCAACGGAAGTGGTACTAGTTAGTTAGTTAGTTGTAATTATTTATGCTTGAGGACAAGCATCGGTTTAAGTTTGGGGGTGTGATAAGTGGATTTTATATCCACTTGGAACGTTCCATATCGGCTTAAATTGGTGTATTTGGACTCAAGTTTGTTGTCGTTTTGATGTGTTTTATTTACTTGTGCAGGTTTGAAGAAATGTCGATTAGGGGTGAACTTTCCATTGTTTTTGGAGTTGATTTCGATATGGAATGAAGAATGGCGACTTAATATCAACTATCAAGAGGATTACAAGTCAGTGGATTGAAGACGAGAAGTTATTGCAAGAAGAACGGAAGAAAAAGGCTGAAAAACGAAGGAAAAAAATGCAGAAAAATCAGCTGGACAGCAGAGGGAGCGCTGGCAGTGCTTATGGCAGCGCAAGCTGCGCTTGAATAGTGCCAGGACAGAGAATAGAGCGCTGGCTGCGCTCCATACAGCGCTGGCTGCGCTTGGCCGGGAGAAAATTGCTGAAAAATGTCCTTATTACCCCTATTCGAATTCTAATTGTATTTTTGGTACCCAAACCTATTTCTAGTTGTATTATAGGTTGTTTTTCTTGCTGGGCAAGATATCTAGGCCTATAAAAACACATCTTAGCCTTGTAAATTGTATCATTTTTTTATTGTAACATAGAATTGCAAGGGAGAAAAGGAGAAGGAGATTCAACGCTCGTGACAAGCAACGGATCAAGATCTACTTCATCTTTTGTGTTCTTTTCATATTAATATTATTACTTCCATTCATACTTCGTTTAATATCATGTTTTCATCAAATACCATGGTGACGAACGGTTCAATTATGAACTAATCGTTGTCATGGGATTCTAACGGATTTATCTATGTAACTTAGTAGTTTGATTGCTTTAAAATATGTGTGTGGTGAATTCTTGATATCCTCGTATGGTTAATCTTAATGCTTTTAGATGCGTAGCTAACATCTAAATTGAATTATTAATCTCTTGTGAAGTGAAAGTGGATCTTGAGATTTAGAACTTGTCATGCTAGCATAGGTTCATAATTGTTTATCAATATGATTCGTGGTGTGAGATGAAAATACTTATACTGCCCTGTGTGATCTTAATGGATAACTTGTTCTTCAACCGTTATGTTTTCAAATTCTATAGACATATAGCGTCTAAGCATAATTGGTATCTATTCATCTTCTATCTCTTTTTTGGATGTATGTTTAGTTTGGTTTTCGTATACTGACAGGTAGCGTGTACTTATTTCGTGTTATCCGATCAGATACAAAACCATCACATGCATGGATTAAAGGCATCAACTCTAGGCAAAGTAGATAATGAAGTTAGAGTCCCATGTTTTCTCTTGCATAAGTAATTGGATTTCAATTCTCATTAGTTAATTTAATTCTTAGTTTTATAATTTGCATCTTAGTTTAATTTAGATAGTTAAAACCCCAAATTTTTATTTGTCTTAGAAGTGAATTAAAACCATACATTGTTGCATAGGTACTAAATTGAATTAAAAACCAGATCTCTGTGGGAACGAACTTGACTTATATCTGTATTACTTGTGACCACGTACGCTTGCGTGATTTTGTGCTAACAACTTCTCTTATTATTCTTCTTGGGTTATATGATTTAAAAAAATGTATATACACATTGGTATACATACACACACTCTACTACCAAATTCGAATTAGGGTTTAATTTTTCTAACTAATTCCTATTTTGTGATTATTCAATTTTTTTGGTGAATTTATCAAATTTCTGGAAATTTATTCAGAATATTGTCGAATTGTAGTGGATTTATTCGAATTTTGTAAAATAAGATTGGGGGTTCAAATTTTGTGAATATTTCCTAGTTTTTTAAATTTTGTGATTATGTGAGCTTGTTTATTTTTTGTGGATTGTGATTTTGTGCGTATAGGTGTGCTTTATTTGGATTGTATAATGATGTGGTGGAAAAGATTTGCATTGTGTTATTTATTTTTAAAAGGCTGAACACAACAACTTATATATATATTGTATATAAAAGAATACAAAGACTGACTAGTAGATACTATTCTGGTTATTGGTTATGTTCGTAATAGTCCAATGAAACTGTTAGGTCGAATACACAATATATAATCAAGTACCGTATGAGTAAATAACAAGAACACACGTTTTAACTCTTAAAACTGTTTGGAATTAATAATTCCTCTCTCAGTGATGTAAAATATCACAGAGAGCTGCTTAGGTTACAAGAATGATATTCGTTCACGATGGATACCCTTCGAGGGTTAACCTAACTGTATTTATATGATATACAGCTACGTACAATCGTTAATTGATTCTCCTAAAATTAAGCTATACAATTGATATCAATTACGATTGCTACACGTCTTCTAAGTCAACTCAATCTCTTTGACAGCTATCCAATCTTCAAAGATATCGCTTCCATATTAATATTAAATTAATCTTCAAACTCTGTTGACTTGCAGACGCTTCCTGTAGACAGACTTTAACAAACTCTGTTGCTCTCAAAGCTAACAGTGTTTGCGCTTCCATGTATTCAGCTAGCAGTGTTTACGCTTTCCTCTGTCAGCGTTTGCGCTTCCAGCAATCAGCGTATACTCAAACTCTGTTCCAACTGCTTTCAAATAACAAGTTAAACTCTCTTTACCTGTAACACTTAAACACTGACATTAAATCACATCAATTATATCTAACAATCTCCCCCAACTTGTTCATTAGAAAAATGTACAAGTTTACAGTAATTGATGATGTCAAAACGAACAAATAAAAACACAGTATTTAACATATAATCAGAGTTTAAACTTGACTTAACAAAATCAACTGAAAAATTCAAATTACTTACAAAATCTGTCTACCTAACCTCCTCAAGATCTGGAGTTGTTCTGAGATAATCAATCAACAATCTCCTCTCAGCATTTTCAAGTTCAATCTCCATAGCTACCTTGATCTCTCTTAAATCTGGATCATTCTCATCAGTTTGAAAAATAGCAGCTCTGAGATCATAGATCTTGTTTCTTCTCATTTCATTTCCCAACCTGATAAACTTCACTTCTTCAGACTTTACATTAAAATCCAGAACAGTAATCCCAAGATCAGTCTTTAGCTTTGTAGTTCCCTTCTGCATTTCTATCAGATTCCCATTCCAGTCTCTGTACTTTGGAACATACTTGCTGTTGTATTTCATATGTCTTCTTGCAAGATTCTGAATCATCTTTTGTCTGAGCACATTTGCAACTGATTGAGCTCTTTGATTTCTTACTCTGAAAATATACAGAGCATACTCTAGTTCTTCCCAGAATTTTAAATCAATATCATTCTCAGCAATCTTGAACACTGTTCCATCAGCCATGAAGTATAACAGGAAATCCTTTCCTAAACTCTTTTGATGAACAAGCTGTACTGACTCCAGTCTGTCTAAACTCTCTTGAGTTACACCACGACCTGGAACAGACAATGAAGAAGGATCTCTGGGAGCAACATTCTATCTTTTATCTCTATGTGAGCCTATACCTCCTTTGGTATATCCAATTTTACCAGATAAAGCTCTACCATCAGTGAAATCCATTGGAACTGTAGCTTCTAGACTTGAATCACGAAGAACACCTTTTCCAAATGTTGATTTCAACTGAGAAGACAATATTGGTGTAGTCACAGCTTGTGCAGCAACAGAGGTTGTGTCTTCACTCTTCTGTACAACATGTGTATCAACAGAGGTTGTAACTATCATCTTGTTCTTGCTCTCTTCACCCATCACTCCTTTTAACTTCAGCTTGGCATCAAGAGAAGACTTTCTAATCAGCTTTCCTTTATCTTCTTCTTCTTCTTCTTCTTGAATACCAGATAGTTTTTCTTTGATCTCAATACCTTTCATTACAGGCCTTGAAGACTTTGAAGCTCTAACAGTTTTCTTCACTTTCTTGGACTTTTGAGCTTTTAAATGCTCTTTCTGCAACAGCTTTTCTTCAGCTTGTATATCCTCAAGTGTAGCTTCAGCATTCTCTTCACGAAAAAGTTTTGCAGCCAATTCTTCATCTGTTTGTGGATTGTCAGTGAATGACAAATCCTTTGGCTTTGTACCAGAAGTACTCTGACTATTTATATCTATCACCAAATTTGGCTTTGACCTTGAAGACCTTCCATGTCCTTGTCTGGGATTTGCATTTCTTAAACCCTTATCAGCAGTACCTTTGTAATAACCCTAACTCTAGCAATACTACAGTGATCCCATGAATAGTAATTTTGAGGATTTAGAGAAATGGTATGTAGGTACTCTGCAATGGAAATAGAAAATGAATAAACAGAAACCATACTAGTAATGTACACTGAAATTAAGTGACTCGAAATGACGATGGATTTCAGAAATTCCTAAATATGGATTTTTGAGGATTTTGATTTCAAATAAGCTTCTATTGGATATTAAGGAGCATGGAAATATTAAAAGAATTATATATTGAGGAAATAGTGAATTTATGTTAAACCAGGGGATTATTAAGTTAAGAGAATACCAAAGGAATTTGGATTGTTAAATGATTTTAGAACCACTTGGATAATGAGGTATATTCGAAATGAATTTTAATTAGACGAATATGGAGATTTAGCAACCAAGATTAGTAATACAACAAGGATACATACCACATTACCATTTACCAAGATTTCTAGCATTATACTTAGAAAAGAAAAATCAAGAAAAGAGATGATGAGATCATCTAAGTTACATCATCTTCCACTAACTTGTTTTAAGGGTAGATTAGTCATTTTTCATGAGGATTTTTCTATAATCTCCACCACAAATCTACAAGACTCTAGAAACAACAAGATTAAGCCAAGATAAAGATCAAAATCAACAAAATATCATCTTCATCCTCATCAAAAAGCTCTCCATCTCATTCTCCCAAAACTGTCCAGCAGAACCAAGCTCAAGAAGAAAAATCATATCTCCAATTCTATCCATGATAAAATCACCAAATTTTAACCACAACCTCTCCACTCCATGGGCATGATTCGCTCCAAATTTCATAGCAATCCAAGTAGTATAGCCTAGTCAAATCCATGCTCAAAGTTGGAGAACCCAATCTGTCCAGTTTCTGTCCAGCGGAAAGATGGAGCTCAAAACCATAGCTAGGAAGCTTTGTTTTTGGTGATCTATAGTTCAAATCAAATCTTATACAGAGACCAAGATGTGGTAAAAATTTGAGAGCCAAACTCTTATTTTTCGATTTGTTATGATTTTTACAAAAGTGATGATGAATAGTAACCCTTAGAAACTAACTTTGTTTTTATGGTTTCTTTAGTTGATCCAAGCTAGTATAAGGTTGATTAAGCATATCTCAAGGCTTATTAAGTGCTGTTAAAGCTTCAAGGAAGGTATAATCTCTTCACCCCTCTTGAGTTTATGATGAATATTGGTGGTATTAGTGGTTAAGTGGTTATAAGTGATGAAATCATGATTATATATGTGTTTAAAAGTGTTTTTATTGTATATGAAAGGAGTATGTGCTTGTAACCATGGTTGGTAAGATGACCACATGGTGTAGGTGATGGTGTATAAGGGGGATGATTGATTTGGAGGAGTTGGATTTTGGAAAGTATGAAAATATAGCCGTTATAATGCCCGATTTTCGTTAAACCAAAAGATGCCCTGTTTTTGGCACCCATATTCACACGGTAGGTTCCTGTACAGAGAACCAACTGATCATGAATGGCTAGATCTTGGTTCATAGATCGTTTTGATATAAGGTGCGTAAAAATCTGATGAACGGTTTAGGAGAAAAGTCAGTTTTAGTGAAAGACATTCGAAAACCGAGAAAACGTAATTGTATCAACTTTGAGGCTAAAGTTACCATACTTAGACATTTTTATAAGTCACGAAATTTTGGGATAGTGTAGTAGGGTGGTCAGAGGACCCTTTACAGTTGACCTTGCATTAAAATTCGAAATCTATATTTTCTGAGAATTTTTACAGTCGAGTGTGGTTATTAAGGGGAATGGTGGAATATGTTAAAACTTAGATCGAGTTTAAAAATGGTTAAGTGCATGTAAACTTTTGGTGCATAAAAACCATGTTAAACTTATAATATGAGTTAAGGGTGTTATGGTGTAGAGATTAAGTGATTAAGTGGGATATATACTAATGGTGATCCTTTCGTTCCTATAGAAACGGGAGACGAACTCAGGATTCCACATACTCACTTTAGAGATCCAGGCAAGATCTTTTCTATCCCTACTTGGAAATTATTTATCCTCAAAGAAACTTGATTTCATGAAATATATATATGTGATGCTATTGTTACTATATTGTTAAGAAATGGTTTTCCTTGATTATTGATGTAAAAAAAGGGAAGGTATATGAGTATGATATGAATATGGATGTGAGTATGAGTATGAGATGGATATGAATATACATAGAGATGATTATGCATGAAGTGAACATGTCTTATGATTAAGGGAATATAAAGGAATGGTATCAGTTGTTATCTAAAGATATATAAAGGAATGATATCAGTTGTTATCTAAAGATATATAAAGGAATGGTATCAGTTATTATTTAGGGTTATATGATTTATAATATTATATTCTTTCTAAGTATTGTGATTTAATAAATATAATTGAATGGTATTTAATACTTTTGAGATAAATGGAATACTCTACGTATATAAAAGCATATTGATTTCATTGAATACAGAGGAGATGTCTGAGTCATAATCAAAGTATTATGACATATATAATTTTTAAAGGTGATGATAAATGGAAATGGAAATGATATATGTGAAAGGAAATGTGAATGGAAATGTGAATGGAAATGGAAAATGTGAAATGGTATTTGATGATTTGAAAAAGGGGGATTGCAACAGTAAGCGTAAGAGGCTGTGTGGTAGTGGCACATTCCAGCATCCAATATTTTATTTCGGCACGAAGATGCCAAGGGAGGATGTAGCAGGTAGCCTTCCTCCAGGGTTGATTACCAGGTAGGGATCATCCCTTCTACTAGTAGTAAACAGAGAGCGGATACGGTCAGGCGACTGATCATCGTCCTACGTATCTGGCGCCAGCAGAGATCCCCAAAACTTGAAAGAAAGAATTGAAAATGGTTTTCAGATTTCTATAACTGAAAACAGAAAAGTGATATGGAATGATGGAATTATTGTTACAAACGAAGATAAACTGATTTTATATTAATTTATATGATTGTTGCATAAGACGGAAATGAGAAGATTATAGCCAGAGATTTGTTCAAGTTTTTATATTATCTTGAAAGATTACACTGAAATGGTATATTGATGGTTATAGCATTCAAGAAGAGGGACTGATATTATATAATGTTAGAAGCGAGACTGATGGAATGATACTATATATTTCTTACGTACAAGGATAATTGGAAAGTGTATATACATATTGAATGGAAATAAAATTCTTCCATAATAACTGAAGTTGCTTTTGTCTATTATATATATACAACGGTTTATTTTCCTTTGATGTTAGTAGATAAAAATTATCTTGCTGAGCTATTTTAGCTCATTCTTGCTATTTATGTATTCAACAGCTAGGTACGCCGATACTCCGTACTACACCCTGCAAGAGGGTACGGGAAAGACGAACTTTTGAGAGAGTGTTGGCAACGATTCCCGAGGTAGCTATCGGACGGTTGGGTATTGATAGATTATGTACATTAAGTGTGTAAGTTGGTGTAATAACTTTTGGTTATTGAAATGCTTCATGTCGAAGTATTATTCATCAATGTATTTAAGGATGATTCTGGGTTTGTAATAACTTTTAAATTCTAAACCTTATTATGGTGAATGTTGTTCTCTGAGCATATGACTGGTGTGTGTGTGTTTATTATTGCGGGGTCAACTGCATAAGTATTAATTGTAAAAAAAAAAAACCCAAGAGATATTGATATTGAATGGAAATTGGTCCGTGATGGCCCAGATTTATGACCCCGGATTTGGGGCTGTCACAGTTTGGTATCAGAGCTTAGAGTCATATTGCTCAGGAACAAGAGTGATAGTAATATACACATATAGATATATAGGTAATGATATAAAATATGAACTCACATCGAGTTCAAGGGGGGGTTTATCGAACGAAGCATTTATTCTAAGTAGTGATTATAATTTTATAGATTATTACTAATAAAGGTTTATGTTTTATTATAGATGAAGAGGAAATGAGTGAGTCGAGTTATGTTCGTGAGTGGCTAGGGATATATATATAAATGTGTTAATCGGTAATATAATTATTGAATATGGAATATTGTATATTGTACCCTAAATTTGGGTAAATAATGGAGAATATTGTTATGTACAGAATCATGCCGCCTAAACATAATACTAGGGTAGATGTAAAGGAAAATGAGGGAGTTTGAGGTAATAGAGTAAGTAGATTGGTGAATAGACACTGATTGTTTGTGGAGGTGAAAGGGTGAAACTGAGGTTGGTCGGTAAAGCCAAGATATACCTTAAGGACCAAGACAGACTGAGACATTCCGAGATTGACTTAAATGAAAAGGGAATATTTGAGGTAACGGGAAGTGTACGTTAGAAAATATTGTGAGTATGTGTGGTATGTTAGAATATACAATTTAGAAGTATAATTTGAAGGGTCCTTGATACCAGAGCAGTGTCAGGCTAAGACGATCAATATAACGTAAGTATATCGATTAGAGGGTTATGTTCTATTATGGATAAAGGCAGAAAGTATCGAGCCAAGTCAAGACTAGGTAAATGACGATAATTGGGAATATAAGACGATAGTTTAAGGCTAAAGGATAAGTGCCAAATTTAAGAAATTTTGGGAAATACGCAGTCTAAGATATAAATGGTATTTGAGGAAAAACTTTTCATTATTGGGATTTTCAATTGGGCAGAAGCTATTAACGGTACCTATTCTCAAATTTTCTAAAGCCCTGCTAAATTATATTATTGAGTTTCAAATTTTCCTCCACTGGTGAGTAATTCCAGGGTGATCTATCACCTCTTATTCAAAAAGGGCCGGTATCTTTTCAAAACTTTTTGGCACCCTTGAAATGTGTTTCAAAATTGTATTTTAGTCAAAATATTCCTCTAAGATTATTTTCGGAAGATGGTATTTATCATCGTGATTTAAATTTCCCTCTATATTTCTTACTTCAACTAAGAGAAACAGCCCAATATGTATACACAAGGACGATCTGTCTGTGTGATTGAAAGTCGGAGGGGACGCCCTCACTTGTGTTACGTACGGGTTCTTCCATAATATTGATTTCTTAAATATCCTTTTGTTTCAAATAAAAGTTATTTAAAACTCTTAATTTATAAATTGTTGTGGGACCCTTGCTTGTTTCTGGGTCCGTTTCAATTCAAAGTTTCTTAAATTCTATAAATTGTTTCGAATATAGAAGATTTCATTAATGGATGGGAAAATGGAAGCAAAGTTTAGAGTATACGTGATTATACGAGGAAACTCGATATTTCAAGGGAAATTTCAAGAAGAGATAATTAGAGTTAGAAGCGTTTCGATATAAAAGAGGAAGGAATTTCATGAGATGAAATGGGTATATTTGATGATTAGTAAGATAAAAGAATGTGAGGAATTTTAAGGTATAATTGAGATTTACTATTGAGAGTAAGGTATATTTTGAGGATAGAGTCAGAATAAGGATAAACAAAGGAAGTGGGGATAATTAATGAAGGATTTCGAGGTGCAATAACTATTAATGGGGGAAGGCCAATAGTGTGACTAATACCCTAAGTAGCAGAGAGAGATTAAAGATGTTAAGTATTCAAAGGATTAATCCAAAAGGCGTGAATGAGTAAAACTTGACGTAAAGATTTTGATGAGATTAATAAAGGGAAATTTCAGAGGTGGAATAGATAGTATATCATGAAGGAACTAAGGTGGATCAGCAAGATGTAAAGAGCGTATAGTGAATAATAGACATATGGGATAAGGTATCCGGAGAAAATTGCAGGTACGCTCTAATTTAACCTCTTAAGTGTAAATGTTTGGTTAGGGATTGACTAAGTCAATGAATGGTGTAAATGGACTGATAATATAGATAAGAATAATCTATCTGTGAGAAAGTAAACTATGGTGATATAAGAAAGTGTGTTATTCTCGTGTCATCCAAATCAATATATGTTAAGAGTCAAAGAACTCTATAAAAAGGAGATTAAGAGTATTGGGGAAAGCGTGAGAATATTTTCAAGGATGAAAGGAAAGTATATTGTTCGCACTTATTCACGCAAGAGAACGTGGTCAACAAGTAATATAGAGTAAATAGGATTCGTTCCCACAGAGACTCAAATTGTTCGTTATGTTCACTTATGCACCAGCTAATGATTTACACTCACTGCTAAGACAATCACAATTTTGGGTTGATTTAACTAATGATTGATTACCAACTAAGCCAATTACGAGAAAATAACTTAACTTAAACCTTATAAATAACAAACATGGGATTTCAATTTCATTTACTACTTCATCTAGAATCTTATGCCCTTTAGCCTAGCATGTGACAGAGTTGATTACTGATTAGATGCACTAAACTGATACACACCAACTTTCGTTGTGCATATACCATCCTACTGATCATCCACAATTGATAGAAGTCAAGTAGTCACCAAATATGTGTAGTCCCTATATGTCTATAGCAATTGAACACATACCTGTTTAAGAACAAGCATCCATAAAACCACATAGTCGATGCAAGACGGTTAGAATCACATCACAAATTAATACATGTTCTTCACATGCAAAAACCTATGCTAGCATGAATTGTTCTAAACCCTAGATCCACTTTCGCATTCACTAGGATTTAACAAACAATTACAAGTGTTCGCGACGCACTTATAACGAATAAGCATAAACACACTAGGCAATCAATACATACAATCACACACCAAGGCATAATTAACACTCAATTACTAGAATCCATAGCAAAATCCATTAAAACCCCATGACAACGAATTAGCCCATAATCGACCTCATCGCCATCATGGGTTCAATTGATAACATAATTCTAGAACAACAAATAATTAAAAGAAGAGAGAAAATAAGGTTCAGAAATAACTCCCCAAAGTAGAAGAATACAAAAGTTCCAAAGATTACTCCTTGCTTGTCACTAGCTTGGAGATGTATCTTTCAATTGTTCTTGGCTACAATGTTGATGATCTTCCTAATAATGATGATATACAATGATAGGTAGTGTTTATATAGGCCCTAGAATACTTTTCCAACAAGAAAAGACCTAAAAATACAATTTAATTCGAAACAGGATAGAATTTCAGAATTTCCAGCGAGTTCGGGCGCACTCTGCGCGGTATCAGCGCAGTCTGCGCGGTCTGTTACTGTTCAGAATTATAGAAAACTTCCCAGGCTTCGCGTGGACAGCTTACGGGCCTCAAACGGACTTGTAGAACTCCAGATATGACCAAAACAGTGAAGACTGCGCAACCATCCGAATTTTACACAATTTGCTCCTTTCTTCTCCGTTTCTTTCGCATTAGCTAACATCTTTAATACCATGACACATGTAACTCCTTGGTAGCATAACACAAGTGTACCATCTTCATTCCAATACTTAATTCCGCTCTAATATCGATTAGAAACACCAACACTAACCGATAGCTACAACCCTGCACAACTACACAAAACACATAAAAAATACAACAAACTTGAGACCAAGTCAATCAATTTAAGTCGATATGGAACGCTCCAAGTGGATATAAAATCCACTTATCACACCCCCAAACTTAAACCGATGCTTGTCCTCAAGCATATACAATTACAACTAACTAACTAATTAGTACCACTTCCGTAGGTGATCACGGTTGCATTTGGCATATGCAACAAGCCCTTTAAACCCCTAGGCAGCCCTAGTGGACGAGTAAGGTCTCGTGAGGGCCTATAGCGAATGTACCCACAAAATCCATTTAACCTAATGCAATGCAAATGCATGAATGCAACTAATATGAAAAAAATGCAAAGACCCCCTTCAAACTCACCAAAACCAACTAAAAAGCAAATATCTCGACGAATGCAACAAATCCAAGCAGAGCTCGACTAAGTCCCCGTATACTAACAATACATGAACAGAAACGTGCGTGTGTGCAATGCTCATCAGAAATACCCCGAACTAGGTCAAAAATCATACATGCTTTCCGTCAAGACAATCACAGGTTTATAACTAGAATAGACTGTAGACACTCCATAACCTAGGAACACCTCCACCCTTATCCAAGGTAGACAGAAACTCATGCTTTATTACTATGACACATAATAGAATATACAATACGCATGCTTATTTAACCGTGCAATGAATGAGACCCCAAAAGGCTTATACAATAATACCCATGTAGCGAGTGTTAGGTCAGCAATCCCAAACCACAAGGGCTTTAGGTTACTAGGACTAAGTCCCCTCAGACTTAATTACTCGAGTATTAAAGAGCTCACTCTGGTTAATTTTGCATATAAATTATTTATATGACTCTTTTTTTTTTCTTTTTTTTCTTTTTTATATTTTTTTTTTCGCAATCTGGAATGAGCCTTTCTCATTTCCAACCCTAGACTACTCATATAAATATGAGCTGGCTACTAGCTATTTGACGCCTAGCCTTTATTGACACATATTTAACAATTAGCATGAAAATTCCTGGTTTCCCCCAAACTTAGACTTTAATGTTCCTACGCTATAAAGGGAATAACGAAAATTCTAAATATAAACAAGTGATTAAATCTCAAAACATCCCACAGGCATAACCCTAACCTAGCCCAACAGCACCCCAATGAGGCTGTGTAATAAATTTTGTTCCCGTAACATGCAAGTCAATTTCATAGAAACTATAAATCAGCCCTCTACTCATCATCATCACACCCAAATCAACATCCACCTATCAATCAGAATCAGCTCGTCCTAAGGGATCATGAAATATGCATGCCATGAAAATGCAACTAAATGAAAACTCACATGGTATACGAAAATAAAACAAAATGTCCTATATGAACAAACGTGGATAATACGAACATAACAATCATGCATGAACTATCACTACTATGCAACATGATATCCTATATGACCACAAAATACAACAATACATACAACTACTATCCCCCAAATCACCCCCAAACTTAAAAATTGCAATGTCCTCATTGAAGGTAAATTAAAAGGGTACAAGAGATACTCCCCTACACGCCGGCATCTCCACCCTCCTCGGGTGGTGTGTCTGGTGGTGGATAGACGTGGAGGCTCCAACACAACTGTTGTTTTATTCAAAAGCAAGAAATCATGGGTTGCCTCCCACGAAGCGCCTTTCTTTAACGTCTTTAGCTAGACTTGGCCACAATTTTCCTCTTGAAAAATTTTTGCACCGTAACTCTATAAGGCCATTTAATGATCTTCTTCGGAGCAACGTCATTGACGATAAGCTTTACCCGTTTTCGCTCTTCCAAAGTGCCCGTGACATTGTTCCCACACCATATTTGAATAACCAACGAATAGATGATATCCTGATTATCTGAAATCATCCATCCACTACCTGTATGCTTTTGTAAAGCCGCCAAATGTACTTCTTCCTTATCAGGCGGTAAATCTGCTGAGATAATAGTAGATAAGGTTGGAGATGTCAACCTTCTCTGCTTCTCAACAAAACCAAACGCATTGTCCACAAAAATTTTTTGCATATCTGCAGAGCGCATACTGTCACGAAAATTTGAAATAACCCTTTTAAAATTCTTGTCCGGAGGTAATTCTGCTGAGATAATGATAGAAGATGATACAAATGAACTCGAATCAAACTCCTGAGATTGAGAGGATATCAACTGCAGTTCCAAGTCAGGTGGTTCCTTGATAGAGGCTTTTGGAGGTTTGCCTTCGGCAGATAGCACTTCTAGTGACTCGAAACAATGCATCATTCCAACACTTTGCGAATTATCCTCTAACAACGTTAGATGCTCGTCTTCATTCTTCTCAGGTCCCAATTCTAGAAACATAGGCTGCTCCAGTGGATCTTCATACAAATTATCCTCTAATTTATCATAAACCAGAACATCCTTCATTGATATTGTTGAAGATTCTTCCACATATCCTTCATGTTCAGAATTTAATTGAGACACCTCAACAAGTTCATGGCTCTCAACTAACACAATTTCAAAATTCTTCTTCTCAACATCTTCAACATTTTCAGATTGCAAAGGATGTGGTTGTGGCTGAATATTCAGAACTGCATTTACTGACCTTTCTTCCTTATCAGCTTCCTGTTCTGCTTCTTCCTCATCTTCGCCCTCAGACTCTCCTTTCTGAACATCGATCAAAGTCTCACCCGTGGCTAAGAATGGCCAGTCAAGACTGATAGGAATGTTATTGTCCTCCTGCTCTGCCTCTAGGTTTCTCGTGTCACTTGGAAGGGTTCCCTGAAGACTGTTTAGCAAGGTTGCTATTTGACCAATCTGATCTCCTATTCTCTGGAGAGACAATGCATTGCTTTTAGCCATCAACCTCAATTCTTCTAATTCAGCTTCTTCGGTCGACTGTTGGATAGACCAAGTCTGAAATTGCAGCTGCTGAAATTCAGGAGGTTGAAAGTGTTGATGCACTGGGGCATACTGATGCCGAAATTGTTGCCCCTGTTGCTGCTGAATTCCCCCTGGACTGTATGGCTCATCTTCAAACTGCTGATTTTGGAGCGGGTAGGATGGATATTGGAATTGCTCCATACCACTCTGATTGTAGTCCCAGCTGAAATTTGGCCGGTTTCTGTTATACTCACATTGATGAGTGTAATGTCCACCTGCACACAGCTCACAAACAATTACGAATTCCTGCTCCCAATAATCCATCAAATAAAAATAAAAAAACGTCCGAGTCAGTGAATTTAACCCAAATTGATGACAAGATCATAAACTAACAAACAATGAACCGAGTCCCCGGCAGCGGCGCCAAAAACTTGTTCGCACTTATTCACGCAAGAGAACGTGGTCAACAAGTAATATAGAGTAAATAGGATTCGTTCCCACAGAGACTCAAATTGTTCGTTATGTTCACTTATGCACCAGCTAATGATTTACACTCACTGCTAAGACAATCACAATTTTGGGTTGATTTAACTAATGATTGATTACCAACTAAGCCAATTACGAGAAAATAACTTAACTTAAACCTTATAAATAACAAACATGGGATTTCAATTTCATTTACTACTTCATCTAGAATCTTATGCCCTTTAGCCTAGCATGTGACAGAGTTGATTACTGATTAGATGCACTAAACTGATACACACCAACTTTCGTTGTGCATATACCATCCTACTGATCATCCACAATTGATAGAAGTCAAGTAGTCACCAAATATGTGTAGTCCCTATATGTCTATAGCAATTGAACACATACCTGTTTAAGAACAAGCATCCATAAAACCACATAGTCGATGCAAGACGGTTAGAATCACATCACAAATTAATACATGTTCTTCACATGCAAAAACCTATGCTAGCATGAATTGTTCTAAACCCTAGATCCACTTTCGCATTCACTAGGATTTAACAAACAATTACAAGTGTTCGCGACGCACTTATAACGAATAAGCATAAACACACTAGGCAATCAATACATACAATCACACACCAAGGCATAATTAACACTCAATTACTAGAATCCATAGCAAAATCCATTAAAACCCCATGACAACGAATTAGCCCATAATCGACCTCATCGCCATCATGGGTTCAATTGATAACATAATTCTAGAACAACAAATAATTAAAAGAAGAGAGAAAATAAGGTTCAGAAATAACTCCCCAAAGTAGAAGAATACAAAAGTTCCAAAGATTACTCCTTGCTTGTCACTAGCTTGGAGATGTATCTTTCAATTGTTCTTGGCTACAATGTTGATGATCTTCCTAATAATGATGATATACAATGATAGGTAGTGTTTATATAGGCCCTAGAATACTTTTCCAACAAGAAAAGACCTAAAAATACAATTTAATTCGAAACAGGATAGAATTTCAGAATTTCCAGCGAGTTCGGGCGCACTCTGCGCGGTATCAGCGCAGTCTGCGCGGTCTGTTACTGTTCAGAATTATAGAAAACTTCCCAGGCTTCGCGTGGACAGCTTACGGGCCTCAAACGGACTTGTAGAACTCCAGATATGACCAAAACAGTGAAGACTGCGCAACCATCCGAATTTTACACAATTTGCTCCTTTCTTCTCCGTTTCTTTCGCATTAGCTAACATCTTTAATACCATGACACATGTAACTCCTTGGTAGCATAACACAAGTGTACCATCTTCATTCCAATACTTAATTCCGCTCTAATATCGATTAGAAACACCAACACTAACCGATAGCTACAACCCTGCACAACTACACAAAACACATAAAAAATACAACAAACTTGAGACCAAGTCAATCAATTTAAGTCGATATGGAACGCTCCAAGTGGATATAAAATCCACTTATCATATATGTTTCTATAAGTATGAACAGGAAATATATATTATAGATAATATTTTCTTATAATTGTTTCAAGGAATATTATTATAACTTATTTTCTGGAAAATTTTACAGAGGTGATATATAAAAATGTTGGAGTATTAATATTTTATGTCATGATAGAGATCAAAACTTAGTTAAACCATAGTGAGATACACTACCATGTAGGAAAGGCCAATATGGTGACAAAGAGAGACAATGAAAAAGGACTGCTATTGATAAGCTAAATGACATGTTGATGAATGACAAGCAAGTTTATGTTGGTGTATTTTTGCGCAAACAAGATAGAGATACTATGAAGGAAAAAGGATGGAGAAAGTGGTATAGAAGTTAGAAGATGTGGATGAAAAAGGTATCTATGGACATTTTCAACGTGATTCCGGGACGGAATCCTTTTAAGGGGAGAAGGATGTAATAACCCTAACTCTAGCAATACTACAGTGATCCCATGAATAGTAATTTTGAGGATTTAGAGAAATGGTATGTAGGTACTCTGCAATGGAAATAGAAAATGAATAAACAGAAACCATACTAGTAATGTACACTGAAATTAAGTGACTCGAAATGACGATGGATTTCAGAAATTCCTAAATATGGATTTTTGAGGATTTTGATTTCAAATGAGCTTCTATTGGATATTAAGGAGCATGGAAATATTAAAAGAATTATATATTGAGGAAATAGTGAATTTAGGTTAAACCAGGGGATTATTAAGTCAAGAGAATACCAAAGGAATTTGGATTGTTAAATGATTTTAGAACCACTTGGATAATGAGGTATATTCGA
Organism: Kitagawia praeruptora; assembly: GCA_037693485.1. Taxonomy (NCBI): domain Eukaryota; kingdom Viridiplantae; phylum Streptophyta; class Magnoliopsida; order Apiales; family Apiaceae; genus Kitagawia; species Kitagawia praeruptora. The sequence goes on along the minus strand of CM075353.1, from coordinate 42,465,792 downwards.
AATGAATTTTAATTAGACGAATATGGAGATTTAGCAACCAAGATTAGTAATACAACAAGGATACATACCACATTACCATTTACCAAGATTTCTAGCATTATACTTAGAAAAGAAAAATCAAGAAAAGAGATGATGAGATCATCTAAGTTACATCATCTTCCACTAACTTGTTTTAAGGGTAGATTAGTCATTTTTCATGAGGATTTTTCTATAATCTCCACCACAAATCTACAAGACTCTAGAAACAACAAGATTAAGCCAAGATAAAGATCAAAATCAACAAAATATCATCTTCATCCTCATCAAAAAGCTCTCCATCTCATTCTCCCAAAACTGTCCAGCAGAACCAAGCTCAAGAAGAAAAATCATATCTCCAATTCTATCCATGATAAAATCACCAAATTTTAACCACAACCTCTCCACTCCATGGGCATGATTCGCTCCAAATTTCATAGCAATCCAAGTAGTATAGCCTAGTCAAATCCATGCTCAAAGTTGGAGAACCCAATCTGTCCAGTTTCTGTCCAGCGGAAAGATGGAGCTCAAAACCATAGCTAGGAAGCTTTGTTTTTGGTGATCTATAGTTCAAATCAAATCTTATACAGAGACCAAGATGTGGTAAAAATTTGAGAGCCAAACTCTTATTTTTCGATTTGTTATGATTTTTACAAAAGTGATGATGAATAGTAACCCTTAGAAACTAACTTTGTTTTTATGGTTTCTTTAGTTGATCCAAGCTAGTATAAGGTTGATTAAGCATATCTCAAGGCTTATTAAGTGTTGTTAAAGCTTCAAGGAAGGTATAATCTCTTCACCCCTCTTGAGTTTATGATGAATATTGGTGGTATTAGTGGTTAAGTGGTTATAAGTGATGAAATCATGATTATATATGTGTTTAAAAGTGTTTTTATTGTATATGAAAGGAGTATGTGCTTGTAACCATGGTTGGTAAGATGACCACATGGTGTAGGTGATGGTGTATAAGGGGGATGATTGATTTGGAGGAGTTGGATTTTGGAAAGTATGAAAATATAGCCGTTATAATGCCCGATTTTCGTTAAACCAAAAGATGCCCTGTTTTTGGCACCCATATTCACACGGTAGGTTCCTGTACAGAGAACCAACTGATCATGAATGGCTAGATCTTGGTTCATAGATCGTTTTGATATAAGGTGCGTAAAAATCTGATGAACGGTTTAGGAGAAAAGTCAGTTTTAGTGAAAGACATTCGAAAACCGAGAAAACGTAATTGTATCAACTTTGAGGCTAAAGTTACCATACTTAGACATTTTTATAAGTCACGAAATTTTGGGATAGTGTAGTAGGGTGGTCAGAGGACCCTTTACAGTTGACCTTGCATTAAAATTCGAAATCTATATTTTCTGAGAATTTTTACAGTCGAGTGTGGTTATTAAGGGGAATGGTGGAATATGTTAAAACTTAGATCGAGTTTAAAAATGGTTAAGTGCATGTAAACTTTTGGTGCATAAAAACCATGTTAAACTTATAATATGAGTTAAGGGTGTTATGGTGTAGAGATTAAGTGATTAAGTGGGATATATACTAATGGTGATCCTTTCGTTCCTATAGAAACGGGAGACGAACTCAGGATTCCACATACTCACTTTAGAGATCCAGGCAAGATCTTTTCTATCCCTACTTGGAAATTATTTATCCTCAAAGAAACTTGATTTCATGAAATATATATATGTGATGCTATTGTTACTATATTGTTAAGAAATGGTTTTCCTTGATTATTGATGTAAAAAAAGGGAAGGTATATGAGTATGATATGAATATGGATGTGAGTATGAGTATGAGATGGATATGAATATACATAGAGATGATTATGCATGAAGTGAACATGTCTTATGATTAAGGGAATATAAAGGAATGGTATCAGTTGTTATCTAAAGATATATAAAGGAATGATATCAGTTGTTATCTAAAGATATATAAAGGAATGGTATCAGTTATTATTTAGGGTTATATGATTTATAATATTATATTCTTTCTAAGTATTGTGATTTAATAAATATAATTGAATGGTATTTAATACTTTTGAGATAAATGGAATACTCTACGTATATAAAAGCATATTGATTTCATTGAATACAGAGGAGATGTCTGAGTCATAATCAAAGTATTATGACATATATAATTTTTAAAGGTGATGATAAATGGAAATGGAAATGATATATGTGAAAGGAAATGTGAATGGAAATGTGAATGGAAATGGAAAATGTGAAATGGTATTTGATGATTTGAAAAAGGGGGATTGCAACAGTAAGCGTAAGAGGCTGTGTGGTAGTGGCACATTCCAGCATCCAATATTTTATTTCGGCACGAAGATGCCAAGGGAGGATGTAGCAGGTAGCCTTCCTCCAGGGTTGATTACCAGGTAGGGATCATCCCTTCTACTAGTAGTAAACAGAGAGCGGATACGGTCAGGCGACTGATCATCGTCCTACGTATCTGGCGCCAGCAGAGATCCCCAAAACTTGAAAGAAAGAATTGAAAATGGTTTTCAGATTTCTATAACTGAAAACAGAAAAGTGATATGGAATGATGGAATTATTGTTACAAACGAAGATAAACTGATTTTATATTAATTTATATGATTGTTGCATAAGACGGAAATGAGAAGATTATAGCCAGAGATTTGTTCAAGTTTTTATATTATCTTGAAAGATTACACTGAAATGGTATATTGATGGTTATAGCATTCAAGAAGAGGGACTGATATTATATAATGTTAGAAGCGAGACTGATGGAATGATACTATATATTTCTTACGTACAAGGATAATTGGAAAGTGTATATACATATTGAATGGAAATAAAATTCTTCCATAATAACTGAAGTTGCTTTTGTCTATTATATATATACAACGGTTTATTTTCCTTTGATGTTAGTAGATAAAAATTATCTTGCTGAGCTATTTTAGCTCATTCTTGCTATTTATGTATTCAACAGCTAGGTACGCCGATACTCCGTACTACACCCTGCAAGAGGGTACGGGAAAGACGAACTTTTGAGAGAGTGTTGGCAACGATTCCCGAGGTAGCTATCGGACGGTTGGGTATTGATAGATTATGTACATTAAGTGTGTAAGTTGGTGTAATAACTTTTGGTTATTGAAATGCTTCATGTCGAAGTATTATTCATCAATGTATTTAAGGATGATTCTGGGTTTGTAATAACTTTTAAATTCTAAACCTTATTATGGTGAATGTTGTTCTCTGAGCATATGACTGGTGTGTGTGTGTTTATTATTGCGGGGTCAACTGCATAAGTATTAATTGTAAAAAAAAAAACCCAAGAGATATTGATATTGAATGGAAATTGGTCCGTGATGGCCCAGATTTATGACCCCGGATTTGGGGCTGTCACAGTTTGGTATCAGAGCTTAGAGTCATATTGCTCAGGAACAAGAGTGATAGTAATATACACATATAGATATATAGGTAATGATATAAAATATGAACTCACATCGAGTTCAAGGGGGGGTTTATCGAACGAAGCGTTTATTCTAAGTAGTGATTATAATTTTATAGATTATTACTAATAAAGGTTTATGTTTTATTATAGATGAAGAGGAAATGAGTGAGTCGAGTTATGTTCGTGAGTGGCTAGGGATATATATATAAATGTGTTAATCGGTAATATAATTATTGAATATGGAATATTGTATATTGTACCCTAAATTTGGGTAAATAATGGAGAATATTGTTATGTACAGAATCATGCCGCCTAAACATAATACTAGGGTAGATGTAAAGGAAAATGAGGGAGTTTGAGGTAATAGAGTAAGTAGATTGGTGAATAGACACTGATTGTTTGTGGAGGTGAAAGGGTGAAACTGAGGTTGGTCGGTAAAGCCAAGATATACCTTAAGGACCAAGACAGACTGAGACATTCCGAGATTGACTTAAATGAAAAGGGAATATTTGAGGTAACGGGAAGTGTACGTTAGAAAATATTGTGAGTATGTGTGGTATGTTAGAATATACAATTTAGAAGTATAATTTGAAGGGTCCTTGATACCAGAGCAGTGTCAGGCTAAGACGATCAATATAACGTAAGTATATCGATTAGAGGGTTATGTTCTATTATGGATAAAGGCAGAAAGTATCGAGCCAAGTCAAGACTAGGTAAATGACGATAATTGGGAATATAAGACGATAGTTTAAGGCTAAAGGATAAGTGCCAAATTTAAGAAATTTTGGGAAATACGCAGTCTAAGATATAAATGGTATTTGAGGAAAAACTTTTCATTATTGGGATTTTCAATTGGGCAGAAGCTATTAACGGTACCTATTCTCAAATTTTCTAAAGCCCTACTAAATTATATTATTGAGTTTCAAATTTTCCTCCACTGGTGAGTAATTCCAGGGTGATCTATCACCTCTTATTCAAAAAGGGCCGGTATCTTTTCAAAACTTTTTGGCACCCTTGAAATGTGTTTCAAAATTGTATTTTAGTCAAAATATTCCTCTAAGATTATTTTCGGAAGATGGTATTTATCATCGTGATTTAAATTTCCCTCTATATTTCTTACTTCAACTAAGAGAAACAGCCCAATATGTATACACAAGGACGATCTGTCTGTGTGATTGAAAGTCGGAGGGGACGCCCTCACTTGTGTTACGTACGGGTTCTTCCATAATATTGATTTCTTAAATATCCTTTTGTTTCAAATAAAAGTTATTTAAAACTCTTAATTTATAAATTGTTGTGGGACCCTTGCTTGTTTCTGGGTCCATTTCAATTCAAAGTTTCTTAAATTCTATAAATTGTTTCGAATATAGAAGATTTCATTAATGGATGGGAAAATGGAAGCAAAGTTTAGAGTATACGTGATTATACGAGGAAACTCGATATTTCAAGGGAAATTTCAAGAAGAGATAATTAGAGTTAGAAGCGTTTCGATATAAAAGAGGAAGGAATTTCATGAGATGAAATGGGTATATTTGATGATTAGTAAGATAAAAGAATGTGAGGAATTTTAAGGTATAATTGAGATTTACTATTGAGAGTAAGGTATATTTTGAGGATAGAGTCAGAATAAGGATAAACAAAGGAAGTGGGGATAATTAATGAAGGATTTCGAGGTGCAATAACTATTAATGGGGGAAGGCCAATAGTGTGACTAATACCCTAAGTAGCAGAGAGAGATTAAAGATGTTAAGTATTCAAAGGATTAATCCAAAAGGCGTGAATGAGTAAAACTTGACGTAAAGATTTTGATGAGATTAATAAAGGGAAATTTCAGAGGTGGAATAGATAGTATATCATGAAGGAACTAAGGTGGATCAGCAAGATGTAAAGAGCGTATAGTGAATAATAGACATATGGGATAAGGTATCCGGAGAAAATTGCAGGTACGCTCTAATTTAACCTCTTAAGTGTAAATGTTTGGTTAGGGATTGACTAAGTCAATGAATGGTGTAAATGGACTGATAATATAGATAAGAATAATCTATCTGTGAGAAAGTAAACTATGGTGATATAAGAAAGTGTGTTATTCTCGTGTCATCCAAATCAATATATGTTAAGAGTCAAAGAACTCTATAAAAAGGAGATTAAGAGTATTGGGGAAAGCGTGAGAATATTTTCAAGGATGAAAGGAAAGTATATGTTTCTATAAGTATGAACAGGAAATATATATTATAGATAATATTTTCTTATAATTGTTTCAAGGAATATTATTATAACTTATTTTCTGGAAAATTTTACAGAGGTGATATATAAAAATGTTGGAGTATTAATATTTTATGTCATGATAGAGATCAAAACTTAGTTAAACCATAGTGAGATACACTACCATGTAGGAAAGGCCAATATGGTGACAAAGAGAGACAATGAAAAAGGATTGCTATTGATAAGCTAAATGACATGTTGATGAATGACAAGCAAGTTTATGTTGGTGTATTTTTGCGCAAACAAGATAGAGATACTATGAAGGAAAAAGGATGGAGAAAGTGGTATAGAAGTTAGAAGATGTGGATGAAAAAGGTATCTATGGACATTTTCAACGTGATTCCGGGACGGAATCCTTTTAAGGGGAGAAGGATGTAATAACCCTAACTCTAGCAATACTACAGTGATCCCATGAATAGTAATTTTGAGGATTTAGAGAAATGGTATGTAGGTACTCTGCAATGGAAATAGAAAATGAATAAACAGAAACCATACTAGTAATGTACACTGAAATTAAGTGACTCGAAATGACGATGGATTTCAGAAATTCCTAAATATGGATTTTTGAGGATTTTGATTTCAAATGAGCTTCTATTGGATATTAAGGAGCATGGAAATATTAAAAGAATTATATATTGAGGAAATAGTGAATTTAGGTTAAACCAGGGGATTATTAAGTCAAGAGAATACCAAAGGAATTTGGATTGTTAAATGATTTTAGAACCACTTGGATAATGAGGTATATTCGAAATGAATTTTAATTAGACGAATATGGAGATTTAGCAACCAAGATTAGTAATACAACAAGGATACATACCACATTACCATTTACCAAGATTTCTAGCATTATACTTAGAAAAGAAAAATCAAGAAAAGAGATGATGAGATCATCTAAGTTACATCATCTTCCACTAACTTGTTTTAAGGGTAGATTAGTCATTTTTCATGAGGATTTTTCTATAATCTCCACCACAAATCTACAAGACTCTAGAAACAACAAGATTAAGCCAAGATAAAGATCAAAATCAACAAAATATCATCTTCATCCTCATCAAAAAGCTCTCCATCTCATTCTCCCAAAACTGTCCAGCAGAACCAAGCTCAAGAAGAAAAATCATATCTCCAATTCTATCCATGATAAAATCACCAAATTTTAACCACAACCTCTCCACTCCATGGGCATGATTCGCTCCAAATTTCATAGCAATCCAAGTAGTATAGCCTAGTCAAATCCATGCTCAAAGTTGGAGAACCCAATCTGTCCAGTTTCTGTCCAGCGGAAAGATGGAGCTCAAAACCATAGCTAGGAAGCTTTGTTTTTGGTGATCTATAGTTCAAATCAAATCTTATACAGAGACCAAGATGTGGTAAAAATTTGAGAGCCAAACTCTTATTTTTCGATTTGTTATGATTTTTACAAAAGTGATGATGAATAGTAACCCTTAGAAACTAACTTTGTTTTTATGGTTTCTTTAGTTGATCCAAGCTAGTATAAGGTTGATTAAGCATATCTCAAGGCTTATTAAGTGTTGTTAAAGCTTCAAGGAAGGTATAATCTCTTCACCCCTCTTGAGTTTATGATGAATATTGGTGGTATTAGTGGTTAAGTGGTTATAAGTGATGAAATCATGATTATATATGTGTTTAAAAGTGTTTTTATTGTATATGAAAGGAGTATGTGCTTGTAACCATGGTTGGTAAGATGACCACATGGTGTAGGTGATGGTGTATAAGGGGGATGATTGATTTGGAGGAGTTGGATTTTGGAAAGTATGAAAATATAGCCGTTATAATGCCCGATTTTCGTTAAACCAAAAGATGCCCTGTTTTTGGCACCCATATTCACACGGTAGGTTCCTGTACAGAGAACCAACTGATCATGAATGGCTAGATCTTGGTTCATAGATCGTTTTGATATAAGGTGCGTAAAAATCTGATGAACGGTTTAGGAGAAAAGTCAGTTTTAGTGAAAGACATTCGAAAACCGAGAAAACGTAATTGTATCAACTTTGAGGCTAAAGTTACCATACTTAGACATTTTTATAAGTCACGAAATTTTGGGATAGTGTAGTAGGGTGGTCAGAGGACCCTTTACAGTTGACCTTGCATTAAAATTCGAAATCTATATTTTCTGAGAATTTTTACAGTCGAGTGTGGTTATTAAGGGGAATGGTGGAATATGTTAAAACTTAGATCGAGTTTAAAAATGGTTAAGTGCATGTAAACTTTTGGTGCATAAAAACCATGTTAAACTTATAATATGAGTTAAGGGTGTTATGGTGTAGAGATTAAGTGATTAAGTGGGATATATACTAATGGTGATCCTTTCGTTCCTATAGAAACGGGAGACGAACTCAGGATTCCACATACTCACTTTAGAGATCCAGGCAAGATCTTTTCTATCCCTACTTGGAAATTATTTATCCTCAAAGAAACTTGATTTCATGAAATATATATATGTGATGCTATTGTTACTATATTGTTAAGAAATGGTTTTCCTTGATTATTGATGTAAAAAAAGGGAAGGTATATGAGTATGATATGAATATGGATGTGAGTATGAGTATGAGATGGATATGAATATACATAGAGATGATTATGCATGAAGTGAACATGTCTTATGATTAAGGGAATATAAAGGAATGGTATCAGTTGTTATCTAAAGATATATAAAGGAATGATATCAGTTGTTATCTAAAGATATATAAAGGAATGGTATCAGTTATTATTTAGGGTTATATGATTTATAATATTATATTCTTTCTAAGTATTGTGATTTAATAAATATAATTGAATGGTATTTAATACTTTTGAGATAAATGGAATACTCTACGTATATAAAAGCATATTGATTTCATTGAATACAGAGGAGATGTCTGAGTCATAATCAAAGTATTATGACATATATAATTTTTAAAGGTGATGATAAATGGAAATGGAAATGATATATGTGAAAGGAAATGTGAATGGAAATGTGAATGGAAATGGAAAATGTGAAATGGTATTTGATGATTTGAAAAAGGGGGATTGCAACAGTAAGCGTAAGAGGCTGTGTGGTAGTGGCACATTCCAGCATCCAATATTTTATTTCGGCACGAAGATGCCAAGGGAGGATGTAGCAGGTAGCCTTCCTCCAGGGTTGATTACCAGGTAGGGATCATCCCTTCTACTAGTAGTAAACAGAGAGCGGATACGGTCAGGCGACTGATCATCGTCCTACGTATCTGGCGCCAGCAGAGATCCCCAAAACTTGAAAGAAAGAATTGAAAATGGTTTTCAGATTTCTATAACTGAAAACAGAAAAGTGATATGGAATGATGGAATTATTGTTACAAACGAAGAGAAACTGATTTTATATTAATTTATATGATTGTTGCATAAGACGGAAATGAGAAGATTTTAGCCAGAGATTTGTTCAAGTTTTTATATTATCTTGAAAGATTACACTGAAATGGTATATTGATGGTTATAGCATTCAAGAAGAGGGACTGATATTATATAATGTTAGAAGCGAGACTGATGGAATGATACTATATATTTCTTACGTACAAGGATAATTGGAAAGTGTATATACATATTGAATGGAAATAAAATTCTTCCATAATAACTGAAGTTGCTTTTGTCTATTATATATATACAACGGTTTATTTTCCTTTGATGTTAGTAGATAAAAATTATCTTGCTGAGCTATTTTAGCTCATTCTTGCTATTTATGTATTCAACAGCTAGGTACGCCGATACTCCGTACTACACCCTGCAAGAGGGTACGGGAAAGACGAACTTTTGAGAGAGTGTTGGCAACGATTCCCGAGGTAGCTATCGGACGGTTGGGTATTGATAGATTATGTACATTAAGTGTGTAAGTTGGTGTAATAACTTTTGGTTATTGAAATGCTTCATGTCTAAGTATTATTCATCAATGTATTTAAGGATGATTCTGGGTTTGTAATAACTTTTAAATTCTAAACCTTATTATGGTGAATGTTGTTCTCTGAGCATATGACTGGTGTGTGTGTGTGTTTATTATTGCGGGGTCAACTGCATAAGTATTAATTGTAAAAAAAAAAAACCCAAGAGATATTGATATTGAATGGAAATTGGTCCGTGATGGCCCAGATTTATGACCCCGGATTTGGGGCTGTCACAACCTTCATCATCAAGATGATCTTTCTTTGACAGAGTTTGAGTTGCTTGCACTTGGTTTTAGCAATTCTCTCCCCCTTTTTGACATCATCACCATCCTGAATCAGAATTGAGGTGATTAACTCAAGAGAGTTTGCAATGGAATCAACCTTCTCAGTCAGTAAAATCTGATTCTTTTCAACTGTGCTCAGTCTGTCATTAAGATTTGCTTGAGCTTTGGAGAATTGTTGAAAAAGCTTAGCATTAGCTAGTTGAGCTTTCTCCTCATGAGTAGCAACCTCTGTTCGAAGATCAACAATGGATTTCTGAGTATCATCAAATCTATTATTCAAGGTTTTGATTTGAATCACTGTGCCTTGCAAACAAGTGAATATTTCTGGATTTTTAATCTTCGAAGAATTTGCTTGGAGAAACATAGCTGCCCTTCCAGGAGGAAAAATACACTCTGACTTGTACCAATCAGCAGTTTGTTTGGCCAAATAATCATCATCAATTTCATTGACAGAAGGCCCAGCAAAATCTGGTTTTTCTCCTGTTTTCTGACCATCAGCTTGAGTTTGTGCTTTCTCAACTCCTGTACTCTTGGGTTCAATTGAATCACTTATCGACTCACTAGTAGAGGCAACAGAAGCAATGTCTTCATTTTGAGTAGCAACAGGTTCTTGAGCAATTTGTTTTCCTTTATCAACTTGAGTTTGCTCTGAAGAAAGAACCTTCTCTGGTTTATCAACCTCCTCACCATGATCAGAAACATGATGGGCAACAGAGTTTAACTCAGTGTGTGATGCAACCACAGTGTCTTCAAGAACAACAGTAGGCCCATCAGCAACACCAGTATCAATAGAATATGTAACCTCCATGAGTGTTGGAGTAGATGCTTCATGATTAAAAGAAATTGGAGTTTCATCAAACTCTTCCATTGGAGACAAAGCATCTCTAACATCTTCATTTTCTTGAACCTTAGCAGATTCTGGTTCAGCAATCTTGACTTCTGATTCTGGTATTATAGGTTCTATGATAACCTCTGTCTCACCAGTAGGAATATCAATAGAGATTTTCTCTTGAGCCTCATCAACATGCTCATCATCAGAAACAGTTAGAATGAGCCTTCTCCTCTTAGCTTGAGGCACTGCAACCAGTTCTTCATCCTCACTAGAACTGTCCTCAGCTTGTGGTGTAGAAGGTCTATTTGCTTTTTCTTTGAATCTTCTAGAATAAACAGCCTTTGGAGATGTCTGTTTAGCCTTAGAATGTTTTGTATTAAGTGCAGCATGCTTCTTCCTTTTGGACTTAGATGGAGGTTGTGGGTGAGTAGTAGTGACAGGGTTTGTTGGTGTTGGATTTATTGGTTCAGTTTGGGTTTGTGGTGATATAGGATGAACAATGGTTGTTTGGGTTGGCTCTGGTGATTGTATAGGTTTAGATGGTATGTTTTCTGTACGATCAATGGCTAAAGGTTCAGGCATAGGTTGTAGTTCTGGTTGTTGTGTTTCATGTGGTTCATGGTTTGGTGATGGAGAATCTTGTGGCTGACTGACAAAATTCTGTAAGGCAAGTGGCAATACGAAAGGAGGTATGTCTTTACCAACATCTTTGTTAGTCATATCAGAGAATATTCTCTTAGTGACTCGAAAAGGTTGAATCTCATCAGCTTCATCAACAGTTAACCCAGGTACACATGCATTGAACAAAAGTTGACAAAATCTAGCAAAGTAAACTGTAGTAGACTCTGAAAACTTATCACCCAAATTCATTAATACATATCTACCAAAATCAAAATTACTGCCATAGAGTAGAGAATACCCAATTTGCAGACTGTCCATTGGAATAGCATCCCAGTTGGTTACCTTCTTCTGGAATGTCCTGGTGATACAATCAAAGAAAAAGTTCCACTCTTTTCTCAGATTCGGCCTCCTCACACTGCCCAGCTTTGCAAGTGAGTCCATATACCCAATCTCTGTTAGCATCTCTCTCAGATTTTGCTCAGAGACAACAGCATACGAAGTATGTGTGTCGAAATCCATGGCATCACGAACAGTTTGTGGAGTAATCACAAACTCTTGTTCTTCATGAGAGAAGATGATAGATGGAGTTCCATTCTCTCCTCCTTCTATATATCTTGAGTTTTGCCAGAAGTTAACAACCTGAGAAGCAGATAGAGTAGCCGGTTCAACCAGCGCTTGCCCAATCTCAGAATCGCGAAGAAAATTTTGCATTAGGTGAAACGCCTCAGGAGCCCGGTCATTCTCAAGTAAAGCTGCATAATTGTTAGGCACAAAACGTAGACCAAACAAAGTGAAAGGTTTTGTTGCCATTAGATCAAGAAATAAACAAAAAGCAACTGTGAAAATGATATGCAAGAAAGGTGTTTGCGAAAATGCCAAAGTGAAAAACAAATAAGTTCTCTGTTTTGGTAAAGTGAATTTGAGTGAGTGAATGTGATTGAGCAAAAAGTAGTTTGAGTAGTAATTAAAAATTAAACTCAAACGTTTTATCTTGAAAACACGCAACTGTTCCCTTGAGAAATGCGAAAGTGGTACATAATGATGAGTGAGTGGGTGAAAGTGGAACACGTGTCATACATGCAACGGTTCACTTAATACACGCGCAGTAAAAGCCATTATTACCGCTGTTGTTCCGTTTATCAAGACACTTTACCACTAAATACACTAATTAACAGTTGTCAACCACTCCATTTACTGCAAAATTTTCAAATTATCTTAATGAAAATTTACCTTAGAGTACGTAACACAATCAATCAGTGTTTGTCAAATTTTCAACCTTTGTCACAAAAACCCTTTCAAAAATGCACAGTCGTGATTTTTGTGTGTGAGTAGCAAAGTTTACCAAATCAATTTTTATAGCATCTAATATTTCATAAAATCCATAAATCAAAACAATAAACACTGAATGCACAAACTCTCATATTAAACACAGAGTATATGATGAATGCTAAACTCTGTAGTTCCTTAATTACAGAAATCTGAATATCTCTGTTCCAGTTTATGTTCATGATTATCCAAGTAAGCACACAGTCATTATAGACAAAAAGATCAGGAGATAACTATCAAAGCATCATTCAGTGAGTTACATGTCAAGGATTTCCTCACAAACTCTCACAGCACACAAGTGTTTAGGTGAAGTGTTTTCGCTCAAATTCAATCAGTAGAAGCAGATACTACCATAAGCTTGAATTTTCGCCAAATCTACACTACTTTGATTACATATATGCACAAATCAAAAGGACTTTGTTCATGGTTGTAATTGAGTAAAATCAAACAGATGAGAAAAGATATTTTTCGAATGAGAATTCCTAACTGAACAATTTATCAGATCAAAATGTTCAGTCAAACTGTTAGTACATATTTGTACAAGATGATCAGTATATATACCTCCTTTTTTTTTTTTTTACATATATATATACTGAGTAAGATTTCTTTTCTTGAGAAATACTCACCTGCTTGAATTTGATTTATCAAAAGAATATAACTGCTCTTAATACTTCAGTATTCAAGAAAAATGAGCAGTTAATTAGGCTCAAAAGGGGTTTACTAAGGGTCGTGTTTATGAACAGTGTTTATTATCAGTGTTCAAAGATGTTTTGAACAATGTTTGAAGAAAGATGGTTAATCCTAGTGCCTTTATCATTTTCATGCACACATATATCATGTAGTCTCAAAATGGTTTAATGCAAGTTCTAGAGCAACATACTTACTGATGAACATCAGACAGCAATAAAATCTGATTGATATAAAATGTATCAATCACTTATTCGGCTCAAAATCTCACAGGGTGCAGACATGAACTGTTTCTCACCAAACTAAACAATGACACATCTCAAGTTTTAAAATTTTCACAAGTGCAAACAAAGAATCATCAAGAATCAAGTATGGTTTGGAAACAGAGTGTTACTAATCAGAGTTTAGAGTTCATCAATATCAGAGTTATTCATGAGAGGCAATGCATACAGTATTCATAGATTCAGAGTTTAGGATCAAATAAACTAAGAGATGCTCTAAATATGAAACAGTATCATGCTGTGTTAATTTACTGCACAATTTCTGATTAGATCACAGTGACTCAGAAAGAATCTTGATTTTTCACTGAGAATCATGCTCCATACATTTTTCTTCATTGGTATTTTCATTCAGACAAAAATCAACTCAGAATTCACAGAGTTTAACAAACATATTAACAGTGTATGACCAACAATCATGCTGACAGAGTTTAATTAACAAGGTTCACATAGCACTTTAGCAATTTAAAGAAATATGAGCAACACATTTTATTAGAAAAGTTTGAGTCTAACCAACATGTTTAGTCAAAACCAGATACCATCCCTAGTTCATTGACCAGTCTTGTAAATGCTGCTTCACTTAGAGGCTTTGTGAAGACATCTGCAAGTTGTTGATCTGTAGGCACAAAGTGAAGCTCAATATTGTCTTCCTCTACATGCTCTCTGATAAAGTGATACCTTATGCTGATGTGCTTGGTCATTGAGTGTTGTACTGGATTACCTGTCAATGCAATAGCACTTTGATTATCACAAAAAATAGGTATCTTACTATACCTTAACCCATAATCCAGCAATTGATTCTTCATCCACAGAATCTGTGCACAGCAACTACCAGCAGCAATATACTCTGCTTCAGCTGTAGATGTTGATATTGATTTTTGTTTCTTGCTGTACCAAGACACAAGTCTGTTACCAAGAAATTGACAACTTCCACTTGTGCTTTTTCTGTCAATCTTACAGCCTGCAAAATCTGCATCAGAGTAACCAAGTAGCTTAAAATCTGATTCTCTTGGGTACCACAGCCCTAAAGTTACAGTGCCCTTGAGATACTTGAAAATCCTCTTCACAGCTGTTAAATGTGGTTCCCTTGGATCTGCCTGAAACCTTGCACACAGACAAGTGGCATACATGATATCAGGTCTACTAGCTGTTAAATAGAGTAGAGAACCAATCATCCCTCTGTAACTTGTCATATCCACTGATGACCCTGTATCTTTGTCCAGTTTTGTTGCAGTTGCCATGGGAGTTGTTGCAGATGAGCAGTCAAGCATACCAAATTTCTTGAGAAGATTTCTGGTATATTTTGCTTGATTTATAAAAATTCCATCATCTGTTTGCTTCACCTGTAGGCCTAGAAAATAACTAAGCTCTCCCATCATACTCATTTGATATCTTGACTGCATGAGTTTGGCAAACTTCTTACAGAGTTTATCATTAGTAGATCCGAAAATGATGTCATCCACATATATCTGAACTAAAAGCAAGTCACTACCAGATTGAAAGTAAAACAGAGTTTTGTCAATAGTACCTCTGTGAAACCCACTTTCTAGTAAAAATTTGGCAAGGGTTTCATACCATGCCCTTGGTGCCTGCTTAAGTCCATAGAGTGCCTTGTCTAACCTGTAGACATAGTCTGGATATTTTGGATCTACAAAACCAGGTGGTTGTTCAACAAATACTTCTTCTTCAAGTTTTCCATTCAGAAAAGCACTTTTCACATCCATTTGAAAAACTTTGAATTTCTTGTGAGAAGCATAGGCAAGAAACATCCTTATTGCCTCCAATCTGGCAACTGGTGCAAAAGTCTCATCATAATCTATTCCTTCCTGCTGTGAATAGCCTTTAGCTACCAGTCTTGCTTTGTTCCTTGTGATCACACCATCACTGTCAGTTTTATTTCTGAAAACCCATTTAGTACCAACAATGGATCTGTTCTTTGGCCTTGGTACAAGGGTCCACACTTCATTCCTCTCAAATTCATTTAGCTCTTCTTGCATTGCTGTTATCCAGTCAGCATCTTTAAGAGCTTCTTCTACTTTCTTTGGCTAAGATTGTGACAAGAATGCATGAAACAGACATTCATTTGTTGTTGCACTTCTTGTCCTTACTCTTGCATCTGGATCACCAATAATCAAATCAGGTGTGTGTGACTTAGTCCATTTTCTTGCAGAAGGCAGATTGCTTCTGTCATCATGTGATCCTCCCCCTTGATCCATGCTCTCCTGATTTTCTTGGTGCCTTTCATCATTTTCTGATGCTCCCCCTGAATGTGACTGCTCAGAATTTGAACGATCAGAGTTTGAATCAACAGTGTTTGATTCAGAGTTATCAACTGAGTCACTATCAGTGTTTGAATTATCACTTTGGTGAGATTCTTCATGCTCCCCCTCAACTGGTTCTTCCCATGTTTCTGATTGAAAAGTCTCTTCAGTGTTTACCAGTAGAGGTTCAGAATTGACCTCAACAGTGTTTGTCAGATCTGTCTCATCCGAGTTTAATAAATCTTCATTTTCAAAGTACAGTTGATCATGTTCACTAACATCTTCAAGTCCAGTTATTTTCTTGTCATCAAATGACACATGAATAGACTCCATGATCACTCTAGTTCTCAGATTATAAACTCTGAATGCTTTAGTTGACAGTGGATAGCCAACAAAAATTCCTTCATCTGCCTTTAGATCAAATTTGGTCAACTGTTCAGGATGAGTCTTCAACACAAAGCACTTGCATCCAAAAATATGAAAATATTTTAGATTTGGCCTTTTCTTTTTCACCATTTCATATGGTGTTTTACCATGCTTGTTGATCAGTGTTGCATTTTGAGTAAAGCAAGCAGTTTGAACTGTTTCTGCCCAGAAATATGTTGGCAATTTTGCTTCATCTAGCATGGTTCTAGCTGCTTCTATCAAGGTTCTATTCTTCCTCTCCACTACACCATTTTGTTGTGGAGTACCAGGTGCAGAAAACTCTTGTTTGATTCCTTTACTCTTGCAAAATTCTTCCATGGTTGAATTCCTGAATTCAGTTCCATTGTCACTTCTAATAATCTTCACTTGTTTCTCTGACCCTTTGTCCAGTTGTATTATATGTTCTGCCAGTGTTAATGCAGTTTCATCCTTCTTTGCCAGAAAATACACCCATGTGTATCTGGTGTATTCATCAACAATGACTAGAGCATATTTCTTCTTTCCAAGTGACATGACATTTACTGGTCCAAAAAGATCAACATGTATAAGATGATAAGGATCAACAATTGAAGACTCAGATTTGCTCTTGAAAGAGCCTTTTCTCTGTTTGGCCTTTTGACAAGAATCACACGGGCCTTCTACATTCAACAATGACTTTGGTAGTCCTCTTGCAAGATCATTCTTTATGAGCTCATTGATGTTGTTCAGATTCAAATGAGAGAGTTTCTTGTGCCACTTCCAACTCTCTTCACTGGACATTCTTGTTGACAGACACACTGCTTTGCCATCATTGTTTGTTGACAATTTAATTTCATAGATGTTATTGTGTCTGTTTCCAACTAGAGCAACTTTCCCTGTAGATTTGCTGATGACTTGACAATATTCAGGCTGAAAATCCACATGATATCCTCTGTCACAGATTTGACTCACAGATAGCAGATCATGCTTGAGTCCTGGAACCAGAGCTACATTTGTGATGATGACACTTCCTAGATTAATATTGCCATATCCCAGAGTATGTCCTATGTTGCCATCTCCATAGGAAACTTTTGGGCCAGCCTTCTCCTCATACTCTGATAGCAGGGCTTTATTTCCAGTCATGTGTCCTGAACATCCACTGTCCACGACTAGGGTACTCACCCTGGTGCCCTGCAATCACAAACAATCACTGATTGTTAGTTTTAAGGATCCAGACTTGCTTGGATCCTTTGGCTTTCTTAATTCTGTTAGCTTTTGCAGCGGAATTCACATTATCAGAGTTTAAGCTAACTTTTTCAGAATTTACATTTGCAGAGTTTACTTTAACCCATTTCAAATTTGGTTTGGGTTCATAGTAATTATAGTAAATAGCATGATAATCTCTGCAAGTGTAAATAGAATGCCATGTACTTCCACAGTGTTTACATAAAGTCTGTGGTCTAGTTCTCACATAATCATTTTTAACTGCAGTTTTAGAGGGCAAAGAATTAATGTTCTTATTCTTACTGCAGAAACTAGCAAGATGATTAATGCTTCCACAATTAAAGCATGTCTTTCTAGGAGCTAATGAAGCAAGCATTGGCTTAATTCCTGATGTTATGCCTATTTTTCCATTTCTGTTTTTCTTAGGCATTCTCTGCTTGTTGACAGATTTTATCTCTTTAAGCTTATGCTTGAGTTGTTTATCTGTCATTGAACCAATATTAACCTCTTTAACAAAAGTCTTAGCATATGATTCTTTAACAGCCTTTTTCTCAGCTTCAGTCTTAGGTCCACCTGTTCCCATAACATTTCCTTCAGATGGACGATGTGGTCTAACTTTTACCAAATTTTCAAATCTAAGTTCATCTCCTTCAGAGTAACCTAGACCTACTGTATCTGACTGAAACACTTCTTGAGTATCTTTACCAGAGTGTGTCCAAGTTTTAATAATGTGTTTAGTATCCTCCAATTCAGATTCTAGTTGCTTATACTTACCTAGCAACTCCTGTTCAATAAGCACTGCATCATCTCTCTCTTTCTGAATTTTATTCATGTTTTCTAGCTGTTCCTCAACAAGTTTATTTCTTTCTTTGAGTTGGGAGCACTCATTCTTTATCCTTTCATTTTCTAAAGTCTGATCCCTATAACTGATATGCAATGCTTTAAGATAAATTCTCAATTCAGTTATATTATCAGTATTATAAGCATAGGTAGTTGGGGGTACCTTGAGATCATCATCTTCATGTTGAGTAGTAGCCATGAGTGCATAGTTGACTTCCTCATCTGAATCTGAAGTGTCTGCCCAATCTCTGCCTTTGGTGTAGAGTGCCTTTTCAGTTTTACCCTTCTTGCACTCAGGAGCATAGTGACCCATCTCCTTACACTTGTAGCATTGAATCTCAGACTTATCTTTCTTACCAGATTTGAAGTCCTTTCCCTCAGTTTTCTTGAAATTTTTCTTGTAATTCTTTGAGTAGTCCTTGGAGAATCTCTTTCCCTTCTTGAAGTTCTTGAATCCCATCTTCTTGAAAGTTTTTACCATCAATGCAGCCATTTGCATCATCTCCTCATCATCTTCAGAATCAGATGTTTCATCTGTGTTTGAGTCAATATCAGTGTTTGATGACTCACTTTCTGAGTGTATGACTAAAGCTTTTCCTTTTGCCTTTCTCCTTGATGCTTCCTTCTTTGATGGTTTCTCCTCAACCTTAAGAGCAACAGACTTTGACTTTCTACTTGATCTTTTGTTTCTCTGCTCCAATTCCAATTCATGGGTTTTGAGCAGTCCATAAATTTCATCAATCTCTGTTTCACCAAGTTCATAGTTATCTCTTATGGTGGTTGTTTTCACATCCCATTTTTCAGGTAGAGAAAGAAGAAACTTGAGATTTGAGTCTTCTAAATCATACTCTTTGTTAACCAATGACAAATCATTGAGCAATTTACAGAATCTGTCAAATGTTTCTGTCATGGTTTCTTCAGACTTTGCCTCAAAGTGCTCATACTCCTGAGTGAGTATGTTTCTTCTGTTTTTCTTGATTGCAGGAGTTCCTTGACACCTAACCTCAAGTGCATCCCATATCTCTTTTGCAGTTGTGCAATTAATCACTTTATTAGACATAACATTGTCTAAAGCACTGTGAAGTAAATGCCTTACTTTTGCATCCTTTGCAATAGATGAAAGATCCTCAGCAGTTAGATCTTTCTTTTCTTTTGGAATGACCTTTGATTCCTCACCAGCAGCAGCAGCAGATAACTTTGTAGGTTTGTGAGGACCTTCATAAATTCTATCCAGATATTCTGGATCTGTAGCCTCCAGAAACATGGTCATCTTCACCTTCCAAATTGCATACTCTAATGGCCTAAGTATAGGAACCCTAATTGTTTCATACCTACTAACAGTAGTAGGGGCTTTCTCAGATGGTGGAGGTATCTCTGCCATTGATTACTATTGTGTTTGGATCTTTTTCTGTAATAAAGTAACAGATTTGGCTCTGATACCACTTGTTAGGCCGAATACACAATATATAATCAAGTACCGTATGAGTAAATAACAAGAACACACGTTTTAACTCTTAAAACTGTTTGGAATTAATAATTCCTCTCTTAGTGATGTAAAATATCACAGAGAGCTGCTTAGGTTACAAGAATGATATTCGTTCACGATGGATACCCTTCTAGGGTTAACCTAACTGTATTTATATGATATACAGCTACGTACAATCGTTAATTGATTCTCCTAAAATTAAGCTATACAATTGATATCAATTACGATTACTACACATCTTCTAAGTCAACTCAATCTCTTTGACAGCTATCCAATCTTCAAAGATATCGCTTCCATATTAATATTAAATTAATCTTCAAACTCTGTTGACTTGTAGACGCTTCCTGTAGACAGACTTTAACAAACTCTGTTGCTCTCAAAGCTAACAGTGTTTGCGCTTCCATGTATTCAGCTAGCAGTGTTTACGCTTTTCTCTGTCAGCGTTTGCGCTTCCAGCAATCAGCGTATACTCAAACTCTGTTCCAACTGCTTTCAAATAACAAGTTAAACTCTCTTTACCTGTAACACTTAAACACTGACATTAAATCACATCAATTATATCTAACAGAAACAATGTTGTGGTTGGCATATAATTAATAGCTCAAATAGTATGTTTTGGTAAGATGCATAAACTGATAATAAGGTGCTTTAATAACCAATCACACACACTCTTTTAACCACCAAGAAATTTTGTCAAATGGTAAATAAGTTGGCTACCAAAATGACCTGCATCAATGTATGATGTGGCTTAGAAGAACAGGGAAATATTACAAAATCCCATAAAGTTAACTTACCTTTTTGCCCCATTCATATGCCCGATCAAGAAGATAAGAGTATTCGAGATGTTCATAACACTTTTGTAGAGAGGAGAGCGGCTCACTAAAGTACATTAGAAGACAAATAGTAAGATCTTTCCTTTTGTTGTGTTTAATTATGGACCACAAACTTACACTGTTTTCCTTTTCTACTAGATCTGGCAATTTCTTGCGACACTTAACTTTAGGGAAAGCATTAAAGTACATTGGAAGACAAACTTTAGTAAAATCTTTCCTTATGTTGTGTTTAACAATTGACCACAGACTTACACTCTTTTCCTTTTCCACTGGATCTGGCAATTTCTTGCGACGCTTAACTTTAGGGAAAGTAGCACCAGCAGACCTAATTAAAGGGTCAATGGCATCTAACTCTGAGCTAATTTCTTCATCTAATGAAAAAGATGATGTTAGATAGTCAGACCTACTGCTCCTGAATGAATTTGATGAAAGAAAATCTTAAGTGTCAAAAAAGGCTATGTCGTCTTCATCTGTCTCCTCCACATTTTCTACTCTTTCAATATACCTATGTTTATGACTTTACTAGCAATAATTCAGATATACCTATGTTTCTTCGTGATGCTGGTGCATGCATAATACTATATCCTTACACGTCACAGTAACAAAAGGGCAAGTAAACACTTAAAGCTAGTATGGAAATAATTTTCGGACATTAGAAAAGGAACACAAATGAACTTTGTTGCCAGTCCATGCTTATGAACTATGAAGTTTGCACACTGTATTCTGTTAACGGAGGAATTTGGTGACAATAGATTTCGGAGGTTGCTGGAATAACAAAATCATGAAAATATGGGGATTTGGGATTTTGGATGTTTGGGGCTGGACTTGAGAGGTGTCTCGACTTGTTAGATGTGTCGGATCCTTTTTCAAGATGCCTACGTACCTTATATATTTATAAGGATCAAGCCAACGCAGTTCTGTTAAGGATTGGTTTTTAATCCCTATGATTGTTAGGGGATGTTTTTGGGAATTAGTAGATTTTATCTCTTTGAATTATATTCGCGTTGGGATACCTTCCTGATTTGAAGGATATCATTTGGAGATATTTTCTATCATTAATTGGAGATAATTCCTCGTTTCAAAGAGAGGAAATAATTAACTTGGGGATTAAGTTAATTATTATTAGATTCGTATTTGAAAATTTGGGAGATATTAGAGGCAACCAAAAATATGGCGTAACAACTACCCCCCAGTTCTTCAGTGTAGCTTGCTGCAGTGGAGAACTAAGCATGCTTCGATCTTCCAAATTTCCCGAGTCACTGAAACAGCTAGGAGAGGAAGATTAGTAAAAAATATGGAGCACCTAGGTGCCCGTAATATGCATGTAGATGTAAACGAGACAATATGCGAGATGTAAAAAGAATAAGTTTTATAGGTGTGCGAGAACGTATCCTGGAGAGCCATCCAAGCATTATCCAGAGAATCGTGTAAAGTTTTCCGAGCAATACCCTCAAAAGCAAATATTCAAAAAAATATCCGCCATTAAGCACTCCGAGAAATACCCTCCTCAAAGAAGGACGTATTCTAGAGTTTTCATAACGTATTCCGAAAAATATCCTCCTCAAAGAAGGTCATATCCACCAGAATTTCCATAAATGCATCCAGAGAATACCCTCCTCACGGGAGGTCATATTCCTAGAGCTCGTACCTTGATGAGGTGCCGGAAGTACGGACATCCCCCCGGAAGTATGGTTTTTGCAAGGATTTTATAATTTGGGATACCCTCCTCAAAGGAGGTCGCTCCCCATTTCAGAAATATCCCTCCTCACAGGAGGTGGATTTACCGAAGCTGAAACCTTGATGAGGCGCCGGAAGACGGACATCCCCCCCGGAAGTACGGTTTTTTAAGGATTTAATAATTTGGGATACCCTCCTAAAAGGAGGTCGCTCCCCATTTCAGAAATATCCCTCCTCACAGGAGGTGGATTTTCCTAAGATCGCTTTATTCTTACTAAGACTCTCCTTAGAGGAGATTATCTTTTAAATAAATCACGAAGACCCTCCTTAGAGGAGGTCATCTAACACAAAAAATAAGGGAGACCCTCCTTAGAGGAGGTCATCTTCCCAAAGCCATATCAATATCTCAAGATTCTTCCAAAAAATATCAGCAACACTTGAAGGGTCTTTCAAAAAATATTAGCAATATCAAAATTCTTCGAAAAAATATCAGTAACACCCAAAGGTCTTCTAAAAAATATCAGCAGCACCCAGATGGTCTTGCAAAAATATAACCTCGCAAGAAAGGGTCTTCCAAAATATTACCCTCATTAAAAGAGAGTCTTCCAAAATAATTACCCCTGCAAAGGAGGGCCTTCCAAAATATTAACCTTGCAAAGGAGGGCCTTTCAAAATATTACCCCCCCAAAAGGAGGGCCTTCTAAAATAATAAACTCTTCAATTAACAGCCTTCCAAAATATTACCCCCACAATGGAAGGCCTTCCAAAATAATAAACTCTTCAATTAAGAGCCTTCTAAAATATTACCTCCCACAATAGAGGGCCTTCCAAAATAATAAACTCTTCAATTAAGAGACTTCCAAAATCATGTACCATGAAGATTACACTTAAAATCTTGAAAATCTTCACAATTCAAATTCTGTCCAGATCTGTTTTTAATCTTTTTGACCATCTAAACGATTTTTTCTTGGAAAATACAACACACGTTGTAGATAACGAAAAGATCTTTCCGAAAATATATGGCTCATCAAAAACGGACTTATAACGAATCGGGAATCAAATAAAACGTCTGCTGATTGATTTCTTGATGTTGGAAAACAAGATCTGATTGTTTTTTGTGATTTCGAGAGTAGATCGAGATATAATCTGAGAAAACTCAAAGAACGAAAGTTATAGGCAATTTAAAAAGCTTTCCGAATCATTAAAAATCATCAAAATCCAACATGTATTGAATTTACTACAAATTTTATAAGATAGGTGATTTGTATGGACAAAATCATAAGAAAACTTATCTTAATTCAGAATAGAGCCACCGCCTTCACCGCTTAGCTCCTCCATTAAAGAAGCTCCAGATTCATGATAACCCCCCATTCATATGAATTGATTTTCCTCCACAATCAAAAAATATATGCCCTCCTTCTAGCGCCAATTGTTAACGGAGGAATTTGGTGATAACAGATTTCGGAGGTTGCTGGAATAACAAAATCATGAAAATAGGGGGATTTGGGATTTTGGATGTTTGGGGCTGGACTTGAGAGGTGTCTCGACTTGTTAGATGTGTCGGATCCTTTTTTCAAGATGCCTATGTACCTTATATATTTATAAGGATCAAGCCAACGCAGTTCTGTTAAGGATTGGTTTTTAATCCCTATGATTGTTAAGGGATATTTTTGGGAATTAGTAGATTTTATCTCTTTGAATTATATTCGCGTTGGGATACCTTCCTGATTTGAAGGATATCGTTTGGAGATATTTTTAAACTTTAATTGGAGATAATTCCGCGTTTCAGAGAGAGGAAATAATTAACTTGGGGATTAAGTTAATTATTATTAGATTCGTATTTGGAATTTGGGAGATATTAGAGGCAGCCGAAAATATGGCGTAACAACTACCTCCCAGTTCTTCAGTGTATCTTGCTGCAGTGGAGAACTAAGCATGCTTCGATCTTCCAAATTTCCTGAGTCACTGAAACAGCTAGGAGAGGAAGATTAGTAAAAAATATGGAGCACCTAGGTGCCCGTAATATGCATGTAGATGTAAACGAGACAATATGCGAGATGTAAAAAGAATAAGTTTTATAGGTGTGAGAGAATGTATCCTGGAGAGCCATCCAAGCATTATCCGGAGAATCGTGCAAAGCTTTCCGAGCAATACCCTGAAAAGCAAATATTCAAAAAAAATATCCACCATTAAGCACTCCGAGAAATACCCTCCTCAAAGAAGGACGTATTCTAGAGTTTTCATAACGTATTCCGAAAAATATCCTCCTCAAAGAAGGTCATATCCACCAGAATTTCCATAAATGCATCCAGAGAATACCCTCCTCACGGGAGGTCATATTCCTAGAGCTCATACCTTGATGAGGTGCCGAAAGTACGGACATCTCCTCGGAAGTACGGTTTTTGCAAGGATTTTATAATTTGGGATACCCTCCTCAAAGGAGGTCGCTCCCCATTTCAGAAATATCCCTCCTCACAGGAGGTGGATTTCCCGAAGCTGGAACCTTGATGAGGCGCCGAAAGTACGGACATCCCCCCCGGAAGTACGGTTTTTTAAGGATTTAATAATTTGGGATACCCTCCTCAAAGGAGGTCGCTCCCCATTTTAGAAATATCCCTCCTCACAGGAGGTGGATTTTCCGAAGATCGCTGTAAGAACCCTGACTTTTGTAATATTTTTAAGAATTTAATATCATATGACATTGTGAATTCAGGACCTTTTGAGTCACCCATGTTGTTTAATGGAATTCATTATCTGAGAAATTTATGTTGTTATATTCACTGTGTAAGAAAAAGGGAAGATTGTTGAAGGCAAGAGGCCTACTGCTATTAAGATTTATAAAAACTTGGGATTTGAGAGTTATTAGAGTATTAGGATATTTTAAGAGACTATGACAAAGAGTTATGGATATTTAAGGGATTTACACAATTAAGTACTTAAAGAATTACAAGGGAAATCTCTATGCGACAAAATATTACTACGAGAAGTTAATTAAGATACGATATGAATTAAGGATTAAGTGACAACCATTGGTGGAGAAATAATAGTACAAGGAAGGATATTACATGCAAGTATCATGTAACTAGAAAGTTAGGAAAGTAAACTAGAAAGTAAAAAGTAACTAGATGAATAGTGTAAAGTATGTGCACCATACTTTAGGGGACAAGGAGGTATGGCTTGAACCTAGACTACTAGACTAGGGTGGAGACATGTGAATGATATACATATCAATACATATCAATAATACATCTCATAATTCAAACCACACATCAAACAAAACACAAAAACATCCCAAATATTTCTGCTCCCGGCCATGGCAAACAGCAGCTCAGTAAAATGACCATAGAAGCTTCGTTTCTCATCCAAATCTTGCGTTCTATAGCTTTTTGGAAAGGTATTGAGATGCTCTACAACTCTTATTTAGAAGCCTTGTCCAGGAAAGCAAGGTAAGGACCTCGTTTTTCCAGTTCTTGCAGCTGGGGTGCAGTAACTCCGAAAATTTCTAAGTTGTGTTCTTGATGTTCTTGTTAGTTTAAGGTTTATTAAGGATAGATCAAGTTTCTCCAAGGATTACAAAGCTCATAAAAGGTCACTAGAGACTCAAGAAGGTATAAACCCCTAACCACTCTTAGTCATGGATTGATTATAGTTTATATTGTTAGATCTAAACATTTTATTGCATATCTTGGTTATATGAGTTATGGATGATGAAAATCTTGAGGTTATATGTTGTTGATGTGATTTTAAAGCTTGTACTTAGAGTATATAACCCCATGTATGCTAGAGAGTCAAGTCTTGGTGGTTTTGATGGTAGATGTGATGTATAAAGTGAGTTCTTGAAGGTTTAAGGAAAGATGTGTGCTGTGTAAAATACTGGGAGCATGTACTGTCTTGTAGGAGGGTTTTGAACCCCTTAAACTTGTCCCCTTAAGACCCAATACATATGGTTAGAAAGGTATTTGAATGTCGTTTCCATAAATATAAGGTTCATGACTAGGTGATGTATAGATTCTGAGTTATGGCCCGAGAAGTGCAGAATGGTTTTGAGATCCGGACTGCACCATTTGGTCAACTTGTGAACCACCTTTAAACCCTTAAAAATTATGTAAACATTATGAGAAATTGATGAGAGATATAATTTACCGTGGCAAAGATTACCCAAAAAGAATTGGATTAAAATATGTATTTTTCAATTTTATAAAAATGTTAGAGCGAAGTGCGCGCGAGTGAAAAATCACCTAGGAGGTTAGTTTAACGTAGTTTTAAGAGTACTGACTTGTGTTTCAAGTTTGAGGAATGGATTCGAGTTGAATGGGTAACGAATGTGATAAAGTGATGACATGGTCATATGGGAGGGTTAGTGGTCACAAATTGGAGTCGTTAAGTTGGTATTACATCCTTTAAAACCTTACGATTAAGTAGCGTTGTTAAGGTACTAACGTACGAATATTGATTATATATAGATCTTCGTTCCACGTCGCGAGCTCGACCACCCCACCCTACCAAGGCAAGTTTTCCAATCCTAAGTATTTATTTTCAAAAGATTATATTCTCGATTTTACCTATGCAAGTTTACTTTTCAAAACTTATATATAAGGATTTTCACTGTTGTGTTTATAGCTTCCAAACGTATTGTATGCTTATGCTTTACGAGATTATGTTGAAGTTTGAGATTTATGCATATGTGTTTGTACACCCTTGAACTTAGAATAAAAGTGTTTTCTTCGGACAATGACTCTAGCAGTAAAGGTCGTAGCGGTCCAAATATACTATTGACCGGGGAGTGGTATATTATTGTATCGTGATTAAATTGCGAAAACCCGAAGAGTCATTCGGGAAGTATCGTATACATAAGTATTTATTATTTTTACGTTGTTAAAAATACTCAAAAATATCTATCTTGGATTAAAAGCTTAACTTAAGTAAATAATTATTCTATTAATTGTTTATATTAAATCTCAAAATATTATTTATTAATTATTGTTCATTATTTTAAAGACAAAACTAATCCAAGATACCTTTAGCGTTTTCAAACTCGAATTCTTTCGAACCCAAAACATTTTCGAAAACCCCCGGTCAGGTTTTACTCCCTTGCACGTTTTTCAAGAATTATCGGTCGACTGATGTCGGACCTCAACTACTCGATTTTCAATCAAAACAAGTTTTGAAAGAAAAAGCAAAAATGGGACTCTGGCGTGCAGGTTCGTTAACGAACGACCCCGAGTTTAGTGTAAGAGGCCGTTAGCCAGGCGGTCCATCATTTATTCCGGCCCAGGTGTTGCCGAAGGATGATTACGGATGTAGTTTTCATCGAGGGTGATTACGGATGTAGTTTTCACCCGAGGGTAGTTACGGATGTAGTTTCTATCCTTCTACTAGTAGAGAAGACCCGCGGATTATTGGACTTGGATGTGACGACTGATCATCGTCAATCCCTGTCAGGTTTCATGTTTTCTTCAAGTCCCATCCTCCACTTTGGAAAAATACTCAAACACTGCTTCTTGGGCCTAAGTGCCAAGTTGCCAATAATGTGGTTTTTGGTAAGAAAAATATTGACATCGTGCAGTATCTAGAACTGCAAGATTTTCTATAAAGATTGGCACGTGTTAGTGCACTCGTGCAATTATTTCAAAGAATGAAATATTTTGAATGAGAAACCTTCTAAGCTAATGGAAGGAAAGAGGTTTTACATTAATGTATTCCCTGTACAGTATGTTAACCGTAGAGTGTTTTGCCGAAAATGATATACACATATGTATATATTTTCAAACTTGAAATATATTGAAATGAGAACCTTATAAAGGATTCATATGTTATTCTTAAAGCTCCTTAGTGAGTATAAATGTTTTATTCAAGCTCGGACATATATATTGTCGAATTATGTTTTGAAATCTGAGATATATACCCATACAGTTGGGAACATTTTCGAAATAAACCACATTATTATTTTTCAAAATGGCGAACTTGCTGAGCATTATGTAGCTCATTCTTGCTTTATAAAAACATTTCAGAAAGAGAAGAATTTGGTCGGTTAACTCCGCACCAGCAGAAGAGGAGTAGAAGATTTACCCCTGAGATGATTTAGTTCATGATAAATACTACAGAGTAAGTCTGATAGGTTTTCAACTGTAATAGTAAGACTTGTCTTCAAGTGTAGTTGTATAAGTGGAAGTGCGTAAGATTCTGGATTGTACAGATGAATTGTAATATTTAGTGTTACTTTTGATTATCGTTTATGAGGCTCTAACTTGTATGTGCGTAAGATTGAGGTCTGGATGGATGTATTGTTGAGTTGTAAAGTTAATACAGGTATGATATGGTTGGATGGTGATGTGACGACCTGAATCTCTGACCTCAGATTTGGGGGCATCACAATCGCTTCATTCTTACTAAGACTCTCCTTAGAGGAGATCATCTTTTAAATAAATCATGAAGACCCTCCTTAGAGGAGGTCGTCTAACACAAAAAATAAGGGAGACCCTCCTTAGAGGAGGTCATCTTCCCAAAGCCATATCAATATCTCAAGATTCTTCCAAAAAATATCAGCAACACTTGAAGGGTCTTTCAAAAAATATAAGCAATACCAAAATTCTTCGAAAAAATATCAGTAACACCCAAAGGTCTTCTAAAAAATATCAGCAGCACCCAGATGGTCTTGCAAAAATATAACCTCGCAAGAAAGGGTCTTCCAAAATATTAACCTCATTAAAAGAGAGTCTTCCAAAATAATTACCCCTGCAAAGGAGGGCCTTCCAACATATTAACCTTGCAAAGGAGGGCCTTTCAAAATATTCCCCCCCCCAAAAGGAGGGCCTTCTAAAATAATAAATTCTTCAATTAACAGCCTTCCAAAATATTACCCCCACAATGGAAGGCCTTCCAAAATAATAAACTCTTCAATTAAGAGCCTTCTAAAATATTATATCCCACAATGGAGGGCCTTCCAAAATAATAAACTCTTCAATTAAGAGCCTTCCAAAATCATGTACCATGAAGATTACACCTAAAATCTTGAAAATCTTCACAATTCAAATTCTGTCCAGATCTGTTTTTAATCTTTTTGACAATCTAAACGATTTTTTCTTGGAAAACACAAAACACGTTGTAGATAACGAAAAGATCTTTCCGAAAATATATGGCTCATCAAAAACGGACTTATAACGAATCGGGAATCAAATAAAACGTCTGCTGATTGATTTCTTGATGTTGAAAAACGAGATCTGATTGTTTTTTATGATTTCGAGAATAGATCGAGATATAATCTGAGAAAACTCAAAGAACAAAAGTTATAGGCAATTTAAAAAGCTTTCCGAATCATTAAAAATCATCAAAATCCAACATGTATTGAATTTACTACGAATTTTATAAGATAGGTGATTTGTGTGGACAAAATCATAAGAAAACTTATCTTAATTCAGAATAAAGCCATCGCCTTCACCGCTTAGCTCCTCCATTAAAGCAGCTCCAGATTCATGATAACCCCCCATTCATATGAATTGATTGTCCTCCACAATTAAAAAATATATGCCCTCCTTCTAGCGCCAATTGTTAACGGAGGAATTTGGTGATAACAGATTTCGGAGGTTGCTGGAATAACAAAATCATGAAAATAGGTGGATTTGGGATTTGGGATTTTGGATGTTTGGGGCTGGACTTGAGAGGTGTCGGATCCTTTTTCAAGATGCTTGCGTACCTTATATATTTATAAGGATTAAGCCAACGCAGTTCTGTTAAGGATTGGTTTTTAATCCCTATGATTGTTAAGGGATGTTTTTGGGAATTAGTAGATTTTATCTCTTTGAATTATATTCACGTTGGGATACATTCCTGATTTGAAGGATATCGTTTGGAGATATTTTCTATCATTAATTGGAGATGATTCCTCGTTTCAGAGAAAGGAAATAATTAACTTGGGGATTAAGTTAATTATTATTAGATTCGTATTTGGAAATTTGGGAGATATTAGAGGCAACTGAAAATATGGCGTAACATATTCCATTAACTATATGTCATGTTGATATATCTTCTGCACTACAATCCCTGACTGGTTTTCTGTGATCTAATAATGGTTTGGGTAGGACATTACACCTATTTAGGCTTAATTTCCTAGATGTAAGCTTAATTTTCATAATTTTGATTTAATTTCCCTAATTTAGTCTAAATGTTTCATAAATAGATTAAACATAATTTATTAATTCGAATTTATCATTTATTAATCCAAATTAGGCTTAATTTCCCAATTTTTTATTTAATTTCTCCAATTTAGGCTAAATTTCTCATAAATAGATTAAAAATGATTTATTAATTCAAATTTATCATTTATCAATCCAAATTAGGCTTAATTTCCCTAATTTTGATTTAAGTTTCCTATTTTAGGCTAAATCTCTCATAAATAGATTAAAAATGATTTGTTAATTCAAATTTATCATTTATAATCCAAATTAGGCTTAATTTATTACTTGGTTTTCTTTTTTAATCTGTAATTTGGTAGTTTCATGTTAAATTACATATGTTCAAATATCCAATGTGCCTAATTTCTTTTTAATTTTGAATCATTGTAGATATTGTTGATATGCAATGTGGTCCTCTTGATTAATCTCTCATGTTTCAACAGGATGAGCATATCAGCACTTTGATATGGGAGGGAGCTGACAGGGAGAAGTTGGATGTGAGGCAGTATACTACACAGCAGGGTGTGTGGGAGTTACAGGCAGACCAGCGTACCCTTTTGCGTACTTGGGGATTTAGGGTGTTTGTTAATCCCCGCTCAGTACCTCAGAATGACATTACCCTGATCAAAGCATTGGTGGAGCAGTGGAGACCGGAAATTAATTCATTTCACTTCTTGGTGAGAGGACTATTACACTCGAGGATGTGTACATGATCTTGGGGCTGCCGATTAGTGGGCGTGCTTTGACCCATACCGAGCTATCTGATCCGATTGGATATTGGATGAATGAATGGGAAGATCTGCGATTAAATGCTGAGAAGCACAAGAACATGTATGCACACGGCGGGGGCAGGGTAAAACTGTGTGAATTGTAGGATAGATATAAGGCGAGATGTTAGAGATCGAAGCATCCAGAATTGTTTGCTCAGGATCCTGTAGTGTATACAAGGGGATATTTGTTGTATATTATTGGGGCCATACTATTTCCTACTTCCAATCGAAATCTTGTGCATCCCCGATACATACAGTTTTTGCAACAGCCGGATCAGATTATTGATTATGCTTAGGGCGCCGCAGTTGTGGCACATTTGTACAGAGCCTTGTCTAAATATGTGAAGAAGTCTCTCACCTCTTTCAACGGGTGCAACATGCTTCTTTAGTTGTGGGCATGGGAGAGATTGAATCGGGGGCATTCACAGATTGCACCACGCCAGCAGCTTCGGTGGCCGAGAGCATTAGCTTGGGCTGAGCCGGTGAAGCGGAGGAGGGTTAACCCCCACCACCATACTGATGGTTATCGGAGAGATTTCGACAGCTTTATACCGCACTGGGTCACATGGCAGCCATACGCTAAGTGAATACTTGATATGTTAGTCTTAGTAATTGCATTTTAGTATCAGTGATTGCATTCGTTACTTATTTACCACTTGCATTTTAATTTTAGTATTGGTGATTGCATTTTAATTTTAAATGGAATATTTAAATAGATTTTACGAGAGTGAGGATGCTGATGACGATGCTGACATGATGATGGCCCACCATATGGCTCTTGGCATATAACCTTGGTGTCACTTAAGTTTATTGAGTACCAGATGCTAGACAGGGACTCAGGCAGTTCGATATGTTGTAGCATATACCGCAGGAGCCGCTTGACCATACTTTTTTGCAGATGAAGAGGCAAGCTCTATACCAATGGGATGCACATATGGTTACTTATCTGAGCTATTTGGATGAGTAGGCTAGTTATGTGGAGAGTGGTATGCCCATCACCGTGGAGGGTGAGTATTTACCTATTCAGGATTACTTGGATTGGTATAGGCGTGTCAGTAAACTCAGGATTGCTCCTTGCGTGGTTCCCACAGACAATAAGATTGTGCCCCGAGATTGGTTCCCACAGCAGTCCGCCATTGATGCAGTATGTTCTTAAACAGTTGTTGAATAATTGCATTTTAGTTATAATAATTTCATTTTAGACTTTATAACTGTATTTTAGTCATAACAAAAACAATTTAGCAATAATAATAGCACTTTGGTATTAATAATTTTATTTTAGTCATAATAATTTCATTTTAATCATAATAATATCATTTTTGGTCCTTATAATTGCATTTCAGTCATAATAATAGCATTTTTGTCCTAACAATTGTATTAATGATATTTGGAGTTGGAGAGTGCTATGAGGTTGATACACCAGGTCCACTTGCATAAACTTAATAAGTGGTTCTCTGACTCCCTTCTTGATTTTTTATAATCGTATGATCGAGTCAACACAGAGTGGAGGGGTGTTGATTTTAGTCGACCCTCTTTTTTGGAGAGGAGGATATAAATATACCCTCTACCATTGGAGATGAGGATAGACCGTCGTATTGTAGATCCCCATGCACGTGAGATAGACGTTACCGGATGATGTAGAGGTCCGGTATTTTATTTTTTGCTTTTTGTTTAGGTACCAGATCATGTGTTTACAAATCATCCCGGAATGTTCAAAATTTTTACAAGTACATTCTAGCTTTCCATCAAAATAAGCCGTTAACCGGTAACTTCTTCTATGATTCTCCAGAACCGTACACTTCTCAACCAAGTACAATTTGATTAAATAAATTTCACCTTGTCTAGTCCTCATCACTTGATATGATGTGCTTTTCAAAATCTCCTTTTTGAAATGCTTAAACATTTCTTTCGTGTAAATCTCAGATGCATGAATTTCCAAGGGCGAATGCAACACTAGTTTCCTGTCCCATTCCTCGGTCTCGTAGTCGCCTTTAACCTTCTTAAGATATTGTGACTCCAAAGCCTTTTGTGAGTTCTCAATAAACGCATTCATGGACTCGCTTATTGAGGTTTTGGTCATACCGGCGGTAAACTATTGTTTGGTGTAAGCACCAATCCATTGACCTCTAATAGCATACATTTCATTTAGCCAATCATGATTCTCAAGATCGTACTTCTCAACCAATTCCTCCCACCGACCTTCGAATTCCGTGGGTGTCAACGACTTGTACACACATGCATTAAAATCCGTTTTGAATTCCGGATAATTGGTGTACAAGCTAGATAACTTCTCAAGGAACTTACTACTTATATGCCATGTACAATATATGTGCTTTGTTTATTCTAGCATAATATCCGCAATAGATTTTCCAAAGCAAAATCTTGAACGGTAATGATTGTAGTCAGTTCCTTGTTGTCAACGGCTTCCAACCATGTTTTCAAAACCCATTTATATGATGTCTCTTTCTCATCCCTCATTAGTGCAAATCCAAACAAAATATTTTGGTAGTGGTGGTTTACCCCCGTAATAAGTATGAAAGACATGCAATATCTATTCGTCCAATAAGTTGAGTCGAACGTAACCACATCACCGAAATTCTTGTAGGCGTTCAAGCATCGAGGATCAATCCACACCAAACCCCTAACACGATTCTCTTAATCCACATCCACTCGATAGAAGAAATTACCAAAAATTTTCTCTTGTAATTCTCATAGCAATACCAATCCACACTCGGCATCACCGGAATCAAACACTCAACGTCGAATGTCACGTATGACATTACGTACATCTTGATGAGAAAAACCTAGATTCTCAACACCACCACACGTCTCACAAAGATATTTCATCACTTTATTCGTCTCGATCACCGAATTATTAAACAACTCAATCAATAAATGGGTGAACGGATCTATGTTGCGTGATCTTTGAAAAAATTATACCTTCTCCGGTGCCATCATATTATGATTGTGTTCCAAATCGACCAATGTAACTCTCCATTTATTTGTCTTAGTGTTATGAGTGACACGCATATGACAATCCGTTCGTGGAATCGACTCCCTAATACGTTTCCCTTTACCACGATCTTCCGAATTCAATGGTGTTGTTCTTGCACCATTTATACAAATATACGAATGAGATGTTGGTTCTCTACTTCATTGTAAGAACCCATATTTTTGGGTAGAATTAAAACTTTTATTATATATTGATGTAAGAGTGAACAGTGGTTACAACTACAATGTAATACTGGCTTTAAAGAATGAATAATGACAGGATATGTATATTCCAAGGTTATATGGCCTGAAGGATGCTATTGGGTGATAACTTAGATTAGAATAATCTATCTCCTAGAAAGTTAAGATAAGATTCCATAGAGAGAAATAGATACCCTCATGTCATCCAAATCAATATCTATTATAAGCCCAGCGGTTCCGTAAAAAGGTTAAGGAACACTCGAAGGTGAACCAGGTTCATTTTCCTAATTATAGGAATTAAATAAAAATAAGTGATGAATAGTGATTTTGGTGGGATTTAGAATATTATTATAATAATGCTATATCCGGTATTCGGAACGGATTTCTGAGTTCGTATTAGTGATCCAGGAGGAAAATAAGTGTATGTAAAAGCTGTCGGATTCAGAAAGAGAGCACTTTTATTTTCTCCGAGATTTCCCTGGACACTGCAAGACTTAAGGATTTATAAAAGGGATTTAAGGAATTTAAATTCGAGAAGTATTAAGAAAGATGGAAAATAGTACTATAAATATCAAGAAGGTTTTCGGTAAAACCCTAACTAGAAACGAATGAGTTATTCCCTCGAACGATCAACGAATTAAGCAATAAATGGACAAAGAAACAAGCAGAGGACCAAAGTACATACATGTGCTAGTGGATAAAGCCAAGTAACCAAGCTAGTTACAAGTTAACTAGCATTATTAGAAAACCAACCAAACACTTAGCTTACAACACACACCTTATCACAAGAATGCAACACTTGTCCCTTTAATTTGCATCATCCATGACCACACCACCTTTAATAAAGTAGATTTATGGAAGATATTATCCATACAAACACAATAATTCATTTTAGTGGAGATAAGAGCAAGAGAACAAGCCTAGCACTCCATTCTCTCCATTTTGAACAAACTGTCCAGCAGGACCATCAAGAAGAAGAAAATTCATATCTCCATTTCTATCCATGATAAAATCACCAAATTTTAACCCAAGCCTCTTCCCTCCATGGGTAAGGTTCGTTCAAAATTTCATGGCAAACAAAGTAGTATAGCCTAGTCAAATCCTTGCTCAAAGTTGAAGAAACCAAACTGCCATGTTCTGGACAGTTTCTGACCAACGGAAAAAGGGGGCTCAAAACCCTAGCTAGGAAGCTTCAAATTTGATGAACTAGGACTCAAAACAAAGCCTATGAAGAGGCCAAGATGTGGTAAAAATTTGAGCATTAAACTCTCATTTTTCGAATTATTATGAATTTTACAAGATTGATGATGAATAGTAAATCCAAGAAACTAACTTTGAGTTCTTGTTTTCTTTTGATGATCTAAGCCATATTAAGGTGTTCTAAGGACTAGATCAAGGATTTTTAGACTCACATACACCCCAAGGAAGGTATAACACTCTTGAAACCCTAGGCTTGATTTTAAGTATATGCTTGTTCTTGATGATTGTTAGTTTAGTATGATCTTGGTGATGTTTTAAGCATGATTAAGTGATTGATTTTTGTGATTTAAAGAGGTATGATGGACTTGATATATAATCAGTAGCCTTGACTTAGGAGATGAGTTTTTGATGAATAATGAATGGTATGCCCGGTGTGGCTTGGTTTGATTGTATGATTTTTGGAACGTTCGATTTATAGCCGTCATAATGCCGAAATTTCGTTAACCTTAAGAACACGAGTTTGACAGTAGGTATAAACCACTGATTAACTTCGATTTCTTCCATGATAAGCTAGATTATGTTATAAGCTTCGTTTTGATATAAAGATCGTATGAAATGGACTTACGGTTTAGGAGTTATGATTAAATTCGTAAAAGAGGTTCGAAACCGTAATCGAAAGTTCGTAATTGAAATTGATTCCCTTAAATGTCGTTTAATCAGTGGAGAATCTTATTAATTAAATATTAGAGGTAAAAAGGAAGGTGTGGGAGAAAACCACATGTCGAATGGATCGTTTTCCGATTTTATAAAAATGTTTGAATCAAGGTTAAACGCGAACGAACCCCTTAAAGGTATGACTTTGGTTATAACTTAGAAAACGGGCGATAACACTCGAGGTATAATCTTGATTCGTAAACGACCAATCTTAGAACTTATACGACTTAAGTATATACCAAGTATAAGCATGATGACATGTCTTGATAACGAACGAATGTCGGATCGTATCGGGGATAAAAAGAGTTACACTAAAAGAGATGTAACGAGATAACTCGAAAACATGTTTCGATTTAAGTGGAGTTTATACTTAGCCTTTTAATAAGCGTTAAGTGGTTAATCTTAAATATTCTGATTGTTTATAGATTGTCGAGCTGACCCGGGACACATTACCCCTACCCGCACTCGATTCTCAGGCAAGTTTCCAATACTTGGAACTGTTGTTGTGATAATATATATATATATGATGATTGTTGTATACATATGCCATAGCATGCATGTCTACTTTCAAGTTATATTGCAATACTTGTTCCCTGAACTGATATTGGCTTATAGACTAGATACGATATATCAGTATAAGCCGGATTTTTGGTTAAGACCCTTAGTGAAGGGCATGTGATATTCATTCTTTAAATGTAGACCGGGAGTCGGTATTTTGAGATATAGATATAGTCTTGGAAACCCGGAGGGATTCCAACGACAGATTAGTATTCCTTTTGAGGAATGTTATTATTACACATTAATTATATTTCCATAAAGTATTATTTACTTGGAAATCTTTCGAGAAATGTTATTTGAGTATTATCTCAGTCGAGAAATATTAAATGAATATTATTTCGAATATTCATTTAGAGTTTGATTATTTCATGAATATTATTTCAAGATTCATTTAGAATATCGTTTATTAAATGAATATTACTTTCGAATATTCATTTAAGGTTTTATCTATTCAATGAATATTACTTTAAGATATTTCTTTGAAATTCTAATTACTTAAGGAACATTATTTCAAATATTCCTTGAGAGTATTGATTACTAAATGAATATTAATTAGATATTCATTTAGAATAATATTTATTAAATGAATATTATTTGGATATTCATTTAAGTTTTTATTTACTTAATAATCATTATTTTAAATATTTATTTGAGTTTATCTATTTATCGAATATCATCTTGAATATTCATTTGATCTTTATTTATTTAATGAATATTACTTTCGAATATTCATTTAAGGTTTGATTTACTTAATGAATATTATTTTAAAATATTCATTGGAAGTTCTATTTACTCATGGAATATTACTTCGAATATTCCATTAAAGTTTTGATTACTAAATGAATATTATTTGGATATTCATTTGGAATGTATTGATTGAATGAATATTATTTTCAAATATTCATTTAAGGTTTGGTTTATTCAGTAAATATTATTTTAAATATTTATTTAAGTTTATTTATTCAAGGAATATTATTTTAAATATTCATTTACGAAGAGACTTATTTAATAAATAATTCTATATATTCATTCGAGGATTACTTACGAGCAATATTATGATTTATTCATATTCCTTAATTATTATTGATTTAATAAACATTCTTGGAATGTTTAATAAAATTCCTTTGAATTCTTTTTATAATGATTTATATTATTCGAAGGCTATCCTTCACCTTCAGATATTATGTAAAATATTTCGGAGTCTTTTATGACTATTTTATCAAGGGGAGGTTCCCAAAACTTTAATTTCATTTAAATCTATCTTAAGGAAGATTTAAATACTCGCTCAACTTCCAAACGTATATAAGGGGACCTCACTTGAGCGATGTTATTTATTGGACTGCCCGGTCCTATACTTGCTAAAACTATCTTGTCACTCACATCTTGATTCTTTCAAGCATCGATATGAGTCTTTTGGTTACCTCCTCAACGCTCGAGGGGTATGATTGATGTAACAAGTTTATATCCATTAACAAGCATCAGCTTGGGAAATATTGGTGAATTTTCCTTTCCAATTAGATACGACTACTTTGTGGAGTCCTATCAACAAGTGTTACACTTGGGGAAAAAGGGGAACGAACTTTACGTTTCAGAGTCATGGATGATATTCGAACTAGGAGACGCGTAAGTGGCCGAGTGGCGCCGGTCCAGCAATAGCCCAACCGTTGGCTGAGGAGTTCCAAAGGGCGGTAGATAAGTAAATCCGTCGGAGCTACCTTCTACATGTAGAGAACGACTGATGAGATGCATGACATACGACTGATCATCGTAAACGTCAGGGCATCTGGCGCGGCAATGCTCCCGTATTAGTTCATCTTCTAAAAGTAAGAAATTTCTGCAACACTGTTGGTGTTGGCAAGGTGAAAAAGTGTTGAAACCGGAATTGCAATATTTTTCCTGCAAGTTCCTCTTTTATGATAATTGAGAATATCTTGCTTATCTTTTGCATAGCAGATATTTATTCAAAACAAATATATTTTTGAGTTACCTTGTAACTTCATCTCATACCTTATATTGGTACTACATCGTTAATGCATGGCATATGGTTTCAAAGATATTTTGGACTGTTATATATTATCACTGTTCAATTATATTTCTGGTGGGCTATTGCTCACCCTTGCTTTATTTATTTATATCACAACAACAGCTAGATCAGATGGCCGCGCAAGGCGCACACAGCGTAAGCAGGTGTCAACCGTCAGAGGTTTACCGCTAAGGTCTTGGCTACCTTTGTTGAGGATGCAACTACTGGTAGGCTAGTTGTTATCAATTGAGCCTCAATGTATTTATATTATGGTATCTATTAATGGATGGCAAAGAGTATGTAATTGTACAATTATAATTCTTTGGGTTGTAAGAACTCAAACTTGTGATTAATAATATTGTTGGTTACTCTGATTTCATCTCTGGGACTATAGCGGGTGTGTTTTATGTTGTTGTTTTGGGTCACAAGGTTGTAATTTAAATTATGTTGATTTTATGGATGGATATTGAGACCGTAACGACCAGATCCCTGACCCTGGATCTAGGGGTGTTACAGAAATGGTATCAGAGAGAGCGTTATATATCCCAGAGATGATGCGACGTTAAAACAATAAATTCATTAAGATAATAAGAACTCTTGCCAAGTTCATAGTCAGACTACATAATGTAGTATTGACATATAAAACCCTTATGGGAACCCTAAAGTATCATGATAGTAACTTAGCTCGTTCTTGTATCGACTAGTAAGGCGACAGACCTTGGAGATTACGAGCAATAACATAATGATGCTTGTTTTGATGTTGAAGATCGGATGGTGGATTCGATAGAGTACCCTACTGAGGACCCGGAAGAGGTTCCAGCAGAGGAGGAGAATATTGATAAGTATAAGGAGTTTACACTTAAGGAATGAGGGCTACAGCCAGAGAGACTGTAAGAGTTAAGGTTCAGTGCTCAGAAAAGTGAGCATAAAGAGCTGAGATATTATTAAGAGAATTAAAGATGCGTATTGGATTCATAGCGGGACTGCTAGATGAAGTACCAGCATGTAAGATGGATTTGAGGAATTACTTGAGATCTTATATGGGGATAGAGTGAGAATGATGCATGATTATCAAAGGCATCAATATATGTCAGGGAGCAGAGTCTCCAGGAGCAGTTGAGATAGAGGCAGCAAGTGCCACATTATCTGATAAATGGATTAGTGTGAATCTTAGTGATGATAATTCGCCATGAGAAGGCAGATTTCCTAGGTTATAATTTATAAAGTCAATCAAGATTGATGAGGTGGTTAATCCAGTGAGATGTCTATTTTATGAATGGATTAGCTAAGAAAGTAAAGATAGTGGAAAGCAATGGCCTGAATGGATAAAGTTACATAAGGAAGTAGTAAGCGAGACAATGATCTCGGAACCTACAAGACTAAAAGACCAGTGAGTCTATGATAAACTAGTAATGAGGCTATCGTCAAGAAACCAAGTATAAGTTCAGTTCAAGTCAGTGAAATGATGAACCAGAAACATTAGTTGCATGTGATTCAGAAGAATATTAAATTCTTTCTTTTCCTTGAATGGATTATGGTAGTTACCTTAAGTTCATTCTGACACTGAATCATAAATGGATTAGGCAAGGCGAGCAGTGGTCGAGATGTAATTGAGATTGCTTCTAGGTGCAACCTGATAGGACAGGTGTAGGACATGTTCTCGAAATAAGAGTTTTGGCAAAATGAAGTCCAGCAATAGGACACATGATCAATAAGAGTAGTGTTGGTCGGCCCTACCAAGTTAAAGACAGTTTCAAATGAAGATTGGCCAACCACACTGGCAAAGGTGAGAAATTTCATAAAATTCACAAGGTATTACCAAAGATTTGCTCAAGAATTTACAGAAAGTGTAGTCCCGTAACCCGACTTATTATAAGAATAAAAGTTTGAATGGACAAGATAAACGTGAAAAGATCTTCCTGGAGCTAAAGGTGAAGTTGGTGATGACCAGGGTTGGCATTGCCTAATGGAAGAAGGAAACTTTGGGAGATATTATGATGCAACTCATACAGGTATAGGTCTGCGCTTATGCAGCACGACGGCGTAATTTCGAATACATTTAGACAGCACAGTTCATCGGATTCGGATGGCCTTGGTAGTGCCAATGTTGAGGAACGACTAACCCCGACGGTAGTGTTCCTTCTGAGACTAGTTGTTAAGAAGACTGGTATTTGGTAGTATCGACTAATAGGACGAATATGTATCGGGAAGATGTGGCATGTTACTAGTGAGTGAATAGATTAACTGAAGTTTCCCTAATCCTGGAAAGGAATTGGACAAAATTTGGCAAACCTTGTCTTTCGGATTATATGAATACATCACTGAGGAGTCGATTGAGACTTATATGGAGTGAAGTTTTTGAAAAGATCAAAAGGTATCAAAGTAGAAGGCACTATGCCAGCAATTGCTAGAAAAGTAATGCTATTAGCCGACCCCTAAACTCACATATTTTAGCATGGCCAGTTGGGGCCAAGTCACTAAAGATTATCGAGTGACTGAACCAGCAAGGTAAGGATAAAGCGGGGTGCTTCTAATCAAGCGCCAACCGCAAGGACTTTTGATATAAAACGAATTGAGATACATGATAATGGATTTTATAAATACCATGGATGTGTTAGGAACGAGGATGGTGACCAGTAAAGGTTAAGAGGATTGTCAGAGATGGTGCAGTATGATGCAAAAATGTTATCTGAAACTTAGTGTCCTCAAGAGGAGCATTAGGCATTAAGAGATTCACGTTGAACACGACCAATATCTTCCAGAACATCCTTGCTACCATTACCAAGTTCTGTAAGAAAGAGCAGATAGACATGTGTTGTCTTTTGGAAGGTCATATAGACTAACATTCGTTTGAAAGAAGAGGTTAGCATTAGTCTACTTATAGACTATCAAGATGAGAATGATTAAAAGAGACCCTTATTAAGGACATATGATTTAATTGCCAAGTACAAGATGTAAATATTCCTTGAAAATAGAATTGAGGATAGAATGTCCATAAGATTAAGACGAAACCTAGGGGATGCATATAGGATAGCATCACCCCTAATAAAGACATTGTGAAATCAGACGATTTAAGTTGAATCGACCAAGGTATCAATAACCTGTAAGGATTTGTTGAGAGGAGCCTCGAAAAATGCATAGGCCGAATTGTTATAGGATTAATTATTGATATTTTGATGTACCCTGTACCCGGGAAATACAGGAGGAATGATAAGGATGACCTAAGAAAACCTTATAAGAAAAAGGCAATATATTCTGAACTTCAAAATGGAAGTTTGGTGAGGAATGTAGATAAATAATAAGGCTAGATGAAGCATGTGTGAAACCATGAGAAAGTAAGGATTGAACCAATAAAGGTTGAGATTATCCTAGAACTAAGAATAGAAATATCCTAAGTATGACTAGCAGTAACAGTAGTGAAGATCACACAGAAAGGTGGAAGCAATAACTTATAGAAAAGACTGGAATATGTTTTCTCTCATTCAGCAGAGTTCAAGGGAGAATGCTTTCACCCTGAGTTGGAATAGATCCAGAAAACATTGGTCTTAAGAAATTATTATTAGGAAAGACCAATGAGGTGGCCGACACTTTAAGTAGTGAGGAGTAATTATGAATGCTCATACCAAAGAAACGGATTGGTATTGAGAAGGACTTTGAAGGTCAGAATGTGGTAGAGGAATTTACATTCCCTCTAATGATTGTACAAGAATCAACCATAAGAGTAGTTTAAGTAAAGATTCGATTCCTGATGTCGTCTTAAGCATATTACCTGCGTTAGGAGGTCCTATGTTGAGGTAAACCAGGACCTGGTACGAAATTGACTAAGTAAACCGTTAGCTTCCAGTCTTCTACTGAAGATATATGATTGATAATTTCGTCAACTTGGCATAGCTACGATGCTTGAAGCTCTTCTGCAATTTTATCTGCTTCATGTAATATCTACATCAAGTTCAGGAAGTATTCCTTATGGATAAGGAATAGTGATGATTTTGTCTTCCTAGAGGATCTTAATCTGACAATTATGAAACCTGTAGGATTAGCTATTAAAGCACTATGTAAAGGACAAACGAGGTGATTCAACCATGGACTACATTAATGTGGTGGTGATTCTTCTGAGAAATTAAGTGTTAACGACTGCGGAAATGTCGAATTGAATCTAAGTTAGAGAAATCGTCCAGGTCAATTTCGGATGGTTTAATTTTGGAGACGACGGGATATTTGTAATAAATGATCCGGCTATGATGGTTCATAGAATGATTATAGTAGAAATGAAGACAAGTGGCTGATAGAGATGGAAATAGAGTTGAAAATCAATAAGAGAGTCAGATAGGACTCATGAGAAGCTCCAGTAATGAAGTGAGAAAAGTATGGAATTGACAGGGCAAGGGTATTGGCCAAAACAGAAAGTTGGAATTAGAAGCATAAATGACATACAAATTGACTCCTTTTAAGTTTGGAAAATTCAAGGAAATATGGAATAGATTGATTGAGTAATAAAGAGACTCATGGAATGAAAAAGTGAAATCTAGATGGTTGAACAAAGGAAAATTTGGCCCCAAACGTGTAACGCGTATTGAGTAAAGGTGACGAGTGTCTCAACCCTGAGATGACGGTGGAGATAAACAACAGAAGTAAATAAGAATTAGATAATACGAAGGATGTGATTGATAAAGAAAAGATTGGGAAATAATTATGGAATGTGAAGCAAGGAATGTTATGAATGGATTGATGAATGGGTTTTCCTAACGAGCTCTTGGAATGACAACCTGATGGTGTTAGAATTATGAATATGAAATGGCCAGTGTCGTGGCGTGAAATGCCAGTAATAATAATGTCAAGCGAGAAATCCAAGATTTTAACCTGAGAGGTTGAAGGATTTTCCAAAAGTAAGT
Organism: Kitagawia praeruptora; assembly: GCA_037693485.1. Taxonomy (NCBI): domain Eukaryota; kingdom Viridiplantae; phylum Streptophyta; class Magnoliopsida; order Apiales; family Apiaceae; genus Kitagawia; species Kitagawia praeruptora. Next base: position 42,421,925 of record CM075353.1, on the reverse strand, counting down.
GATGCTAATATCGAACAAGAGTATAGGTCCATAGAATGATGGACAGAGCAGCAAGGACATGTGATATATGAGATTACGACAAAGTAGTATTTGATACGAATACGATTATTTTCTTCTCTAATAAACCTCTATAGTTCAGAGGTAAATTCTAAGTATGATATTTTTGACAATCATGAAAATTTTCTTATATAATTCTTCGAAATTCTTTTCTTTTCTTCTCACTTATTCATATTCTTCTGAATTGAGAAGAACAACCCTTTAAGGAGGGGAGGTATTGCTACGTGACGATCTGTCTGTGTGATAGAAGTCTAAGTGGAATGCCATTAATTGTTTAATTGCTTGTCAAGTACTAAAGGCTGGCCCCCTTCTGTACTAGCTATGCAATATAACAAATGTTCATTGATCATAGTGATCTCTCAATAAATTCTTCTAATTCAATATATATACATCGAGATTGCGAAGATTAGGAATTGCAAAATTACGAGTGAGGTTATCTCCGAACTTCGTAGCGCGTTAGTGATACCGAAGTCACTGCACGTACCAATAAGGTTAATAGTATAAAAAAAAAACGGGCAAGAGCGTATACCGGATGATGTGTTGTGCGAAAGTATCAAAGAATTGGTAGAACGGATAAAGGGTGTATTGTAGCACCAGTACGATGTGCTTTAGAAAGATTGGAATGTGTAAGGATCGACCAGAGAATTGGAAAGCGAAATAACCAACAAGTACCCAATTGTCTTCTACCTGATTCCGGGACGGAATCCTTTTAAGGAGGGGAGACTGTAAGAACCCAGATTTTTGGGTAGAATTAAAACTTTTATTATATATTGATGTAAGAGTGAACAGTGGTTACAACTACAATGTAATACTGGCTTTAAAGAATGAATAATGACAGGATATGTATATTCCAAGGTTATATGGCCTGAAGGATGCTATTGGGTGATAACTTAGATTAGAATAATCTATCTCCTAGAAAGTTAAGATAAGATTCCATAGAGAGAAATAGATACCCTCATGTCATCCAAATCAATATCTATTATAAGCCCAGCGGTTCCGTAAAAAGGTTAAGGAACACTCGAAGGTGAACCAGGTTCATTTTCCTAATTATAGGAATTAAATAAAAATAAGTGATGAATAGTGATTTTGGTGGGATTTAGAATATTATTATAATAATGCTATATCCGGTATTCGGAACGGATTTCTGAGTTCGTATTAGTGATCCAGGAGGAAAATAAGTGTATGTAAAAGCTGTCGGATTCAGAAAGAGAGCACTTTTATTTTCTCCGAGATTTCCCTGGACACTGCAAGACTTAAGGATTTATAAAAGGGATTTAAGGAATTTAAATTCGAGAAGTATTAAGAAAGATGGAAAATAGTACTATAAATATCAAGAAGGTTTTCGGTAAAACCCTAACTAGAAACGAATGAGTTATTCCCTCGAACGATCAACGAATTAAGCAATAAATGGACAAAGAAACAAGCAGAGGACCAAAGTACATACATGTGCTAGTGGATAAAGCCAAGTAACCAAGCTAGTTACAAGTTAACTAGCATTATTAGAAAACCAACCAAACACTTAGCTTACAACACACACCTTATCACAAGAATGCAACACTTGTCCCTTTAATTTGCATCATCCATGACCACACCACCTTTAATAAAGTAGATTTATGGAAGATATTATCCATACAAACACAATAATTCATTTTAGTGGAGATAAGAGCAAGAGAACAAGCCTAGCACTCCATTCTCTCCATTTTGAACAAACTGTCCAGCAGGACCATCAAGAAGAAGAAAATTCATATCTCCATTTCTATCCATGATAAAATCACCAAATTTTAACCCAAGCCTCTTCCCTCCATGGGTAAGGTTCGTTCAAAATTTCATGGCAAACAAAGTAGTATAGCCTAGTCAAATCCTTGCTCAAAGTTGAAGAAACCAAACTGCCATGTTCTGGACAGTTTCTGACCAACGGAAAAAGGGGGCTCAAAACCCTAGCTAGGAAGCTTCAAATTTGATGAACTAGGACTCAAAACAAAGCCTATGAAGAGGCCAAGATGTGGTAAAAATTTGAGCATTAAACTCTCATTTTTCGAATTATTATGAATTTTACAAGATTGATGATGAATAGTAAATCCAAGAAACTAACTTTGAGTTCTTGTTTTCTTTTGATGATCTAAGCCATATTAAGGTGTTCTAAGGACTAGATCAAGGATTTTTAGACTCACATACACCCCAAGGAAGGTATAACACTCTTGAAACCCTAGGCTTGATTTTAAGTATATGCTTGTTCTTGATGATTGTTAGTTTAGTATGATCTTGGTGATGTTTTAAGCATGATTAAGTGATTGATTTTTGTGATTTAAAGAGGTATGATGGACTTGATATATAATCAGTAGCCTTGACTTAGGAGATGAGTTTTTGATGAATAATGAATGGTATGCCCGGTGTGGCTTGGTTTGATTGTATGATTTTTGGAACGTTCGATTTATAGCCGTCATAATGCCGAAATTTCGTTAACCTTAAGAACACGAGTTTGACAGTAGGTATAAACCACTGATTAACTTCGATTTCTTCCATGATAAGCTAGATTATGTTATAAGCTTCGTTTTGATATAAAGATCGTATGAAATGGACTTACGGTTTAGGAGTTATGATTAAATTCGTAAAAGAGGTTCGAAACCGTAATCGAAAGTTCGTAATTGAAATTGATTCCCTTAAATGTCATTTAATCAGTGGAGAATCTTATTAATTAAATATTAGAGGTAAAAAGGAAGGTGTGGGAGAAAACCACATGTCGAATGGATCGTTTTCCGATTTTATAAAAATGTTTGAATCAAGGTTAAACGCGAACGAACCCCTTAAAGGTATGACTTTGGTTATAACTTAGAAAACGGGCGATAACACTCGAGGTATAATCTTGATTCGTAAACGACCAACCTTAGAACTTATACGACTTAAGTATATACCAAGTATAAGCATGATGACATGTCTTGATAACGAACGAATGTCGGATCGTATCGGGGATAAAAAGAGTTACACTAAAAGAGATGTAACGAGATAACTCGAAAACATGTTTCGATTTAAGTGGAGTTTATACTTAGCCTTTTAATAAGCGTTAAGTGGTTAATCTTAAATATTCTGATTGTTTATAGATTGTCGAGCTGACCCGGGACACATTACCCCTACCCGCACTCGATTCTCAGGCAAGTTTCCAATACTTGGAACTGTTGTTGTGATAATATATATATATATGATGATTGTTGTATACATATGCCATAGCATGCATGTCTACTTTCAAGTTATATTGCAATACTTGTTCCCTGAACTGATATTGGCTTATAGACTAGATACGATATATCAGTATAAGCCGGATTTTTGGTTAAGACCCTTAGTGAAGGGCATGTGATATTCATTCTTTAAATGTAGACCGGGAGTCGGTATTTTGAGATATAGATATAGTCTTGGAAACCCGGAGGGATTCCAACGACAGATTAGTATTCCTTTTGAGGAATGTTATTATTACACATTAATTATATTTCCATAAAGTATTATTTACTTGGAAATCTTTCGAGAAATGTTATTTGAGTATTATCTCAGTCGAGAAATATTAAATGAATATTATTTCGAATATTCATTTAGAGTTTGATTATTTCATGAATATTATTTCAAGATTCATTTAGAATATCGTTTATTAAATGAATATTACTTTCGAATATTCATTTAAGGTTTTATCTATTCAATGAATATTACTTTAAGATATTTCTTTGAAATTCTAATTACTTAAGGAACATTATTTCAAATATTCCTTGAGAGTATTGATTACTAAATGAATATTAATTAGATATTCATTTAGAATAATATTTATTAAATGAATATTATTTGGATATTCATTTAAGTTTTTATTTACTTAATAATCATTATTTTAAATATTTATTTGAGTTTATCTATTTATCGAATATCATCTTGAATATTCATTTGATCTTTATTTATTTAATGAATATTACTTTCGAATATTCATTTAAGGTTTGATTTACTTAATGAATATTATTTTAAAATATTCATTGGAAGTTCTATTTACTCAAGGAATATTACTTCGAATATTCCATTAAAGTTTTGATTACTAAATGAATATTATTTGGATATTCATTTGGAATGTATTGATTGAATGAATATTATTTTCAAATATTCATTTAAGGTTTGGTTTATTCAGTAAATATTATTTTAAATATTTATTTAAGTTTATTTATTCAAGGAATATTATTTTAAATATTCATTTACGAAGAGACTTATTTAATAAATAATTCTATATATTCATTCGAGGATTACTTACGAGCAATATTATGATTTATTCATATTCCTTAATTATTATTGATTTAATAAACATTCTTGGAATGTTTAATAAAATTCCTTTGAATTCTTTTTATAATGATTTATATTATTCGAAGGCTATCCTTCACCTTCAGATATTATGTAAAATATTTCGGAGTCTTTTATGACTATTTTATCAAGGGGAGGTTCCCAAAACTTTAATTTCATTTAAATCTATCTTAAGGAAGATTTAAATACTCGCTCAACTTCCAAACGTATATAAGGGGACCTCACTTGAGCGATGTTATTTATTGGACTGCCCGGTCCTATACTTGCTAAAACTATCTTGTCACTCACATCTTGATTCTTTCAAGCATCGATATGAGTCTTTTGGTTACCTCCTCAACGCTCGAGGGGTATGATTGATGTAACAAGTTTATATCCATTAACAAGCATCAGCTTGGGAAATATTGGTGAATTTTCCTTTCCAATTAGATACGACTACTTTGTGGAGTCCTATCAACAAGTGTTACAATTGGGGAAAAAGGGGAACGAACTTTACGTTTCAGAGTCATGGATGATATTCGAACTAGGAGACGCGTAAGTGGCCGAGTGGCGCCGGTCCAGCAATAGCCCAACCGTTGGCTGAGGAGTTCCAAAGGGCGGTAGATAAGTAAATCCGTCGGAGCTACCTTCTACATGTAGAGAACGACTGATGAGATGCATGACATACGACTGATCATCGTAAACGTCAGGGCATCTGGCGCGGCAATGCTCCCGTATTAGTTCATCTTCTAAAAGTAAGAAATTTCTGCAACACTGTTGGTGTTGGCAAGGTGAAAAAGTGTTGAAACCGGAATTGCAATATTTTTCCTGCAAGTTCCTCTTTTATGATAATTGAGAATATCTTGCTTATCTTTTGCATAGCAGATATTTATTCAAAACAAATATATTTTTGAGTTACCTTGTAACTTCATCTCATACCTTATATTGGTACTACATCGTTAATGCATGGCATATGGTTTCAAAGATATTTTGGACTGTTATATATTATCACTGTTCAATTATATTTCTGGTGGGCTATTGCTCACCCTTGCTTTATTTATTTATATCACAACAACAGCTAGATCAGATGGCCGCGCAAGGCGCACACAGCGTAAGCAGGTGTCAACCGTCAGAGGTTTACCGCTAAGGTCTTGGCTACCTTTGTTGAGGATGCAACTACTGGTAGGCTAGTTGTTAGCAATTGAGCCTCAATGTATTTATATTATGGTATCTATTAATGGATGGCAAAGAGTATGTAATTGTACAATTATAATTCTTTGGGTTGTAAGAACTCAAACTTGTGATTAATAATATTGTTGGTTACTCTGATTTCATCTCTGGGACTATAGCGGGTGTGTTTTATGTTGTTGTTTTGGGTCACAAGGTTGTAATTTAAATTATGTTGATTTTATGGATGGATATTGAGACCGTAACGACCAGATCCCTGACCCTGGATCTAGGGGTGTTACATTCATTGATGCCTATGAGTACGACGGATTATTATTTGGAACCCGACACTTCGACCATAATCTCTATAAAACTTTTCCCATCATCTAAAGTATTAAAATTCATACCAACACAAGGCACAACGTCATTAATATTCGAAAACGCAAATCCAATATTTTCGTTTTCAATATTAATATCATCATCGACATCATCGTCATCATCAAAATCATATTTTCCTATCATAATGTTATTTTCTTTATCATCATCACTATCACTATCAATTTCTATGTTCACCTTATTTTTACCCATATGAACATCATTCTTTCTTCCACCAACATCATCCACATTCATCTTTTCTTTATCCATATCATAAGTATCAACATCTATGATTTTATCATCGACAAATAACTTTTGAAAAACCAAATTTTTTCTCACGGGTGTAACATATATAATCGAAATTATCATGGTCACTCGATGAACTAGAATCATCACTAAATATTGAAGCCATAGTAATTAGAGAGCTAACCATTTTTTTTAAAAATTTTTGATCTTAAAGAACCTTCAAACCCTTAACTTTTGGAAGTGTATGTATATGTGAAAAATGGGGGAAGAGCTAACCTTTTTTTAAAAATTTTTGATCTTCAAGAACCTCCAAACCCTTAATTTTTGGAAGTGTGTGTATATGTGAAACATGGGGGAAAAAGAAGTTTATAAGGCTGTTTAAAAAATTGACTGATAAAAAATGGGCCCGAGGACTACCGCAATTTTTCATTGCGGTAGCAATAATGAAACATTGTTGTAGTCATATGTTCTGCTTCAATTTATTACGTCAACCACCAACCACAAGTACCACATTTAAAGCCGGAGGAAAAAGTGGTTTTTGTAACAAAAATTTTGAGACTACCGGAGTGTATCATTGTGGCAGAAGAGACTACCGCAATGAAACATTGCGGAAGTCCAATGATTTTTTAATTTTTTTTCTTTTTTAAATTTAATTATTAAAATATGACGTGAAATCATTATAAATTAATTTAAAATTTGAAATATCTTCAATGTTAAGTTATGAATATTTTTTTTAGCCTATATATTTAATTAAAAATATTTAATCTAAATATAGTGGGAGACATGTGAAACAATCATTTTAAAAATATCTCGAACTTAGACAGTTATTTAGTTGTTTTGATTTTAATAATAATTGGTAAGGAATTTTACCTAACTTGCACTAATAATCTAATGATTTGATTTTTCATCCATTTTTAAAAAATAAAAATGAATTAAAAATTAAATAAAAATAGAAAAAAAATACCAAAATTTGGATAAAATTGCATACAAACCCAAGTAGTCATACTCACTATGAACACTAAAAAACAACTAAAAATAATAGTAGTAGTAGTAGTAGCAGCAGTAGTAGCAACACTGGAAGTAGTGATTTTGGCAAGTGAATAAGAATCGGGACCAATAACTTAAATTAAATTTGAATAATAATGATGTCATAGATAGCACCGAAGACAAAATAAAAGGGTACTTAAAAGGCCTAATCAACCTATCAATTATCAGTTATGAGGAGATTCAATAACATGTTATTGCCAAAATCTCAGAAAAAAATAAATTTATTTGATTTGGTGATTTGCCGGTCAACTAGTACTTTGACTAGTACCCCTAAACAGGGATTCGTCCCTGATTCATGTTTCTCGATGATCCAACCATACAAATGTAAAGATCCATCTTTTTTAATGTTTACATTCGTGTCCTGGTTCATTCCTTAACTCATCCATTATGAACAATTTTTAAAATTTAATAAATAATTATTTTTAAAATTAATAATTAATTCAATTTTAATAAAATAATAATAATCTATTCAATTTTTAAAATTATTCATAATGAACGACTTTCGGAATCCGGACATGTAGTAGGGTCTATCGTCAAAATGTAGTAAGGTCTATCGTCTAAATTAGTTGAAATTGTTTCATTATTTTTATTATTTAGTCTAATTACACATTTTTTAATCAAATGTAAATTTCAATATATATAGATTAATTTGGAATATATGATCAAATAAGTTCAGATGGTGTAATGGTTAAAATGATGACCTCTTTAACATAAGGTCAGGATTTCTATCCCAATGCTAACGGTAGTTGTATTGCTAAGGGTAGTTTTGTATTTAAAAAAATATGTTGTAGCAATGAAACATTGTTGCCTCAATGATTCATTATGGTGGTAGCAATGAATCATTGCTACAGCCATTTCTTTCAGCCGCTGGATTAATTTTCAACGGTCTAGATTTGTTGGTTGCACAATTTTTGGTATCCAGCTGTGGTTATGGACCACAATCCATATATATATATATATATATATATATATATATATATAGAAAGAGAGAGAGAGAGAGAGACAGAGAGAGAGACAGAGTTATAAGGATAAAATCCTGAAGTTAGATGGTTTTTACATGTAAAGTTATAAGGATACACTTGTAAATATAAACTTCATCTGTGTAATTACAAAACTACCCTGGTGTATTGTATGGAAAAATAACCTAACCTCAGGGTACTACCTGAGGTCGTCTTGATAAAATATTCAAAAATTCTCTTCTCGTTCACAATTGGAGGCATAAGCCTCAAAGTTTATTATAATATCACAGTGATTTATATAACAAATCCCTAATTCTCAATAATGGAAATTAACATAATAACGCGTCTCTATATTTTCCCATAATAATATATTAACATATATGTTGTAAAAACTCAGATATTTGGTGGCAATTAAAACTTTATAATGTAATGGTGCGTGAATGAATAGTGGTTGTGACCACAATGTATCAATGGTTTTAATGAACGATTATTTTAAATGGATATGGATTCCAGTGTTTATATGTCATGAATAGTGCAACTAGTTGACAATTTAGATAAGAATAATCTATCGTCGAGAAAGTAAGCTATGGTATTCCAAGAAAGGAAGTGGTTCTCATGTCATCCAAATCGATATCTGGTAGCTTATGTCATCTAAATCGATATCTTGTAAAAGTCAAGTAACTCCGCAAAAGAGATTGAGAATGTTCGAGAAAGCGCGAGAACATTTACTAAGTACAAGAATTAAAGAGAGAATAAACAAGGAATATTGGATATAATATTGATTTAAGGAATTGTGCCACATCATAGCAAAGAAATGCAACATATAAGTCGTAACGTATTGATTTTATTAAGATTTTATTAACGAGACAAAAAGGGAATTTAATTGGTGGGAAAAAGAAAGATCAAGTGACTTACATGAAAGTCAACAAGCAACCAAGTGGTGTTTTTGCACTTTACCAAAAATGGACTTGCATGTTCTAAAGCCAACAAGTGTAAAAGTAGATTGGCAACACATGGACCAATGGATGGTTGACACCTCAAGGAACTAAGTTGGTTACAAAGGAACAAGCATCATTAGAAATCAACAAAATTAACTAGTTAACTAGATTTCATCATCATCACCATAAAGCATCAACACTTGGCACTTGATGAGGTATTAAGAGATGAAACAATCACTTTAATAAAGTGAATTAGCAAGATATTATCAAAATAATTCACTTTATGCACAACCAACCAAGCAAACAAAGCAAGCAACTCCATTTCTCTCCAAAAAGGAGCATTCGGCCAAGCTCTAAATTCAAGAACAAAAATTTAACCTCCAACCATTCTAGAATTCCAAGATTAATTAGGTGAGTTCTATAATTAATAACTAAGATATGCTATGAATCTTAGCCACAAATTCCATTTCTTTCCTAGTTAATAAAATCATCAAAGATGAGGCATGAATAGTGATTTCAAGAACTAACTTTTGTTTCTTGATTTCTTTGGTTGATTCAAGCTATATTAAGGTTATATAAGGGCTACACAAGGCTTAGTATGTTCATATAAACTCCAAGGAAGGTATGACACTTGAAACCCTTTGATGAATCTTGAGTTTTAATGGAGTTTTGGTGATTATATGCATGTATAAGACCTTATAGTTATGATTGGGCTTTGATATATGTTGAAATGGTTTATATGAACGGAAAGGCATTGTTTGGCCTTAATTCAAAGTTAAATAACATGCATGTGTGGTTTGGAGTGGAAACTATGATTATTGGAAGGTTTTAATTTTGGAAATATTTGAATTATAGCCGTCGTAATGCCGAAATTTCGTTAACCCTAAAACACCGTGCATGACAGTAGGTTTAATTCTTTGATCTTGATGAGTATATGAACTGTCCTTAAATATCTCGAGTCATAGATCGTTTTTGGCATGAGAATCGAAACATTTGGACTTATGGTTCAGGAGATATGGTCGATTTTGTAAAAGTTGTTCGAAAACGTAAGTGCGAGTTCGTAACTTCAATTGAACCCCATTAACGTGAGAAATTTGGTTACAAATCTTAGTAATTAAATATTAGAGGTCATAAGGAAGGCATGAGAAAAGACCTCATGTCCAAAGGATCATTTTTTGATTTTATAAAAATGTTCGAGTCAAGGGTAAGTACGAAGGAACCCCTTAGAGGAGTACTTAGTTATAACTTTGAAAACCACTTAGAAAAACGAACAAAAGATCTCGAAGTATAATCTTCTCAAGTAAACTATTGACTCTAAAATTTATACGACTTAAGTACCTATCAAGTGTAAGTTTAATGACATGCCATGATAACAAGCAAGTGTCGGATTAGAACGGTGTTAATAGGAGTTACGTTAGAGTGTGCCTGACGGGTTAACTTGGGAATGTGTTTTAATTTAAGTAAAGTATGTACTTAGCTTGTCAAAACGTTAAGTGATTAATCTTGGATATTTTGATTATTTATAGATCACCGGACCAACCCGAGACACACTACCCCTACAGAACTTCCAGGCAAGTTTTCAAACCTTTTACTAAACTGTTGTTGTGAATAAAATATGATTTCTGCTGTATATGCTCATAGCATGCATATCTGTTTTCGAAAGTATATATATTGTGATACTTGATTTATGATTTGGGAATTGGCTTATAAGCTAAGTATGAGATATTAGTTATAAGCCGGGTTTTTTTGCGAATGCCCTTAGTGTAGGGTGTATGATTCTTTATTATAGACGAGGAGTTGATATATTTCTATATATCTTGTAGATTATTTTCCGATATATATGTCGGATAAATATTATTCTATTGTTTTATATTAAATGAATATTATTTTTGAATATTCATTTAAGGTTTTATTTATTTAAATGAATATTATTTTTGAATATTCATTTAATGTTTTATTTATTTAAACGAATTTTATTTTTGAATATTAATTTAGAGTTTTAATTATTTAATGAATTTTATTTTGGAATATTCATTTAAGGATTTATTTATTAAGTGAATATTATTTTATATATTCATTTGAGGGTTAATTATGAGCAATTACTTTGACTAAAAATATTCTTCAAACAATTATGATTTAATAAATGCTATTTGAATATTTATCAAATACTTTTAAACTAGTTTTAAAAATGGTTTATCTTATTTGAAATTTATCTTTGACCATCAATAATTATGAAGAATATTTCTGAGGCTTATTATGATTATTTTGTCAAGGGGAGGTTCTCAAACTCCGTCTTCCATTTAAATCTATCTTTTAATAAGATTTAAATGCTCGCTCAAATTTCCAAAATATAGGGAACCTTACTTGAGAGACTGTTATTTATTATGGTTTACTGCCCGGTCATAGACTTTTCAAAGAATTATTTTCATTCGCAACTTAGTTTCTACAAGTCAAAATGAGTCTTTGTTACTTCCTCAACACTCGAGGAGTAAGATTGATGGGACAAGTTATAATCCATTAACAAGCAATATCTTGGACAATATTGGTGAATTTTCATTTCCAATCAGATACGACTACTTTGTGGAGTCCTATTAACAAGTGTTATACTTGGGGAAAGGATGATAAACTTTACGTTTCAGAGTCATGAATTCTATTCGAACTAGGAGTCGTGTAAGAGGCCGAGTAGCGCCGGTCCATCCCAAGGCCCAACCGTTGGCCAGGGAGATCTAAGGGGCGGTGGACAAGTAACTCCGTCTATTCTTCCTTCTACCGGTAGTAAAACAAATCTTGAATTGTACAATCTGCGACTGATCATCGTAAGGTTGGGACAGCTGGCGCGGTGAATACTTCAGTATTAGTTCATCATCCACAAATTGGATATTTTCTGCACATTGTATTGAAGAGACGTTCCGATCATGTTAGCAGGGTTTGAAAAGTGTTCAAAACTGACATTGCAATAATTACCTTGCAATTTTCCTCTTTTTAAGATAAATGTTGATATCTTGCTTATATTATCTCTGCATAACAGATATTGTTACGGAAAAGTTATTTTGAACCGCCTTGTAACTTCATCTGTTCCATTATACTAGTACTTGGTATGTATTATGCATAGCATATGGTTATAGAGATATTGTGGAACTGTTATATAGTGTTGATCAGTTACAAATTATTTTGGTGGGCTCTATTGCTCACCCTTGCTTTATTTATTTATTTATATCACAATAACAGCTAGAGCAGATGGCTTGAACAAAGCACACTCGGTGCAAGCGGGTGGTAGTCGCCCGAGAGTTACCCGCTGATGTCATAGCCGCCATTGCTGAGGTAGGAGCAACCAATAGGCTAGACTGGCAGCTTTTGTATCAGACTTATTTATATTTATGAATTATGGCAAGAAACTAGTAAGCTTAATCTGTAATCATTTTGGGTTTGTAATAACTTATAACTTGTGGATCCTATGACTCGATACTTATTCCAATTTCATCTCTGGGACTATAACTAGTTGTGGAAATTGTTATTATTGTGGGGTCAGAGCATGCAGTATATTTATTTTGATTCAAGTTCAAATATTATTAATGGAAATTGGGACCGTAATGACCGGATCCCCGACCCCGGATCTGGGGCTGTTACATATGTCAACATCCTCCACAAACTCACGATACTCAATTGAGAGTTTGCCAAAATTAAAAAAAGTAAATTAATCTTCCATTCTAATCAACATAATTGCCCACTTAAATCAGCTTTTTTTATTGGGTTCAACGTTTCATCCTCGTCTTCATCATCGTTGTTGTTATGCCCGAATCTCGTTAAAGATCCCAAACAGGCTTAAATAACTATACAAGGGGCCCACCTCTCTTAATGGCCTCAAATATTGAAGATGGGACAACAAGGCATGAGGCCTGATTAGGGATCGCCTCACCTCTATCTCATAACATGTTTTGAAGATAAATCTCTCGAAGATGCTAACCCATCCCAGGGGTCGCCTCACTATGACCTCTTGCTAATACTCAAGACGTGCTCTCAAGCCAATGATAGAGGAAAAGGAATCTCACGTTTGGGGTCTCATGCTAGGCCTCAAAGGGTCTCGTGCTTGGCTTCCAAAAGTCTTAGACTAAGACCAAACAGGTTGCATGTATGTACCGAGGAGGTCGCATGCCTGTACCGAGGAGGTTGCATGCCTTTACCTAGGAGGTCGCATGCATGTACCGAGGAGGTCGCATGCATGTACCCACGAGGTCGCATGCCTATACCTACGAGGTCGCATGCCTACACCCACAGGAGGTCGCATGCATGTACCCACGAGGTCGTATGCTTTCACCCACGAGATCACATGCCTGCACCCACAGGAGATCGCATGCATGTATGTACGAGGTCGCATGCCTGCACCCACAGGAGGTTTCATACCTGTACCCACGAGGTCGCATGCTTGCACCTATAAGAGGTCGCATTCCTGTACCCACAGGTGGTCGCATGCCTGCACCCACAGGTGGTCGCATGCCTGTACCCACGAGATCGCATGCCTGCACACAGGAGGTCGCATGCCTGTACCAACAGGGTCGCATGCGAGGCCCTCGTACGCTCTCCATTAGCCTCACCAATGAGGCCTCATGATTTTAGCATCATGTTAGCCATAGGTAACCTTTATTGGGTTATGGATCATTAGCAGAAATATTGGACTATTAGCATCAGCCTATAGACGTCTAGTGGACTTGGGCCAAGATGAATTTCCAGAAACCCTAACCCGTCTAGGTAACTTCTTCTCCAAGAACTACGTGTGGCTTGACTCCCTATAAAAAGAGTACATAGGCCTCTTGTTAGGATTGATTGACAGTTGGCAACAAGAGAGAATAAATAGTTTTTCTCTGACATTCAACGAATCAACGAGCAAGATCAGCCACAAAAATCGCCAATCTCCATTCCGTGTTCTTCGTGTTCTTAGCAAAATATCTGTATTTTGCTCCGTGATTCCAACAACCTCCATAATTATTGTTATACCAATTTCTCCCTATAACATCTGGCACTAGAAGGAGAGGCCTAGTCATCATATTGGGAGAAGGATGACTAAGTCGAACAAGAAGAACAGAAGGAACAACAACGGGAAGACCCTGGGGTCTCACAAGACACCCAAAGTCGCTACCCCTAGGAGCAATCCCCCTAGAAATGACCCCCAGGTGCGAGGCCAAGGTAGGGGCCAAGGTTCTGAACGACCCCCAGGAATAAGGCTAAGGTTCGGAACGACCCCCTCTCCTCGTAGAGAGTGAGCGGTCATATCATCGTTAAGATAGACCCCCCTCTCTTCGTAGAGAGCGCGAGTGGTCCCATCATCGTGATGAACGACCCCCTCTCCTCATCGAGAGTGTGAGCGGTCCCATAAGTACGAACCTGAACCCTAGAATCACAAAAAGGAAGATCGCAAGGAGGATCAAGAGGAGTCTAATGCTTCCAAGAAGACCTAGTCCCACCTTGATAGCACTGAAAAGGGACATCAAAAGTTGAAGAAAAGAAGATCAAGGTTCGGGACTTCGACTTCGAGGAGCTGAAGAAGGCCTTTGATAAGATACTACTAAGACAAATCAGGGATTGCAGCGTGAGGCCGCCTCATCTGAGGGGAGGTCAATAAGTGTCTTTGATCGCATTGGAAATAAGTTAATTGAGCATGATTTCCGCCTTAAGCTCGAGAAGCTCACTGCTGACAATAAGGATAAGTGATCCCATGGTAGAGGCCAAGGCAAGGGTCAAGTGACCCCATCTCCTCGTTGAGATCATGAGCGGTCCCATCGTCGTGATGACAGACCCTCATCTCCTCGTCGAGATCGTAAGCGATCCCATTGTCATCACGACCGACCCCCTTCTCCTCGTTGAGATCGTGAATGGTCCCATTGTCATCATGATAGACCCCCATCTCCTCATCGAGATCATGAGGCCCCCTATATGATGTGGCTATCGAGATCAAAGAGATGCCTCTAGTAAGATGCCTCTTAATGAGATGCCTCTGCGTGAGATGCCTTCTTATGAGATGCCGCTTCATGGGATGCCTTCACATGAAATGCTTCTTGGTGAAATGCCTCTACATCGAGGAGAGGGGGACGCCCCCAATCCTTGGGGAGAGGGGGGATGCCCCCGACCCTTGGCGGCAATGAGGAAATCCTTGACTACCTCAATACACCGGAAAGAGCAAGCAACTATCAAACAAGGTCATCTATCAAACAAGCCCTCTTCTTGGTATGGACTTCACTAATATCAGCATACATTGCCCAAATCTGAGGGGGATGTCTTGAGGCTCTTTGAAGGGTCAGGCCTTGACTGATTTCATCTTAGAATTTCCTCCAAATCCGAGCAAGATGCCAGTTGGGCTCTCATTTTGACAGTGAAAGCCCTCGAGAAGAAGATATGATGTGATCCCATGGTGGGATCTCTTTATCAATGGAGCTGTAAACAATGAAGGGGCCAGAGCCGGGATCGAGTTAGTTACTCCTGAAGGTCATAAGTAAGAAGTGTAGTTCATTTCACCTTCAAGGCCACAAATAACGAGGCTGAGTACGAGGCTCTCATCATTGGCCTTAAGCTCGCACTAGAGATGAAAGGAGAAAAGCCAAAGTATTTGAAAATCAAAATGAGTGCAAGACCTCAATATCTACATTCTTGTTGAGCTCCTTCCCAATAAGCTTCTTACATGTGGAACATAGGGAAGCCTGTTATGATATTAAAGAAGCTAAGTGTTCTCGCTTAGCGTTAAAGAGTCCAAATGCCTTGGGACAACAGTGAAGAGGCCAAGTGTCCTGGGATAGCATTGAAGGAGTCAAGTATGCTCATAGCGGGATCACATCAAAATTCTCTTCATTACAAATGATGTTAACTCCAAATAATACAAGAAGATTTTTGAAACACTTTGATTCCTCATCACATCAACAATGGTAATGAGGAATTGGGGGGTAGTGGCATTACATAAACACCTCTTCTAGCAAGATATTTGAAAAAATGCAAGGCCATCTTCTAACGACGCGAGGCCGCAAACTCGACATCTTGCGGTGTGAGGCCTCTCGGCCCCATAGGCGAGGATCAATATGGAGAGGAGTTATGGAGGAATATATAAATGCTAAAATCATGCAACATGAGTCCCTTATGCAAGCAGATGCGAGGCCTATAGTACTTTGCAATATTATAAACATCAAATAAAGAAGCATCCATAAAGCAAGCCAATCCAGGTTCAAGGAGCATCCAAATAAGTAAAAAAAATTAAGTCCACAAGTGCGAGGTAAATAACTGGAGTGCCCGCATCTCCATTGAGTCTAGAAGATAAGTTTAAGAGCAATAAAAGGAAATCATGGGGATCCAGTTGCTGCTTCCTCATTCATCTCAATCTTGAGGTTATCAGCGAACTTCCCAGTTTCTTCGTCCAACCGGTACCAATCAAAGTCATCAACCTTTTCAAGGAACTATTTCATGAAGTCAACAGATCCTTTGATCTCAGTCTCCTCAGTGATAGTGGGAAGAGCATTAGCAGCATCTTTAGCATCCTTCTCTAGCTCAGCGATGCGGTCTGTAAGCTCCTTGATCTGGGAGTCTGACTGCTCCTTCTCAACATCATGATCCAGCTTAATCTTCTCTTTAGCTGACTGTTTCTCCTGAGGTTCTTTCTCAAGCTTCTCAGTCACTTCCTCAAATTTTCTTCCAACTATCCTTTGAGCCCTCTGCATCGGCCTGAGCCCGTGCAAGTGTGGAGAGTAGCTATCTCTTTTCTCATCTTATGATTGGAAGAAGCCAAGGCTTGTATCTCCTGATTGTGACAGGTCTAAAAAGTGCAGTTACAATCCTAGTCATGGAAGCATTGGACTCCTCAAAGGATTGCTGGAACTAGGCATACATATTAGTTTTAGAAATATGGGCATGTGCCAATTTAGTTTGGCTGACCTATCTAGAAAGGATCTACGGGCTCACTGTTGTATTTACACCTAGGAGGCCTTGTTAAAAAAAGAAACAAAAGTCATCAAGCGAGGAGACTCTCCCAAATAATCAAATAATTATTTTGAAAAAATTTTAAAGACCAGAAAAAATAGTTCTCCGCTATAGCTGCCTGCACCGAAGAACTGAGGGTAGTTGTTATGCTCAAAAAATGTTATGGGCTCTAAACAGACCCATTACAAAAATTGATGATACTATTGGGCTAACAGGTCCGAAAATATAATGCAAATCTCATACCGATATACTGATCAAGACCATGTGCCACTATGATGAGGAGGCCTCTCATTATCTCAACAAAGGGAGTCCTCTCATTATATCAACAAGAGGAGGCCTCTCAACATATGAGGCTGTGAGGAGTCCTCTCAACAAAGGGGGGCCTCTCAACTTATGAGGAGTCCTCTCGTCATAATAACAAAGGAGCAGAGGAAAGTCCTCTCATCATACTTTAAAGAAGACCCGAAGAGATAACAAAGGGTCTGAGCTCACATGTTAGCTGGACAAAACATATAATTACAACGACTTATAACGGTAAGGCCCTATGGGGTCGCCTTTCAAGGTCCCTACAGGACCACATTGCACTTGGAAGGACCCTTCGAGGTCACCATCACTTACATATACTTTGCTTCGCATTAATTGGAACACACCACTTTACTTGATTCCACATCATAGTCATAATGGCGACATGGAATCGGGGGGTAGTTATGCTCGAATCTCGGCATAGATCTTAAACAGGCTCAAATAACTATACAAGGGCCCCACCTCTCTTAATGGGCTCAAATATTGAAGATGGGTCAACAAGGCATGATGCCTGATTAGGGAACGCCTCACCTCTATCTCATAATTTGTTTTGAAGATAAATCTCTTGAAAACGCTAACCCATCCCAGGGGTCTCCTCACTATGACTACCTACTAATACTCAAGACGTGCTTTCATGCCAATGACAGAGGAAAAATAATCTCATGTTTGGGGTCTCATGCTAGGCCTCAAAGGGTCTCGTGCTAGGCCTCCAAAAGTTAAAGACTAAGACCAAGCAGGTCGCATGCCTGTACCGAGAAGGTCGCATGCCTGTACCGAGGAGGTCCATGCCTGTACCCACGAGGTCGCATGCCCGCACCCACGAGGTCGCATGCCCTGCACCCACGAGGTCGCATGCCTGCACCCACAGGAGATCGTATGCATGTACCCACGAGGTCGTGTGCCTGTACCCACGAGGTCGCATGCCTGCACCCATAGGAGGTCACATTCCTG
Source organism: Kitagawia praeruptora (assembly GCA_037693485.1). NCBI lineage: Eukaryota > Viridiplantae > Streptophyta > Magnoliopsida > Apiales > Apiaceae > Kitagawia > Kitagawia praeruptora. Next base: position 42,403,630 of record CM075353.1, on the reverse strand, counting down.
TACCCACGAGGTCGCATGCCTACACCCACAGGAGGTCGCATGCCTGTACCCACGAGGTCGCATGCCTGCACCCACGAGGTCTCATGCCTGCGCATTCCTATACCCATGAGGTCACATGCCTGCACCCACAAAAGGTCGCATGACTCTACCCACGAGTTCGCATGCCTGCACCCACGAGGTCGCATGCCTGCACCCAGGAGGTCGCATGCCTGTACCCACAGGGTCGCATGCGAGGCCCTCGTATGCTCTTCATTAGTCTCGCCAGTGAGGCCTCGTGATTTTAGCATTATATTAGCCATAGGTAACCTTTATTTGGCCATGGGTCAAGAGTAGAATTAATGGACTATTAGCATCAGCCCATAGACGTCTAGTAGACTTGGGCCAAGATGGATTTCCAGAAACCCTAGCCCATCTATGTAACTTCTTCTCTAAGAACTCTGTATTCAAGATTTTTTTTCTTCCACATCCAAGAATTCTTGTAGTTTTTTTTCTCACCCACAAACTCTTATAGGATTTTTTTTCCTCGGACCCACGAACTCTCGTAGGATTTTTTTTTCCTCTCACCCACAAACTCATGCGGGATCTTTTTTTTTTCTCTCGATCACCACGAACTCTCGCAGGATCTTCTCACACCCACAAACTCTTGTAAATTTTTTTTCTTCTCATCACTGGCTCTTGATACCTTGATAAATAATCTCAAATATTTGATCTTCTTAATTCTACAGAAATGGAGAATAGACTACAAGGAAAAACTAACGAGGATGGTGATTGGAGCGGTTGATTACATCTTGATTATTTTTTTGGCAAATTCTCTATATGAGTATATCGTGAGTTTAATGGGGGATGTTAAGAAATATATTACTATATTATTGCTAGATAACAATGGAAAGTTCCGTTATTATATTATAGAAATTGGGAGAGTTCCCTTGAGGTGATATTAACATATATATATATATATTATTAGATAATTGGGAGTGTTCCTTATTATCTTTATTATTTAAGACAACTAAGTCATATTGGCCAGTACTTGGCTTGCACACCAATATTTATTGTTTGAGGCAATTGAGTTATATTAGACAATACTTTGCTGGAAAACGTGGGTTTTTAGACTCACATTGTCGAGTCATATTGAGCTCCGATTTGAGTGTGCCTTGTGTGCTTGTTTGCAACAAGTTGTGCTTGGAGAGTGTTCTCCTTCGCGAGAGCTTTCCAATACATGTTCAAACACTCAAAATGACTAAGGGATGGATGAATTATGATTATCCAAAGTTGCTCCCTTGGAAGTGGAAAATGGAAGTAGAATCTTAAAGTTCCACATTGAATTGGTAAAGAGCCTTTTATAGGTTTATATAGCAAGACACTTGTGTAGTGTCCAAATGTGTTAGTTGTCTGTTGCTCCATCAGCTACGTGCACGCAGGGGGGTGCAAATCATGGTATTTTGAAGGGAAAATTCGTAGCTTCGCAAGCCTTCGGGCTTTTCGCGTGTGCGACCTGCGGACACGAATGTAGCAGAAAATTGGGCCATTTAAAACTGGACTTTTCCACTAGGCTTGGCTTAAAATCTGACTAAGTTAATTCAAATTTGGAATTAAGTAAGGTAAAATCAATTCCTATATATGTATTGAGATTATGATTCAGAAATACAAGAAGAGATTTGAGAGTAATTATCACGTCTTCAGGTATATTGATGTATTGTATGAAAAAATAACCTAACCTCGGGGTACTACTTGAGATCGGCTTCAGGCACATGTTTCTTATATATATATTTTCTACAAAAGGATAAAAGTTGATTTTTTTTCTTCCTGTCTAGTTTAGAGTGAGAGAGTCTAGGATTCTTCTCTTTGTGTTTTTTACAATAAGTGAAAATGAAATTGTGCGAGGTTTGAATTTGTTATGTGATACAAAGATATTGATCTATAAATGATTGAATTAGATATTGAGGTAGAGAGACATTGAGTAGGAGATCAATGAGTATGACTTAGGCTTGGTGGGTTGCTTTCTAATCGTGAAGAATCTGAATAATATTGAGATTGCAGTTGTGTGGAAATCAACAATGGGTAATTAAATATCACATCAAGAAGTTGGAGATAAGGATTTTTTTTTCATTTTTATCATCATAGATTTCTTAAGTGGGTGCTTGATAGACGACCACGATCTTTTTGATAAAAAGACGTTGATACTAAAGATGATTACACCATGGAACCGATAAAACTCTTTTTGTGAATTTTTAATTCTGGGTGGACCAAGGAGTAGAGTCCAACTGGAAAATCCCAGAAACAAAGGAGCAAAGTCAGCTACAAATTTTACATGAGATTCCTATTCAGTTTTGGATATCTATTGATTAAAATATTATAAGACTTTTATTATTATTAAATGGAGGATCAGATGATTATTAGTTTTATGATTAGTTTTAGGTAGGAAGATACACACTACTTTACATACATTCTAACTAGGGTTTGTCTTCTTCACCTCTTGGAGGATGAGATTTACTTTATTAGTTTGGATTCATCACCATTAATGGAAAGTAAAGGTATTCTTATATTCTTTTATTTATTAGTATATGCTTTATATAATGTTCTCCATTGTATTTGTTGCATTTAATCTTAGTATTAGGGAGTAGTCATTTATGGGGTATAAAAGAGGAAGTCATGTTTGCATTATAATATTGGCATGATCTTCATAGTGGTTTGGTTGATTATGGATATTCTAATTGATTATATTTTGATTTTTAATTTGTGTAATCGACCGATATTATGAATTAATTAAATGCAAATAAGAGTAATAGATCGAGAGATTTTACTCAGTAGAGGCCGAGTGATTTTACTCACTATATATAGGCACACATGCGATTAGCAGAATTGAATTTGAGTGCGAGAGCATATCATTGGATTTTTGAAAGCGTTAATACTCGAGAGTGAGATTAACAGTTGCTTTAATTACCCAATTAAATGAATTACCAAAAGTTATTAATGTGTAAGCATGTTTCGAGAGTGGTATTACTCGGGAGATAATGACAAACTCTAGTTGCGTGACCACTTTAGTTGCTTTAGCTTAGAATCCAGTTATTTTGCAAGCATGGTGGACCTAATTGCTATAGAGTTTAAATTCATTATTTTAGTATTTATTTAATAAGTGTTAATTTAATTATAGTTATTAGTTAGTTAAAATCCTCAAATAATCTTTTGTCCTTGAAACAATTTACAATAAATGAATCAAAATCAATAGAACCTATCTCCTTGTGTATACGACCCATTTGCTATTCTGTACTATCAATAGACACCATGCGCTTACGGTTATATAATTAAACACATCAAAATGGTATAATTCAACATGACTTTTCTGTTGAGTATTGAATACGGTAAAAGAATACAGAGGGGGGGGGTGAATGGATTCTTGAACTTTTCTTTGATTGAGTCTATGTAGCAGATAAGTGCCTGTGTGTGTAGAAGAGAAGGTGCGGATTAAGAAACAACACAAGACACAATATCACTTTAATCTAATGTATTATTAGATAAAGGTTGCTACAATCTGTGAATACAAATGGTAGTATTCTCAGCTTCGTTTTTCTCAGAGAGATATAGCTTACAGTGTTTTTTTTTTAAAACTTGACTCACAAAAGTTGCTAAGTTATGAAGTGAGGCTGTGTCCTTATAGAACATGGATACAGCCTACTTACTACAAATAAGGTAGCTAAACAAATTACTTTCTAGTCTGTCTATCCTTTTTGAGTAAGTGTCCAAACGGTTACAGATTTGACTTTGCAAAGCCTGTTTAGATCCACTTCTTTAGCTCCTTGTCTCTTCTATATCTCTCCAAGCTTCCTTGTAGGCTTTCCAGAGCACGTTACAGATTGTGGTCCATAAAGTGCATTGGCTTGTTGCAGGTTTCTGACTTGTACAATTTCTTCAGTATCTTGTCTCCAAGAATGTATTCGAGAAGTGACTAAGTAAGTGATTCGAGAACTAGAATTGACTTGATCGATAACTCTGAGTTCTCGAATACTGTTATATTGACATATCGAACCACTTCTCGAATAGCTCTTTTCCATCAGGATTCCTTGAGTTGTCGAATAGAACATTTGACTTATCGAATCCTCGAGATATCGAATAGCTTTCTGAGTCCTTGAGATATCGAATGAAACTTTGACTTGTTGACTCTTTGAGAACTCGAATACCATCTTGACTTGTTGACTTCTTGAGTTCTCGAATAGAGTAGTAGACATATTGAATCCCTGAGATATCGAATGAGATATCGAACAGTGTATTTCAGAGATATCGAATAGTGTCTTGAGATGTCGAATCTCTGACTTATCGAATGCTGGACTTCTCGAATAGACAAATATACTTCTCGAATTGGTACTTAGGCAAATTCTTCATTTCTTCAAATCCCAACTGTGATTATTTGACAGTCTTTAACTCTTTGCTTGAGGCATGAACCTTGGAACTTCTTTCAAGCATTATTCTAGACTCTATTTGTACAATTACACAACTAGGATTTGATGCCTACTACAAGTACAATACAAACAGAAACTCTACAACTAGAGGTTCCCTCAGTTAAGAGGTCATGTAAGTAATGCAAAGCATTACAAACAATTAGGCTTGTTATTAGATGTGTACAGGCATGCCTCTGTAACTAACAATCTCCCCCAAATTGTGAGTGAGACCCTTAGTCACAATTTCATGTCTGATAACAAGCCTAACATACATAAAGATAAAGCTTTTAAAAGTACAGGTATGAATTTGATTGAAGAAATTACATAGAAGTATTCTTACAAGTTATGAGGAACTACTTAGCCATCTCCTTTTGGATTCATCTTTTGAGCTTTGGCTTGCAGATTCTCATTTTTCATCCTATCTTCAGCTTCTTTGGCTTTCTTCTTTGCAATTTCTTCCATGGCAAGAATGATATCTTCCATTGTAGTGAGTTCTTCAATTAGAGGAGAGCCTGATAAATCCTTGAGCACTTCATTTAGCTGTTTCTCAGAGTAGGAACTGATGTAGTCCATTCTAATCTTCACATTTCTACCATATTTCTTGTACTCAATGATGTAAGGATTAAACTTGACTCTGCACAGACCCATAGCTCTCAACTCATCAGCCTTAGCTTCCATTGCTGCAAACTCCTCCTCCCTTTTCTTTAGTAGCTTTTCACTGTTCTTTCTCATTTCTGCCTGGTGATCTCTTTTCATCTTGACAAAGTCAATTAACTCCAGCTTCCACACCCTTTCCACTCTGTCTTCAGAATCCAACATTGCAATTATCCTTTCTATGTCGTACAGCCTGCCCCAGTGTTGGCATGTTCCTTGTCTGAATTTCTTCTGTCTTCCATCAGAATACTTAACTTTAAGAAACTCATCAACAATGGCAACATGATAGATTCTTTGAGCCCATAGAAACTGCAGTTGGTCTTCATCATAGCTTTCATCCAGAGGTGGTAGGTTTAATCCTGGGATAATTGTCAGTGCCTTAGATTTGGATAGCTTCACCTTCCTTGCAACATGTTTAAATTTCATTCTCTTGACATGGTTGCTTGGCAGAAATCTTTGACCTTTGTTGGTAGACCATAGTAGTATTCCATTAGCAGTTTGCTTTCTGAAACATACACATGGTTTCTTGACTTGAATCTTCTTCTCTTCTTGAGGTGGCAAAACAGTTGCAGAAGCCATAGATGTAGATTTTGCTAGGTCACCACTAACAGTATTCACCCTAGACTTAGAGTCTTGTGATGTGGTGAGGTTACTGCTAGCAATGCCTAAGGCTTGCTGTTTTCCAATCTTCCTCTCATAGACTCTTCCTTGGTCATCATCATTCTTCTTATCTTTGTCCCCCTTCTTCTTCTTGTCTTCATCACCCTTATCTCTCCTGTGATGTCTTCTCCTCCCATCACCTTTGTCTTCAGAATCATCATCCTTATTTCTCCTAGGTTGAGCCATCTCTGGAATTTCACCAGTTGCAATATAAGTTCTGAGGATGTGCAGTGCCTCAGTTTCTTTAGCATTTCTGGCTCCAACCTTCTTCTGTAATTGATCAATGATGGCAATGATCAGTCTGTGATTTCTAGTGGTGAGATCATGGGGAATGACCAATTGCTTGATATCTTCAATTCTGGTGCCAGACTGATAAATGATTGTCCATGGCTTCTTGATCACTTCTGGTAGCCTTGAAGGTTGGTCATTCCTCAAGTCATCAAACAGACTTTTGTTGTTCTCATTCTTCTTCTCAATAAGCTCAAGTATGGCATCTATCTCTGAGTGTTTCAGTTCTTGTAGAGTCTTGTATGTTAGATGCCATATCTTCAATTTGGATATCATCACTATCTCCTTAATCCATAGATTATTGACTTTCTTAGGAATGATAGTGATGCAATCAATCTGCTTCTTCAGCTCCCTCAGATAGAACTGAGTGTCACCAACCTGTTCCCTTGTGGCTTTCAGAAACTCCAAGAAGGCTTTATCATGGTAAACATTGGAGTTAGCAACTTCTTGTAGCTTGGCCTCAGTAACAACTTTAACTTCTACAGGCTTGGTACTCTCAGGTAGGGAGGTTGGAGATTTGTCAGATGGCATACTCCCTGCAACCACTGTAGTAGTTATGGATTGCTTTTGTCCTCCAGGAGTAGTGATGTGCACAGTTGGTAGAGTGACAACTGGCAAGGTAGATGGAGGCTCATCCACTTTGGATTTTCCTTTGCCAGGCACATTTGGTAGAGATTTTGAAGCTCCTCTTTGTTGACCACCCTCTTTTATTATTATGCCTTTCTCCCCCTTTGTATTTGAGTTCCTTTCTCCCCCTTTGAATTTGAGTTCCTTGTCTTCTTCTCCCCCTTAGGCTTGTTGTCAGGCACTGAGGCTGTAGAAATGTCCTTTGGGATTGAAGATTCATCAGGGAGAGGGAGACCCATATGCTTCATCATAGCAGCTAACATGGATTGTTGATGCAGAAGGACATCAGCTGTGGTGGATGCTTGAGTGTCCAACTGATCATTTAGAAGTGCAACCTTTTCTGTAAGATGAGCATTGGACTTGGTGAGAGTAGCCACCTCCTTCTCAAGTACATCCACTTTGTTGAATAACTCAGTAGACTTGAAGCCAGATAGAGATTGTTCTTTGAGTCTCTGCACTTCAAATCTAGTCATGTCATGTACTGGGACTTCAGTAATCAGTCTGTCTCCATATAGATTTTTGAACATGGTCCTCAGCATTGCATTGACATCTGTGGTCTGATCAGATAGAATTTGAAATTGATGCCCCAGACCTGTGACAGTATCCTTTAGCAGAGCTAGCCCATTATCCATCTTGGTGCAGGTGGTGTTGCAGTGTTTGATGTCTTTGAACACACTGTCTAGCTGAGGGAATTTGGCATCAAATGTCCTCTTGATTGCTTCTACTGTGGTGGTGGTCTTATCACACACTCTATTGACCTCAGTTTTGACACCTTTTCCCAGATAGTGTGCAGCCTTGAGGAATCCCTTGTGTGAATCATTCATAGCCTCATACACTTCACCAGGGGTCAGAGATTTGGCATTGGAGCCCAGTGAAGTGAGGTATTCCTCCCTGAGATACTGAAGTGCTTCATCGAGAGTAATATCATATTTTCCTTGCAACCAGGCATCTATGTTGCCATCTCTCTCAGCATCATCAATGATCTTTGTCTTCTGCAACTCCACATCATCCCTATGGCATAACAGTATGGCCTCATAGTCTGGATTAGGCATGTCTGCAGTGAGAAGATTCTGAGCAATCTTTGTGAACTCAGGAATCTGATCCACAATTAAGCTTTGAAGTGCTTCAACCGTCAATTGTTGTGGAACAGACCCTGATCCTGAAGCACTGTCATGTTGCACAGGCTTCAACCATTGTGACATAAAGTCAGAGCTAGAGCTAGGCAAGCTAGACTCCTCAGTTACAGATGCAACTTCTGTAACCGGATGGATTGACTCTACTACTGGTGTCACCACAGAAGTGGGATGAATTACACCAGCAGTTGACACAGGCACAGAGTCTCTAGTAAAAACTAGTGGAACCTCTGTGTTTGTGATGGTGTCATCAGGAGATGCCTCAGCATGCATTCCCTCACCATCTAAATGTGGGTTCTGAGTGGTGAGCAAAGTGTCATGCACTAACTCACTTGAAATTATTGGCTCATCAAGAGAAAAGAATTCTTGATGATCAATGCCTTGCATCTCAGTTGCCTGAGTTGCAGGTTCCAAAGAAATTTCAGAGTTAGATTCTGGAAGAGAAGTGTGTTTAAGAGTAGATTTTGGCAACTCCCCCTGAGAGATAGAGGGAGTTTCAAATGTGATGTGCTCTCCACTCAGTGTTGTGCCAGCCTTATCACTCCCATGTGCTGACTCTATACAAGAAGGTGCATTGGGGAGGATGCTTGATTCTATAGGTGCACCCTGTTGAGAGGATACACCTAGTGAGCTGTGTGCCCCTGATTTTACAACTTCAGCCATTTGTGTGACTGAAGAGGTGGTCTTAGTTTTCTTCTTCTTTGTCCTGTGTAAGGGTGACTCAGGTTCCTCACTTCCTAGACCTAATTCAACAGCTAATGCTGCTTCAGATAAGATATTTAATGGTGCAGACATTACTTCCTTTCTCTTCTTTTTACTAACATCACCCTTTTGAGAGGATGATGCAGTTGGCTCAGTATGTGGTAGAGTGTTTGGTTGAGAGGGTTGGTTAGCAGGCCCTTGGTTAGCATTTTGTTCTACTTGCTTGGGCTGTGCTAACTTAGATTTTGCATCAAATGTTGGCATGTTGTGGGGATAAGTCCTAAACAAACTCTCCATATGGGGAGTTATGTTCAGTCTTACATCCACATCATTCCTAGTCTCCAAATTACCAAAAATGAGTTTGGTCATGGACTTAGGATAGCCTATTTTATTTTTATCAATCCCAGGCAATTCAATCAATGAAGCATTTTTATAATTAAGTACAGATTGAATAAAGCGAGGGAAGAAAATATCAGTACCTCTCTTGGTTGTGTTCTTACCAAGTCTCCCATATAGTTCTTGGAGGATGATTTGGCCAACATCAATCTTCTTTCCATAGGCCAAAGCATATCCAATTTGCTGCACAGGTGCACTGATTTGATCAAAGCTTGATTTCCTGGCAGTGAAGACTTGGAGAAGAGTTGCAAACACATAGCTCCACTCCTTTCTCAGATTCTTCCTGTTTAGCTTTCCAAGATTGATCCCATCTGAGTAGTTGATGAACTCAAAGAATTCCTCTAACTCTGCATTAGTGGCCATTCTGTCAAATGACTCTTGTTGTAGGCCCAGTGCTTGGTTCATGTCTGCAGTAGTGATAGTGATTTCCTTATCTTGAATCTTGCAGTAGATGATATATGAAGTGATTGCGTTTTCCAGGGCTACAACCTCTACAATAGCAGAACCCCAAAACTGTTCCAGGATATCTAGATACAGAGTTGGGTTGGCAGAGAGTGCATCCTTGATATATGACTCCGCCATCCATTTCACAAAGCACTTGAAATTGGCATTGGGTGCTTCAACATCACTAGTGAGAGCGATGAAGTTGGTGTTGAACTTTACTGTTGCCATTTGTGTAGAAGAGAGAAAAGAAATTGAAGGTTGAAGAAGAAATTTGGCTCTTCGTAGCTAGGGTTTCAGTGGTTTAGAGAGTGTAGATGCTTGAGAGATCGAATGAAATGAATCGAATAGATGTGAAATTGTATAAGTATGAAGTACTTGAATTGTCGATTAGATGAAAGTTTTGTATCGACAAGTCAGGCATTCGAGAAGTAGAAAACAACTATTCGAGAAGTCAAGAAAGGCTTAATCGATAACTCAAGCAGATAGAAACTCACAGCTGGCAGTTATCTAACTTAGAAATAATTCTAAATTAAATAAAATGTGTTTTTATGAGTGAATTAAACTTTTAGACAAAAGTCCAAAATCGGTTAAAATTCAACGAGAATTCAGCCTTTTCAAATGATTCGAGAACTCAAATATAGTGTTCGAGAACTCAATCATTCGAGAACTCAGTTACTATATTCGAGAAGTCAAGAATACCTCTATTCGATATCTCAGAAAGACTCTATTCGAGAACTTAAGAGTACTCTAATGAGACTTGTTAGAGATGTCGAATAGTGAATCATTCGAGAAGTCTGACTTATCGAACTATACCCATCACTCATAGAAATTTGATTTTCACTATCTTTTAAAATTTACCAGACATATTCATTGAAAAATATCCTAGCAAATTAAATAGTGATTTTCTCAAAATTTCATAGAAATTTTAAGTTAATAGAAATATGATTTTCAACATGTGCAACAGATTTGAAATATTTATAAATCATATTTCAGCCAACACTTACTCCAAAAATATTGAGAATTTAGATAAAGTAAGTGTTTACTGCTGCAACAATCTAGATGGTGTATTCACTTAGCCAGAATCTGAAGAATTCAGCATTCCAATCTCACTTACCAACCTTGTGAAGGTGGCTTCATCTAATGGCTTAGTGAATATATCAGCTAGTTGTTTATCTATAGAGACATAATGCAACTCAATGGTTCCATTAGTTGCATGTTCTCTTATGAAATGATATCTGATGTCAATGTGCTTTGTTCTAGAATGATTGACAGGATTGGCAACTACAGAGATTGCACTTGTGTTGTCACACATGATTGGAATTCTTTCCAACACAAGTCCATAATCTCTAAGTTGATTTCTAATCCAAAGCACTTGAGCACAGCAACTTCCAGTAGCTATGTATTCAGCCTCAACTGTAGAAGTTGACACAGATTGTTGCTTCTTGCTATACCAAGAAACTAACCTTTGTCCAAGAAACTGGCAGCTTCCTGAGGTGCTTTTCCTATCCACTCTGCATCCAACATAATCAGCATCAGAATAACCAACCAGATTGAACCCTGTGTCCTTAGGATACCATAATCCCAAGTTAGGAGTGCCTTTCAGATATCTAAAGATCCTTTTTATTGCAATCAAATGTGATTCCTTTGGATTTGATTGAAACCTTGCACACAAGCATGTAGCAAACATGATGTCTGGCCTACTTGCAGTGAGGTAGAGTAGAGAACCAACCATGCCTCTGTAGACTGAGATATCTACTTTCTTGCCTTTAGCATCTTCATCCAGTTTAGTGGCAGTGGCCATGGGTGTCTTGGCAGGTGAACAATCTTCTAAGTCAAACTTCTTCAATAAATCCTTGATGTACTTGGTTTGACTGATAAGGATACCATCCTTCCTTTGACTGACTTGCAGCCCTAGAAAGAATGTCAACTCTCCCATCATACTCATCTCATATCTGCTCTGCATGAGTTTAGAGAATTTCTCACACAGCTTTTCATTTGTAGAACCAAAAATGATATCATCCACATAAATTTGTACTAGGATAATATCATCACCATTCTTCTTGTAAAACAGTGTCTTGTCCAATGTGCCTCTAGTGAATTGATTCTCAAGAAGAAATTGGGATAAAGTATCATACCATGCTCTTGGAGCTTGCTTAAGTCCATACAGTGCCTTAAGCAATCTGTAGACAAATTCTGGGAAATGTGGATCCTCAAAGCCAGGTGGTTGTTGCACATAAACCTCTTCTTCCAACTCTCCATTTAGAAATGCACTCTTGACATCCATTTGATAAACTTTAAAGTTTGAATGAGCAGCAAATGCCAAGAATATTCTAATGGCTTCCAATCTAGCAACAGGGGCAAATGTCTCATCATAATCAATGCCTTCCTGTTGAGAGTATCCTTTTGCAACCAGCCTTGCTTTGTTTCTTATTATTACACCATCTTCATCCATCTTATTCTTCAGAACCCATTTTGTTCCAACAATGGTTCTATTCTTTGGTGCAGGCACAATTCCCATACTTTGTTCCTTTCAAATTGATTCAGCTCCTCTTGCATGGCAATAATCCAATCTGGATCCAACAGTGCATCATCAAGTTTCTTAGGCTCAACTTGTGATAGAAAACATCCATAGAGGCACTCATTTTGAGTTGCTCTCCTAGTCCTTACTCCTGCATTAGGATCTCCAATGATTTGCTCTGCAGTGTGTGATCTATCCCATTTCCTCGAGTGTTCAGCCTGACTTCTCAACCTTGATGTTGCTTCATCATCCACATCATGGTCATCCTCATTTCCTCCCCCTGTGAAGTTTCCATTACTCACAGGTGTGTCTTGGATGCTTGTTTCTCCACTATCGATTGGCACAAATTCTTCTCTTGTATCATCAATCACTTGAGTTTGTTGAACTTGAGTTTCAACTCCAGTTTCAATCTCTTCATCAGAATCATCTAGATTATCAAACTTCAATGGATCTTTGTCTTCATCATTGGCTTCTTCTAGTCCAGGTAGTTTGCTGTCATCAAATGTTACATCTGTGCTTTCCATAACTTTCTTTTGACTGATGACATAAACCTTGTATGCAATTCTTTCCATAGAATAGCCAAGAAAAATTCCTTCAAATGCTTTTGCATCAAACTTTCCAACATATTCAGAATTATCCTTTAGTACAAAGCATTTGCTTCCAAAAGTATGAACATACTTTAGAGTAGGCTTCTTTCCAGTCATCAAGTTGTAAGGTGTCTTTCCAGTGTTTTTGTTGATGAGGGTCCTATTCTGAATATAGCATGCAGTGCTCACAGCCTCAGCCCAAAAACATGTAGGCATTTTTGCATCAAGTAACATTGTTCTAGTAGCCTCAATTAGAGTTCTATTCTTTCTCTCAACAACTCCATTTTGTTGTGGAGTCCTTGGAGCTGAGAATTGCTGAGAAATGCCATTCTCTTTGCAGAATGCTTCAAGTGTGGCATTTCTGAACTCTGTTCCATTATCACTCCTCAGTGCAATCACACTTGCATCGTTTGCCTTTGCTTCCTTGTCAACTTTCTTTATGTGCTCAATAATTACTTGTGGAGCCTCATCTTTTGATGCCAGAAATTCCACCCATGTATACCTTGAAAAATCATCAACCATTACCAGGGCATACTTCTTTCTTCCAAGTGACATTATGTTGACAGGCCCAAACAAATCCATATGGATGAGTTGTAATGGCTTGGTTACTGATGTCACTGTCTTTGACTTGTGGCTTGATCTTTTCATTTTTCCTTTTTGACAAGCCTCACACACTCCTTCTTGACAGAATTCAAGTGTGGGCATGCCTCTCACTAACTCTCTTTTGACTAGAGAATTAATGGCCTTGAAGTTCAGGTGTGATAGTTTCTTGTGCCACAGCCAACAATCTTCATTTGATGCTTTTGAGTAAAAGCAACAAATTTTGTCCTTGTTTGCAGAGTCCATATTGGCTACAAACAGGCTTCCCTTCCTTACTCCAGATAGAGCAAAATCACCAGTCTTCTTGTGGGTGATCAAACATTCATCTTTGTCAAAATCCACTTTGAAACCTCTATCAGTAAACTGACCAACACTTAACAGATTATGCTTGAGCCCCTTGACTAGTGCTACATCTTCAATGATGACATTACCAACTTTCAGCTTGCCATATCCCAATGTGTTACCCATGCTGTCATCTCCAAAAGCAACCATTGGGCCAGCCTTTTCCTCATACTGTGATAGCAGGGCCATATCACCAGTCATATGATTTGAGCATCCACTGTCCAAAATCCATATGACCTTCTTTTCACTTTCTTTGCCCTGCAAACACAAAGGTATTACTTTTCCTTTGGTACCCAAACAAGTTTGGGTCCATGTGACTTAGAGACAGTTTTATCATAAACAACATGCTTGTCAACTTTCTTAGTGCTAGTCTTCTTGTCACTGTTGGAAGTCTTAGAACCTGAAGTTTCAGACTTAGGTGACAGAGGTACCTTCCTAGCTTTAGGAGGACTTGAAGACTTTGACCTTGTGTAGTGTGTGTGAGAATTGTGACTGATACAACCATCAATGAATTGCCTTCTTAAATTAAAACAACTAGTCATAACATTCATATTGCATGGCATACAGTCAAATTTATCACAGAAGGGTGCATCTCTATGACTTAGAGGCACAGAACAATCATAGAAAGGTTTAGACACACTACCAACAGGTTTCTTGCATGCATGAGTTAAATGATTGGTACTGAAACAGTTCTGACAAGTTTTCCTAGGGGCATTAGGCATATAAGCATAGTTGTTATCCTTGTTAATCCCTAACTTGCCATTTCTGTTCTGTTTCTTCTTAGTCACTTTCTTTTCTGATTCACTCATCCCAGCTGAGACAAACTTAACAAACTTCTTAGGTCTTGGCCTATCAACTACTGGTTTCTTGGTCTTTGACTTGACACTCTCACCCTTAGAGGATGCTTGTTGTTCACTAGATTGTGCCTCATCCTCATCATTCAACATTTGCTTGATGAGTAAGGCATCCTCATCAACTTTAAATGTTGATTCCTTAAAAATTGGATTTTCAGTTTTTCTCAAAATGTGAGGCACTTTCTTATGAACAGCTGTGTCCTCTTCAATGACAGCATAGCCTTTCCTCTGTTTGAGAGAGTCATAGTCAAGTCCAATAGCTGCTTTGGGTTTAGCTTCAATTTTCTCACAGTAGGATTGCACTAAACCAGATGATTTCTTGAAAGTTTTTAGTTTGAATTCATTCTCAGCTAATTCATCCCTAAGAGCCTTCTCTACTTGACTAGCACATAAAACCTTGTTCTGCAAATATTCAACTTCTTTCTTAAGGTTTTCTACTTGCATAGTAGTTAGCTCAAGTTCCTCATTCTTTTTGGTTAATATTTCATTTCTAGTAGACAGTTTAGCAATCTCCTCATTAGCAGCCGTCATACTAGTATGAATATTAAACATTTCAACAGATAATTGTTCAATCATGCATTTGTACTCAGAAACAGACATGTCTATAGTAGTGAGAGATGGTACCTGAGAATCAGATGAAGATGAGTCATCCTTGGAGTTGGCCATCAAGGCATAATAGCAGAATTCTTGTTCCTCTTCATCACTCTCAGAATCATCCCAACACTTCCCTTCAGCTATGTAGGCCTTACCATGTGTCTGCTTTTTCAGAAGGGCCTCATACTTAGCTTCGAGCTCAAGATAATCTCTATCCTTCTTTTTAGGCTTCTTGCATTCACTGGCAAAATGCCCTAGGTCATTGCATCTATAGCACCTTACAGATGACCTATCCACATAACTGGTTTTGAACTTATTTCTGTTTGGTTTCACAGGTGCCTTGTTCTTGTTGGCTGAATGGTTTTGAGTTTTTGGTTTGAAGGGTTGATTTCTTTTAAATCTGATGTTTGGAAATTTTCTGGCCATGAAAGCATATGAAGTATTTTCCATCCCATCAAGTTCTTCCAGAGTGTAAAACTCTTCTTCTTCTTCCTCCTTTTCCTCAACAGGTTCACTCACCCCAGCTTCAGTTTCTTCATCATCTGCCACCTCCTCTATCCTTAGTTGGCTTGTAGATGCTTCTAGGTCCAGAATGGATTTGTTGACAATCAAGGCACATGATGTGTTTATCATCCTACCTTGGTTGGCTTGGATAGCCCTTTTCTGAAGCAACTCAAGTTCATGAGTCTTTAGGACTCCATAGAGCACATCATAGGTGACTTTGTTCAAATCTCTCTCTCTTAGAGAAATGACTCTTTGCTCCAGATGATTTGGTGAAGACAACAGAAATTTCATATTTAACTCCTTGGTGCTGTAAACCTTTCCATTCATCTGCAACTCAGTAACTAGCTTGTGAAACCTTTCAAACATTTCAGTGATGCTTTCCTTGGGCTGTGCCATGAAAGCTTCATACTGTGTGACCAGTATCTGTTTCCTGTTTTCCTTAACCTCATCAGTCCCTTCACACAACACCTCAATGTGATCCCACATCTCTTTAGCAGACGTACATGATGCAATGTTTGCAAACATTGACATGTCCATGGAATCAATGATAAGCAACATGAGGTGGCTATCAAGAGCAACCTTCTCCCTTTCTGACTCTGTCCACTTTGATGGATCCTTGGCCTCATAAGATCTTGGGATAGTTGTGGTTCCAACAGTCTTCTCTGGTATCTCTTGTTGTGGAACAAAAGGACCATTCTTGAGAATCTCAGGATACAAGGGATGAGAGGCTTTAATGAACAACATCATCTTTATCTTCCAGAGGTTGAAGTTTTCTTTGTCAAACTTAGGGACCTTCACCGTTCCTGTAGTCTTTGGTGTATTCGAACTCATGATCGTTTTCCTGTTTTTGAATAAACAGCCTGCTCTGATACCACTTGTTGAGTATTGAATACGGTAAAAGAATACAGAGGGGGGGTGAATGGATTCTTGAACTTTTCTTTGATTGAGTCTATGTAGCAGATAAGTGCATGTGTGTGTAGAAGAGAAGGTGCGGATTAAGAAACAACACAAGACACAATATCACTTTAATCTAATGTATTATTAGATAAAGGTTGCTACAATCTGTGAATACAAATGGTAGTATTCTCAGCTTCGTTTTTCTCAGAGAGATATAGCTTACAGTGTTTTTTTTTAAAACTTGACTCACAAAAGTTGCTAAGTTATGAAGTGAGGCTGTGTCCTTATAGAACATGGATACAGCCTACTTACTACAAATAAGGTAGCTAAACAAATTACTTTCTAGTCTGTCTATCCTTTTTGAGTAAGTGTCCAAACGGTTACAGATTTGACTTTGCAAAGCCTGTTTAGATCCACTTCTTTAGCTCCTTGTCTCTTCTATATCTCTCCAAGCTTCCTTGTAGGCTTTCCAGAGCACGTTACAGATTGTGGTCCATAAAGTGCATTGGCTTGTTGCAGGTTTCTGACTTGTACAATTTCTTCAGTATCTTGTCTCCAAGAATGTATTCGAGAAGTGACTAAGTAAGTGATTCGAGAACTAGAATTGACTTGATCGATAACTCTGAATTCTCGAATACTGTTATATTGACATATCGAACCACTTCTCGAATAGCTCTTTTCCATCAGGATTCCTTGAGTTGTCGAATAGAACATTTGACTTATCGAATCCTCGAGATATCGAATAGCTTTCTGAGTCCTTGAGATATCGAATGAAACTTTGACTTGTTGACTCTTTGAGAACTCGAATACCATCTTGACTTGTTGACTTCTTGAGTTCTCGAATAGAGTAGTAGACATATTGAATCCCTGAGATATCGAATGAGATATCGAACAGTGTATTTCAGAGATATCGAATAGTGTCTTGAGATGTCGAATCTCTGACTTATCGAATGCTGGACTTCTCGAATAGACAAATATACTTCTCGAATTGGTACTTAGGCAAATTCTTCATTTCTTCAAATCCCAACTGTGATTATTTGACAGTCTTTAACTCCTTGCTTGAGGCATGAACCTTGGAACTTCTTTCAAGCATTATTCTAGACTCTATTTGTACAATTACACAACTAGGATTTGATGCCTACTACAAGTACAATACAAACAGAAACTCTACAACTAGAGGTTCCCTCAGTTAAGAGGTCATGTAAGTAATGCAAAGCATTACAAACAATTAGGCTTGTTATTAGATGTGTACATGCATGCCTCTGTAACTAACATTTTCATCTTATTATGATTCATCATCATCTATGCTCGATATGTCCTTTTGGAATCACATATGATTTATCTTTATGTAGCCTAAGTTAAGAAGTTTGATGTGAGAATGTGTTCAAGTGCATAAGAAATTTAAAAGAAATTTTCTTTTATAAAATCTATAGTTTATGAATACCAAACAAATTTCTCTTTTGTATCTTGTTTTTGTTACTGTGCAAATTATCTGATTGGCAAATAAGCTTTCTTGCAAGTAATTTAGCTCAATCAAGTGTCTAAGTTCTTACAAATTTATTTTTTGTAATGATGAATGATTCTAATACTTAGTACTCTCGAGTTTGTTGACTTCTCGAATTCAGTCTATTAATTTGCATATTCATATTTTTCGATATTGTAGCACAATTTTTATTAGGGACGTTTTTTCTTGGCACAAAAATTTCTGCAAATAATACTCTTACATGTGGCTTTGACACAATTAACTACTAGGGTCTATCCTTCCAAAATCAATGCACTACTTGACAGATGTTTACTTTAGCGCTGTTTGTGAATATCTACCCGCCGAGTTTGATTTTTCTATGTGACAAATAATAATTTTTCATTGTCTGGGATCCTAACATGTTGAGGATTTTCTTTTGGCTATTATTATAGAAGGTTTGGGACAATGCATGACACCATTAGTGTATCAAATAATTTTACGTTATTGGCTTTTGATTTCTTTAGAGGGTGCACTTGTCCACTATGCCTAACTCATTTCGATATATTTGGAGAGTATATTGTGCATTGTCACAAACAATCAGGGTTTAAATATTAACATGATATGAAGATGTATTGTGTGATGCACCTTGGAGCCGGGGATCCCAACTAATTAAGAATCAAGCACCAATCAACTTTTTCACTCTTTTTTGAAGCTCACCTTTTGATTTATAATTAGGATGGAACCATACATACTTGTGTCGGTTTGAATAGAGTTTCTCCCTCGTCTTGCAGATTTAGTAGCAAGGTATTTATAGTTGGCCAACTAAAGTGGTAGAAAGAAAAATGCATAAACATGATTAGACATGTAAAGATACCCAAAATAAATCTATGCTATTTACTTTTGATACATTTGGATTTTTGAATTTCTTGGAAGAAATACAAAAAATCATAAATATGAATGTAAAGATAGCTAGTTATGTATTTGAGAAATGCTAGAGTTCCCAAAAGTATTCCCAAATTGGGTACCAAATGATTAGTTGGCAATGTTTGATTGGATATTAGTAATAATGATGATGAGGGCCCCCTTGCATTCACACCAAAAGCACCAATTAAAACAAGACACTTGGCATTTGGGAACAAATTTGGGATCCATTTTGGGGTCTCTAGCACTACTCTATGTATTTTACGGATAGGATTTGCAATTATTCCCTCTGTCCCTCTAGATTCTTTATATTTGGGACAAGGGGTTTGACACACATTTTAAAATTTATATAAAGTATAATTCCGTAAATTATTTTATTTTTTTTTATTTTGGATAAAAATTTAATTTTTAAATTTTTATTCCATAAAAAAAAATTAAAAATGAGTTATGAAACTAATATGGGCTAAAAGTAAGCCCTAAAGACACATTTAATGTGGCATTAATTAGACCTAAAATGGTCCAAATGTGAGGCCCACCAGATGGGCCCAACCCCTGTTTATAATATTAATTTCGTAATTAACATTAGGGGTAATAACCAGCTCAACAATAAGAGTCAGATAAGGATGTTACTCCTACCAAGCTTAGCCTCCAAGGCACAGAATTCGATATGGGAATTTACTCCTACAAGGAAGGAGTCTAGAACCTTCCTCAAGGCGGTGACTTGCCCACCAAGTCACCTAATTCTACTACGATTCTGGGGCTTCTCAGCCTATATAAAGGGTCAGACCCCTCATCTCAGGACTACGTTTTGGCTCAATCCCCGAATAAGGACATACAAGCCACTACGTCCTAGGTGAGGCCTCGTTGCCATAGCCCTGAGGGCACTATCACCTAGAACTACGTTGGCTTGATTCTCTAGCAGTACAGAGATACGTAGGCATCTTGTGAGGACCGATCAGTCTCGAACGCAAGAACAGCCATTAAAAGCACGAAGCTCACTCACCCTAGCATTAAATACACATAAACCCTAGCCGCAATATTCATAACCTAGTTTTTATTCCACAACATTTGGCGCCGTCTGTGGGAAGAAAACATCAACCATGGTTAACACACGAAGAACTGCACCAAGCTCCACCGAGGCTTTACCAATCAGCTCTGCTCCGCCTCTCACCTCTGAGACAACTACCTTTGAACAAGGGACGATCCCCCAAACTCAAGTTTCTCAGCCTCCAGGGACGAATCCCCCTGCTGGGGGTACGCTGCATGTGGTTCTCCAGACGGTGGTCTCTCCTCTGGTTAACCCTAACCACCCCTACCACCTGGGGTACAAATCCATACTACGGATCTCCCCGTGAATACCAACCCGATGTATGGGTTGCCTAACTATCCCCCTAGTCGAGAACCTGGACCAAGCGGTCATACCTTACAGATCCGAGATCGATAGTATCTTGACTACTCCGGCCCCTATACTACTGATTCGACATCTGAGGATAAAGACGATGATCGAGAAGAAGCCCCAAGGAGGTGACGTACTAGTAGGGAACCTCAAAGAAGGACCCAAAAAATCCATGATGGACCTCCACAGATGACTGAGGAAAGGATTAAGGCTCATGAAGCTAAGATCCAAAGGCTGAAGGATGATATTGTTAGAGAGCAAGCAAGATAAAGTCTGAATCGACCTCCTCCAATCGCAGGAAGGATTCCCGTCATAAATCTGGAGAGGCCATCAAGGAGATAAAGAAGGGCTGATGCCCCAACTGAAAAAAAAAACAAGGGTGGAAACCCCCAGGAGCAACCCCAAGGATCTGATACCACTTGGGGATCCTGATGATCCCACACCTCCGTTTACTGAGGAGGTGATGAATGCTCGTATCTCAAAGAAGTTCAAGATGTCGACAATTAAGGCTTATGATGGAACGGGTGATCCCGCAAACCACGTAAGGAGTTCTCAAACGCACTGCTGCAACAGCCTGTAAGTGATGCCCTGAACTGTAGGGCGTTCCCTCAAACTCTATCGGGCATGGCTCAAAGATGGTATAGCCGGTTACCTGCGAATTCGATTAGCTCCTTTAAGGAATTGAGCACTACTTTTGTCAGCCAATTCATTGTGGAAGAGTTCATGAGAAAAGCTCTGCATCTCTTATGTATGTGGTGCAAGGGAAGAATGAAAATCTAAGAGATTACCTCAAGCGATTCACTAAAGAGACACTGAATATCACTGACTTGAAAAATAAGGTGGCCATGGTAGCCCTTGAGCACAGAACCACTGACCTCTTCTTTAAAAGGTCATTAGCGAAGCATCCCCCTGAGACCTTGGCTGAGCTCCAACGAAGGGCTGATAAGTACATTAAAGCTGAAGATAGCATGAAGAAAGAAGCCACAGTAAGTGGAGGAGAAGGTAACAACGACTCCAATAAGCGAAAGCAGTATCAGGAGCGTGATGACTAGGAGTATGATGCTAGGGACAAGTATCCCCGGACTAGCAAGGACTCCGACTCTGCCCCTAAGAAGAACCAAGGACCAAGGTTCACTGAGTATGCAAGGTTGAATACTCCAAGGAGTCGAATCTTGTTGGATATTGAGAAGGATAAGGACTTCTGATGGCCGAAGCCACTCAGGGGTGACCCCTTAAAGAGAAACAAGGAGCAACACTGCAGGTTCCACAAGGATGTGGGACATGACACCGATGATTGCAAGCAACTCAAAGATGAAATTGAGTTCTTGATCCGTAGAGGGAAACTAAGCCACTTCACTAAGGGTGAAAATCGTGGAAATTAGAGAAGAAAGTATGATAGGAGCGACGATGATCGAGATCGCAACCCACAGCCCCAAGGTCCAGTAATCAACACGATCTCAGGAGGCCCGACCGCGGCCGGGACGATAAAGAATTCTTGAAAGGCTTATGCCAGAGAAGTGATGCACGTTGTTGGAGAAACGCCTAAAAGTGCAAAAACCGAGGTAACAATCGGATTTGATGATTCAGACCTTGAAGGGGTGAAATTCCCCCATGACGACCCGCTGGTCATAACTCCCGTGATTGGAAATTCAGAGGTGAAGCGAGTCTTGATAGACAATGGAGCTTCTGTGGATATCTTGTTCCATGATACATTCGTGAAGATGGGATACAACGACTCTCAGTTGACCCCATCTAACATGCCTATATACGGATACAACGGAGTAGAGACTAAAGTTGAGGGAACTATTCAGCTGCCCGTCACGATTTCCCTAAAAATCTTCCTTATTAGGTAAGATTGGTGTGTGTTTTTTAGATTTGATTTTAGTTTGTATTATCGGATCTAAGGTTTCAAAGCCTTTTCCGATTTGGTCTTCAATTTCTTAGATCTCAATTTCACGGAGCTTCGGATTTCTCGTTCTTCCCAGTGATTTTCTCGAAAGTGGTCCGAGTTATCTTGTTCTTGTGGTTTTGTTCCCCAGATCGAAGGATTGTCTTGGTTTTAGCTAAGTTTTAATTTGCGCAGTTGTAAGTTTGGTTTTTTGATGTCTCACCGTTTGTGTGAGTTTTGTTATTTTCTCACCGTTTTGTGTGAGCTTTGTTATTTTCTCACCGGCGATTGTGTGAGTATGGTGATTGATTTAGTAACAAAAGTTTTTAGGGGATTGCATTCTCGGTCGATAGCTCAAACTGGTTATGGCGGAAGCGAAAGTGGAAGTGGCAAAATTTGTGTAAATACCATCTTCAACAAATCACGTGATGCCGTATGGCTTAAAATCAGTGATTGTTTCTGTATTTTGTTTGTTCGACTCGACTGTTTATGTAGATGCCGTATGGCTTTTTATTATTAAATTATCCCATTATTCAAAAAAAAAAAAAAAAAAAAAAAGTTCCCAACCAGGAATGGTGTTGGAGAACATAAAGGTGATCAAAAGATGGCACGAAGCTATTATGTAGCCTCGTTAAGGCCTGAAGGAGTCGGGGGGCAGGTCCTTCCGATTAAAGACATGGATGTCCGCAGTGATAAGGAACACCAAGAAAGGCCAGCAGAGGACATCACACATAAGCCTTGGACAGCCATTAAGGCTAAGGCGTCAACTGACTTCGTAGTTGAATGTACCATTGACAACCAAGAAGTCGGGGGGCAGGAGATAGTACCCCAAGAAGGAAAAGAACTTCAGAATAAGAATGAGGAGATCAGAAAAGAACTTCAGAATAAGAATGAGGAGATCAGAATGAGTGGTGAGTGCTCTATTTTGATGGAGCATCAAAAACAAAATCAAGCCATGCAGGCCTAGTCTTGCAAAGTTAGACTTAGCTTCATATTTATCTAGTAAAAGTATAAATAAAGTTCGATGAAACCATGCAGAGCATGGCCCTCCGAGTAGGACAATAGTACTCTATGTAAGGGTTAAACCCATTTCAAGTTATTAATGCAAGTTTGATTTCCATTCATTGATTAAGTGATTTTATTTATGTGCCGAGCACCCGATGAGTGCAAGTCAAGGATGACCGAGTACCGAAAATAAAAGAATACACGAATGGAAAACAAACAAATGCATAGGTGAAGATCCTGAAGGGTCAAGAGTTGGGTTACAACGTAACCAAGTAAGAGTTTAAGTCTGTAAAGAACCCTGGATAAAAGAAAAGAAGATAAAAGCCATATGCAACAGTCAAAGCCATGAAAGGCCGAGGATGTTAAGGACTAGCTACTCTTCAATACTTATTAAGTACCTGGATTAAGGATCCAAGGATGAAGGCCAATAGATAACCTTAAGCAAGGATTAAGAAGTTCAAGCAAGCTCTGGTCTCAGAAGTTTAAAAGGCAAGAAGCCAACGGGATTGCATTTATCGAAATCTAAATCGAGGAATCAACCCTGAATCCTAGGTTGAAGAACAGAAGCTGTTAGCCATGAAGGCCAAGATTAGCCATGAAGGTTAGTTATGAAGGCCAAACTTGAGGGGGTCATGAACCTCCAATTAAGATCCAAAGGTTGAAACTTCATGTTGACTTGAAAACCAATATGTAATTTTGAAAACCTCCTAGAGAAGGTTCAAGACCTCGTGGGGCTAACCAGAAACCCCATGGCCTTGGACCGGCAGCTCTGATAGATATTTCGATGATTTAAAACACCCTTGAGATTGAAAACCCTTGATTTCAAACTTTGGCGTTCAACCTTCGAACATCGACGTTCAACACCCAAGACCAAGACAAACATTGAAGCCATGACGGCCAAGGGAGCTGAGAAGTTACTTATATGGGAGAATCTTTGAAAGAACCCCTGAAGGGCAAGTTGATAGCATTCTTGCAAGAAAATAGTGATGTGTTTGCTTGGACAGCAGCTGATATGCCAGGGATTGATCCCCAACTTATAACTCACAAGCTGAATGTTGATCCCGAGCGGAAGACAAGAAAGCAGAAAAAGAGGAATTTTGCTCCTGAGAGGCAGGAGGCCATTAAGCAAGAAGTTGACAAGCTCTTGGAAGCTGGATTTATTGAAGAGATTCAGTTCCCTGAATGGTTGGCTAACCCCGTGATGGTCAAGAAAGCAAATGGAAAGTGGAGAATGTGTATCGACTTCACTGATTTAAATGACGCATGCCCAAAGGATTGTTTCCCTCTGCCGAGGATTGACACCTTGATAGATGCCACTACTGGACATGAGATGCTGAGCTTCATGGATGGGTTCAGCGGCTACAATCAGATTAAGATGCACAAGGATGACATCCCTAAGGTATCTTTCATAACTGACTTTGGTGTTTTCTGTTATCTCGTCATGGCTTTTGGTCTAAAAAATGCAGGAGCTACCTACCAACGATTGGTGAACAAGATATTCGCCCATCTGATTGGAAAAACCATGGAGGTCTATGTTGATGATATGTTAGTCAAGAGCCTATTAAAGGTAGACCATATCAAGCACCTCAGAGAAGCATTCGAAGTGCTGAGGCACCACAAGATGATGTTGAATCCAGCCAAGTGTGCTTTTGGTGTTGGATCAGGAAAGTTTTTGGGATTGATGGTTTCGAAGAGAGGCATAGAAGCCAACCCGGACAAGATCAAGGCAATTCTGGATATGGAGCCACGTACCCCGCTCTATACAGGATATACAGAAGCTAACTGGCCGAGTTGAGGCCCTAGGGAGATTCATTTAGTCTGGTGACAAGTGTTTGCCTTTCTTTCGGGCATTGAAGAAGGTGAAAAATTTTGAGTGGACCACGGAGAGCCAAGAGGCCTTTGAACAGTTGAAGAAGTACATGGCTGAAGCCCCGTTGTTGGCCAAACCAAGTCCTGGGGAAACTCTTTACCTATACCTGGCGGTATCTGAACAAGCATTGAGTGCTGTCCTTATTCGTGAAGAGAAGAAAATTCAGAAGCCTATCTATTATGTGAGTAAGGTTTTGCATGGGGCTGAGTTGAACTACTCGACCATTGAGAAGTTTGCCTTGGCATTAATGACAACCTCGAGGAAGCTACGACCATACTTCCAAGCACACAAGATTGAAGTCCTGACGGACTAGTAGTTGATGAACATATTGCACAGCCCAAAGGCTAGTGGAAGGATGATTAAGTGGGCAATTGAGCTCGGAGAATTTGACATAACGTACAAGCCTCGAATGGCCATCAAGGCTCAGGCATTGGCTAACTTCGTGGTTGAATGTACCATTGGTAACCAAGAAGTCGGGGGGCAGGAGGTAGTACCCAACCAAGAATGTGAGAATAAAGATGAAGAACTTATACCTGATCCGAAGGAGTATTGGGTGCTTTATTTTGATGGAGCATCAAAAACAAAATCCAGTGGTGCAGGTTTGGTCTTGCAAAGCCCCGATGGGTTCACAGTTGAGTATGCTTTGAAGTTAGATTTTCCTACTACCAACAATGAAGCTAAATATGAAGCCTTGATAGCCGGATTGGGCTTGGCCAGAATACTGAGGGTCAAGAACCTCAAAGTTTTTGGAGATTCAAGACTGGTAGTCTCGCAAGTGAATGGTGAATTTGAAGCTAAGGATGAAACTATGACAAAGTATTTGAGAGTTGTGAAGGCTGTTATGACTCAATATGATGAGTGCTATGAGGAGCACATTCCAAGAAATGAGAACATTAAGGCTGATGCCCTATTTAAGTTCGCCTCTTCTGAGATAGAAAATTATGCGGAGAGTTTTTACTTCCAGGTCCTGAAGACCCCACCATCGATTCGAAATTTGTAGCACCAGTTGATGTAAGCTGAAGGATAGACCCTCTCAAAGCTCATCTTAAGACTGGTTGGCTCCCTGATAATGCCTTGAAAGCACAGAAACTATTAGTGAGAATGTTGAGATAAGAGGTCCTTTGTCATTCCATACTTAAAATCTTGAATCTCAAAACCCGACACAAAATTTAAGCCTTGATGGCCAACAAGGTTGTCTGCCTCCAATCGAGCTTGTCATGAGCTTGTCATTTGAGTTTAAGGACTCGAATCAAGAGTCGTCAGTCAAGTTGAGACCTAAGAAAGGTTATATGAGCATAAGAACAAGGTTGGAAACCTAGAATCAAGCTAAAGAGTTGAAAACCAATAAAGGCACACCAGGCCTAAGGTCAAGCGCTAAGGAGCAAGTGAACTATCTGAATGATCAACCGAGAAGGAAGACCTCCTCCATGAGAAACAAGGATGATGTAAGAACTAAAGAACTTCATCACAAGAATGAGAGTCAAGGGTTGATGATAACCTTAAGACCAAGGATTCAGCAAACAAGTTAAAGCCCGGAAGGTCACGAAGATTAAGAAACAAGTCGTTTGAGTTCAAGGTTCACGAAACCCTTCAAGGCATAGCAAACACCTCCATCAACATACCAAGACTGATTTTCAATTCTGAGCCAAGGCACGAACGAAGCCGAAATTAAAATTTAGCACCATTTAGTGCCGTTAGCGTCGACTAGCGCCGTTTAGTGCCTTTCAGCGCTGTTCAGTGCCGTTAGCACCATTTAGTGTTGTTAGTGCCGCTAGCACCGATTAGTGCCATTTAGCGCCGATTAGCGTCGTTTGAACACGGATGATTTTAGGTCCGAGATCCAAAATTCTAAGATCACGGATGATTTTAGATCCTAGATCCATGATAGTAACTTGAGATCAAGATCAAGATTCTTGATCCTTAAAGATGACGGATGACTTGAGATCAAGATCAAGATTCTTGATCCTTAAAGATGACGGATGACTTGAGATCAAGATCAAGATTCTTGATCCTTAAAATGACGGATGACTTGAGATCAAGATCAAGATTCTTGATCCTCAAGACCACGGATGGTTTTCAGGTCCGGGTTTCCTAGTCAACCACCAGCTGGCCGACCACCATGATTCAAGGGGCTTCGGCTGACCACCGATTGGCCGACCACGAGACTTTTTGAGATCACGGATGATTTTAGATCCTAAATCCATGAAAGTAACTTGAGATCAAGATCAAGATTCTTGATCCTTAAGATCACGGATAATTTTAGATCCTAGATCCATGATTCTCCTTGAGATCACGGATGATTTGAGATCAAGATCAAGATTCTTGATCCTTAAGATAGCAAAGTCACAAATGACCAAAATAGTGACTTGAGATCAAGATCAAGATTCTTGATCCTTAAGATCACGGATGATTTTAGATCCTAGATCCATCATCCTTTTCAAGACCACGGATGGTTTTCAGGTCCGGGTTTCCTAGCCAACCACGAAGTGGCCGACCACGACACCCGGAGGGCCATAGCCGACCACCAAGCGGCCGACCATGGCACTTTGGGGAGCCTCGGCCGACCACGAGTCAGAGGACCACGAGTCGGAAGACCACGAGTCAGAGGACCACGAGTCGGAAGACCACGAGCTGGCCGACCACGAGTCGGAAGACCACGAGCTGGCCGATCACCGTGTCCGGGAGGCTTTCGGCCGATCACGGGCTAGCCGACCACGAGCTACCCGTTGATCCGGCCGATCACGGGTAGTTTGTGGTCCCAGAACCCGACTTTTTCAGCAAATCTCGGATTTTCGATGGTTTGAGATTGAGATCAAGATTCTTGATCCTTAGGATCACGGATGATTTTAGATCCCAGATCCATGATTCAAGATCAAGATCAAGATTCTTGATCCTTAGGATCACGGATGATTTTAGATCCCAGATCCATGATTCGAGATCAAGATCAAGATCCTCGATCCTTAAGATCACGGATGATTAAGCACCGATTAGTGCCGTTAAAGCACAGATTAGTGCCGATTAGCACAGATTAATGCCGTTTAAGCACCGATTAGCGTTAAAGCACAGATTAGTGCCGATTAGCACATATTAGTGCCGTTAAAGCATAGATTAGTGCCGTTAAAGCATAGATTAGTGCCGATTAGCATAGATTAGTGTTGTTTAAGCACATATTAGTGCCGATTAGCACATATTAGTGCCGTTTAAGCACAGATTAGTGCCGATTAGCACAGATTAGTGCCGATTAGCACAGATTAGTGCCGATTTGCATAGATTAGTGTCATTTAAGCACAGATTAGTGCCGATTAGCACAGATTAGTGCCGATTAGCACTGTTTAGCACCGATTAGTGCCGTTTGACATCGTTTAACATTGTTTAAATGATGTTTAAGGCTAATTAGCGCTGTTTAGTGCCGTTTAACACCGTTTAGTGTCGTTCAACATCGTCGTAAATGCGTCGGTCGCTCCACGCTTTACATTAAGATGATATTGTTGAAAATACTCACGTAAGAGCAATGAACCCTGACCCAAGTCTCGGATAAGGCCGTTATAACTTCAAGGAAAACCTGATCAGTTTTCCTAGAAGTTGGGGGGCAAATGATATGGGATAAAAGTAAGCCCTAAAGACACATTTAATGTGACATTAATTAGACCTAAAATGGTCCAAACATGGGGCCCACCAGATGGGCCCAACCCCTGTTTATAATTTTAATTTCGTAATTAACATTAGGGGTAATAACCAGCTCAACAATAAGAGTCAGATAAGGATGTTACTCCTACCAAGCTTAGCCTCCAAGGCACAGAATTCGATATGGGAATTTACTCCTACAAGGAAGGAGTCTAGAACCTTCCTCAAGGCGGTGACTTGCCCACCAAGTCACCTAATTCTAATACGATTCTAGGGCTTCTCAGCCTATATAAAGGGTCAGACCCCTCATCTCAGGACTACGTTTGTGCTCAATCCTTGAATAAGGACATACAAGCCACTACGTCATAGGTGAGCCCTCGTCGCCATAGCCCTGAGGGCACCATCACCTAGAACTACGTTGGCTTGATTCTCTAGCAATACAGAGATACGTAGGCATCTTGTGAGGACCGATCAGTCTCGAACGCAAGAACAGCCATTAAAAGCACGAAGCTCACTCACCCTAGCATTAAATACACATAAACCCTAGCCGCAATATTCATAACCTAGTTTTTATTCCACAACAGAAACTCTACTTTTCATACACATTAAAATGCGTGCCAACCAGTGAAAAAACTTTTAAAAAAAAGAGATGAATACTCCTTCCATCCATCTTATTTTTTTACAATATTTTTAAATTTTTATTTTCATTCAAAAACAGCAAATTTTATAAATAAGTTATAAAACTATACTTTATTTTTTCACTACAATGAACAAGTAACACTTTTTTTTTTGAATATTTAGGCTTATATGCCTTATAAATGAGTATCTGTTCTAAGTCCATGCGTGCGTTGATCCAACCATTGATCTCGGAAGTGAGGTAGAATCGAATCCAAGACCTGGAACGACAAGAGATAAGCACTTAAGTTTAACCACTTTATTTACATTTTTTTTATAATAGTGATATATTTTATAATGATATAATAGCAAAAAAATATGATAATTTATAATGGCCTTTGCTCCATAAAGAACACTCTTATATAAAGAACAATAAAGAACACTATAAAATCATTTATTCCAATAGATCCATTGGCCCCGCCAGGGGCACCCAATACAAAAAGTTCTTATTTTTTTAGGTTCTATCCATCCAGCAAAAAAAAAAAATGAAAATTTTACTGTTCATGATGACGTCACTGATGACGTCATCGATGAACAGTAAAATTTTCAATTTTTTTTTTTTTTGCTGGATGGATAGAGCCTAAAAAAATAAGAACTTTTTGTATTGGGTGGCCCCGCCAGGGGCAATGGATCTATTAGAAGTGTTCTTTATGGAGTCCAACCCAATTTATAATAATATATTGTATTTTATTTATACAATTTTAAAAAAGGAAGGAATATGCAAAGAGGGGAGGCTGCAAATGTAAGCTAACCCCAAGGACACTTTATTCCCTACCATACCCCTCCCCCTTGTACCCTTCCATCAAATCATCAGCCCCCTCCCCCTATTCTTCATCGTCGTCTCCTTTTCTTCTTCTTGTTTCAACTCTCTCTCTCTCTCTCTCTCTCTCTCTCAAATCATCGATCTGATCTGTAACTACTAATCCACCTCCGCACTCCACCCTCATTCCATGACGTTAGGCTCTGGTGGATCCAGCGTGGTCGGTCAGTTTCTACCCCTTTCAATTTCATTTCTCATCATACAGATTATGCACTTAACTCACTAATCCATCTTTATCAGTTGATCTGCTGCTTGTTATTACTACAACTACTCAATTATTATTATTGTTATTCAAATTAGAGCTACTAATGTTCACTAACCACTAATGAATATATACTTGTGTTAATCCAATTAGAATTACTTGTGGATTTGTTATGATAGCACACTCGCGTAGATTAAGACCTCGTGTTATGCTTGTTGTTGTCTGTTAATACAATTTACGCTCTTTTTTGGATGTCGATTTTTCTTCTACAGATTAGTTTTTATGTTCTTTACTTGATCCGTATTACTTAGACACATTTGTGTGTTTTTTATATTTCAGTTGTCGGCAGAGTAGGTATATTGCAGCTTTGGTTGTAGGTCAAAGAGTGTCGTTCCAAATTGAGTTAATTAGTAGTGTTACGCTTACGTATCAACTGTATGTTGTTGGTTAGTTACTTTCATATGTTTTTCTGGTTGTTCGAAATTGAGTTAATTAGTAGTGACTCATACACATGTTATTTAGTTCTTGTTCTACTCCAAGCTTCAGTCATGTCTCGTGATTGTTTATCAACATTTTAGGCCGTTATAAAATTTGACCTGTTTAAATGCACTTGCTGTTACTTCGGGTTTAGCTTCTCAAGTTTATCACTTGCCTTGCAGTACCTCGCAATTTCAGATTGTTGGAGGAGCTTGAACGTGGTGAAAAGGGTATTGGTGACGGTACTGTTAGCTATGGAATGGATGATGGAGATGACATTTACATGCGGTCTTGGACGGGAACCATAATTGGTCCTCATAATGTGAGTGATTGTTTTATTTTTTAAAGATATATAGTGCTTGTTCCACCCTTTGAACCATATATGTACAGATACATAGAGATACAGATATTATGGTTAGTTCTTTTGCTATGTTCAACCAGGTGAACCAGCTAGTACTCAGATACTGGAAATTTAAAGAAGAATACTGTGTATTAACATCTACAAGACTTGGTGTTGACATGTTCTACAAGTGAAAATCTAGAATACGGATCTGTAGTTGTGAGTTGGAAAAATGTAACGTCTTTATAAAATTTAATATTCGTATGAACTAAAGTCTTACTCTATGTACATGCTATGCTATGGTAAAAAATGGTCACTGCAACTCCACGCACAAAGTTAAATTGCCTGAAGCTTTGGTTTGTTGTTGACGAAGATAAACACTGCTGACACTCAAATTGCAGTTTTTAACTTCTTGTACCTTAATACTGTGGTGAATATTTACATCCAGCCAATTCCTTAATGCAAAATTCTGTATATTTGTTTTAGCTGATGCTTGTTAATGGGGAGTAATATTTTTGGTGACTTACTGGTTTTCAAAATAAAAATACATCTAACGCTTCTAATGAGTTCCTTCTTGCCATTTACTAGTCAAAACTTGCATGCTGTTGTATAGAGTATAAACAAATCCTTCTTTAATATTGCAGCTTGCCTAATACCCCCAACTAAAACCATGGTTGTATTGCATTGGTTTCTGAATTCTGATTTTGACTTGGATGGTAGTTTTGTTTATATCCTGAAAGCTGGTGCAGTTCTACTCTCTAATTTCTGATTAGAAGTGTATATATTAGATTCAAAATTTGCAATTGGAATGCATGTGAAACGAGAGAGAGTCGCTAATTCTCTCCGTCCTTTTTGAAATATTTATTTGCCTCTCATATAATTATCTTAATCCTGCAATTGTCTACCATTTTTCAGTCTGTACACGAAGGTCGTATATATCAGTTAAAGCTTTTCTGTGACAAAGATTACCCCGAGAAGCCACCAACTGTCCGTTTCCATTCTCGGATCAACCTGACATGTGTCAACCACGAAACTGGAGTGGTACATATGAATGTTCTAATTTGATGTTGCTCTTCAATTTCCATTTAATTGCATTTATCGCTTTCTGTTTGCTATAATGTTTAATAATTAATACAATATTCATTGGACTTCAACTTAAGTCTCTCAACTAAACTCAACATAACAAATTGTACAAGATTCGATGGACTTTGACTCAAGTGTCTCGACTCAACAATTTATACAAGATTCATTGGCCTTTGACTTAAGTGTCTTGATTCTACTCATTGGACTTTAACTCAAGTGTCTCAACCCAACTCAACAATTTATTCAAGATTCATTGGGGTTTGACTCAAGTGTCTTAACTCAACTCAACTCAACTCATTCAACTTTAACTCAAGTGTTTCAACTCAACAACCTTTTTGCTTCAAACTTGTTAAAGGGTGAAGTTGAACATTACCCAAAAACTTTAATCAAATGGCAGGAGATGTAGAACAGTATAAAACCAACACATAGGAAAATTACCAACAGTCTAGCTGAAACAATTACTAATGCATTTCCACATTATTACACAAGAAGCTTTAAAGGAAAGCACATGATTAAAGGAGGTATTAAGTGTAAAAGGGGGTGGGGGTTAGTGAAAACTAAAATTATAATAATAGTAGTCACAGCAGGTGTCCTAATCATTTATCTTATACACAGGTGATCTTTCTCTACTCACTATATCGATTAATTGAGGGTTAGGAGTAGATTGGATCCTGATTAAGTAAACTCAAGGTTGTATATGATCCGTAAAACAGACTAAGCTTTACTAGTGATGTTTTTTATTATAACATAATAAGTTTCAAGTACTTATTTATTTATTTGCATCCTTGAGCAAAATGCTACTTTATTCTCTCTTAACCATGAAAAATTGGGAAGTGTTTGGTGTGGTGGAACAATGCAAGATATGACATGCGATTTTGTTTGTCCGCGCTTGAGCTGACAATTGCTTAAGAGTTAAGACACAACCCTGCTATCCTTATTCAGGATAGACCTCACTGTGAAAACTCCTAAAATTTAGGGTATATGTTGACTTTATTTAAAGCTACCAATATCTAAGACGGTTCTGACAGTCATTATCATTATCATCCTATGATTTCTTTGGCAACTGTTATGTAACTAATGGTCTGATATATGTTACAAACTTTTCAAAACATGGTTGTTCTCTTTACCCCTAATTCTTTTGTGTCTATCAATCTATTCAGCAACTTGCATTGTGTTGGTAATAATTTTTTACTCGTGTGAACCATAATTTGGTAAGGTCAAGTCCTAGAAATAGCTTATACGTAGATAGCAGGAGTCCCACTTTATGGAGAACCATCTTACGTGGAGAACCATGGAGAAACCACTAATTTTTGATTCTATAGTAGAATCAAAGTTCTAATTTTTTGGTTCTATAAAAAAAATAATTTTTTTTGGTTCTATAACAAAAAAAAAGACCAATTTGCTGATTCTGTGATAGAACCAAACGTTTATTTTTTTTAAAATCATTTTTTTCAAAAAAAAAAAAAACTGTCTGCTGGCGTGGTAGTGCCATGTCAGCACTGCTGACGTGGCAGTGGTGACGTGGCAGCAGATCAGATTTTTTTTACAAATTAAAAAAAAAAATTCAATTTTTTTTTTTGGGAAAAAAATGATTCTACTATAGAACCATATGGGGTTCTCCACGGTTCTTCACGTAAGAGGGGTCTCCATGGAACAATGGCCTAGATAGCAGTATGTTTGCTATATTTATTACAATTGACCTTTCTACACGTGCTCTTCCGTGTATGCTTAAGCTGCCTTAATAAAAAGGGAAAGAAGAGGGATAGACACAATCGTATGAACTGAGATGGTATATATAGGATCCCTCTCCCTGAAGGGTTGGCTGATAACATGCCAAAAATTTCCTGCTGACTTGAGTGTGTTCATTATTAATCTAAATACAGGTTTTCTATTTAAAGTAAGCTAATGTTGTATCTGGTAATTAAGTGTCTATTAGGTATAAAGTCAGGGCACATGGTTTTCTCCTTTGATTTTCATGATTTGAGTGAAAAATACACTCAAACAAAGGAGCTGACGTGTAGCAGTGTTTTCTTGATTAAGCTGTTAAGCTTTATTTGTACAAATCGAATACTAACGCTTATGCCACTATGTATGTAATTAATTCTTCTGTAGGTGGAAGTCAAAAAGTTTGGAATACTGTCTAATTGGCAGAGAGAGTACACCATGGAAGATATATTGATACAGCTGAAGAAAGAGATGTCAGCTCCATATAATCGCAAACTAGTCCAGCCTCCTGAAGGTACTTGTTTTTAGATCAGGATCATATTGTTATCAAGGACAAACAAAAGAAGTTTGCAATACAGTGCTGATCCTGGATATTAAGAATGTCCAATGTCCATGGTTAATTCAACAAGAGGCCTCCACATGCTGAACTGTGAAGAAAAATGCTGTTTGTTTATCTAATGGATTTCTTGCTTGTATCAATTCATTCTATCTCGACATTTTGATTTCTATATTCAGTTATAAGGATTTTGTAAAGACTTCACTTCATGGGGGCAATGAAACTAAATCCATAAGCAATCAAAGGAAAAATAAAAAAAAAAAACCCTTAGTATACTGGATATATGTAGTGTAGAACCAACGAACCTTTCGGTTTCAGTTAATTTCAGGTGGTTTGTACTGTATATGTACCAATGCAAAAAATAAAAAAAGAGGATAGAATGGATTGGCGGAGTTGATTAGAGATGCAGCAATTCTTTTATTGGTACATCAAAATCATTGAAGTCCATCAATCCTTTAGCCGCGATGAAGTTGGTGATGGATTGATGGTAGTCAATTTGATTAATTGAACAGTAAGTACGGTTGTTTTGATAAAAGTGCAACTTACTGTTGCATAAGAAATACTTCCTCCTGCCTCTCAATTCTTTATGTTTGCGGACCAGTTTCCGGCACGGATTTTAAGATACTTTTTAAGGATAGTTCTATAACTTATTTTTGATATTTTCTTTTTTTGTATAAAAATAGAACAATCCTATTTTTATATATAAAAAAAGAAAATATAAAAAATAAGTTATAAAACTATCCTTAAAATGCACCTTAAAATGCGTGTCACACACGCACTTTTTTATGTAAAGAAATGGGTGGGACAGACGGAGTAGCAAAATATGTTACACCTAAGAGTCCATGTTTACTTTAAGAAAGAACAAGAAGAAATTAGGTTTGATTTCATTATAGAATCCTACTCCCTCCGTCCCTCATGGTTGTTTACACGGGGATGGACACGAAAACCAAGAAAATGTGTAAAAATGAG
The DNA here is from genome assembly GCA_037693485.1 of Kitagawia praeruptora. Lineage (NCBI taxonomy): Eukaryota > Viridiplantae > Streptophyta > Magnoliopsida > Apiales > Apiaceae > Kitagawia > Kitagawia praeruptora. The sequence goes on along the minus strand of CM075353.1, from coordinate 42,368,384 downwards.
TAAAGTTAGATGAAAAGTGGGTAAAGTGGTGGGACCTATTAATATTTAATTATAGATTTGAGATAGTGGAGGAAAGTAGTGAGTGTAATAGTATTTTTTATTGTTAAATATATGAGATAGTGGGTGTAATAGTGGGAGAAACTTACTATTTTTGGAATGTAAAGAAATGAGAGGGACACCCAAAATAGTAATTGTAAAGAAATAAAGTGGTGGGACCTATTAATATTTAATTATAGATTTGAGATAGTGGAGGAAAGTAGTGGGTGTAATAGTGTTTTTTATTGTTAAATATATGAGATAGTGGGTGTAATAATGAGAGAAACTTACTATTTTTGTAATGTAAAGAAATGAGAGGGACACCCTAAAATAGTAATTGTAAAGAAGAAAGGAGAAGGATCTGCTCCAGCCTCCAGGCATATGTAAATGGAAGTTACTTTTACATGTAAAAGAAATACTACATAAGAAGTGAAGGGTAATGGGACATTGGACATTTTGGACGTGTCTTTAGTGCATACTATTAATATGTAGACTTCAAAAAATAAGTGCTAACTGAAACTGCAACAGTCACACCTTTGCCATCTCAGGAACAAGTTTGAGGACATGGCGTTAATTACAACGATTTGATGGCAATGTATACCATATCATTTTGATTCTCCAGTGTGGTAATTATTGTTGGAAATCGTTAGACAGTAGAGCACTTCAAATCAGTGATGTGTAGCTATTAGAATAATTTCCAACATAGCAACGTTACACAATATTATACGCACAACTGCAACTTCTTTAGCCATTCATCAACGGCATTCCAGTATTGTGATGTTATGTCTTTCGCTAAACTAGCGGATACTCGTATTAGCTAACCTAGAATCTAGAGATTTGAAGCTTCCAGTTCAAATCGTTCAACACCTCGGAAATATTTTCTTTGCGAGCTAGAGATTACTGTAATACTATGATATTCCAATAGTAATGTACAGACTGATTATTAAAATTCGGTGCAGGCTTGGTATTTTTTACTAATATTCTTCATTAACTATTGGCTATTGCAGTAAACTCTAACAACTTATTTGTGGTAGGGTTGATGACATATATATATTTTTCGTTCGTACAACCTGTAAAGAGGTTGCTTATGATCTGCCAAGATAGCTTTTGCTCGACAAAACTAGTCTCTTGTGTGGGAGTTGGTTTATCCTCACGCTATTTTCTTTGAACTGTAGAAGGGACCTAAGGTCATATCACAAAAAATTATACCAATTTTATGTTACAACCATCTTCCAGTAAATTTTTACCTGATGGAGGAGGTTTACAACGATCTTCCAATAAGTTTTTACCTGATGGAGGAGGTCCGAGAACGTATATTCACATGATATCGAGATTTTTTTTTTGAGTGTCGAGTCCCAATACCCGAGTCACCCGGCCCCTAGAGGCTGGGAGCCTTGGAGCTGATATTTCGGTTGCAGATGCAAACAGAACTCAAGTACCATTCGGCACTAGCCAGTTCCTACCACACCACTCAATGTTATTTCTGTCTACATTTTTAGGAATGAAAATTATGAAATGTTTCTTTATCAGTTATCATGTCATGCCAAATATTATCCGGATAATACATGTGCCTGCTGCTGCTGGTCTAATTTTATAAATATTAGTACCAGTTCAACAATATCAAATCCAAACCCACCCAAGGCACCAACTACCACCCTTTGCATTCTTAAATTCCCTCCTCCGTCATCACCCGACAAAGGGGCCGTTTGGGAAATCTTAAAATAAGTTACTTAACACTTATATGAAGTAAGTAACTTATATGAAGTAAGTAATAAGTGACTTACAACTTATATTTTCGTGTTTGGGTGTTTAACTTATAAGTTGGTAAAATATTTATTAAATTAAATTTAAAAATATTAATTATTTAATATAATAATCCCAGTACATGCATATGACATTTATAAATATAAATGTAAAAATATAAAATATTAAACAAGTTAAAAAAATCAAGTAATACGAAATAAGTTGGAAAAAAGTACGTCATTACTAACTTATCACTTATCAACTTATTTGGCAAAATAAGTCCATTCTACTTGTGCACACAAACGGTCCGAAATAAGTTGAAACGGACTTATCCTCAGATAAGTCCATTTTTGTCCGTAGACAAACACCCCCAAAGTCTCTCCAACTGTTAAATCCATAACCTTTATATATATACTCCTTCCGTCCATTGGAGTTCTTATCATTTGTTTTTTGCACGGATACCAAGATAGTGGGTGTAATATTGTTAAAATAAATGAAGTAGTGGGTGTAATAGTGATATTGTTGTTAAAATATGTGAAGTAGTGGCTGTAATAGTGTAAAGTGTTGGAAAAGTGGAGTGAAGTAGTGGATGTAATAATGTATTTTATTGTTAAAAGTTACTATTTTTAGTAATGTAAAGAAATGGAATGGACGGCCCAAAATGGAAAGTGTAAAGAAATGAAAAGGACGGAGGGAGTATATATTTATTAATAAGCGAAACACCTTGGTACCACTTTTGGTTTCACCCCTATTTTGGTTTCATCCCTATAATCCTATTTTTACTATAATTCTATGTTATTTTTTAATAAAATAGAAATCTTATTGTAATTATAATTCTTTTATTACAACTTTAAATAAAAAATAGTTTCATCCCTAAATCATATTTCCTTACAATTCTATGTTATTTTTTAAAGAAAATAATAAAATTGAAATCCTATTATAATTATAATACAATTTTTTTTATCATAATTTAGAATAAAAAAAATAACACGATCAATTCTCCAAAAGATTTTTCAAGGTGAACAACTATAAAATGTTTCTATACACTACTCTACAACATTCTTCCCTGCGATTATATGTTATTTTTTTAAAAAAATATAATAAAATTAAAATCTTATTATTATTATAATTCTTACATTATATTAGCACATTTTTTTATTATAACTTATAATAAAAAAAGATTACGATAAATTATTCTAAATAGTTTTCAATGAAAACAACCGAAACGTGTTCCCATGTATTTTTATTAAACAATTTAAGTTTATAGTTTGTTAATCGCATAAATTTTATGCAAATAACATATTTTTTTTTATAATTTTTGTAATATAATTTTATAAATATTTAATTAAATAAAAATTAGTAATTATTTAACATAAATCTCTGAGGCCTTGCTTAGCAAGGGTTATTATCTAGTATATATGAATATAAGATCCTTGGAAGGGCCTTCCCCAACACCCTAAGATTTTGGGTGAAATGGTTTCTAACATGGTATCAAGCTCCGGTGTTTGTGGCTCCTAAAGACCACTCTTACCCCGTAATGGGCTTGGCTTGCGAGTGAGGGTGAGTGTTAAATATATATATACGAATATAAAATCCTTGAAATGGCCTTCCCAAAAACTTAAAATTTTGGGTGAAATGGTTTCTTACACCAACAATTCAACCCCTCTCCAGCTCTTCCTCCTCGCTCATAACTCACATTTATTGGATTTTAAAGTCCATCTGACTCCAACCATTAATGCCCACCATAAAAAATCTATACACTAATTCATACTGCTACATTCTAATACTTTGTTTGAAACACAACATATATTATTTCCACTATTCAGTTGAAAGGTAAGAAAATGAAGCTCATTCCATTCCTTTTCAAGACCACCGAACCAACACTATCTTCTTCTTCTTCTTCATCTTCATGGCCATGGCCGTATTGTCGAAACCCCAAGACTCTGTCTTTTCGAGACCAAATGATAAGGAAATCAGATTATTTAGCTGCAGAGTCCAGCTTTAATAAACCATCCATTTGCGAGTTGTCAACTGATAATGAACTCAGTTTATGTACCATTGAACTGGAAGAGGATGAATGTTCTGACGAGGGTTTGGATCAGACAATAGAGAATGTGATTCGAGGGGCGAGATCATCAACGGAGAGGCTATTTTTCGATGATCACTTGGGAGAAGCAACTAGTTGTCTACTCGGGGATAAACATCAGCTACCAAAGACTAAAAACAAGAGTGATATTATTAACAAAAATGATTGTGCTACAAGTAATGATACTAAAGTAGTGTTAAAGGAAATGGAGTCGAGCGATCCCTTGGAAGATTTCAAGAAATCAATGGAGGAAATAGTGGAGGCCAGCGGCTTCAACATGAAAGATGATTGGGATTCACTTGATCAGCTTTTGAGTTGGTATCTAAATTTCAACTGTAAAAGCAACCATGGCTATATAATTGGAGCTTTCATCAACTTGTTGGTTTCACTCGAGTTCACCTCTGCTTCCAACTCTTCTTTTTCTTCTCCAACTTCATCATCTTCTTCTATTTCATCATCGGCAACTGTCATAACAGAGTCTCCTATTTCTGATTTGTCTTTCTCTTCTAATCGTTCAACTGGTCCTCGTTTATTGACTCTATATGAAGAAGAGGAAGATGACGAAGATGCAGGTCTCACCTCATCATCAGGAGGAAAACAATAGTGAGACTAGCTTTATTAGTAGTACAAGTTTCCACCTCTAATTTTTATTCATTATAGATTAACATGGTAAACGTATTTGAATGTTGAAAATATACGTACAGGTTGAAATGAAAACCGTGAGAACCAAATGTTTTGCAAAGCAACAATCCCACAACATTTGGTTCTCACGATTTTCCAGTTCCTTAGCCCCTGTATAGACTATTGATTAATCTATTTTAATTTGACAACTGATGATAGCAACAAACCAACATTGTTACATCGATCATTGTGTGTGTGTTTCGAAACTGAGTGCGACAGGTCCATGGAAGAAGATTGCATGAAACAAGATCGAAAATGGAGATAAATGCCGAGTAGCTAATGTCTTATTTTTCGTTTTTTCATTTTTGAAAAATGCTAGATTTACATAAAGTTTCACAAAATGATAGGTATTTTAATTTAATTGGTTATAATTAAATGGATCCTCTGCATTCACATTATATCAACCAATAAAAACTCATATTAGTGGAATCCAATTCAATATGTGCAAAAATTATGTAGCCAATTATGTGCATCTAGCATTACTCTTCATTTTTACCATATTCACTATTCAGCTTAATGACTGCATTACTGCCCTGTTAAATGTTTGATGAGTATATGTGGAGCAGATGACAATTTTTTTTTTTTTTTTTTGTGGTTGAATGGTTTTTTTGTACGAGAGATAGCAATGTTACCATGTTAGGTAGGGGATAGCTGAGTTTTGGTATGTATTAATTGAGAAATCAGATTAGATTTATTACTCCATCTGTATACAGTTGGTGGGTAGAGAAAAGCTTTGTTTTAACCGTTCAACGGCATTTCACATTTCATACATACATAAAGTACATCTCTAGCTAGATTTAATTGGCGTCACTTTGTTTACGGTTTACTGGTGTAACTTTAAATAAGCACCATGTAATTATGTAAACACGAAGTGTAAGTGTACTGCTAGCTAGCTAAGACACAACTGACTTGCAACTTGGGAGAGTATACCGAACACCTCTTGATGTAGTGGTTTCTCTGTCTCCTTTAACGGGATGTTAAGGGTTCGAATCTTAAGTGTGTGAGTGTGTTTAACTAGCAAGAAAAAAAAAAGTAGAGATAATCTAGGCTGTTGAGAATAGTTTATATGGGAAGTTGTACATTGCTTATCCTGAGACTAATTTTGCTTTGAGGTTAGATAACTTAAATTTAGCAGGACAAAAAGACCACCTGAAAGGTAAAACTTTTTACTCTGGGTTACATAATAAAGGTCTGGGAATCTGTTATTTTAAAACATTATTGACCATACCATGATGAAAGAAAGAAGAGAAGTCACAACTTTGTACATCATAGTATTGAAGAGCAGTTTATTAAGTCAGAATTTGTTTTTTATATGTGATTGTAGTGACAAGGTCACATCTGAATGGAAATGAAATTGGTTGGTGCCCAGGTGGTCCTAAAGTAAGGACCAAACTACTGGAGTAGTCTACTACTGAGCATCATCTGATCTTCTATTATAACTGAAGTTTATTTTAAAGACATTAAAACTCAATAAAAACAGTCAAAAGTGTTAGAAAATGAAAAGTTGAGACATAGTCATAATATGTTCTTGATGTAATTTCCGAAATCTAACAAGTGGAGGTTGTTCCTTGTTATGAGGACTTAAACTTTCATGTTTGGATCTAAGACATTTTCTTAGTGGAATCCATAAATAAATTGAGTTGAAGTTGCTTGCTTGAAATGGGTTATGTGGGTTAGTTAGTTGAAATAACTTGAGTCCCACATAGAATTGGTAATGAGAGGTTGGAGGCTTTATATAGCTCCATGTGCAAGTGTAGTGTATAACTACTAAGGCATGTGGGTGTGCATGGTTGTAGTGTGAGCCTCGCGCGCACACACACACACGCGCGCCGCCGCCCGCCTCGCCACGTCACGACACGACACGGGTCGGGTCGAAGGGCGAATGTCTCGGCGTCTCGCGTACGCGAGGCGACCTGGGCGAGGAATTTTATTACCTGGAATATTGATTTATTTTAACAGAACATCAGATTTTATATGTTACTACTGTTGTATCAGTACTTGGAATTATTGAGCTGATCAGACATCAAATCCTGATGGACAGACTCTGAACATAACCCAATACTGATGGGCATCAGATCCTGACGGACTAAAATCCTGATGGATCAGATACTGATAATGACCAATCCTGATGGATCTCAGATCCTGACGATGGTTAAATTCCTGATGATGTTGGAGCTGATCAGACATCAAATCCTGATGGACAGACTCTGAACATAACCCAAAACTGATGGGCATCAGATCCTGACGGACTAAAATCCTGATGGATCAGATACTGATAATGACCAATCCTGATGGATCTCAGATCCTGACGATGGTTAAATTCCTGATGATGTTGTAACTGAAATACTGATGCAGTTAATGAAATTAAATCAGAATATTTACTTTTCTTTTATGGATTATCAGTTACGTTTTATGTTTTGTATTATAAATACATACAGTATAGAACGTTAAGATATAATTCTAAGGGATATAAAACCCTAGCTGTCTTCTCTCTGTTCTCCCTCAATATATACAGTTAAATACATAATTCTCAGGCGAACTGAGGTGCTAGTCGCTGTTGATCTCTCCGCCTCTGTGACCGGTTTGATCTGTGCTGTTTTATCCTGGAAGTGTTATTGCAGCAACCCAACACAGCGTAAGTGGGGCAATAATCTCTTCAAGAACAGCCAAGTCTTCTCGAAGGGCTTGGTGACTTAGCTGTTCTTCTCTCTCTGATCAGGATTGCTAATAGCTTCTGTGGGAGATAAGTTTATTCTTACTTTTCTCGTTAATTACAGTCTCTAATTATACTTTGTTTTGCCTTCGTGATTTGTTTCTGTTAATTGGTTTTATTGCCTGTTCTTGTTTTAATATATATCACTGCCTCATTGTTGTGTTTAGTGTAAAATACCCAACAATCTTGAAGAGATTAATTGTGTTATATATTGTTAATTAACAAGATGGTTAACGAAACTGAAACTCCTGTTGTTGAGACTAGCTCTGGGTCTGGTGTTACTGTACCCACCATTGATTGGACTACGTACCGTTTCCCACAGCCTATCGATATGTCAGGTATGCCTGATAAATTCGGTGGGGGTGTTGGTTTTTCTCGTTGGCAGAAAAAGATGAAACTGTGGCTAACGGTAAAGGGTCTATGGCCAGTGGTGCAGTATGAGAAACCAATTGTGGTTAAGGAGAAAGCTGAAACTGTTAAGGCTTATACCATGTGGGAGGAAAAGGATGGGGTGGCTAGGGCTGCAATTCTGGCAGCTTTAGCGAACACTCTATTCGATGTTTATTCATCTGACTCCTACACTGCTAAGCTCTTATGGGAGAAGCTTGACCAGACACATAATACTGACTCGCAAGGGTTGGAAAAGTATTCTGTGGCTAGGTTCCTTGACTTTAAACTGGTGGATACGAAATCCATGACTGAGCAAGTGCATGAGTTTGAGATGTTGGTTCATGCTTTGAAGGAGTCTGGTATGGACTTACCTGAAAAGTTTCAGGTTATGTCTGTGATTGAAAAGCTCCCTAAGTCTTGGGAAGAGTTTGCACTCTCCCTGAAAAGACAGAAAGGAGAGATCACTTGGACAAACCTGATGTTGGACATCTCTGTGCAGGAGCAACACAAGTCCAAGCAAGGACATGTGATGCCTTCTGAACATGCTGGGAGTTCGAAGGTGAATGTAGTGACTGTAGGACAGAAAAGAAAGTCTGTCACTAAGAAGGAAAACACTAAGTCTAAGGACAAGAACAAGGCTAAGAAACCAAAGGCAAACAAACCATGTTGGTCTTGTGGACAGGTTGGTCATTGGAGCAAGGACTGTCCTGTAAAGAAAACTAAGAAACCTGTTGTGGGAGCACAAGCTAACACTGTGCTTGATACCACTGGTGGGTCAATGGTTAACATGGTTGTTGGTGAGGCTGTTGCTTCTGAAACTGACAACGGGTATGTGACCTACAACCCTGTACTTCATTCTACTTATTCGTCTCATGAATGGTTGATTGATACTGGAGCTAATGTACATATTTGTACTGATATTACTCTATTTGTATCTTATCAACAGACTCATGGAATGACTGTGACGATGGGGAATGCTAGTGTAGCTCAAGTACTTGGAATAGGAAACGTGGACCTGAAGTTCGCTTCTGGGCGTGTTTTATCCCTCACTAGAGTGCACCACGTTCCTGATATTCGTAGAAATATAATAAGTGGAAGTTGTTTAGTTAAGAATGGGTTTGAAGTTTCTTTGAAATGTAATAAAGAAGTTATTACAAATACTGGTGTATTCTTTGGCAAAGGTTACTTGTCAGATGGATTATTTTTAATAAATGTTGAGCCTGTTTTGGGCAGTTTTATTAATAATAATGTTGTTCCTTCTGTTAATTGTGTTGAATCATCTGATTTGTGGCACGCACGTCTTGGTCACTTGAATTTTGGTGCTCTAAAGAATATGATGAACTTAGAGTTGATTCCAAAACATGTCATTGATAAGAAATCTAAATGTCAAGTATGTGTGACTGCTAAACAAACTAGGAAACCCTTTCATAATGTGGTTAGGGATTCGAATGTGTTAGATTTAGTGCACACTGACATATGTGAATTTGGTGGTGTTTTGACCAAGGAACATAATAGATATTTCATTACTTTTATAGATGATTGTAGTAGATATTGTTATGTTTATTTGCTTAAACATAAAGATGAAGCACTAGATAAATTCATTATGTTCAAAACTGAAGCTGAAACACAAACTGGTAAAGTACTTAAACGTTTGAGATCAGATAGAGGTGGTGAGTATACGAGTAACTCGTTTAATGAATTTTGCAAGAGCAATGGTATAGTTCATGAGGTAACTCCACCATACACACCTGAGTCTAATGGGGTGGCAGAACGAAAGAACAGAACCTTTAAGGATATGATCAATAGTATGTTGATTAATTCTGGGTTGCCTAAGTACATGTGGGGAGAAGCTCTGAATACGACTTGCCATATTCTGAATAGAGTTCCTCTGAAACATATGGACAAGACACCTTATGAATTATGGACAGAGAAAAGGACTAGCTTAAAGTATCTTCGTGTGTGGGGGTGCCTTGCAAAGGTACTTGTCCCTGAACACAAGAGAAAGAAACTAGGGCCGAAAACTGTTGATTGCATCTTTCTGGGCTATAGGGAAACCACTACAGCTATGAGATTTTTAGTGTTAAAATCTGACATAGATGGGATAGTGGCTAATTCTATAGTTGAATTTCGTGATGCAACATTCTTTGAGGATGTGTTCCCTATGAAAACTGGTATACCTCAGGATATTCCTGATGATGATCCCACTCACACATCAAGTTCCATTCCTGATCATGTGGAAAAGATGACAAATGTGGGGGCAGATCCTGATAGTAGCTCTATTCCTGATGAAGTAGAGGAACCTAGAAGGAGTAAGCGTGCTAAGGTAGTCAAGGATTTTGGAAGTGATTTTATCACTTACAATATCGAGGATGAACCTTTAACTTTTCGACAGGCCATGGATTCTTCAGAGTCTAGGTACTGGAAAGGTGCTGTAAAAAGTGAAATTGACTCTATTGTTTCAAATGGAACATGGGAGTTGGTTGATCTACCTCCTGGGTGTTCTACTATAGGATGTAAGTGGGTCTTCAAAAGGAAGATGAATCCTGATGGCTCAATAGATAAGTATAAGGCTAGGCTGGTAGCTAAGGGCTTTAAGCAAAAGGAAGGCATTGATTACTTTGACACATACTCTCCAGTTGCTAGAATGACAACAATCCGAATGCTTATAGCATTGGCTTCTGTACATGGTCTTATCATCCATCAAATGGATGTAAAGACAGCTTTTCTTCATGGTGAACTTGAAGAAGAGATTTATATGGATCAGCCTGAGGGATTTGTTGCTTCTGGAAATGAGAGGAAAGTATGTAAGTTAATCAAGTCTATATATGGCTTAAAACAAACTCCAAGAGACTGGCATAAAAAGTTTGATGAAACTGTTTTAGAATCAGAATTTGTAGTTAATGAAAGTGACAAGTGTGTCTATTACATGGTTAAAGGAAATGAATGTATTATTGTGTGCCTGTATGTGGATGATATTTTATTGTTTGGAACCAATATTGAGATTATTAACGAGACAAAAAGGTTCTTGAAAAGGCATTTTGAAATGAAGGATATGGGAGAGGCTAGTGTGATTCTTGGTATCAAGTTGACTCAGTCAACTGATGGAATAACCTTGTCACAATCTCATTATATAGAGAAATCTATACTTGAGAAGTATGGTTATTCAAATTGTAGAATCGCTAGTACTCCGTATGATCCTAAAATTGCCCTTGTCAAGAATAGTTCAGGAGTACCTGTGTCTCAGTTAAGGTATTCTCAGATTATTGGGAGTTTGCAGTATCTTGCTAATGGTACTAGGCCGGATATTTCATATTCAGTGTCTAAATTAGCAAGATATACAAGCTGTCCAAATAAGACTCATTGGGATGCTCTTGATAGAGTACTTAGATATCTGAAAGGCACCATATATCTTGGTCTGCATTACAGGAGGTTTCCTGGAGTGCTAGAGGGATATAGTGATGCAAGTTGGATAGCTAAGAAGTCTGGTTCCAATGGAGTGACTGGATATCTGTTTACCCTAGCGGGTGGAGCAGTATCTTGGAAGTCTTCTAGACAGACTGTTATAACTCGGTCTACTTTTGAGGCTGAGTTGTGTGCATTAGATGCCACGGGGACTGAGGCTGAATGGTTACATGGACTTATGTCAATGTTACCTGTAGTAAGTCGTCCACTTCCTGCTTTTGCTGTTCATTGTGATAGCCGTACAACTATCGATAAGATAAACAGCAAGAAGTACAATGTGAAAACAAAGAGACATATCCAAGTTAGACTAAAGTCTATAAGGGGTCTAATGTCTGAAAGGATTATTGCTGTTGAGTTTGTTGGAACTCAAGAAAACCTAGCTGATCCTTTGACTAAGGGGCTTGAGCATGCTGTAGTCCTTAAGTCTAGGTTGGGGATGGGACTGATAGCCCATAGTAATTCATCTACAGCGGGAACCCAATACACATGAGAGGAGATCCCTCGAAAGTGTATTCAATGTGGTAATAACAAGTTGTAAGGGTGAATTGGTTGTACCTTAAAATTATATAGATTGATACTTACGTATCTGGAGTCTATCCCCTGTAAACCTAAAAGGTACTGTCACTGCCAGAATAGCAAGAGTTATTTGAACTCTGAATGGGGTCAAGTCATTTGACGAGATGCTAGCAGTACATCTCTGGAGATGCCCAGCTAAGCGAATGTAATTGTGTGGTCGCAATTAGAGGAAAGGGTTATTCCTTGAAGCATTCGACGAACAGGATCGAGACATGACCATTAACGTCTCAAAGCCGTAGATTGGCACCATAGCCTTTGACTTGTCGTCGTCTATGGAGTGTGGTTACACCAAACGAAAAAAGATTCAAGGTGAAACATTCCATCTGAATCCGGTAGCCATCGAAGTAGAGGACTTAGGAGGGTTCAAACCCGGAAGGGTACCTACTCTGAAAAACAAGTCATGATGAGGATAGATATGTATTTGCATTTCTGTATGGATTCGTGGGGGATTGTTAGAAAATGGAAAGTTGAGACATAGTCATAATATGTTCTTGATGTAATTTCCGAAATCTAACAAGTGGAGGTTGTTCCTTGTTATGAGGACTTAAACTTTCATGTTTGGATCTAAGACATTTTCTTAGTGGAATCCATAAATAAATTGAGTTGAAGTTGCTTGCTTGAAATGGGTTATGTGGGTTAGTTAGTTGAAATAACTTGAGTCCCACATAGAATTGGTAATGAGAGGTTGGAGGCTTTATATAGCTCCATGTGCAAGTGTAGTGTATAACTACTAAGGCATGTGGGTGTGCATGGTTGTAGTGTGAGCCTCGCGCGCACACACACACACGCGCGCCGCCGCCCGCCTCGCCACGCCTCGCCTCGCCACGCCACGTCACGACACGGGTCGGGTCGAAGGGCGATTTGGGCGAATGTCTCGGCGTTTCGCGTACGCGAGGCGACCTGGGCGAGGAATTTTATTACCTGGAATATTGATTTATTTTAACAGAACATCAGATTTTATATGTTACTACTGTTGTATCAGTACTTGGAATTATTGAGCTGATCAGACATCAAATCCTGATGGACAGACTCTGAACATAACCCAATACTGATGGGCATCAGATCCTGACGGACTAAAATCCTGATGGATCAGATACTGATAATGACCAATCCTGATGGATCTCAGATCCTGACGATGGTTAAATTCCTGATGATGTTGTAACTGAAATACTGATGCAGTTAATGAAATTAAATCAGAATATTTACTTTTCTTTTATGGATTATCAGTTACGTTTTATGTTTTGTATTATAAATACATACAGTATAGAACGTTAAGATATAATTCTAAGGGATATAAAACCCTAGCTGTCTTCTCTCTGTTCTCCCTCAATATATACAGTTAAATACATAATTCTCAGGCGAACTGAGGTGCTAGTCGCTGTTGATCTCTCCGCCTCTGTGACCGGTTTGATCTGTGCTGTTTTATCCTGGAAGTGTTATTGCAGCAACCCAACACAGCGTAAGTGGGGCAATAATCTCTTCAAGAACAGCCAAGTCTTCTCGAAGGGCTTGGTGACTCAGCTGTTCTTCTCTCTCTGATCAGGATTGCTAATAGCTTCTGTGGGAGATAAGTTTATTCTTACTTTTCTCGTTAATTACAGTCTCTAATTATACTTTGTTTTGCCTTCGTGATTTGTTTCTGTTAATTGGTTTTATTGCCTGTTCTTGTTTTAATATATATCACTGCCTCATTGTTGTGTTTAGTGTAAAATACCCAACAAAAAGAGATTACAATCTCTAACATTTAGCCTATATCCTAACAAAACATATCGATCACTAGAAGAAAATTCGCCTCTCAAGACGGAGTTTTGGCTTATATATGCACGAGTTATCTGCAAACTTGAGACAAATTAAAAGATACCATGGGCCATCCATTAAAATACGTCTGTCACAAGAAGCAGATATTCTTTTAGTGCTGCAAGATACTACTACTTATTTAGAACATTTACTGCGGCACGGAGGGGCCATTGCAGCAAGGTGCAGGGCGTTTACTGCGGCACGGAGGGGCCATTGCAGCAAGGTGCAGGGCGACCACCCTTGAACTCCCAAGATCAATTAATGTATTAATATATATACGACTCTAGCTACATGATGAATCCAAACTAATAGGCAAGCATGACATATTTGGCTGGGCAGAATCATTTACGCATTTGCTATCTGGATTCTATGATTTCTATGTCGGCACATGTTGAATGTCATTTGACTTCCATGTATGTGGTATGCCACTCGTAATTGTCCTTGTGTTTCTCAGATTTTGAACGTCTCGAAACTCTTTAAAATATATCTATTTTTTGATAGAACTATATGGAGCAACCAGGAAACAATGCAACCTCAGCAGCAGCAATTTCATGAAGACATCCCAGCGTAAAATGCTGCACGTGTTTCGCTACATATTAGTTAAATTTCGTCTTGTTTAAGAGCATCTCCAATGGTAGAGACTAGTTAGGTAAAATTCAAAATTAATTACCATAAATAATAATTATAAAGAATGTGTAAAAAAAATTGCACTCCAATGGGACAAAACCCTTATCTATAATTATAGATAATCTCTTGATGTTGGCTATATTTGTCGAAGACCTATAGTGAATTGCCACATCATTTATTTCTATATTAAAATTATATATTCCATTAATAACAACTTGAAATATTAAATACATACCATTTTTAAAATATATCCAATCATTATAGCCAATACCATCGGAACACAATGTCTTACAGGTTTGACAAATTTTACATAATCAATATTTTATGTAATTTAGCCAATCATTTTTAGCTAATGCCATTGGAGATGCTCTAACTGCTCTGGAAATAACATTTCTCTATTTCATTAATCAATCTACAATGGTTGTTAAAATATTAAAGTTTAAACCATCTAGGCAGCAGCGATAGACTCTCCCTCCTTTTACTTGTTATCACTTTTTAAGATCAATTTTAACGATAATTTCATTACATATTTTCAATTTTTTTTTTGTAAAAAATAGTATTGTTCTATTTTTATAATAAAAGTAAAATTCCAAAAAAAAATAAGTTATGAAATGATAACAAATTTAAAGGACGAGGGAGTATATTATTTTATGACCCACGGACCTTCTAAATCTTGTGCCAAAATATATTTAAATTTTTTTTTGTATAAAAATAAAACTATTTTAATTTTATATAAAAAGTAAAATTCCAAAAATGATAACAAATTTAAAGGACGAGGGAGTATATTATTTTATGACCCACAATCCTTCTAAACCTTGTGCCAAAATATATTGTCGTATGCTAGAGAACTATCACAACATTCATATTTTGTACTACGAGAACAGATAGTGAGCACTAGTAATTTATATTGATCATTAATTTATTATTTTGATTCAATCTGAAAATTAATATAATATTGTATGAGAAAATTTTTACCGAGTCCAATATTTTATTGAAAACTAAAGACCCTGTATGTGTTGCAAACGAAAACATTGCAAAATTTATTGTATAGTTAAGAATTTTCTATTAAAATTACTATTTTTCTAAAAAATCATTTATATTTTTCAAGATTTTTAGCAAAAACGTGATCTTGACATATAGAACTTGACTACGTATTGTAGTATAATAATATATTAGCATATCTTTTTAAAGTTGCATTATGTTTCTGTATATAAGTAATAACTTAATTTTTTTGAAATATATTACTAAATGAAACATTATCAATGTTATTCAATAAATTGTAAAATCATTATATATTACTTATTTGTAATGAAACGAATACATCAACATCATTATATAATATTAAAAAATTTAGAAGATAATAAATACTTTACAAAATTACAAATATAAATTAATAAAATTAACTACGTATTCGTAATCTTTTGGAAAATTGATCGTAATATTATTTGATTCTAAATTGGAATAAAAAAATTCAAATAAAAGAATTATGATTACAATACAATTTCATTTATAATTATTTTTTAAATTTAATTTTTTTATTATTAATTTAAAGCAACATAGAATTATAGGGGATACGGGATTTTAGAGGTAGCTCATATTATTTTTTTTATTTAAAGTTGTAATATAAAAGTTGCACATAAAAGAATTGTAATTATAATGTAATTTTTTTAAAAAAAGTAAAATAGAATTATGGGGAAGATAGAATTCTAGGGAAAAAACCAAAATATGGTATAATAGTGAATACTTATAAAATATGGTATAATAGTGAATACTTATAATTATTTTTTAAACTTAATTTTTTTATTATTTATTTAAAGCAACATAGAATTATAGGGGATACGGGAGGTAGCTCATATTCTTTTTTTTATTTAAAGTTGTAATATAAAAGTTGCACATAAAAGAATTGTAATTATAATGTAATTTTTTAAAAAAAATAAAATAGAATTATGGGGAAGATAGAATTCTAGGGAAAAAACCAAAATATGGTATAATAGTGAATACTAACAGTACAGTGAATGTTGTGTTTGATGCCATAGTAAAATGGCAATTAGAATATAAGTAATTTTTTGATTGTGAAAAAATTTGAATATTAGTAATTTGAGATCCAAACGTAGATCTAAAGGCAGAAAAATCTATACAAGCATTTAGAAAATAGTAGAAAATGACTATAAAATTTTGTAACTGCGAAAGAAGATTCAAAAAGTTGTGGCATTTCCATTGCTCAAGCTCCATAGCATGCATTTTCAACTTAATCCTCGTCGGCATTTTCAAGGGATTCGAGATCTTGAGTAGCATCTTAGAGCATCTCCAAGAGACTCTCTATTCTAGCTATTAACTCAAAAATTGAGGAGAGATAACAAAAATATTGCTTCAAGAGACTCTTAGTGGCTCTTAAAAACACTAAGAGCTTCTTCTCTCTCCTCTATTTTAAGAGCACCTAGTAGCTCTTAACTTATATTTTATTAATAAAAAATTGATTCTTCTCTCTCCTCTATTGAATGTTTATACTAGTGAAAATGAAATATGAATAAAATATAAAATAAAGAGCAAGTATAGGGAGTATTGTTGGAGTTGACACACAAATCAATGTAATAACTTGCTAAGAGCTTAATTATTTATAATATATTTAGGAGTGAACTAGGAGAATCTTGGAGATGCTCTTAATTTATCCCCCATCGTCCACATCATTTTTGAAATTTGGAAGAACATCTTCATGTACATCTTCGAAATTTGGGAGACCATCTTAATTCATATACATCATTAGAAAGAGTTTATTCATTTGTTGTACCATTTCCATTTTCATCCAATTGCTCAGCATTATCATGCACGTATGCATCATCGACATCGTCCCCATTTTTCCCTTTGTTTACTTCGTCTTCGAAATTTGGGAGAGCATTTTCGCATACGTCATAATTAGAAAGAGTTGATTCATCTGCTGCACCACTTCTATTTTCACCCAAAAGCTCAGCATTATCACGCACATTAATGACCACTTGATGCTCATCAGTAGGTCTCTCCCCAACTTTAAGTTGCTTGTACAGTCATGGACATATATCTTAGTGAGAACTTTTTACTAAACAGAATCATGAAATCCAAGATGGATAAACCAAAGCAGGCGCCCCACGCATACCATTCCTTTTTCAACAAATTAGGGGCTCCTAAGCTTATTAATTTAGAAGTAAGTGATAACACATTTTTATTGTACATTTTTAGTGAATAATTGAATAAATTGGTACATTATTTTTCCTATTTTATGCTTGGTTGTGTGGTTATATTGATTGTGCAGTCGTTAAAAGAAGATTTTTACGATTTGATCAAATATTGGAGAATATTTGCATTAAAGTCAATAGATCAAGCCACATCGTCACGAGTGAGCACGATCGTGAGAAATCAAGCAAGAATCATCCAAAAAGGGAAAACTGAGCAAGCAATTTGTCACAAAAATTGGTGTAAATCAATTAAAAGTCTTTGTAATTATTGCTCCTTTGTAAATATTTTAGTATAAATAGACG
Source organism: Kitagawia praeruptora (assembly GCA_037693485.1). Lineage (NCBI taxonomy): Eukaryota > Viridiplantae > Streptophyta > Magnoliopsida > Apiales > Apiaceae > Kitagawia > Kitagawia praeruptora. Next base: position 42,350,761 of record CM075353.1, on the reverse strand, counting down.
TGTTAGGCTCATTGTATAGACATCTAGCTTTACTTCACCTTTTTCTCTAGCATAAATATTCCTCCTTGTATTCAAGTTATCGTGCAATAAAAAGTCAAGTTTTTCTTCAATTTCTGGTATGAGTTATTTAATTTATATCGTTGTTGCTTTGATCATGCTTGGCTAAGAGCCCTTTCTAAGAGGTGGATGTAGTTGGTCGAATAATATGATTATGTGGTGTAAGTGCTTTAAATGACATATTTGTTTTTCTAGTCATTTCCAATATCATGTTTATGCGAGTATTTTCATGCGAGCCATACAAGTAGAGTTGGGAGTTCGTATAGTGATAAGGGCTAAAAATAAGCCATAAAGACGCAATTAATGTTGCATTAATTAGACCTAGTTTGATCCAAATACGAAGCCCATTAATGGGGTCCAAAACCCTAATTTAATATTAATTTCGTAATTAATATTAGGGGTGATAAATAACTCAGCAATAAGTGTCAGATAAGGATGCAATATCTTTATGAGTAGCCTCCAGGGCTCCTACTTCAACATGGAAACAGACTCCTACAAGGTAGGAGTCTAGAATCTTCCTCAAGGCGTTGACTTACCCACCAAGTCACCTAATCCAACTACGATTCTAGGGCTTCTCAGCCTATATAAAGGGTCTGACCCATCATTTTTAGAACTACGTCTTGGCTTGATTCTCAATAACGAGATGCGTAGGCACTCTATGAGGACCGATCAGTCTCGAACACGGAAACAACCATTGAAGCTCGAAGCTCACCAACCCCTTTGCATTAAATACGCACAAATACTCACCGCAATCTCAAACCCTCGTTTTTATTTCACAACATTTGGCGCCGTCTATGGGAAAACAACATCAACCATGATGAACACACGGAGAACATCGGTGACTGTACACACCACCATTAGCACTTCTGTAGTTCTATACCCGTGACTACGGAACAAGGGTCTACACCCCTGAAACAAATACCCAGATTTCGGGTTCTTAACCCCTAGGACGAATCCCCAAAATTACTGAAACACATGTCGAGGGATCGGGACCCATAGGGATGAATCCCCAAGGCCAGGAGATGAATCCCTTTCAAATGGTTGTTTCCCTTCTGAGATACGGCCTACCCCCATGAAGCACAGACCTCCACCACTGTGATTCTCGCAAGAACGAATATAGCCTACGGGCTACCCATCTATCCCTCAAACACATTGGAGGAAGTGGTCACCCGTATCGAGTGTACCAGTCATATAAACCCCCAGGCATCACAGGCCTAGGCCCTGTCTATGAAGGAGGATACGAAGATTATTCTGAACCCCATACTGAGGATTCATCATCTAAGGATGATCGAGATCGAGCCCCGAGGAAGAGGCGTGCAAACAAGGTACCCACTGTCGGGCGTATCCGAGAAACTTCGGCTTAAATGTCAAGAACGACATAAGATAAGGTTAAGGCTCATAAGGTCGAGATCCAAAAGTTGAAACAAGACTTGGAGAAGGAACAACATAGGTAAGATTGCCATCCTACGTTAAGAATAGGAGAGATTCCCTTTGTCAATTTGGAGAGGCCTTCAAAGATGCATAGAAGGACTAGAGTCCCAAGGACAGAGATCCCAATGGCTAAGTCCAATGATTTGATTCGACCATGAGATCAGGAATCCTAACACACGAAAATCAACACCAACGGTCACTGAGGTTAACGCTAGCACCGCTGTGCTACCAACCACTGGACAAGGGTCGATACCCCAAGGAGAAGGTTTGCAAATCCCTCCTATTTATCCCCAAGAGACGAATCTTCAGGGGACAAGAACTCAAACTCGAGTGTCACTGCCTTCAGTGGTGAACCCTCAAGAACAAGGAGTGAACTCCCTTTATATGATGATTGCCTCTCTAGGCAGTCGCCCGCTATCCCATGGAGCCCAGATCTCAACTACTGCGCTCCCCTTGAATGCTAATCCTATGTTTGGACTACCTAACTACCCCCATTTCATGCTCATGAGCCATATGACCCCCCCTTATGTGGGAGGCTCTCGGTACAACCAAAGGTTTAGAAATTACTCCAGACCTTACTCTTATTCTTCCTCTGAAGAAAGAAATCGAGATGAAGCCCCGAGGAGGCGCCGAGCAAGCCGAGAACCTCATAGGCGTTCTCAAAGAATCCACGATGGACCCTCAACCACTGCCCTGGAAAGAATCCAAACCTTTGAGGTTGAGATTCAAAGGCTGAAAGAAGACATCGCAAGAGAGCAGCAGAGGCAAGGACGCCCAAAGACAAGGGAGAGAATCCCTGTGGTGAATTTGGATGAAACCCCGAGGAGGGATAGGAGGACAGAGGTCCCTCTAACTGAAGCACCAAGGATGGCTGCCCCTAGGTCAAGGGCTGCAGACTTGGTGTTGCTCGGAAAGCCTAACAATCCTATACCCCCATTTACTGAGGAGGTGATGAGAGCTCACATCTCAAGAAAGTTTAAGATGCCTACCATTAAGGCTTATGATGGAACGGGTTATCCCGCTAATCATGTGAGAACTTTTTCAAATGCACTTCTTCTACAACCAGTAAGTGATGCTCTTAAGTGTAGGGCTTTTCCCCAGACCTTAGCTGGGATGGCTCAGCGTTGGTACAGTCATCTTCCCCCAAACTCTATATGCTCTTTTGAGGAGCTAAGTGACGCTTTCATCGGCCAGTTCATTAGTGGGGGAATCCACGAGAAAAGTTCTGCTTCTCTTATGAGCGTAGTGCAAGGGAAAAATGAGAACTTGAGGGATTACAGCATAGAACGAGAGCAATTAAGCAAGTATAGAACGACCAACGTCAAGGAGACATTGGGTATCTCTGATCTAGAGAACAAGATAGCCATGGTGGCCTTACAGCATAGAATGACCTAGGGCTGGTAATTTAGGGTTGCGGGTCGGGTTCGGGTCGGGTCAGCAGACTCGGGTCGCATTTTTGACCCAACCCGAACCCGACCCAAATATTTAATGGGTACAGGTGCTCAACCCGAACCCGACACGAATGGGTTTCGGGTAACCCGACCCAAAATTTAATTTTTTAAAATTAAAAAAATAATATATATATTAAAAATAATATATATTAAAAATAATATATATTAAAAATAATATTTATTAAAAATAATATATATTTAAAATAATATATATTAATTAAAAATATATTATAATAATAATAATATATATTATAAATAATATAAATAATTTATATATTGAAAATAATTATATATATATATATATATATATATATATATATATATATATATATATATATATATATATATATATATATATTCGGGCCAGTTTCGGGTAACCCGAACCCGACCCGAACCTAGCCCGATTTTTTCGGGTCAAGTTAGGGTCAACCCGAAATCGACCCGAACCCGAAAAATATAAACCCGAAACCGACCCATGCGGGTTGGATTCGGGTCGGGTTCGGGTCGCGGGTCCAAAATTGCCAGCCCTAGAACGACCAACGTCTATTTTAAGATGTCATTAGCCAAGCATCCACCAAAGGACATGACTGAGCTCCAGCCGAGAGCAATTAAGCAAGTATATTAAGGCTGAATACAGCATGAGGAAAGATACTTCTGTTACTAGCAGTTGGAACAACAACAACTCTAAGAAGAGATGGGCGGAGCAAGAGTATGATGCTAGGGACAAGTATCCCCGAACTAGCGAAGACTCTGACTCTCCCCCTATGAACAACCAAGGACCCAGGTTCACTGAGTATGCAAGGCCTAGAACACCAATAAAGGAGTCATGATTTTTTCGGACCCTATATTGTTGATGATTCATCATCCACTAATGAAGATAACAATCTCAGATGGAGAACCATGCAAGGAGCTCGAAGGAGGGTCAGGGCCTTCTCAGCCCCGTGGATCCAAAGGATTGGCTCCCAAGACTTCAGGAGGGAGGATACTCGCTCATGAAGCGCATATTTGAAAATTGAAAAAAAACTTGGAAATATAGTAGGCTAGGCAGCCCCCAAGGGCTAGGATCCCCAATGTTATTAACGAGAGTGATACCCCTAGGAGGAGAAGGGTTGATTCACAAAGGGCTGATCCCGATGGCTCGATGCCTCTAAGAGATCGTAACGATCCAATCTTGTCCTTCACTAACAAGACAATAAATGCTCATATCTCAAGGCAACTCGTAAGTGAAGGAGTCTTGATAGACAATGGAGCATCAGTGTATATCTCGTTTCATGATGCATTCTCGAATATGGGATACAACGATTCTCAATTGACCCCCTCCAACATGCCTATCTATGGGTTCGATAGAGTTGAATCAAGAGTTAAGAAACTATTCAGCTATCTATGATAATAGGACGAGAGCCTAGGGAGGCCACTTGTAATAACCCTAACTTTAGCAATGCTACAGTGATCACATGAACAGTAAATTTTGAGGATTTAGAGAAATGGTGTGTAGGTACTCAATAATGGAAACAGAAAATGAATAAACAGAAACCATAGTAGTGTTGTACAATGAAAATAAGTGACTCGAAATGACGATAGATTTCTGAAATTCCTGAATATGGATTTTGAGGATTTTGATTTCGAATAAGCTTCTATGTGATATTAAGGAGTATAGAAATGTTAAAGGGTTTATATCTTGAGGAAATATTTAAATTAGGTTAAACCAAGGAGGGATTTAGTTAAGGAAATGCCAAGGAATTTGGATTGTTAAACAATTTAGAACCACTTGGAAATGAGATATTAAATTTGAGGAATTGAGAATTTAGAACGAAAACTGCTGAGACAGTGAAACGAACGTTCTAGAAACCGCTGAAACTTTATAACGAGATTAAACGAACGAATCAAGAATTGAGGATATTAATATTAGAAGTCCAAGGGAGGATATATTATGAGAGGGAAAAAGAATTGAGGATATAATCCTAGAGTAAAGAGAATGCAAACGAGTTAGTGAGCGAGTTTGAGAATGCTTGAGAACCCGAGAGATAACCGGGAGAGCAACTTCTGAGAAAAAGAGAATATACCAAGGATATTGGATCTAATACCTACTTGAGGATTAGAATCACCCTAACACACTAATATATGATGTGGGAGAGGATATCATATATCCAAGGAATTTACAAAGGAGAAACCACTGAGACGATCACAGAAATCCTTCGATGAATCCAACAACTAGAAACTCTTGGACAAGGCCCAAGTATAAAACCAATAACAAGATATGGGCCTTAACATTGGCCCAATCACATTCAAGGGATGATTTTAAGTGGATTAAGAAGGGAAGTACCAAAGTAGAAGAATTATAAGACTTAAAGGATGTTGGATGCAATTTACATAAAGTTAAGGACTTTCTTGCAAAATTCAAAGATAAGCATTAACAAGGAGCCAACAATTGGCTCTTTCTCATTGGTGGACTTCAAACCCACTTAATTAAGAGATAAGGCAGCTGATGAAAAGAATAAAAACAAGCCTTTCAAGTCATTATTCAAGAGAAAAAGCAAGAAAACATCAATCTCTCCAATCTGCCAAACAGGAACCAAGCACAAAGAAAAATTCATATCTCCATTTCTATCCATGATAAAATCACCAAATTTTAACCATAACCTCTCCACTCCATGTGTAAAGTTCGTGCAAAATTTCATGGCCAACAAAGTAGTATAGCCTAGTCAAATCCATGCTCAAAGTTGGAGAACCCAATCTGTCCAGTTTCTGTCCAGCGGAAAGATGGAGCTCAAAACCATAGCTAGGAAGCTTTATATTTGGTGAACTATAGCTCAAATCAAAGCTTATACAGAGGCCAAGATGTGGTAAAAATTTGAGAGCCAAACTCTTAATTTTCGATTTGTTATGATTTTTACAAAAGTGATGATGAATAGTGACCCTTAGAAACTAACTTGATTTTTATGGTTCTTTTAGTTGATTCAAGCTAGTATAAGGTTGATTAAGGATATATCAAGGATTGTTAAGGGTTGTCAAAGCTTCAAGAAGGTATAAACATGCTTTCCCTTTTATATTTATAATGGATATTGAGTTAATTAGTGATTTAGTGGTGTAAATGTTAAGATTTTGATGTTATATGTGTTTGTAAGTGATTAAAGTTGAATATGGAAGGAGTATGTGCTTGTAACCATGGTTGTTAAGATGACCACATGGTGTAGGTGATGGTGTATAAGGTGGATGATTGATTTGGAGGAGTTTGATTTTGGAAAGTATGAAAATATAGCCGTTATAATGTCCGATTTTCGTTAGACCAAGAATCTGCCCTGTTTTTGGAACCTGAACCCATACGGTAGTCTACTGTCCAGACCCCCAAATGACCATTATGAGATAGAGCTTGGTTCATAGATCGTTTTGATATAAGGTTCGCTAAAATCTGATGAACGGTTTAGGAGAAAAGTCAGTTTTAGTGAAAGACATTCGAAAACCGAGAAAACGTAATTGTATAAACTTTGAGGCTAAAGTTACCATACTTAGACATTTTTATAAGTCACGAAATTTTGGCATAGTGTAGTAGGGTGGTCAGAGGACCCTTTACAGTTGACCTTGCATTAAAATTCGAAATCTATATTTTCTGAGAATTTTTACAGTCGAGTGTGGTTATTAAGGGGAATGGTGGAATATGCTAAAACTTAGATCAAGTTTAAAAATGGTTAAGTGCATGTAAACGTTTGGTGCATAAAAACCATGTTAAACTTATAATATGAGTTAAGGGTGTTATGGTGTAGAGATTAAGTGATTAAGTGGGATATATACTAATGGTGATCCTTTCGTTCCTATAGAAACGGGAGACGAACTCAGGATTCCACATACTCGCTTTAGAGATCCAGGCAAGATCTTTTCTATCCCTACTTGGAAATTATTTATCTTCAAAGAAACTTGATTTCATGAAATAAATATATGTGATGCTATTGTTACTATATTGTTAAGAAATGGTTTTCCTTGATTATTGATGTAAAAAAAAAGAAGGAAGGTATATGAGTATGATATGAATATGGATATGAGTATGAGTATGAGATGGATATGAATATACATAGAGATGATTATGCATGAAGTGAACATGCCTTATGATTAAGGGAATATAAAGGAATGGTATCAGTTGTCATCTAAAGATATATAAAGGAATGGTATCAGTTGTTATCTAAAGATATATAAAGGAATGGTATCAGTTATTATTTAGGGTTATATGATTTATAATATTATATTCTTTCTAAGTATTGTGATTTAATAAATATTATTGAATGGTACTTAATACTTTTGAGATAAATGGAATACTCTACGTATATAAAAGCATATTGATTTCATTGAATACAGAGGAGATGTCTGAGTCATAATCAAAGTATTATGACATATATAATTTTTTAAAGGTGATGATAAATGGAAATGGAAATGATATATGTGAAAGGAAATGTGAATGGAAATGGAAAATGTGAAATGGTATTTGATGATTTGAAAAAGGGGGATTGAAACAGTAAGCGTAAGAGGCTGTGTGGTAGTGGCACAGTCCAGCATCCAATATTTTATTACGGCACGAAGATGCCAAGGGAGGATGTAGCAGGTAGCCTTCCTCCAGGGTTGATTACCAGGTAGGGATCATCCCTTCTACTAGTAGTAAACAGAGAGCGGATACGGTCAGGCGACTGATCATCGTCCTACGTATCTGGCGCCAGCAGAGATCCCCAAAACTTGAAAGAAAGAATTGAAAATGGTTTTCAGATTTCTATAACTGAAAATAGAAAAGTGATATGGAATGATGGAATTATTGTTACAAACGAAGAGAAACTGATTTTATATTAATTTATATGATTGTTGCATAAGACGGAAATGAGAAGATTATAGCGAGAGATTTGTTCAAGTTTTTATATTATCTTGAAAGATTACACTGAAATGGTATATTGATGGTTATAGCATTCAAGAAGAGGGACTGATATTATATGATGTTAGAAGCGAGACTGATGGAATGATACTATATATTTCTTACGTACAAGGATAATTGGAAAGTGTATATACATATTGAATGGAAATAAAATTCTTCCATAATAACTGAAGATGCTTTTGTCCATTATATATATACAACGGTTTATTTTCCTTTGATGTTAGTAGATAGAAATTATCTTGCTGAGCTATTTTGGCTCATTCTTGCTACTTATCTATATACAGCTAGGAACGTCAATACTTCGCAGAACGCCCCGCAAGAGGGTAGGGGAAAGGCGACCTTCTAAGAGCACGCTAGCATCGATTCCTGAGGTAGCATAGAGGTAGACGGGTTCTGAGAGCTTATGTATAATTAAGGGTGTAAGAATGTAATAAACTTTTGATTGTTGGAACGCTTCATGTCGAAGTATCATTCAACAATGTACTTAAGTATGATCCTGGTTTGTAATAATTGTTCAACTCTTAATTTTATTATGGTAAATGTTGTTCTCTGAGCATATGACTGGTGTGTGTGTGTTTATTATTGCGGGGTCAATGGCATAAGTATAAATTGTAAAAAAAAAAAAAAAAAACTCAAGAGATATTGATATTGAATGGAAATTGGTCTGTGATGGCCCGGATTTATGACCCTGGATTTGGGGCTGTCACAGTTTGGTATCAGAGCTAAGAGTCATAATGCTCAGGAACAAGAGTGATAATAATAAACGTATCAGTAATAATATAAAATTGTGAACTTCCATCGAGTTCAAGGGGGGTTTATCGAACGAAGCGTTTATTCTAAGTGGTGATTATAATTTTATAGATTATTGCTAATAAAGGTTATTATGCCAAAAGTGTTAAACTTATGTAGCACACAGGATTGATATGAGAAAGGGAATATTTGATGTATCGGGAAGTGTACGTTAGACAACCTCGTGAGTATACAAGGTATATTAGAATATACAATTTAGGAGTATAGTTTGAAGGGTCCTTGATACCGGAGCATCGTCACGATAAGACGATCAACATTACGAAAGTATATCGATCAGAAGGTTATGTTTTATTATGGATAAAGGCAGAGAGTATTGAGCCAAGTCACGACTAGGTAAATGACGATAATTGGGAATATCATACGATAGGTTAAGGATAAATGGTGAGTGCCAAATTTAAGAAATTTCGGAGAGTACTCAATCTAAGATATAAATAGTATTTGAGGAAAACCTTCCATTATTTTGGATTTTCAATTGGGAAGAGGCTATTAACGGTACCTATTTTTAAATTTTCTAAAGCCCTGCTAAATTATATTATTGAGTTTCAAATTTTCCTCTACTGGTGGGTAAATTCGGTTGTGATCTGGTACCTCTTATTCATTAAGGGTCGGTATCTTTTCAAAATTTTCTGGTACCTTTGGAATGTGTTTCAAAATTGTATTTTATCTATTTTAGTCAAAATATTTCCCAAAAATTATTTTTGGAAGATGGAATTTATCATCGTGATTAAAAATTTTCTTTATACTTCTTATTCCAACTAAGAGGAACAATCCTAGATGTATACACAAGGACGATCTGTCTGTGTGATTGAAAGTCGGAGGGGACGCCCTCACTTGTGTGACATACGGGTTCTTCCATCATATTGATTTCTCAAATATTCTTTTGTCTTGAATAAAAGTTATTTAAAAATTTTAATCTTATAAATTGTTGTGGGACCCTTGCTTGTTTCTGGGTTCGTTTCAATTCAAAGTTTCTCGAATTCTATCAATTGTTTCGAATATAGAAGATTTTCTTACTGGATGGAATAATGGAAGCAAGGTTTATGGTATACGTGATTATACGAGGAAACTCGAGATTCCAAGGGAAATTTCAATAAGAGATAATTAGAACTGGAAGCGTTCGATATAAGAGAGGAAGGAATTTCGCGAGAAGAAATGGGTATATTTGATGATTAGTAAGAGAAAAGAATATGAGGAATTTTAAGGCATAATTGAGATTTACTATTGAGAGTAAGGTGTATTTTGAGGATAGAGTCAGAATAAGGATAAACAAAGGAAGTGGGGATAATTAATAAAGGATTCGAGGTGTAATAACTTTTAGTGGGGGAAGGTCAATATTGTGACTAACACCCTAAGTAGCAGAGAGAGATTAAAGATGTTAAGTATTTAAAGGATTAATCCAAAAGGTGTGAATGAGTAAAACTTGAGGTAAAGATTTTGATGAGATTAATAAAGGGAAATTTCAGAGGTGGAATAGATAGTATATCATGAAGGAACTAAGGTGGATCAGCAAGATGTAAAGAGCGTATAGTGAACAATAGACATCTGGGATAAGGTATCCGGAGGAAATTACAGGTACGCTCTAATTTAACATCTTAAGAGTAAATGTTTGGTTAGGGATCGATTAAGTCAATGAATGGTGTAAATGGACTGATGATATAGATAAGAATAATCTATCTGTAAGAAAGTAAACTATGGTGATATAAGAAAGTGAGTTATTCTCATGTCATCCAAATCAATATCTGTTAAGAGTCAGAGAACTATATAAGAAGGAGATTAAGAGTATTGGGTAAGGTGCGAGAATATTTTTCAAGGATGAAAGGAAAGTATATGTTTGTATAAGTACGAATAGGAAATATATATTATAAATAATATTTTCTTACAATTGTTTCAAGGAATATTATTATAACTTATTTCTGGAAAATATTACAGAAGTGATATATACAAATGTTGGAGTATTAATATTTTATGTCATGATAGAGATCAAAACATAGTTAAACAATAGTGAGATACACTACCATTCAGGGAAGGCCAATGTGGTGGCCGATACCCTTAAACAAAAGAGGAAGAAGAGATGAGATAAGATAGAATGACTGAATACAGGAGGAGATTTGCAAGAAAAAGATAGTGAAAGTATTGCTATTGATAAGCTAAATGGCATGTTGATGAATGACAAGCAAGTACATGTTGGTGTATTTCTGTATAAACAAGATAGAGATGTTTAAGGAGAAACTAAAGGATGGAGGGAATAATATGAGAATTAGAAGGTGTAATGTGAGAAAGGTATTTGTCAATATCTTCAGCGTGATTCCGGGACGGAATCCTTTTAAGGGGGGAAGACTGTAATAACCCTAACTTTAGCAATGCTACAGTGATCACATGAACAGTAAATTTTGAGGATTTAGAGAAATGGTGTGTAGGTACTCAATAATGGAAACAGAAAATGAATAAACAGAAACCATAGTAGTGTTGTACAATGAAAATAAGTGACTCGAAATGACGATAGATTTCAGAAATTCCTGAATATGGATTTTGAGGATTTTGATTTCGAATAAGCTTCTATGTGATATTAAGGAGTATAGAAATGTTAAAGGGTTTATATCTTGAGGAAATATTTAAATTAGGTTAAACCAAGGAGGGATTTAGTTAAGGAAATGCCAAGGAATTTGGATTGTTAAACAATTTAGAACCACTTGGAAATGAGATATTAAATTTGAGGAATTGAGAATTTAGAACGAAAACTGCTGAGACAGTGAAACGAACGTTCTAGAAACCGCTGAAACTTTATAACGAGATTAAGCGAACGAATCAAGAATTGAGGATATTAATATTAGAAGTCCAAGGGAGGATATATTATGAGAGGGAAAAAGAATTGAGGATATAATCCTAGAGTAAAGAGAATGCAAACGAGTTAGTGAGCGAGTTTGAGAATGCTTGAGAACCCGAGAGATAACCGGGAGAGCAACTTCTGAGAAAAAGAGAATATACCAAGTGTAATAATCCGGATTTTTCAAGAAATGAATTTATTATTATTTCAATAATAATATTGTTTTCCTAAAATGAGGAGGAATTTTTTTTTTATTATTATTTTTTTTATTTTATTTTACTATTTAATCATTTTCGGTTAAGTGGAACCGGGACCCTTTTAAAAATTTTATGGACCAAGTAGATATCTCGAGTCAATAAATTATTTGGATAAAGATCTAATTTTGGAATGTGAAATTATTCAGTAAATATTTTATTTTAAATTATTGAATAATTTAGAGATTTTAAAATCCTTAGAAAATGTTTATTTTAATTATTTGAGGATTTGTAGAAATTACTTGCTTAATATATAAAATCAAGAATTTGAGATTTTACTAAAACAATAGTGTTTGTAGTATTTTTATAAAGCCCTGTAAATTGTGAATTATGAATCACAATTATAATTTTTTTATGAATTATTTTTATAAATTATTAATATTTGTAAAATGCATATCAATTTAGAAAATTGAGATTTAATTCCAATTCTTTCTCCTAAAGTCTTTAAAAATATTCTAGTATTTAATTATGCTAAAAAATTTATTTTTACAAATTAGAGTTATTAGTGTAAAATATTATTTAGAGTATGTAGTGATTAATTGTATTGTTTTTAATTGTTATTGGGCTTGAGCCCATTAGGGTTAAGACACACATCAGATATATACACAGCCGCACATATACATACACGACAGAAAAAAATAAAATCGGGGAGGGGGAGAAGACAGTGGGGGGAGGAAGAGAGATAAGGATTGGGGGTTGTAATTGAAGAAATGAAGAGTTAATTGAAGAGGGGAGAAGAGAGAGGTATGGGTGTGCGTGGGTGTGCTCGTCGGGGAGGACCACCGCGACAGCAGTGGCGGTGTTGCGCCGTGAGGGACAGATCGGTGATGTGTGGGGGCAGTTGCCGGCAAGGCCAGGTGGCGCGACGGGGGGAGATGGTGGCGTGAAGAAGAAAGGAATGGGGGGGGGGCTGCGTGTATGTATATATATATACATACGCAGCGTGTGTGTGTAGAGAAGAGAGAGAGAGAGAGAGAGAGGAGAGTGTGTTGGGGGAGATGATTTTTTTTTTTTTCCGACAAATCGGACCGGAATCGAAATGGTATAATTTCGCATTTTATTTATTTAATTTTCATATTAAATTAGTTGTACATTTCGATGTAGATTAATGGTTGTAATTTAATTAGTTGTAAATTGTGGTAATTTAATTGATTTTAAATTGTGAGATTATTGTGGTAATTAAATTAGATTTAATTGCGAGGTTAATTATGGTGGTAATTAATTAGATTTAATTGCGAGGTTAATTATGGTGGTTTAATTAGTTTAAATGGAAAGCTTAATGTGGTAATGGGTATAATTAGACTAAAATTGTAAGATTATGATTATTGGTTGAAATTCCGAGATTTAATTCGGAAGGTATGTTTGTAATTACAATTGTTGAGTTTAATTATGAGTCCGATTAAAGGTTCGGGTTAGTGATTGTTAATTGTTAAATTGCTAATTGTTAATTGTTAGTGAGTAATTATTAATTGTCGGATAATATATTTGGGTTAGTTGTCAAGAAATTGTTAAGTGCTAATTGCTAATTGTTAGTTTCCAAATTGTAATTTTTAAATTGTTAAGTGCTAAGTGCTAAGTGCTAATTGTTATTGTCATATGAGGTATAGTTATAAGAATTGGCTTATCGGTAAATGTTTATGTGCTAAATGGTATAAGTCGGGTCGTAGTAATTGTTAGAAGTCATAAGTGCCAACTACGTGGTGTTGGCTTAAATGTGGATAAACTTAGTTTACTTTTCCTTATGTGCTAGTTGCCGCATGTCTGGGCGGATACTTTTCCTTATGTGCTAGTTGCCGCATGTCTGGGCGGATACTTTTCCTTATGTGCTAGTTGCCGCATGTCTGGGCGGGTACTTTTCTTATATGTTTACTTTTATGTTGCTGCAAGTTGAGGCAGCTTTTATTTTATCAAAAACAGGGTTATAAATTGTTTTGTTGGCATGGAGGGGCTGAGCCCATAGTCCGATAAACGAATACTACATGCCGAAATTTTCTAAAAATCCCCTGCATTTTAATTTATTTAACTTATTTGATTTCAAGGGTTTAAAGGTATGATTTGGGTGTTAACTGTTTATGTATATAAGTGTTAAGTGAATTAATTCGAGGATTATGCGCTAATTCGAGGATTAAATGTGTCTTGAAGATTAAATGGGTATTATGAGTCTTTATCGAGGGCTAAGTATGTTTTGAGGATTATTTGTTAATTAACTTGTGACAAGAGTATGTCAATAGTATTATGGTCAAAAGTGTTAAGTGGAGTTTTGACTAAGTGTTATAACTGTGTAGTGTTATGATGTGTTAGTACTAGGAAATGTTCACCTTATACAAGGGGACTCTTCCCGTGATTGTTTGCTATTACTAAATGTCTTATGTGCATTAAGTGCTATTAGAGTAGTCAACTATAGGGAGGACACCTATAGTTTGACTTTATGATTATTTAGTGATAATCCCGAGTTGTGTCTACTCGATATACGTGGTATGACTGACACGTACTCGTAACCATTTCAGTACCATTAGGGCGAAATCAAATTGGAGCGACGTGCAACTAAAAAGGAAGATCGAGACGTCAGGTAAGGTCCATGGAATTACTTGGACGAGGTGCGAAGGATTTGTTCGCGGTTTCTATTTTCTGCTAAGGACCAGAGGCAAGTTTACTATGCATACTCTATTGTTCAGAGTATATTTATTTTAAACATATGAAATGTGTTAAATAAGTTTTCAATCCATAATCGCGAGTTTTTCCAACCTTGTACTTCTTCTCCCAAATCATTGTATTCCTTGCTTTGCCAACAATATTAAATCCTGCTCGTGCAATAACCAAAACCCCATGGCTTATAATACTGTTGATGGGCGGTGATATTTTTATGGCTCTATATCTTGATTTATACGGTATATATATACATCTATAAACTTTTCGTACTATGGAAGTAGACTATATGTTATGAGGTATATAATTATGTATCGGAATAAGAAAGGCTCAGAGGGTAGGGCATGTGTTGAGTTTTAGAACTTAGCCGCGTGTTGGGCTATTTTGTATTGTATGTTTTCGAAAACCCGGGCAAAGCTTTTAAAAAGAATTTCGTAATAATTAACCTAAAGGCAACATCACCAATAAACCGGTGTTTATTTAATTACTAGATGCCCCTGAAAGCATTTACTAATTAAATAAACCTCATTCGCCTAATTAAATTTATTTAATTAGATGAATATCATTTTCAAAACGCTTTCTTAAAATCACTTTGTCCCGGAGAAATAATAAAACAATTTAATGGAGTGATTCTATCTAGTATATTATTTATCGGAGATAGTTTATTTTCAATACGGATTAAAGATATTCCAATGGTTATAAATTGGTTACTTTCAGCTTAAACCAGCTAGATTGATATCGAAATATGTTACTTGAATGTTTATTAATTATTTCTTATTGATCGAGAGTCAGTAGTAGTTATTTGATAAAGTGGCTAAAGTTTAGAGACTGCTGGAGAGATTGTGTCTTGATTTTGATTAGAAACACTTCAAGAGTTGTATTTGGGTGTTTTGAGGTTATTAAATATTTCAGTATTAATAGTAAATATTATTTGAATATTACTTAATAATGAATATTAATTTGAGGATTCTTTTAAAAAGGGATTATTGAATATTTATTATTTGTTACGTAGTAGTCAAATATTTATTAAATACTCTAAGTATTTTGAAGGTTATAAAACACTATTTAAAGGTTGTCTAAGGACTTTCATAGTCATTTAAAATATGATATTTTGAATCTATCTAGGTAAGTTACCTTTCAAGAACTTATATATATATGGAATTACCCTGTTGTGGTTACAAGCTTTATGCGTACCATTTCCCTTGTGTGATCACAAAACCCTGTGTCGAGATTGATATCGGTACAAGTGTATATCTATACTTGAACTCTTTTGAACTCAAAACATTTTCGAAAACCCCGGTTCAGATTTTACTCTCTTGCTTGTTTTTCAAGAAATTATCGGTCGACTGAAGTCGAACTTCAACTACTCAAGTTTTCTATCAAAATGATTTTGACAAGAAAAGAAAAAGGGGACTCTGGCAGGTGTGGGAATCGTTGACGAACGATTCCCGGGATGTGTAAGCGGCCGTGAGCCAGGCGGTCCATCAATTATTATTCCGGCCCAGGTGTTGCCGAAGGATGATTACGGATGTAGTTTTCATCGAGGGTGATTACGGATGTAGTTTTCACTCGGGGATAGTTACGGATGTAGTTTCTATCCTTCTACCGGTAGAGAAGACCCGCGGATTATTAGACTTGGATGTGGCGACTGATCATCGTCAATCCTTGTCAGGTTTTTATGTTTTCTTTAAGTCCCATCCTCCACTTTGGAAAAATACTCAAACACTGCTTCTTAGGCCTAAGTGCCAAGTAGCCGATAGTGTTGTTTTCAATTTTGAAAGATGATGAATTCATGCAGTATCTAGAACTGCAAGATTATTCTAACAATAATGGCACGTGCTTGTGCACTTTTGCAATTATTCAAAAGATAAAAGATGGTTCATCGGTTATTGATGTTAAGTCCCAAATGTTTTGCTTCAAGATCTTTGACTCTCTTCCTATCAGTTATTTCTGAGTTTCACTTATCAAGTGGTTAACGAACTTATATCCTGTACAGAATCTTGAACTGTAAGGTGTTTTGATGATAATGATATACTCATGTGTATTTACTTACAAACTTGAGGAGTATTAAAAAGGGAACTTTATAATGGTTTGGTTTATAAAGGGGGTGGTAATAACTATCTTAGCAGCATATTGAACTGCATATTTTGAAAAGCTCCCTAAGAGGTTATCAATACTATGAGGTATGGTATGTGGATAAGGTGTGAGGATTACTATTGTTGACATGAACTTACTTTATTTATCTGATGTTACTCAAAATGTCATATATTCCCTACTGAGGTTTCATTGTTGTAAATATTTCAAAATTGATATTAAGTATCGTTATATTTCGAAAACTCCATGTGTATATTTATATATGTTGTTGTGCTCTATTAATACTTGCTGGGCAATTCTTTCGCTCATACTTGCTTGTTTTAAATATTAACCTTTCAGAGGAAGGTAGATGATTGAGGCTTATCTGCATGGCTCAGAAGAAGCAGGCAATACGCCCTTATGAAGATGATATGATCCAGAAAAATTATAGCCGGAATAAATTATATGTAAGTACATTGATGTGTAATATATATTACTTTGTGCTGAGTAGTACTAGTTGCTGGTGTACTTCCCAACGAAGCTATACTAGTAGTATAAGATTTTTAAGACATAGTGCGATGTAATAAAATGGATGTAATAAAGATGTAAAGAATGTAGTTCTTGTTTCTAGCCCTATGACCTAAAAGATGCTTGGTGGTTGGGGTCGCAGAGTTATATTTCAGTTTTAATGATTACAGATGGTTTAATGTTGTTAAACAGGTAATTTGATGTTAAGGATTTCGCGTGACGACCAAATCCCTGACCCCGGATTTGGGGCGTTACAGAAATGGTATCAGAGATTAGGTTATAGTAAACTAGAAACGAGAGTGAGTAGGAGTGGGTATAGTTATGTGAGAACGTCAGAACTCATGTAGAGTTCATGTTGGACTATTGGATATAGTACCAATGATTAAGATAAGATTTTGAGGAATATGTTGAGGTAGACTTCACTTCTTGTGGTGATGGATGTCTGCTAAAGAACTCTTAGAGACAAGTGTTGGTTGGCAGGGGCATAGAGCGCCCGAGGCCTAAATTTAAGATGATTTTAGGGGATTCATGGAGGCAGTTATGTATTCCCCGAACTATAGGGAATTTCAATATGATGATGAAGGATGGAAAGCTGGCATCCAGTATTATAACAATGATGAGTTGAGATAGTATCCGTACTGTTAAAATTCCAAAATGGGAAGCAAAACAAGATCCCTATGAAAGAGTATTAGCCGAAGTTGCGGGTATTTAAATCTTCTCGAGTTTAAGAGAGCTTGAGGTAATATTAGAAATAGATTGGTGGACGGACGTCGAATGTTTCAAATGATTACATAGAGAAAATGGTGAAGTGGTGCTTGGTCGATAAAGACGAGAAATGTTTTAAGAATCAAGACGGACCGAGAAAGTCTGAGAGAGACTAGTACGAAGGTTGTTATGCCAAAAAGGGATAAGCTTAAGTTGCACACGGAATTGTCATGAGGACAGGAACATGTGGTATAAATACGGTTATAATGGTGACTGGATCTAAGTATGTATCTCCAACAATGTTCCGGAATCTCGCCCATTCGACATGTGAAATTCGTCGTTGCTAGGGGCGACACCGGTATCGAAGTCTTCTCAAAGAATAGAACGCTTGCGTGAGATGCTTGCGCCGAGTCGAATAGAACTCCTTAATATCGTAAAATGCCGATGGTTGAATCTCTAGCGACTCTTACGAGTTGACGATGACGTCGGTTATCGAGCACCTTAGGGTGTGCGTGGAAAAGAAGAGCGCTACAATCGAACAATTATCCGTCAGAGGAGCCGACGTGAAAGGCATCCGTGGAGACCTTGGCATTACCCTCCCCAATTATGAATCATTTTGATTACTTCCCCAATCTGAATTGTTTGACATCTCCCCATTTGCAAATTATGTTTATTATCTCCCCAATGTGAATTATTTGACACATCCCCGTGCATAAATTATTTGGATTACCTCCCTAATCTATGACCTATCTTGACATCTCTCCAAGAGAGAATTTTGATAAAGAATATACTCCCTCTTCGAAGTTATTTTATAATACTCATGTTAAACCATATTGGTTTCAATTTTGCTAGAAGCTGTCATTATACCTACTTTCAGATTTATGAGGCCCTATCGATTGATGATATTTAAATTCCCACTTTTCTTCAAATATCGGATAATCCTATGGTGCTATAGCACCACTTGCTTGTTGTATACCAGTATCTTTCTGGTTATCATTTTCCTTGGAAATTGCACCTTGGAATCTGATCAATTTTAATCCAGGGTGTCCACTTGAGAATTATTTGTCGAAAGACGATAATTATTATCTTCACTTCGAATTGCTTTCATACTTCTCAGCTTCCACTGAGACGAACAACCCTATACTTATAGGGGACACAAGGGCTATCTGTCTGTGTGATAGAGGTCTGACGGGACGCCGTCACTTGTGTGTTGTGAAATACAAGAAGGCTAATTACCTTTAGTAATGTCTCAACTGAGACACGCAACGTGAGTTCTCTTGATCATATTGATCTCTCGGTAAATTCCCTTATCTCAAATAAGGTTGACTTTAACACTCATAACCTTATGATCACCAGTGTGTAACAATTGCCTTGATATGACAGCTGTCTTTTCAAAGGTCCCTGATTCTTATTACCTCTAATGAATTTCAAGGGGATGCCAACCAGGTCGGCCAAGTCATAAATTTGCTGATCAAAACTGGATTCGAACGGAATCGCCAAGAGCAAGAGCGAATCCCAAGGCGAATAGAATATCAGTGACATATCAATAGAATTAGTGCATTCTCTCTCTCAAGGATGTTATGTTAATAGAGTCAGTGAACTCTCTCTCAAGGATAGTATGATAATGGAAAGTTGGGCAAGACGTATATGCGAAAGGAATAATGGTGGGTTATAAGACTCCAACGATAATTGTGTCAGATAGAGGATCGAGGTTTGAATTGAGATATTGGAGAAGTTGTTTACGAAGAGACACTACCTCCTGTTTTGCAGAATAAGTATTGATGATAAAAGAGTTAAGGAATCCTAGTAGTGGCCTTAGCTGATTCCGTGGACGGAATCCTTTTAAGGAGGGTAGACTGTAATAATCCGGATTTTTCAAGAAATGAATTTATTATTATTTCAATAATAATATTGTTTTCCTAAAATGAGGAGGAATTTTTTTTTTAATATTATTTATTTTATTTTATTTTACTATTTAATCATTTTCGGTTAAGTGGAACCGGGACCCTTTTAAAAATTTTATGGACCAAGTAGATATCTCGAGTCAATAAATTATTTGGATAAAGATCTAATTTTGGAATGTGAAATTATTCAGTAAAGATTTTATTTTAAATTATTGAATAATTTAGAGATTTTAAAATCCTTAGAAAATGTTTATTTTAATTATTTGAGGATTTGTAGAAATTACTTGCTTAATATATAAAATCAAGAATTTGAGATTTTACTAAAACAATAGTGTTTGTAGTATTTTTATAAAGCCCTGTAAATTGTGAATTATGAATCACAATTATAATTTTTTTATGAATTATTTTTATAAATTATTAATATTTGTAAAATGCATATCAATTTAGAAAATTGAGATTTAATTCCAATTCTTTCTCCTAAAGTCTTTAAAAATATTCTAGTATTTAATTATGCTAAAAAATTTATTTTTACAAATTAGAGTTATTAGTGTAAAATATTATTTAGAGTATGTAGTGATTAATTGTATTGTTTTTAATTGTTATTGGGCTTGAGCCCATTAGGGTTAAGACACACATCAGATATATACACAGCCGCACATATACATACACGACAGAAAAAAATAAAATCGGGGAGGGGGAGAAGACAGTGGGGGGAGGAAGAGAGATAAGGATTGTGGGTTGTAATTGAAGAAATGAAGAGTTAATTGAAGAGGGGAGAAGAGAGAGGTATGGGTGTGCGTGGGTGTGCTCGTCGGGGAGGACCACCGCGACAGCAGTGGCGGTGTTGCGCCGTGAGGGACAGATCGGTGATGTGTGGGGGCAGTTGCCGGCAAGGCCAGGTGGCGCGACGGGGGGAGATGGTGGCGTGAAGAAGAAAGGAATGGGGGGGGCTGCGTGTATGTATATATATATACATACGCAGCGTGTGTGTGTAGAGAAGAGAGAGAGAGAGAGAGAGAGAGAGAGAGAGGAGAGTGTGTTGGGGGAGATGATTTTTTTTTTCCGACAAATCGGACCGGAATCGAAATGGTATAATTTCGCATTTTATTTATTTAATTTTCATATTAAATTAGTTGTACATTTCGATGTAGATTAATGGTTGTAATTTAATTAGTTGTAAATTGTGGTAATTTAATTGATTTTAAATTGTGAGATTATTGTGGTAATTAAATTAGATTTAATTGCGAGGTTAATTATGGTGGTAATTAATTAGATTTAATTGCGAGGTTAATTATGGTGGTTTAATTAGTTTAAATGGAAAGCTTAATGTGGTAATGGGTATAATTAGACTAAAATTGTAAGATTATGATTATTGGTTGAAATTCCGAGATTTAATTCGGAAGGTATGTTTGTAATTACAATTGTTGAGTTTAATTATGAGTCCGATTAAAGGTTCGGGTTAGTGATTGTTAATTGTTAAATTGCTAATTGTTAATTGTTAGTGAGTAATTATTAATTGTCGGATAATATATTTGGGTTAGTTGTCAAGAAATTGTTAAGTGCTAATTGCTAATTGTTAGTTTCCAAATTGTAATTTTTAAATTGTTAAGTGCTAAGTGCTAAGTGCTAATTGTTATTGTCATATGAGGTATAGTTATAAGAATTGGCTTATCGGTAAATGTTTATGTGCTAAATGGTATAAGTCGGGTCGTAGTAATTGTTAGAAGTCATAAGTGCCAACTACGTGATGTTGGCTTAAATGTGGATAAACTTAGTTTACTTTTCCTTATGTGCTAGTTGCCGCATGTCTGGGCGGATACTTTTCCTTATGTGCTAGTTGCCGCATGTCTGGGCGGATACTTTTCCTTATGTGCTAGTTGCCGCATGTCTGGGCGGGTACTTTTCTTATATGTTTACTTTTATGTTGCTGCAAGTTGAGGCAGCTTTTATTTTATCAAAAACAGGGTTATAAATTGTTTTGTTGGCATGGAGGGGCTGAGCCCATAGTCCGATAAACGAATACTACATGCCGAAATTTTCTAAAAATCCCCTGCATTTTAATTTATTTAACTTATTTGATTTCAAGGGTTTAAAGGTATGATTTGGGTGTTAACTGTTTATGTATATAAGTGTTAAGTGAATTAATTCGAGGATTATGCGCTAATTCGAGGATTAAATGTGTCTTGAAGATTAAATGGGTATTATGAGTCTTTATCGAGGGCTAAGTATGTTTTGAGGATTATTTGTTAATTAACTTGTGACAAGAGTATGTCAATAGTATTATGGTCAAAAGTGTTAAGTGGAGTTTTGACTAAGTGTTATAACTGTGTAGTGTTATGATGTGTTAGTACTAGGAAATGTTCACCTTATACAAGGGGACTCTTCCCGTGATTGTTTGCTATTACTAAATGTCTTATGTGCATTAAGTGCTATTAGAGTAGTCAACTATAGGGAGGACACCTATAGTTTGACTTTATGATTATTTAGTGATAATCCCGAGTTGTGTCTACTCGATATACGTGGTATGACTGACACGTACTCGTAACCATTTCAGTACCATTAGGGCGAAATCAAATTGGAGCGACGTGCAACTAAAAAGGAAGATCGAGACGTCAGGTAAGGTCCATGGAATTACTTGGACGAGGTGCGAAGGATTTGTTCGCGGTTTCTATTTTCTGCTAAGGACCAGAGGCAAGTTTACTATGCATACTCTATTGTTCAGAGTATATTTATTTTAAACATATGAAATGTGTTAAATAAGTTTTCAATCCATAATCGCGAGTTTTTCCAACCTTGTACTTCTTCTCCCAAATCATTGTATTCCTTGCTTTGCCAACAATATTAAATCCTGCTCGTGCAATAACCAAAACCCCATGGCTTATAATACTGTTGATGGGCGGTGATATTTTTATGGCTCTATATCTTGATTTATACGGTATATATATACATCTATAAACTTTTCGTACTATGGAAGTGGACTATATGTTATGAGGTATATAATTATGTATCGGAATAAGAAAGGCTCAGAGGGTAGGGCATGTGTTGAGTTTTAGAACTTAGCCGCGTGTTGGGCTATTTTGTATTGTATGTTTTCGAAAACCCGGGCAAAGCTTTTAAAAAGAATTTCGTAATAATTAACCTAAAGGCAACATCACCAATAAACCGGTGTTTATTTAATTACTAGATGCCCCTGAAAGCATTTACTAATTAAATAAACCTCATTCGCCTAATTAAATTTATTTAATTAGATGAATATCATTTCAAAACGCTTTCTTAAAATCACTTTGTCCCGGAGAAATAATAAAACAATTTAATGGAGTGATTCTATCTAGTATATTATTTATCGGAGATAGTTTATTTTCAATACGGATTAAAGATATTCCAATGGTTATAAATTGGTTACTTTCAGCTTAAACCAGCTAGATTGATATCGAAATATGTTACTTGAATGTTTATTAATTATTTCTTATTGATCGAGAGTCAGTAGTAGTTATTTGATAAAGTGGCTAAAGTTTAGAGACTGCTGGAGAGATTGTGTCTTGATTTTGATTAGAAACACTTCAAGAGTTGTATTTGGGTGTTTTGAGGTTATTAAATATTTCAATATTAATAGTAAATATTATTTGAATATTACTTAATAATGAATATTAATTTGAGGATTCTTTTAAAAAGGGATTATTGAATATTTATTATTTGTTACGTAGTAGTCAAATATTTATTAAATACTCTAAGTATTTTGAAGGTTATAAAACACTATTTAAAGGTTGTCTAAGGACTTTCATAGTCATTTAAAATATGATATTTTGAATCTATCTAGGTAAGTTACCTTTCAAGAACTTATATATATATGGAATTACCCTGTTGTGGTTACAAGCTTTATGCGTACCATTTCCCTTGTGTGATCACAAAACCCTGTGTCGAGATTGATATCGGTACAAGTGTATATCTATACTTGAACTCTTTTGAACTCAAAACATTTTCGAAAACCCCGGTTCAGATTTTACTCTCTTGCTTGTTTTTCAAGAAATTATCGGTCGACTGAAGTCGAACTTCAACTACTCAAGTTTTCTATCAAAATGATTTTGACAAGAAAAGAAAAAGGGGACTCTGGCAGGTGTGGGAATCGTTGACGAACGATTCCCGGGATGTGTAAGCGGCCGTGAGCCAGGCGGTCCATCAATTATTATTCCGGCCCAGGTGTTGCCGAAGGATGATTACGGATGTAGTTTTCATCGGGGGTGATTACGGATGTAGTTTTCACTCGGGGATAGTTACGGATGTAGTTTCTATCCTTCTACCGGTAGAGAAGACCCGCGGATTATTAGACTTGGATGTGGCGACTGATCATCGTCAATCCTTGTCAGGTTTTTATGTTTTCTTTAAGTCCCATCCTCCACTTTGGAAAAATACTCAAACACTGCTTCTTAGGCCTAAGTGCCAAGTAGCCGATAGTGTTGTTTTCAATTTTGAAAGATGATGAATTCATGCAGTATCTAGAACTGCAAGATTATTCTAACAATAATGGCACGTGCTTGTGCACTTTTGCAATTATTCAAAAGATAAAAGATGGTTCATCGGTTATTGATGTTAAGTCCCAAATGTTTTGCTTCAAGATCTTTGACTCTCTTCCTATCAGTTATTTCTGAGTTTCACTTATCAAGTGGTTAACGAACTTATATCCTGTACAGAATCTTGAACTGTAAGGTGTTTTGATGATAATGATATACTCATGTGTATTTACTTACAAACTTGAGGAGTATTAAAAAGGGAACTTTATAATGGTTTGGTTTATAAAGGGGGTGGTAATAACTATCTTAGCAGCATATTGAACTGCATATTTTGAAAAGCTCCCTAAGAGGTTATCAATACTATGAGGTATGGTATGTGGATAAGGTGTGAGGATTACTATTGTTGACATGAACTTACTTTATTTATCTGATGTTACTCAAAATGTCATATATTCCCTACTGAGGTTTCATTGTTGTAAATATTTCAAAATTGATATTAAGTATCGTTATATTTCGAAAACTCCATGTGTATATTTATATATGTTGTTGTGCTCTATTAATACTTGCTGGGCAATTCTTTCGCTCATACTTGCTTGTTTTAAATATTAACCTTTCAGAGGAAGGTAGATGATTGAGGCTTATCTGCATGGCTCAGAAGAAGCAGGCAATACGCCCTTATGAAGATGATATGATCCAGAAAAATTATAGCCGGAATAAATTATATGTAAGTACATTGATGTGTAATATATATTACTTTGTGCTGAGTAGTACTAGTTGCTGGTGTACTTCCCAACGAAGCTATACTAGTAGTATAAGATTTTTAAGACATAGTGCGATGTAATAGAATGGATGTAATAAAGATGTAAAGAATGTAGTTCTTGTTTCTAGCCCTATGACCTAAAAGATGCTTGGTGGTTGGGGTCGCAGAGTTATATTTCAGTTTTAATGATTACAGATGGTTTAATGTTGTTAAACAGGTAATTTGATGTTAAGGATTCCGCGTGACGACCAAATCCCTGACCCCGGATTTGGGGCGTTACACCAAGGATATTGGATCTAATACCTACTTGAGGATAAGAATCACCCTAACACACTAATATATGATGTGGGAGAGGATATCATATATCCAAGGAATTTACAAAGGAGAAACCACTGAGACGATCACAGAAATCCTTCGATGAATCCAACAACTAGAAACTCTTGGACAAGGCCCAAGTATAAAACCAATAACAAGATATGGGCCTTAACATTGGCCCAATCACATTCAAGGGATGATTTTAAGTGGATTAAGAAGGGAAGTACCAAAGTAGAAGAATTATAAGACTTAAAGGATGTTGGATGCAATTTACATAAAGCTTAGGACTTTCTTGCAAAATTCAAAGATAAGCATTAACAAGGAGCCAACAATTGGCTCTTTCTCATTGGTGGACTTCAAACCCACTTAATTAAGAGATAAGGCAGCTGATGAAAAGAATAAAAACAAGCCTTTCAAGTCATTATTCAAGAGAAAAAGCAAGAAAACATCAATCTCTCCAATCTGCCAAATAGGAACCAAGCACAAAGAAAAATTTATATCTCCATTTCTATCCATGATAAAATCACCAAATTTTAACCATAACTTCTCCACTCCATGTGTAAAGTTCGTGCAAAATTTCATGGCCAACAAAGTAGTATAGCCTAGTCAAATCCATGCTCAAAGTTGGAGAACCCAATCTGTCCAGTTTCTGTCCAGCGGAAAGATGGAGCTCAAAACCATAGCTAGGAAGCTTTATATTTGGTGAAATATAGCTCAAATCAAAGCTTATACAGAGGCCAAGATGTGGTAAAAATTTGAGAGCCAAACTCTTATTTTTCGATTTGTTATGATGTTTACAAAAGTGATGATGAATAGTGACCCTTAGAAACTAACTTGATTTTTATGGTTCTTTTAGTTGATTCAAGCTAGTATAAGGTTGATTAAGGATATATCAAGGATTTTTAAGGGTTGTCAAAGCTTCAAGAAGGTATAAACATGCTTTCCCTTTTATATTTATAATGGATATTGAGTTAATTAGTGATTTAGTGGTGTAAATGTTAAGATTTTGATGTTATATGTGTTTGTAAGTGATTAAAGTTGAATATGGAAGGAGTATGTGCTTGTAACCATGGTTGGTAAGATGACCACAGGGTGTAGGTGATGGTGTATAAGGTGGATGATTGATTTGGAGGAGTTTGATTTTGGAAAGTATGAAAATATAGCCGTTATAATGTCCGATTTTCGTTAGACCAAGAATCTGCCCTGTTTTTGGACCCTGAACCCATACGGTAGTCTACTGTCCAGACCCCCAAATGACCATTATGAGATAGAGCTTGGTTCATAGCTCGTTTTGATATAAGGTGCGCTAAAATCTGATGAACGGTTTAGGAGAAAAGTCAGTTTTAGTGAAAGACATTCGAAAACCGAGAAAACGTAATTGTATCAACTTTGAGGCTAAAGTTACCATACTTAGACATTTTTATAAGTCACGAAATTTTGGGATAGTGTAGTAGGGTGGTCAGAGGACCCTTTACAGTTGACCTTGCATTAAAATTCGAAATCTATATTTTCTGAGAATTTTTACAGTCGAGTGTGGTTATTAAGGGGAATGGTGGAATATGCTAAAACTTAGATCGAGTTTAAAAATGGTTAAGTGCATGTAAACTTTTGGTGCATAAAAACCATGTTAAACTTATAATATGAGTTAAGGGTGTTATGGTGTAGAGATTAAGTGATTAAGTGGGATATATACTAATGGTGATCCTTTCGTTCCTATAGAAACGGGAGACGAACTCAGGATTCCACATACTCGCTTTAGAGATCCAGGCAAGATCTTTTCTATCCCTACTTGGAAATTATTTATCTTCAAAGAAACTTGATTTCATGAAATATATATATATGTGATGCTATTGTTACTATATTGTTAAGAAATGGTTTTCCTTGATTATTGATGTAAAAAAAAAAGGAAGGTATATGAGTATGATATGAATATGGATATGAGTATGAGTATGAGATGGATATGAATATACATAGAGATGATTATGCATGAAGTGAACATGCCTTATGATTAAGGGAATATAAAGGAATGGTATCAGTTGTCATCTAAAGATATATAAAGGAATGGTATCAGTTGTTATCTAAAGATATATAAAGGAATGGTATCAGTTATTATTTAGGGTTATATGATTTATAATATTATATTCTTTCTAAGTATTGTGATTTAATAAATATTATTGAATGGTATTTAATACTTTTGAGATAAATGGAATACTCTACGTATATAAAAGCATATTGATTTCATTGAATACAGAGGAGATGTCTGAGTCATAATCAAAGTATTATGACATATATAATTTTTTAAAGGTGATGATAAATGGAAATGGAAATGATATATGTGAAAGGAAATGTGAATGGAAATGTGAATGGAAATGGAAAATGTGAAATGGTATTTGATGATTTTAAAAAGGGGGATTGCAACAGTAAGCGTAAGAGGCTGTGTGGTAGTGGCACAGTCCAGCATCCAATATTTTTGACAAGGCTGTCGCGTGCCTATCAAATAATAATATATAACAAATCCTTCTAACTATGTAGTAGGGTAAGTCAGAGTCGATCCCACAGAGACAAACGTGTCAATCACCAGTTGTTCTCGATTCAATTCAGCCAAGCAAGTAACACAATAAAATATCAAAGATTATTAAACTAATTTTATACTAATGCAATTAATCAATTAACTAAAACATCCAGAATTAAGTATCCCCACTAGCATGAATTAATGCAATCGTGAATTCCCTCCCCAATCAATCGTATAATACTCAACAGGAAAGGTGCGCCCTATAAATTACCAATAACCTCTCTCGAGTATTAATGGCTTCTCTAAAATACAATCAAGCCTATTCTCATGGTATCATGCAATTTAGAGACATTAATCACAGCACCCTTACTTCCTAACAATCCGTTCTACCTATTCTCATGGAGAAGTTCATGTCCTCATTGGATAAATCACAACCATCTAAATCCAACTCTCGTTGATAAATAGACAATGGTTCAAACAATATACATAATCACGTCTGATTTGTAATTGCTAATTAAAACAACTCAATAAGCAAGAGCAATTAAACAATCAAATTGGGGGAATTGGGAAAATCACACATCAATCATAACTAGGGTTCTACTTAACCCTAGATTAATTATCTACTCATACATAATTAAACTAATAAAACAAGAGATATAATATGAACACATAATATTATAAAGAATAGAGAAAAACCTTTTATCTCCAAAGAAAAGTGAAAAGCTATCTCCAATCCCTCTCTGTCTATGTCTATACGTACGTATGTATGTATACGTAACTATCTATCTATAACTATCTATCTCTCCTAATAATAATAATATCTGATATTATATATGTCTCTAATAAAAAAAAGTATTTTAATGCCTTGAAAAAATTACAAGTACGTTTCCTAAACTGAATAGATTTTCAAGGAAAATTCGTGGTTGACTTTTCTCCTGTAGTTCTGGGCCGCTCCAATTGTAATATGACATCTGGACCATCTTAGAATGATAGAAAATTTAATTATCTTCGCGTGGGCAGTTGAATCACCCAATTCTGATTTGTAGAACTCGAGATATGGCCAAAATAGTGAATTGCGCGCGTGTAGCCCAACAAATCCGAATTTCCTTCTAATAAATCTCCAAATTAAGCTCTTATTCTCCAATCCTTCCAAGTTTAGAATTTCCTTGCTTCCTACAATAAAACATTAAAATCTATTAAATAAAAATCCAATTAAATGCAAAATACAATAAATATGAGGAATATAATCATATAAAATATATATAAATATACACTCTATCAAACATCCCCACACTTAGCATTTGCACGTCCTCGGGAAAATAAAGAAATAAAAATTATCCTAACTAACTAACATCACTTTCGTAGATGACACGATTGCATTAAGCATATGCAACAAGCCGTTAAACCCCTAGGCAGCCCTAGTAGGACGAGTTTTGTCTCGTGAAGGTTTATAGAAGATATACCCACAAAATCAAATATTTTCAATCACCAAGTCTTAAACATGCAACAATTCATAGTACTCCACATATGCAAACCTCAATCACACAACAATCTGAGAAGATCTGAAAGTACACCACTTGCACAAAACAATCCAAGTATGCACACGTTGTCTTGACAGACAAAAATATCATGAAATAAACATCAAAGTCTCCTTCAATAAGTAAGCATGCCGTGGATAGAAAATCTCACATTGCTCTCAATTCACACAAATGTATAGGTGTTAGTGTTTCACTCAAGTTCAATCAAAATAGACATGTGCTACCATATGCTTGGTTGTCCACCAAATCTCCACTACTTCGTATATGTGCATGCACAAATCAAAAGGTCTTCATTAAAGGTTGTAATGTGGCTTAGGTATGGGGTGGGATATCAAAGAAATAGGCTCACAAGTGGCTAAGCTTGATAAACTAATAGAGCATAATGTTCACTTCTAATTAAAGTACCCAACATGAATAGTAGATCAAGTAAAAGATAATTAAACTTTCACAAGCATTAAACCCATAAGCACATCATTATGTACTTTCCCACTTTCACAATGCAATAAGCAATGAACAATAACTCTCATTCGATCTTCTTCATTTTTTATTTTTTTATTTTTTTTGTTTTTTTTTTGTTTTTTTTTTTTTTGATATGAAGCAACCACATTGTATAATTCCCACCAAAATATCAAACCTTAACGAAGAAATCCCCACACTTGAACATTCATCCACCCTTAAGTTGAATCACAATGCTCTACTAGTAAATCAAGATAAGAATAAATAAGTAGGCTCAAAAATTATAGAGTGGTGATAATTGAAAGAAACAGATATAAGCTCAAGGGGGTTTACTAAGGATATAACTCATAAGGATAGTGTTTAGGTCAATGAGGTTAATCCTAGTGCCTTTATCATTTTCATGCACACACACAACATGTAGTCTCAACAAGGTATCAAAACAAGTTCTAGAGCAATGCTAATTGACGAACAACACACAACAAAGAAATTCGATTGATATAAAATGTATCAATCATTAATTAGGCTCAAAATCTCACAAGGTGAAAGCATGCTCGACTCACTAAATTTGACTAAGAAGCATATCAAGTTTTTTAAATTTTCGAAAGCACACACAAGGAATTATCAAGCAACAAATGATTTTTATTCTATGATACAAAACTCATAATTAATCATGCAAAATTAGTCTACAAAATGTGTACTTATCCTCGCTAACATGCTTTTGAGACAAGACAATTATATACAAAATTTTTTAGTTTTTTCAATTTTTTTTTTTTGAATTTTTTATCATATTTAATTTTTTTTGGATTTTTTATACATTAAGAACGTATCCCCACACTTAAATGGTTCATTGTCCTCAATGAATAATTTAATGAAAGAAAAAAAAATCTAACAATCCTAAAAAAAAAAACAAAAAGAATAATAAAAAAAAATTGTATAAATAAAGGTTAGAAATACTCCCCTAGTAGCCATGAAGTGCCAATGCAATTTGTAGGAGATGTCCTTCCTCCTTGCTAATTTCTGGTCCAGTCTTATGTTTATTAATAATCAAATCAGCTTTCAACACAATGAAGTGGTTGGTGGAGTGGTTGGCGCTTTGTTTTCCCACACAAGAGGTCAGGGGTTCAAACCTCAAAGGCCACCATTTTATTTTTAAGTAACACCTTAACTGCTGTGCAACAACAAGTTCTGTCCGAAGCAGCACATCAAGTAGCAGGTTTGGACGCAGCTGGCAGGTCTGGAGCGAGGTCTGGTTACAGGTTCGGTCACAGCCTAGGCTCGGATGGAGGTTCGGACTACAGTAGGTTTGGAGCATCACAAAGCAACAGCCTTGGAATTAGGTTCGGGCGCAGCACAAAAACCAACTACGCGCGCGTGTGTTACAGAAACCAGCCTTAATTGAAGATTTAAAGCTTCAATAACAGAGAAAAACGCACGGTCATCACAGAACCCGGACGTCCCACAAATTAAACCGCATCATTAGTAAAAGATACACAGTAAAATTCACACGCCCAACAGAGAATTCACACGACCAACATCAAACCTCTGTCTCTTTTTCCATAATTCAAAGTCGCATGGCCGCTCCACAAATAACACCTCCAACATGCAACTTCTGTTCTTTTTTTTTTTTTTCTTTTTCAAAAATATTTTCTCTAAAATTTAAATAAAACACCAAATGTCTTAAATAAATTATTCTTGCACATACCTGAAACACTTCACACAAACTCATCAAGGCACCTTATGGGAGTAAAAAAAAACAATGAAATAAAAATTATCTACCTCTAATAATAATAATAATAATAATAATACATAGGTACATTACTTACCTTGGGTTGCCTCCCAAGAAGCGCTTTTTTTTTTAAAGGTCTTTAGCTCAACCTTCTTATCAATAACTAGATCATCAATTAGGTGAAAAAGCAAACAAATGTACATATCTCCTAATTCGAATTAATCTAATGATATGAGCACCAATTAGATAACCAAGAAGATATATAAATTGACATGTGAGGCTCATGTGATGCTCAAGAAATTTCGGCATGTGAAAGTATTTCGAAAAATCATCTCCAACATGGCTATAGTTACTTTTCACAAATTCCTCCCAAATTGGGTCAACAAAAGGCATACACATATTCTCAATCTTAGCATTGTTGAAGTCAAGCTTATCCAAATTTGATTCTACTTCATCTACCACAATTGGAATCACAATATCCATATTCAAATTTATATCTACCACAACCATACTATCACCCTCATCAAATAGCGTGCAAAAAGAGTCATCTAAGAAATCAATCTCATTACTATCAAACGAGTTTTCACACGAGTTAATTTCTTGAGAAAGCAAGACTATCAAAATAACCATCTTCATCATCAAAATCATCAAAAATTAACTTACTGTTACTAACCTCGTTTTGCGACTCTTTGAACTCCTTACCACTCCACAAAGTTGCATCATCAAATTGACTCATTGGTATTTTCTCCGTTTGAGAGCGTCTCTCAACGAATTCAGTTACCTCTTGAGCTAGTTGAGCAATTGAGTTTTCAATCAACTTACCTTGAGTTTTCAACTCATTAAGACTTGTCTCAACCTCTTCATTCTTGCTCAGCTGTGCAACAACAACTCCTTCCAAAAGATTTTCCAAGTTGGATTTCTGTGGTGGCTGAGGTGGATTGTCTTGGTAGGAAAAATTAGTGTAATCTTCCCAACTAGAAGTGTAAGTATCAGCATAAGGATTATATTGTGGTGGCTGGTGAGGGTGGTCATGGGTATTGTAATAAAAATTACCATCCCAAAATTGTGTTTGATTTGGGTAGTAAGGGATATTAAATTGGCAATTATTTTGAGTATGTCCCCGTATACCGCAAACATCACAAGTGGCAAACAAAGAAGAATTTCTTGACTCAATATCATCGATCTTTTGAGAAAATGCCTGCATAGTCTTAACCAATGCCTCCATGCTTTCTTCTTGCTCCTCTCTTTACTCGCTTAATTTCTTGTTATAGGAATCTGAAAATCAATTTTACAAGAAACAAGAAAAACCACAAGCAAAGATCAAACAGAACAAGAATAATAGCCGAAGGAACACAACTAAACAACTTGGCCAAACTAACTCAAAAATTAACTAATCTAACACTACTTTGTCCCCGGCAGCGGCGCCAAAAATTTGACAAGGCTGTCGCGTGCCTATCAAATAATAATATATAACAAATCCTTCTAACTATGTAGTAGGGTAAGTCAGAGTCGATCCCACAGAGACAAACGTGTCAATCACCAGTTGTTCTCGATTCAATTCAGCCAAGCAAGTAACACAATAAAATATCAAAGATTATTAAACTAATTTTATACTAATGCAATTAATCAATTAACTAAAACATCCAGAATTAAGTATCCCCACTAGCATGAATTAATGCAATCGTGAATTCCCTCCCCAATCAATCGTATAATACTCAACAGGAAAGGTGCGCCCTATAAATTACCAATAACCTCTCTCGAGTATTAATGGCTTCTCTAAAATACAATCAAGCCTATTCTCATGGTATCATGCAATTTAGAGACATTAATCACAGCACCCTTACTTCCTAACAATCCGTTCTACCTATTCTCATGGAGAAGTTCATGTCCTCATTGGATAAATCACAACCATCTAAATCCAACTCTCGTTGATAAATAGACAATGGTTCAAACAATATACATAATCACGTCTGATTTGTAATTGCTAATTAAAACAACTCAATAAGCAAGAGCAATTAAACAATCAAATTGGGGGAATTGGGAAAATCACACATCAATCATAACTAGGGTTCTACTTAACCCTAGATTAATTATCTACTCATACATAATTAAACTAATAAAACAAGAGATATAATATGAACACATAATATTATAAAGAATAGAGAAAAAACCTTTTATCTCCAAAGAAAAGTGAAAAGCTATCTCCAATCCCTCTCTGTCTATGTCTATACGTACGTATGTATGTATACGTAACTATCTATCTATAACTATCTATCTCTCCTAATAATAATAATATCTGATATTATATATGTCTCTAATAAAAAAAAGTATTTTAATGCCTTGAAAAAATTACAAGTACGTTTCCTAAACTGAATAGATTTTCAAGGAAAATTCGTGGTTGACTTTTCTCCTGTAGTTCTGGGCCGCTCCAATTGTAATATGACATCTGGACCATCTTAGAATGATAGAAAATTTAATTATCTTCGCGTGGGCAGTTGAATCACCCAATTCTGATTTGTAGAACTCGAGATATGGCCAAAATAGTGAATTGCGCGCGTGCAGCCCAACAAATCCGAATTTCCTTCTAATAAATCTCCAAATTAAGCTCTTATTCTCCAATCCTTCCAAGTTTAGAATTTCCTTGCTTCCTACAATAAAACATTAAAATCTATTAAATAAAAATCCAATTAAATGCAAAATACAATAAATATGAGGAATATAATCATATAAAATATATATAAATATACACTCTATCAATTTTATTTCGGCACGAAGATGCCAAGGGAGGATGTAGCAGGTAGTCTTCCTCCAGGGTTGATTACCAGGTAGGGATCGTCCCTTCTACTAGTAGTAAACAGAGAGCGGATACGGTCAGGCGACTGATCATCGTCCTACGTATCTGGCGCCAGCAGAGATCCCCAAAACTTGAAAGAAAGAACTGAAAATGGTTTTCAGATTTCTATAACTGAAAACAGAAAAGTGATATGGAATGATGGAATTATTGTTACAAACGAAGAGAAACTGATTTTATATTAATTTATATGATTGTTGCATAAGACGGAAATGAGAAGATTATAGCGAGAGATTTGTTCAAGTTTTTATATTATCTTGAAAGATTACATTGAAATGGTATATTGATGGTTATAGCATTCAAGAAGAGGGACTGATATTATATGATGTTAGAAGCGAGACTGATGGAATGATACTATATATTTCTTACGTACAAGGATAATTGGAAAGTGTATATACATATTGAATGGAAATAAAATTCTTCCATAATAACTGAAGATGCTTTTGTCCATTATATATATACAACGGTTTATTTTCCTTTAATGTTAGTAGATAGAAATTATCTTGCTGAGCTATTTTGGCTCATTCTTGCTACTTATCTATATACAGCTAGGAACGCCAATACTTCGCAGAACGCCCCGTAAGAGGGTAGGGGAAAGGCGACCTTCTAAGAGCACGCTAGCATCGATTCCTGAGGTAGCGTAGAGGTAGACGGGTTCTGAGAGCATATGTATAATTAAGGGTGTAAGAATGTAATAAACTTTTGATTGTTGGAACGCTTCATGTCGAAGTGTCATTCAACAATGTACTTAAGTATGATCCTGGTTTGTAATAACTGTTCAACTCTTAATTTTATTATGGTAAATGTTGTTCTCTGAGCATATGACTGGTGTGTGTGTGTTTATTATTGCGGGGTCAATGGCATAAGTATAAATTGTAAAAAAAAAAAAAACTCAAGAGATATTGATATTGAATGGAAATTGGTCCGTGATGGCCCGGATTTGGGGCTGTCACACCACTCATATGTCGAACCTTTTACTGGTTAAAGCAACCTCCGCTTACAATGTTATCCTTGGGAGGACATGCTTACGGATTGTTATTTTTATTTTTTAAAAAATATTTCTCGACGATCCAACCGTACGGATGTCAAGATATATCTAATTTAGTGATATTCCCAAATTTTCAAAAAATAAAAAATTAATTTGGTTGGAGATCTTAGTATATCACTACTATTCTAAATAGTATTAGTAACTAGTGTTTTGTCACGGATTGTTATTTCTATTTTTTTTAAAAAAAATCGACGATCCAACCGTACGGATGTCAAGATATATCTAATTTAGTGATATTCCCAAATTTTCAAAAAATAAAAAATTAATTTGGTTGTAGATCTTAGTAGATCACGACTATTCTAACTAATACTAGTAAATAGTGATTTTTCACGAATTGTTGTTTCTATTTTTTAAAAAGTATTTCTCAACGATGCAACCGTACACATGTCAAGATATATCTAATTTAGTGATATTCCCAAATTTTCTAAAAATAAAAATTAATTTGGTTGGAGATAAAAAATAAAAAGTAAAAATTTTAATTTTTTTCGAAATTTAACGAGGCGAGCTCGAGCCGGATACCCTAAAGCTCGACTCGAGCTCGTTAAGCTTAACGAACAAAAATTTTGTTCAAGATCTGCCGAACCGAGCTATGATCAAACCAAACTCAAACTGTTTATTAAAAGCTATATTCGTTTACTGCTCTAAACTCTTGTATATGCTCATCTTCTAATGTGTTGTTTTCTTTTTTAAAGGAAAAGCAAAGCCCATTGAATCGATAGTGCAACTTCTGCATGTAAAGCCGAAGCAAGATATTATCTTCGTTAAAAGTTAAAGCCACTAGTCAAATTCTATAACATTTAAATTTATAGAAACGGGGCATGTTTAAATTCAACAAATTAAATATACAAGAATATTTATTAAAAATTTCATTTTTTCTAAATTTTTTTGTAATTTAATCATTTTTTTAAAATATTTACAAAAATGCATTTTTCATAATAAATAATTTACAAAAACATCATCTTATTTGCAAAATACAATTAGATACAACCATATATATGATTACATATATTACTGCGCAGAGGATGCATATGTGATTGCAAAGATTTGCATGATTTATTTGCATCTAGATACACACCGTATTTTTGCAAATAAGGTGTTAGTTTTGTAAATTATTTTTTTTCTAAAAATATTTTTGCAAAAAGATTTCTGGATTTGGATATTTATGAAAAAAAACTCAATTTACAATGCTTTTAATATTAATTTACTATGTAACCTTTTTTGCGTTTATCCTGCTGGACATTTGCTCTAATGCTAATTTAAAATACAAATTTGGTGCAGTGCACGAGTTATTATTAATATTTATTATGTTGTTATTTTTATTTTATATTAACTTTTGTTTAAATTTACTTTAATTATGATAATTTATTTAAATAACTAAACCTATTAAAATAGGTTTCAAAATAAGTAGGTGTTAAAAATGGGTTCAAATTAAATTCTTATATACGTTTTAATATAATAGCTTTGTAAGATAGTTGGGCCATTTTAGTAGATACTGAATAACAAAATTTATAAAAATAAAATAGATAGATCTTAAAATTGTGTTCATATAAGTAATTAAACTCGAGTACCAAAAAAAAGTATCATCGATTGATCAATAACAAACTTTCAATTTTTTATTACAAAATGATTTTAATAATATAGTATAATTATATAGATAGAATAATATATATGGGATAATTAATTTATCTGTCGTTTAATTATATGTTGTTTTTGGTTTACGTCCCTAAATTAAAAAAAAGGTATATTTGATATATTAAGTTTCAAAATTTCCGATTCACGTCCTTTTTTCTAATTATGTATGTTTGTTGTATCGTTTTTATATTCTAAAATTTTGAATTTGTGTAATTTGGAAAGGAAACTAAAGAAATTTGATGAATTTATGATTGGATAAGAGTTAAGTGCACTTTGTGTACCTGTACTTTAGCCTTGACACCACTTGCAATACTATACTTTAAAAGCGAGCATTTGCAATACTGAAATTTTAATTTACTTACAGCTCGTGTGCTACCGTCTATTTGACCTTAACTCCGTTACTTAGTCAGGGGTAAAACAGTATTTTTGCATCTTAATTATTCTCTGCATTCTCTCAGTAACGCGGGAATGTCTTCTTTAACGCATGTATATATACACTATTTTTTCTCCCAAATTCACTATTTGAGACACCTAAATTTGTGGATTAAGTGTCCTTTGAAGACTATACAAAATCAAGTGTTAATAATGGAATTGAATTATATTACCCTTGCCTTCAATCCCTAAATTTGCCAGACTTTTCCCAAACTAGTTGATGGTCTCTGTTTTCTTCTGGTCTTGAGCACTCTAGAAAATTCTCCCAATCTGTTTAATCTCTCTCTTCCTTGAAAACAAATATCTCTCCTCAATCCCTCTCATCTCTCCCTCCCTACCCGCTATTATCTCTTTCTCTCGGCTCCTTTGAACCTCGATACTGATTTTCTTGATTATGGCTGCTGCGAATTAATCGAAATCTCAACCATCAGTACTTGTGTCTAGACACTACCCAACCATTACCAATAACATTCTTTTGGATTGCTTTTCAGTACTTATGTCTTGGCTTAATTAATCTTTTCACCTTAGCTGGATTATTGGAGTTTTTCTTTACCGAAGCCCCAAATAGCATGAGATCGTTAGCTGCTACTTTGTCGTGGGAATCACTTGCAATAGGTTATTTTTAAGCACGGTGATCATTTCCATAGTGAATAGTGCGACAGGCAGTGCCAAAAACAAGCCATGGCTCTCTGGTCCTAATTTGAATACTATCATTTGGAGAGGTTTTACTGGCTGATGTGTGCACTCAGCGTATTGAATTTTCTGCACTATCTTCTCTGGGCAAATCGCTACAAGTATAAATCCCTTAACAAGGCTTGACTAGAGAGATGACTTTATCGAAATATCTCTCCCCTATGCTGTCATGTGGTTCTATGTGCTGCTGTGTGTGTATATATATGGTGCGAGTGTGTGTGTAACAGAGTCTGTGTGTGCGTAAGTATAGTAGGTGGGTGCATGTGTAGAGGCCGAGTGTGTGTGTGTGTGTATTCATCAGAGGTGTATGTGTGTTGTTTGAGGGCATTAAGGTAGAAAGAAGAAGGAGGCAAGAGGATGAGAATGTGTTGAATTGTGTGTGTTTGTGTTGTGTTAAGCAATTGTTGTTGTGGACATCTTGTTTGATAATTTGTCTCAAAGAAATATTTTTTCTTGGACAAATATGATTTCTGGTAAAAGACTATTTTACCCTTAATTAAGTAACGGAGTTACAGTCAAATAGACGGTAGCACACGAAGTATAAGTAAATTAAAATTTTAGTATTGCAAATGCTCGCTTTTAAAGTATAGTAATTGCAAGTGGTGTCAAGACTAAAGTACAGGTACACAAAGTGTACTTTACTCATTGGATAATAAATGGAAAGATGTGATTGCCGAATTTTGGCTGGACAATAGGCAACCATGACGGTTGAGCATTCAATTCGATTATATATTATATAAGAGAAAAGTTCTATGGAGTACTGTTTCAATTGGATTATTTTGAGTAAATATATGTTCTGCATTCAAAATATATTAAAAATTATTATTTTGCAAACCTTGTTATATGAATATCATATGATAATCTTGAAAATCATATATCATCTTGAAATCCTTTATGTTTTGAAATCATACCATATATGTTTTGCAATTCAAATGTGTTTCGCAGAACAATTAGTTTTGCAATATTTTGTTAGCAAAATATACAAAATTTTCAAGATTTTCAATGAAATAATGATATTCATATAATAACTTTGCAAAATAATAAAGTTTACAAAATTTTAAATGCAAAACGTATATGTACTACAAGTAAAACAGTACTCTATATATATTATATAATATGTTGATCCTAATATTTTTTGAAAGGCATATGATGTAGCCTATTTGTATTTCGAGAATACAACTCAACTTAAACAAGATTGTGTTATTCCCAGATTACACACTTGTATAATTGTAGAAGGGGGGGTTGAATACAATTCTTGATAATTATAAATTTCTGATAAAAACCACAGAAATCTATAAGGAAATAATTGCTGAATAAGAAAGGGTTCACAAACACATAAAAAATCAGGTGGTTAAATGTACCACCTGAGACTTTTATTCGAAGAAAACTCTGTGATACAAATGTACACAGCTTCTGTTTTTACAACTCTTTGCTTCTAAGGATATTCAAGAAACCTAAGCAAATATGTCTGTTTTCTTAATCTCTAAAGAGTTGCTACACTTGGTTATATATCCCAAGTTTACAAGTACTACAGGAATAAGATAATATTAATCTAATTCAAGTTGACTTGCTACTCCACTCCAAATCCACATGTAGCCGAAAGGTTGTCCTTGTGAACAGATATGTCCCTTGCACCTTTCTTGTATGTACTGTGTAAATGG
This sequence comes from Kitagawia praeruptora, assembly GCA_037693485.1. Taxonomy (NCBI): domain Eukaryota; kingdom Viridiplantae; phylum Streptophyta; class Magnoliopsida; order Apiales; family Apiaceae; genus Kitagawia; species Kitagawia praeruptora. The sequence goes on along the minus strand of CM075353.1, from coordinate 42,311,037 downwards.
AATGCTTCTTTCTTCTGTGTTTCCAAAGTATGGCTGCCATACTGCCTTTTTATACCTACTATCAACCCATGTGATCTGTCAGTCAAACCTGTCCTTATCAACTGCTAATCCCCAGCTAGCATAGGATAAAGTGTTAATGATTATCCATTGATGTTATGCACAGTCATCCGTTGATGGTAGTTTGAGCTGTATCCGTTGATAGAGTAGATTTGAGTTGTATCCGTTGATAGAGCCCTGTTCTCATCCGTTGATACACTTTCACTTAGACAGAATTACATAGCATAGCGTATATACAATTGGCTACCCTATTCTGCCTATCCATTGATGGTCAACATGACTCTGAATAAAAACACTATCAACTGATAAATAGAGATATTGCAGTATGCTACAAAACCTCATCCGTTGATGAGCTACCTGTCAACGAATAGAGTTATAAAGTCTTATCCGTTGACAGTTACAAAACTTGACTTTATACAATTTTGCTTGAATGTTAAGTTATCATCAACTACAACATATTCCTAACAGATTGTAATAGTAAATAGTATATAGACTGTCACAAGGAATCTCAGATTGTATTATCTGTCAGAAGAAAAAGATCAAGGTCAATCTACAGACTTGAGGAATTGCTACATTGAAAGAAGCTCAGACATCTGATCAAGCCTCAGTGAAGTATTCGTTAAGAAGTGGATTCGTTTAAAGTGACAGAGATTTCAAAGTGACAAAGTCAGTACAGAAGATTTAATAGAGAGAGGAGAAGAGAAAATGAACCACATTATAGAGTCAAAAATAAAGAAAAGTCGTTGGAGTTAGTCGCTCATGAACCAGACCGTGCATCGAGCGTCAACAGGAATTCAGTGGTAATTCTTTATTAATTTCAGTGGTTTAAGAAAAGATTTGGCTACTTAAAGGATTCATATTTATTCTCCTTTAATTGATTAAATTATGTGATTAATTTAATTAATAAATTAATTCTATAAGAATTAATTTATTCATTAAAATAATTACTTAATTAATTAAATCAGAATTTTATGTAAAAGAAAATTAATTAAATGATTATCAGAAAATCATTTAATTGATTAAAGCTGAAAACTGTACTGATAATACCTTTTCAGAAAGATAGTACCGAAGGTAGTACAAGCACAACAGAAAGGTAGTACCGAAGGTAGTACAAGCACAACAGAAAGGTAGTACCGAAGGTAATACAAGTTCAATCAGCAAAGGTAGTACCAAAGGTAGTACCGCCACTTTGAAAGGTAGTAGCCTTCTTGGCAAAGGTAGTACCGAAATTTGAAAAGTAGTTCGAAAGGTAGTTCGAGGCAAATTTGAGAAGAAAATTAACAGAAACTTCGGCTCCTGTTTCTACAAATATTAAGAGACGGCCAGACATAACCAAAACCACAACATAATATCTAAAAACACACCCAGCAGCTCATTCTCTCTCAAAGCTCTCTCAAGAACATCAAGAACAAAAATTCACAGAAAATTCAGTTCTAAACCTTTGTAATATTTTATCCGGTAGAACTTGATTATTTGCTGCTCTTGTACTACTAGCGAGTTTTTACTCCTAGCACTTATCTCGATTTTTATTAACAAATATAGAAAAGTTCATGTCGAATTTTCTAATTTGTTTTTATCAACTTGATAATTAATCTGTACTAAAATTGTAACACCCATCAAGTTAATATATTGTTATATTCAACTTGAAATTTGTTTCAATTTATTCCGCACAAATTTGTCTAAATTAAATTTTATTTAAAGGACAAATTTCGATAAATTGGTATAGATTGTATTAAACCCTTTTTTACAATCTTATCGGACCTAACATTTTTTATTTTGGTTCAAGTCTCTTTGCTATTTGAATTTGCCTGATCAGCCCAGACTTGATTAGTACATGAAGTCTTGAACTAGACAAATTGATATTGGTGCTAATAGCATGTTTAATAGTCATACTAAAATAGATGGAGTTAATTGTTATATTTTAGCATTAAAAAGTGGGTTTTGATACTAAAATAGTATCATATTTTAAATTTTTAATGTATTATTTTAAATATTGCTCTAAAATAGATGTCAATTCATGTTTTTTGATTAGGTAGAAAAAGTTGATAACACTCATTTATCCATTTTCCTCCCATTTTTTATTTTTTTAATAAGATGTCAATTATAATTCCAACTATATTTTGTTCAGTATTTAAACAAAATATAGAATTATGCTATTTTAGTATATATATGTAGCAAATCATTAGAGTGGTGAATTTTCATATAGCAAGAGTAAATGATTGGCTTGAACCGTGGACTTGTAGATTTGCTGACTGTGGGAGTCATTCAAGACAAGGTTATGGAAGTTCAGGAAGCGGTGAATTTTTGTTTTATAATACTCCCTCCGTCCCACTTTTATTGTCCACTATTTCCTATTTTCTTTGTCCCAAAATAATTGTCCATATTTAATTAATAAGGTATATTATGTGTTAATTATGTTAACTTTTATAAAAAACAATACAATTATTTGGTAACTATGAGTTTAATTGACATGATTGAATAAAAGGTGGATTTTGATAGATGGACAATAAAAATGGGACGGAGGGAGTATAGATTTAGAACAAAATATAATACTGTGAGATTGAAAGGTTGGGCTAGTTTTTTGGTACTAAGGTGAAAAATTCGTAGTAATTTTTTCTAGTTGCGTTAGCTGTTTTGTTTTTACGTTTCCCGGAGTTCCAACGGTCGGATCGTCCTGAATTTTGGACAGCGTCTTCCTTACTCATGTATCTAAATTCTGAACGGTGAAGATCGGATTTGGAGGTGCAGAAGGCCTGTTTATTGAGGTAGGGGAAGAAGTTTTTGCACCACGGTGTGGATTAAGCTCCCCGTGGTGAGGCGACTTGGAGCGGGTATTTTTGGCCCAAAAGTATTTTTGGGTTAATTCTTAAACTAGGCCCATAGTTAATATGATATGTAAACGGTAGTGAATTAGCTAGGTTTTAATGATTGTGATATTGTATACAGAAAACAGAAACGTATCAATATATACAAGAAAAAGGCTCTTTCACTTGGCCAATAAATTCCTTCTTCTTTGTGTGTTTACTTTTATTATTGTCCTGTTATAGCTTATAACTTGTGATCGTAGTCTTCTCTTTGGGGTGTTATTCCGCTGCGTCAAGTGTTGTCCCTTGTTTGGGACCTTACAATTGGCATCAGAGCTAGAATCAGATTTGGGTGGTAAAGCTCCGATTTGAGGTGTTTCTGGGTTGAGTCTTGTGTGGTGCACACAAGGTGTTTGGTGAAATTCCTGAGAGAGACTGGTTGTGTAACAAGTTAGGTATGGCTTCTACAGGCGGTGTAGTCAAAGTTGGGAAGTACGAGATAGAGAAATTTAATGGGAAGAATGATTTTTCCTATTGGAGGATGCAAATGAAGAATTTGCTTATCTCACAAAAGTTACACAAAGTTTTGTCGGGTAAGGCAAAGGGGGGCAAGGATATGTCGGATGAAGACTGGGAAGAATTAGATCTTGAAGCACGGGCTTCAATCATGTTATGCCTCGAGAGAGATGTTGCATTCTTGGTTGATGGCGAGAAAACAGCTGCGGCTGTTTGGATAAAGTTGGAGTCCAACTTCATGACGAAGACTCTAACTAATCGGATCTATTTGAAGTCGAGACTATATACTTGCAAGATGGAGGAAGGGTCATCTATCCGGGACTACATCAACAAGTTTGATAGGTGCATATCAGATTTGAAGGATATTGATGTGGAGGTAGGTGATGAAGATCAAGCACTTTTGTTACTTCTTTCGTTGCCGAAGTCATATGAGAACCTTGTACAAACATTGATGCTTGTGGGTGACACTCTTACGATGGATGATACTAGAACTTCACTTCTAGCGGATGATCTTCGGAAGATTGCAACTAGCAGTATGGATACTAGTGGTAATAATGAGCAGGCACAAGGGTTGTTTGTAAGGGGTAGAGGCAATGATCGAGGAAAAGGTAGGAGAGGTAAGTCTAAGTCAAATTCTAGACCTCCTGCGGAGAGAAAGTGCTACAAGTGTGGTGAGTCTGGACATTATAAAGAAAATTGTCCTAATAAAAGGGTTGCAATGAAGAAGAACAAGAACAACAAGGATACCAGAAAAGTACAAGAGAAAGAGAAACAAGAGGTTGGTTATGCTTCGGAGGAAGGGGTCAGTGGTGATTGTTATTCTGTCACATGTGAAGGAGAAATCACAAACAGGTGGATTCTCGATTCTGGTTGCTCTTACCATATGTGTCCAAATCGGAATTGGTTTACAACTTATAGAGGCGTCGAAGGTGGAACCGTAGTGATGGGGAACAACCATGCTTGTAAAACGGTAGGACTTGGTTCTATAAGGATTAGGATGCATGATGGTGTGGTAAGAACGTTGACGGATGTGAGACATATCCCTGAATTGAAGAAAAACCTTATTTCTATTGGTGCTTTGGATTCTGGTGGGTGCAAAATTGTTACACAAGACGGTGAGATGAAAGTTGTTCGTGGTTCTTTGGTAGTGATGAAAGGTATTTCTCGAGGAAATCTTTATGCGCTTTTGGGTACAACGGTGACTGATAGTGTGGCGGTTGCAGCTACTGGCAGTGGTGGAGACCCATGTGAATGCACTAGGTTATGGCATAGGCGGCTTGGGCATATGTCGGAGAAAGGTCTAAATTATCTTGGTGAAGAGGGTTTGTTGAAGAACTTGAAAAAGGCTTGCATGGATTTTTGTGAGCATTGCGTGTACGGTAAAGCACACCGGGTTCAGTTCAAGGCAAGTAAACATAGAAGCAGAGGTATATTAGACTATGTGCATACGGATGTTTGGGGTCCAGCTTCAGTCACTTCCAAGGGAGGCTCGAGGAATTTTGTCACTTTTGTTGATGATCATTCTAGGTATGTTTGGGTGTATTTCATGAAGCATAAGAATGAGGTATTCAACATATTCAAGAAGTGGAAAATAATGATTGAGAACAGAACTGGTAAAAAGTTGAAGACACTGCGATCTGGTAATGGTACAGAGTATACAAATGGTGCTTTTAAGGAGTTTTGTGATCAGGAAGGCAATGTTAGACACTGGACAGTCAGAAAAACACCACAACAGAATGGGGTTGCGGAAAGGCTCAATCGCACGTTGCGGGAAAAATCAATGTGTATGCGATCCTATGCTGGTTTGGGTAAAGAATGGTGGGCGGAGTCAATTAATACAGCTCGCTATATTGTCAACCGGTCACCTCATGCATCTCTAGATGGAGATGTACCTTATAACGTATGGTCTGGAAAACATGCAGATTATGGGAGACTTAGAATTTTTGGGTGCACAGCCTACTACCATGTTGACGAGGGAAAACTTGATGCGAAGGCCAAGAAGGCTATATTCTTGGGGTATGCAACAGGTACAAAAGGTTATCGTCTTTGGTCTATTGATGATTCTAAGTTCATAATCAGCAGGGATGCTACGTTTGATGAGGACACTATGGTAGCTTCTCCAAAAACTAAGGTGACTAGTGGTGGTGACATTGAGACTTCTAAGTCTCAAGTGGTTGAGATAGAATCTGCAAGTCATCCAGTATCTAGTCATGTTCAACAGGAAGATCATGGAGACACTCATGATGATGAAGATGATGATTTTCAATATGAGACTATTGAGCAAGAAAATGTGCTGGCACGCGAACGACAACAGTTCGAGGAAAGTTTGGCTTCTGCTAGGCCAAAACGGGCATACAAACAAGTTCAAAAGCTTGGGTCAGATAGGCCTTTGAAACACTACGGGCAGGTTAATGCAGTAGAGTATGCACTCTCGATGGAGGATGATGAGCCTATTTCCTTCAAAGAAGCTATTCAGAATAGTAATAGTGAGAGTTGGTTGGCAGCAATGGAAGAAGAGATGGAGTCTCTTAAAAAGAACCAAACTTGGGATTTAGTCCCTTTTCCTGCAGGTAGAAAAGCTATTGGTTGCAAGTGGGTGTACAAGAAGAAAGAAGACCCTTCTGAACTCGGTGGTACAAGGTACAAGGTACAAGGCGAGGTTAGTAGCGAAAGGGTATGCGCAGAAAGAGGGAGTGGACTATAACGAGATTTTTTCTCCAGTGGTAAAGCACACTTCCATTCGGGCGTTATTGAGTATTGTTGCTCATGGTAATCTTGAGTTAGAATAGCTTGATGTAAAAACAGCCTTCTTGCATGGAAACTTAGACGAGGAAATTTATATGCGTCAACCTGAGGGATACAAGGTTGAGGGTAAGGAACGTCATCTATGTCATTTGAGGAAGTCATTGTATGGACTAAAGCAGTCTCCTCGGCAATGGTACAAGCGATTTGACTCCTTCATGCGAAAGCATGGGTACACCAGAAGTAAGTATGATTGTTGTGTTTATATTCGAAAGCTTCGTAGAAGTGAATATATCTTTCTATTATTGTATGTGGATAACATGCTTATTGCTTCAAAAAGTAAGGTGGAGATAGATAGGTTGAAATCTCAACTTAGTGAGGAGTTTGAGATGAAAGACATGGGTGCTGCTAAGAAAATTTTGGGAATGGAGATTCAGAGAGAGAGGTTGAATCATAAATTGTTCTTAAGTCAGAAAGGCTACATTGAACGGGTTATTGCGAGGTTCGGGATGCAAAGTGCTAAACCAGTGGTGACTCCATTGGCTCCACACTTTAGGCTCTCCAATAAACAATCTCCTAGTACAGCGGCAGAGAAGAAAAATATGGAGTGTATTCCTTATGCTAGTGCAGTTGGCAGTTTGATGTATGCAATGGTGTGTACACGTTCGGATATTTCACAGGCAGTTAGTGTGGTCAGCAGATTCATGGCGAATCCTGGGAAAGCACATTGGCAAGGAGTGAAATGGATACTGCGGTATTTAAAGGGTACTATGGACAAAGGTTTATGCTTTGGTGGTGATACATGTAAGGTTAGCGGATTTGTGGACTCGGATTATGCAGGTGATCTTGACAAGCGACGATCTACTACTGGTTATGTGTTTAGTATACATGGTGCTCCAGTTAGTTGGCGATCGATGTTGCAAGCTACAGTGGCACTTTCTACTACAGAGGCCGAGTACATGGCTATTGCAGAGGGAGTGAAGGAAGCATTGTGGTTATGGGGTTTTCTATGTGATTTGGGGATTGAGCAAGATCATGTTGACTTGTGGTGTGATAGTCAAAGTGCGATTCACTTGGCTAAGAATCAAGTTCATCATGCGCGTACCAAACATATAGATGTCAGGTATCACTTTTTGCGAGATGTCATAGAGGATGGTGATGTTTCTCTATTGAAGGTGCACACAAATGAAAATCCGGCAGACATGTTAACCAAGGTGGTGACAGGGAGCAAGTTTCAACATTGCTTGGACTTGCTGAATATCATCCGTTATTGAATGCCCTTCGGGGTGGTGTTGGGGTGAGGTGGAGATTTCACCCCATGGTGTGAACTACGGTGGCTTGATCCCAGTTAAGGGTACGTAGGCAGTCATGGTAATATGGCGCAGTCGGTTGGGGTTTACATATCAAGGCTTTCATGGTGTTCTCAGTGTTCGTCCATAATTTGAGGTTGATCAAATAATGTACGAGGTGGAGAATTGTGAGATTGAAAGGTTGGGCTAGTTTTTTGGTGCTAATGTGAAAAATTCGTAGTAATTTTTTCTGGTTGCGTTAGTTGTTTTGTTTTTACGTTTCCCGGAGTTCCAACGGTCGGATCGTCCTGAATTTTGGACAGCGTCTTCCTTACTCATGTATCTAAATTCTGAACGGTGGAGATCGGATTTGGAGGTGCAGAAGGCCTGTTTATTGAGGTAGGGGCAGAAGTTTTTGCACCACGGTGTGGATTAAGCTCCCCGTGGTGAGGCGACTTGGAGGGGGTATTTTTGGCCCAAAAGTATTTTTGGGTTAATTCTTAAACTAGGCCCATAGTTAATATGAAATGTAAACAGTAGTGAATTAGCTAGGTTTTAATGATTGTGATATTGTATACAGAAAACAGAAACGTATCAATATATACAAGAAAACGGCTCTTTCACTTGGCCAACAAATTCCTTCTTCTTTGTGTGTTTACTTTTATTATTGTCTTGTTATTGCTTATAACTTGTGATCGTAGTCTTCTCTTTGGGGTGTTATTCCGCTGCGTCAAGTGTTGTCCCTTGTTTGGGACCTTACAAATACACAATTGAATTTACTCTATGCTAGTTTTGTGTTTGAAGTTTAAACTGTTATGGTTCTTGGGAATTAGTTACTGCCTTAAAACTGTATAGTTGCATTTTCTTTTGCCAATTTTTTTCAAATATTAATTTTTTTTTTGAAATATTAATTCGAAAAATAGCTAATGACAATGCTAGTTTATTGACATTTATACTTAAGAGTTTTCCTTTTTGCATTTTTTTCAATTTCTAAAAGTATATTAAATCCTTGTTCAAAAAAAAGTATAAAAAAATCAGGCAAAATTAATTAAAGCTATCAAAATGTTTAAGTGAGATATTTTTTTTCTTAATTCGATTATTTAATTTGGTAATCGATTTTAACCGATACAATTTTTTCAATTCGATAAATAACCGAAATCATTTCGATTATGAATTTTTTCTTATTCAGTATTCAATAACCAAAATATATTTCAATTTGATTAACGGATAACCGAATACTCGATCTTAGCTGATTAGATAAAGATGATGAAGAATGTGGAAATGTATGTACATATAAGTATGTGATAGCCACGTAAGCTATCACGTAATTAAACACTATATTTCTTCTTCTTTTTAAATTTCCACATAAGCATGTATTAATAGAAGTTAGGCAAAATTAGATGGAAGGATGCGAATGAAAAACTTAAAAATTTAAGTATTGGTTTTTTTTTTCAATTCTGGGACTGATAGGTACCCGCTGTAAACTTACAGCGGGCACCCACTGTAACAGTACCAACCCGCTGCCCGCTATTGCACCTCCGCCTATGACAAATATTCACTAATTACACACATGTCATTTCATATTATCTTTACAAAATTGCTCAACTTGACAACAAATATCTTTACAAAAATACTTGTACAAAATATCTTTGTATCTTGCTCACTAAGACAGGGGACCATAAAGGTAGTCAAGGGAACACAAGGACATTCAACTGTAGCAAAAGCGGCTGTGGTAGGATCGAGGTATATGGGGAAGGGACACTAATCACTGTTCCAATGGTGGCTCACTGTAGCTTTAACGGCGCAACAAGTGGGCAACCAACTGGGTAAACAGTGATTGGAAGTCATAGCCTATAAATACCCCTGTTCTACACATAAGGTGATATACAATTTTTAGCAGCACAAACTTATTACTCATTCTCTCCCTTCACACAGATACATTTTCACCCGTTTCGATTATTATTATTCCGATTACTGATTCTCACACCGGAGGTGCTTGACGGCCACCACCCCCGGGCAAGCATTGTTTTGCAGACACCCTAAACTCAGGTGAAGTAACACCGGAACAGTGCTCGGAACAGTGATCGGAAGCCATTAATCGACCGTGAGGATTATCATTTGGCGCTAGAAGGAGGGCGATTTTTTCTTGAAGAAAAACCCACCACCTGCTCTACCAACACAGTAGCTACTCACACACTTAAAAACCATACGAATCAAAACACCTCAAACACATTAAATGGAAACCGTAATACCCCACCCGGACGAACAAGAACACGAAGGAAATACAACAGGCATCCCGCCGGTAAATCCACCGATAAATACACAGTCCCTCAGCGGACCATTACACAATTACAAATCCCAAACTTTACAAAGTCCCTCAGCGGACCATTACACAATTACAAATTGCAAATCTTACACAGTCCCTCAGCGGACCATTACACAATTACAAATCCCAAACTTTACAAAGTCCCTCAGCGGACCATTACACAATTACAAATTGCAAATCTTACACAGTCCCTCAGCGGACCATTACACAATTACAAATCCCAAACTTTACAAAGTCCCTCAGCGGACCATTACACAATTACAAATTGCAAATCTTACACAGTCCCTCAGCGGACCATTACACAACTACAAATCCCAAACTTTACAAAGTCCCTCAGCGGACCATTACACAATTACAAATTGCAAATCTTACACAGTCCCTCAGCGGACCATTACACAATTACAAATCCTAAACTTTACAAAGTCCCTCAGCGGACCATTACACAATTACAAATTGCAAATCTTACACAGTCCCTCAGCGGACCATTACACAATTACAAATCCCAAATTTTACAAAGTCCCTCAGCGGACCATTACACAATTACAAATTGCAAATTTTAAACAGTCCCTCAGCGGACAGTTACACAGTTACAAATTGCAAATTTTACACAGTCCCTCAACGGACAGTTACACAGTTACAAATGGCACATCTTACACAGTCCTTCATCGGATAATTACAACACTACTTACAAACTTTACAAGGTCCATCAGCGGATAACTACAGAATTACAGTTGGAAATTTCAAAGTTATTAACAGACAATTACATGGTTTCCTTTTCAAAGTCCTTTTGAAGGACATGCTAACAACCACGGATTTCAACATACTACAAGCCTTGCAACAAAAGACAAAATTTTAAGACAAAAGTTACAAAGGATGCTTATTGCGGCCAATCAACAACAAAATATCATGGCATAAGTTAAATACTCAGTACAGCAAGGACGAAAAAGAAAGAACGATTACTTGCGGAGAAAAGAAAAAGTCTTTTTTATTTATAAAATAAAAAAGGATTACAAGCATGTTTCTTATTACAAGGCCAAAGATTCCTACATCTAAGACCTTCGTGCCTGGGGAGCCTCCTTCTTGGCATCCTCATCCTTCTTCCCGGAGCTCTCGCCCTGCGGAGGAGCACGGAAATTGCGAATGTTCCACTTAATTTCCTCGGGCGCTCCTTTGGCATCCTTGGCATCCTTGGCCTCTTTCGCAACACGCTCCGCAGCCACTTTCCGAGCAGCCTTACGGCACTCCTCGGCCGCATAAAGGTCGCCCTCATCCTCGTAATACTTGACAAAGGCATACCAGCCAGCCTCTGTCTCCTTCGAGATAGCTAACTCGCGACCCCAAGAAAATGGGATGAAGGAATCATTCATGTCAGAAATATTCATATTATTCGGTGTAAAGAAAAAGGGTTTTCTAAAAACAACCTGGAGAGGGGGTGATCAAAATCAACAAGCAAATCATCCTATTTATAGGAGGGTAAATGAAGGTTAAAGTTATCAACGGTCAAAAAATTACAGTCCCCATGCAGAAAGAAGTAAAGGCGCAGTCAAATTTTTTGACTCCCATGCAGTATTAAATGCTGAAGACAAACTCCCACAGTCAATACTACAATTCCCAGGTAAACCATTTTCCCACATTTTTACTACAGACTCTGACCAAGAAATTACAAACACACATTCAAATTATGCTTCCAACCAAATTACCAAAAATATACCAAATTAACACAAATATATTCCCAAAAAACCACAAATATTCAAGAGTTTGAGATTCACAAAAAAGAGCCTATACCACAATGTTTCAAAGTCATATAGCGGACATACCCGCTGAGTGATTCCAAAACAATTCAAAGGAAAAATAAATTACACAAGTCAATTATCCCCAACGAGACCTGCTCAACGGACCCTCCATACCCCTTAGCGGTTCCGCATCTTCGTCCTCACTGTTATACGCCGTAGCGATGGCACTAAGGGGCTCGACAACAACATCAGACTCAGCGGGCGTTCCGCTAGCCTCCGCCATATCAGTATCAACAATAGCAACATCCACTTGCTCCATTTCAACCGCAGTAGGATTCGCAGCGACATCCTCTTCATTATCATTTTCACTAGAAACAGCCGCTATCGTTGACAATGGAATTGCACCTTCTATAACCAAAGGGCTCTCAGCGGACTCAAGGTTCTCAACAGCAGCAACCTCCACCTCAACCTCACCAATGGCAGCATCAACTTGAACACCAACACTCTTTCTCTCACCTTCTCCAAGACGGGCTTTCAAAGCTCTGGCTTTACGCTTGGATCTTTTTACTTTAGACTTCAACTTGGCCACTTTAGCTTGCAACTTGGCCACCTCATTCTGGTCCTCAACGGGATCCTGCCTTGGCGATACCTTGCTACCATCCACTCCACCAACATTTGCCTTAGCAACTTCGGCCTTTACAATCTCACTAAATTCGGCACTACCTTTGAATTTCATTATGGCAGCGGCCTCAGTTGGACGAGAATCAAGATGAGCCTCAGCATTATCAGCACGCTCTTTCTCCAATCTTAGCGAAGTGGTCAAATTTTTTACTTGCTCAGACAAAATAGCATTGGCAGCCTCAAGTTCTATTTTATCCTCCGCCAAGAACCGCTGCAAGTCACGACTATAGTCATAGCTGGCCTGGATGTCAACTTTCTCAGTTTCTATCTCATACAAGGCCTTAGCAGCATTATCTTTCATACTCCTCTCAGCGGACAGCTCTGCCTCTAACATATTGATCCTCTTTTTCAAAGCAAGATTACTACTACGGTACATATTACCACGGGCCATCAAACCGGTATACATACATTGATTCTACAAAAGACAACACAGAAAACCAAGATTAATAACAGAAACAAACGGGAATAAATTACAGTATCACGAAACTACGTACCCTTGTAGCATATTTCTGGGATAGGCGACACATTCGCTCCCAGCTAAGCCCATTCATCTTAACACGATCATCATCAGTCATGGAGTCCACTGTAAAGGTATTGGGACCAGACTTGAACAAAAAACCATAACCAGGCCTTGCCCCAAATTCGGCATCATTCACATCATCACCACTACTGGTGTAATACACTATCTCCTCAGAGGCATCTCCAATATCCTCAGCATCACCTTCAGTATCACTGCTGTCAGAAACGGTATCAGCGGGCTCTTCCATCGCTTCCTCCTCTGCGGGGTCCTCCATCACTTGTTCTTCATGAACAGCCTCATTCACCCTACTTGGCTCAATGCGTCTACGCTTAGACGTACTCGTCTCAACAACAAACTTCCTCTTTGAGCGACGCAGAGGAATTTCTGGACTTTCATCAGCGGTCTCTTTCTCTTTCACGGCGGACAATTTCTCTCCGCTGTCAATATCCACAATTATTTTGCCTACGGTAGACACTACCTGGACAGGCTTAACAACAGAACCTCGCTCCACCCTTCGAATAGCAGCCTTTACACTTGGAGAACGAATGTCAAAATCATCATCACTATCTCTGACCATATGAGACGCAAATGTTCTCCTAGCTGCAGCACCATCACTCTCACTTTCAGAATCAACAGCAACACCTTTATCAACAGATGGCTCATTTTCCGTAGCAACGTCCCTCTCAGCGGACTTCTCTGTCTCAGCGACAACTTCATCCTCAACGGGATACTCATCACCTTGGGCATCTTGCAAATTTGACTCCAAAAGAGTATCCCTTTCCCTTGCGGGCACATCGCCTAACAACTCAGACAAAGAATCATCCTCAGAGTTTATACCACCAGATTTCTCACCCTCAGATTCAGCATTACTCACAGAAACTTCTTCCTCTTCAGCAACGGGTTCCTCATACTCAACCCGCTCAGCGGTTTCCCCACCAGCACCTTGCCCAGAAAGATCAAAGGCATCAATGATGTTTTCCACAGCAAACATCCCACGAACCCGCTTTGGCCTAGGTGGTTGGAGAACCATGAAATCAGCATACATCTTAGCCCCCTGCTCAATGGGCAATGTGGGATGAGGATCCAACTCTGCTTTACGAGGATCCAACACTACAAAAATAAACACTAGAATTTCAATAAACGGAAATAACAAAACCCAAATGATAAAGTGAAAACAGAAGCTTACAGCAATGTCTTCTCAAATCAGCCGGGTCAATCAAATTCGCCTCGGTCCACACCTCACCCAACGCCTTCACCAGCCTAACTAAAATATCTATCTCCACCTGGCTAAGACTGTTACGATCCGTTCTATAGGTACACTCAACCTTCTTGACAAAATTCTTATGCCAGGCGAACTCCCCACCACCAACCACCAAAAATTCCTCTTGCCAACCCGCCATGCCCTTGGGGAACACAAAAGGGCGATATCCATCCAGAGCTTTTCCAATACGCGTTTGAGACTTTACAAATTGGAGCTCATAGAAGGGCTTCGTACGGCTGGCTATAACATCAAAGAGACAGAAAAAGGCCCTAAATGTAGGCTGTTTATTCATGGCCTCGTTACTAGCTATAAACTAGTTAATTGCCCTTATCGAGTTGGGAGACATTTGAGCCAACGGACAGCGGAAGTACAATCGAAATAAATCCATCAGAAACTTGTGTGGCGGCAACCGCAAACCCGCCCTGAAATGACTGACGGGTATACAAACGGAATCATCATCAAAACGATGGTACAACTTCTCACCAGGTCCTGGCCATCTCCAGAAATAACCATCTTCAATTCGAAACATTCTTTCGACATAATCCCCCCAGTCATCAGCTTTAAAAGTGCTGTCCTGTTGCAAATGAGGAAATTCGGCAAATCTAGCATCCATTTCCGCCTTCGAATAAGAGGTTGGCAACACGTTGCTCGCCCGCCACAAGCTCTCACAACTTTCAAAGTACTGATAGCGGTTTCTCCGCAACACAACCGGATAACTCAATGTACCTATGTCCGTCCAGCGGCCATACATGTTAACTAGCGGTCTTTTCTCTCCAGTGGCGGGATCTACGAATTCATCACCCATCTGCAGACATTAACGCAATTCATCAATTACTACCGCTAACAGGCAACACGCCATCAACAACGACTGGTACACACATATATTTTAAAGCAATTTTTTATTCTAAATTATCAACAAATCAAACAAAACGGTTCATATTCCATTCCCTCCACAAACAACAAACCCTAGAATCAAAAGGCAAAACACACCATATACAAAATATACACACATATACAACTTACAAACATCTCATAAACACTACGAAATCTAACCACTGATTTCACACGAATCGAGAAACGGATCGAAACTACCAAAATCTCAGTACCAAATACACAAACAACAAACACAAACTCACAGATTACTAACCTTTACAGATTACACAATCGAATCCAGATTACAAATACAAGAACATGCAAAACCAAGACATAAACACAAAACCCACTCACACATACCACAAAAAGAGCGAATGAAAGAACAAAATAAACAATGAAAAGAGGAAACAGAAATCACAAAAGAAAAAGACAAAGAAAGTATACCTCGAATCAGGAGTTTGTATGTGGCTTCAATGGCAGAAATACTCGGCAAATACGATACCAGCGTAGCAACAAACTCGGAGAAGACAAAGAAAAAAGAAATACAAAAGTAGGGAAAAGCAGTAAAAATATCACAAATGATCCACAACTCCCCTTTTTATCAGCGTGAGGCGCGTGTTATAGGGATGAAAAACTTACAAACAATTCGTGGATAGCTCTGATTGGTCCACGTCATTATTACAGCCAGCAGTAACCGCCTCGTTTCCAGCAAAACTGCCCACTAAGTCTTAACTTCCCACTTACTCCTGACACATTACATCACAAAGGTACATTCTCTTTCCACCCAAAGGTCACTTCTCATTAATACGAACTACCACTTATCATTTCTCTTATTATTGACATTTAATATTATTCCATCATTTATTTCAAATTTCTCATTTATTACCAATTATTGCATTTATTATCAAGCAGTTACGCATATCATACAAAAACGTTTTAATTGCACAGCCCGTCAAGCACCAGAACCCGTTGTCAAACATTCACATATTTTCACAATTTTTTTCTAACTCCTAAGTGTTGTCCGCCAACACTTGGGGGACATATTTTCACAAATTTTTTCTAACTCCTAAGTGTTGTCCGCCAACACTTGGGGGACATATTTTCACAAATTTTTTCTAACTCCTAAGTGTTTTCCGCCAACACTTGGGGGCATATTTTCACAAATTTTTACATCCCCCAAGTAATGTCCGCCAACACTTGGGGGGCACACATAGTATCATTTTCAAAAAATTCTCTCAAACATTACAGCATCTTTAGTTTCTCTTCCTCCTGTCCGCTAACACGCACAGCAGGAGTGGGGGGCAATGATAGGTACCCGCTGTAAACTTACAGCGGGCACCCACTGTAACAGTACCAACCCGCTGCCCGCTATTGCACCTCCGCCTATGACAAATATTCACTAATTACACACATGTCATTTCATATTATCTTTACTAAATTGCTCAACTTGACAACAAATATCTTTACAAAAATACTTGTACAAAATATCTTTGTATCTTGCTCACTAAGACAGGGGACCATAAAGGTAGTCAAGGGAACACAAGGACATTCAACTGTAGCAAAAGCGGCTGTGGTAGGATCGAGGTATATGGGGAAGGGAAACTAATCACTGTTCCAATGGTGGCTCACTGTAGCTTTAACGGCGCAACAAGTGGGCAACCAACTGGGTAAACAGTGCTTGGAAGTCCTAGCCTATAAATACCCCTGTTCTACACATAAGGTGATATACAATTTTTAGCAGCACAAACTTATTACTCATTCTCTCCCTTCACACAGATACATTTTCACCCGTTTCGATTATTATTATTCCGATTACTGATTCTCACACCGGAGGTGCTTGACGGCCACCACCCCCGGGCAAGCATTGTTTTGCAGACACCCTAAACTCAGGTGAAGTAACACCGAAACAGTGCTCGGGACAGTGATCGAAAGCCATTAATCGACCGTGAGGATTATCAGGACCTAAACAAAAAACCACATACAATCAAAGGACGAACAAATTAATTACCCGTAAAATATATAAAAATTGTGTACCAAAAAAATTATATGTAGTAATTTGTTACTGAAATATGCACCAAAAACTTTAAAGTTTAGGCTTTGGACTACGCTATTTTATGAGAGTTACTTATGTTTCAAAAAATATAAAGGAGTTGCAATTGGTCTCATGCTACACAAACGATAAATTTAGAGGGTGACCTCCCGTCTGAAACAATAATGTGCACTAGAAGGGGGTAGAGAACCCACAAATGTTTAGATATAAACTCAAGTATATACAAGTTACAAAAAACAATAATATATTGCATATTTGTTGCACAGTAGTACTAATATATTTTTTAAGTGATAAGTTCCACTTCCATCTTATCTTATTAACTTCTTTTCTTTTTTTGAAAGATATCTTAATAACTTTAGAATTGAAGAATGAGTTATGGTGTGTTTGGTTGGTAGTAAAGATAATGCAACATGAGCGAACTAAAGAAAGAGGAAAATCACGTACATGATTGATGCATAAGTACTAGTGTATTATCTATCTTAACTACTGTTGAAGATATAAAGAACTGATCAAACGTATGAGGTCAATTTGTACACTAAAGCAAAGTGGCAGCACTACCAAGTCTTAAGAGTTAAGTGTCACAAGTAGAAAACATAGATATACTTTTTATCCCCCACGAATTTTGAAGTTAGGACTAAGGATTCTCGAATGTAGTATATATAACTGGACTCCTTTCCCAATTTATTGTGCCACTTCTTCCTGCTAATAATAGAAGACAGGCCTCTAGCTCTCCAAGGTACGTGATAAAGATTTGAGCTAAGAAACACGGATATTTTCCATGTATTGAAGTATTTTTGAACTCTCGAATCCTTTGTCCGATACGGGAATTCTTAATATAATCTGTCGTGATATTATCTGTGGTGAATTTTTGTTTTCTCAAAAGATTTGGTTTTTCGTTATTTATATTATATTCAATATGAAAAATGTACTGTAACAATGATGTTATTCGAAGAGGGAGGCAGCAAGTGAATAACGTAAACAATAAAGAAGAGGCTTCCATGTCAAGAAATCTTCATCCTCCCTCTCCCCCTCTCTCTTCTACGTTTTCATCTCTATCCTGTTGCAGCGCACAGCTCTCATTTTTCATACACATTTTATGTTCACAAATATATCATGGGTCCTGGTCCCTGACAATCGATTATCACCCATATATCATATATGCATAGATAAATAGAGTGTGTGCGGGAGTTGATGGAATTTCTATGGTACTATAAACACCTAATATCAAGAACTCTCCTTTGCACCAAGGCAATAATTTTTCCTTCATCTTCTCTATATTTTTTATCCTATTCTATTTGCTGTCTGGTAGCTGCCCAGTGTTTTTTTATTGGTTTCTTGATCAAT
This sequence comes from Kitagawia praeruptora, assembly GCA_037693485.1. NCBI lineage: Eukaryota > Viridiplantae > Streptophyta > Magnoliopsida > Apiales > Apiaceae > Kitagawia > Kitagawia praeruptora. Next base: position 42,292,841 of record CM075353.1, on the reverse strand, counting down.
TTTTACTACCGTATGCATTTGAATTTATTATACTAAATGTAACAACTAGAGATTTTTCTGTGTTTGATTATCATGTACGAAGAGTTAAACACGATATTTTTGCTGTTTTAGGAGTTTTCCCTGGCAGATAAGAAACAGAGATGTTAGCAGAACTCATTACCAAGCTTCTTATGTATGACCCTGATGCATCCCTCTTCTGATTGTTAAATCGTTAATTCTCTGTGTCACGTGCATTTTTTTCCTTGTTCATAATCGGGTCTAATTAGTTCTGGGGTGGCAGGGTGATCCTTGGATATGCCTATCCTGCTTTTGTATGTTTTAAAACTGTGGAAAAGAACAAAGTCAAGATCGAAGAGCTCAGGTTTTGGTGCCAGTATTGGTACTTTTTCTCTCTGTTTGTTAACTTCACTGTATTAGTTTTTGTCACAAGTAATTTTCTTAACTTTCTTAGTTAGATTACCTAGGCTTTTGATTAGGGTATTTGCCGTAAAGAATGTAAAAGAAAGAAATTTATGAGTCCATGAGCAGAGAATTAACAGCTACGGTATTTGCATTAGCATACTTCACTTGTGCAGTTGTGCTGCTACAGGTTTATTATTATCATAGTGGTTGGGGACAGTGGTAAACACTAGAAATTTGGACAGGGAGGCCGTGATCTTTTAAGTCTCTTAAGAACTAGAAAATTATGAGGATTCAGTGCCTTCGGGATTTAAGCAAACAACGTGGAAAGAAAAACTTGTGCGTTTCATTAAAGCTACACAATAGTACTCAAGTTTACAACATTTTATACTAGCTACATAATAGGAGGTTCCCGTTGCCCCCTCGTTCCGCCATTAACGATAATTGATTGAGGTATCACCTTCACGATGATCCAAGGTTTCAGATGCAATCTGTATTTACCTTCAAAGTTAATTGCTGTCGTTATTTGTTGCTTCTAGTGTGGACTTGCCTGTAATTTTACTGCATTACTGATGATTGATGAATATTAATGTCTCAGGATAATTGTTGCACTGATGACAGCTTTTGAGAGGATCAGTGATATATTTATTTCTTGGTATGCAAACCTCTCACAACCTTTCTAAGCATTTCGTGATAGTCCAAAACTCTTAAGTGTCCAACTGGATTTAACTCTATCGCTGTGTTCTGTTACTTCTGTAGGGTGCCCATGTATGCAGAGATGAAACTAGCTCTATTTCTTTACTTGTGGTACCCAAAAACAAAGGTAATGCAAAGTATCGATCATACATTACTGACCAAATTTGATTAAACTAATTCTCTAATGTTTACGCCTGAGGCTGAATGTTTTTACTGATTCAGGGGACCGGGTTTGTCTACGAGACCTTATTGCGGCCATTTATTATAAAACATGAAACAGACATTGACAAGAATTTGCAGGAGTTAAGATCAAGGATGTGGAATTTGGCTAACTATTATTACCAGAACTGTACCGAGCTCGGGCCAACAAAGCTTTTCCAAGTTATTGAATCCCTGGCTTCTAAACCCGGAAAGGTTAAGAGATCTAGCTCGGAGGTACATTTTGTTCCTGCAAGTCTGCGATCCCTCTATGCCACATGTTTAGTCTGCATATTAAATTGGTCCATCATAGTATCAGAGCTGCTTATTGCTACTTGCATGACCGTACAAATTCTTTCTTTGTTACCTCTGGAACGAACTTGACCATTTTAAAGTTATAAATTGCAGAAGGGTGAGAGGAACAAATCTAAAGCAAGTCACTCACCTGGCCTGAACACAATATTTTCATTCAATCGGGGATCTCGAAGAGGCAAAAGCAGAAGCATTTGAAGATTTCATCAGCATCAGCTGCATATTTACTCCGACTCTTCTGTTTAGGTCTCCGTACCCGTGTCGGACACTTGGACACTCGGACACGACACTTATTTCGTGTCGGATCCTTTGACTGGAATGTGGACACTTTGACCAACTTAAAGATCACATATGAGTTGAATTTACAATGCAAACAAAAAAAAAAGAGAAGAATGAAAGAAGTAGCACTGTAGAAGTAAGAAACAAGTAGAGAAGATCCATGATTTGCAGAGTTCTTTATGAAATCATGTATAATCTGAGTTTGATTGTTACTTTTTCTAATGGTATCTATTTATCATGCCTCTTTATTAATATTTTATTACGTGTCCCTGTACCCGTGTCCAAAAATAGGACAGTGTCCCCGTGTCCCCAATTTTCAGATTTTTCGAGTCCGACACTCGAATATGTGTCGTGTCTGACACTTCGTACCCGAGTCTGAGTAACATAGCATATAACAACTTGACACCGTATATATCAAAGCGCAAATACGGTAATTCAAATTTAGAAGCACTAGATTTCTTCCGTTTAGTGATTGAGCTAAATTTGTGTAGAAATATGCAGCTTCAGATTATTAGAATTATTATTAGCTAGCTTTAGCCATCAAGTTTCACCTAACTGTTGTTTAAAATTATGGAATTTTGTAGGGTGTTCGGAGTGTACACGATATAATTTTTGTCGAAAATTGCGCACCAACCCACCAATGTGGTTTGAACAATTTCTCAAATCAGGAGCTTTATAAAGTTTAGAGAGACAAAAAGTAGAAAACATGATGTCAAACATATAATTCTATTTTTATGCTTATCTATTATCTTCTAAATTTTACACAGAATGCAACATTTATCGCTTTTCTGCTAACTCCATAGAAACGTTTAATAAACCACCAGAGTATTAAAAGCATACGACATCTGCAAAGTAGATAATGCAAACTATAATTACATCAGCTAACACAATCTTTTTTTGAATCTCACTAAGACAATCTTAATACATAAAATTAAAACCAAACGTAGATTTCAACAACTATAACTATCAATCATATAAGTTGTAGCCTAGATCAGATACAGTATCATAAATCTATACTTGGACACATGAAATGATCGAGTGTGTATTGTATCAAGCACTTTAATACTTTCTCGACTTTAACATAATCAAGAGACTATCCTCAACTGGTACTCAGAGAAGCCCTTGACTATTGCATACCATATGAGAAATTAGTAGAATGCATCCAATAAATAAGTTCGTCAACTAAAAGAAGACTAATGCTTGTTCAATGCAGAACCAACCACGAATCTCATTAGCAACAGTCAAGTACTCAATTAGCAACAGTCAGGATCATTACTGTCATTTTAAAATTAAAATCAATTATTACATATCCTTACAAACAATATTAATATTCAATCAGGAAATTAAGCTTTATAAGATACAATAATGAATTATATATCACATTCACGATCATGTAGCATGACAGAATTGTCGAAGTAAAAAAGTGCAACTTAAAGTTAGGAATAATTTTAAAAAGATATAGAGCAACTAATTGTAGTAATTTTATCATAATGATACAAATAAATTCACAGTAGACTAACGTTAATAGCTTGGAACCATATTTTATAAGTTACTGTGTCAAGCAAACTAACGTGAACATGGGACGTCATTAAAATCTCTGCAGATCCCTGTAATTTGCATTTTGCAGCAACTTAAAGTTGTCCAAGAGCATTTTCCCTGAGAAATTATCCAAAGATAAAATTAAGTTTATGCAGCTACCTTTTTGGAAAATTAAATGTAGCATTTCTTGTCTTGGCAGAAGCCCTTCAAATCTGACCTGATTGAACCCTTGAATCACAGGGAATGCAACTCAAACATCAAACTCTTAACTCATTAATCATGTGATGACTGACCAGAAGTAAAAGGGTTTGCTTGTCTAATGCTTATCCACATCGATTATGGCACTGAATGGATGTTGCGAAACAAAATTAGAAGGCATTAACTATGCAAGCTTTGCAGCACTGCAATATCAGCATTATAGTGACCCCATGGTAGAGAAAAAGCAAAGATCCAAAATGGTCCTGCAAAAGAAGAGGACCAAATTAGTCATGTCCTTGCTCCAAAAAAGTTTTTAGACTACGATGAATAAGATATCTGCACTTCTCTGAAGTGGACATGCATCAATCCTGCAAATATGACATCAGCTTTCAGGACCTATAACTCATGAAAATAAGAATACAAATGAAATGAATGATAGGGCAAAGAAGATATGATTTCCTGGGACCTGACGAAGCTTTACATATCAAGAAATAAAGTTTCTCCAACATCCTACTTTTGTAAAAGTCACTTGAACTGGCTAAGTTCTGTGAAGCATGAGCTAAAAAAAACAATCGGTAAATAATTTATTGTAAATATCCAAAGATAATTGTAAACCAGGAATCAAGGACCAAATCATTGCATAGATCAGAGGATGTGTTAGATCCCTGCATGTTGACTAAAGCACCCTGCAGTAATCATAATTCATATTCTACATGAATTACAATGCTACTTGCAGTTAATAATAGAAGATAATATTCATGCAGCATTGTCAAGCACCTATGGATAGACAGGTTATTGAAAGCGCTACAATACATCAAGTCTTAAATATAAGTTATTCCAGATGGACAACAGATTCAAATCTGCAGTTCAATGTCTCTACTTCCTCAAAGGCTAATGCCTTAACGAAAAACATGAAAAAAGAGTTTTTCAATGATAAATTTAGATTAGCCTAGCTCAAATCCATTGCATCTCCAGCTGGACTGCAGATTGGACCAGCAGAAGAGAATGACCTCTCAAAAGGAGAAGGATGACACTGTGCGCCCCGTCTGCGCTTAAAAGCACAAGTATCAGAAGAGGAAATCTCAGCATCAAGCTTTCTACGGACACCTTTCACAGCCTTCTCTTCAGCTGGCATCAGAGGAAAAACCTGTCTGCTCACTCTGCAAAGTGAGTTATGATTATCATACAGAATACGCTGATTACAGTTCTTGTCACAAATGTGAGTTAGTCCGGTTACTCTGGAGCGATACATGTTCCCACACACATGTTCATTTTCACACTTCCACACACATGTAAGATTGGACCAAATTATACATGCTTACAAACATTAGGACAACTGCGCACAAATCATAAACGGAAACATCTTCTGATAGAGCAAATAAATCAACAAATAAATCATAAAATCAACAAAAAGCCACATATAAATTAAAGTTCCAATAAAACTTATATACACGTATATACGTTTAAGGGACATCAAATCAATATATTTATTAAATCAACCCAAATTTCTCACAAAATTTAAATCAAACAGTTAGACTGCAAACAAACCACATCACTGCAATATTCAGAAAAAACATACAAAAAACATAATTGTGCAGAATCAATCAAAATAAAGATGATAAATATTGTACGTATCCTATATTTCTGAAAAAATATCTCACATACAGCCTGCAAAACAATTTTCTAGATTATCAAATGATTTTAACATAAAAAGAGAAATATAAGAGATTAATTGAGAGAATTAACATATATGAAGACCCATTTCAATATACACAAACTCATTTAGACATAATATCAAACACTGGATGACATATAGATTTAAGAATTTAAAACAGAATGGGGAGGAAAATATAGAAAACACGCACCATCGAAGGAGATGAGAGAGAGAGGGGGGAGAGGAATGATTCAAAATTTAAAATTTGAATCGAAATTATGATTGAAATCTTTCAGTGTTGTATGTAGTCATGTAGAGCCTCTGGAAGCATCATCTCTGCTTGAAGGAAGCAGATAAGAGATGAAAGAACCTCTTTCATCACTCTCAGAATCTGAGAATGAGAAAAAACATACAGAAAACATAATTGTACATATGAAAGAGCACAGCTAGGGCTGTAAAAAAAATCCCACAAATCCGATTCCGAAATATCTACATTCGTATCCGAAAAAAAGCGGATATTATCCGTATCCGAAATAAAGTGGATATTATCCGTATCTGAATCTGGAGTATCCGAATCCGAAATGGAATATATATAATATTTAAATTATATAATTTAAGATTTTTTCTATTAGCATGTAGTGTTTATGTGTGTTTATTAATTAAATAATACATTTATACAAATTTTATATAATTGTAACAATATTATAGACATATATAAAAATTTCATTTGAGTTTAATATTTTAAAGATAATAAAATTAGATATTTAGTACGGCATTCACAGTTTTATTTTTTCTAAATGAAAAAAAAAATTGTTTTGAAATCATCAATACGCGTCAAAAAAATTTGAAAAATCCGATATCCGTCCGAAATATCTGCATTCGTATCCGAGAAAAAGCGGATCTTATCAGTATCCGAAACAAAGCGGATGTTATCACTTATCCGTATCTGAATCCGACAATTTCGGATACGGATATAGGCATATCTGTAACACCCCTAGACCCGGGGTTGGAGATCCAGGCTGTCACTCTGTCCTTAATTCCCATTTTAATAAACATTATTCTTCATCTTCATTTTAGCATGCGGTGACCCCTCAGTAAAACATAACGTTTACAGATTATAGGCTCAGAGACGAAATTAAAACGTTACTTGTTAGTAGTATTTTTGTGTGTTCGTTCTCAGGGAAGGACTAAATTTAATACAAAGTTCAGGTTTCTTATCTCTTTTCGTCTAGAAGTGTGTAAGAAGAATTTTGGGTTTTTGTATTAACTAAATTAACTAAGAACTAATTATAAGCACTAAGAATTGATTTTAAACTGAGATTCAAATATATGGGAAAACAATCTAAGAACTGGGGTTCTTCACTTGGTCTCAATACATGCTCAATATTAATGTGATATCTGTGTTCCTACCTTGCTGAAAACAATTCTTCTAAAGTTATACTGCACCCTCCCAGGTTACAATATAGTGCCTACAGCTACACCCTAATTGTCACTCCCGTGATACAATCAAAGTATATCTATAAACTGTTAAGTGCCAAGAATTATATGTCTCACAATTCTCCTATTAATCTCCCGATATAATATTCAAATTATGTCTGTTAAATCATGTACTAAGATTGCAACTTCTCTCCCAAGCTTATCACAATCCCTAGAATACAATCAAAGGTTCATGACTCCCCTAATTGTGTTAAGATCTCATTAACAGATCAGCAAAGCAGAAAATCACATAATCAAGCATGCATTAATACCAAGGAATACTACCCAATCCTCAGATTAGAGAATTAGTTACACATAATTAAAGAAGAAAACAAAATAATAATGAATGAAAACATAATATTGAAGAACGAAAGTACCTTGATATGATTACAAGCTATCAATTGTTATCTATCAATTGTTATCTATGGATTGTTCTATTTTACAATGATATGATGTGTTTATATAGGCTCTACAAATCTTGCCCAGCAAGATATTGCCTTCTATTACAATTAGGATTTAAAGAAGGTACCCAAAACTGCCCAGAATACAATTAGAATTAGAAAAAGGGCAAAACAGTAAATTCCAAGCCTTCTTTAATGGGAAAACGTGCGCGACTTTAATTAGCATGTTTCTTGCACTTGTTTCCTATCCCAGGTTGTAGAAAATCTCTCAAGCTTCGCGTGGGCAGTAAGATCGCTGAAAACGGACTTCTAGAACTCCAGATATGACCAAAACAGTATAAGCTGCGCAGCCTTCCCGGAAAATCCGAATTTTAATCAATTAAATCTCCAAAAACGACAAAAGCTTAGATATTCTTGGAAACCTGCACAACTACACAAAACACATCAAAACTACACAAACTTGAGTCCAAAACAATCAATTTAAGCTGATATAGAATGTTCCAAGTGGATATAAAATCCACTTATCAAACACCCCCAAACTTAAACCGATGCTTGTCCTCAAGCATAAACAATTACAACTACCTAATTAGTACCACTTCCGTAGGTGATCACGGTTGCATTTGGCATATGCAACAAGCCCTTTAAACCCCTAGGCAGCCCTAGTGGACGAGTAAGGTCTCGTGAGGGCCTATAGCGAATGTACCCACAAAATCCAATGCAATGCAATGCATGAATGCAACTAAATATGCAAATGCAACTAATATAGCCTACCATACCTTCAAATCCTCTCATGCCATATCAACTTAAGAATCAAAGTAAATACGCAATGTCTTGGTGTCGAAAGTGCAAGTATTCACATAGTCTACTCAATGAACATGCATAAGTTCTCACAAGTCCATGTCAAGTGTAAGAATAAGTTAGTAAACATGTTAAGCCTACAAGAGTACATCTTTGAGACAAAACTCGGGATCTCATACGCAAAAACAAGCAAACACTCACAATCCACTCACAAAAGAATATTCACTCAAGATCAAGGGTAAGTGTATCACTCAATTCCAACAAAATCATAAACATGCTTGACATTTGGTATCAATCTAACTCTTAACACAACATACATCAATGACGATAATCAAAAGGTCTTTAATTGGGTTGTAACGTGGGCTAGGGACAAGGTATGTCAAATAAGCCAAAAACAGGTGAAGTGTCAAAAGCTAGTAAGCACCATAATAAATCATACACAACACTCTATTTTCCCCCCCACATAAATTTTACTAAGAACACTCGACTAGTCGACTAAAGTAGGATCGCAAAAAACACAAACATGCTCTCATAATATATTTTTTTCTTTTTCTTTTTTTTTTTTTTTCTTCTTTTTTTTTTTTTTTTTTTTCGAGAGCTAAATAAAACAATAATATAAATAATAACAATGATCCCCCAATTTATTACATATGCCGACTATCAAGTAAACAACCAAACCCAATCTCAATATTTTCCCCAAAAGTATGACCAACAATAAACCCCTCCTTGCACACCTTATTACTCCCTTAAGCACTTTACTAGCCTTTGACAATGTGGGTTCAAATTAATGCAAGGCCAATACAAGAAAAAGGATATATGGCAAGTAACGTGGTGTGTCACCGAAAAAATAGGATTAAGCTCAACGGGTAACTAATTGATCATGTAAACATGGTGTGGTAATATGGGAAAATATGTGGTTATTCCTAAATGCCTTTATCATTTTAATCGTCAAATAATGTCATGCATTTCAAGAAAGATCTCAAACAACTGCTAGCAATGCAAACAATCCGTGGACACTCAAGCAAACGAATAAATTGCAAAAAATATGCAATATGGCTCAAAATCTCACTTGGTGGAAAAACATACTCAATCCCAAGCAAAAATCTCTCTAACGCACCAACTTGTATTCAAAGCATGCAAACTAAATCATCTTGCACATATTCATGTCCTTCTAATTACTTACAACATTCAATAAGTCTACTAGCTTCAACTTACTAGTGTATGTGTGTGCACAAGAACAAAGCATATCACTTCTCAATCAAAAGCGTCAACAACACAAAATTCCTATCAAGCATGGGTGCAAATGCAAACTACTATGAACTCACATGATATACGAAAAAAAAATAAAAAAAACAGAATGTCCTATATGAAACAAACGTAGATAACACGAACAAATATGCATAATTTACTACTACTAATATGCAAATCATGAAATCCTACATGAACAATTAATACAACAACAACTACATATCCCTCAAACCACCCCCAAACTTAAAATATTCAATGTCCGCATTGAATGGAAGTAAATACAAGGGATAGCAGAAAACATACCTACTCGTCCTCCTCCTCGGAGGAATCAGAATCTGGTGGTGGATACTGCGTACGAGCTCCATAGACTGGCCACCTTGCCTGAATACCTGCATAATCCCAATTGACAAGAACACAAATTCGTAATAAAAATAAGATTAGAGAAAAAGATTTACCCAATACGAATCAAAGAGGTGAACTTGCAATTAATTCCTCTTTATAATTGAATTTTTAGAGATATATAAAAAAATAGAAGAGGAATTGGATTTGTATGTATAGGTGGGTATATATAAAAAATAATAATAATAATAATAATAATAAGAATAATAAATATAATAATAATAATAAATAGTAATAATAAAAATAATAATAAGAATAATAATAATAATAATAATAATAAATATAAAAAAATAATAAGAATAATAAAAATAATAATAATAATAATAATAATAATAATAATAATAATAATAATAATAATAATAATAATAATAATAATAATAATAAGAATAAGAATAAGAATAGAAATAGGTTTAGAATTTTTGGAGAAAAGATGGGGTTTTTGGAATTGAAATAGGAAAAGAATTAGATAGAATGGGGTATAAATAGAATGGGAGTTGAGAATTTTTTTTTTTATACAAAACCAACAGCTGCTAACAAAATATCAGACAACACACTGAAGACATGCAATCTGCGGGCGCGTGAAGCTGACTGCACAAACACCAGACGCGCAGGCGCAGCCTGCGCAACAGCCATGCAGGCTGCTTCAAGTCCAGTAACGCAGGCGCAGCCTGCGTTACACCCCTGCAACCTGCCCTGAAAGCAGTAACGCAGGAGCAACCTGCGTTACACTCAGAAAATTCGATTTTTTTTTTTTTTTTTTTTTTTCACAGCACAGATTTTTCTTTTCTGAAAACACTCAAATATTTTTTTTTTTCCTATACTAATGCGTGGGTTGCCTCCCACGAAGCGCTTCTTTAACGTCAATAGCTTGACGTATTTCTACCTGCAAATTTCAATGAGGATAAAAAGCAAACAGATGCACATATCTACGAATTTCTAATATAAGCATATTGTGCAAATAAACCTTAGATTCATTGAAAGGTACGAAAACTTTCAAGAACCTATCATGCTCAAGAGACTTGGAAACATCAAAATAGCTAGAAAAGTCATCAGAATAATCATTATAAGTACGACTCATATACTCTTCCCGAATCGGATCCCTATACTCTATAACAAGATTTTCAACTTCCTCAATCTTAACTTCCTTCTCTTCTATAATTGGACACTCATCAATTTTAATCTCGTCTACCAATGTATTAAGCTCAAAATTTTCTAGATTTGGTAGAATTTCAATTGCATCCAAATTATCATTAATGCGCATGGGACAATTATCAACTACACAAGTAGACTCATCAGACACAACATTATCATCAATTGCTAAACAAGAATCATGGCATAGAGGAAAATTGACACAAGGGGGAGTTCTATAACAACCTTCATACCACACTGCTCGAACTTCCCAAATAAAATTATTTAGTTTAGCATTCTCCTCGTACCAAGCTATTGAATCACATGGAATATCATTGTCACTAGCAATCTCTAAAGTTGGTTCATCAACAACTCCCAATGAAAGTAAGGGAGGATTAGACAGAGTTCCTTGAATCATTTTATTGAGCGCAATCTCCCAATCAGCAAGTAAAGAAGGATTAGACTGAGTTAAACTCGTATCAACATCATTACACATATATGGATAAACATCATCATGATATTGATTTTCAAACGAATATGAATAATCATTGCTAGGGGCATACGGAGCATAAAATGAGTTCTCAGAATAGAACGAATTCACCTGATATGCATTACAATCCTCATAAGCATTAAATTGTGGGTAAGGATTGAAATCTTGATATTGTTCCTGACTGTTGTAGAAATTCTGAGCGTTGTTCCAACCAAAGTTGTACTCCATCTAGTCTCTCTCCTCAAAACCAAAGAAAGAAATACAAAAAGAAAGAAAAGAAAAATATATACAAAGATAAAATCTAAACTACAAGAAACAATTAACCTAAACTCAACTATACTGCCTTCCCCGGCAGCGGCGCCAATTTGTTAGTAGTATTTTTGTGTGTTCGTTCTCAGGGAAGGACTAAATTTAATACAAAGTTCAGGTTTCTTATCTCTTTTTGTCTAGAAGTGTGTAAGAAGAATTTTGGGTTTTTGTATTAACTAAATTAACTAAGAACTAATTATAAGCACTAAGAATTGATTTTAAACTAAGATTCAAATATATGGGAAAACAATCTAAGAACTGGGGTTCTTCACTTGGTCTCAATACATGCTCAATATTAATGTGATATCTGTGTTCCTACCTTGCTGAAAACAATTCTTCTAAAGTTATACTGCACCCTCCAAGGTTACAATATAGTGCCTACAGCTACACCCTAATTGTCACTCCCGTGATACAATCAAAGTATATCTATAAACTGTTAAGTGCCAAGAATTATATGTCTCACAATTCTCCTATTAATCTCCCGATCTAATATTCAAATTATGTCTGTTAAATCATGTACTAAGATTGCAACTTCTCTCCCAAGCTTATCACAATCCCTAGAATACAATCAAAGGTTCATGACTCCCCTAATTGTGTTAAGATCTCATTAACAGATCAGCAAAGCAGAAAATCACATAATCAAGCATGCATTAATACCAAGGAATACTACCCAATCCTCAGATTAGAGAATTAGTTACACATAATTAAAGAAGAAAACAAAATAATAATGAATGAAAACATAATATTGAAGAACGAAAGTACCTTGATATGATTACAAGCTATCAATTGTTATCTATCAATTGTTATCTATGGATTGTTCTATTTTACAATGATATGATGTGTTTATATAGGCTCTACAAATCTTGCCCAGCAAGATATTGCCTTCTATTACAATTAGGATTTAAAGAAGGTACCCAAAACTGCCCAGAATACAATTAGAATTAGAAAAAGGGCAAAACAGTAAATTCCAAGCCTTCTTTAATGGGAAAACGTGCGCGACTTTAATTAGCACGTTTCTTGCACTTGTTTCCTATCCCAGGTTGTAGAAAATCTCTCAAGCTTCGCGTGGGCAGTAAGATCGCTGAAAACGGACTTCTAGAACTCCAGATATGACCAAAACAGTATAAGCTGCGCAGCCTTCCCGGAAAATCCGAATTTTAATCAATTAAATCTCCAAAAACGACAAAAGCTTAGATATTCTTGGAAACCTGCACAACTACACAAAACACATCAAAACTACACAAACTTGAGTCCAAAACAATCAATTTAAGCTGATATAGAATGTTCCAAGTGGATATAAAATCCACTTATCATTACTAATTTATTACAACTATCTTGAAATAGATATTACAAACCCAATTTGTCATAATCTTAAAAGTTCAACTTAAAAGGATTACCATCTAAGGCGGCATCTACAGCCACAATACGGTTTGGTTTTCAGAAGCTTACACAAGTCATGCTTGTAAATAAACCTAACCAACCTAAGCTGTAAACCTATCCAACTTAGTCTGCTCACCTGTGGTAATGCTACTGGGTGCGGCCTCGGCACCTGCCTCGTAAATAGTCTCCTATACTGCTGACCGTTTAGCACGCTTTTGCGGGGGTCTGCCTTGTTCTTGCCATGCTTATCTGTTGTTGTGTGGTGATATATATAAAAGAAAAGCAAGAGTGAGCAATATAGCTCAGCCATATAATAATAGTTTTCAAAGTACTTTTGTTAACGTAAACCATATGACATATCATATACTGATATTGTATCATCATTAAACATTTTCATTCTTTATCCAGAAATATAACGAAGAATTTCTGAGGTACTTTGAATAGTTCATCATTCTGTCAACACTATCGGTAATTGAGCACCTAGGCTTTCATTACAGTGTTGCAATACAATTCCAATTGGAAGAATGGGATTATGCTGGAGCCTCTTCCACGATATTTGGTGATCAGCCAATATACCGTGCATCTGCTTCTCTACTAGTAGAAGGACGACGTTCCCTTATCGGGTTGCACCCTGACCGCATATGGGCCTTATTATTTGGACTACGCCCGAAGGCGATGTCCCCTCTTCCTCCAATCCCTTAGAGAATTTATGCATCGTAGGAACATAATTTAATTCAGTTTCCCCCAAGCATAAAGCTTGACGACTGGTTTGATAATCATTACTAACTTTACTTCCATGAGTAATTGAGAAAGTAACTCTGATGTGTGGGTTGACTTTAGTCAACAGATTTCGATTACTAAGAATTGCTTCATCAAACATAACTTGGGAGTTGGTCAGAGTTTTGAGTGTTTAGTCAAACCTGAGCCCCTCCTTACTAGGTAGGGTGCATTTCTTGTTGGTAGCGAAGGGAGAAAATAATTAATACTAGCTCCCAAAACCTTGGGTTCCCGAGTTTTGATAAGTTTGAGCGAGGTAGCGATACTTTTCGATGAGTGAAGCTATAGTTAGTGAAGAAATGGGAACCCGTTCTATTTTTAAATACTTTTCCGACGATCAGAAAATATTTAAAATAATTTTTAAAGTTTTAAATAACTTTTAAAATAAATAATATGGTTTGTAAATCATCTTGGAATATTTAATAAATATTCAAATAATATTTATTAAATAAATAATCAGCTTAGAATATTTAATAAATATTTAAATACTATTTATTAAATAATAAACCTTCAGACTATTCTCAATATGAAAATAATATTCAAATTATTAATAAATATTCAAATAATATTTATTAATATCATCAAAGGAATTTTAATCCGAAAATATCCAATTTATATTTATTGGAATATTTTAAAAATATACGTCATATAACCCTTCCGTTGACTTCCGGGTTTTATGTCCTTATCCGGACGAAATATCTCCGACTCCCTTATTAAGAAAAGGTATTATCATACTCTACTGGAAACTTGTAACACATCATCGTATACATATATATATAAGAGTCTATGCATACGTACATACTTAACAGATTTATAAATCCCTGTAAATAACCATACATCATATGTTGATTCGCAAAAATACTATCAAGCAGTTCATAGCATTTATACCACAACAACAACAGTTTGAAAATACTTGAAATACAAGTTTCGAAAACTTGCCTGATAGTGTCGGAATAGTCTGGGCTCTGTCTCTAGTGTGATGATCTATAACAACCAATAAGGTTCGGTTAGTTCATTAAACTATCCCGTCGAACCAACTATTCATATAAAGGCACAACTTCGTAACGATACCTCCTTACTACACGTTTGGCTTATTATAAGCCCATGATATCCTTTAACCACTTTTGATAATTAATGGTCTTATAACGACTTTCGTTAAATGTCATTTTCAACGAAACTAAAGTTCGTCTTAATTCGTCCCCTAAAAGGGTTTAAATTGAAAACTAAACTTTTTCATGAAATTCTTTTTCTCACTTCTTCTTAACTGTCCAGAGGATTTTTCATCCAAATTTCATAATTAAGAACATCTTTTTGCTAGCTCAATTGTTGCTCTAAATATAGCTTCTTTCTGCAATGGTTTCTCATGCGCATTCTTGACTTAAACATTTCTATAAAATCGAAAATTAAGCCTTTTGTCTTCAAATGTTTACAGGGACTTAACAACTAACTAAGTTACCCTCTGTAAAAATTTCATAATTACAGACCATTTTTAAAGGGCTCGTTTGACTTGGTAAAGTCAGTCCATCTTAACGATTCGTCCGTTTTAACCGGTTTCACTAAAACGAGCATATGTCATAAACCGTAAATCGTAATCACATGATCTTGGTGTCAAAACAAACTACAAAACAAGTCCTACTGGTTTATGGCCAAAAACTTTCCAAGAAAATACTTGTTTAATTCAGAATTATCTGCACAATTAACCTAATGAAATTTTGACATTATAACGGCTATAATCCGAACATTTCCAAATTCCATGAACTCCATCTAACCACTTAATTCAACCACACACCATCAAGATCATCATCAAGGATCTATAAGACCAGTGGTAACATCCATTTATCACTATCCAAAACTTTACCCATACTTATAAAGCTTAAAACATCACAATCTCCTTAAACATGTACATACTTGCATCAACCTTTCAAATCAACTTATAGCTCATTAAGTTTAAGGTGAGTGTGAGTGTTTTACCTTCCTTGGAGTCTTAACAACCTTAACCAAGCTTGAATTTCTGTAAAAACACCTTAGATAGCTTTAACAACCTTAAATCTTCAAGATCTAAACAACCAAGTTTAAAATTTTCGGAGTCAGCATTACCACTTTTGAAAGAACTGGAAAAACGAGGGTGTTACCTTGATTTTCTGGACGAGACTTCTAAAGAGGAGTTGTATAGCATCTCAATACCTTTCCAAAAAGCTATAGAACACAAACTTTCATTGAGAAATGAGGGAGTTATGGCAGGTTTAAGTAGCTGCTCTGTTTTTGGCCGAAAATAGAGAAAATGGAGGGGGAGAGCTTTTGTTATCTTTTCTTTTGTAATTGATAAAATGATATGTATAATTGATATATATCAATCATACTTCAGCACTTATCAATTACCCAAGGTAATCTCCAAAGTAATTTTGCAAAAGAAAGGTAATTGGCAATTTGTCCCAAAAGTGGTATACAATGCTTGGTTGAATAATCATAACTTGACTTATTTGATTAGCATCCAATGCTCCTTGCCTTGCATGGCTTGCATGGCTATTACATGGTAAATTGCAGGTATATTACTCACCTAATAATCAACCAATGCTTACCATTTAATTCCATATGCAAGTTTCGATATTTTCTTGTAAAAGCGTTTCGTTGCGTAGAAATTTCTTTCATCGTTCTTGAACATTTGCCTTTGAAATTCTTCTAATAATTCCATAATTCCTTGCCTTGGTATTTAACTTAGCTTATAGATTTTCTTAATCCCCAATATCCCATATTTATACCAATATTTAATAAAAGTGAAAATCAACGTAATCTGACGGTTTCTGCATTCCCTTTCTTCTTTGTACAACGATACTTTATCCATAACTGTATGAATACTTCTTCATTCGAATTATATGATCTTAAAAACTTTACGTAACCTCCACCAATCACCGTTTATGATCATTTTAGAAATATTACAAAAACCTGGGTTCTTACAATATCCGTATTCGAATTATTCGTTTGACAGCCCAAAGCACAGCTACTACTATCTTGGCAAATATAGAAGGAGACAAAGAGAAGTTTGAATATTTTGTGGCTTGCAAAAGAACGAAAGCATAAATGAGTGGAATGGTTGTACTCGTGGTTTCAAAATTTCCTCTTTCAAAGCTTGAAATAAAACACGGTCTTTCCTTATTTGTCTTTTTGGTATGCAAAGAATTCAATAAGGATTTGTCATTATTTGTTAATAATAGGATTCTTATGATTTGATGGCATTTATAAGTAATTTTATTACAACTTTAAGAGTAGGGGTTGTAAAAAGATATGAAATTTGACAATAGGATTTATGATATAGTAAATATGAGTATGAACTAGATTTGTCAGTCAGTAGAGTACGATATATTAAAAAAATTTGCCAAGTTAACCCATTTATTACTGAAAATGTTTTATATATTAAGAAATTGATCTCTTTACCTGAACAAAAAAAGAAATTGATCTCTTTCAAATAATTTATTTATATATTTTGATTAAAATACATATTTGTATCATTTAAATATAGAGTATCCAGGGCCTGAGGACAACCTCAGGGTTATAGCCTGAGGTTAAAACAAAAAACAATATAAGTCAGGGCTATTTTTGTAAATACAGAAGGGTAGATTTTATTATTACAAAAATGCCATTCCCCACTTATACTAAAAAACAATCTAACCTCAGGTAAGTGCCCTGAGGTCAACCTCAGGGCCATTTTTCTCTTAAATATATTACTATGAATGCGATTCGATTCAATTTGAACCGCATTATTAAAATTTTAGAATGTAACCCGCATCACATCCCATAGTTTGCTAAAAACTCACCCGCAATTACACAACAAAAATTAAAAATGAGTTATAGAATTATACTTTATATATATAACTTAAAATCCGTGTCAAATAGTGAAAAAAATTGTAAAAAATGAGAGAAATAAAGAAAATAGAATTTATTGCTTGAATTTATAATTTGATTATTTGGAATAAGAATCTCATTTTCATCGAAAATTACTTCTAACATGTTCTTCCCGTTTCGAACTTTCTTACACTTTATCTTCGTTACTCATTTTCGATTCTTATCATCGATTCAAACATCCCATTAATTAAATCAAAAAAGAAAAAAAAATGTCGCTAAAAGCATCTCTAACGTCATTGGCTACAAATGATTGGTTAAATTATATAAAATATTGATTACGCAAAATTTGTCAAACCTGTAAACATAGTGGTCCGAGGGTATTGACTATAATTATTGGCTATATTTTAAAAATAGTATGTTATTAATATTTCATGTTAGTCACAGAAGCATGCCTGTATTCATCTAATAACAAGTCTAATTATTTGTAATACTTACTTACATGACCTCTTAATTGTAATTGAGGGAACCTCTAGTTGTAGAGTTTCTATTTGTTTTGTACTTGTAATAGGCATCAAATCCTAGTTGTGTAACTGTACTTATAAAGTCAAGAATAATGCTTGAAAGAAGTTCCAAGGTTCATGCCTCAAGAAAGAAGATAAAGACTGTCAAATAATCACAGTTGGAATTTGAAGAAATGAAGAATTTGCCTAAGTACCAATTCGAGAAGTACACTTGTCTATTCGAGAAGTCTAGCATTCGAGAAGTCAGAGATTCGACATCTGAGAAGACACTGTTCGATATCTCTGAATGAACTATTCGATTTCTCATTCGATATCTCAGAGATTTGACATGTCTAATACTCTATTCGAGAACTCAAGAAGTCAACAAGTCAAATTGGTATTCGAGTTCTCAAAGAGTCAACAAGTCAAAATTCCATTCGATATCTCAAGGACTCAGAAAGCTATTCGACATCTCAGGGATTCGACAAGTCAAATGTTATATTCGACAACTCAAGGAACCATGGAGAAATCACATTCTTTTAAATTTAAGACCAATCACATTCTTTTAAATTTTTTCCTTATTTAACATTCTCTTCCTACTATAAATCATGATTAATTAACAATTATAATTTAAATTTAATAACTACTCGATTTAACACATTCATATATTAAATATTTTTTATTTTTAAAATTATTTATAACAAATTACTGTTGTAAAATAAACTTAATTAGAATTATACAAATATAAAATTTTTGACTGATGTTCATAATATTCCCTCCATCCCACAATAGTTGTCTCTTTTGAGAGAATTTTTTTTCCCATAATACATATTCATTTCAATTTTTAATATAAATTTGTGATCATTTTTCTTAAATTACTCTTTTTGAAAATTGTTGTGGAACGGAGTCATGGTTGTAAAAATCGGTAATCGGTATAAATCGGTTGAGATATCGATTTAAGATTAATCGGTAATCGGGGATTAATCGGAAGGATTAATCGGAGTATAAATCGGAGAGGAAAGTTCTATGGAGTACAGTTTAATTGGAGTACGTTGGAGTACACATACGTTCTGCACTCAAAATATTTTAAAATTTATTATTTTGCAAATCTTATTACATGAACATCATTATTTCATCGAGAATCTTGAAAATTTTGTATGTTTTGCTAACAAAATATTGCAAAATGAATTGTTCCACAAAACACATTTGGGTTGCAAAACATATATGTTCTGATTGCAAAACATAAAGGATTTTCAAGATGAACATATTGCAAAATATACATGATTTTCAAAATTATCAATGAAATTATGATATTCATATAACAAGGTTTGCAAAACAATAAATTTTACAATATTTTGAGTGCAGAACGTATATGTACTCCAACGTACTCCAATTAAACTGTACTCCATAGAACTTGACCCATAAATCGGATATTATAATAATATTTAATATATTAGTCTAATTTATAATTAAACATATCATTTTAAATAAATTCATAGGATTAATCGGATTTCAAAAATCGAATCGGTGGATTACCTTACAGAGGATTAATCGGGGATTAATCGACTAAATCGGGGATTTTTAGAACCATACGGAGTGAATATTAACTAAGCAAAAAATTTCTACCAAACATATTTTTATCATTTATTGTTGTAATTTGTAAACGTTTGTCCTAAAAAAAGTGGAGAGAGATAAAAAACAAGAATACATTTGTGTGGAGGAAGCTCGAAATTGAGTGGGTGAGCGACGCAGACAATCTTCTACCCAAAACATTAGGCTCCTAATTGAGTGGGTAAACTCGTTCATCCTATGGCTTCTTGTTGCATAGCTGCTGCTGCTGCTGCCACTGCGGCTACTCTCTCTGTTCGCCCAAACCCTAAAGCCTTCCTCACCACTTCCCCCAAAACTAAACAAACCCCTTTCTCTACTTCCTCCTTCACTCCCCTCAACAAATCATTTCCCTCCCTTTCTGTTTCTTCCATCCCCCGCCGCACCTTTGTCGTTAAGGCTGTAAGTATATCAGTCCTTTGCTTTCCGTTTAATCTCGATAAATTAATAATCTCGATTATGTACTCAGTTTATTTGTGCTTGGATTATAACAGATACAAACTACTACATTTTACTTCTACCTGTGAATTATTTTGTAAAATTGAGAGGTTTTAAATTTATTTATGTGTTGTTGTGTGTTTCGAGTTTACAATTTGACTAAAGTGGGTTTGTTGTGATTCTACAGAGTGAACTCCCCCTGGTTGGTAATGTGGCTCCTGATTTCGAAGCTGAAGCTGTGTTTGATCAGGAATTTATCAATGTATGTGCTAGATAAATTTGATTTTATTTACCTTCTTAGCATTTTTAGATGTGCATATATGAATTCAAAGTTATTTGTTTCCACAATTCAATTGCTCTTTTAGTTTTGGTAAACTGTGAGTTTCTATTTGTTTTTTGCGAGTTAAGGTTCACGGACTAATAACTTATTTACCCAATTATTCGGCGTTGTATCTTATGTACCAAATTTCAATAATTTCATAATATATGTCCATTATATATGGGATTATCCACTGAGTGGGTGGTATTGAATAATCCCAAGAATGAACTAGAGAGTGGCCCAAACTTGTTCATCAGACTATTTCAAGTGATTAGTGTGATAAGTTGAGTGCAAATTATAGACAGTGGAGTGATTATGTTCCTTGCAAACAGAGAGAGCCAAGGTGTACTTTCCACTGGCGTAATCGTAGATAATGCATTTTGGTGGTCGATTTATTTGCATTTGTTTGGCATATCTGTTTTTGTGTGGTGTTTTTTGAGGATTTCCACTATTATTTTAAGTTTTACTGCTTCTGAGGCACGATATTTATTCCTTAAATATTTAATTTTGATTGGAACTTCGAATATTCAGGAATGGCATGCATTTTCCTGCACCTTCTGTTGTACTGTTATGTTACAAATATTAAAATTTAAGTTCCCAGCACGTACACTGATTCAAAGTTTCTCTATGGGCTTGTGCTTTCAGGTTAAACTGTCCGATTACATTGGGAAAAAATATGTAATTCTCTTTTTTTATCCCTTGGACTTTACCTTTGTTTGTCCAACAGGTAAGTTTACGTATTTAGTTCAGTTGATTACCTCATTTGCGTAATGAAAACTGAGAAATAGTTGTATATTTAATAATTCTTACGTTCTTGTTCTTTACTCTGTAGAGATTACTGCATTCAGTGACCGTCATGCTGAGTTTGACAAGATTAACACAGAGATCTTGGGTGTTTCCGTAGACAGTGTGGTGCGTGTTTTTCCAATTCATCATATAATATTGAAGTTTTTGAGCTCAGCTATTCTATGACTACAACTGTTCTTTAACTTTTCCTAATTATCCAAGTTTGGGGATTTTTTGTTGTGGATATGTTAAACCGTATTAGAAGTTAACTTGGTGCTTTAAATTGGGATATCTGACTTGTTGTCTACCCTATGTGCATATATTCATATAGTGTATTTAATTCAGTTATTTGTGTGAAAATACAATTATGGTTAAACAATAATATTGTAATTAAGCTAACATGTATGATTTGTTGATGTGCTGTTCCAAAAATTGATATGATCGTCTTTTTTAGTTTCAAATTAGCTTATCATTGTTTCTTGTATGTGTTGGTGTTTGTGAATGCTTTTTTGTCTTGGGATTTAAGTGGTTTGATTGACAATTTATTTGTGCTTCGTACTTCATCGCCGATGTCTGTAGTATTATATTTGGTAAAGCTATGTGCTAGTATTATATATTTCTTGAATTATTTGCTGGCTAACTTTTGATATAATTATAAACTTAAATAATTAAAAGTTGCTATGGATTCTGCAGTTCTCCCACCTTGCATGGGTCCAAACTGATAGAAAATCTGGTGGACTGGGTGATCTGAACTATCCATTGATTTCTGATGTGACTAAATCTATTTCTAAAAAGTTTGGGGTTTTGATTCCGGATCAGGTATATCTCTTGTTTGATACTCTTGATTATACTAACACTTTGGTCAATGATTTTGAGAACTAAGGCTTATCTCTCCTTGTTGCAGGGAATTGCATTAAGAGGACTTTTCATTATCGATAAGGAAGGCGTCATTCAACACTCAACAATTAACAATCTTGCTATTGGGCGAAGTGTTGATGAGACATTGAGAACCCTCCAGGTGAAATTTCAAAATAAACTTAGGAGAAGTTGCTAGTCAAAGTTTGATGCTTTTCTCTCGACAAATTACCCTCAACATCTAAATCTTGAATACAACATATTATGTTTGTCCTTTCAGGCATTGCAATTTGTACAAGAGAACCCTGATGAAGTATGCCCAGCTGGATGGAAACCTGGGGAGAAGACCATGAAGCCAGACCCTAAACTCAGCAAGGAGTTCTTTGCAGCAGTATGAAGGCAATATTGTGTTTTGCTGGTATTTGTGATTGCGTTTTGCTGGTATTTGTGATGATGCTTATAGAGTTTGTGGAGCGTATAGTTCCCATGTAGTTTATGCCAACCCTACTTTTGAGCTCTTGTTAAAAAAGTTGTTCCAATAAAATACAGAGCTTTAATTTTTTATATTGCACACCGATTTTTCTACAACTTAAATATGCGGTCATCAACCCCTTTTGTAGTTGCAGCTGTTTTGATTATTTGGCTTAATAATTGCAGTTGTAAGTTCTACATAAGAGTCCTATTGATTCATCTGACAACTATTGGTCAAGCTCTACTACATTATTCATTTGAATGGCCTGGACAGCAACTCCAAATTTACCAGTTAAGCTCCAAAGAATAACGTTTTAGGCTGTGTTTAGACTACACTTTAATGGTTAAATGGAGACATTTAATCGGTAAAATCTGAGGCAGATGGTTAAGAACAAACGTATGTTGTAGCATACCATATCGCGAAAAAAGAATACGTCAAAACATGGATCCCTTCACGAAAAAAGAATAAGTCAAAGCATGGATCACTTGTATTCACAGCAAGTACTTTAGACGTATCGCGAAAAAAGATCACGATACAGTAACATACGTTTGCCGTAGAGCAGATCCCAAAATCTGAAGGGTTTCATTTGAAAAAATGTTGTACAGTCGGATGTCCTTTTCGAGCTATTGCATGGACCATAACCAAAATAGTGAGCCCCCAGTGATGAAAATTACGAATTCTAATGTTCCCAAACTACATTTCAAAAGATTATCATACTAAACGAAAGGCAAAATCAAAAGCTTATATGCTGCTTGGACTTGAAGTTATACGCACCTGTATTACATTTGTATTTTGTATGCAATGCTAAACTGCTAATGATCTCAAATTCTCAATACTTGAAGTGATACATACCTATGTTTCATTTGTATGCATGCTAATTGCTATAATGATATAAATTCTGAACTTAGGGATCCTGCATCCATATAAAATAACAGTAAAACTTTTCACCTGCTCCATTAGTGTGGTATTCTACTATCATTAAAGATGTAGGCAGACCCACGTAATTAATTCACTGGTCTCTTCACTCTCCTTTCCCCCGGAATCCCATAAAATGTATCCGTTAGTACCCACAAATCCCACTAGCAAACTTGTAATTAACTCACCTCTCTAATCTCACAGATATGCTACCTACCAGCCATACATATCACCCGTTTCATTCAAGTCTCCTCTAGCAACTGCACCTCTACATTTTACTTACCTTCATTGTGACACCGATTTTCACTCTACTGACTCTTACCAAGTAGAGGCATGAGTGAACCAAGTACGCTTGCAAAAGCCCTGATAGCGGTTTTTCTACTCTTTCTGGTGGCTCTTTTAGCTGAGATCCTCTTCATAGTCTGGGGTCGCCGAGTATCGCACCAGCAAGAATTGTCACGTACTACATCTAATATTGATCATGGAGGGGGCAAAATATTCTGCTGCTCGAAAACTCAGTCCCGGGTTGAGCCAATCATTGGCGGTTCGAATGAGGCATCCGAAGTACTAGATGATCCTATGGATGTGTTTAAGTTGAGAGATATGTCGAGGCTTTTGTTTACTATTAAGGAGGAGGAAGAGGAGGGGAAGGAAGACGTGGAATCCCAAAAGTCGGTTTATTCTGCTACTAGCAAATGTGGAAGGAAAAATATAAGCAACATCTTTGATGAAACGGCAACGTTACCAGAGTTGGTGCTGACAATTGATGAGGAGAACGAAGATACCTTTTCAACACCATGTGTTTCACCCTCCTATTTCAGTCCTGTCGCTTCTCCAGCTCACTGCAGTCACAGCTAGCAAATACTGATGCTGTTGGAGGAATTCTGCAGAGTTAAAAATACAGGAGTTAAGTTCTTTCAAGATCTTAATGGTAGCGTAGTTGTTTTTTCTGTTTTACCACAGCTTGTGCAAAGTAGCACATTGTTTTTACAACTCTAAATTCTATCAGTCTAGTCAAATTTGGGCGGATCATTGTAGTAATTTTAAGGGTCTCCCTTGAATTGAATCAACACTCTGGTACGAATTTTGGTGACTACCTCACTGAGAGGTGTCCCGATTTTCTTGATTTATTAATGAGCTGCATCTGTGCACAAGGTTACAGGATGATAGGAATTGGCACCGGTACTTGTATTCTGTAGATTAGGACCAGGGTAGTTTAAATTGTGCCAAGTATCAGTAGTTTGCTCGATATAGTCTTCTTTGTGTAACATCAGCCTGCTAATTCAATTATATCACCGAGCCTTACAACATACTGTTACAAAATTAGAGCACATTTCGGCCTATAGTATCCCGCTATAATAGATCAAAAGTTTAAACACTGTTAATTGTATAATTAACATACAACATCCGAATGTAGCGACACTGTTAATTTATCTGTCAAATATGTTTGATAATTTGGTGATTCCGATAACAATATATTTATAAAACGAACCATAGCATCTATATTTTCTTTTGGTTGGATGACAACTTTATTAAGAGCATTAATATGATATCTTACTAAAGATCAAATGTATAATTCATATTATTTAAGCAGGCAGTGATAGACAATCACAGTGCAGGTCTGCTACAGCTGCTGGATTAATAGTAAATCTCAGAGAATTAATCGATATTACAGAGGCCTGAGTCAATGCTACCAATCAAAACGGCATCTCTTTATCTCGAAATAACCAGAACCTTTCCCTTCAGAATTTAAAGGAACCTTCAGATCACACTCAATTTCTGGACTAAACTTGCGAGTCTTAAATAATAAGAACTCAAGTCTGAGTTTAAGATAAAGCTTGATATCAATCGAAAAACTCTCCAGCTCGGACTCCCATTCAAATTTAGGCAAATCATCCTTCTCTAACACCACTAAATTCTGTCCATTAAACACCAGATTCAAATAATCAGTCTCCTTACGTCCTTGATAAAATCCAATCACATCAGTCGTACCAAATACCTGGCCTACGTATAAAGCCTGAGCCTCAATCTGATCATAGTAAATTCCGATACGTTTGTTAGGATTACGAACCATCATGTTCAATTCAAGGTTGTAGTGAAGTATGTCATCTGTAGATGAAATATTGAACTGAGAAAGAGAAGCATCAGTGACAAAAAAGTTTAGTGGATTTGGTCGGAAAATGAGCCACAAGATCAAGACAACGATGCCAACAATGACCAGAAGGGCACAGAGGATTTGGAAGATGAAATTAAAAATGCAGCAGAAGCAGCAGTTTAGGAAGCTGCCATTGTAGCCAGGACGGTAGTATGCTTCTTTCATTGGAGAACTGGAAAATTATTTGTGTCGTGTCCGTCTATATATGAAGGAAAATTTGGATGCACCAGAGTAAGGGATCACGCCTTCATACTTTTTTTGTACTGATAAAAACAATGAGCTGTATTAAAATGTATTTATGGATGTGTTTTAAAGAAAAAAAAAATTCTTTACTCTAGATATGGAAAGATAGAAGATTGAATGCTAGTTTTTCATTTCATGTAAACTACATGTATGTTTAGGACAGTTCCAAATAAAGGGAAATTGTAGTTGAGCACCCCTGTCTTACCTCAGGATATTTTTAAATTCTAATTGAATATCAAAAAAATCTAGATTAAATAGGAAAATCTTTTGTAAATAAAAGACATATACCATCAGATTTTGATTTTCAAGTCTCTACCAGATTATCTTAACTTTTAAATAAACCAACAGATCCTCCATATGCATGCTTTAGTATCCTAATTCCCAAGTTCCATAGTAAAATTTTATATTGAGCAATCAGCCCACCTGAAACGTTAGGAGGCAATCATTGGCGGCTCAGATGAGGCATCTGAAGTACTAGATGATGCTATCGATGTGTTTGAGTTAAGAGAGAGGTTGGCCCTTTTGTTTACTATTAAGGAGGAGGAAGACTCGGAATCCCAGTAGTCAGTTTCTTCTGCTACTAGCAAAGGTGGAAGGAAAAATTTATCCAACAGCTTTGATGATATGGCAACATTATCAGATTTGCTATTGAGTATTGACAATTGATGAGGAGAATGAAGACACCTTGTGTTTCACCCTCCTACTTCAGTCCCATGGTTTCTTCAGTTGACTCCGGTCACTGCTTGCAAATACTGATGTAGTTGGAGAAACTGTGCAGTGTTGAAAATACAGGAGTTTAGGTTTCAATATATTAATGGCAGCGTATGTAGACTTTTTTGATCTTTTCTACCAGTTTGTGCAAAGTAGCACGCTGTTTTTACAGCTCTTACTCTATGTGTATTCAAATTTGGGTGGATCATCGTAGTAATTTTAAGGATTTCCCAATAATTGAATCCAGACTTGGTATAAAGTACGGTGACTACCTCGCTGAGAGATTTTCTTTATTAACAAGTAAGCTGCATCTTGGAAGAAGCTTACAGGATGATATGAATTGGCACTGGTACTTGCATTCTGTAGATTGGGACAAACAGGGAAGTTTAATTTGTGGCTAGTATTTTAACATGAGGCTGTAAAACAAAATGTAAATTCCATTGCCACCAAGCCTTACAGCATAATGGTACAATATTGGAGCACATCTCCGCTTACAAACATCACTGGAAGACCTTGGGCCAAGTCGCTTACTCGCAAAATGAAAAATTAATACTCCCTCCGTTCCTAAAAGATTTTCCTGTTTGCTTTATCACGTTTGCCAACGCACACTTTTGATCGTTAATATTTTTAATTTCGTGTTAGTTTTAAACATAAAAACTTCACTGTATTAAAGTACTCACAAATACGAATCAAACAAGATCACTCATGACTATATTTTATCTTATAAATTATGCGTAAATTAGTAGTCAAGCGCTTACAATGAACAGGAACAAAAGTCAAAACAGGAAAAACTTTCCGAAACAGAGGGAGTAGTATATAACATTGGAGTAAATGTAGCAACAACGTTATTTGCTCTCTAAAATATGTGACTGCTACATTGTTACAAAATTTAGTAATTCAGTAAACAACATTTTTTTTTTAAAAACTGTAGCATCTCTTTTTACGTTTAGTCAGATGACAACTTTCTTATGAGTATTGTAACAGAGTTTACTATTGCTAAGTACTATTTGATTATGCAGTATTGCGTCGTTTTGAGAGAGTAAGGGGTATTTGGTCATTTCATTGATAAGATTAGTAGTACACTGTCATTTTCTACTGTATCAACCTTGGATCACGTGCACATAACAGAATGGACACGTGTATTCAGATTGATGGGTGATATAGGAGGCTAGAGGGGAGAGAGTAGAGGCAGGCTTGAGCATGAGCAGAGCCGGTCCTGAGATTTTGGATGCCCTGTACAAAACAAAAAAAAAGTGTCCTAACACTAATAGTTTTTTTTTATAACAACTACATAAAATATTGAACATTAATTGAAATTTATAAAAAACATAATAAGTTCATAAAATAACTTTAAAACATAACTCAAATTGTAAAAAAATTGTAACAAGTACATAAATAGTACAAATTAATCTAAAATAAATAAATTATATATGTAAAATATTAATATATCAACCTTGGATCACGTGCACATAACAGAATGAATACTCTATTCAGATTGATGGGTGATATAGGAGGCTAGAGGGGAGAGAGTAGAGGCAGGCTTGAGCATGAGCAGAGCCGGTCCTGAGATTTTGGATGCCCTGTACAAAACAAAAAAAAAGTGCCCTAACACTAATAATTTTTTTTTATAACAACTACATAAAATATTGAACATTAATTGAAATTTATAAAAAACATAATAAGTTCATAAAATAACTTTAAAACATAACTCAAATTGTAAAAAAATTGTAACAAGTACATAAATAGTACAAATTAATCTAAAATAAATAAATTATATATGTAAAATATTAATATATCAACCTTGGATCACGTGCACATAATAGAATGAATACTCTATTCAGATTGATGGGTGATATAGGAGGCTAGAGGGGAGAGAGTAGAGGCAGGCTTGAGCATGAGCAGAGCCGGTCCTGAGATTTTGGATGCCCTGTACAAAACAAAAAAAAAGTGCCCTAACACTAATAAGTTTTTTTTTATAACAACTACATAAAATATTGAACATTAATTGAAATTTATAAAAAACATAATAAGTTCATAAAATAACTTTAAAACATAACTCAAATTGTAAAAAAATTGTAACAAGTACATAAATAGTACAAATTAATCTAAAATAAATAAATTATATATGTAAAATATTAATATAATATGTTTAAATGAAAGAATAAAAAGTAATAATAAATGAAAACAAATACAATACTAAAATAGAAAATTTCATTTTTATGTATTTAAATTAATATATAAGTATTTTATAATTTATTTTTAGTTTTAAATTGACTTGGTTCATTTAATATGTAAATTAATTAAAATAGATATGATTTCAAATCACTTAATCACTTATAAAATGAATAATTGATAAACTGAACTATTACCTTGTAATTGTAAAAATATACTTATATGTAGGTTGTCAACCAAAAACATTTAATCAACTTTAATGACAATTATAGTCTACACGGTTAACAACAAAAGTAATTAGTATTACTAGAAATTTGAAATCAAAATTGTGTGTAATTATAATATTACATGCTGCATGAGTTTTCTTTCTCTGCAATTCTTCTTTAGAGCATCCGCAGCGCAGGGACACTTGATGCCTTGAATCCCGTAAAGTGTCCCCGTCCCTCTTGAATAGCGCTGCAGCATAAACCAAAAAATGGTCCAGGCCCAACAAGGTGTCCTCCGGACACTTACCAAAAAGTAGCTTTATTATAATTTTTTATTAATTTCTTTCTTCCGTTCTTTTATCATTGGTATGGATTTATCATTTATTTAATATAAAATTGGCTTCATGCATTGTAGGGAAGTGACCACTTCCCACTTATTGCTTAGGTGGCATATAATTAGGATAAAAAAACAGAAAAACGTCCCTTTGCATTGCAGATGCTCTTACTGTCTCGTACTTTATGTTCATTTTATTCCAGTAATTCGTAATTTCAATTTCTGCAATTGCTTTTCCAGTCTTTTATTTGTTGAATTTCTGCATTTTCTTAAGAAATCCATTGCAAGTATTAATATGATATCTGATTAACAATACAAACAGTTATTTAAATGTATACTTCATGTTATTGAAGCAGGCAATGTGATATGCAATCACAATGCAGTTCTTACATATCTGCTACTGCAGCTGGATTAATAGTACATCTCATAGAATTAATCGATATTACAGAGGCGTGAGTGAATGCTTCCAATCAAAATGGCATCTCTTTGTCTCGAAATAACTAGAACCTTTCCCTTGGGAATTCAAAGAACCTTCAGATCACACACACCTTTTGGACTAAACTTCGGAGTCTTAAATAATAAGAATTTAAGTCTGACTTTAAGATAAAGCTTGATATTAATCGAAAAAGTCTCCAACTTCGTCTCCCAATCAAATTTAGACAGATCGTCCTTTGCTAACACCACTAATTTCTGTCCATTAAACACCGGATTCAAATAGTCAGTCTTCTTATGTCCTTGACAAAATCCAGTCACATCAGTCGTACCAAATGCGTGGCCTACTTGTTGGGTGGTGTCAACCCAAGTACCACATGAGGAGAAAAGAGATAATGTAGGCGTTCAAGATGAACAACCAAAAATCTGAAAATATATTGAATAAAGAGAATTCATACAACTGAAGTTACTTCCAAGATGCTCTGCCTATGCTACCTTATACTACATGAAACCTAGCTAATTATGGACAATAATCACTAGGACACTTGTGTCTAGCACTCATAACTATTAATGAGTATGTTGGGAACACACTTTGAATACAAAATACACTTTGGTATCCTATGTGATACACTTTGGTATCCTATGTGTCAACACCCCCCGCAAGCTTGGCATTTCACAAACAGGAGAAATATGAAATCCAAGCTTGGACAGAAGCAAGCGAAACTGAGGAGAAGGGACACTTTTAGTAAATATATCAGCAAGCTGAGAAGATGTGGGTAAGTAGGTAAGTTGAATTAAACCTTCGAGCACCTTGTCACGAGTAAAATGACAATCAATGTCGATGTGTTTCGTTCGCTCATGGAAGACCGGATTCTTGGCAATGTGCATAGCTGATTGGTTATCACAGTGGAGTGTGACCGGAGTAAGATTTTGGATATCAAGCTCTGCTAAAAGACGGACCAACCAGGTGACTTCTGAAGCGGCTGAAGCCATAGCTCGGTACTCAGCTTCAGATGAAGATCTAGAGATGGTAGATTGCTTCTTAGAACGCCAAGTCACTGGAGATTGTCCCAATAGAAGAACATAACCTGTGACTGACTTTCGAGAATCAGGACAGGAAGCCCAATCAGAATCCGTAAAGGCTTGCAACTTGATGTCAGATTGAGCATTTAACAAAATACCTTGACCAACTGTATTAGCTACATATCGTAGAGTGTGAGATAAAGCAGCTAAATGTGTGGTACGAGGATTTTGCATAAATTGGCTTAGAGATTGAACCGCAAATGCTAAATCAGGACGAGTGTTTGTGAGAAAATTAAGTTTCCCTACAAATGAACGATATAACTCAGGATCATTAAGCAACTCACCTGCATCTGATGTGAGCTGAATGTTTAGTGGAAGAGGAGTTGTGACTTTCTTAGACAAATCAAAACTACAGCCTTCAATCAACTCGTGTGTAAACTTCTTTTGGCTCAAAAACAAACCATCGGGAATGTGACAAACTTCTATGCCCATAAAGTAATGAAGTCTACCAAGATCTTTGATAGAAAACTCGTGATGTAAGAAAGCCTTGAGATTTTGTATAGCAATGGAATCAGTCCCAGTCACAATAATGTCATCAACGTATACAGCAACAACACATATGCCATGATTTGATTTCTTAATGAACATACTATAGTCATTCTTTGACTGATTAAATCCCTGACCAATCAAGGCTGAAACAAGCTTGGCAAACCAGCGTCTACTAGCTTGTCGTAAACCATATATGGATTTCTTAAGGCAACAAACCTTGTTCAAGGGATTAGGAATACCTGGGGGCACTTTCATGTAAACTTCTTCTAAGAGGTCACCATGTAAGAAGGCGTTGTTGACATCGAGTTGATGTAAATCCCATTTATGCTTAGCAGCCACTGCAAGGATAGTTCGAACTGTAGCCATTTTTACAACATGGGAGAAGGTCTCTTCGTAATCTATCCCATATTTTTGATTAAATCCTTTGGCTACTAAACGTGCTTTGCATCGTTCCAGCGTTCCATCTGCTCTGAGCTTTACTTTATACACCCATCTACATCCTATTGCCTTCTTACCTTTGGGAAGATCAACAAGCTCCCACGTTTCATTAGTATGTAAAGCCGTTATCTCTTTATTCATAGCTTCGGTCCATAAAGGATGTTGAGAAGCCTCAATATAAGATGATGGCTCCTTGATATCACATAGATTTGACAGAAAGTACTTATGAAAAGTAGGTAAATGCTCAAATTGAACAAGATTGCACCAATGAGATGAGACCTGGGAATTCGAAATTGCAGAATGACAAACATAGTCATTAAGATAGCTTGGTCTAGAACGAATTCTAGTTGTCTGACGTGCAGGTGATGATGTGTTCAAGTCACTTAGATCAGGTGGTGAAATACGAGAAGAACGAGGTAGATTGGAACTATGATTATCAGGTGCATTTGTAGGTGTGTCAATAGAGCCGGTAGCATTGAGGAATGCATTATCAGTAAGATCAAAAATTGATGTCACAGTAGGCAAGTATATAGTTGATGGAAATGTACCAAGATCAGGTACAACAGTGGAATGAAAAGGGAAATGTTTTTCAAAAAACTTGACATCTCTTGAGACACTGATTCGATTAGTAGCAATGTCTAAGACTTTGTAACCTTTGTGATGCATATCATAGCCCAAGAATAACCCAGGGTGTGCACGTGGATCAAATTTGGTACGATGAACTTTAGGAGAATTGACATAGCATAGGCATCCAAATGCTCGGAAATGATCTATATCAGGACGTTTACGATATAAACGAAAATAAGGTGAATCATTTTCCAAGACTTGTAATGGCATACGATTAATGATATACGTAGCACACAAAATACAATCTCCCCAAATTTTCAAGGGTACCTTAGATTGGAATGATAAAGCCCGAGCAGTCTCGAGTAAGTGTCTATGTTTGCGTTCTACGACCCCGTTTTGTTGAGGAGTGTAAGCACAACTCCTTTGATGTTCAATACCCTTCTGCTGGAAGAATTTAAACAAATCACCCTCACAAAATTCCTTTGCATTATCGGAACGTACACATTGAATTTTAGATTGAAATTGAGTGGTGACATAAGCAACAAATTTAATCATAATATCAGCAACATTTGACTTGTATTTAAGCAAATGAACCCATGTGAATCTGGTAAAGTCATCGACAATTGTTAAAAACATAGTACAACCAGATGGAGTTGGAGTTTGATAGGGTCCCCATATATCCAAATGTAACAGTTGAAAAGCTGAAGTAGTTTTAATAGAACTTTGTGGAAAAGAGAGACGTGTTTGTCTCGCAGCAGGACAAATCTGACATATTACATCTGTTAAACAAGACTTGATATCACACTGTGGTTTGACAACCTTAAGCTGGGAAAAGGGCATATGACCAAACCGAAGATGCCATAATTTTGCCTCATCAATAGCAGAAAAACAAGCTTTACTTGACAGTCCAGAAACCTCATGAGCTAAATTTAAATTGTACAACCCTCCTTGTTGATCACCAAGAAGCATCAGAGGTCTCTTCTGAGAAAGGTCCTGAATGAAGCATTGATTAGAAGTGAACTGCAGTTTACAATTCAAATCTGTGCACAGTTTTTGAACTGAAATTAAATTGAAGTGAAAATCTGGAATGTGTAGAACATTTTGTAATTCAATATCCGGGCTCAGATTGACTGTTCCAACATGTTGTATAGCACTTTTCCTACCATCAGGAACCGTTATGAAATTACTTAGATGATCCACAGTTTTATAGTCAGTAAACCAATCCAAGTTCGTACAAATATGATCTGTAGCTCCGCTGTCAATTATCCATTTGACATTATTTTTAGATAAAAAACAAAAATTACCTGCTAATAAAGCATGAGCATTGATAGATGAATTGTTGTCATCTTGAGAATGGTCAGTAAGCTGTTGCTTGTTTAGCATTGTCAACAAATGATTGTATTGAGCAACTGAAATTGATTTGGTTTTATCATCCTCATTATCAGATTGATGAGAAGTGGCAGCAACCTTTCTATCCTTGGTTTTAAAACCAGGCGGATACCCGTGAACTTTGAAGCAACGTTCCAAGCTATGACCTGGAATTTGACAGTGGGAACAGAAATATTGTGCTCCTGGCTTCTTCTGCGAGTTGTTTTGTACTCCTCGCCTATAGTTGCCAGCAGTAGGTCCCGAAGAACTCGAACCAGTTGGTATGGTAGTGTTCTGAAACTGTGCCTTCGGATTTACAAAACTTCTCTTCTCAGAGTAAAAGGCCATAGATTCATTCTGCGTATTATGCTTAGCCAGTTCTTTATGCCTTTCTTCTTGAAGAAACATTCGAAAAGCATTAGCAATGTTTGGTAACGGGTATTGCATAAGTAAATCTATTATATATATAATACCACAACATGTACTATTTTAATCCATTCTAAATTACCATTTTAACCCTCTGCATTCATTAATACACATCAATTAAAATTCATATTTAATATGTGCATTCATTAATATACATTAATTAATTCGTATTTAATATGTTTATTTAATACTATCTACTTAATTATAACATTTTCGTTACATTGCAATTAACTAAACATTCGAAGAAGTTTGTGTCTCTCACGAGTATAGAAGCCTTGGAACTCATTATAATTGAAGAAATAATATTGGAACATTAACTTCAAATTGCTAACTACATATTTTTGCTATTCAATCTATAGATTTTGTGTACTGTAATTTAGTATTTTTACTTTATAAAAATGTGTCTAATACAATATTTCTTAATGCTTTCTTAGCTTTGGCGCATTACTTGACATTCTGTCATACCAAATACAAGAAATATATGACTATGAGCACTTTGGAAAAATAAAGAGTATATTTGAATGTTTTAACCAAAATGGGAGATCTTAAAACAAGAATAAAATAAACATTGGTTAAAAAAGAATGCACTAAACTAAAAAAAAATTTAATCATCACAATATCAATTGCTAATATTAATATCAAAACATAAGGAGAAAAACTGCAATAGCAATTATAAAATAGAACAATCCCGTGCCTTGCACGGGAATTGAAGCTAGTTACCTCTAATAACTGAAAACTCGTCATTTAATTTCATCATAAATTGCAGCATTCTTTGATCCTCTTGCCTTTGTGTAATTTTTTGTCCAAGATCACAAGTGCACTTATTACAAGTGCATTGTGGCAGTGGATTTGCATCAGACATTGAATCCCATATAGTTTTGATCTTTGTAAAGAATTCAAAGATGCTGTCATTCCCTTGTTTCAAATCTGCTAGTTGTTGTTCGAGTGAGTATACTTGAGTCATTGAGGTGTAACCGAATCGATCATTGAGATCAGTCCATATTTCTTTTGCAGTTTTCAAGAACAAGACACTCTTAGCAATCAGATCATCAAGATTGAATATAATCCAAGAGCTCACGAGATCGTTACATCTCTCCCATGCTTTGCCTTCCGGAGTAGATGAATCTGGTTTAACTAAGCTTCCATCAACAAACCCTATTTTGTTCTTTGCTGATAGGGTTAACACCATTGCTCGTTTCCAGTTGTTATAACCAGAACCATTAAACTTTGTGGATACTAACTGGGTTGAACCAGCCTCGGATGGATGAATGAAATATATGCTAGATGGATCCTGATTAGGAAGTAAGGATGTTCTAGTTTGTGTGACATTTTCAGCCATGACAATATCAGGTTTTGAAAAAAGATTTCAGAAATGATTGAAAGATTTATACACTCGATTTGAAGATGTTTGACAGAATTTTAGATGAGATCAACACATGACTCGCTCTGATACCATGTAGGCGTTCAAGATGAACAACCAAAAATCTGAAAATATATTGAATAAAGAGAATTCATACAACTGAAGTTACTTCCAAGATGCTCTGCCTATGCTACCTTGTACTACATGAAACCTAGCTAATTATGGACAATAATCACTAGGACACTTGTGTCTAGCACTCATAACTATTAATGAGTATGTTGGGAACACACTTTGAATACAAAATACACTTTGGTATCCTATGTGATACACTTTGGTATCCTATGTGTCAACAGATAATTCTCTTGTATATAGAGCAGCCAGTTAAGGCCTTTTGGGAGTCACCCAAAAACGAATCTGTGCGGACTCTACCCAAAGCGGACAATATCATACTAATGTGGGGTTATGGCTTGCTTGCGGCACAACAAGAGATTAATCGCACAGACAGATGATTCGGAAGATGAAATTAAAAGTGCAGCAGAAACAACAGTTTAGGAAGCTGCAACAGCAACAATCACCGCTGCCATTGTAGCCGGGATGGTGGTATGCTCTGTCTACTGAAATTTGGGTGGATCGTCATAATAATTTTAAGGGTCTCCATAGCATTAAATCAGCACTTGGTACGAAGTACGGTGATTACCTGAGTGAGAGATGTCCAGGTTTTCTTTATTTATTAGTAAAGTGCATCTGTGAAGAAGCTTACATGATGACAGGATTGGCACTGGTACATGTAATCTGTAGATTGGGACTAACAGGGCAGTTGAAAATTGTGAAAGTCTTCTTTTTTAAAATAAGGCTGTTAATATAAAATGTAGATCCGAAAAATATTGTTATAAAATTTAGTGATTCCGGAAACAATTATTTTATATCAAACACCAAAGCATCATATATATTTTTTTTTTTTTTGGCATAGTATAGCATCTAACTTCTCTTTTCTTCGGATGATAACTTTCTTCAGAGTATTAATACGATGAGGGTGTTTGGCTTAACTTAAAAATTGTTACTTATCACTTAAAGTGCTACTTACTCACTTTAAGTGAAAAGTGATATTTTTCACTTAAAGTTAGGTGTATCTGTTTGGCTAATTACACTTAAAGTAAATTTATTTTTAAAAAATTAATTAAAAAAAAAATTTATATTTTTTTGAAAGTATAAAATACAAATATATGCAAAGAATACAATACAAGTTAAAAGGTGACTCAAATACATAAAAATTGATATGAGAAAAAAAATAAGTGGAAAAAAAGTACCTCCAAGGTACTTTTTTTTTTTGAACTAAAACTAACTTTAAGTGAAAAAATTTAAGGTTAGACAAACAGCACGAAATCACTTTAAGTAGATAAAAAAAAAATTTAAGGGGGGCCAAACGGGCTCGATATCTTATTAAGCATCAAACAGGTATTCAAATGTCAAATTATATAAGCAGGCAAATGATTTACAATCACAATGCTGGTCATACATATCTGCCACTGCTGCTGGACTGATAGTAAATATCACAGAATTAAAGAGGTGTGAGTCAATGCCTCCAATTGACATGGCATCTCTTCGTCTCGAAATAACCAGAACCTTTTCCTTCAGAATCCAAAGGAACCTTCACATCACACTCGATTTTAGGACTGAACTTCGGAGTCTTAAATAAAAAGAATCTGAGTCTAACTTTAAGATCAAGCTTGATATCAATTGAATAACTCTCCAAATCCGTCTCCAAATCAAATTTAGACAAATCTTCCTTTTCTAACACCACCAGATTATGTCCATTAAACTCTGGATTCAAATAATCAGTCTCCTTATGCCCTTGGTAAAATCCAGTCACATTAGTCGTCCCAAACACCTGGCCTGCATATGAAGCCTGAGCCTCAATCTGATCATAGTAAATTCCGATACGTTTGTTAGGATTACGAACCGTCATGTTCAATGCAAGGTTGTAGTAAAGTGTTTTATGTGTAGATGAAATGTCGAACTGAGTAAGAGAAGCGTCAGTGACATAAAATTTAACTGGATTTGGTC
This sequence comes from Kitagawia praeruptora, assembly GCA_037693485.1. Taxonomy (NCBI): domain Eukaryota; kingdom Viridiplantae; phylum Streptophyta; class Magnoliopsida; order Apiales; family Apiaceae; genus Kitagawia; species Kitagawia praeruptora. Next base: position 42,255,379 of record CM075353.1, on the reverse strand, counting down.
GAAAAATGAGCCACAAGATCAAGAGAACGATACCGACAATGACCAGAAGGGCACAGAGGATTTGGAAGATGAGATTAAAAATGCAGCAGAAACAGCAGTTTAGGAAGCTGCAACAGCAACAAGCACCGCTGTCATTGTAGCCTCGACGGTAGTATGATCTTTGTGGAGGTACAGGTGGGCCGTAGAAGGCCCTGTCTAGGGGTGGCTGTGGTGCTTCTTTCATCGGAGAGCTGGGAAATTATTTGTGTGTGCTGTGTCTGTATATAAAGGAGAATTTTGATGCACCAGGGTAAGGGATCATAAATTCATACCATCATACTTTTTTGTACTTGTGTAAAATAATGAGCTGTATAAAAATGTATTTAGGCATGAGTTTTAAACAAAAAAATAAAAAAAGATTTCTTTACTCTAGATAAAGGGCAATTGTAGTTGAGGACGCCTGTCTTATCTTAGGATTTTGTTAATTTTTTTTATTAAATATCAATGTGGATTTCCAAAATCTATGGGATTTTGAAAATCATTCAAGAATCTAGATTAGATAGAAAATATTTTGTAAGAGCATCTTCAATGGGAGAGATCCCTTAGCTAAAAATTAATTAATTATAAAGAATGTGTAAAAAAGAATTACACTCTAAGAGACAAAACTTTTATCTATAATTATAGATAATTTCTTGATGTTGGCTATATTTGTCGAACCTCTAGACCTGTAGTGAATTGCCACATCACTTATTTCTATATTAAAATTATATATTTCATTAATAACAACTTGAAATATTAATAACATACTATTTTTAAAATATAGCCAATCATTATAGCCAAATTTTACATAATCAATATTTTATATAATTTAACCAATCATTTTTAGCTAACGCCATTGAAGATGCTTCAAGTAAATATGAATACTATTAGATTTTGCCTTTCCAATTCCTTGTCAGAATCCGATATGCACACTTTAGTATTTTGAGTTCCAAACTTAAGTATGGGCATATTTTGAATGATATTACTATTATGGTAATATTTTTTATGATGGTGTCATTTGAGCATAACTTAAGTGTTAAGAGCTTATTTTTTGTTGTTCGAATCAGTTCTTGCTTATTCGAAAAATTTATGAGAACATATATTCATTTATAAGGTATATAAATTTATTTAATTAAAAAAAATTGATGGTGTCGTATCTTTAATCTTACTAGCTTATAACCTGTGCGATGTTTTTATTATAATATTAATATTTTTATCTTATTATTTATAATTATAATATTTGCATTTTAATTAATATTACAGAAGATATATAATAAAATATGATAATACGTATTTCATAGTATTTTAAATGATAGTTTTTTGTTTGTATATTAAAAAAAGATAAAAATAACTTTTTAAATTTAATATGTTGTTGATGGGAATTGAATCTTGAAATTTTTGGAGTAGTTTATAATATAATATAAATGTTTTAATAATAATATGATGAAAACAGATAATATAAATTTTTAACTAAAATATGTTGTTGACGGAAATCGAACCTTAAACTTATAAGAGTAGTTTATAAGATTATATAAATGTTAAATAATAACTAGCTTATAAACCGTGCAACGCACGACTCCTTTTTTAATATTTATAATTATATTAATTTTTTAAATTTTATATGTTACTCCATTAATTTACATATCAAATTGTTATTAACAAATTGATATATATAAGATTTTACACGTTCGATTTAATAAATTATATTTTCTCTTGAGATTCTGAATATGTCCATTTGAATAATAATTATTAAATCATCATTAAATTAAAGATAATTTTATGAGGTTCACGTAGATTGGAAAATCATTCAAATCTGATTTTTAGATCTGAAGATAAAGCACGAATAGTATATATAATATTTTTTAAATACTAATAAAAAAATAAATAAAATGCAATTGTAATACAACTTTTTTAATTATACCCTTTTTAGATTATAATTTTCTTTTTAAAATTCAGTCAATACAACATTTTTTAATTATATTCGTTTTAGATTATAATTTTCTTTTTAAAATTCAGTGCTAATGCAACATTTTCTAATTATATTCTTTTTAAATTATAATAATTTTCTTTTTATTGTGATCTAATCTTGATCGTCTATTTTTAGTCCAACGAATCATATGATTTTAATAGTACAATGACCAGACCAGACCATATAAAAAATTTGGATAATATCCCTCTTATGCATATTATACATAAGGATATAATATGTTAAGTTGTTGATGGTATTCGAATCTTGAACCTATAAGAGTATTTATATCTTACAAATAAAAATATTTTTTTAGCATAATATCCAACGGTTCTCATTAATCTCAAAATAATAAAAAATTAAATACCAAAATCATCTTTGATTTTGATTTCGGTTTGCACACCGATGAAATTTTCTTGGCAAATACTTTTGTAAAAAAAGGTTAGAACTTGTTTTTTGTATCCTAACTATAATATAATTAAGAGGTGATACTTGCCTTTAATAACATCAATTATTTACTTGATTGCAAATTCTATGTTTGAAAATTGAGATAATTTAGAAAATTAAATAACTAGCTTTCGAATGATTTCAGAGCTCCACCAAATAAAACAAATTATTCATATATTTTTCTATACCAATTTTGTCTCATGATTTTTGAGGCCGACACCCATTATATAATATAAAAATACTAAGCGTACACAATAATAAAAATTTTAATACTAAAATCCTCTTTGAATTTGATTTCGGTTTGAATGCTAGTAATTTTTTTTTAAGATTTAATTAGAAAATGATAATAAGCTCATAAGTCTAATAAAAAAAACAAGAACAAAAAAAGTAAAAGTCGGTTGGATAAAGGAGAGATCGAGAGCTACTAGTAGAATTAATATAAAGGAACAACAAGGATAATTTGGTCCAAAAATTATTAAGGGTGTGCAACCATAAATTTAGGGTGTGCATATATCATCACCCTATTTTTTATATCTTAACTATAATATAATTTTGAGGTAAAACTTGCCTTTAATAACATTAATTATTTTTTTTCATTGCATATATAATGTTTGAAAATTGTGATAACTTAGAAAATTAAATAATTAGCTTTTGAGTGATTTCAGAGTTTCACCAAATGCCCGGAGAATAACCTTTACAAAAAAATATGTTATTTACAAAAAATTTACATATTAATAAAGATCATTTTATTTATTATTTATTTAAATTTATTTATTAAATTTGAGAAAAAAAACATACGGGATTCTAATATACACGTAAAAATGTACATGATTCTGATAGATAGGTTATTTATCAATTCAATAGAGTTATAATAAAAAATTACAAAATATTAGTATTTAACTGTTATATTTTTTTTTACCACAAAAATTAAAGGTTTTCATTAAATTGAACGAACACACAGTCGAGACAAACCCTCAACTGGTGGTACGACCAGGTTGAAAAACAAAGGCAAGCTAAAATACTTAGCTGATTTGTTTCCGGATCGTTTGACAATACAGATCTAAAAGAATCTGTTAACTGAAAATGAAAACAAAGACAACCCAATAAATCCAAATTGTACCAACATCCCTGAATACAGCAAAATTACAATTGACCTTAACACATAAAAATCATTTGTAGCCCATTGTTCAGGTGGAGCACCCCATCTATCTACTTGCCGGGAACCAGCTATAGACTTGCCGTAAGTAAAAACTCCCCAAAGGTGAACACAATCATGTTGTGAAAGGTGAGCTCTTGCAATAATCATCACTGCCCCAGCTTCGATACGGCCTTTCCAGATCTCTCGAGATATCAATTGAAACATTTTCGGAGTACGGAAATAACAAAACCAAGCACACCAAGACATATTAACATATACAAACCACTCCAAAGGGAGAGACATACTACAAATCAAAAAGTCAAAGATCTCGGATTGACACCAAATTTTGATATGATGTTAAGCAGGAGATTTTGAGTTTAAGAAATGTGTTTATTTGATATTTCGAGTTCTAAATCTCAATAGATCTGAAAAAGAACTCGAATGGGTTTTTCGAAATTTTTGGAAAAATTCCGATTTATGGGAGGAATGAAAGGGATTTGTGAAGGTGGATGAAGGCTTGGTTGGAGAAGGAGGAGATTAGAGCAAGAAGAAGGGCCTCCGGCCGGTGGATAAACCACCGCCGGAGGGGATGAAACTATCTGGGACGAAGACTAAGTTGAGAGAAAAGTTAGCAGAGAAAAGTTGAGATTAAGTTGAGTTATTTAGAAGATAACTGTTCTATTATTTTATTAAAAGATAATTTAGAATCCTACAAGAAATATAAATTTAGGATGAAACCAAAATAAAGTTGAAAACAAATTTGGTAATGAAGTACCGTTAAAAATGGTGTTCACTTGTTATAGATAAGTATGTTACCATATATCGACATATGTGTTCGTACTCTTTTTTCATTAAATTGTAATAAAAGAATATAAATATAATAAGATTTTTTTTATAATTTTTTTAAAAAAACATTACATAGAATTCTAGTAATTATAGGATTTTTGGGGTGAAATCAAAATATGATGAGAACTAAATTTGGTACAAGGTAGTACTCCCTCCGTCCCGAATTGTAAGACCTTTTGACTTTTTTACGCATTTCAATGTGTTCGGATCGGGCATTTGTGAATTATATTTTTTACGCATTTCAAAGATTATAGAAGCATGTTACCCTATTTCAATATATGGATTCATAGTCTTTTTGTTATGTCATCTCAATATGGGATCTAGATGTGGGAGTCACTATCAACTTTAGATACATACATCCTAAACATATGAAATATAAATATAGCATGCTAACTTGATCCTAACACTAACCTGAATCTTTAACAAATAGTATAAATATTGCATGCTAACTTGACCCAACACTAACCTTATTATTACTAACTTATAACCCGTGCAACGCACAGATTATTTTCTTATATCTATATAATGGTATTTTTAATGAGGAGCTAATTATATAAGAAAGCTAGGTGTAAGCCAAAAATTTGGAGTAGCACCATTCATAAAAACCAAAACCAAAAAGGCATTACTCATAATATCCCTTTTTTTATTAGTATTCCAAAATATTTAGATTGGGCTTCAATAAGGACAAATTCTAAATATTATGTTGATTTAAATTAAGCAATGAAATTACTGTAATTATGACATAATATTTTAACAAATTATAATAATTTTTTTTAATTAGTTCGCATATTAAAGTATAACAATGAAGATAACTATATAACAAGTAAAGTCATAGACACACTAATAGATCAATATATAACAAGTAAAGTCATATAAACTTACGAATATAGTTCGCATATAAACTTACGAATACATCAATATATAACAAGTAAAGTCATAGACACACTAATAGATATGTTAATAATGCGAAAAATATACAAATAATTATAAAGATTCGTGTCTCACAACTTTTGAATATAACATCTTGTATAGTATATACTTCCTCCGCCCCACCAGATTCTATACAGTTTTTTTTCACTGCTTGGCACGCATTTTAAGGCTCCTGTAAAGTATAGTTTCATAACTTATTTTTAAAATTTTCTTTTTTTGTATAAAAATTTAACATACCTATTTTTATACAAAAAAAGAAAATTTGAAAAATAAATTATGGAACTATCCTTAAAATGCGTGCCACACCCCCATCCCCCAATGTATAGTTTCTGCTGGGACAGAGGGAGTATATCTTTTGAATATAACATCTTGTATAGTATATATATATAGAGTTGCATTCCATGAAGAACACTTTATATAAAGAACAATAAAGAACACTTCTAAACCATCTATTTAATGCACCCACACACAATTAAAATGCACCGTCACACACATTAACCCAACCCATTTTTTTCAAAAAAAGAAAATTTATTCGGATGAACAGTGCTTGCTGACGTGGCATGCCACGTCAACATCTGCCACGTGGCACTACCACGTCAGCAGGTGGTCCCTCATTTGCCGACGTGGCACTGTCACGTGGCATGCCACGTTAATTAGCAGGCACTGTTCATCCGAATATTTTTTTTAAATTTAGTATGTGAGGGTGCATTTTAATTGTGTGGGTGTCCCTGGCGGGATCGTTAGATCATAATTGATTCAATGGTTCATATTAATTCTCTAGTGTTCTTTCTATAAGGGTGTTCTTAATGGAGTAATGACCTATATATACATGTTATAACATTTTACATTGTAAAATCAGAAGGAAATACTTGTAATTTCAATGCTAAACATGTATTTACAAATTTACCCTTCTAATTTATGCCTAAAACATGTTATAACCTCGGATACCTACTTGAGGACACCCCTAGGCACTTTATTCTCATACACACACACACACACACACACACACACACACACATATATATATATATATATATATATAAATTAGGGTGAACACATCTATTTTGGTGATGAAATTCTCACAAATAATATATTTCAATATTTGATATTTAAATTTTTTTAATCCGATTTTGATCAATATATTAACCTAGAAAGGAATTTGAGTTGTTACTATAACTCATACAATGAATTTTCATAATTAGTGATGATAAATTCTAAAATGTGATTTTCACCATTTAATTTTCTTTATGGACAACTTTAAAATGAATAAAAATTAAACTGTTATTATACATTATATAGGTTTTTCTTTGACTGATGCAGAAAGACTACGATTTTTAATTTATTTTTATATATAATCTGGTAAAGAAATTTGTAACACTTGGATAAGCCAAGTTATTATAAAAACGGGGCAAAAATGGAGCAAATTCTAGAATCGAAACTCAATTCATCAGAAATTCTTGCTTTTATCAGCTTACAAACAACCATTTAGTACAAAATTCGAGAGATTTGTATGAATAATTAAAAAAGTAACTCTGCCATCATCTACTCCTCTTCTCCTCCTTTAGTGTTGATGTTGATAACACTTTTTTGGAAGAAATTCTCCATTTTTGCACATAACCTTCTTATGAACATATTCGTGTAAGTAGGTTGTTCATCTATTGATATTTGAAATTAACAAAAAGAGAACCTTATATGTTTAATTACATGAGTACCCAGTTCTACTAGCCTTGTTGACATAATCTAACAATGCAATTTTTATGACGATTCATATATATATATCACATGTATATTATCTTGGAATGACCTACAAAGGAGGCATTATCAACCAACATAACATGTTTGAACGTACCAGCATCCTTTAAAAAAACTTCATGATTTTACCTTCATCATTCGATAAGCAAACACAACATGATTATATTCTTTCGGAATCGAAAACATTGTCCAAACAAGATCTTAGACACATGACTTAATATTAATCAATCTTATGATTAAATATCTTGAACTACATCTTGTTGGGCTTGCTCAGCAGGCCTTAACTCCACATTAGTATGATATCGTCCGCTTTAGGCCAAGCCCGCATGAATTTGTTTTTAGGCACATCCCAAAAGGTCTCATACTAATGGAGTTATCTGGCTGCTTATAAACTAGCTCTCTGCCCCTCCCAAAAACGATGTGGGACAACTCCCAATAATCTCCCCCTTCACACATCGGGCTCAACACCTGCCGAATCTGCCTCCTTTCTGTGTGATATGGCTCCCCCTTGACCCAAACTGGAAATTCATCTGGCTATCTGGCTCCCCCTTGGCCCATACTGGAAAGTCCACCTGCTCCACGTTAAGCCCAACCTGGAATAGCCCATCTGCCTTTTCCTTGGATCCATTCTGGAGCCCATTGAGATCGTTACGGATCGTTACAACCATAGCTCTGATACCACTTGTTGGGCTTGCTCAGTAGGCCTTAACTCCACATTAGTATGATATTGTCCGCTTTGGGCCAAGCCCGCACGGATTTATTTTTGGGCACATCCCAAAAGGCCTCATACCAATGGAGTTATCTGGCTGCTTATAAACTAGCTCTTTGCCCCTCCCACAAACGATGTGGGACAACTCCCAACACATCTGACACATCACAAAATCCTTTAATCCATTCTAGATATTTTACTTAATTCCATTTCATTAGGAAAAATAAAGTTAAGAGTTTCATGAAGAATTCTAACCAAAACATTAATCTTAACCATACTAGCATGATTCATAAGGAAATGCAGTTTATGTATATTGAAATTAACATTTTTAGACATATTGTTGTGTGGAAAAATAGTCAAATTCTAGTGTTAAGCTCTGCATTATAATAGTTACATAAGAACCCAAATAAATCAAATAAATTTGAAGAAAATCAATAAAGCTCATTTCATGATTATTGATCAGTGCATATTTTTGCATATTTTTATTGTCTATTTATTTCTTGAACTTGTATTTTAATAAAGAAAAGAAATGACAAAATAAAGAAATAAAGAGCAATTAAGGGCAAAAGAGGAAGAAAAATGAAGAAAATGCAAAAGGCAAAAGAAAAGGGAGGTTGGCACAAAAAGGAATATTTGGAGAGAGAAGATGACACATGGAAGGTGGGGGTTCCACCAACACACCCAACCTGTGTATGATGGAGATCTACCCAACACATCCCAAAACCCTATTTCTGGCCTATAAATATCCCCTTCCCTTTGTAACCTACATCTTAGTTTTAATTTAGTTTACCCTAATTTTAGTAGTAGCCTCCATCTTTATTTTGTAGTAGCTTCCATCTTTATTTTGTAGTAGATTTCAAATCTAGTAAACAATTCCTTTCATATTAATGCAAGCTTTCATTTCTCTTGTTCTTTACATCTTGCTTTCTTCATTTAATACTTTGGCTATAACCCATTTCAATTTTATAAGTGGATAAAGTAGCTCTTAAATTGAAAAGAGCTCTTAAATTTACTTTTCATGTTCTAGATTTAGTTCTTGTTATGTTAAATTGCGTTTAATTTTTAAATCTACGTTTCCTTGTTTTTGTTGTTCATTTTCGAGCTCGATTCACTTTTTTTTTCTGGCGAGACTTCTCCATCAACTAGTTTGGTGTAGGGGACTTGCTTTGCCTATTTATTCATACATTTACTTAGTTTTATAAGCTTTAATTTTGTTCTGCTTGCGATCATTTATTTTTGTTGTTATGTTTTAATATGTTCATAGTTTACCCGCTTATGCTTTTGATTGTTTGCCTGCTTGTTTAGTTTTGTCCCTGGTCTTCAGTATTGGCCTCATGATTTGTTTTTATCTTCTATCTATGTTTCGCCTTTGTTTTCTTTGTTTAGCTAAGCTTAATTATCATTCTGTTGTGGAATAAAATCTAGGGTCTACACGTATTTAATGTTAGGGTTGGTGAGTTTCGAGCTTTAATGGTTGTTCTTACGTTTCGAGACTAAACGGTCCTCACAAGGTGCCTACGTATCTTAGAGTTGAGAATCAAGCCAAGACGTAGTTCTGAGAATGAGGGGTGAGGCCCTTTATATAGGCTGTGAGAGCCTTAGATTTATGGTAGGATTCGGATACTTGGTGGGCAAGCCACCGCCTTGAGGGAGGTTCTAGACTCCTTCCTTGTAGGAGTCTGTTTCCTTATTGAATTGGATGCCTTGGAGGCTAAGTTTAATAGGAGTAATATCCTTGTTTGACTCTTATTGCTGAGCTAATTATTACCATTAATATTAATTACGAAATTAATATCAAAAATAGGGTTTGGACCCATCTGATGGGCCCCACATTTGGACCGTATCGGGTCTAATTACTGCAACATTAAATATGTCTTTAGGGCTAATTTTTTGCCCATATCATTTGCCCCCCAACTTCTAGAAAAACTGATCAGGTTTTCCTTGAAGTTTTAACTGTCTTGTTCGAGACTCGGGTTAGGGTTTATCTTTGTACGCTAGTGTTTTCATGAGTATTGTCTTGATATAAAGCGTGGAGCGACCAACGCGTTTACGACAATATTAAACGACGCTAAACAGCGCTAAACAGCCTTAAACGATATTTAAAAAATGTTAAATGACGCCAAATGGCGTTAAACGGTGCTAAACAGCACTAAACGGCACTAAACGGTGCTAATCGACGCTAAACGGCACTAAACAACCTTAAATGACGTTTAAACAATGTTAAACGACGCAAAATGGCGTTAAACGATGCTAAACAGCACTAAACGGCACTAAACGGCGCTAATCTATGCTAAACGGTGCTAAACAGCCTCAAACGACGTTTAAACAATGTTAAACGACGCGAAATGGCGTTAAACGGTGCTAAACATCACTAAACGGCGCTAATAGATGCTAAACGGCGCTAAACAGCCTTAAATGACGTTTAAACAAAGTTAAACGACGCGAAATGGCGTTAAACGGTGCTAAATAGCACTAAACGACACTAAACGGTGCTAATCGACGCTAAATGGCACTAAACAGCCTTAAACGACGTTTAAACAATATTAAACGACGCGGAATGGCGTTAAATAGTGCTAAACAACACTAAACGACGCTAATCAATGCTAAACGGTGCTAAACAGCCTTAAACGACGTTTAAACAATGTTAAACGACGCGAAATGGTGTTAAACGGTGCTAAACAGCACTAAACGGCACTAATCGATGCTAAACGGTGCTAAACAGCCTTAAACGACGTTTAAACAATGTTAAACGACGCGAAATGGCGTTAAAAAGTGCTAAACAGCACTAAATGGCACTAAACGGCGCTAATCAATGCTAAACGGCGCTAAACAGCCTTAAACGACGTTTAAACAATGTTAAACGACGCGAAATGGCGTTAAACGGTGCTAAACAGCACTAAACGGCGCTAATCGACGCTAAACGGCGCTAAACAGCCTTAAACGACGTTTAAACAATGTTAAACGACGTGAAATGGCGTTAATCTTGGTAAGTCAATAAAACTCGAGGACCAGGATCACAAATCACTCGTGATCGGCTGGAGCTCCGGGCAAGCCGTGGTCGGCCAATCGGAGGTCGGCTGAAGCCCCTTAAAGCACCGTGGTCGGCCTGCTCATGGTCGGCTGAAGCTCCCCGTGCATTGTGGTCGGCTGGAGCTACGAAACCCGGACCAAAAACCAACCGTTGTCTTAGAAAGTTATGGATCTCGGACCTAAAATCATCCATGGTCTTAAAAAGTTATGGATCCCGGACCTAAAATCATCCGTGGTCTTAAAAAGTTATGGATCTCGGACCTAAAATCATCCATGGTCTTAAAAAGTTATGGATCCCGGACCTAAAATCATCCGTGGTCATAGGAGTTATGGATCTCGGACCTAAAATCATCTGTGGTCTTAAAAAGTTATGGATCTCGGACCTAAAATCATCCATGATCTTAAAAAGTTATGGATCTCGGGCCTAAAATAATCCATGGTCTTAAAAAGTTATGGATCCCGGACCTAAAATAATCCGTGGTCTTAGGAGTTATAACCTTAATGTTGATCATTGAATCACAACTTACTAGTTTGGTCATTCGTGACTTTTGTTTTGACTTGAAGTTTCAACCTTTGGATCTCGATTGGAGGTTCATGACGCCCTCAAGTTTGGCCTTCAAAGCTAATCTTGGCCTTCATGGCTAATATCTCGTGTTTCTCATCCTAGGATTCGAGGTTGATGTTCACATGTTCAACGTTGGTGTTCTGGATCAAAGACCCAGGATCCCAAGTTGATTTTTCAATTTCCAATTTGAGGTATCAACCTTTCTTATTAGTTTTTCTAATAAGTATTCTTAATCAACCACCAAAATATCTATCAGGCTGGGGGTGTTCTGGACCACCAACACGAGGTTTCAGGTCAATAGGAGGTGAATGGTTCCGTGAACCTTGAATTCAAACAACTTGTTTCTTAATCCTCGTGACCTTCCGGGCTTTAACTTGTTTGCTGAATCCTTGGTTTTAAGGTTATCTTCGATCCTTGACTCTCATTCTAAGATTCAAGATTTTAAGTATGGAATGAGAAAGGACCTCTTATCTCAACATTCTCATTAGCAGTTTCTGTGCCTTCAAGGCATTATCAGGGAGCCAACCAGTCTCAAGATGAGCTTTGAGAGGGGCTATCCTTCAGCTTACATCAACTGGTGCTACCGATTTCAAATCGATGGTGGGGTCTTCAGGACCTGGAAGTAAAAACTCTCCGCATAATTCTCTATCTCAGAAGAGGCGAACTTAAATAGGGCATCGGCCTTAATGTTCTCATTTCTTGGAATGTGCTCCTTAGCTTACATCATACTGAGTCATAACAGCCTTCACAACTCTCAAATACTTTGTCATAGTTTCATCCTTAGCTTCAAATTCATCATTCACTTGCGAGACTACCAGTCTTGAATCTCCAAAAACTTTGAGGTTCTTGAGCCTCAGTATTCTGGCCAAGCCCTAACCGGCTATCAAGGCTTCACATTCAGCTTCATTGTTGGTAGTAGGTGTTGTGGAATAAAAACTAGGTTATGAATATTGCGGCTAGGGTTTAAGTATATTTAATGCTAGGGTTCGTGAGCTTCGTGCTTTAATGGCTGCTCTCGTGCTCGTGGCTAGATCTGCCTTCACAAGATGCCTACGTACTTTGATGTGTATCAAAGATCAAGCCAAAAACGTAGTTCTGAGGTGAGGGGTCTGACCCTTTATATAGGCTGAGAAGCCTTAGAGTTATGGTAGGGTTAGGTGACTTGGTGGGTAAGTCAACCTCGAGGAAAGTTCTAGACCCCTTCCTTGTAGGAGTCTGTTTCCTTGTATGAGTGTATGCCTTGGAGGCTACTCCTTGTAGAGATAATGTTCTTATCTGACACTTATTGCTGAGCTGTTTATTATCCCTAATATTAATTACGAAATTAATATTGTAAATAGGGTTTGGGCCCACCTGGTGGGCCCCACGTTTGGACCATTCCGGGTCTAATTAATGCCACATTAAATGTGTCTTTAGGGCTTATTTTTAGCCCATATCATTTGCCCCCCAACTTCTAGGGAAACTGATCAGGTTTTCCTTGAAGTTTTAACGGCCTTATTCGAGACTTGGGTCAGGGTTTATTGCTCTTACATGAGTATTTTCAACTTATCATCTTAATGTAAAGCGTGGAGCGACCGACGCATTCACGACGATGTTGAATGACACTAAGCGGTGTTAAATGGCACCAGGCAGCGCTAATCAGCCATGAACAATGCTTAAACAGTGTTTAAACAACGTCGAATGGCGTAAAACGGCACTAATGGCACTAATCGGCGCTAAACGGTGCTATACCGGCACTAAACGGTGCTAATCGGCACTAATCGGCACTAAACGGTGCTTAATCGGCACTAAACGGTGCTAGCGGGGGTCCGGGGGCGGCAGCCCCCGGGCGGGGTCCAAGGGGCGGCAGCCCCTGGCGGGGTCCAAGGGGCAGAGCCCCTGGTTGGGGTCGAGCTCAATCTGCCTCAAGGTCGCAGCCATTTTTCTTACTTTCTAAGTTATTTTCGACCTGGAAATTTCGAGCAGAAATTAGTTCATTTTCGAGCTCAAAAACGAACTCAAACGGGAGCCAAGTCGTGGCTTCTTTTCAGGATTTTCAGTGTTTTTCCGACCTCGAATGGACGAGCTCAGATGGTGTTGAAACGACCTCAAATTGGGAGTGAGGTCGCGAGAAATTTCTATTCTCTCTAGTTCATTTTCGAGCTCAGGTTCGCGATCTCAATTATAGGAGATACCGACCTCAAATTGGCTTCAAGTCGCATGACTTTTTCGCGAGTTTCCGCTCTTTTTCGATCTCAAATTTACAATCTAGCCGTAGTATATTTTCGACCTCAACCCAACTTAATTAAGAACTCAAATAAGGTTCAAGTCGTTAGGGTTTTCATTGTTTTCCAGTTCATTTACAACCTGGGCTTTGCGATCTCGAGTCACGCCTTGGCGACTTCAGATGGGGATCCAAGGTCGTCCCATACGAGCTCATCATAATGTATTTTCGACTTCAAAAATCACCGACCTCGAGCATAATTTTTGTTTGCCATTGGCTTCTTGGGCCTTCTACGGGCTTTTAATGGTGGACCTTGTTTGGGTTTCCTTCTTTTGGGCCTAGGTCACAATGGGCCTTTACTTCCTAGATTTTCATGCTTAACAGACCTAGTATCCAACTGAAAGTTTATTGGGCCTCAAACCAAATTTGGGTCAATTCAGACCTTGGGTTTATAGTTGTTTCAGATGGATTTGAGATTAATGACGACCTCCTCAAGTTTGGCCTTCATAGCTAATCTTGGCCTTCATGGTTAATCTTGGCCTTCATGGCTAACTTTGGCCCAAAAGGCTAATCTTGGCCTTCATGGCTAATCTTGGCCTTCATGTCGATGTTCTGGATCAGAGACTCGGGATCCCAAGTACATTTTTCAATTTCCAAATTGAGGTACCAACCTTTCTTGTTAGCTTTTCTGATAAGCGTTCTTAATCAACTACCAAAACATTTATCAAGTTGGGGGTGTTCTGGACCACCAATCACGTGGTTTCAGGTCAATAGGAGGTGTTTGCCATGCCTTGAAAGGTTTCGTGAACCTTGAATTCAAATTACTTGTTTCTTAGTTCTTGCCCCCCTTGCTTCATATGGTGGAGGTCTTGCTTCTCGGTTGATCGTTCAAGAAGTTCCTTTGCCACTCAGCACTTGACTTCAAGTCTGGTGTGCCTTGGCTAGTTGTCACTACTCTATCTTGACTCTAGGTTTCAACTTGACTAACGACTCTTGATTCGAGCCATTAAACTCAGACGACAAGCTCGATTGGAGGCAGACAGCATTGTTGGCCATCAAGGCATTATCAAGGAGCCAACCAGCCTCAAGATGAGCTTTGATAGGGTCTATCCTTCAGCTTCCTTCATCAATTGATGCTACCAACTACGATTTAATGGTCGGGGCCTTCAAGATCTGGAAGTAAACACACCCTGCATAATTCTCTATCTCAGAAGAAGCGCACTTGGACAGGGCATCGGCCTTAACGTTCTCTTCCCTCGGAATATGCTCCACAAAGTACTCATCAAACTGAGTCATAACAGCTTTTACAACTCTCAAATACTTTGCCATAGTTTCATCCTTGGCTTCAAAATCACCATTAACTTGCGATACTACAAGCCTTGAGTCTCCACAAACTTTGAGGTTCTTAACCCTCATGATTCTTGCCAAGCCCAACCCGGCTATCAAGGCTTCATACTCAGCTTCGTTATTGGTTGTCGGAAAATCCAACTTCAAAGCATACTCAACTGTGAACCCATCGGGGCTTCGCAAGACTAAACCTGCACCGCTAGATTTTGTTTTTGATGCTCCATCAAAATAGAGCACCCAATATTCCTTTTGACCAGGTACAAGTTCTTTATCTTTATCTCCATTCTCAGGGGTAGTTACTATCTCCTGCCCCCCGACTTCTTGGTTGCTAATGGTACATTCAACCACGAAGTCAGCCAATGCCTGAGCCTTGATGGCTGTTCGAGGCTTATACGTGATGTCAAATTCTCCAAGTTCAATTGCCCACTTGATCAATCTTCCACTTGCTTTTGGACTGTGCAATATGTTCCTCAATTGCTGGTCCGTCAGGACTTCGATTTTGTGTGACTGAAAGTAAGGACTTCCTTGAAGCTGTTACTAATGCCAAGGCAAACTTCTCGATGGACGAGTAATTTAACTCAGCTCCGTGGAGCACCTTGCTCACATAGTAGATAGGTCTCTGAACCTTGCTCCTTTCTTTGATGAGGACGGCACTCAATGCTTGTTTAGACACCGCCAGATACAGATAAAGTGTCTCCCCGGGACTTGGCTTGGCCAACAACGGGGCTTCGGCCATGTACTTCTTGAGCTGTTCAAAGGCCTCTTGGCTTTTATCTGCTCGTCTTTTAACCCGGGTCCTTCACGAACTTAAACTCTTATTTGGTCGTGTTGTAACCTAACTCTTGACCCTTTGGGATCTTCACTTATGCATTTGTTTGTTTTCCATTCGTGTATTCTTTTCTTTTCGGTACTTGGTCATCCTTGACTTGCACTCATCGGGTGCTCGGCACATAAATAAAATCACACAATCAATGAATGGAAATCAAACTTGCATTAATAACTTGAAATTGGTTCAACCCTTACATAGAGTACTACTGTCCTACTCGGAGCAACATGCTCTTCAATGGTTTCAATGAACCTTATTTCTATTTCTACTAGATAAATATGAAGTTAAGTTCTACTAGGATAACTTGAGCCCATCGGGGCTTCGCAAGACTAGGCATGCACCAGATTTTGTTTTCAATGCTCCATCAAAATAGAGCACCCACCACTCCTTCTGGTCTTCTTCTTATTATTCTGAGGTTCATTTCCAGCTTGGGGTATTACTTCCTGCCCCCCGAGTCCGTCAGGCCTTAACGCGACTACATAACAGCTTCGTGCCATCTTTTGATCGCCTTTATGTTCTCCAACACCATTCCTGGTTGGGAACTTGATCTTCATATGATAGGTTGAGACAACAGCCTTGAATGCATGAAGTCCAGTCCTTCCGAGGATAGCGTTGTACGTTGAAACCGCCTTGATTACCAGGAAGTTCAACATCTGAGTGGCCTTCTTGGGCTCTTGTCCAATAGTCACAGGCAATTGAATAGTCCCTTCAACTTTGGATTCTACTCCATTAAATCCATATATAGGCATGTCATTGGGGGTCAACTGAGAATCACTGTACCCCATCTTCAAAAATGCATCATGAAATAGAATGTCAACGGAATCTCCATTGTCTATCAAGACTCGCTTCACCTCTGAGTTTCCAATCACAGAAGTTATGACCAACGGGTCGTCATGGGGGAACTTCACCCCTTCCAAGTCTGAGTCATCAAAACCAACCACTACTTCAGTTTTTGCACGCTTCGGGGCCTCTCCCACGATGTGCATCACTTCTCTAGTATAAGCATTTCGAGAATTCCTTGTTGTACCGGCCGCAGTCGGGCCTCCTGAGATCATGTTGACTACTGGCCCTCGGGGTTGTGGGTTGCGATCTTGATCGTCGTCCCTCCTATCGTACTCTCTTCTCTGATTACCACGGTCAGCACCCTTAGTGAAGTGGCTCAGTTTCCCTCTACGAATCAAAAACTCGATCTCATCTTTGAGTTGCTTGCAATCATCAGTGTCATGCCCCATATCTCTGTGGAATCTGCAATACTGATTCTTGTTTCTCTTTGCGGGATCACCCCTGAGTGGCTTCGGCCATCGAAAATCCTTATCCTTCTCAATGTCCAACAAGATTCGACTTCTAGGAGTATTCAACCTTGCATACTCAGTGAACCTCGGTCCTTGGTTCTTCTTAGGGGCATAGTCGGAGTCCTCGCTAGTTCGGGGATACTTGTCCCTAGCATTATACTCTTGGTCATCATACTCATGGTCTTGCTTTCGCTTCTTGGAGTCGTCGTTAACTCCTCCTCCACTTACTGTGGCTTCTTTCTTCATGCTATCCTCTGCCTTGATATACTTGTCCGCCCTTCGTTGGAGCTCGGCCATGTTCTCAGGAGGATGCTTTGCCAAAGACCTCTTGAAGAAAGGATCAGTGGTTCCGTGTTCCAAGGCTACCATGGCCACTTTATTTTCCAGATCTGTAATATTCAAGGTCTCCTTGGTGAATCGCTTGAGATAATCTCTCAGGTTCTCGTTCTTCCCTTGTACCACATACAT
Organism: Kitagawia praeruptora; assembly: GCA_037693485.1. Lineage (NCBI taxonomy): Eukaryota > Viridiplantae > Streptophyta > Magnoliopsida > Apiales > Apiaceae > Kitagawia > Kitagawia praeruptora. The sequence continues at coordinate 42,237,842 of CM075353.1, read as the reverse complement.
AAGAGATGCAGAGCTTTTCTCATGCATTCTTCCACTGATAAACTGACTAATGAAAGCAGCACTCAACTCCTTAAAGGAACCAATCGAGTTTGCAGGAAGCCGACTATACCATCTTTGAGCCATGCCTGATAAAGTTTGAGGGAATGCCCTACACTTCAAAGCGTCGCTTGCAGGCTGCAACAGCAGTGCGTTTGAGAATGTTCTAACGTGGTTTGCAGGATCACCCATTCCATCATAAGCTTTAATTGTTGGCATCTTAAACTTCTTTGAGATACGAGCATTCATCACGTCCTCAGTAAACGGAGGTGTGGGATCATCAGGGTCCCCAAGTGGCATCAGATCCTTGGGGTTGCTCTTAGGGGTTTCCACCCTTGTAGTTCTTTCAGTTGGGGCGGTAGCCCTTCTTTGCCTTCTTGAAGGCCTCTCCAGATCTATAAAGGGAATTGGTCCTGATGTTGGAGGTGGTAAAGTCTGATTTGATCTGGCTTGCTCCCTGGCCATATCTTCCTTTAATCTTAAGATCTCGGCTTCATAAGCCTTAATCCTCTCAGTAGCTGTTGAAGGGAGTCCATCATGAGTAGTTTGAGTTCTTCCCAGAGGTTCTTTACTTGCACGTTGCCTCCTTGGAGCTTCATCACGCTCGTAATCATCGCCAGAAGATGATTCATCCGTATAAGGACCAGAAAAATCGCGATAATCTCGATCTCGAATATACAGGGCATGACCACTTGACCCAGCTCCGTAGTTAGACATCCCGTACATTGGATTGGTGCTTATGGGGAGATCCGTAGTGTGGATCTGAACCCCTCGTGGAGGGTTGTTGGGATCTACAATCAAGGAAGAAATCCACGCCTGGAGGGGGTTAGTCCCTGGAATTGTGTGGACGATCGGAGGTAGCGTACTCTCAACATGGGTAGTCGTCCCTAGGGGTTGAGAAACTTGATATGGAATGATAGTCCCGGATGTCGGAGGTACTTGTTCAGTGAGGGGCGGAGCAGAGCTAAGAGGTAGAGCCTCGGTTACGATCGGCTCGGTAGTGCTTGGTGCTGTTCTTCGTGTTTGAACCATGGTTGATGTCTTTTTCCCACAGACGGCGCCAAATGTTGTGGAATAAAAACTAGGTTATGAATATTGCGGCTAGGGTTTAAGTATATTTAATGCTAGGGTTCGTGAGCTTCGTGCTTTAATGGCTGCTCTCGTGCTCGTGGCTAGATCTGCCTTCACAAGATGCCTACGTACTTTGATGTGTATCAAAGATCAAGCCAAAAACGTAGTTCTGAGGTGAGGGGTCTGACCCTTTATATAGGCTGAGAAGCCTTAGAGTTATGGTAGGGTTAGGTGACTTGGTGGGTAAGTCAACCTCGAGGAAAGTTCTAGACCCCTTCCTTGTAGGAGTCTGTTTCCTTGTATGAGTGTATGCCTTGGAGGCTACTCCTTGTAGAGATAATGTTCTTATCTGACACTTATTGCTGAGCTGTTTATTATCCCTAATATTAATTACGAAATTAATATTGTAAATAGGGTTTGGGCCCACCTGGTGGGCCCCACGTTTGGACCATTCCGGGTCTAATTAATGCCACATTAAATGTGTCTTTAGGGCTTATTTTTAGCCCATATCAGTAGGAAAATCCAACTTCAAAGCATACTCAACTGTGAACCCATCGAGGCTTTGCAAAACCAAACCTGCACCACTAGATTTTGTTTTTGATGCTCCATCAAAATAGAGCACCCAATATTCCTTTTGATCAGGTACAAGCTCTTCATCTTTATCATCACTTCCAGGGGTGGTTACTATCTCCTGCCCCCACGACTTCTTGGTTGTCAATGGTACATTCAACCACGAAGTCAGCCAATGCTAGAGCCTTGAAGGCTGTCCGAGGTTTATATGTGATGTCAAATTTTCCAAGTTCGATCGTCCACTTGGCTAGCCTTCCACTAGCCTTCGAGTTGTCCAAAATATTTCTCAACTGCTGGTCCGTCAGGACTTAAATCTTGTGTGATTGAAAGTATGGTCATAGCTTCCTCGAAGCTGTTATCAATGCCAATGCAAACTTCTCAATGGGAGAGTAATTTAACTCAGCCCCGTGCAACACCTTGCTCGATCACGTAGTAGATGGGTTTTTGAACCTTGTTCTCCTCCCCAATGAGGACGACATTCAGTGCTTGTTCAGATATCGTCAAATATAAGTAAAGAGTCTCCCCAGGACTAGGTTTGGCCTACAACGGGGCTTCAGCCATGTATTTCTTTAATTGTTCAAAGGACTCTTGGCTTTCGGGTGTCCACTCAAAGTTCTTCACCTTTTTCAATGCTTGAAAGAAAGGTAAACATTTATCACCATACTTGGAGATGAATCTTCCTAATGCTGCTAATCAGCCCATTAACTTCTACACATCTCTTATTGAGCGTGGGGGCTCCATATCTAAAATTGCTTTGATTTTATCGGGGTTGGCTTCTATTCCTCTCTTTGAAACCATTAGACCCAAAAACTTTCCTGATCCAATGCTAAAAGCACACTTGGCTGGATTCAACATCATCTTATGGTGCCTCAACACTTCGAATGCCTCTCTGAGGTGCTTAATGTGGTCTGCCGTGAATAGGCTCTTGACTAACATATCATCAGCATAGACCTCCATGGTTTTTCCAATTGGATGTGCAAATATCTTATTCACCAATCGTTGGTAAGTAGCACCTGCATTCTTTAGACCAAAAGCCATAACAAGATAACAAAAAACACCAAAGTCAGTTATGAAAGATACCTTTGGGATGTCATCCTGTGCATCTTAATCTGATTGTAGCCACTAAACCCGTCCATGAAGCTCAACATCTCGTGTCCTGCTGTGGCATCTATCAACGTATCAATCCTTGGCATATCATTTAAGTCAGTGAAGTATATACACATCCTCCACTTCCCATTTGCCTTCTTGACCATCACAGGGTTAGCCAACCATTCAGGGAACTGAATTTTTTCAACAAAACCAGCTTCCAAGAGCTTGTCAACTTCTTGCTTAATGGCCTCTTGCCTTTCAGGAGCAAAGTTCCTCTTCTTCTGCTTTATTGTCTTTCGTTTGGGATCGATATTCAATTTGTGAGTTATGAGTTGGGGATCAATCCCTGGCATATCAGCTGGTGTCCAAGCAAGCACATCACTGTTCTCTTGTAAGAATGCTGTCAACTTGCCCTTCAAGGGGTTCCTTCAATTGGCTTTTGGGTTATGCAATATGTTTCTTCAACGGGTGGTCCATCAGGACTTCAACGTTTGTCTTGGTTCCCTCTTTGTTTCTTGTTTTTCTTGATTCTAGGTCAAGGATTCAAGGTTGATTCCTCGATTTAGATTTCAAATAAGACAATCATGTAGGCTTCTTGCCTTTTAAACTCTTTAAGACGAGAGTTTGCTTGAACTTCTTGATCATTGTTTAAGGTTCTCTATTGGTCCTCTACCTTAGATTCTCCATCCAAGTCTTTTTTGAAAACATTGAAGAGTGGCTAGTCCTTAGCCTCCACAGCCTTGCATGGCTTTGAATGCCACATGTCTTTTATCCCGGGTCCTTCAAGGACTTTAAACACTTATTTAGTTATGCTATAACCTAACTCTCGACCCTTCAGGGTTTATTTATGCGTTTGTTTGTTTTCATTCGTGTATTCTTTTATTTTGGGTACTTGGTCATCTTTGACTTACACATATCAGGTGCTTGGCACATAAATAGAATCATAGAACGAAAAGCAAACTTGCATTAATAACTTAAATGGGTTCAAGCTTTACATAGAGTACTACTATCCTACTCGGAGCGACATGCTCTGCATGGTTTCATCGAACCTTATTTCTACTTCTACTAGATAAATATGAAGCTAAGTCCAACTTTGTAAGACTAGGCCTGCATGGCTTGATTTTGTTTTTGATGCTCCATCAAAATAGAGCACTCACCACTCCTTCTGATCTCCTCACTCTTATTCTGAAGTTCTTTACCTTCTTGGGGTACTATCTCCTGCCCCCTGACTTCTTGGTTGTCAATGTTACATTCAACCACGAAGTCAGTTGACGCCTTAGCCTTAATGGCTATCTGAGGCTTATGTGTGATGTCCTATGCCGGCCTTTCTTGGTGTTCCTTATCACTGCGGACATCCATGTCTTCAATCGGAAGGACCTGCCCTCCGACTCCATCAGGCCTTAACGAGGCTATATAACAGCTTCGTGCCATCTTTTAATCACCTTTTTGTTCTCCTACACCATTCCTGGTTGGAAACTTGATCTTCATGTGAAAAGCTGAGGCCACAGCCTTAAAAGCGTGGAGTCTAGTCCTCCCGAGGATGGCATTGTAGGTGGAAGATGCTTTGATAATCAAAAAGTTCAGCATCTGAGTGGCCTCTATCGGCTTCTGTCCGATGGTGACGGGCAACTGAATAGTTCCCTCAACTTTAGATTCTACTCCATTGAATCCGTATATAGGCGTGTTGGAGGCGGTCAACTGAGAGTCGTTATACCCCATCTTCACAAAGGCCTCATAGAACAAAATGTCCACAGAAGCTCCATTGTCTATCAAGACTCGCTTCACCTCTGAATTTCCAATCACGGGAGTTATGACCAGCGGGTCGTCATGGGGGAACTTCACCCCTTCAAGGTCTCAATCATCAAATCCGATTGTTACCTTGGTTTTTGCACGTTTTGGTGTTTCTCCAACAATGTGCATTACTTCTCTGGCATAAGCCTTTCGAGAATTCTTTGTTGTCCCGGCCGCAGTCGGGCCTCCTGAGATCATGTTGATTACTGGCCCCGGGGCTGTGGGTTGCGATCTTGATCGTCATCCCTTTTATAATCTCTAATATGATTACCACGATCTTCACCCTTAGTTACCATGGTTGATTTCTTCTTCCCACAGACGGTGCCAAATGTTGTGGAATAAAATCTAGGGCTGCACGTATTTAATGATAGGGTTGGTGAGTTTCGAGCTTTAATGGTTGTTCTTGCGTTTCGAGACTAAACGGTCCTCACAAGATGCCTACGTATCTCAGAGTTGAGAATCAAGCCAAGACGTAGTTCTGAGAATGAGGGGTCAGGCCCTTTATATAGGCTGTGAGAGACTTAGATTTATGGTAGGATTCGGGTACTTGGTGGGCAAGCCACCGTCTTGAGGGAGGTTCTAGACTCCTTCCTTGTAGGAGTCTGTTTCCTTATTGAATTGGATGCCTTGGAGGCTAAGTTTAATAGGAGTAATATTCTTGTTTGACTCTTATTGCTGAGCTGATTATTACCCTTAATATTAATTACGAAATTAATATCAAAAATAGGGTTTGGACCCATCTGATGGGCCTCACATTAGGACCGTATCGGGTCTAATTACTGCAACATTAAATATGTCTTTTGGGTTTATTTTTTGCCCATATCACATTCTCTTTAGTTTTATTTTTCTTTAATCATGATGTGTTCATGTTAATCGTATTTATTAGCTTGTGTTTACATCTTGGTTGCTTACTTTAATTTAATTTGTTTTCCCCTGGCAAAAGAAAAAAAATTATTTATTTAATTAGCTTTTGTTTCCCATTTAATATTCGCACCATTTAATGAACTCAATGACATTAAACATAATTCCATTTTCATTTTAGCTAATTCGTGGGTTCATGTGTACGTTTCTTTTTAGTTTATTTAGCCCATTTGTTAAACCGGTGGCCCAAAACTAGTGTTTGACCCAACTCCTACTTCTTGTGAACCCGTTTTTATATAAGCCCAACATAGGTGATGGCCCATTTTCTTTGTTTTGCATATGCGTCACTTGTACTTCATAAATATCATCATCATGTTATAATGACCATCATCATTGCTTTCATCATTAGATAATTAATACTTTATTAATCAAAAATAAATCATTAGTTGTATTTTGTTTTTACTTTTTGTTTACACACATCTTACTTCTGTTGTTTGCATTTTAGTTTTTAATTCGCTTTTCGTGGTATGTTTATACCATGGTTGTCACGTCGACGAGTCGGCGACTAGTCGATAAGTTGGCAGATTTGAAAAAATCGAGCCTCGATTTGGTGAGTTTGAAGTTCATGAATTTTACCCCGGATCCGACCTGGAATCCAGTCCGAAACCCGATCCAAAATTCCAAATCATAAAAATAGGGTTTTTTTACATACACTTACTTATTTGTTCGATTAAAACCTAAATTAAGAGGATGAGAGCAGCCATTACTGTCTGCGACGATCTTATCTTCTCCTCCGATCAACTCCGAGCCTCCGACGCCAACGACTTCATCTTCTCCGGTAAGTCTCTTCTCTTTTCTCCTTCTTCTTTATCTCGTCTCTTCTTTTTCTTCTCAAATCTCTTCTTTATCTCTATTCTCTATCTCTTCTTTATCTCTGTTAGGTCTTTCACCTATCATCTAAAGTCGATAGTCTGTATGTATATACTATATATACATACGTTTTTTTGTTTTTTTTTAAAAAAAATCTTATTGATTTTATTTCAAAATTAACTTTTCAACAGAGAGTCAAAACATATTTTGTTTTTGTGTGAAAAATCATATTGTTTTGTTATATATCAAAACATTTTTCAAGTTTCACTCAGTTTTTTCGTTATTTTAATTAATTTATTTACTTTTAATTATACATAAATCTTTAAATTTTGCAACTTCAAATTAGTGAACTGTAAATTGTTTATTTTTCTTCCATTTGTTGTTCGTGAGTGTTTATCGGTTTCATTAAAATTTGCAAGCTTACAAAGATTTAAAAAAACAAATTCAGAATTGTGTAACTTTTACAAGTTGTTGTTCCTGAGTGTTTATGATTATGGTGGAAGATATTCCTTTTACAAGAATTGTGTACCCAAAGACAATATTCCTTTCGATGATGAGGAGGTGAAAGATGATTATGGTGTACCACCCGAGGAGAATACTCAAGGAGATGGAGGGGAAGATGATTTCGAGATGGATGAGTGATGGCTCTTATCCATGATTGTGTTTGTTACTTTGTTTAGTTGATTTCACTCTTTAGTTTGTTTTATTTGATTAGAGATGTTTGACTTTGGGTACTCGAACTTTATCTATTTGTTTTTATTTGAACTATTGAAATTGTTGTGTGTTACCCTATATCATATATTATAATTACCTTAAATATATGTATGTCGACTTTTTACGATTAGTCGGGCGACTTGTCGACTTATGAGTTTGAAGGTACTCGGGCGTCGCGGCTCGACTTGTCGACTTAACAACCTTGGTTTATACTTTATCAGTTTTTACTCGTTTCATTTTGTAGCTAAATTTGTAACATAATTTTCTCAAAATTAATTGTTTAGTTCATCTAAATTAGAAAATAAGAATGCGAAAAAAAATATAATCTATATGGAACGAATCATAAATACTAAAATAAGATCGTGCGCTTGCGATATTTAAATATTTATTTCTAGCACATTAATGCCCGTGGAAATAAACTTTTAAATCAATTCAGTTCACTGACCAAACAACTTCATAACGATATTGTAAGGACTAATATTCTCAATAGGATCGGAAAACATTATCAAAATTGTCGGAATTGAAGTGAAGAGTAAAGTAAAATGATGAAATCTATTAACTCTTTTTTTAGAGATCACCCTTATTCTAGCCTAGACTTGCCCAAATCATTAGAACAATTGATATCAACATCTGGCGAAAGTTGCAACTTTTTCTTAGTTCAGGAATATTCAGAAAGAATTTCATATACTTCAAAGAAGGTAAATAAAGATTCTGTTCTTTCATTTTTTTTGTTTTTAATAGGGAATACGATTATATTTTCTAAATCTAAGCTTATTCGTTGATGTGTAAAACAATTGCAAGCGCACAGTATTTAGTTGTAGCAATCACAGATCGATCCTAATAATTAACTTAGGCGAACTAGACAATAAGATTTGAGATGAGATTTAATTTACCTAATTAGGAAAGATTATCAAATAATATGGAAAATCTAGGAATCAGAATCCATTAATCAATCAAAATTAATATCAACTCGCCCTAAAATCAATCACCTTTTATTCACAAATAACATATATAAATTAACGAGACTAACATATACTATGAAATTTGTTATCTAACAATAACCTATCAAAACTCCAAAGAGCAAGCATAAGCTATGAAAAATAAATCCGGTAACAATAATATATCAAAATCACTTTGTCATTGAATAATTAAGCAGCAAGAAAAATTATGAGAACCAACTAATAGTGTTAGGTCCGGTAAGAGGGCTATATTAAGCTAGAAAAGGGGGGGTTGAATAGCTTAATAACCAATTAAAAATCATTATGGCATTTTAAAAATATTTTACCGAGTCGTTAGCAGTTTATAAGTGCGGAAAATAAATGACAAGTAAAGAAAATACCACCACTACGCCATAGATGGCCTACAGCAACGCTTTTTTTTTTTTTGGTGTTGCAATGAAAAACATTACAGTAGCTCTAAACTTGATGGCATGCAGCAACGTTTTTTTTTTTTGGTGTTGCTGTATACAAAACATGGTATTGCCGTAGCTATATGAAACGTAGCAAGTTGCAACACTTTGTGAAGTGTTGCCGTTAATATGATTTAAACACAACCTTTTTAATAAAAATTGAAATAAATAATTATTGTGAATTAAAATTAATTAATTTAAAAAATAAATAATTTAAATTTTCAAAGTTTGTTATTAGAGTCAATATTAGAATGTTTATAAAATACTCCCTCCGTCCATTTCATTTCTTTACATTTTCCTTTTTGGGCCGTCCATTCCATTTCTTTACATTACCCAAAATAGTAACTTTTAACAATAAAATACATTATTACATCCACTACCTCACTCCACCTTTTCAACTCTTTACACTATTACACCCACTACTTCACTTATTTTAACAATAAAATTACTATTACACCCACTACTACATTTATTTTAACAATATTACATCCACTATCTTGGTCTCCGTGCAAAAAGCAAATGTAAAGAAATCAAATAAACAGAGGGAGTAGAACATTTTTTATAATTTGAAAATAGATCAAATTATTAAAAAAACGTAACAAATTATTATAATTTTTTTTAAAAAATTATTTTTACAAAAAATGAGTAAAGTTTGAGAAATAATGTTAAGTTTGATTAAAAAATTTGTATGCATTATTGAACTAAAATATAACATTTTTATAAAAATAACATATTTTCTTATAAATTAAATTAAATTCGAAAAATTTCAAATAAAAAATTATAAAACAGAAAAAAAAATTGTGCGTTGCTGCTTTGTACAGTTGTGGGCTTGTGACGCTGTCCAAAATTTTCTAATTAAGAAGCGCGGCAATTTTGCCGCCTGGTTAGAAACACATCGCTAATTAGTAAAAAAAATCAAAACACACTAACTCTCTCTATTACACTCTCCCTCCTCTCTGTGTCTCTCTCTCCCCCCCCTCTCTCTCTTTCTGTCTCTCACTGAATATGTTAAGATGCGGCAATTAAGTCTAGCCACCAAACATATATTATCACAGAGGCAAAAGTCCTACACATCTCAAACACAACGCCTCAGTCCTCAATTCATTAGGGTTGTTCAATATTTGGGGTTTTCTCAAGATTTGGGTTTTCTTCAAGCTTCAATTAACTTTCAGACGGAGTGGATTTCTGCAATTAGAGTTTCGACGGGGATTGTGATTCAATTGGCGTTTCACAGATCAAGTTCAAAGGCACAACGGGCTTAATCCTGGTATAAAATCAAGGAATGAGTACGGAACTAACAATATACTGGAGGTAATCACAACATAGTGACATTTTAATGACCTGTATATGCCTGGTATGTTGTTGTAACTCAGTGTATTTTCTACTCCACTTGTACTGATTCTTGTGGCACGTTTGGTTATTCAAAAACATATTTCATATAAATGGTTAAGCTTTCAACATAAGCATTAATTGATAGGTTTCGGGCCAACAAGCGCAACGGAAAAACGATAATAAACAATAAAAACCGAAACCTAACCCTAGGATCCGTGTATAAGACATGCTGATTATGGAGAACAGAATCTGTACCTTTTTAAAAGCTTTCCGATTCGGTTGACAGATGGAGGTCCAAGAATGATCACCACACAGCCCTCTTCGTGAGATCTGATTCGCTAATCAGTCCACACGAACGCACGATTGTCTCCGCAATCTCCGGAGTTGGTACTAGCCGTAATCTGCCCTCTATCTCGATCTCTCTTTCTAACTTCTCTTGATGTAGAGCTGTTAGGGTTTTTGCTAAAAACGAATTTGGCAAAGTCTAACCCTAAACCAATACATCTTTATGTATTTATAAGAGAGAATGAGCTGGGCTTAACCCTAATCGGTTTTGGCTTCTACTAAAACCGAACTGATTTGGGTTTTAATGATTTAAATTCGAAATCTAATTAACTAAGTCCAACTTAATTAATTAAATAACCAATTTCGAATTTTATCATCAATTAATTTAAATTCGAAATTTAAATTAAAACTCCTTTTAAACGTTCTTATTGTGTAACCCTTTAGGTTATTATTACGTTGGCAATAATTTTAATATCCAATAATAAAATTATAAACAATGAGCGGCATCTAGTAATACATCATTGTTACCCAAGTAATAATAATTGGTGATCCAATTAAACCTTTCGTGATTAATGTTTCCGTGTAATATAATCCCTTTAACCATATATTATAGAATAAACTCGAGGCATGTAATTAGTCATCCTCATCAATGTTTAATCCGGGTTTCCTTGATCAATGAGTAGACTATTAAAAACAAATCAATATTTGAGCATGGCCATGCATTTTCATAGTCTCACTCAATCAAGAGGCCAATAATATCTCTCCTAATAATAGGAGGGTTAAATCTTTTATCTATCATTCATATTTCTCATACGTCTCATAATATACCCGATGTACATTTTTATCATCACCCGGTCAAAGGTAACTTTTAATGTAGTCAAAGTATATTAATCCTCGTACAGAAATATAATGATCTTAAGTCTAAGGATCATTACACCATTATCACTTGAGTCTTTCTAATGACATTATCAACATGTAGAAACTCACTGTGGGTCAACCCAGTGCCATGTAAAATATTACATGCACCTATGTTCTTGACTTTAGCATCACTATACCTATGACCGATGAGATGTGGTCATCAGTCAACAAACATACTAATCTTTATGCATTATAATTGTCCCATATTAATAATGCTCGATTAGGGATATTTAGGAATATTAACACTATTCTTATAATCTCATTTTTAAGTCACATACTTAAAGATATAGAATACATGTTACATATTCCAAGGACATTTATTGTTCTAATATTTATATCGCAGTAAATAAAGACATAATAAATTATTGTTGAATAATCGATATAACATAATTACTGAATAATAAAATAGTCTATCCTAGAAGCACAATTACATTGTCTCTAGGGCACTAACACTATCATTAATGATGAAAGAAAAATTAGAGTTTAGAATATAATTTTTTCCTTGTTGTCCTAATGCCCTTGTAATGTGAAAAAAGAGTAACTTGGCAGCCTAAACAAAAAAATAGGGTCTCAAATGTGTTTACATAACAATTAGACTACTGAATTTCAACAATTAGGTAGCAGAGGGCTTGTATGTGTACCAAACGTAAGATACATCATAAACAATATCTTTATATTGACATTACTTTAATATGATAAACCTTTATCCCTACATTAAAATTTTTATTTACTTAAGATACCATGCACACTCTCATTGTCACTGTCTTAAGACAATATTTGAGGATCTTCATTTATGTATTAATTTGAGGGGTTCAAACAGACTTTACTATTTGTTGTATTTTCTAATGGGAATTGTATTATAGCTTAGTCGTTTATTAAGATTTGTGGACTTAGCTCTTCTTCTAAATTGAGTTCCTCCCTTCAGGCTGGCGAGTTTTTTCATTCAGCCCTAAGCAAAGCTACAGCACAACAGAGAGAAGCGGGATCAGTCCATGGTCGTGAATCCTCGGAAGCACCTCTCTTGGAGGAGCAGGTACTATTTTCACCCAGATTTCTTATGTTATTTCTTTCCTGTTTTTTATCGTTATAGTGAATATGTTCCTTTTGCAGGATTTGCATTCTGATCAATATAAGCAAATTAAGCTGGGATTTCTCACTGGCCTTGTTCCTAAAGAGAAATCTATGGCTTTAGTTAATCTGAATTTGCAGTAAAATTATATATATTCAGTTGTAGTTCTTTCTGATATATTTTAACAAGTAGTTGTAGTTCAAAGTCATGGTCTCTTTTCTTGTATGGTAGCTTACAGGTGAAGTCATTCTAGTACTGGGAACATATTTATACACTTTGGAGGTGATAAGATGTGAGCCTTGCAATGAAAAATGCGATGTACATCCCTACATCGAGATAGATTATGGTCCTTCAAGGATACACATACATGTCCAGATAATATTCTCAATCTAATTATCTAATTCTTTTATACTGTAACTGCCTTAATTAGCTAGTATTCATGAGTGGCTTTTATAGAATTATCATCATTTTGACAGATAGCTTTGGAAGTTGCGGATGGTAGCTTAAGGCCGGCACTTGTTGAGCACCAAAATGACCAATTACTCGAAGAACTTGTCGAGCTCATACATATTTCATGGGATGAAAATTCTGCAAATAGACCTTCTTTTGCAACAAATACATGTCGTTTCTGAGCTATTCAGGAGAGGTTAACTAATCATGAACTTTAGCCAACTTTTATAAGAATGTGATTAGAATATAAGTAAGGTAAATCCAGATTTCAAAAAAAAAAAAAAAAGTAAGGTAAATTAATTTACCTTTTCAACCCTCGACATATGCTTAAATGTCAAACTTTAGAATTACTTTCTAGTTAAATTTTTTTTATCACTAAACATGTTTGCGAAATGAAGGATATATAATTTTGTATATAATAATTATTAAAAATATTTGAATTACATCTTATTCAGTTTTTAATAGTAGACTCTGTTTTTAGACTAGTAATGCTCCAATAAATAAATTCATATGTAATGTCTTTCTTGAAACAGGTGTTAGTTTTGGGAGTACTAGATCTTCTTAGGCTGCTCTTCTTTTCGACATACACACTTGTCCCATTTTGAGCAGAGATCTATCACCAGGTTAGTGTTTCTTACACTAAAGACATTGAGTGAATTCCAAGTTTGATTGCTATTATGGGTGGTGTATATAAATTGTATATGTAGCTCATGTATTATATTGATTGTTTCTCTTTGTTTCTCTTCAATATTAAGTTGCAGGATACTATCTTCCATTCTTTTGGTTTTAACACAAATAATGACAACTATTTTCCAGATTCTGACAAATCGACCAAGATCTGATATCTCCATCAACCTTCCAGCACTGAGAAAACTTGATGCAATTGAGTCCCAGTGTGCCGAGGTATGAGAAGACTGGTGGTATTAAGTCTGCAACAATTGAGTTTGAATCCAAGTATGCTTATGGTTGTCTTTCAGGGGAACGAGGTGTTCATTGTATAACTAGAAGCACTCAAAGTGAATCCCAGTGCGCTGAGGTATGAATCCCAGTTCCCTTCTATCATTGTAGTTAGAATGAATTGTGCTTCATTGCATTGTCAGATCTAAAAGTGCTTTTTGGATATGTAACCTTTGTTGTCCTGGCATTCTTGTTTTACTCTGTCTGGATTTGTTTTTTGGACACAGTACACACACACACACATAGACTATAGTAGTTAAAAAAGTATTTAAATTATAACATATAAATATACAGCAGTTCACATAATTTTACCATAAAAATGATGTATTTTACAACGTAGGTTACTTTAATTTAATTTTTTTTTCACATTAGTCATGTATATGTCATAAATACTGTAAAATGTTTATAAAAGTACAGCTTGCATAGAACAGGTCACAGGTGTATACATAAATGTATAAAAATATCTGATCAATGCAATATCACAGGTGTATACATATCCGTTCTTATACATATGAGCAACGTACGTTAAGGTTCACAAAAAAAATTTCTTCTAATGCCTGTCAATTACAAGATTTTGTAATTTAAATTCTACAAATCTCCATAACAATTCAATTACTTCTACTTCTTTTTTCTGGATAATTGATCTTTTGATGGTCATGTTTTATGCTGTAGTCGAGTGTTTACTTGACATCCGCTAGATCATGGGTTCAAATTTGAATCATGGGTGTGGATGCAATAATTGTCCAAGGACATGAAGCAGGAGGGCATACAATTGTGGCCAAGTATGTAGACTTGCTTCTCGGTCTTTTACCACGTACATTAGAATTTTTCCATTAAAGATGTTGTTGCAGGTGTCTCATTTCTTGTAAATTAAGTTTTCAATGAGAGAACAAGAATTTTTGATTTGTTTATTGATCTTAGTAACAGAGAAACGGAACTAGCTAGTATAGTGTTGCAAATATTATGGGAACATATTTTATGCTAAGGTAAAAGTAGAAGTAAAAGTTCTTTTGCCAGTGTATTATGCAGGCTTCCTAAGGTTTGTCAATTAATCCTAAGGTTTCCTGCTAAATCTATTATATATCAACTTTCTTCATCTGATGCTAAATCTATCCTAAGTTCTGCATTAGAATTTGTTTGTTATTTGAATTAATTTTATAGCTGTTTTAAATAGAAATTTGATTTTCACTGATTTTGTCTATGTTGCTTCAATGTCCAGGTGGAAATTGCGCAGAAGTTTTGTGCGCAAAAATGGAGAACGATTTTATTTATTTTCTTGTAGTATTGGATTGTAAATTTTTTTTGGGGTTAACGTTGTGAAGCCCGTTAACTTGTATTGATGAATTTTGGTATTGGTGTAATAAAACAAGTTTTTAATTTTTGGGAAATGCATATATACAAATTGTTCCTCTTAAATTTTTATTATAAAAGTATTGTAGGTATTATATATTGTTGTCATCAATTGCTCAAAATTTGTTTATGTGGGGCCCACTTGAAAATCCATGGGAGGGTTCACATGTGGGACCCATAGGTGGGACCCACACCAATTTTGCTAAATGTTAATAGCTACTGCAACACTAGTTTAGTATTGTAGTATACCATGTTTAACGTTGCCATAGAAGTTTCTGGTAACAAAAGTAGTAGCGTTGCCGTAGAGAACAAAAGCGTTGCCGTAGACCCCTACGGCAGCTATGCCAAATGCAACGCTGAAAAAGCGTTGTCGTTTCGTTTTTTTTTGCTCTATTAGCTTGCTGCAACATTTTGAAAACGTTGCTGCAGGCCATCTATGGCGTAGTGCACGCAGGAGATTTTATCCTGGTTCGCGATGGCGCAACCCCTATTGGATTCGCTCACCCCTACTCCAGTCCCCGAGCTCCTCTCCGGACTCGAGATTTTCCCTTAAAAATAAACTCACTCCTTTAGTAGGTGGAGAAGCCTTTACAACCCTACAAATATTTGCCTTGGTGAGTAACTACCCGTTATCACCTCAAAATAAATGTAAACAAATACAAGACTCGTCTTGGTGCATAACTACCCGTCACCACCTCAAAGTCGTTGTAAAAACCTACACAACTTATCTTAGACAATAACTCCCCGCTATTTCTTCAAAGTTGATGTAGAACCGTTGGTGTAAACTATTGATTCTTGGCTTTTGTTGGTCTTGGGTCTTAGATGAAAGGTCTCGGGTCTTTCCTCTTCTTCACGGTGCGAAGACTACTAACTCCCCGTTAGTACGTCTAGGACTTGGGTCTTAGAACGTGAATCACCTCACTTCAACTTTCCCTCACTACAAAAGTTAGACAAACAATATCTACAAAACAAATATGGGTTAAGCTAGATATATTATAAGATCGTGAAAAACTAGCGTGTTACGGCGCTAGCCAAGAAGGACGCTTAATATGCGTTAAAATATTATTCAACTCACAAGTGTGAGGATGAGAGAGAAAATTCAACTCGCAAGTGCGAGGATGATTAAGAAAATTAAACTTGCAAGTGCAAGGACGATGAAGAAAATTCAACTTGCAAGTGCAAGGACGATGAAGAAAATTCAACTCGCAAGTGCGAGGACCGTGAAAGAACGCTATTACACGTTAGCTATATGCGTAGTGCGGAAAATAGTAAATAACGGCAAGGATTAAGTCACACGAGTTGACTTTACGCACAAGCGGTATTAGAACTTTAATATTCAATTAAGAATATTAAGTTATATCTTGATTTTAACTTCCTCACGAAGTTTATGTGATACGAAGTATTCCTTTAAAGAATGTCCCACGGAGCACTGTAGATGCTAGTTGGGAATCCGTAAGAATACTTAATCGTAGCACTTTGACGTGTGTCAAATATGCAAGTCTTTTTAAGCTCTAGGCTTAAGACTTTTAAGATGTATACTTGCTAGTTGACTAAAGTCAATGTTAAAGTATAATCTTCTTTGTAACTTCTTGCACTAAAAAAGTTTATGGCCACGTAAAATAAAACGTAAATAAAAAAAGTGGCTAAACTTGTGCTTAAAGAAGCTTATGTTGAACGAAGTATTCCTTTAAAGAATATCTCACGGAGCACTGTAGATGCTAGTTGGGAACCAGTAAGAATACTTAATCGTTACAACCTCGACGTTTGTCGGATAATCATTCTCTTTTATAAAGAGACTTTTGGGATCTTTAAAATAGATCCGAGAATAGAGATTAAGATGATGTATAGAAGTTAAGCACAAATCTCAAATATAAACACAAAGACGAAGCTAAAAATTACCACTTTTAAAAGTCGCCGGAACAATTCGCTGGAGGTTCGACCGGATTTAGGCACGGTGGACGAACTTTGGGCAGCCCTTCGGGAGGCCAGAAAGTACGGTGGTAGATGAGCTAGCTTGGGTGAACAAAGCTTGGTTGGGTGGAACTAAGCTTGTTGAACAAAAACCTTGAGTATATGGTTATATATTTAGGAGAGAGAAGGTTTTTGAGATAAAGTAGATGAAGAGAGTGTTTGAATATTGAAAGTGTGTTCTACTTCTAAAATCCCATCATGTATTTACCTCTTAGCTTGTGTTTGAAATGGGTGGATGAGGGGGTTTATTTATAGAAGGAGTTGAGTGGAATGAATGGTGGAAATTTAGATGTAAGGGAGTGGTTGAGATTGAAAAGGGTGTGGATTGGTGACATGGCTTTCACTTGGAATGCCAACATTTAAAGTTTGTGTTTCTTTGCAAGTGGATGAGCCAAAATATCCCAGCACTCTTTTATTATATAATAAGTCATTCGTTATTAACGATTAAATACGAACCAAGTATCGTTAATTAAATACTCGATAACTCCGAAAATACCCAATAAATAAATCTAAAATTATGGAGCACTTAGGAATATTATAAAATAATATTCTGGAAAGTTTGGTCAATTTTGGTCAAGGTTGACTTGGTCAAACATGGTCAACTGTTGACTTACTGTCTCGATTTTCGTGCCCGGACGAAAATTCCCGAACAATTACGAAACTTTAACCATGCATAGAAAATAGTATTTAAATGGTCAATCTCAAGTTTCAAGTCATTCTAGTAAGTGGAAGTATTTTATTTGGATTTAAAACAATTAAATCAACTTTCGGTTCCGAAATAAAATACGATTGGTCTTTTCTTGAAATAGATAAATCTTTTGACCTTTTTTTTTTTACTAGAATAAATTCTTAGAATATATTTCCTAATATATAAAACATTTTGGGAGTGTAGGAAATATTTTTGAATGAATAAAGTAATTTTCTCCGAAATATAAAATAATTACGAAACGGGAGAAGAACTACTTTATATATTTTTGGCACGAGAGGAAAATATTCCTGGAAATAAAAAGTCTTTTCTAGGATGAGAAAATATTTTGAGTGCGAAGACATAATATTTTTCGAATAAAAACTTATTGTTTTTTAATTTAGCACGAGTTATCTAAAGAATATTAAATCTCGAATATTCTTTGTTCGAGCTTGTTGCCTTATTAATATTGCAACGGAGATCTAAAAAATATGAAACCCGGATATTTCTTCTTCGATCTTATTGCCTTATTTGTAGAGATATATTCCGTAAAATAGATTTTGATTTTTCCGCGAATTGGAATATCTCTTATATTTAAAATAGGGATGATACATGATAAATTTTGCTAGAATTGACCATTTGACTTTTGACCGAATCAATTAAATAAATGACCTAGTGGAGAGGATTCTACGTGTATTTAAATTTTATGTTAAATCGTACAAATACCAAAATAAATATTATATCGAAGATATCCTTTCAAATAGAAACGAGAAGAACTCAAGAATAATTAAATTAGCTTCATTTTCATCCTAGGACAAGAAAATTAGCTAAGCATAATATTGAAAAATGAACAAGAATTTAAAAACATGAATTGAATAACAGAAAAGTGTTTGAATAAAGAAAATAAAAATTGTTTGTACGGAAGGACAATTAAATCTACTCTTACTCCTAAATTGTGAATCGTGACCAAATTGTTGTCTTAAATACAAGAGAGAAGCCCCATATATATAGGGAAAAATAATGGGATTGGGTCCTCAATTAAAAATCAGATCTCGAATATAATTTCTTCAACTTTCTTTTTTTTCTTCTCCGATAAGTATTCGATTTTTCCTCCAACTTCTTTGACTTCAATTATTTTCCACCTTCTTGCCTTTTGTCACATTTTCCTGCTCGAATTCTGTTTTTATTCATTTTCCTATAAAATAAAATAAAACAATTTATTAAATAATAAAATTACAAAAACGGACAAAAATAGATATTAAAAATATGATGAATTATGGACCTATCAATTGTAAAAATAACTTTCCAAGTGAACATTAATAAATGTGTTTGATTTTTCAACACCATGAATTGCTAAATCGAACTCGATTAAATAGACAAATAAGAAGAACACATCTATACTTCTACTATAATAAAAAAATTAGCATAATAGACCATGCAAAGCATGGGCCCTATAATAATTCATAGAATTTTTTTCGTATCAGTTTACTTTACGTATTTTGATTTATTTAAGATGTTATAGTTTCAAAATATTATTAGATTCTGGACCGTGAAAGTTATATTTTTAGTTATTTTTGGTCAATGTGAGAAAAATGACTGATTGAAAACAATAAGTAAGAATTAATTGTAACTATCAAGTATTACCACAATAATCTTGGTGTATTGAAATGCGTGAAAAAATAATTTTCACGCTGACTTATATATTTTGGGATTGGGAAAGAATTAAAAAATATATAATTTCTAATATATTATTGTAAGAAATAATGTAATGTGACGCAAAAATGAAAGTAATAGAGTTATTTAGTTCTGCTCAGAAAATCTCAGCGCACATTTCCAATTTTGGATCTCAACGCACATTTTCAATTTTAGATCCTTTTCTCCGACCAATTTCGGAGAACAAGAAGAACAACAAATTTATTCCAATAGATGTGCACGTACAAAATAAATATATGATTGATAGAGTATATTTTTATATATATTCTAGATGATTTTATTCTCATATTTATTGTGTTTTGCATTGATTTGGATTTTTATTTAATAGATTTGATTGTTTTATTGTAGGAAATAAAGAATTCATGACTTGGAAGGATTTGGAGCAAAAAGAGCTAATTTGGAGATAAAATAGAAGGAAATTCGTACTATTGGGCTACACGGGCTGTTTAACACTGTTTGGGCCATATCTTGAGTTCCAGAAGTCAGAATTTGACGATCTTACTGTCCACGCGAAGCTTGTGGAATTATCTACAATTCAGAAGTGGTCCAGTAAGCAAAATCTAGTTGGAAGAGCCCAGAAACAGAGGAGAAAAAGAAGTTACGAATTTTACAACCAAGCTTGGAAACTTGCCATCTTCTATTCCAACTCTAAGAAGGCAATTGCTTAGAGGCTAAATCAATAGGCTATATAAACACATCTTGGGATACATTATTAAGGATGAGTAATATTTGATCAGATAATATAGTTTAGAGTAGATTAGTATTATTAGTTGGAGATGTAGAGAAACACCATGACTCTTCTTTTGGGTGACAACATTGAAGTTTGAAGGTTTTGTTCTCTTAATCTTTTCTTTGTTCTTATTAGTTTAATTATGTTTTCTTGTTTTACTAGTTGTTTTACTTGTTTAACTATTAGCGAATAGTTATTTCTAGGGCTTAAAGGGAAGCTATGTTTGCACTAATATTGACATGATTTTCATAGTGATTTGATTGGTTATGGTTAATTCTGATTGATATGTTTTTATCGTTAATTTGTGTAATCGACCGATATCATGGATTAATTATATGTAAATTGGGGTATGGATCGAGAGATTTACTTACTAGAGGCACACATACGATTAGCAGAATTGAATTTGAGTGCGGAAGCATCATTGGATTTCTGAGAGTGTTAATACTTGGAAGAGATTAACTTGACTCTAATTACCTGATTGATTGAATTACTAAAAGTGGTTAATTGTGTTGAATGTTTCGAGAGTGTTAATGCTTGGAAGAGATTAACATACTCTAGTTATAGGATCACATTGATTGCTTTAGCTTAAGAGCCAATTGTGTAAGCATGGTGGACCTGATTGCCCTAGGTTTTAAATAATTGTTTATCATCTGTTTAATTAGTGTTAATCTTGTTTAATTAGTTAATTAATATTCTCTAATAATCGTTTGTCCCTGAAACAATTAGCGATAACTGAAAAGGAATTAGTAGAACCTGTCTCCTTGTGGATTCGACCCGCTTGCCATTTGTACTAGCAATAGACACCGTGCGCTTGCGGTTAGGTATAATTTGACACATCAAGTTTTTGGCGCCGCTGCCGGGGGAGACAGCGAGTTTCTGTTGATTTTAATTTAGTTGTTTAGATTGTTTCCATTGTCTCATTGGAACCTTTGTTCCAAGTGAGGCAAATTTTACTGCGTTTTCTTGGCTTTGTTGAGTGTCTACAGGTTTGCAATGGGTGAAGTTGATACTTTTGCACTCTTATCTTCCATAGTAGAGGCACATACTCAAGAAATTGCCTCATTCAGCCCTACAGAGCCCACTATGTGTCCAATGAGTATCAATGAGATGTCACAAGTGGCCCCTAAAACTTACAACTTCTGTCAAATTTGCGGTGTATAGGGTCACTATGGTTTTGAATGCTCTTACAATGTCTATAATTCTCAGAGTGCTCAGTGCGGACAAATGAATTCTTTTGAAGAAGGATATGGGTACAATCAGTATTCAAACACTTTTGATCAAGAATACGTGAATCAACCAGATTTCTACTACCAGGACAATGGTGCTCAAAATTTTTCATATCATAATCAGCAACAGTTTGAGCAACAATATTATTGGTCATATGAGCAGCCGCCACAGCAAGAATATCAATATCCTCCTCTACAAGAAGATCTACATGTATCTCAACTTAGTGTAGATGTGCAAGCTGATCAGACAAATGAGATGTGGGATATCTTGAATAAATTGCTAAAGAGTTTTGAAGAATTAGAAACTCAAAGTTTGGCGATTGAATCTCAAATTGCACAGTTGGCTAACTCTTCTACTACAGGGCAGCTCGACTATTTACCATCATCATCTATCCGATCCGAAGAGGACCTGATTGCTATCAATCTCACAAGCGATCAGGAATATGATAGTTTCTCCATGTATGTTGATGATGAGGCCATTGATAAAGAGAAGGAGCATGCCACCGATGACGAGATCAATGATGTTGCTGTTACCAAAGACAATGTGACTGATGATGAGGCTACAAAGGAAAGCAATACAGAGATGGTTGTTGTTTCTCTTCCACAACTTGTGCCTAAGCTACCATGTATTGATAAATTTGCTCTCGATCTAGCCTCTACTTACAAGGCTTCTTTGCTCAAGAACACTTATTTCAAGGTTGATGTGATAACAAATATTGTCCAAGATGATATTTCTCAAATTCTGGTTGAGGATCCATACAAAGTGGCTCATACGTTTCAAGCTCGAGAAGAGGGAGAAGATGGAAGTGTCTTATTAGCCAATGATGTGATAAGCCAAGATGTCCGAATGATTCCAGTGAAAGTGAGGAGTGAAGAAAAGCCACCACCAGAACCTCCACCTTATGTCAAGGGAGTTCAATATTTTCGTGGTGTTGAATTTTATCGCTGTTTTATCACAAAGTTTTCCAAAACTACACAAGCACTTAATTCTCTATTGCTTATTAATGACATATTTTATTTTACTGATGCTTGTTTGGAGACTTTCTGCAGGCTAAAGACAATCACTAACACTCTTGATACTTTTTATGGTGACGAGTTTATGATCGAGAAAGTGGATATTACGCCTTTACCGGAGTATTTTTGAGGAGGTCAAGCTAATGACTCTAAATAAGCGCTGCTTGGGAGGCAACCCAAGATTTCATTGGAGGATCGGTACACTTCATGCTTTTGCATAGGGGAGTACTTCTTTCCTTCTCTTTCATATATAGTAGAGTTGCTTAGTTATTTGTTCAACCTAAGCCTTGTTGTGTAAAAAAAAAAATGTGTGTTATTTAAAAAAAAAAAATCGAATTTTTGAGCTCTGTAACGCAGGCTGCCCCTGCGTTTCTGATCTTACCGCAGTCTGCTCACCCTGTAACGCAGGCTGCGCCTGCGTTACTGCCCTTCCCGCGCCCTGCGCACCTGTAACGCAGGTTGCGCCTGCGTGACACCCCTTTCTGCCCAGAATTTTTCCGATTTTTGTTGTTTTTCAACACAAATTTAACCCCAAATTTTATTCCAACTCTCAAATCCTATATCCCTAATACCTATATCTATCCTACATCAATTCCATACCATCTTAAATCTCTCCTACACTCTAAATTTTTAAATTTCATCTATCCATCATCTTATATTTATACTCACCTTTTCATACAAATCCAATTCCTTTTCTATTTATTTAAATCTCTAAAAATTCAATTCTAAAGAGGAATTAATTGCAAGTTCACCTCTTTGATTCGTAGTTGGGATATCTCTTCTCTATTTTCTTTTTATTACGAATTTGTGTTCTTGTCAATTAGGGGTTTTGTATTAGTTTTGTTAATTGGGTATTTTTGGTAGGATATTTCTTGGTGGTTGTTGGTGGTGAGTGGGTGGCTCCTAAGCGAATGAGGGGTGGTTTTCACACCCGACACCTTGATTCCAGGGGAGTTTTCTTTCTTTTCTTTTTAGTATAGTTTTATTTTGTTTTTAGTTGTAGTTTTGTATCTTGTTCATTAGTTCATTGGGGACAATGAACCGCTTAAGTGTGGGGATGAGTTCTCAATGTTTAAAAAACAAAATCCAAAAAAAAAAAAAAATTTTAAAAAATTAAAAATACCAAAAATAATTCTAGCCATGCAATTTGATTAGTTGTTGTATTTTGCTTGATACACCCATGCATGCGTAGAATTCTTGTGTTCTTGACGCTTTTGTATGAGAAGTGACGTGCTTTGTTCTTGTGCACACACTTACACTAGCAAGTTGAAGCTGGTAGACTTAATTGGATGTTATAAGTGATTAGAATGACATGAATATGTGCAAGATGACTTGGTTTACATGCTTTGAGTACAAGTAGGTGAGTTAGAGAGTCTTGTTACTTGGGATTGATTATGTTTTGTCACACCAAGCGAGTTTTGAGCCTATATGCATATCGTTTGCATGATTTTTCGTTTGCTTGAGTGTCCACATGTTGTTTACATTGTTAGCACTTACTTGAGATCTTTCTTGAAATGCATGACATTAATTGATGATAAGATGATAAAGGCAATTAGGTATAACCTCGTATTTCCCATATTTCCACACCTTTTAAACATGATCAATTAGTTAACCCTTTGAGCCTAATCCTATTCTTTTGGTGACATACCACATTACTTGCCTATATCTTTTTCTTGTATTGGCCTTACATTAACTTGAACCCAATTGTCAAAGGCTAGTATAGTGCTTAAGGGAGTAATAAGGTGTGCAAGGAGGGGTTTATTGTTGGTCGTACTTTTGGGGGAAATATTGAAATTGGGTTTGTTTACTTGATAGTCAGCATATGTAATAAATTGTGGGATCATTGTTATTGTTTATATTATTGTTTTATTTAGCTCTCGAAAAAAAAAGAAAAAAAAAGAGAAAAAAAGGAAAAAAAAAAGAAAAAAGAAAAAAAATATATTATGAGAGCATGTTTGTGTTTGTTGTGATCCTACTTTAGTCGACTAGTCGAGTGTTCTTAGTAAAATTTATGTGGGGGGAACATAGTGTTGTGTATGATTTATTATGGTGCTTACTAGCTTTTGACACTTCACCTGTTTTGGCTTATTTGACATACCTGGTCCCTAGCCCACGCTACAACCCGAATAAAGACCTTTTGATTGTCATCAGTGATGTATGTTGTGTTGAGAGTGAGATTGATTGCGAGTGTCAAGTTGTGTTTATGATTTTGTTGGAATTGAGTGATACACTTAACCTTGTTCTTGAGTGAATATTCGTTTTTGAGTGAAAGGTGAGTTATTACTTGTTTTGGCATAGGAGATCCCAGGTTTAGACTTAAAGATGTGTTTCTTGTGGTCTTAGCATGATTACCAACGATTTTTACACTTGACATGAATTTTTATGACCTTCTGCATGTTGGTTGAGTAGACTACGTGAATACTTGCACTTTCGACACCAAGACATCGTATGTTTACTTTGATTCTTAAGTTGATGTGGCATGAGAGGACTTGTGTGTGCGGTGTTGTGTTAGCATTGATCTTTTGCATGGTTAGATGAATTTTGTGGGTATATTCACTATAAACCCTCACGAGACAACACTCGTCCTACTAGGGCTGCCTAGGGGTTTAACGGCTTGTTGCATATGCTCAATGCAATCGTTTCATCTACGAAAGTGATGTTTGTTAGGACTTAGTTTTTATTTCACTTATTTGCCCGAGGACGTGCAAATGCTTAGTGTGGGGATGTTTGATAGAGTATATTTTTATATATATTCTAGATGATTTTATTCTCATATTTATTGTGTTTTGCATTGATTTGGATTTTTATTTAATAGATTTGATTGTTTTATTGTAGGAAATAAAGAATTCATGACTTGGAAGGATTTGGAGCAAAAAGAGCTAATTTGGAGATAAAATAGATGGAAATTCGTACTATTGGGCTACACGGGCTGTTTAACACTGTTTGGGCCATATCTTGAGTTCCAGAAGTCAGAATTTGACGATCTTACTGTCCACGCGAAGCTTGTGGAATTATCTACAATTCAGAGGTGGTACAGTAAGCAAAATCCAGTTGGAAGAGCCCAGAAACAGAGGAGAAAAAGAAGTTACGAATTTTACAACCAAGCTTGGAAACTTGCCATCTTCTATTCCAACTCTAAGAAGGCAATTGCTTAGAGGCTAAATCAAGAGGCTATATAAACACATCTTGGGACACATTATTAAGAATGAGTAATATTAGATCAGATAATATAGTTTAGAGTAGATTAGTATTATTAGTTGGAGATGTAGAGAAACACCATGACTCTTCTTTTGGGTGACAACATTGAAGTTTGAAGGTTTTGTTCTCTTAATCTTTTCTTTGTTCTTATTAGTTTAATTATGTTTTCTTGTTTTACTAGTTGTTTTACTTGTTTA
This sequence comes from Kitagawia praeruptora, assembly GCA_037693485.1. Taxonomy (NCBI): domain Eukaryota; kingdom Viridiplantae; phylum Streptophyta; class Magnoliopsida; order Apiales; family Apiaceae; genus Kitagawia; species Kitagawia praeruptora. The sequence goes on along the minus strand of CM075353.1, from coordinate 42,212,337 downwards.
ACTATTAGCGAGTAGTTATTTCTAGGGCTTAAAGGGAAGCCATGTTTGCACTAATATTGGCATGATTTTCATAGTGATTTGATTGGTTATGGTTAATTCTGATTGATATGTTTTAATCATTAATTTGTGTAATCGGCCGATATCATGGATTAATTATATGTAAATTGGGGTATGGATCGAGAGATTTACTTACTAGAGGCACACATACGATTAGCAGAATTGAATTTGAGTGCGGAAGCATCATTGGATTTCTGAGAGTGTTAATACTTGGAAGAGATTAACTTGACTCTAATTACCTGATTAATTGAATTACTAAAAGTGGTTAATTGTGTTGAATGTTTCGAGAGTGTTAATGCTTGGAAGAGATTAACATACTCTAGTTATAGGATCACATTGATTGCTTTAGCTTAAGAGCCAATTGTGTAAGCATGGTGGACCTGATTGCCCTTGGTTTTAAATAATTTGTTTATCATCTGTTTAATTAGTGTTAATCTTGTTTAATTAGTTAATTAATATTCTCCAATAATCGTTTGTCCCTGAAACAATTAGCGATAACTGAAAAGGAATTAGTAGAACCTGTCTCCTTGTGGATTCGACCCGCTTGCCATTTGTACTAGCAATAGACACCGTGCGCTTGCGGTTAGGTATAATTTGACACATCAATGATGTGTGGTTTTCTAGCATCATGGTATTTGACAATCTCAGATGTATCCTTTCAATAGCAAATTGACCATAACAAATTTGTTTTCTTCAAATACATTGTACCATCCATTGTCATAAGTGAACTCTCAAAAACCAAAGGTAATATATCAAATTTCAAGAAAAACCATATTTAGACATGTACAAATTCAACCAAAGACACGAGTAACTAAAATTAAAGTGTTATGCACCGAATGAATTATGTTGCAAAATTTCACATATACAATAAAATTCAATCTATGAAAAGAAGTTAGATATCATTTTAATTTGAGGTAACATCAAAGTGATAGTCGGAAAATAATAAAAATACACATACCAGATCATAAGACATTGTATATATCAGCAATTTTCGAGTTTATTAGTCTCACACCAGGATGAAACTCGCATTGGATCGGAGTTCAAAATTCAAGTGAAATTGGTGTATTACTATTTAAGTATATGATTGTAAAATTCATTTTGTATGAAATTAATAACATTAGCGTATTACGAAAATACTGCAAAAATATAGTGCGAGAGACAATAGATATCAAAACCATATTTACATTTTTTTTACCAAATCCAAATCTCATATGTAAATTATTTCATATTTTTAATATTTTGATCTATTTTGTTACTCAATCTATAAATTAGCCGATGATAATAGGATCAATCAATAAGTGCAAATATTCTTATAATAAAATGTTATGCTGATATCGAGTAAAAATATGTTTTACACCTTATTCATCATTTTTTATTAATTTAATAATAAAAATATTCTGGTCATTCGACTAATATAGACATAATTATTAAAAGAAAGAAATATTGTAATAAATGTTTATATATCTATTTTCACTTCCACCCGTTTACCTATTTGAGATAGACTTCTACTAATTTTCCGTCACCTACCTCATCACTTCAATTTTTTTTTACCAATTTTCGACCACCTCAATACCTTTCATACTTAAAATAAAATATTATACTGATATCGAGTAAAAATATGTTATACACTTCACTCATCAATTTTTGTAACAATTTAATAGTAAATATATTCTGGCCACTTGACTAAAATACAGACATAATTGTTAAAAGAGAGAAATATTGTAATAATTTTTTATAGATCTAATTTCACTTCCGCTCGTTTACCTACTTGAGGTAATCTTTTACTTATTTTCCGTCACCTATCTCCTTACTTTGTTTTTTTTTTTGACCAATTCTCGACCACTCAGTACCTTTTTTAATTCTAACTTCGACGACATCATATTTGTCAATTTATATTTTCTCTTCCCGACTACCATTGTTTACTATTATATATATGAGAAAATATTTTAATAATTGTATCCCAAATAAATCATAAAAATAAACATGAGAATAAATTTATGAGTATATGAATGTCATAGGTTTAATTCTTATCAAAATTCAAATTATCAAAATTGGTAAAATTATGTGGGCACTTTTATCCTGAATAAATTATAAAATAAATATTACTAATAGTTGGGTTATTTGAGAATATAGTGAATGAGTTTAAAATTTTGCACAAAAAAGTGATTTGGTTTAGTGGTTGTACATGTGAACACAAAAATTATAGGTGGGTTATTTGAGCATATAGCGAATGCGTTTAAAATTATAATCTATCGATAAAATTGGAATTTTTCAATTAAATCAATTGGTCGTAGCCCATGTATAATTTATTCATGTGTAAAAATAAAAAACTATTTGTATTATTTTTATTGTAGGTGTTAAGCGAAGATTTATATACTTCGATAATTTATTACGATCATAATTACTAATAATGAAGATAACTTGAGAAGTTAAGGGTCATCTTGTATTACAATTGTTTGAAAAGAAATTGGAGTGTTATTCGACAGGAAATAAAAAAGGACGCAGTGTAAATAATTTTTAGTTGTCATTTTACCTAAAAATAAACTTAATTATATACGTAATTAATTTTTAATATTGAAATAATAATTATAATGCTGAAATAAAGTTTTCAAATTTTTAATTAAATAAAATAAATTTAATATATATTTATTATGTATAATTAATGACTAATTAATATGTCATTAAGAGCTATTTAATGCAAGAAAATAATTTTAATAAAAAATTCAAAAAAATTATCGTGAACGCTTCTGGTAGCTTTCTGATCTCCAAGCGTTATAATTAGGGGTGTACACTGTTCGGGTTGGGCGGGTTGGAAGAATTTTATGACCCAACCCAATCAACTAAAATTAAAATCATAATCCAATCCAATCCAATCGGTTTGGATCGGTTTGGACGGGTTAAGAATAAATATTAAAAAAAATTGCATAAACTTTTTTTTATATCATTTTTGTGGTTGCTGAAAAAATTAGTGAAAGGTTTCAGCATATGTTTAAAAAATTTAACATATAACTTGCATCTCATAGTTTCTATAACAGATAAAATTTTGTTACTTTCTCTCAGTAAGCTTCATATATTTTAATGATTTGCATGACAAAATAGTGAAATACATGAATATACATGGCTGGTACAAAGACTTGTTAGCACTATTGCTACGCAGTAGGCACTTTGCTTTCAATCTTGATAGCCTCATAATACACGAAACACACATTTCTAACTTCAGAGGCAAACTTGTTCAAAATAAAACTTAAAAAAAACTGCATAGTGCTGGTAAACAAGTCAATAGTGCTGAACAACAAATTATTTCAACAATTTTCCTAGATGAGTCACCCTCTACGAGCTCAGTAACTGTGTAATAATGGATCATGGATATAAAAAATATTTTATTAAATTAATTTATTTTTTAATCCGGTTGGGTTATTTCGGGTAAAAAAAATTAAAACCCGTACCCAACTCATTTAAATCGGGTAAATGTTTTTTCAATCCAATTATATATCGGTTTAAAAAAATCGGTTTGGATCAGGTGAAATAGTGTCGGTTTGGATCGGGTTGGTCGGTTTTATTAACCCGTGTACACCCCTAGTTATAATATATATATATATATATATATATATATATATATATATATATATATATAGGTCTTTGCTCCATACAGAACACTCTTATATAACAAACAACAAAGAACACCTTAGATCTATTAGATCCTTTGGCCCCGCCAGGGGCATCCAATACAAAAAGTTATTATTTTTTTACCCTCTATCAAGCCAGCAAAAAAAATAAAAAAAAAACTAAATTTTTTTTTACTGTTCATGATGACGTCACTGATGACGTCATCATCATGAACAGTAACTTTTAATTTTTTTTTTTTTGAGATGATGGATGGATAGAGGGTAAAATAATAAGAACTTTTTGTATTGGGTGGCCCCGCCAGGAGCAATGGATCTATTAGATATAAGGTGTTCTTTATTGTTTGTTATATAAGGTGTTTGCTATGGAGTCCAACCCTATATATATATATATATATATATATATATATATATATATAAATATATATATATATATATATTGCTAATAGTAATAGGTGGGTATTTGATCATGTAGTGAATGAGTTTAACACAAAAAAAGTGATTTTGTTTAGTGGTTGTACATGTGAACACAAAGTTATAGGTGCAGGAAGGTCATCGGTTCAATTCCTTTCAACTTCAAAATTTTTTTATATTAATATAAGTCTAGGGACAAATTCGTAATTTACTAAATAGGTTCAAAATCCATGTTAGCATATAATAGATGTAATAGATTAGGAGATAATTTAGTTCATTTGGCTCATGGTTTAACCATAAAAAGGATAATAATTGTTAATTTTTTGGTAAATAGATGAAATTAGTTGGGTGAAAAACTAGAATACCCACATTTTTATTCAGGCTGTCCAAAATACCTACGAGCGGAAACATGCGCCTAAAATACCCACGGACCACGCATTACACAAATCCGCACAGGCGATACGCATTCTGATAATGCGTGCAACAGGAACACGCATGTGTTAATTGCGTGGTGTGTGTTAATATCGTTCTGGCATTTGTGAACAGTAACCCCACACACGCATGTTGAACGTGCGTGTTTGAAGATACGCATGTCCAACATGCGTATATGTCGTCCTCTTCATCGTCTTCTCGAGCAGTTGTCGTCGGCGATTTCACGGCCAAACTTTGACCACAAAGTTCGTCCTTTATAGGCATCGAACAATTGCATCCTATACACCAAAATAATCACCTTCCTCTCCTCTACAAATCTATGTCCATTGTTTTTCATTTCATTTGCCAGAATCGAAAGCCCCAAACCAAGTTCTTTTTTCCGGTGGAGTATTCAGATCTGTTCGAATACAAAACAGGAGGCACAAACTCAACAAATCAAACATGCTCGAATGTAGAGGCACGTATGAGCTTCATTTTGATGCCAACAGGAGGTGTGGAGATGACCGGAGTTGGGAGAACAGGAGGGGGCGACGGAAGGTGCGATTTCCGGATAGAGAGAGCGTCGACTGTGTTTGTGTGATAATGACGTGGGATGACGTCATCACGCATTCTGAGATTGCGTGACCAGAGATATGCATGTTGAACATGTGTATCCCAGGCCACGCATTTTGAGAATGCGTAGCTTGTGGGCAATTTGGGCGGATGCTCGCGCAGATGGATATTTCGGGCAGGGGTTAAGCAAAAGTAGTGTATTTTGGGCATTATTTCAAATTAGTTAGATCTAATACTAAAAAATATATATTTTTAAGATATTTTAATAAAGGATCAAGGTTCCAATCCCATCGATAACAGATTTAAATTAAAATTTTATTTACTTATATGTTAGTTCTAAACAACTATTATTATCACTAATAATATATAAATAATATTATAATCTTATAAATAAATTATTATAATTATTATTAATTATATAAAAAATAACTTTAATTTGTTAAAAGAAATTCGTACATCACAGTATTATAAGCTAATAAATATAAAAGACGTTTTTCTGGCAAATCTAGATATAACAAACTACGAGGCTCTTTTTTTTTCTTTTTTTTTTATTTCAGTTAATTAACTATGAGGCTATTTTGCTTAGTAGTTGTTAAGTTAAATAATGCATATATGTTGAAATTTAATTCCTTCTTTTAAGTTTATTATTCAAACTGTCCCGTAAATGCTCCATTTGTTAAGTTCAGAACAAATGCTCCATTTGCAAGTGCAATATTTGTTCAATGTAGTACCCCTGTTTAAAAAAAACAAGCAGGCTCGGTTCTGAGGGTAGTTTAGAGGGGCAACGTTAAGGGTCCAAGCTTGAAAGAGGACCCAATTTTTTTTAGATTTTATAATAATGGTATTGAAAAAAATTGATATAATAAAAATGTAAAAATTAGAAGAAATTTTGTTACTCCAACAATGACACTCTTTACCCCCTGTATCAAATTTAAATTCTTCATCTTCTATGATTTCTCTCCCCAATATCTAAACTTTTTTTAATTCTCAAAATTTTCTCTACCCATTAATAAATTCGTTAATTTTTTAAATATTTCTCAAAAAAATATTTCTAGGCTCGAACTTTTTAATGAGCCGAGTTTGAACACAAGTCCGGGCTCATTTAGCTAAATGAGCCGGTTTGACTCAGCTAATGAAATTTAATGAATCGATTTTGGACACAAGATTAGGCTCGTTTAAGTATAATTTAGGCTCGTTTAGCTAAACGAGCCAGCTCATGAAATTAAACAAGCCATGCTCGACTCGTGAAAAAAAACTTGGCTCGAATTACAACCATGCTCACGGCAAGAGGAACCTTTTTTAAAGGAATCTCAAATTATTATTTTGTCTAGAATCCCAAAAAATTCCGGATCGGGCCTGAAAACAGGTACTCCCTCCGTCCCTGATGGTTGTTTACATGAGGGATGGACACGAAGACCAAGAAAATGTGTAAAAAATGAGTAAAGTTAGATGAAAAGTGGGTAAAGTGGTGGGACCTATTAATATTTAATTATAGATTTGAGATAGTGGATGAAAGTAGTGGATGTAATAGTATTTTTTATTGTTAAATATATGAGATAGTGGGTGTAATAGTAGGAGAAACTTACTATTTTTGGAATGTAAAGAAGTGAGAGGGACATCCCAAAATAGTAACTGTAAAGAAATGAGAAGGACAGACGGAGTAGCTATAATCTAAATCAAGGACGGATCTAAATTTTTTTTATTGGAATACATAGAATATAGTTTGAGAAAACGTTCTTAAATTTTAATAATTTTATGAGACACATCAAGAAGTCGAAGTGGAGTCAGACTCGTTGCTATCAGTTCAAGCTCTCAACCGGCACCATGATAATCACCTGGAAGTTGGATTCATTTTGGACTCTTGTCGCAGTGTTCTATTTTCTAGACCAGGTTTATCGATTTCTTTTGCTAAAAGGCAAGCAAATAAAGCAGCCCACTTGATGGCTAGGATACCTTATTTGCTAGATTGCCAAAGCATATTTACGTCTCCTCCAGATATGTTGTTGGAGACTTTGTTACTTGATTCGAAGTTTTATTGAAATTCTCCCTTATTTTCAAAAAAAAAAAAATAATTTTATGAGACACTTTCATATATTCTTAAAAATTTTAATAATAAAAGGGTTAAGTATTATTTTAGGAAGGACATCCCTTTACTAGCCCTGATCTAAATTGCATTTCCTACAAAGCCAGTAAAATGAATGTACGAGGGTGACGGCACAAAATAACATGGTGTTGAGTGGACCAGGAGACCCTAAATTCCTTACATTAAGATAAGTGAGGAATTGGGATGGACAACATTAATATTACGAAGTCACTTTCTACTTGCTGCTGCCTGCTAGTCCTCCTCCTCCTACTCAATTATTAATATTATTAATCAGGTAAAGGACCACCAATTATTTACATATATATGAAATGGACTATAGTATGAGTGATGAAGATAGAAAACTCCCAATAATTCAAACTTCTTCTTTATTATGTAAATAATTCAGACTTCTTCATTGTTATATATATATATATATATATATATATATATATATATATATATATATGCTTTTGCTCAAATACAAACCAATCCTTAAATACAAACTACAAACTAACACTAAATTAATTATATTTCATCTATTCTAAGGTTCCCGTCAAGGGTATTGTTGTGGAATAAAAACTAGGTTATGAATATGTATTTAATGCTAGGGTTCGGGAGCTTCGTGCTTTAATGGCTGTCTCCGTGTTCGAGACTAATCGGTCTTCACAGAGTGCCTACGTATCTCGTATTGAGAATCAAGCCAAAACGTAGTTCTAGGTGATGGTGCCCTCGGGGCTATGGCGGCGAGGGCTCACCTAGGACGTAGTGGTTTGTATGTCCTTAATCGAGGATTAAGCCAACGTAGTTCTGAGAATGAGGGGTCAGGCCCTTATATAGGCTGAGAAGCCTTAGAATTATGGTAGGAGTAGGTGTCTTGGTGAGCAAGCCACCGCCTCAAGGAAGGTTCTAGTCCCCTTCCTTGTAGGAATCAGTTTCCATGTTGAGATATGTATCTTGGAGGCTAAGCCAGGCAAGAGTTATATCCTTGTTTGACTCTTATTTGCTGAGCTGTTTATTACCCCTAATATTAATTACGAAATTAATATTATAAATAGGGTTTGGGCCCATCTGGTGGGCCCCACGTTTGGACCATTCTAGGTCTAATTAATGCCACATTAAATGTGTCTTTAGGGCTTACTTTTAGCCCATATCATTTGCCCCCCAACTTCTAGGAAAACTGATCAGGTTTTCCTTAAAGTTTTAACGGCCTTTTCCGAGACTTGGGTCAGGGTTTATTGCTCTTACGCGAGTATTTTCAACAATATCATCTTAACGTAAAGCGTGGAGCGACCGACGCATTTACGACGATGTTGAACGACACTAAACGGTGTTACACGGCACTACACAGCGCTAATCAGCCTTAAACAACGTTTAAACAGTGTTAAACGGCATAAAATGGCACTAACAACACTAATCGGCGCTAATCTGTGCTTAAACGACACTAATCTGTGCTAATCGGCACTAATCTGTGCTAATCGGTGCTAATCTGTGCTTAAACGGCACTAATCTGTGCTAATCGGCACTAATCCGTGCTTTAGCGGCACTAATCTGTGCTAATCGGCACTAATCTGTGCTAATCGGCACTAATCTGTGCTAATCGGCACTAATATGTGCTTAAACGACACTAATATGTGCTAATCGGCAGTAATATGTGCTTAAACGGCACTAAACGGTGCTTAAATTGATCTCGTTTCAGTACTAAAAATCATCCGAGATTCGCTGAAAAAGTCGAGATCTAGGTCTGAAAACTATCTGAGGTTCGTTGAAAAAGTCGGGTTCTGGGACCACAAACTACCCGTGATCGGCCGGATCAACGGGTAGCTTGTGGTCGGCTACCTGCTGATCGGCCGAAGGGCTTGAAACCACCATGGTCGGCCGAGCCATGGTCTGCTGAGAGGTGGTCGGCCGAAAGGCCCGAAACGCCGTGGTCGGCCGGGAGGTGGTCGGCTGCGGTCCCTCGTGCGCCGTGGTCGGCTGCTTCGTGGTCGGTCGGCGTCCCTCGGGCACGGTGGTCGGCTACCTCGTGGTTGGCTAGGAAACCCAGACTTGAAAACCATCCGTGGTCTTGAGGATCAAGAATCTTGATCTTGATCTCGAGTCATCCGTGATATTGAGGATCAAGGATCTTGATCTTGATCTCAAATTTTTATCATGGATCTAGGATCTAAAATCATCCGTGATCTTAAAATTTTGGATCTCGGACCTAAAATCATCCGTGTTCAAACGACGCTAATCGGTGCTAAATGGCACTAAACGGTGCTAGCGGCACTAACAACACTAAATGGCGATAACGGCACTAAACAGCGCTGAAATGCACTAAACGGTGCTAGTCGACGCTAACGGCACTAAACGGTGCTAAATTTTAATTTCGGCTTCGTTCGTGCCTTGGCTCAGGATTGAAAATCAGTCTTGGTATGTTGATGGAGGTGTTTGCTATGCCTTGAAGGGTTTCGTGAACCTTGAACTCAAACGACTTGTTTCTTAATCTTCGTGACCTTCCGGGCTTTAACTTGTTTGCTGAATCCTTGGTCTTAAGGTTATCATCAACCCTTGACTCTCATCCTTGTGATGAAGTTCTTTAGTTCTTACCTCATCCTTGTTTCTCATGGAGGAGGTCTTCCTTAACTCTCGGTTGATCATTCAGGTAGTTCACTTGCTCCTTAGCGCTTGACCTTAGGCTTGGTATGCCTTTGTTGGTTTTCAACCCGTTAGCTTCATTCTAGGTTTCCAACCTTATTCTTATGCTCATATAACCTTTCTTAGGTCTCAACTTGACTGACGACTCTTGATTTGAGTCCTTAAACTCAAACGACAAGCTCAATTGGAGGCATACAGCCTTGTTGGCCATCAAGGCTTAGATTTTGTACCGGTCAAGATTTTAAATATGGAATGACAAAGGACTTCTTATCTGAACACTCTCACTAACAATTTCTGTTCCTTCAAGGCATTATCAGGGAGCCAACCAGTCTCAAGATGATCTTTGAGAGGGTCTATCCTTTAGCTTACATCAACTGGTGCTACCAATTTCGAATCGATGGTGGGGTCTTCAGGACCTGGTAGTAAAAACTCCTCGCATAATTTTCTATCTCAGAAGAGGCAAACTTAAATAGGGCATCGGCCTTAATGTTCTCCTTTCTTGGAATGTGCTCCTCATAGCGCTCCTCATAGCGCTCATCATACTGAGTCATAACAGCCTTCACAACTCGCAAATACTTTGCCATAGTTTCATGCTTGGCCTCAAATTCACCATTCACTTGCGATACTACTAGTCTTGAATCCCCACAAACTTTGAGATTCTTGACCCTCATGATTCTGGCCAAGCCCAATCCGGCTATCAAGGCTTCATATTCAGCTTCGTTGTTGGTTGTTAAAAAATCTAACTTCAAAGCATACTCAACTATGAACCCATCGGGGCTTTGCAAAACCAAACCTGCACCACTAGATTCTATTTTTTATTCTCCATCAAAATAGAGCACCCAATATTCCTTCTGACCAGGTACACGCTCTTCATCTTTATCCTCTCCTCCAGGGGTGGTCATTATCTCCTGCCCCCCGACTTATTGGTTGCTAATGGTATATTCAACCACGAAGTCAGCTAATGCCTGAGCCTTGATGGATGTTCGAGGCTTGTACGTGATGTCAAATTCTCCAAGTTCGATTGCACACTTAATCAGCCTTCCACTGACCTTTGGGCTGTGTAAAATATTTCTCAACTGCTGGTCCGTCAGGACTTCGATCTTGTGTGACTGAAAGTATGGTCGTAGCTTTCTCGAAGCTGTTATCAATGCCAAAGCAAACTTCTCGATGGGAGAGTAATTTAACTCAGCCCCGTACAACTCCTTGCTCACATAATAGATGGGTTTTTGAACCTTGCTTTCTTCTCGAATAAGGACAGCACTCAATGCTTGTTCAGATACCGCCAGGTATAGATAGAGAGTCTCTCCGGGACTAGGCTTGGCCAATAACGAGGCTTCAGCCATGTACTTCTTCAGCTGTTCGAAGGCCACTTGGCTCTCAGGAGTCCACTCAAAATTTTTCACCTTCTTCAGTGCTTGAAAGAAAGGCAAACACTTGTCACCAGACTTGGAGATGAATCTTCCTAACACTGCTACTCGGCCCATTAACTTCTGCACATCTCTTATTGAGAGTGGGGGCTCCATATCTAAAATTGCTTTGATCTTATCGGGGTTGGCTTCTATTCCTCTCTTTGAAACCATTAGACCGAAAAACTTTCCTGATCCAACGCCACTTGGCTGGATTCAACATCATCTTATGGTGCCTCAGCACTTCGAATGCCTCTCTGAGGTGCTTAATGTGGTTTATCGTGAATAGGCTCTTGACTAACATATCATTGACATAGATCTCTATGGTTTTTCCAATTAGATGAGCAAATATCTTATTCACCAATCGTTGGTAAGTAGCTCCTGCATTCTTTAGACAAAAGCCATAAAACATCAAAGTCAGGTATGAAAGATACCTTTGGGATTTCATCCTTGTGCATCTTAATATGATCGTAGCCACTAAACCCGTCCATGAAGCTCAACATCTCATGTCCAGCTGTGACATCTATCAACGTATCAATCCTTGACATAGAAAAACAATCCTTAGGACATGCATCATTTAAGTCAGTGAAGTCTATACACGTCCTCCACTTCCCATTTGCCTTCTTGACCATCACAGGGTTAGCCAACCATCCAGGGAACTTAATTTCTTCAATAAAACCAGCTTCCAAGAGCTTGTAAACTTCTTGCTTAATGGCCTCTTGCCTTTCAGGAGCAAAGTTCCTCTTCTTCTGCTTTATTGTCTTTCATTTAGGATTGACATTCAATTTAATTATGAGTTATGAGTTGGGGATCAATCCATGGCATATCAGCTGCTGTCCAAGCAAACACATCACTATTTTCTTGCAAGAATGCTATCAACTTGCCATTCAGGGGTTCTTTCAAAGATGCTCCCATATAAGTAACTTCTCAGCTCGCTTGGCCGTCATGGCTTCAATGTTTGTCTTGGTCTTGGGTGTTGAACGTCGATGTTCGAAGGTTGAATGCCAAAGTTTGAAATCAAGGGTTTTCAATCTCAAGGATGTTTTAAATCACCGAAATATCTATCAGAGCTGCCGGTCCAAGGCCAGGGGGTTTCTGGTTAGCCCCACGAGGTCTTGAACCTTCTCTAGGAGGTTTTCAAAATTACATATTGGTTTTCAAGTCAACATGAAGTTTCAACCTTTGGATCTTAATTGGAGGTTCATGACCCCCTCAAGTTTGGCCTTCATAACTAACCTTGGCCTTCATGGCTAATCTTGGCCTTCATGGCTAATCTTGGCCTTCATGGCTAACAGCTTCTGTTCTTCAACCTAGGATTCGGGGTTGATTCCTCGATTTAGATTTTGATAAATGCAATCTCGTTGGATTCTTGCCTTTTAAACTTCTGAGACGAGAGCTTGCTTGAACTTCTTAATCCTTGCTTAAGGTTATCTATTGGTCTTCCACCTTAAATTCTCCATCCAAGTCTTTTTTGAAAACATTGAAGAGTGGCTAGTCCTTAGCCTCGACAGCCTTGCATGGCTTTGATTGCCGCATGTCTTTTATCTCGGGTCCTTCAAGTACTTGAAACACTTATTTGGTTGTGCTGTAACCTAACTCTCGACCCTTCAGAGTTTTATTTATGCATTTGTTTGTTTCCATTCATGTTTTCTTTTATTTTCGGTACTTGGTCATCTTTGACTTACACACATTAGGTGTTTGGCACATAAATAGAATCATAGAACAAAAAACAAACTTACATTAATAACTTAAATGGGTTCAACCCTTACGTAGAGTACTACTATCCTACTCGGAGCGACATGCTCTGCATGGTTTCATCGAACCTTATTTCTACTTCTACTAGATAAATATGAAGCTAAGTCCAACTTTGCAAGACTTGGCCTGCATGGCTTGATTTTGTTTTTGATGCTCCCTCAAAATAGAGCACCCACTACTCCTTCTGGTCTCCTCATTCTTATTCTGAAGTTCACTTCCTGCTTGGGGTACTGTCTCTTGCCCCCCGATTTCTTGGTTGCCAATGGTACATTGAACCATGAAGTCAGTTGATGCCTTAGCCTTAATGGCTGTTCGAGGCTTATGTGTGATCTCCTCTACTGGCTTTTCTTGGTGTTCCTTATCACTGCGGACATCCATGTCTTCAATTGGGAGTACCTGCCCCCCGACTCCATCAGCTCTTAAAGTAGATACATAACAACTCATTGCCATCTTCTGGTCACCCTTCTGTTCTCCAACACCATTCCTCATTGGAAACTTAATCTTCATGTGGTAAGTTGAGGCAACAGCCTTGAACGCATGAAGTCCAGTCCTTCCTAGGATTGCATTATAAGTCGAGGATGCCTTGATTACCATAAAATTCAGCATCTGAGTAGCCTCCTTGGGTTCTTGCCCGATTGTCATGGGCAACTGAATAGTCCCTTCAACTTTGGACTCAACTCCATTAAACCCGTAGATGGGCATGTTGGTTGGGGTCAACTGAGAGTCAGTGTACCCCATTTTCACAAATGCATCATGAAACAGAATATCAACAGAAGCTCCATTGTCTATCAAGACTCGCTTCACTTCTGAGTTCCCAATCACAGGGGTTATGACCAACGGGTCGTCATGGGGGAACTTCACCCCTTCAAGATCATAATCATCAAAACCAACCATTACTTCAGTTTTTGCACGCTTCGGGGCCTCTCCCACGATGTGCATCACTTCTCTAGCATAAGCCTTCCGAGAATTCCTTGTTGTACCGGCCGCAGTCGGGCCTCCTGAGATCATGTTGATTACTGGCCCTCGGGGCTGTGGGTTGCGATCTTGATCGTCATCCCTCCTATCATACTCTCTTCTCTGATTACCACGGTAGTCACCCTTAGTGAAGTGGCTCAGTTTCCCTCTACGAATTAAAAACTCGATCTCATCTTTGAGTTGCTTGCAATCATCAGTGTCATGCCCCACATCTTTGTGGAATCTGCAATACTGATTCTTGTTTCTCTTTACGGGATCACCCCTAAGTGGCTTCGGCCATCGGAAATCCTTATCCTTCTCAATGTCCAACAAGATTCGACTCCTAGGAGTATTCAACCTTGCATACTCAGTGAACCTTGGTCCTCGGTTCTTCTTAGGGGCATAGTCGGAGTCCTCGCTAGTTCGGGGATTCTTGTCCCTAACATCATACTCCAGGTCATCATACTCCTGGTCTTGCTTTCGCTTCTTGGAGTCGTTGTTACCTCCTCCTCCACTTACTGTGGCTTCTTTCTTCATGCTATCTTCAGCTTTAATGTATTTGTCAACCCTTCGTTGGAGCTCAACCATGTTTTCAGGAGGATGCTTTGCCAATGACCTTTTAAAGAATAGATCAGTGGTTCCGTGTTCCAGGGCTACCATGGCTACCTTATTCTCCAGATCAGTGATGTTCAAAGTCTCCTTGGTGAACCTCTTAAGGTAGTCTCTCAGATTTTCGTTCTTCCCTTGTACCACGTACATAAGGGATGCAGAACTTTTCTCATGAACTCTTCTGCTGATAAACTGACTAACGAAAGCAGCACTTAACTCCTTAAAGGAGCCAATTGAGTTTACAGGCAGCCAGCTATACCATCTTTGAGCCATGCCCGACAAAGTTTGAGGGAATGCCCTGCACTTCAAAGCGTCACTTGCAGGCTACAACAACAGTGCGTTTGAGAATGTCCTAACGTGGTTTGCAGGATCACCCGTTCCATCATAAGCTTTAATTATCGGCATCTTGAACTTCTTTGAGATACGAGCATTCATCACCTCCTCAGTAAACGGGGGTGTGGGATCATCAGGATCCCCAAGTGGCCGGCATCAGATCCTTGGGGTTGCTCTTGGGGGTTTCCACCCTCGTTGTTCTTCCAGTTGGGGCATCAGCCCTTCTCTGCCTTCTTGAAGACCTCTCCAGATCTATAAAGGGAATCGGTCCCGAGGTTGGAGGAGGCTGAGTTTGATTCAGCCTAGCTTGTTCTCTCGCAATATTTTCCTTTATCCTTAAAATCTGGGCCTCATGAGCCTTGATTCTCTCAGCAGCTATCAGAGGGGGTCCATCATGGATAGTTTGTGTTCTCCTTCTTGGTTCTCTGCTAGCACGTCGCCTCCTCGGGGCTTCATCACGATCATCATCATCAGACGATGAATCATCAGTATAGGGGCCAGAGTAGTCAACATACTCTCGATCTCGGATCTGCAAGGCATGGCCACTGGGTCCAGGACCTTGAGTAATTAGAGGGTAGTTAGGCATACCATACATCGGATTGGTATTCATGGGGAGATCCGTAGTATGGATCTGTACCCCCGGTGGTAGCGGGCGATTGGGATCAACCAGAGGAGAAACCACCATCTGAAGAGAGCTGGTTTCTTGGTCTGGGTGGACGACCATGGGTAATGTTCTCTCAGCATGGGGGTTCGTCCCTGGAGGTTGAGAAACTTGAGTTTGGGTGATCGCCCCTGTTGTTGGGGGTACTTGCTCAGTGACAGGCGGAGCAGAGCTAATTGGTAAAGCCTCGGTAGAGCTTGGTGCTGTTCTTCGTGTAGTTACCATGGTTGATGTCTTCTTTCCCACAGATGGCGCCAAATGTTGTGGAATAAAAACTAGGTTATGAATCTGTATTTAATGCTAGGGTTCAGGAGCTTCGTGCTTTAATGGCTGTTTCCGTGTTCGAGACTAATCGGTCTTCACAGAGTGCCTACGTATCTCGTATTGAGAATCAAGCCAAAACGTAGTTCTAGGTGATGGTGCCCTCGGGGCTATGGCGGCGAGGGCTCACCTAGGACGTAGTGGTTTGTATGTCCTTAATCGAGGATTAAGCCAACGTAGTTCTGAGAATGAGGGGTCAGGCCCTTATATAGGCTGAGAAGCCTTAGAATTATGGTAGGAGTAGGTGTCTTGGTGAGCAAGCCACCGCCTCAAGGAAGGTTCTAGTCCCCTTCCTTGTAGGAATCAGTTTCCATGTTGAGATATGTATCTTGGAGGCTAAGCCAGGCAAGAGTTATATCCTTGTTTGACTCTTATTTGCTGAGCTGTTTATTATCCCTAATATTAATTACGAAATTAATATTATAAATAGGGTTGGGCCCCACGTTTGGACCATTCTAGGTCTAATTAATGCCACATTCTAGGTACCTTCACGAAAGATGCTTAAAATAATTGGCTCTATCCAACAAAAAAAAAAAACTTGCCGTGGAAATGCGAAGCATTTAAGACAGTAAACGGATGAGTTAGGTAGCCATGCGGGTCGAAGCCCCTCGACACACCCGTCAATCGTCTATTGCCTTTACCATTGATTGTCATTCCTTACAACTTTAGAATGATAAAGGCGCGAAGCGCCGTACAAGAAGGTGTGAAGCACCGTTAACCAGTGAAATCCACTGCCACGTCATCACGTGAACAGTGATTTTTTTTTTTATTGGATAGAGCCAAGTATTTTAAGCAACTTTTGTATTGGGGTACACCTAGTTTGATCATTAGATTAGCATGAAATGTTGGATTAGTGTTTAATTTTTAGTTTGTAGTTAATTTTAGTTTGTACTGGACTAGGACTCTATATATATATATATAGAATTAAAAATGTTGGATTACCAAATGTTTTCTTAATCAAACAATTTTCACCATGAAAGACAAAACAGCTCATCGGATTGGCTCTTCAGATTCTAGAATTAATTTCTTTAGTTCTATATACGTCTTGCTAATTCACATCAAAATACATGCAAAAAATTAAAGAGCCGTAACTTAAGGTTTATGTTTACATTTTGTCATTTTGAGATACATTTAGAAGTAGAACTATATATGTTAGGTTCCTTAAATATATTTAAAAAATATTTCGAATTATACATGTAATATTTTAATTAGTGATGCTTAAATGTTTGCGGAACTGATCGGTTTTATTTATGAAAAATAAAACATAAATAATTGACACCTCATGTAAATTATTTTTTGATATTTTTTATAACTTACTGTAATTAACAAACGATTATGTGCTAGAGAAAAATATAGATGTGCGTCAGCGTGTGTGTCGTGTAGGGTATGCGGGAAGTAAGCAAATTTAACATCGAGTAATGACACCAAAAGTTCCATCACATGCATACCCTTTTTGACTTATCTACTGATCCAAAAAAATATAAATAACTTGAAAACAAATATATAATGTATTTTCCAATCACATACGCAATAACACATAAATGTCGAAGAAATTTTTGTAATTTTGCTATAACGATTTTCATGTTGTCTATTATTGAGCAAAATAGATTTACAACCCACCGACGTATACAAAATTAATCAAAGTTGGTATAAGATTAAGACATAGGAGGACTTAACGGCGTAAACTAACTTGTCCAAACTAATTCACTCATCAAATTCAAGACTTCAGACACTGACTTTGCACTTGGTAGAGAGCTGGTACTTAACGGCGCCACCGACAGCAATCCCACTGTTACGATTCCCAAACGGGATATACGCTGGACATGTAACATGAATATTGTAATGACCAGAAGTAAATGATCCAACTTTCCATTTAACTTTTCCGTTGATCTTGATCAACAACCATATGTCCCCGTTGGACTGATCCTGGCTCAACGCGGCCCCGTTGTACGGGGCCACGGGGATGCTGTTTCCGTAAATAAACGGAGACCAAACATTCGTGTCTTTGTGGCCTTGGTAGGTTGGCAGTATGGTTGTGTAGTAAGTGATTTGTTGGCTCCTGTAAGTGGCAAAGATGTCGAGTTTATCGTAGAAAATTCCGATTTTGCTGTTTGGGTTACGAGAACTGACAGTGACTTGGAAATTAGAGGTGAGGAGATTGGGAACGGGTGTGACATTGAAAGCGTAGATGGTTGCATCTTGGAGAACGAAACGGGGTTTTTTGGGTTGGAGAATAGCCCATATGATGAGGAACACGAGGAGGAGGATGAAGAGGATGACGAGAATGGTGCCGAATACACGCTTGAGAATTTTCTTCCGTTTGTCTTTGTGGTGGCTACACTGTTTTGTTGACATGGTGAGTCTTGTTTATTTGGGTATAGGTGATATGATGAAAGGGGAGAAATGTGAATATATGAGTAGATGGATGATAATGTGTGGGTAATGGTCTTAAATACTGAAAATAGACTACCTTGTTTCCACTTTCCAGTATTGTTAAGGTAACGTGGTGTATGTACGTATTGCCCCGGAGAGAACGGCTATCTAGTTTGTGTAGGGTATATCTCTCTATAGGTTGGTCTTTCAACTTGTTTCATGTGCATATGCCCACCTTCTGTAGTTTCTCCTGTTAAATGAAACTTCATTATTTTTACGAACATATTTAACTAAAATATTTACAAAGGAGGCAAATTATTTTTATGATCCTAAAGTTGAGAATGATAAAAAGATGAATCAAAGGAGGCATTAATTTTAGTAAAAAGATACAACTCTTCGTATGTTAAAAAAACTGATCCCATTTAATTTGTTTACTACTTGATGTACCTTAATGACTGTATTTTATCCATTAAGATAGATCAAGACATTTGGATTTTTTTTCCCTTCTTGAGCAATTCCAACAAATTCTTAAATTTTTTGTTAAACATAATATAATTAATTGCCTCCTTTTTATTTAAGATAAAACTTTACACACCATCTCCAACAATGCTCCTCAAATTTTATCTCCATTTATTTTTAATCTATTTTCTAATGTTATTACCCTAATTATGCTGTTACAAAATTTCCATTTAATGTATGGGGAGCCATTGCTACCATAATTTGAAGTTACAATTAACTTGAAGTTACTTGAAGTCACTGTTTTCATTTTACAAGAGAGATGGCGAGAATACTCAAGCACCCGCATCAAGCATCAAGTATTCCTGTGGCAGTGACTCCTGATCCTCCTAATTCTTCACCTATAAATGAAGTGGAAATCATTGTTGAGGTTCCAAAAAAACCATATGTTAAAATTGATCATGGAAAAGGTCTGAATCAGATTCGTAGTTTAAAAAGAGCAGGTATGACTCGATGGGGTTCTCACTTTGCTTCGGTTAATAACTTGGTTCATATGTTTAAAGAAGTTACTCAGCTTCTTCAAGGTATGATGATTGATAAAGAACCTGCTGGAAGTATAAGAGGTGATGCAAAAGGTTTCCTTAAGGCATTGAGGGCATTTGATTTTGTTTTTTGTTTATTGCTCACTAACAAAATTATGGGAATTACTGATTTACTTTCTCAAGCCTTGCAAAGACAATCACAAGACATTGTTAATGCTATGAATTTAGTATCAAGTACAAAAACACTTCTTCAAGCACTATGAGATGATGGTTGGACTAATTTTTTTCAAAGTGTCCAACAATTTGGTGAAGAACATGGTCTTGAAATGCCTAATGCTGATGATGTTTATTCAATGGGCACTGGTCGTGGTTGTCAGCAACATAATGTTGCTACAAATGAACATCATTATCATTTTGACATTTTTAATATGATTATTGATGTTCAAATGATGGAGCTAAACGACAGGTTCACTGAGCAAAGTATAGAACTTCTTGTTCTGAGTTCTGCATTGGATCCTAAACATCAGTTCAGGAAGTTTGATATAGACATGATTTGTAAACTTGCGGAAAAGTTCTATCCTGGAGATTTTGAGACATTAGAGGTAAGAGCTTTAAGGTTACAGTTAGAGCATTATAAATGTCAAGTAGTTTGCAATAAAGATTATCAAGATTTGTCATCTCTTGCACAAGTATGTAGACAGTTAGTTGAAACAGACTTAGCGAAGCTTTTCCCCTTGGTTGATATGCTGATTTGTTTAGTCTTGACACTTCCTGTCTCTGTTCTAAAAAGCGGGCTAAGCGGCCGCCTAGGCGGCCGCCTAGGCGGAAAAAGCGGGCTAACCGACTCGATTTTCTACTAATCGGACTTTTAAGCGTTTTTTGTAATTAAGCGGGGATTAAGCGGGAATTAAGCGGAATTAAGCGGGTTTGACCGGAATTAGGCGGGTTGACCAAATTTTGAACCTTAAAAATATATATTTTTTTAAATATTTTTATTTATTTATTTATTTTTTCTTTAATAATTTTTCAAATTTCATATTATAAATGAATATATGTATTAAAATTTAAACTTGTATAATTCATAACCTCTAAATATATAATTAAATAATTAAAAAATATATATGTATATATTCACAATCCGCTTAACATCCCGCTTAGAAATCCGCCTAGGCGCCCGCCTAACCCGCCTAGGCGCTAGAAGGTCCTCCCACCGCTTAGAACCGCTTTCCGCTTTTTACAACACTGCTTCCTGTTTCCACTGCAACAACTGAGCGTGCTTTTTCAGCTATGAAAATCATAAAAACTAGACTGAGAAATAGGATGGAAGACGGATATCTTTCAGGTTGTATGATGCTTCACATTGAAAATGAATACGTGGATGGTATTGATTCAGAAGCTGTAATTGATCATTTTGAGTCTATCGGAGATCGTAAAGCTCAATTTAAATAAAGAACCGCTGGGTAAGTTTTTTTTTCTAGATCCGCCACTGTCCCCACCGCCTGTTTCTTCTTTACATAGACAAACACACAAAGACATACATAGCTAGTCAGCAAAGTTGAAACTCACTTTTATTTTAAAAAATGAAGTGAGGAGAGGAGAGAGAATCTTAAATTTGAAGAAAGAATGGAAGCTCCTAAAATTATAGAGAGTTGCTAGGAGTTTGTTGGAGACAAATTTTGTCTTCATTTCCTTATAATTTGACTTAACAACCTATGTTAGGATAGTGTTGGAGTTGCTAAGAGCAACTCCAACAAGTTCCTAAAGTTAAAATTTGAGAAGAATGCATGAAAAATGAGCTCCAACAAGTTCCTAAAGCATCTTCAAAATTTTAAGAAGCATCTCATCCTCTCTATACTTAAGATTCTCTCTCCTCTTCCTACTCCATTTTTTATTAATATATATAATTTTTTTCAACTTTCTATCAATATCTCATTTCTATATCAACATATTGCAAGTACATTTAGTAATAAAAATTACTTGGAAGGTAAAGATAAAAATGGCGTTGAAGATGTTGAGTAAATTTTTATCCTAAATAACTAGGAGGTAATTAATTATACAATTTTTAATAAAAAAATTAAGAATTTATTTGAGTTGCTTTTAGAGATGGAGATGTAGCCTAATCGTTAATATATTTTTTTTTGCATAAATGAAACGATTTCATTTAAAAGATAAAATTTACACAATCCAAATGTTGAAATATGACTTGAAATTGGTTTCTGTTTTGTCGTCTGTTCTGTTTTGTCTGTTTCCTAGTCAGTTTCTGTTTTGTCTATTCTAGTTCAAGTCAGTTTCTGTTTTGTCTGTTCTAGAACCTTCTGTAACAGCCTAGAGAGTATTATATAAACTCTTTAGGGGCATAACCTAGGAGGATGCCTGAAATATTATACCAAAAGGTTTATACTATATTATTAAATTCGAAACTTTAAAAGTGAATTTAATGTAGAAATAATTTAATCAAGAATGATTCTATTATAAAGTTAAATATATTACTTAATATTTTTGTTAAATTTGAAGTGTTAAGTTTCTTATAAAATTTATTAAAGTTAATAGATTATATTAAAATCAAATTTATGATTTGTAAAACAAAAAATAAAATTTTATAATAAAATGAAATTAATTATTTTTCGAATGACAGGCACACCCACATGTCAGAAATTTTAATTTTTATGTAATATTAACTGTACGAATAACGAATTAATTGAATCTCAACGACCAACATTCACCTGACAACTAATCTATTATATATCTAATACTACAACATATCCCTTCCGTGAATCATTTTATTCCACGTCAGCCATTTGGTAATAGCGTTAACCCTTCCGTTATCTCCTAGACTGTATGTATACCATATACCCATTGCAGCGCCACTAACGTCACCTCCTAATCTCTTGCGCTCCTGTACACCAAACCGTCAAAGCCAGCATACAATAGGTTGAACATTCAGGTGTTCCTTACACCATTCAACACCATTCAGGGGCAAGTCACAATCTCTCATTTATCAAATGTCCAGGTGAATTTACAGTCGTCGCCACAATCTCTCAATTGTTGGCACTTTGTCTTCATATTAATTGATTAGAGTAAAGATGGATTACTTGGTTTGCATCTATTTACATGACCATGTTGGCTTTAATCTATTATGTGAGTTTGTTTTTAAATGTTTATTAGGTTTTATACAAAGAAAACTAGTCCTTAGGACTTGGACAGCTCAGGTGAGAATCTGCCTATTATGGATTTTCGGATTACTGAACAGAGATTGAGAAAAGGTTGTTAATTCATTTTGTTTGTCTAATTTTTTTATTCATCTCTATTAAGGGTTACTTGAGATCGTAACTTTGGGTGATCTGTGTGTGTGGTATATTGAATTATTAATGGAGCATAAGTAGGCATTTATCGGTGTGTGCGTGGGCGTGTGAAGATTTATCCTCACTATTGTAGCCATTGATTTTGTGAACTTGTTGCAGGGTTTTGACGGGAAACTTATCGATATTAGTCGAGCTTGTAAAGTCACAAAGGTAAAACTTGCTCCTCAATGTCTTCCCATATTTAATTATTAATTTTCTCACTTTGCAATCATTGTTATGGGAGGACGAATTTTTAAATACACTGCAGTGTTAGCTTGTGGTAACTTCCACGGCGTCTTTGGTTTTGCAAAAGCAAAAGGACCAGCAATGTCCGTTGCTGTTCAGAAGGTTTGGGTTGTTTTAACACAATTCCTGATTTATTAGCTTATAATATAGCTAATAAATCTAAGTAACTTGCACTGTTCAGAATCATCGTTTGATAATTTTTGTTATATTTTGTTATAATCAAAGTGAGTTGCCAATACAATGTGACCCTTGCACTGTAACTTGTACCAGAAAAGTACTTGATTTCTGTAGTGCATTGAACACGACTACCTGGGAAAAAATTAAATGTTTTAGGCAGCTTAGGGATTTAATTAGTTTGGTTTCAGGCCAGCATTGATGATTCTAGCTTGAATTGTCATTGTCTACCCAGTCTGAGTTCCTATGCAAATTTTGCGGATGGTGCTAAGTGCAAAGATTAAGGAAAAGGTAATTAGCATTGGATAGATAGAATGGTGAATCTTCTTTGTCTTTTAACATATATTGTTAACTGATGCAAGTTCATTATAATGTCACCATCTTAGCTCTCTGAATCATTCATTGATAAAGAAAAGTGTTGTGTGGGTTATTACCCTGGTCATGTGTTTTAATTCTGTTCATGCCTATTTATATAACTTTTGTACTCATTTTTTTGGGATACCAAGTTTATACCATCTTCACCCTTTTTGCTTTTGATCAGTCATCAGTTATACAACTTAAAGTAATGCCCATACTGGTTTTTTATATATTTATATATGAAATACCACACAAGTTACTCACACTATCACACAATCTATGTACATACACGATTACACATACACATTGTTATAACTATTATATAATTTCAATCCGTGGGTAGTTTTTATGATATATTTTTACTGGAAAGCTTCGGTTGTAAATTGCAGTAGTAGTATTTTGCATTGTATATCAATATGTAATCTTTTTCTTTTTTGAATTTCTGTATATGTCGTTAAGTGGGATGAATATTTGATTAATAGTATTAAGTTTTGATCATATAACTAATTAGGAAATCTGCAATGTGCAGATGAGTAGAGCAAAATTAAACACGGAACTTATAAAGAAGGAAAAGACACGAAATGCTACTTTCCACGTGAGGAAAAACGCTTTGAAGAATAAAGTTTATTAGCTTGCAACTCTATGTGGCATCAAAGCTATGGTGATTATTTTCGGGCCTAAACAAGATACACAGCAGGCTCGTCCTCTTGAACCCGATATTTTCCCTGATAATCGTGATGAAGTTCTCGAATTAATTAACAAATACAAAGGCCAGTCACCTGAGGATCGCAAAAACAAGACAAATCTTCTTTCCGACTATTTTAAAGGCATATCAAAGAGGCCCAGAAAGATCTGACCAGCCTGCGTAACACTACTCTTCAGTCTAAGTATCCAACATGCGATTCCAAGTTTAGTAGCTTTACGAAAAAGATCTTTGGAGAATTGTTGCAAACCTCGAGAATAAAATTATAAATGCAAAGCTAAATTGGGGCAAATGAAAGCTAATAACATTAGTAATAATATTGATTGTGCTTATTCTCAGTTGCAGCAGCAGGGGATGTTAACTAAGAAGAGGAGAAGGGATTTTGAAGAGGGTAATCCAGCTTACAGGTATAGAGTTACAATGGATCTGCGCTAGTCAGGTTCCATGCCGATGCCAGTTCCAGTGCAAATTCAACAAGGGTTTCCATTTTTGGACCATTACCAGGATGAGAGGATGGTCAATTTTGGTCGTGATAATGTTGGTGGCGCGTCAAGCATTGTGTATAATGCTCACCCGTCTCAGGCTGTTTATAATTGTCCGATGATGGCAGGGGACAGTGAACAACATAACCAATAGGAACAATTTTGTAAGGGAACCCCCAAATTACTATGAAGGCATGCAACCAACTGCACAACATTTCATGCAATATCATCCTATCAGACCAGGATCGGCTTCTCATCAAATGGTTGGGACTTCTCATCAATCGGTTATTCTCATCAATCGGTTGGGACTCTTAATTTCGTTATTCACATTTGCTAGAGCAAGTATATCTTTGTTATTTGTGGTAGAATGATGTTTGAATCTTAGCCATTTTCCAGACTTGCAGAGAATGTTTATCATTTTAAAAAAAATTAGGTTCACTTTAAGTGGATACTTCCAAACACATGTATGTGTATTTGAGTTTAACATCAGAGACATGGTTTAGTTTCTTAAATGATGGGGTTATTTAGCTTTTTAAATGATGGGGTTATTTCTGCTTATGACTTTGCTTTTCAATTTCAAAAAGAACAGGATGAATTATTAGATTACAGGAGCGAGACTAGGTAGATTACATATGGTCAAAGAAAGCCTTTTTTAGATAATCTTGCAAAGTCATACATTTATCTCCCTCCTAGCATGGGGGATTGAGGGAGCTACTATTAGACTAAGAAGTCCAGTCTGGGCTGCATTATATATAAGATCTAAAAACTATAGGGATGGTTTATAAATTTATAAATTATGTAATACATAGATCAAAGAGCATATTGTGTGACTGGATACTTTAGTGTGCCAGACAAATGGGGGGTCAGTTTGGAACAAAAGATTCTAGGAAAGTCTAAGAGGCTTCTATGTCTCTAATTGCATGTTTCTGGCCAAGTTACAATTAATTTGCTCTTAATTTCTTCGCTGAGATGATACCCTTCTTTATAGCATTCTGATGACTTCCGTCACTATGGGTAGGCGAAAAGTTTCTTTTAATTTAGTTGTTGTTGTGGTCTTTCCTTTTTCAGATGTATGTAAAAATAACAAAATAAAACATTGAAGAATCACATAAATACAATCCCCAAGAGACTTAACAAGTGATATGCTATATGAAATATTTATTCCCTCTCTAGGATGCTATTTTCTACTATGTATGTCGCTGATGTATATAAAAATATGTGTTACATATCTGACCCCAAACAAGGCAAGTATAATTGTTTATGCTTTTACAGTTATTATTTTCCTTCTCTAGATTTAGCCAGCACACTTATTATTTTCTCTTAGACGGTTGCATATAGCTTATGCAAGCTCAAAATAGATTGCACTCAAAAAATTTAAACTATGCAGAGAATCAAGTATTGGCATTAAGAAATACTACACTTTCTGAATATGTTGGCATAAAGGCAATTATTATTAAAATACTCATCCTCTTTATAGACAATCTATGTGTTTCTTTATTATTTTTATCCACTATGTGTGTTCATTTGATGATTCATTTTTCCCATGGTAATTAAATTATTTGTAGGTTTGCTTCTTCGATTCTCTTGCTGTCCCAATTCAATATGTGGTAGCTACCATTTCTCATTCCATTAAAGAAATCACACATTGTTTACTTAGCAGATTGTTATTTTTCTGTTTTTGATTATATTAATGCGGAATTCGGTCTTGGTTTATATATAGGTATAATATATCTATATATATATCCATATCTATATCTGTATCTTACATTTCTATAGCCTTGCATAGAGGAACAAACAAAGATAGATTCTTGAGCCGAAACTAGGAAAATAAATGGAAGGAGAGATGTTCATTTTATGGTTGCAATTCCTTTGTTGCCAGAAATGCTAAATCACGGCAATTCTCTCACTAGAATTTTCCTGCAACTGAACGAAAGATTCCCTGACCCGCAACCGTTACCTATTTGCCTAAGAATACTATAGAAGAGGTTTACCGATAGTCGCTTTGTCAACGTTTTAGGTGGTGATGAGTTTAAGTTTGCAGGATTTTTACCAACCAGATGTGCATTTTACCTATTATGACTTTTGGCATCTAATTACTGGGCTCTTTCATACTGTTAGACTCAAATTGACGTAATTGTATGTCAGCATCATACAATAGACAGTCACTGTGAATGTTAGTACATGAAAATTGAAAGGTATAGCCATGTGTAACAGCGGAGAGAGTTCTTTCTAAGCTAGGTGTAAATTAACAAATTATCATGTACTTTTCCATGAAAATTGAAAGGTATAGTTATGTGTAGTAATCATCAAGAATCGGTCTGAACTTCGTATAATTGCTGCTTCATTTGTGTACGTCTTGCAACGCAACAAACATATATAACCAAAATAATTAAAATAATGAACTTATCTGATTATCTCGGTACATATATATTTAGAAAAACTCGTGGCTTGTACAGTTTAAAGTGCCTAAAATTGATATATTTACTAATAGAGTGATATATATCACTGTGAGTGAGGTTTTTCAGTGTCAGTACAATTTATTATATAAGTCAGGTTTAATATTTTCACTTGTAATGTTTACTGCAGGATTTAGTAAGGTTACCACCTGGTTCTTTGATTTTAATTGAGCATCAATCTGTTTGTGGAATGGTGGAGTGGGGACTAGAGTTGTTATGTCTACTTCCTGGCCTGCCAAACTTAATTGATAAAGTATAGGTCAAAAGACAAATGCTATTATCTATATAATAGCTTACTTATCTAATTGTTATGAATGAGTTTGTTATTGCATAACTTTGCATATGATTGTTTGTTATCTGTGGAGTAGCATATGATCCCTGTACTAAAATAACTTTTCTCTCCGCGATGAGTCAATTCAGCTTGATAAATAGAATTAGAACTCAGGCAAAATACTTTATACCAAGCAAAGGAAGAAGCTTCTTGTGAGGGGCTTGAGTACGCTTACCAGTGTGAAAGCACTGCAACAGATGCTTTAATGTGCAAGGGTAACAAATGACATGGTTCTGTACCTTTAGCTTAATATTTTTTGCCGAAATATTAGATGCTTGGTTTGCTTTGACTTAGGTTTATAGCTTTCTATCTATTTTCTTTGAGTGCAGAAGGATTGAGTGGCATATAGAGAAAAGTACATATTGTCGTGCTTCATGAGGTTATGTTATTTAGCATAACTCTGCATGAGTGTGTTCAGAAGAGGGGGGAAATTACATGGAAGAATGCTTTTTTTAGTGTTACATTTAGTAACATGATGCATTCTGTTTTAGACACTACTTCATGTAGCTTGGTTTTTTTTTGAGGTATGAATTAGTGTAGCAGCACACTGAGTGTAACTCTAACTAACAAACTTCAACATGTATGAGTCATGTCATTCTAATTTTTATCATTTACAATAGTATTGTTCTAAGTTGTGCTCATGTAGACTATGTATATCTAGAACATGCCCGTGCCTCGCACGGGCGATAAAGCTAGTTATACTTGAAAGCCCAAAACTCTAAAAAGCGTAAATCGTGATAGTAAACTATCGAAATTCATGGTCGAAGAGCTCAAGTACAAACCATAATACGAAATAAACAAAGATTAAACCCTAAACGAACCGCATCTGTTTCCATTTTCCTCCGGCGGTGGCTCCTTCACCGACCGGAGGTCCGATTTTCTTGCTTTTTTGTTCTTGTTTTCTTCAATAATTTGTTCTCCTTGTGAGAATTGTTTGCTGCCTTCTTTTTCTTAGATATGAATCCTTGGAGTTTCCGGATTTTTATTCTTCGATCTGTGGTGGATCCTCGGTTTCTTCCCAGATTTTTGGTGGATCTTCGGTCTCAAGAGGGGTCTGGTTTCTCTAGCTTTTGAGGTTCCGTTTTCTAGATCTAAAACTTGTTTTAGTTTCGTTTTTTTGTGTAATTTCAATTTTCTTTGTAAGTTAAATTTGATTTCTCTCCTTGGTGAGAGGTGTGGTTTTTCTCTCCTTGGTGAGAGTTGTGGATTTCTCTCCTTATTTTGTGAGAGTTGGTTCGGATTCAACGATAAGAGCTTAGTCGGAACTTCATTTGTGATCGTTAGCTCAAACGGATTTTGGCGAAGATATGGAGCGTAGAGCGAGTATCTATAGACACATCATTTTTTTCAGACATATGCTTATTTGTCACATTTTGATTATGAAGACGAGCATTTCATCCTGTTCTATGTTTGATCGATTCGATCATTCTTGTAGATACCGTATAACTTTTATGTATTGAATTACCTCCTTTCATCAAAAAAAAAATATACTTGGATTGTACATTGAATAGTAAAAATTGCACCAAGTTGTGACTGATTTTCAAAAACTAATGTGATATTTTATCTCAAAGTTTAGGTTAGTCTTGACCGGGCTTAGTTTGCATGTCGAATGTTCCATGTCTCAACTTTCATGTTAGCTATCAATTATAGAAATCATATAAAAAACAGAAGAAGGTAATACCGGAAACTGGAAAGTGTATTTTTCCTTGAAACACTAATTAATCAACAAGCATATATATAGAATTATAGAAACAGGAAAAAAAAAAAAGTAAAATAGAATATCTTTTGAGATATCATCCATACTAATATCCAAATATAAATTGCATTCGGCGTCCCAGTTCAACAACAACAAAAAAAAAAAAAAAAACACCTAGCAGCTTTTTTTTCTGCTCGATCTATAATGGAACTAAACTTTAATACATATTCTCATCAGATTACTACGTACTTGGTCCTACTAATTCATGAAACTCAATGGTTCTAATAATCGACTTTACAATTCACTGAGATCTGGTACTTGAATGATGTTCCAACAGCGATAGTATCTTGGAATTTACTGCTATAAGGAATAATAACCGGACAAGTAACTTTCAGATCATAGTCATAGCTGACAGGTTTTATGAAGCGAGCTTCCCGTCTAAGCCTTCCTGTGATTTTTATCGTAATTGGAATTGCTCCGCTAGACTGGTCCTGGTTCAGTGCATAGACGTTATACGGAGATATTGGTGTGCTAATTCCTACTATAAACGGTGTCCATATGTTGGTATCCTTGTGGCCTTGATACGTAGGGGGTATAGAAGAAAATTCAGAGATTATTTGATCACGATAGTTGGCGAAAACGTTGAGATTTCTATAGTAATTACCTATTCTAGCATTAGGATTTCCAGAGGCGATAGTGACTTCGAAAATAGAAGTGAAGAGGTCGGGAGAGGAGTTGACACTGAAGTTGTAGAAGGTGGCGTCTTGGATCATGAAACGGGGTTTTTCCGGGTCTAGGACACGCCATGTGATAAAAGCTGCGATGCCTACAATGGCCATCAAGATGAGTAGGGAGATGGAAACTTTTTTCAGTATATTTTTCTTATGGTCCGCGCACTCTTTCGTTGCCATTGAAAAGAGGAGGTTGTTGCTATGGTCTTGATCGATCAAGCTTTGTGCAGGGGTTTGACAAGGGTTTATGAATGAAAAAGAGAGAATTGAATTGAGTGAATTGTATGATGCGTCTAGCGTTATTATATATATATAGTGTAAAAAGTGATAATTACATGGTAATAATATTTTGCTTTCCTCTTTTAAATTAGTTTTGCTTTCCTCTTTTAAATTAGAGAAACGAAAGCAAGTGTAAGACTACTAGTCGGTATTATGTTATTGGAATTTGGATATTGCCTTGTTGTAGATAATAAAACATGTAACTTTTTCTTTAATTTTCCAACACAATGTTTTCAGTTTACCTAAAATAAATTCGGTGTATTCATTGACCGCAAGATGAATGGTAATTTTTTTTTTTAAAAGATATTAATCGAAAAAGTTATTAAGGATAGTGTTCTAAAAAATTTCAGCAACTGATTCGATTCTTCTAAAAAATTTCAGGACATGATTTAATTTGTGGTAAAATGCTAAAATATATCCTTCACAATTAGGAACCTTTAAACAAACATGAAGGAATTACAGAAACTGGGAGTCTGAATTTATAGTAGCATCAAATTCTTAAATTGTGATTATTTAATTGAAACAATGATAAAACTACAAACGAATCATATAAACACAGATAACTTCCAAGTTTTGTTATAAAATCCCACCATTTTGATCTCTTAACACCAGACTACAGCATAACAGCACAAACCCTGCGCGAATTAGAGCAACATCAAGTTTCTCTCAAACCAAAGGTTTAAATTTATCCTTCTGCGTTAACCTTCATATCCCGCTTGTTAACTTAAAATCACTATAAATATTACTAGTGTACAACGATGATGAAGCGTAGACCTCGCCAACATTTTATGCCAACATTTTATTGAATTATTCAGATTTGATTCAGTAAGGGAATCTTAGCAAAGGTCTACAAAACGCCTGTTTTAAAGCACTGCTTTCCAGACCTTCACTAAACTGGTTCAAAAGCTAGCTAGGTAACTGGAGAAGGCAAAGCTGAGAGACTTGGTTCTGTAACCTGAAGTGCACCTATAGCTAGCCTCCTAGTCAGATCCTCTGCACACACCTTCACAACATCATTCCTCATTCCTATATCAGCCGCATAGCGGCTAACGCAGTACACTCCTACGGCAGTTGCAACCATTCCATATATGTTCGTAGTAATAAGGGTCAGTGGTGTCGCTATAACCGCTGCAAGGGGTCCCCCAATTATGGATACTGCTTGCCCACTCTGTCCCATTGTGCTCTGGTCCAGAATAAGCAGCCCTGTCTTGCAATATATAGCAAAATCTTCGCAGTTGTTCTTGAATATGTTGTAGCACCCAAAGCCATTGCTAAGCAAGTAGTCTGCCCGATGAACTACAGTTTCTGCTTCATCAGAGACCGCAAGAGTACAAGTCCCGCCACGTGCTTTTGCAAGAAAG
The DNA here is from genome assembly GCA_037693485.1 of Kitagawia praeruptora. Taxonomy (NCBI): domain Eukaryota; kingdom Viridiplantae; phylum Streptophyta; class Magnoliopsida; order Apiales; family Apiaceae; genus Kitagawia; species Kitagawia praeruptora. Next base: position 42,180,972 of record CM075353.1, on the reverse strand, counting down.
AGAGCGGGGCTGACTGCATACTCAAAACGGTACAGGATACCTCCTCCAAGAAAACAATTTAGACATGAAGACACAACCCCATGGCCTTCTTGTGGGGGAATGCATGAGTCACAAGGAATGCGAGAGCCGGTTGGTCCTGAGCTTATCAAAAGGAGGTCTAGGACAGTTCCTGTGCCCACTTCTTGGCCCCTCCTAGTGAAATGAATAACTTTATCATCCCCAACATAGATGCCTGATGAATATCAAATGGTAGCAAAATATAGATATCTTGTAGAATTGTTTATGAGAAAAAATTAAACAAAATTGTAACTCCGGAAAATATCTCAAATTACTGAAAACCGAAAAGACAAACTAAACCAAACTAAAATTGTATTGAACAGAACTGACCTAACACGCAACAATGGCCATTCCTATCTTTCCCTTGCAAGCAAACTATATAATGGGGGTAGATCTCTCCTTTCCAAGATAGTAACCCTTTAAAAAGATTCATAATGATTTCAATTAACAGATTTTAAACACCATGTTTTCGGCTCATGTAGGTGTGGCAGCCTATCCATCTGATAATCAGTTGTTCTAAAATATTTCAACTGAGATTCAAGATGAATAATTCCCGGGAGGCAGGAACCTAACCTAACATAATTCTTTAAATATCAAACAAAAACGCTTGACTAGAGTTTCTCTAGTATCTAACACATAAATCATTAACACTTTAACACAATAATAAGCAAAATATATAAACGTACCGTGATGTGCATAAATGTAAGCCCAACGCCATGAATAGATGTGATCGCCTGGTTTAAGGATGTCCCTGTCAACTCTGATGTGTTTGCAATGACAATTAAAAAACGAAATCAGTTAACTTAAACCTAGAAACTGCATGGAAGAAACATATATAATAATATTGGTTACGACGATAGTCGCTTACCTGTTGGAGAGCAATCCCATTTCAGAGTCCTCAGAGTTTATCTGTTTTTGTCAGTCAATGTGTCTCCAGGGATAAACTAAGCAAGCTTTCTTGTCTCAGTTTTAATTTCGGTGTCTGTTTACTACTTTAGCCGTATTTATTTATTTATTGCTTGCGTGTTGCTCTTCCTGGCTAAGTAATTCACGTTTCGCAAGGTGCGTGTCTGTTGCGCGTTTAATATATATATATATATTATTTTTTATTTTTTTTGCTAAGGTTGCGCGTTTAATATTTGTTGTCGACTTTCTTGGGCTTTTTCTTCGGAGTGCAACTGACCTCTTTCTTAACAGACAGGCCCATTATTATGTTCACTCCTTTTGCAATTTCTTTTTTAAATAGATTTGGGTTTTCCTTTTTATGTTATTGTCATTACCCGACCCGATTGTTTTTTGGCCGAATCAGAGTTATCTATCTATATATTATAAGTTATCTATCTATATATTATAAGTTATAAGTTAGTGGATAGCCTTTCTTAGCTTGGGTATTCATATTTAGGTTCCAATTAAATTTTTGATTATATTTAGATCCATGGACTATTCATATTTTTGGTTTGATATCCAATTTTGGTAGCTCAATTTAGAAACAAACCGTAGAGGTTATTATAAAGAAATTAAACAAGAAGTGAAGAACATTAATCATTTAAGTTGGATCTAAAACAATACCGGGGGAGAGAAAAGTACTAGGGCCATGTTTGTTTTAGGGGATTATAATCCTTGGAAAATTACACTATCTTTCTTAAATTTAAAGGATTATAATCCCATGGAAGTATATTGCTATCATCTTTTTGATTCATTTCTATGGGATTATAATACCTTCTTTCACAAGGTATTATAATCCCATGAGAGTGAACTAAAACAATGATCAAAATGTGAATTCATGGGATTATAATCCCTTACGTTTGGGATTTATAAGGTAATAATTTGGGGATTATAATCCCTTGAAACAAACATGGCCTAGGGGAGAGAAAAAGAATGAGACACTGTTGAAAGAGGATAAAAAGTCTCTTGTGAAGATTTTCTGTATAGAAAAAATAATCATCTTTGTTACAAATGTGAAGATAAGTTTAGTCAAGGACATGTGTAAAAATGAGCAATACATTTTTATGTTGGTAGATGAGGCAACAAAAAAAGAAATACTACTGCTATTGGATGAGGATGAGGAAATAGAAATTGAGGAAGCAATTACTGAAGTGTCCTTGAATGTACTTTCTGAGAGTATGGTAAGGAAGACAATTACATTGGATGGAACCATGAAAGGAAAATCTATTAAAATTTTGGTTGATACTAATAATTATATCTACAGTAAAACCTCTACAAATTAATACTCGATAAATTAATAACTCATTATAAATTAATATTTTCAAAATAATTTTTCGGTCCCAACATAATAGCGATAGTGCAAATTTAACCCCGATTAATTAATAATCTCTTTAAATTAATAAAATTTGCCGATCCCGATACTATTAATTTATAAAGATTTTACTGTAGTAATTAAGTGTAAGGATGGTTGATGGGGCCTGGGGGTATTATATCTAGTAATTTGGTGGTTCCAAGGCTGACTTGGGGGTACAACAATATAGGTTCTGTTGTGATGTGAGCATTATGAAGATATAAAAGTGGAGTAGCCTCCACCTTCATATTGTACTCCCTCCGTCCCTTTTGATTTTTAACATTTCACTTTTTCAAAATTTTCTGCCATGCATTTTAAGGTGCATTTTAAGGATAGTTAAATAACTTTTTTTTAAAATTTTCTTTTTCTGTATAAAAATTTAATGTTTAAATTTTTATACAGAAAAAGAAAATTTTAAAAAAAAGTTATTTAACTATTCCCCGGTAATTTTATACTCTTCCGATAATACTTCTGTACCAACTTGTTTGATACGAGAAGTGTTATTTTTCCGACTATATCTTTTACTATGTTCGTTTGCCATCACTACATTCTCACCCATTTAGTGTTTCATCTTTTCTCATTCATGTGTTCTGTATGCTTCAAATTTTTAATACATGACTTTATTACTCCTGCTTATTAGTTTAATTACTCGTTGTCATCTAATATCATAATTGTCAAGTGTCCGTTTGGCAAAACTTTTTTTAAGGACTTATGAACTTATTTTCGGGTAAAAATTTTATATTTTGATAATTTTTTTTTATACAAGTATTTAATGTATGTTTGAGATTCAATAAGTTGTAAAAATTAGTTAAAAAATAAGTTGAAATGTTAGGAATCTCTAACTTTGTCTTAAAATAAGTTGACTTATTCTGGAAAAAAGTTCCCCAAACATCCCATAATCATGTGCCAATCTATGTTCTTGATATCTTTCATTAATTTCACCGTCATTTTCTTTTAATATGTTGTTTAAAGTCTATTTGTGTGTTCCTGCTCTCGCTCGCTCTTGTTCCATTTTCTGTTCGTTTGTGTCAGTGTTAATGTTTCAGCCTACTTTTCTTTTGTTTGTTTAACCCACCGAGTTCACTGCCTCATTTCTTCCTTTAGTTTATCAATACACTTGATGCGTTGTCAATTATGAACTAGTAGTATTGTAAGTTTGTAACCATTTTCATTTTAAAGTTTTTTGTGTTAGCTTATCTTTTTTTTTCTTTTTTTTTTTTTTGTGTTTATTACATCATCTGTGCACTTTAGAAAGTATGAATAAAAGTGTTTGTTCCCTTAATTTGGTGTGGCCACTGTTGGTTAATTTTTATATGTTCTTAGTTGTTAAATAAAATAATTCTTGCTAATTGTTTACTATCTTTTCTATTAAGTATTTTAATTAAATAAAATCATTCAGTTTTTTTTAGATTCAGTTGCATGCTTCTAGCCCACTTTCTTGTTAACTAGTTGTTATCCATTTTCATGTTTCTAGTTTATTTAGCTTGCCTAGTTTCTAATTTCAAGCCCATTATTTTCCTGGCCCATTTTGTTTGCTGAGTGCATTTCTTATGTGTCCGTTGGTGTCCATTTTAGGAACTAGTGCCTTGCTTGTTAATTTTTTATCTTGTTTTAATTTCTCTATTTTTTTTATTTGTTAATTGTTATCCTTCTGTTCCTTTGCAATTTATTTGGTTGATCTGTAAACTGTTGGTTCGTATATTATTTGCGTTACCATGCTTCATTTTTAGTGATATTTTCATTTAAATCTTTGGTTATTAAAATCCCGCATAGTAATTGTTTTAGATTTCTAGATTATTTGATTTTAATTGAAACAAATTCATCTCAAAATTGATTGTTCTAGTTCGCCTAAACTAAATATTAAGTTGCGCGAAAATATGTAGTCTCTATGGATCGAATCATAAATATTAAAACGACGATCGTGCGCTTGCGATATATATGGATAAAAGGTGGGATGTTGAACTTAGCGTCGGTCAAAATATACTTTTAGCGTCGGTCAAGTGGCGTACTATATGTAGGCGACACTATAGGTATGGGTCTGTGGCGTCGGTTATTTAGGCGACGCTTAAAATAGTCATAAGCGTCGGTTAATTGAAATGCCGACGCTATAGGTATGGTCATAAGCGTCGGTTAACTGAAACGTCGACGCTATAGGTATGGTCATAAGCGTCGGTTAAATGAAATGCCGACGCTATAGGTATGGTCATAAGCGTCGGTTAACTGAAATGCCGACGCTATAGGTATAGGGCATAAGCGTTGGTTAACAAGAATGCCGACGCCTAAAGTCTTTTTTTTTTAAAAAAAAAAATATTTTTTTATTGATAGCCTTAGCTGATTTCATACATACACCCAACACATGCTTCATTATCATAATGGATGTTGATGAAACTAAATAGCACAGTGATGACATCTTAAAGTAAATGCTAAGATCCTTAATCTCATTTATTACTTATCATGAAAAAACTCAAAACTAGTATAAAACTTGACAATCAACATAAACTTGTTCCAACATATTCATCATCTGAGCACATGAGAAAATATAACACAAACTACAATAACCATCTTTACGTGCAATTGTTGTTGACTGAACAAACACAAAAATCTATTTTCGGGGCATGCCACGAGTCCAATGAAATCATAAGCATAGTCTTTGCCGCGCTGGAAGTAATCTGCCCTGTAACTTGACGGAATGCTGGAGTCGGTTTTAGTTCGATCCATAAGCCTCTTCTCCTGTAAGAGGCCACCTCTGTTTCCACAATATTTCGCAACTTGTATCTGTAAACAATAGAAAGCAAGATTTAAATTTAACTGGTGTACAAGCAAAGATTTTTTTATTCTTTAGATGGAGTAAAACCAACAAAAGAAGTCATATCCATTTGGATAACAGTGCCTACATTTACTTCTAGCAGCTTGGGAACAAGTACAGAAAATGTCGTTTTAGAAGGACACTAGTACTCTGACTTTATATCTAATAATTTTTTTTTTCTTTTATTTTAAATGAGACCAACTTACAACTTTCTGTTTCCTCTAGCAGTGATATTACATATAGACTAGCTGCCGTATTTGGCATGAACATTTTCTACTAGCCAAAACACTTTAATAACTAAGCAAACTGCCAGCAAAAAAATATAAAAATACCCCTCAGTTCATTTCTTATCTATCCATTCTCCTCTTCTCATCTCTTTCTTTAAAACATCTTCCATAACCATAAAACAACATCACCACTTTAGTAAACTAATACTGCCATAAGTACACATTCAACTGTATACCATTTACTCTCATGAGCTCATTCACCAAGAAAATAAAATTACACATCATAGGGTATCTAGCTTGTTTTTCAGTTCATGGGAGGTAAAGTGAACAAAAACAAAGATCATGCAATGCTATTAACTTAGATTTTACTAAATGCATCTACTAAGCTACAAGGCATTTAATATAAGGCATTTGGAGCATGTTAAAGGCATACTCGATGGGAAGCTGAATCTCTGCAATCCTAGAAGTCCAATGAGTAGAGCTTTCTTTAGAGTTCCATCTCTTCACCTGGGTACACAGGATAAATAGATGTCAAAAAAGTTGGGAATGACCTACCAATATAAAAGAACAGAAAATTTGACATGACACTTCTCATTGATATTATTTTGTGTGATGGAGAAAATTTAAGGGTTCATAGAAGTTTTCTGCCATGAGAGTCTTCATTACAAATAAATATATAACATATGTGAATGGCATGCTATGTGACCCACAGTTGTACTTGAGGTGCAGTAAATTCTTGTCAGATGTCAAATTCAGAACATTTCAACTATAACTGTACTAAAGATGCATTGACTTTAACATATTTATAGGGATTAACCCTTTTATTGGACTCATATATTGGGCCTTGTCTTATTTTAGGCCATATTTCATTAGGATTTACTATTCCTCTATACATCTTGTTGGGATATTGTTGCAGTTTGCTTGATATTTAATGTATTAAAAACATTCATATTATGTATGCAGGTTAAGCTCATTTCCTGGGGTAGTCGTTGAGTTGCGATTCATCCATCCAAGTCGTCTTTTGTTTGTTACTTTTTTGTTGAATCACATTTTCACTACTTTGTTCCATTTAATTATGTCCTACATCACATATGCTAACTTTCCCGAGAGAACCAAGACATGAAAAGAGTTCTAGTAGAACTACTAAAATTGAGACCAAAACGCGGTAAATGGACTGAGACAGAAATAATACCACTGCATAATTGTAACAGCAACCAAATTGAATTGTGACACGCCCTTTTCCTCGCATCCACTTGCTTGGTTCTGAATATGTCGTTCTGATAATTTACATGGAGACAAGAAAATGATATCAAGATAGGATTAGGAGAGTCTACAGCTTCAGATTAGCTCTATGCATTCCCTTAAAAACAGATATAGAACTGAGTTTATTCGCCTAATAGTCCTAGGATTGATATAAATGGCAATTCAATAACAGAAAGTACAATAAAATTTGCCATACATCAGATACCTGCCACTGTATAAGTTACATGTGCTACATATATTTTTACCATGCAGCACTACCAACTTATTGGAGTGAATGTCACAAATGCTGATTAGAACCAGCATGCACCATAAGCCTTCTCATGTTATCTACTACTGCAGAAGCATCAAAAGGTGCCTGAATCATAAATTATAAATTAACACATGCTCCTGGTAAATATAACCATATAGTACCTAGTCCTGCCCTGTTTATTCAAGTTTCTCTATCTTATATTTACATGCCACTTGGCCACATATATTGGCCACATATATGTTGTTGGGGAATTGATCATGTGGACTTCATTAAAACAATCAATTATTTTACTTCTTATAGGTAGCAGTTGATATTCAATAATCACTGAGCACATTAAATATAATACCTTTACCACATTTGGGAATTGGCCTCCTAAAACCCTTAGTAGTTTGGCACAGAACTAACTCCATTTTGATGCTCAGACTGATCAGCTCCACTATCAAGATTTGCAGAACGGTTTTGGCGATCGACGTACCTTGTATAATGGTGCGAGAAAAACATGAACTACACAGGTAAGAAAGAAGTAGCAGCTGGAGCGATATACAATGTTGAATGGGCAGATCATTATGGCAAATATAAACTACAGATTGAAACAAATCAAAGAAAAGTACAGAGTTATGATGTCTAATATTGGTGCGACACTGAAAAAATGTTGAAAATTTATCGCACAAGTGATAATTGATAAACTTACGATTACTAAAATTAGAGGAACAAGCTCAGCAAGTTGTTTGTAGTCTCTAGTTTTCGGGTCCATTTCCATATCAAGATTTGCATGAATGCTTGCTAATGCCAGCTCTGAAAGACAAAAACTCACTAGAAGCACTTCTCGATAGCCTAATTCAGTTTCGGCTTTGAACCCGAAGAAAAGGCACGTGACAGTAAGAACAGAGTCTACACAGGTAGTTATTGGACTAAAGCTAGTTAGCTTGTCGAACATGGAATAGTGGTGCGTGCACGTTATGTCATTAACCAACGGCAATTCAAGGTGAAAAACAAATGGGGTACTATTTCACCCAGACTGTCTGCACTCAAAGATCTCCTCATAAAACCAGATAATTAATTAAAATTTTGTTGCTTAAAATATTTTGTAGAATTTCAAGCTATTATTTTTGACATCAATTAAAATTACGTATTTAATGGAATCATAAGTACATTTTAGTATCACATCAAAATAAAGGGGATATATTGCGATCTATCCATGACAATATAGTTTCACTAAGCAATATAATACATAGGATATGACAGCTTGAATGATCTGACCGTCGTGACCGACATCGGTGATCCTAATAAGTCACCCCATTGATCTCCTGAGTTTCCATTGATAGCCCTCTGCCACTAAGTAATTGGAAGTGTAAGAAAATACAGGCTGCAAGTTATAGTTCTAAGCATTTGAAGGTAAGCATTTGAAGGAAAAGGAAAAGACAAGTTTCACAAAATTAAAAGGCAAGACATAGAAGATAATTAAGGTGGTCTCCTAGTTAGTGCTATCAAGTACTCTACAACAAAGAAAATACTATATAACCAAGTAAAACTACAATAATTTGCACCTACGCAAGCTCATTCAATACTGGTTGCAACAATCTTCTTAATGATCAATATACTCGAAATACCCTGACTTTTCTTTCTTAAAGGCAAAACTGGATATCTTTACTCCTAATTTTCTAACAATTCACATAACCACAAGCCTGTAAGTGATTCCAACAGGACCATATAAAGCTTCAAACTTTGTTAAAAACCCAGGTGAACAATTCAATCAAAAATGCATACACAATCAAAACCAACAAACCCTGAATAAAAATTGAATCTTTCATCAAATAATCAAACAACCCATAACACAAACACAAATATCACACACAAAAATATACATAAAACAAGCCCTAAAATCATTTCATATAAACAAAACCAATCAAATTACAGAAAAAGTTATTGACAGTTTTTACCTTTATGAATATATTGATAAAAAGAATGAAAAATCTTGAAACGATTAAATTATAAAATTAAAAAAGTGAACAATTATAATTAACATGATAAGCTCAATTTGCGTACCTTCAATTTCAGAACCAGAGAAACGCTGAGCCTGGTGCCCTAGAGAAACGCTGAGCCAGAGAGAAGTCACAAAATTGAAAAAACTAAATTAATTTGATGGGGTACAGGTGAGAGAGATATAATTTCACTACCAAATCAAACCCCTAAACCGTATATTCAAATACAAGAGTGAACGGTTACCAACGCCAAGTCGAGAGACAGAGAGACGAGAATGAGAGAGAGACGATTGATAACCTAATTGAGAACTCAGAGAACTATTGTCGTGTTTTATTGATATTGAAGTTTTTTATTCAATTATTTGATTTATTCAATTTAAATTTTTTTTTATTAGAATGATAATATAACGTATTTGTATATAATTTAGTTTTTTAAAATTATAATATTTTTAGCGTCGGTCAAATGTAAGGCGACACATAAAGTATAAAGGGTCAGTTTTGGTGTCGGTTGTTTATGACCGACGCTAAAGGGTCAGTCTTAGGCATCGGTTGTTTATGACCGACGCTAAAGGTTTAGTTTTAGGCGTCGGTTGGGTAAAGACCGACGCTAAAGGGTCAGTTTTAAGCGTCGGTTAAGTAAAGACCGACGCTAAAGGTTCAGTTTTAGGCGTCGGTTGTTTATGACCGATGCCTAAAGGTCGTTTTAGGCGTCGGTTGAGTAAAGACCGACGCTAAAAGGTCAGTTTTAGGCGTCGGTTGTTTCATGACCGACGCAAAAGGACCAGCACAAATGATATTAAGCGTCGGTTAAGCTAACAACCGACGCCTAAAGTATGTATAAGCCACGGGTCTCTATATAACCGACGCTAAAAGTGCGACGCTAAAAGACAGTTCTGTACTAGTGTTCCTAGAGCTATATCTTCTTTACTGTCTAAATATGAAAAGGTATTTTCGCTTCCTAAATCTTTATCACTAAGTAGGAATGTTGATCATGTAATAACTTTGCAACCAGGTTCGAAGCCTTTCAAATTGAAACCCTTTAGATACCCACATGTTCAAAAAACTGAGATTGAAAAGTAGATGCAAGAAATGTTAAGTGCTGGTATTATTAAACATAGTAACAGTCCTGATACGGAACGTGATGTGTTTATGATAATATGTAATAATGATAAATATAAAGTAAACTCTGAATCTCCAAAGTTGGAGAAACAAATCTCTAACTCTGAATCTCCGAATGGAGAAACAAAACTCAAACTTTGAATTCACTCCTGAATTCGATTCTCAAAACTACAGAATAGCCAAAATTTTATTATCAATATTGTCTCCCCAAAATATTACAAGATGAGAGTATATATAAGCTAAAAAAATAACCTTATCCTGGTTAGAATCCAAAAAGGAATTCAAGAGTAGTTAGAATTTAGCTAATACCTGAACCCAACTAGGAAACCATTAAAATCCTGGTCTAACTTGAAACATAAAATTCTAAGTGCTTAAAACAAGAAAAACCCTTTCAAGTGAAAGGTAAAAACTTTCAAGCCAAATATCTACTTTATCAATAAAGTCCATAAACAGTTGGACTTATTGTTAATAAACTAAATAATTAGAATTCGTTTAACTAATACCTATAATATATTTTCTGAATACTAGATAGGAATAAAGTATATAATAACTCTATTTTACTTCCACTTTTATTCCTCATCAAGTCCTTATGCATCTCCAATGATTTTTGTGAAGAAGAAAGATAATTCATGGCATTTTGTGTGGATTATAGACATTTAAACAACATTAATATCAAAGATAGATTTCAAATACCTAATACTAACGAGTTGCTGGATGAATTATATAGTTTTAGGATATTTTCTAAGTTGGACTTGCGTTTTGGTTATCATCAAAATTTGGTAAAACCTTCTGATACTACTAAAATTTCGTTTCAAACTCACAACGGACATTTTGAGTTTATTGTTTTACCTTTTGGATTGACTAACACACCTACAACCTTTCAAGCATTTATGAATCAGATATTCCAACCATAATTAAGGAAGTTTGTTTTAATATTTTTCGATGATATTTTGGTCTACAATTCTGACATTGATTTTAATGCTAAGCATCTAGAAATAGTATCACATATATTGCAAGAAAATCAATTGTATGCTAAGATGTCCAAGTGCGCTTTTGTTGTGGCCTTTGTTGAGTATCTTGGACATTTAATTTCTGAGAAAGGGATTAGTATGGATCTATCTAAAGTAGTGGGGATGATGTCTTGGCATGTTCCAGTTGGTTTTAAAGAATTAAGGGGTATCCTAGGTTTAACAGGTTACTGGGGTGATCACCAGGCCACTAACAAACTTGTCGAGGAAGGAAGGTTTTACTTGGAATGCAGAAGCTGAGATAGCTTTTCAGGAATTAAAAAAAGTATTATGTTCTGCTCTAGTTCTGGCCATGCCAGATTTTACTTAGTCCTTTGTGTTGGAGACAGATGCCTGTAATAAAGGTATGGGGGCGGTTTTAATGCAGAATTAATTATAGACCTCTGGCTTGTCCGTGTAAGGCCTTTAATAGCAAAAATTTTGGTTTTTGCATATGAGAAAGAGCTATTGGCATTAGTGATGATAGTTACTAAATGGAAACATTATTTAGTGGGCAACCATTTTGTCATTGAAATAGACCACCAAGCACTTAAATACTTATTAGAGCAGCAGTTGCCTCATTTACATTATAAATGGATGGCAAGCCTGTTAGGATTAGATTATGAGATTTAGTATAAAAAAGGTGCAAACAACATTGCAGTTATGCACTTTCCAGGAGTTTGGAACCTGAGACTTCAGAGAAACCAGTTGAGTTTGTAACTGTTGTGTCTACAATTCAACTGGTGCATGTGGATGCAACAAATTATTCTCAGCTATGAAAATGATACTGAATGTAAAGCATAATGTAATGTAATATGTAATAGAGGACATATATACATCAACTAGGATAAAAGATAAATAATATTAACTCTATACAGGGATCGTGAAATTTGAAGAACATGCACCGACAAGGATCAAGTCACTGAAAGAAGTTCATTAACATTGTAACAACCCGAAATTTTAAGAATTATTAATATTATTATTTAAATACTTTATTGTTTTTTCCATAAAAGGGGAATAAGTTTGTGGATATTTTGTTTCAATTTAATGTTTCTTCTGATAAATGTATAATGAGTTAGTACATATTTATATGATGATTTAGGAGCGCCAGTGTGAGCCCGTATATTTTAATTCATTTTTCTGTGATTATATCTATTAAAAACAGGCTTTACTTATCTTCAAAATTTTTCATAAAATCATTGAAGTTATTAAAAAGCATGAAATCTTTTGTGATATCATCTTTATGAAATTATTTAGTTTTCAAAATTTTTGGGGAGGATTATTTTGGGTGTTAAGGATTTTTAAAATGATTTTAAAAGTTATGTTGCATTTTAAGGATAAAAACTTGCAACATTTATATTTAATTCATTTTTATCCTAAAATTATTTTAAAAATATGTGTGTGTTCGTAATTTTGTACTCTGTATTTTTAAAAATGAAAAGTTTTATTTTTCATAATCTTTTCATTTAATTTCAAATTTTTTATAGAAGTGATTAATTTTATTTTTATTCATTTTTTCCCAGCATTGTGAAATCACCATAATGCCCTTGGCATTATTAAACCCCACCGCCTCTCTCCTTTCTTGATTCTTCTCCTCCCTTCTCGATTCTTCTGGGCAGAACCTCTGTTTTCTCTCCCTTTTTAACACCTAACTCGCTGTAATACACTAGGCCTTCCCATTTCTTTCAATGTCTTGCAAATCCGTATGTGTAAAAATAAAAATAAAAATTATTTTTAATTTCAACATAAACTTGGGTGTGTATTCGTGCGTGCACTGTAGGTCTGTGTGTGAGTAGTTGAAACCGAAATGGGGTTTCTTGTATTTCTATCTTAACAATGATTATCCGATGGTGGTTGTAGGTTTTGGGGTCCAGGCTGTAGTGATTGAGGGAGAATTTGAGAGCTAAAAGAGAAAGAAGAGGGAGCAGGTGTACGTTGGTGGTGTGTGTGAGTGTGTTATGAAGTGTTTGAGGAATGAAGAGATGAGAAGTAGAAGTGTTATGTGTGGGAATGTATCCGCAGGTGCGTGTGTGTTGGTTGTGGGTGTTAAGGCAGCAGCGGAGGGGAGTGAACAAAGAGGATGGAGGGAGACAAAGAGGGGCAGAACATGGGAGATTGAGGGAGAAAGAAAAGAATTAGAGAGAGAGGGTGGTGAGAGTGTACTTGCGGGTTATGGTGAGTGTTGGTGGTTGTGTGTGTGCTTCGGGTAAGTGCCTGGGAGTGTGTTTGTGTGCAATATAATGTGTGTAAGGAACAAGGCGGGTGATGAAGAGAAGGTTAAAGAGTGTATTTATGTTGTGTATTGTGAATGTATGTGTGGGATTGTGCACAAGTGAAGGTGTAATTGTTTGTATATGCGGGTGTTGTGGTAGTGTTTGTATACCAGTGTGCGTGTGGTGGTGGTGCAGAAAAGAAAGAGAAAGCCGAGGGAGGTAGTAAAAAGAGAAGCAAGGTAAACGAGAAATGAAAGAGTGAAGGAGATATAGGAATTGAATTGGTGTCTGTGCCCAGGCGTGTGTTTGTGTCTGTGAGGGAATGCGTATGTGTGATTCTGGTACCGTGATGATCAGGGGTGTAGTGGAGAGATGGAGAAAGAGCCGAGAGAGAGCTAGAGTAAAGGGAGGGGAAGCTGATAACGTCGGTTGTGTAAAGGTATAAGACTATATTTTTTATTTTATTAATTTAATATTTGAATGTTTAGAGTGAATTTTGGGAATTTTAGTTGATAATTGGAGAAGAGTTTTTGTGTTTGGGAATTTGTGGATAAATTGAGAAAATGACATAGTATTTGATTAGTTTATTAGGTGATGAAATGGATTTTGGGAGGTTAGTTTAAAATTTTGGTAAAATGAATAAAAGATAGGACTTGGGATGATTTTATAAAATAGTGAAGAAGTTAGATTTTGGAAATTATGATTTTATTTGGCTAGAGGATTTTATGAGGAACATTATGACAATTTTTGGATAATTTTATGAGAAGCGGAAATGGAGATATGAATTTGATTTTAAGAATACAATAAATTGATTTACTAAGTCACTTTGTGGAATTTGGAGATTTAGTTGAATTATATTAAATAATAGATATAGTGAAAAATTCTGAAATTTGGCTATTAAATCAAGGAAGAAATTTAGTAATTTCTAAGATATTTTGGAGTGGTAGGAGTAATCGGATGAATTAGTTATTAAATTTGGAAAATGATTAAAATGGAGACTTTGAGGAATTAGTATAAATGGTGGGAGGTTTGAAGGTTTGATTTTCGGAGGAACTAATTTTATTTGGCTTTGGGATAATATTAGAAGTTTATGGAGATTTTTATTTTATTTTAATGGTGAAGATCAGTGGAATTATGGATTTTACTAAAAAATGGATTATTAAATGGACATTTTTAAGGAGTCAGGAGTATTTTTATTAATTAAAATACTTCCTCAACTCGGAAATTTGCGTATATTATATGGACACAATCGTATCGAGATGTACTATTTAATTAGGTGGATGTCATTCAGAGACTTTGAAGAGAATAGCATATTTAAAAGGAGAGAACGGATTAAAATGCGTTTATAGAATGTTAGAATTGTCGTCTAAGAGACTAAAGTATTGTCTTATGTTTGATATTGAAATTGACGCGCGGGCTCGATATCAGCGAACCAGACTCGTGGCAATCGCAAGAGAGTTAAACCAAAGAATGATCGAACTAGAAGATTGTGATGGCGTACGGTAGAAGAAGAAGGTAGTATTACTGTGACGTTACGTGATAGCCAAGGATCAGAAGCAAGTGTTTTCCCTTCACTTCTTGTTCAAGTGAAATTATTTTAATTATTCTGATTGATTATGGTATCACCCCATTTATTGTCGATCTTGTCGATTTCTATTATTATTTTTGTTTATTCAATTTACACCCATTTACGGTATCGAACTCGTCGATACCCTTTGAGATTATTATTCCTTAATGATGCTTTCTTGTTAGAAGTAAAACTAAACCAATTGTTTAGCTAGTTGGGATCCCACTAGTAGAACATTGACCCTATCATGTCTGAATACTCATCTCATACTTTCTTTTAATTCATTACGTGATGAAAGCTTTTAGATTTAAAATACTTATCTTGTGATTTGAGATTTTGACAAAAGATATATGTTTTATTAGCAATGATTTATTACAATTCCTGTTTTACTACACACTTGCTGAGCATTTCTTTCGCTCATATTTGCTTGTTTCGAAATTCTAACTTTACAGTAAAGTAATTTGGCGAGACTTACCCGCGTAGTTCGGAAAGGGAAAAGACAGACGCTATATTGAAGATGACTTGACTCGGGAGGTCTGTATCTAGTGTAAGATCTATTTCATGTAGTTGGACTTTAATAATAATTATTATGTATTAGATTAGTTGGTCTGGTATACTTCTTGTCGAAGTTATACTAGAGATTTAAGATTTGATTAAAGAGATTGTTGTAAAGAAGAAAGTTTTTATTTAATAGAATTTGGATTCTTGTTTCTAGCACTATAACCTAAAAGATCTTGGATAATTGGGGTCACGGATGTTATATGTCAATTTTGGACATTATAAGGAACATTGTGTTATTAAACATGTTATTTTATTTTGAGGATTTTCGGGTAACGACCAAATCTCCTGATCCCGGAATTGGGGGCGTTACAAACATGATCAAGCCTCAGTGACAGAATAAGATGTACAGATGATTCAGTTGAAGGGCCAAAAGATTCCATGTATTTAATTTGAAGATATTGCTGCAGGCTAATCAATTGGAATGTAACGAAAGTGTGACGATCAAGATCAGTGCTAGTCATTTGTGAACCAGACCAGTGCACTAAGTGTCAGCACATACGAGAAGGATCAACACATTAATTCACAGAAAGAATTGCCAAAGCCTATTGACGATCAAGGACAGACATAATATCTCAAGGTATTGTCAAAAATTAATTTGCTCTGAAAATTAAGTAAGCAACAAATTAATTAATTATTTATAATAAATAATTAAATTAATCTGGTACTTTGAACTATTTTCTGAGATGAATTAATTCAGCAGAATATTTGAAACAGAAGAGAGAAGCCTAAAAGAAGCAGCCAAAAATAGTAATACTATGCAAAGTTACTATGCACGATTACTATGCAAGGTTACTATTCAAGATTACTATGCACGATTACTATTCACGGTTACTATGCAGGTACTGTGCAAATAGTGGTTACTGTGTAAATAGTGGTACTGTGCAAATAGTGGTAATGTGCAAGTAGTGGTTACTGTTCAAATAGTGGCTGGTGGGGCCCACGAAAGAAAATTTTCTCAGCAGACACGGTTTGGTTGGTGTAATAGTGGTTACTATGCAGGTGGGGCCCACGTGAATAGCACAGCATAGTGACTTTCTAAAACCTATAAATAGGCCTGTTGTATTTCATTTCAAAACACACCTCAACACACAACTCTCTCTTCTCTCTATTATATCTTCTCGGTGTAAGCTGCTAGACAGTCCATCGAGTAGGAAAGTCGGCTTAGCCCGCTTTCAGGAAGTGTCGGGTAGAAGGTCCTCGTGCCTAAACTATCCTTAGGAGTGTAAGCTGCTAGACAGTCCATCTAGTAGGAAAGTCGGCTTAGCCCGCTTTCAGGAAGTGTCGGGTAGAAGGTCCTCGTGCCTAAACTATAGTGTTCAGGTTTTGAAGCTAATCCATTGGATTAGAAGTTGTAACACCCTTTCGAGTTTATTATCAATAAAGATATATTCTCGTAATTTTTTTTTTGTAGTATCGTATTCAACCCCCCTTCTACGATACTTCGGGACCTAACAATTGGTATCAAGAGCAAGCTTCTAACATACAAGAAGTTTAAATATCACCACCATGGGATTTAAGGATACAGGCGTGAAAGTACCAGTCCTTGACAAAGATAATTACTTTCATTGGAAAGTAAAGATGCATTTACATCTCTTATCCATTGATGAATGTTACGTAAACTGTATAGAGAGGGGTCCTCATATTCCTATGAAGGCCAACACTGCAGTTGGAGAAGCAGCCGGAACAGGAGTTGCTGGAAGACCTATTCCCAAACCGCCAACAATATTCACAGAGGCAGACAAAGAAGAAGTCCAAAAGGACAAGAAAACCATGAACATACTGTTCAATGGTATTGATCAAGTCATGTTCGACAATGTCATCAACTGCACCACTGCCAAGCAAGTGTGGGACACTATTCGAACACTCTGTGAAGGAACTGAGCAGGTCAGAGAGAACAAGATGCAACTCCTCATACAACAGTATGAACACTTCCATCATAATTCTGGTGAAAATTTAACAAATATATTCAGTAGATTTCAGAAACTACTAAAACACAACACAACACAACGTACTCAGTATATCCCGCATGAGCAGGGTCTGAGGGGGGTAGGATGTACGCAATCATGCCCCTACACAAAGGCAGGGAGATTGTTTCCAATTTTTGACCCCCGGCAGGAATCGAACCCGTGACCTCACGGTTCACGGATTGGGCACTTACCACTATGCCAACTCAACCCCTTAGATTTCAGAAACTACTAAATGGCCTAAAGTTGCATGGGAGAACATATGAAGTCAAAGACTCCAACTTAAAATTTCTGAGATCTTTTCCTAAGGAATGGAAGCCAGTTACAGTCTTGTTTAGAAACTCTCAAGACTACAAAGATTTTACACTTGAGAGACTGTATGGAATTCTGAAGACCTATGAGCTCAAGTTGCAACAGGATGAAGAAAGTTGAGAAGAACCAGAAGAAAGGTGGAAATGTAGCTTCGTGGCCAATATTCCAACCAACCAAGATGGAGAGAAGATGAAGAATGTGGAAGCCACACCAAGTCAAAGAACTTGTGAAGGTGGAGCTAGCAAGGGCAAAAGCAAAAGGATTGAAGAACTTGATGCACTGAGTGAGGATGAATCTGAAGATCTAGATGATTATTTGGCATTTTTGTCAAAGAGATTTTCAAAGTTGAGATTCAAGAAGAATCCAGCAGGAGCCAGGCAATTCAAGAAAAGCTATTAACCTAACAAGGGCATGGTTGAAAGGTCAAAGATCAAATGTTATAGTTGTGGAATTGCTGGCCACTTTGCCAATGAATGCAGAAAATCCAAATCTGAGAATGAAAAGAAACAGTTTGAGACTGTCGATTACAAAAAGAAATACTTTGACCTTCTCAAGCAAAAGGAGAGAGCATTCGTATCTAGAGATAATGATTGGGCAGCTGGAGGAGACTCAGATGCAGAGGAAGAGTTTGTCAACCTTCCACTTATGGCAAATGAAAATGATAAAGAGGCTAGTTCAGCAAGTAACCAGGTATATTCTACAAATCTAACTGAGCTTTCCAAAGATGAATGTGATAATGTTAATGAAATGTCTAATGAATTGTATAACATGCATGTCACATTAAAATCGCTTAACAAGGAGAACAAAAAGATTAAAGATCTTAATGCTAAGATAGGTGATAGGAATACTCTGTTAGAAACTCAACTAATTGATTTTGAAACAATGAAAAGAGATTTCCAGGATGCTAAGAATGAGTTACTTGAGGCTCTGAAAAGAGAAGAGTGTTTAATAAAATAGTTAAAGGAAGAACAAGACTTAATTACCAAGTGGAAGGGATCAAAGGCTAAAACTGAAGAAATTTATAGTATACAAGGAGTTGATTATTTTCACAAATTAGCAGAAGTTAAGTTAGATGTTGATATGGAAGTTGTTTCAGACAGTGATTTAGTCGAAAAAGAATGTTCTTTAAGACTTAAGCATGTTAGCAAAGCAACTTTAACTAAATTGAATAAAAAGTACGGGCCTGTCAATAAGAACTTTGTTAATGGAGAGTGTAGCAAAACCAAGTCAGTTGAACAAAGAAACATAGGCAACTTGTCAATCAAGAAATTGAAGGATAAGTTAGAAAAGACTGAACCTAAGGCTAAGGCTAATAAGAAGAATAGAAATGGCAAGGTAGGAATTAACAAACATAGTAATTACACACCTGATAAATATGCTTCTCGAAAGGAATGTGTGAACTGTGGTAGTGTTAATCATTTATTTGTCAACTGTAAATCTGTTAAGAATGCTTTTGTGCTTAGTATGCCTAAGTCAGTACATATGCCTGCTATGAATGTTATGCCAAACATGTTCCAGCCTGCTCATGCATCTAGTCATTATGCTAACATGCCATTCATGTATAATCCATTTTACAATGATTTTAATATGCCTCAGTTGTCATGGATGATGAATAACATGTTTGCACAGACTATGCCAAATTATACATCTAGTTTTAATGCATGTGAGCAAGTGAAAAAACCTATTTTTCAGAAACCTACACCAAGAGTTAAGGTTGATTTAACTCAATCAGAACCCCTGGGTAGTAAGGGCTTGAAAAATAAGAAAGAGGCTAACAAGGCAGGACCCAAGAAAACTTGGGTACCAAAATCAACTTGATTTGATTTTGATGTGTGCAGGGACACAGAAAGAATCTTTGGTACCTGGATAGTGGTTGTTCTAGGCACATGACTGGAGATTCTACCCTGCTCACTAAGTTTGAGGAGAGAGCTGGCCCTAGCATTACCTTTGGAGACAACAATAAAGGATATACTAGACGATATGGCTTGATTTCACAAGGGAATGTTGTCATTGAAGAAGTAGCACTGGTTGATGGACTTAAGCATAACTTGCTAAGTGTCAGTCAACTGTGTGATAAAGGCCAGAATGTCTGGTTCACATCTGAAGCTTGTGTCATTTTCAAGAAAAGTGACAACAAGGTAGTGTTGACAGGAGATAGAAGAGGAAATGTGTACATTGCTGACTTTAATTCAACAAATGCAAACATGACTACATGTCTTCTCAGCAAGGCAAGTGTAGATGAAGGTTGGCTTTGGCACAAAAGACTGTCACACTTGAGTTTTAAAGCAATAAATGAGTTGGTAAAGAAGGATTTGGTTAGAGGTATTCCAAAATTGGATTACTCCAAGGATGGATTGTGTGATGCATGCCAGAAAGCGAAGCAGAAGAAGGCATCTTTCAAATCAAAGTCAATGTCATCAATTGATCAACCCTTGCAACTACTTCACATGGATCTCTTTGGACCAGTCAATGTGTTGTCAATCTCAAAGAAGAAATACTGTCTTGTGATTATTAATGATTTCTCAAAATTCTCTTGGACATTCTTTCTACACTCTAAGGATGAAGCAGGTGAATTCATTATAAATCACATCAAGATAGTCAACAATAATCCTTTACTCAAAGTAAGGAGAATCAGAAGTGACAATGGAACTGAGTTCAAGAATTCTGTAATAAGAAAGTTTTGTGAAGAAGAAGGAATTATCCAAGAATTCTTTGCACCAAGAACTCCTCAACAAAATGGTGTAGTGGAAAGAAAGTACAGAACTCTAATTGAAACTGCAAGAACAATGCTTGAAGAGTCTAAGCTACCAACATACTTCTGGGCAGAAGCTATAAACACTGCATGCTACACCCAGAATATTTCTTTGGTCAATCAAGCAAAAGGCATGACACCTTATCAACTTTTCAAAGGCAAGAAACCAACAATCAACTTTCTGCATGTCTTTGGATGCAAATGCTTTGTAATGAAAAATCATGGTGAGCATCTTGGAAAATTTGATTCAAAGGCATATGAAGCTATCTTTGTTGGATACTCAGCCGGAAAATCCTACAGAGTCTACAACCTAAGACTAAACATTGTAATGGAGTCCATACATGTTGTCTTTGATGACAAGAAAATATCTGGTCTAGTAGATAAAGGTTTTCATGAGTCTCTCTCATTTGAGAATGAGAGAAGTGGTGAAGAAAGTGAAGATGGTGATGAAGAATGGAGATCAAATGGTGTGAGAAATAGACAAAGATCATCAGTTGAAGTGGAGAATGAACCACCTGTTGAAGAACAACTTACACCATCAGTTGGAAATCAATTTGAAGCATCTGTAGAAAATCAAAGAGAAGCATTTGTTGATGAATCTGTAAGAACTCCATCAATCTCGAGGGCCATACACTCAGGGGGTGTTTCTCACAGTCAAAACTCAACAACAAGCCACAACGATCAACACAGAGAAAATGAAGCCACTTCATCAAGGTCAAACTTACCACCACAAAGAAAATGGACCAGGGATCATCCATTTGAGCTTATCATTGGAGATCCTAATGCAAAGGTCCAAACCAGAAGAGCAACTCAAGAAGAATGCTTATATAGCAGTTTTCTATCCAAAGAGGAACCTAAGAGAGTTGAACATGCTCTTCTTGATCCAGACTGGGTTTTAGCAATGCAAGAAGAGCTAAACCAGTTTGAAAAAAATGAAGTATGAAAACTTGTACCCAAACCTAAAGACAAATCAGTGATTGGCACTAAGTGGGTATTCAAGAACAAGATGGATGAGAATGGCATAGTCACAAGGAATAAAGCTAGATTAGTTGCTAAAGGCTACTGTAAAGAGGAATGAATTGACTTTGAAGAAACCTTTGCACCAGTGGCAAGGTTAGAAGCAATAAGGATCTTCCTGGCCTATACAGCGCATGCCAATTTCAAAGCCTATCAAATGGATGTCAAGAGTGCATTTCTGAATGGTATTCTGGAGGAGGAGGTGTATGTTAGTCAACCGCCTGGTTTTGAAGATCCATACTTTCCAGAATATGTGTTCTTTCTACTCAAAGCACTCTATGGCCTGAAGCAAGCACCTAGAGCCTGATATGACACACTCTCACAGTTTCTTATAGAAAATCACTTCATTCGAGGTACTATTAATAAAACTCTCTTTTATAGAAATGTCAATGGCTCTATGATACTTGTCCAAATTTATGTTGATGATATAATATTTGGGTCTACAGATGAGAAACTTTGCAAGAGGTTTGCCAAACTCATGCAAAGTAGATATGAAATGAGTATGATGGGTGAATTAACTTATTTTCTTGGTTTACAAGTTAAACAAGTGAATGAGGGAATTTTTATAAGTCAAACAAAATACATTTATGATCTTTTAAAAAGGTTTGATTTAGCAGATTGCTCTTCTGCAAAAACACCCATGGCCACTGCCACTAAGCTTGAACTGAATACTAAGGAAAAGAAGGTGGACATGACAAGCTATAGGGGCATGGTTGGATCTCTTTTATACTTAACAACTATTAGACCTGATATTATGTTTGCTACATGTTTATGTGCTAGATTTCAAGCTGATCCTAGGTAATCTCACTTAGTAGTTATTAAAAGGATTTTCAGATATCTCAAGGGAAGACCAAAACTTGGCATTTGGTACCCTAGAGATTCTGGTTTTGATCTAACTGGTTACTCAGATGCAGATTATGCAGGTTGCAAAATGGATAGAAAAATTTCCACAGGAACCTGTCAATTCTTGGGAAACAAGCTAGTCTCATGGTTCAGTAAGAAGCAGAACTCAGTATCTACCTCAACTGCAGAGGCTGAATACATAGCAGCTGGGAGTTGTGCACAGATTCTATGGATGAGAAATCAACTACATGACTATGGAGTTAAAGTTAAAAAGATCCCAATTTTCTGTGACAACACTAGTGCAATTGCAATATCACAGAATCCGGTGTAGCATTCTAGAACCAAGCACATGGACATCAGATACCATTTCATCAGGGAGCATGTGATGGAAGTCACTGTGGAACTGTATTTTGTTCCTAGTGAAAAATAGTTGGCAGACATTTTTACTAAAGCTTTGGATGAAGCAACCTTTTCAAGGTTGGTAAGTGAGCTTGGTATGTTAAATTTCACATGATCTTTTAAAATGTTTTTTCAGCTGCAGCCAGTGAATTTCATTCTCTGGATTTTGTTTGTTTTATTTTCTTATCTGCATGATTATTCTGGAGATATCACAGTAGCATAATTAAATAAATATTTTATTGACATATATCAATTAATGATATTTTGTTAATTTTATGCCTATTTAATTGTGAGTTTATCTAATTATTGTGGATTAATTCTTGATTCACTGCGTGATTATTTTTAAATCCATAATAATTAGAAGTATTAAATATGTGTATATGTGTATAGGCTGATAGGTCTTGGTGATAAGATGTTTTTCGGCCGACAGGTTTCGGTGATAAGATGTTTTTTCGGCTAATTAGGGTGTTAGGTGAGAAATTATTGAGCGGTGTTAGTTTTTCAAACATAACCTATCACTATTATGCCTAACCCACTAAACCTTGAAACCTTATAAATGATGAGTTTTTGTTTGTGTTTAACATCATCATTTTTCAGATATACAGAGCATATACACACAATTGCTAAATATTTCGAGCTTTGATCGGAAAGATCTCTCAATCTAGCTGGTGGTTTTTAGATCGGATTTCATATTCTTGCTTTATACATCATCCTTTATAAAAACTAACCCTTGTTTTTGAATTTTCTCAAAGTTTTGAAAATGGCATTGCACGGAAGCTTTTTAATTGCTAAAGTTAATCCTATTTCCATTCAGCAAATCGAAACCATTCAGGATGAGCAATTTCGGGCTTGGACAAAATTTCTGAATGAATATTCATTAATTTGCTATGCTTTAGTTACACCAGTGCAGCTTAACCATGATGCATTGCGTGAACTATATTGCAGTACGGTTAACACTTATGGACAAGACGAGTGTGCAATCACATATCGACTGTTTGGTAGGTCGATTAGGGTCACTGAACGAGATGTTAATCGAATTCTCCATTTTCCTATGGAAAATCTCATTTCTGATCCTACACCTGAACAGATTGAAATGTTCTTTCATTTTATAAGGTACCAAGATGGCAATTTCAATACTGGTACTCTTTCTAGAATGTTTCTAACCCAGTATTGGAATTTCTTCTTTCACACTCTTAACCATGTTTTTTCCTCAGATAGAACAAATCAAGATCGAATACCTGAATTTATTCAAATAATAGGGTATGCGATCGCCAATAATTTGAGGATTAATTTTGGAAAAATAGTGCTTGGTCAAATCATTTTAAAGATGAAACACTTGAGAACAAGAGATGTTCAGACTCAAAATGTCAAATGTCTATATCCAAGGTTTCTACAGCTAATATTAAATGGTTTTTTGAATGATGAAGATAGGGTACGCTTGGAAAATGGTCAAAAGGTGGAATGTTCTTCCATGACGACGAATGTAATTAATTACATAAGCAAAAAGAAATATACAGATGTGCCTACAGTCCTAACTGAATATCTAAAGACTGTCCCACTTCCGTTGTTGCCAAGACAAGTGAGAGCAGGTATACGACAAGGTAATATTTCAATCCCTGTTATTCCAACCTCTGTATTCCCTATTGTGTCACAGGAAATACAGTTTCTATAGCCCCCAGTGGCCATCTTACCCGACCAAGAGCAGGAAATCCCACCAACTCTAACACAAGTCGAAGAGCCCATTCTACAAATGCAAACACAAACACAACAAACTCCTACACCTCAATTGTCACTTAAACGACCTGTCATCCACATTATTGAGGGAGATAGTGCCTCAGCAGCACCACATAAGGAGTTAGTTACATCAGCCGCTCTGCCTCATTCTAAACGGTGTAAACCCAATGAACCTGAGGTAACGGCAACTGTTAGTGAAACAATTCTTTCTTATCCAATGAGTGAAAATGTAAATAAGGTTGAATTAACGGGAGCAACTATCTTGAGTTCCATTTCACGAAAAATAAGAGTGGTTGATGATCTTTCTAAAGATCAAATGCCTTCATAGGCATCCGAGGTGGAATTACCTACCTCAATAACTGCTGGTGAATCTTCCATTTTACGGAAAGATCCATCGGTAGGTGGTTCTATTATGAACCAAGTGTCTTCACAGACGTACGAGGGAAACTTAGGTTTTGTGCCATTTAATTGATTCAAGTTTAACCTCCCAGAGAGAAAATCTCTGGATCTCTTTCGAGATTTACCACTCTTTACCAGTGGTCGGCAACTCGCTTCATGCGAGGACGGAAGCTCACGAACTTTCATTGCACCATCCGTGACCTCTGAAAAAGGGGCTAGGAAAGTCCATTGCAGAAATCAAAAATTTGAAACTTATTCAACATTATGTATTCCAGGTTCAATTGAATACCAGTGCAACCCAGTTTAATGATGCAATCAACTCCTTGGTAAAGTCATCTTCGTCTAATTTACCAACTCCACATCCTACTACTTTGGAGGATAACCCAACTGAGGGGGAGAAGTTGGATGACCAACAAAAATCTACTAGGCGTAAGGGCAAGGAAAAGGTTGTTGACACGGAATTAACTTTATTTTGGGAAAGGAAAAGCTAATGGGAGTATTAGTGCTATGTGGAAAGAAAGCAAGGCAACTTGAAGATATGTTCAGTCTAGGTGAACAATTTGTCTTGTACTTGTTCAAATTTTAGATATCTGGAAAATGTATATATGATCCAGAATGCGATTTAATATTATTTATCTTTGTATTTCATTTTTGTTTTTGTACTAGTTGAGTTATCCTCTAGAAATTTGCTTGTCAAACTCTAACAATCAAATAGGGGGAGATTGTAAAGCATAATGTAATGTAATATGTAATAGAGGACATATATAACTCAACTAGGATAAAAGATAAATAATATAGGGATCGTGAAATTTGAAGAACAGGCACCGGCAAGGATCAAGTCGCTGAAAAAAGTTCATTAACATGATCAAGCCTCAGTGACAGAATAAGATGTACAGATGATTCAGTTGAAGGGCCAAAAGATTCCATGTATTTAATTTGAAGATACTGCTGCAGGCTAATCAATTGGAATGTAACGAAGGTGTGAAGATCAAGATCAGTGCTAGTCACTTGTGAACCAGACCAGCGCACTAAGTGTCAGCACATACGAGAAGGATCAACACATTAATTCACAGAAAGAATTGCCAAAGCCTATTGACGATCAAGGACATACCTAATATCTCAAGGTATTGTTAAAAATTAATTTACTCTGAAAATTAACTAAGTAACAGATTAATTAATTATTTATAATAAATAATTAAATTAATCTGGTACTTGAACTATTTTCTGAGATGAATTAATTCAGCAGAACATTTGAAACAAAAGAGAGGAGCCTAAAAGAAGCAGCCAAAAATAGTAATACTATGCAAAGTTACTATGCACGATTACTATGCAAGATTACTATGTGCGGTTACTATTCACGGTTACTATGCAGGTACTGTGCAAATAGTGGTTAATGTGCAAATAGTGGTACTGTGCAAATAGTGGTTAATGTTCAAATAGTGGCTGGTGGGGCCCACGGAAGAAAATTTTCTCAGCAGACACGGTTTGGTTGGTGTAATAGTGGTTACTATGCAGGTGGGGCCCACGTGAATAGTACAGCATAGTGACTTTCTAAAACCTATAAATAGGCTTGTTGTATTTCATTTCAAAACACACCTCAACACACAACTCTCTCTTCTCTCTATTATATCTTCTCAGCGTAAGCTGCTAGACAGTCCATCTAGTAGGAAAGTCGGCTTAGCCCGCTTTCAGGAAGTGTCGGGTAGAAGGTCCTCGTGCCTAAACTATCCTTAGGAGTGTAAGCTGCTAGACAGTCCATCTAGTAGGAAAGTCGGCTTAGCCCGCTTTCAGGAAGTGTCAGGTAGAAGGTCCTCGTGCCTAAACTATCCTTAGGAGTGTTCAGGTTTTGAAGCTAATCCATTGGATTAGAAGTTGTAACACCCCTTCGAGTTTATTATCAATAAAGATATATTCTCGGATTTTTTTTTGGTAGTATCATATTCAACCCCCCCTTCTACGATACTTCGGGACCTAACACTGAATGTCAAGGAATTATCAATGAAATTCTTTTGGATCCAGAGAAGGAAAATGAGTATCAATATGTGCAGAGTATTCTAAAAACGTTAGTAAAATATATGTGGATAATAATGGGGATATAAGGAAACAAATCATTACTTCATTAAATTACTCAACATTTGGAGGCCATTCTGGTCATACAACTTCTTTGCAGAGACTTAAGTTGTTATTCTTTTGGCCTTATATGAAAACTCATGTCATTGATTTGGTTAAGAGTTGTGAGGTTTGTCAATGTAGTAAAAGTGAACATATTCAGTACCATGGTTTACTTCAGCCATTGAAAATTCCAACTCATCTATGGAGGGATATATCAATTGATTTTGTAGAGCAGTTGCTTGAATCTAATGGGATGGATTCTTTGTTAGTGGTAGTAGATGGATTGTCCAAATATGGACATTTCATTGCTCTTAAACCCCCTTTTACAGAAGCGATGTAGGTGATGTGTTCTTAGACCCTAGGGATAAACACTACACCATAAAAGGCCTACGGCAACGCCCAAAAATTGTTGCTGTAGGCCCAAAAAACCCCAAAGGCAACATTTTGCTGATGCTGCTATTTTTGCCGTTGCCTTTGAGGTCAATGGCAACATTCTTATTCTCTATAGCAACATTAGTTTTAATGTTGGCATAGACTTGTTATAGCAACATTATTATTAGTCTTTAGCAACATAATATTATGTTGCCTTTTGTGTAAAATTTTTAAAAAAATAGTGGGTCCAACCAGTGGGGCCCACTTTTGGGACCCACTTTTGGGCCCACTTTTGGGACCCACTATGGGGCCCACTTTTGGGACCCATTGTGGGGCCCACTTTTATGGCAACACTTTAGAGCATCAATGACAACATTTTTCTATTTTTAAAAAAAATCATAAATATGAAAATAATTATTCCCTAAATAACCAAATCAACACAACCAACTTTAATTACCATCATAACAATCCAGGCAGATACAATACAATCTCAACCAACAACCCAAATTCATAGCAAAAGGCATAAAAGTTGGTGCCACACAAGTACATAAACAACATTACTAAGTACGAAAGTCTAACATAATAGCAAAAGACGTCGTAAAATATAAACATATGGCGTGACTAAATTAAGAGTTGGTGCCACAACTTCACACCACTGGTTGGAGAAGCATAATTTTGGAGAATCTCTGGTATTTCATCTTTCTGGTCATTTGGAATCTTGTTTAAAGGTCGAAGAGGATTCAGATTCCCGAACCTTGGGGTACCAAACATTGTAAAAGAAGATCCTCCATAGAAAGTAACGATGAAGACCGCGGTGGTTTCTTGCTCTTTGAGGAGAAGGGCTGGATTGATTGACTGACAAATTAGACAAAAGTATCATTGTAAGATCATAATATGACTGTTCATGCAATATAACCAGTCAGAATTGTTATAATTATTATTATACCTTCCAAACCACAACATACACAATAGTATAGTTGTCTACTCTTTTCTCACCCCAGTTTCTTCTGAATTTTTGCCATCACTTCTGCCTTCTTCGCCTTCTTTTAATCTTTATTTTCTTAATCCTTTCCTTGATTTCACTGCAAAAACACATATTTTTGTAGTGTGTAAGATAAGAGTTTGTGAAAAAACAGGATAGTTGGAAGGCCACTTATCTGCCCTACAATACAAGACCTTATCCAGATATTCAATGAGACACTAGAACATACTGTATGGAAAGATATATTATCATATCAATAAAATTGGTCTAATACTTTAATCATTTTTAATTGTAACTAATAACAATTAATTAAATAAATTGATACAAGAACTCGGTACTAAACTAGCTGATAACTCATCTTACCATAATGTTTAGGGTTAGAAGCCAAGTCTAGAGTATGTGAGTATTTAAATTTCTAAACAATCGACAAAAGCCAACAAGAATTCACATCTAGACCATTGCCATATGATTACTCTGTTTGAAATTTAACACTCCCTTTCTAAATTGATCTTAATAACTAATGAAACAATTGTCATAATATTACTTGCAAATGGGAAAAAGAAAAAGAGCTGCAATATTAGTATTACCTTTCAATCCTTGCCAATACATTCTCTGATGACATGATCACAACAGGCACCTCTCTAAAAGTTGAGGATCCCTATAGAAGACAGAGGGGTATAAGCATATTAGGCACATACAGATCTTCACTTTAGTAATTTATTTTTATTTTTTAGTTCAAATTTGAATAACAAATAATTAAACATACATATACCTTGATCTTTTTAAGTAACTCATAACCAGACATTCCAGGCATACAATAGGCTGTGATTAACATATTAGCATATGTTACTACTTACATTTACTGAGGTATTCTCTTCATCCAATCCTAAATATTGTAAAGCTCTTCTTCCACTATCTACGGCTATAACTGTAAATTTTTTTTATAAAAAAACCACTTACAAGTTGTAACATATCGGATATATCTCGATTAATAAAAAAAGGGCAACATGTACGCAGATCATATATATAAACTTACGAAAAAGATAGTGTACCTTTACAGGAAGTAATTTTGAGCAACCTTTCAATAACTTTCCTATCAATGAGACTATCATCAACAGAAAGAAATAAGCAGCCTATTGCAAAGCCTATGTCTCAACCTGCTTCTCTGAACAAGCATTCAGTGGTCATTTAGATTAACAACATTAACAGAATTATCATAGATAACAAATACTTTCATATGTTAATTTGCAAGAATTAACAGAATTATCATAGATAACAAATATTGCAAAGGTAAGTTATTATATAGAAGTAACTTCATATGGAAGCAAACATATGAAAATCGCATAAATAGATGGTTTACAAGGTGAATCTCTATGGAAGAAAGCCATGTCTCGCATCGTGAATACATAAACTTATATGTAAATATATATTCTTAATCCCAACAGCATTTAATAAACTTTAAGCATAAAGATAGTCAGACTGAACTGAGGAAGAGTAGGTTTACAACCAAATTCACTGATAAACAAAATGAGAGAGTGATATGATGCTAATGCTAAAAAAAGAAGTCGCTGAATGTGAAACAACTTGGAGAAGAATATCAAAACTATTAGTGAAAAAGGAAATCATTGTTTTTTTTGCTAAACGAAATCATTGTTTTAAGATCCTGCATCCTAATATACATGACTATCTAAACTGTCTTAGACATAACAAGGAACAACCAACACCAATCCATACTTCACTAGCAAATTCGCAGTGCACTATATATGCTCTTTGGACTCTTGTAGCTACCTTTGAATGGTCAACAAGTGACAACAATTACTTACTTAGAACTCAGACTACAAGAAGGTTAGAGAATTGTCACTAGAATTGTCTCATGTAACAATTCTCTAAGCTTCTTACTAGGTATATAAAACTAATACACTGACAAATGGATCGTGGGTATCCTAGACATCACCTATCACTGTTTAAGCTTGACAGAAACATGCATGTCCAGGAGAGAAAGAAAGACAGAGATAGACCTTAAGGAGTTCGTGAATCTCTGATTCTGGAAGGCCTAAATTCGGGACTAGCAACGTCAGCAACTCCAAGAGTAAGCACCCAAATGACCAGATGTCCACTTCCTACAACCGAAAAAGAAAAGAATGAATAAAAAGTAAGGTCTGTTACCTTACTTTTTTCAGATTTCCTTCGAGATTTGTACAAACAACAGGCACTACATTCTGTGCAAAGAAGCCATTAAATAGCAGGAAGTTTACAGTGTCAAATATAACAATGCAACATTGTTGGTTTATTTAAGAATGGTGATGTTACCTGATAGACAAATGATAACGTAATTATGGGTATACTTCTTGGGATGGCCTCCAGGTTAGTTTTCAGAAGAGCCTCCCAGTGCAAGTCACCACTTGCAGCTACCTAATCAGTGTAGACAACTATCTTCAGGTTATAAGCAGTTGCAGAGGCATGAAATATTTACAGGGTACTCAGAAATACTATCCAAAAGAAGTAGTTTTTTTTTGTTATGGTCAATTACAGATATTTATGTACTCACGCACATGTCTTCAAAGATGACAAAAGTAGAGGGGTATCACAGGGAAGGACCCGAGACTTTTCAAAGGAAATAAGTGCGATAAACAAGTTGGCAAGTTCAGCTTTGTATTTTTATTCATAGGAGTAATAAATCTGATTTTCAGGGCACAAAATTGTGGGAAAAAGTGTGTCACTGGGGAGTCTATCCTATGTCGCTCCTTTCAAAAAAGCTTAACTTTGCTGTATTCACCAAATTCAGATATATGGCCTTTGTAACTGTTTCGTCAGTTAAAAAAATTTGGATTCCAAATCTCCAGGCATGCCAAAGGATACCCTGGAATCTACATGTCTCTGCCCCTACTTACAAGCAACCTTACATCGATGCTTATCATAAGCAATTTCTGTTTGCTAAGCTTAGTTAAATATCATAAAAGCGGCTATATAAGTAATCACTAGTAGAACCGGTGCACATGGCAACAGTACTCTACAACTGACCAGACAACACTTTCACTATAAGGTATTACTGAAATTTAACTTAGAATATTTCACAAACGATAAAGTTCATGAAGAACGAAGTTTACCACAAGAGATGTAAATGTTTCTACTTAATACCATAGGTGATCTTCCATCGTAATACCATAGGCAAATTGCTTCTGCCTGAACTCTTCTATATTTTTGCCATCACTTCTGCCTTCTTCGCCTTCTTTTCATCTTTATTTTCTTAATCCTTTCCTTGATTTCACTACAATAATACATATTTTTGTAGTCTATAAGATAAGAGTTTGTGAAAAAACAGGATAGTTGGAAGGCCACTTATCTGCCCTACAATACAAGACCTTATCCTGATATTTAATGAGACAATAGAACATACTGTATGGAAAGATATATTATCATATCAATAAAACCTAGATATTACGAAACACACCGCAGTGCAGCTTCTCTTGCAGCATCCTGGACTTCTGGCTTTTCAGTTCTTCTCTTCTAGATTACATCCAAGGTTGCCCCTACAATGGACCTAGAGTAAGGCTTTTTGGTAGCACAATTTTTTACAGCTTCTTGAGCAGCATCCTGAATATTAATACAAGCTGATTAGGTACGCATTGACACATATACTTGTCTCTTAAAATCATTGTTTAAAGAACTCATGTTGTTGCAGAAGTCATGCACTTTAAACTAAACATGTAGACAGAGATGATCAGGGAGAACTAGAATCACACACTGAAACACTGCAATACAAATCATCAAAACACTTTACAAGCACTTTAAATATTAGCTAGAATTTGTGAAGGTTGAACCTTTTAGCTATCAGAAAATAAAGAAGCAAAACAGTGAAAGTCGAGATCCAAAATTATTTCATTGCCAAATCACCTTCTTATGTTGCTTCCTGAACATAGCCGTCCAAGTAAGTTTTGAAGGCTTCAACCGATTGTGGAAGTACCTCTTGCATTTTCCATCCCTATCGACCTGAATCAATTATACATTAACACCTAACATAACTAGAATAATATAGACTAATACGTAGAAAAAAAAGAAGATAAAGAGACATAAAGAGATAGAGAGTAATAGACAGGGGTATTTTATCACATAACATCATATCATATAACAATATAGACACATATAACAGTGTGCATTCATATCAAAATGGGATAATACCTCAAAATTGAAACTCGAAATCCACTGAACAATCCCCAAATTCAAAGCCCAAACCGAAGAAGCCCTGAAATCGAAAAGAAAGATCAATTAGCTGAAGTTTAAGTAAAGAAATTGAATGGATTGAACTCAAAATGAAGAATCCCCAATTGAAAAAACCCAAATCTGTAGAAGCCCCAATTTGAAGAAGTCAAAGCCTCAAACCCAAGCCCTAATCAATTGAATTGAGAAGCCAAATACGTACAAAGAGTTTAACTGAAGAAAATTAACGAAAATGAGGGAGATTCACGAGAGAGAGAGAGAGAGCCGAGGGAGCGAGAGAGTAGAAAATATGGGGAATGATAGTATAATTTTGTTTTAAGTGTAAGGTTCAGACATGCGGGATATTTGGCCGTTGAAAAATTTCACTGGGAATCGTGCCATCTTCTATTTTCTGTTTTTCTAATTATTTATTTATTTGTTTTTTTTATTTTGTTTTTTATAATATCCATTATATATTAATAAATAAATCAAATAAAAATAAAATAATTAAATACCTTGATATTTAAAAATAAAACTCAATCGATTGGTAAACATATATGAAAATATTTTTATTTTAATGACATATTAAAATATATTTAGAAAAAAAATTAATTTTTAAAATTTTGCTTAATAACATTTAATGAAAATAAAAATAAAATTATTCATCTTAAAATATTTTAACATTTTTAATGAAATATTCACTTTTACTATAATATTCTTGTTTTTTTATAAAAACTTCTTGATTTTTTTTATCCAAATAAATTAATTTGCATGTGAAAAAAAGGTTAAATTTTTATTTTTAGTAGAAAATGTAAAATTTTATTCATTACAAAATTATGGCAACACTATTATTCTATGCCAACATATTTCTGTTACCTAAGGCAACATGAAAATGATAATGTTGTAATAGCCAAAAACATGCATGGCAAAGACAACATATCCAAAGGCAACATAGGCTCTAAATGTGGTCGTAGGCCTTTTATGGTGTAGTGAAAGTTTTTACAAGTGTTTTTTGGACATCATTGTTTCAGAAGCTTGGGGTGGAATTACATTTCAGCACGGCCAACATCTTCAATCATACTTGAGGTGTTTTACCAGTGAACGTCCTCACAATTGGAGATTTGGAGGAAGTAGGTGCCAATGGCAGAATTTTGGTACAACAAGCTAACTAGCTATTGTTGAATATGCACTAATAATTCAAATATAGATCACAACAATTCGAATATGATTTGTGAAAAGATCTGTTTTTTTTGTTTTTCTATATCTTGTTTGAGTACTTGTAAATGTAAGAAAGATATTGTACCTTTTCAATATGAGTAAATGCCACATGTTCATGTTGATAACATATTATATAATAATAATAATTATATAGTGAGAGAAAACTTAAGAGAGGGAAGATAATAAATGGAAGAGAGAAACTTATTTATTATCTGATATAAACAAGTTACTCCCTCTGTTCCAAAAAGATTGACACACTTTCCTTTTTTGGGAAGTCCCAAAATTAATGAACTTATTATACTTACTATTTTTGTACACTACTTTTCACTATTACACCTACTACTCCTTCATTTTATACTCTTTTTTTAAACGATTACACCCACTACTTTCCTCCATTATATCATATCTATTATTAAATATTGATAGGTCCCACCACTTTATCTACTCCCTCTGTCCCATCCATTTCTTTACAATTTCCTTTTTGGGACGTCCCACCAATTCTTTACATTACCAAAAATAGTAACTTTTAACAATAAAATATCAACTACTTTACTCCACTTTTTCAACACTTTATACTATTACACCCACTACTTCACTTATTTTAACAATAAAATCACTATTACACCCACTACTTCATTTATTTTAACAATATTACACCCACTATCCTTGGTCTCCATGCCCGATCCCCATGTTAAGAACCTATCGGGACGGAGGGAGTACTTTTCAACTACCTTTAATCTTTTTTTATGACATTTTCTTAATTTTTGTGAAAATCAAATTAAGAGGTTCAAACAATTCGGGACGGAGAAAGTATATAAATATGAAATTAGTTTCTCTCTTCCTTTTATTATCTACTCTCTCTTAAGTTTATACTCACTACATAATTTTTATTTTTATTATATAACATATTATCAACACGAACATGTGACATTTACTCATATTGAAAAGATATAATATCTTTCTAATATCTACAAGTTACAAGTGCTAACTTTATTGAATCAATTTCAAAATTAATTAATGTCAGAGAAGCATTACACACAAATTAATAAATTCAACTATAATAAACATAAAATGGAGAATAAAAAAGATTACTTATATAGAAGCTTGAATGAAAACTTCAAAATCCATTAAAACCTCAAAATAAGAAATTAGTCTCTACTTCCCTCAACATCTACGGCGGCCGCCAAATTTCGTAAACCAAATCAAAATTATATTAGTGACATCGTATTGGTTTAAATTTTAAACAATCGCGGACCACAAGAAAATTCGGATATATTCCAAAAAGTCTGCTAATATTTATGCTTTGTTTATAGGAGTATATCAGAAATGCATGGTTCACACAAACTCTTTACGCATATTCATTCTACTTGATCCAAACTTAACAGCAACAGTTTGTCAAAAAAAAAAAAAAAAAACTTAACAGCAACAGTTACTGCTCTCTTCCGGTTAAGGTTCTAAAAATCTCCAATTTAATCGATTAATTCCCGATTAATTTTTTGTAAGATAACCAATTGATTCAATTTGAAATCTGATTAATCCTGTGAATTTATTTAAAATGATATATTTAATTGTAAATTAGATCAATATATTAAATATTATTATAATATCCGATTAATCCCCAATTACACGATTAATTTTAAATCGATATCTCAATCGATTTATACCGATGACCGATTTTCACAATCATAATACTTATGGTATACACATTTTATCAGAATAAGCAAAGTCAAAACTGAAAAGTGTATCTAATTGTAAATGTGTGGTTCTTGGTATCTTGTAAATATGTGGTACCGACGTAATACTCAATCCAAACAACTAAATTTATATAGAATATTAGTACAAGTAGTTACATACATGACATGCTTGGATTTATAGAAAACAAATACAAAGGACTTCATGTCTTTAATTTAGTGAAAAATGACTTTGATATTAATTAGACTAGGAGTTTAATTCCTTATAATTGGTCAATTGAACATGCCGCAACAAATACGTCTCTTAAACAAATAAGCAAAGAGGTTATAACAACTTTCCTTTGTATTTTTTCATAAAAAAAAACAACTTTCCTTTGTTTAAAGGAGTTATGCTACTACTAGTAGTAGTATCTGAGAAAAAAGAGTAAACAGTATTTATGAGAACGATTAAGGGGTTTTTTTTTCCTGTTATGTATTAACTAGTCGATAAAGCCGCGCTTCGCGGCGGTGTTATAAAATTTTTTTAAAAAAATTAATACATTTACGTTATATTGTAATATTAATTTTAAATTTTAATAATTAAATATCCTTTTCTAATGAATCGATTTCTTGTTAAACACGATTCTTTCGATTGAGCCGCTCTCTCATTAAAATCAAAATCTCAACTTTAACATATATTATAAAGACTTATATAATATTTTTTATCCATAAAATCGAACAATAAAAAAAATATGACATCAATATCAAATTCTAATAGCTAATACAATCTTTTCTAGTGAGTCGTCTTCACGTTAAATACGTTTTGAGTCGCTCTTATTTGGAACCGAAATTCTAACTAATTATATAAAGAAAGTAAATTCCAATTTTTATATTCTTTAAACTTTCTAATATTTATAGAGTTTTAAAAATGAAAATACATCTTATTTTTTCTGTATATTATAGATATTCATGTACTTATTTACAACTTCTGCATGAGATTGTCTTTCTGTTATGTTAACATATAAAAAAATTAAATTCGAAGACTTTTCGTTACGGGAATAATATTAAATTTATGGATATATTTTTCTAATTCAAGTATAATTAACTTGTATTAAAAAGATAAAATAAAGGATTTCTAGTAAAAAAGATATATAATTTTAAAAATCGTGTAAGACGTCTCCACCGTCCTCGTATTCTACTTCTATTAATAAAACATTTTTATTTTATGTATTCCTTATATATTCAAACATTTTTATACGATCTTCTCTAATGAATCGCTTTCTCGTTAAACACGGTTATTACTATTTATCTGCTCCCTAGTTAAGACCAAAAACTTAACTTTTACATGTATCACTTGTATGATAATGTTTATCCATAAAAATCAAATCCTAAAAATAAAATAAAATTTATAACATCAAAATGATATTTTAATAGCTAATACAATCTTTTATAGTGAGCCGTCTTCCTGTTAAACACGTTTCGAGCCGCTCTCGTTTGGGTCGAAATTCCAAATTCATTACATATTATTATTGATACTTATCTTACAGAACAACTTTTTTCCTTAAAATTAAAACCTAAAAAATAGAGTGAATTCCAATTTATACTTTATCTAGACTTTCTAAAATTTATGGAGTTTTAGAAAATGAAAGCACATCTTATTTTCTCTTTATATTATAGATACTCCTATTTTTATTTAGGATTCCTGCATGAGAATGTTCTTTTATAATGTTAACACATCAATTCTTTTCTTTTAAATATGATGACTTTTTTATGATAATAGTATTGGATTTATGAATAAATTTTCCTAATAGAAGTATAATTAACTTATATAAAAAATATATAATTTAAGAAGATCGTACTTTCTATAAAATATTTAGTTATATGGATGCTCTATATATTCAAACACATATTCTACTTCTAATAGAACTTTTATTTATATGTTTTTCTATAAATTCGAACTCTTATTCTCTATAAATTCAAACTCCTATTCTACTTCCAATAGAACTTTTAATCGTATGCTTTATAAATACTTATTCTACTTCCAATAGAAACTTTTATTTATATGTTTTTTCTATAAATTTGAACTCTTATCTCTATAAATTCGAACTCCTATATTCTACTTTCAATAGAACTTTTAATCATATATGCTTCATAAATACTTATTCTACTTACAATAGAACTTCTAATCATATGTCTTCCTATAAATTCGAACTCTTCACCACTATAAATTCGAACACCTATTCTACTTCTAATATATATGTTAATTGATATTTTTATATTTATAAGTGTTTAAAATTCTAAAATTCTAAAAAATTAGAAAAATAGATTGAGACGATCTTAGAGCGCCACCTAAACTCCCGCGTACCCTCCTTTATATATATACTAGTCGATAAAGCCGCGCTTCGCGGCGGCGTTACAATATTTTTTTTTTAAAAAAATCAATATATTTACGTTATATTATAATACTAACATTAAATTTTAATAATTAAATAGTCTTCTCTAATGAATCGATTTCATGTTAAACACAATTCTTTCGATTGAGCCGCTCTTTCGTTAAAACCGAAATCCCAACTTTAACATATATTATAAAGACTTATATAAAAAAATTTATCCATAAAATCGAACCGTAAAAATAAAAAAAAAATTATGACATCAGTATCAAATTCTAATAGCTAATACAATCTTTTCTAGAGAGCCGTCTTCCTGTTAAATACATTTTGAGCCGCTCTTATTTGGAACCAAAATTCTAACTTCATTATATAAAGAGAGTAAATTCCAATTTTTATATTCTTTAAATTTTCTAATATTTTGGAGTTTTAAAAGATGAAAACATTTTATATTTTCTGTATATAATAAATATTCCTGTATTTATTTACAACTTTCGCATGAGAATGTCTTTCTATTATGTTAACATATCAAAAAAAAATA
Source organism: Kitagawia praeruptora (assembly GCA_037693485.1). Taxonomy (NCBI): domain Eukaryota; kingdom Viridiplantae; phylum Streptophyta; class Magnoliopsida; order Apiales; family Apiaceae; genus Kitagawia; species Kitagawia praeruptora. The sequence goes on along the minus strand of CM075353.1, from coordinate 42,142,725 downwards.
CGAAGACTTTTCGTGACGGGAATAATATTAAATTTATGGATATATTTTTCTAATGCAAGTATAATTAACTTCTATAAAAAAGTTAAAATAAAGGTTTCTAGGAAGAAAAGATACATAGTTTTAAAAAAAATTGTATAAAACGTCTCCACCGTCCTCGTATTCTACTTCCAATAAAACATTTTATTTTATGTATTCCTAATATATTCAAACATCTTTTATATGGTCTTCTCTAATGAACCGTTTTCTCATTAAACACGGTTATTACTATTGGTCCGCTCTCTCGTAAAGACCAAAAACCTAACTTTTACATATATCACTTGTATGACAATGTTTATCCATAAAAGTCAAATCCTAAAAATAAAATGAAATTTATAACATCAATATGACATTTTAATAGCTAATACAATCTTTTATAGTGAGCCGTCTTCCCATTAAAAACGTTTCGATCCGCTCTCGTTTGAGATCGAAATTCCAACTTCATTACATATTATTGATGATACTTATCTTACACAAAATTTATTTTCCTTAAAATCAAAACCTAAAAAATAGAGTGAATCCAATTTATACTTTCTCTAGACTTTCTAAAATGACTTAATTGCAGGAGGATGGCCTCAACTATTTGTTTTTTGCACAAAAATGGCCCAAGTATAATAGTAGACAGTGTGATGGCCTAACTATATTTTTTAAATAGCTGAGTGTATTCAATTTGTGACTTAACTACAACATGATGGTTGAACAATGTTTTTTTTAACACAAAAATGGCCCAAAAATAAAAATAAACAGCAATTTTTACATTAATTTAGATGGAATGCAATCATCTGCTTAAAATAATACTTGGGCCATTTTTATGCAAAAAAAAATAGTTGAGGTCATCCTCATGCAATTAAGTCTTAACAAAATTTATGGAGTTTTAGAAAATGAAAACAGATCTTATTTTCTCTTTATATTAAAGATACTTCTGTATTTATTTGGGATTCCTGCATGAGAATGTTCTTTTATTATGTTAACAAATCAATTTTTTCTTTTTAAATACGATGACTTTTTTTATGACAATAGTATTTGGATTTATGAATATATTTCCTGTCGGTTTGTTAACATTTCAAAATAGGGTGTCTGACACGCATTTTAAGGTAAAATTTAAGGATAGTTTCATAATTTAATTTTGAAATTTTCTCTTTTTTTGTATAAAAGTAGAACAATCCTATTTTTATACAAAAAAGAAAATTTTAAAAATAAGTTATGAACTGTCCTTAAAATTCACCTTAAAATGCGTGCCAGAAAATGACAAAAAAAGTGTTAATAATTGGGTAGGACGGAGAGAGTAATATAAAAAATTATAATTTAAGAAGATCATACTTTCTATAAAATATTTAATTATATTTCTGCTATATATATTCAAACACCTATTTTACTTCAAATACAACGTTTTTTATATGTTTATTTCTATAAAATTGAACTCCTATTCTACTTCCAATGGAACTTTTAATCATATGCCTTATAAATACTAATTCTACTTCCAATAGAACTTCTAATCATATAATTTAAGAAGATCGTACTTTTTATAAAATATTTAATTATATGTCTGCTCTATGGGTCCGTTTGGATTGAGGGTTGAGAAGGGTCGGGTTCAAATTTAAAAATTCGTTTTTGTGAAAATTTTGAAAAGTAAAATGTTGAGTTTTGATAGTTTATGAAAATATTAACATAATATTACATATTAAATCCAAAATCCAACACTTTACTTTTTAAAATTTTCTCAAAAACAAATTTTTAAATTTGAACCCAACCCAACCCAACCCTTCTTAACCCCCAATCCAAACGGACCCTATATATTCAAACACCTATTCTACTTCTAATAGAACTTTTATTTATATGTTTTTTCTATAAATTCGAACTATTATTCTCTATAAATTCGAACTCCAATTCTACTTCCAATAGAACTTTTATGCATATGCCTTATAAAAACTTATTCTACTTCCAATAGAACTTCTAATCATATGTCTTACCTATAAATTCGAACTCTTTTTCTCTATAAATTCGAACACATATTCTACTTCTAATATGTTAAATGATATTTTATATTTATTAATGTTTAAAATTAAAAAATTCTAGAAAATTAGAAAAATAGATTGAGACGATCTTAGAGCGCCACATAAATTCCCGCGTACCCTCCTTTATATATATATATTGACTAGAGTAAATTGGCAAATGGTGCACCTAATTTAAAATAATATTTTAACACAATAGATTTTAGAATTAAGTGAAATAGCAAGATCTAAGAAACTTAGTGAAAATTATTTACGTAAACAATTAATTAGAAATATATATTTAAAATATCCGCCACATTTGAACTAATATTTGACTTTTTAACATATATTTTAATAATTAAGCTTAATATAAATTTCTAATATTTGCATCAATTATAAATTCTTAATTTTTATTAATACAAAGTATTAAAAAAAATGATGTATCATTGTCATTGTTTTATACCTAAATATACATGTATAAGAATTAAAAATAAGTTAAAATTGAAAGGAAAGAGTATACGAATGAAAGTGCGAATTTATTAATTTTGGATTAATAGACTTTCCATAAAGTATGAAATATTAATTGCCTAAAAAAAAGTATGAAACATTATCGACTCTTTTAAGTTAACGAGTTTCACAATCCATGTATATCAAAAAAACTTGGATTTCTTCAATGAATTTCCTTCAACTTGGTTGCGTTATAATTTTAATTTTACAGTTGAAACCTTTTTATCATGTAAACTATGAATGAGGATTCAGTAATTTTTCTGTTCCAAGTCGTAATTAACTAATTAATTCATGGACGGAGGAGGTGTGGATTAAAATTGACCGTGTTTATCACGATACTAGTCGTTTGATATATTTAAGCCTCCTGTATCGGAAGTGTTCATATTTGTTAAAAATATAGTAAAATTTTGTTAAATTAATATTCGATAATACGATAAATTAATATTTTGAATATAAATTTTTGTTCTTACCATAATGATGATTAAATAAATTTTACTTCGATTAATTAATAATCTTGATAAATTAATAAAATTTATCGATCCAACGATTTTTTTTTTTTTGACAAACAAAGAAATTTTATTAACTAGAAGTACCCTCCTCACAGGAGGTGGATTTTCCGAATATCGTACCTTGATGAGGCGTCGGAAGTACGGACATCCCCCGGAAGTACGATTTTTGCAAGGATTTAAAAATTTGGGATATCTTTCTCAAAGGAGGTCGTTCCCCATTTCAGAAATACCCTCCTCACAGGAGGTGGATTTCCCGAAGATCCCTTCATTCTTACTAAGACTCTCCTTAAAGAAGATCATCTTTAAAATAAATCACGAAGACCCTCCTTAGAGGAGGTCGTCTATCAAAAAAAATAAATAAGGGAGACCCTACCTCCTTAGAGGAGGTCATCTTCCCAAAGGCCAAAGCCATATCAATATTTCAAGATTCTTCCAAAAAAGATAACAGCAACACCCAAAGGATCTTCTAAAAAATATAAGCGAGTCTTCTAAAAAAATATCAGCAACACCCAAAGGGTCTCCGAAAAAATATGTCTGCAGCACCCGAATGGTCTTCCAAAAATATAACAATACTCAAAGGGTTTTCGAAAATATAAAAAATACTCGCATCACAAAGGGTCTTATTGTGTAGTTTTCAACAAAAACTCGATTTTTGTTTCCAGTAAATTCAGAATTTTTGAAGCTTCAATTTGTTCTTCATGTACCATGAAATTGCATCTCAAATCTTGAACAGCTTCACGATTCAGATTCTGCACAGATCTGTACATACCCTTTTTGACCATCCAAACGATTTTTTCTTGGAAAACACAAAAGTTGTAGATAACGAAAAGATCTTTCCAACAATATATGGCTCATCAAAAATGGACTTATAATGAATCGGGAATCAAATAAAACGTCTGCTGATTGATTTCTCGATGTTGAAAAACGAAATCTAATTGTTTTTTGTGATTTCGAGAATAGATCGAGATATAATCTGAAAAAACTCAAAAAACGAAAGTTATAGACAATTTAAAAAGCTTTCTTTATCATATAAAATCATCGAAATCCAACATGTATTGAATTTACTACGAATTTTATAAGATAGCTAACTCGTATTGATGAAATCATAAGAAAACTTATCTTAATTCAGAATAGAGCCACCGGCTCCACCGCTCCTCCATTAAAGCAGCTCTAGATCCATAATAACCCCATGCGTATGAATTGATTGTCCTCCCAATTGTTAACGGAGAAATTTGGTAATAACGAATTATGAAAATAGGGGGATTTGGGATTTTTGGGGTTGGACTTGAGAGGTGTCTCGACTTGTTAGATGTGTCGGATCCTTTTTCAAGATGCCTGCGTACTCTATATTTATAGAGATCAAGCCAACGCAGTTCTGTTGATTTTTAATCCCTATGATTGTTAAGGGATGTATTTTGGGAATTAGTAAATTTTATCTTTTTAAATTATATTCGCATTGGGATACCTTCCTGATTTGAATGATATCGTTTAAAGATATTTTCTATCATTAATTGGAGATAATTCCTCATTTCAGAGAGAGAAAATAATTAACTTGAAATAATTAACTTGAAAATTAGGTTAATTATTATTAGATTCGTATTTGAAAATTTGGGAGATATTAAAGAGACAACAAAAAATATGGCGTAACATTCTCAATTGAATCAGAACTTTAAATAATAGAAAGAACTCTTTCTGAATTTAAAAATCCACCCCCTCTTCTACATAGAATGAAATATTGCAAGGTGATCGAGCATAAAGTGTTCCTATACAAAACTAATAACATATTATTAAGTATGATTTTTTTTATATTTATAAGCAGTGGTCTAAAAATCGGTCTAGGCGACCGATTAATCGACGCCTAGGTGTTAGGAGGCTATTAAACGCCTAAAATCTGTAAAAATCGGTCATTAGGCGTTTTTTTGATTAGGCGGCGCCTAGACGGTCCTAGGCGGCACTTAGGCGGGATTAGGCGGAATTAGGCGGCGCCTAGGCGGCCCTAGGCAGAGCCTAGGCGGGATTAGACAGTTTAAAATATATTTTTAAATATTAAAATTAAATTATATAAAAATAATATTTTAATACATCCGATTAATGTTCCGATTAATCATTTCGATTAATCGCCGCCTAGCCGATTAATCGCTAGAAGGTAGGCTCATCGCCTAGCGATTTTTACAACATTGTTTATAAGATAGTAACTTATAATCTATACGATACATAAATGATTTTTAGTATTTTTTTTATCTTATATTCGTATTTCAATTACATTATTATTAAAAAGAAAACAAATTACATTATATAATAATTATACATGTTTGGGGATTATTTACTTTTTCCTTCAAATAGATCGTATTAAATTTAAATATAATTGGTCTGAGTAGTTTAAAAAAATAATTTAAAATTTAATTATAATATATTATTTTTGAGATTCAGGTTTTGAACTTATAAAAAATAATTTAGATATTAAGAGAAAAAATATATCTAACAATTCTTATTTATTTATCATAAAATTTGGAATAAATGATCAAAATACCTATTAATTGTCGTGCAATGTCCAAAATACCTATTGGCGGGAGAACTGATCCTTTCTACCCACCAAACACGCATACCTACCATGCGTGCACATTTTTGCACTTTAAATAATTATCTTCATTTACATGTTCAGGAGGGGTGAAGAGGGGTGCGCATGCTATGCATGCGTGTCATGTGCATTGCATGTATAACATGGGTGTCTTGTGCATACAACCTTTCTCGGGTTGTGCTGTCCACGCTTCTACAGCATGCGTGTACCAGATCCACGCATAGTTTACATACGTGTGCTGTGAAACCAGTCACCAATGTTGTGCATGCAATTAGCAAAAAAAAATGTTGTGCATGTATGTATAGTGTTTTGGAAGGCAGGGGTTCAACAAACTTTGGGGTTTAATAATTTTTAATTGGGATTCAATATTTTCATTTTGGATTTTAGAAATATTTAAAACGACGAATAAATCGTATACGAACTTAGGGTTTAGGGTTGTTTACAACTCTAGACCCAAAACCCTAATTTATCCTGATTTTCAAAAAAAAATCGGGACTGGCCCCCAATTTTTTAAAAATCAGGCCGCCGGATTCAGCAAGAAATATTCAATTTTTAATTCAAATTTTTAAATTTTATCTGTATTTCTTTAGGGGTTCAACAGTTAACCTTTGGGATTCAATGTTTCCATTTTGAATTTTAAAAATATTCAAAATGACAAATAAATCGTATACATATACAAACTTTTTTATACCTAAATTTTAAATAGTATTTATAAAAAAAATTAAAAATTCGCGTAAACCGCACAACCGGCCATGCATACTTGATTTGCGCATAGTGCAACTTTACTTAAAAAAAATAAAAAACAAAACAATCACATATTGTTTTTTATACACGCATGAAAGATATGTGTACTTTATCAACGCCATGTACATGCGTGTACAATGGTTAAAATGGGCCAACATTCGCGTGAATAGATCTTATGGACAATTTTAAATTTTAAATGGATAAATAGGGTCTTCACCCTTGAATTTGATGGTTGTTATTTACTGTATCAAATTGACAACCAAACAACAGCAAACCAAATATCTATATTTTGTTTATAATAGTGAGTATTCTAGAAAATAAATAATTTAAATATATAATTATAATATATTGTTAACGAAATTCGAAACTTAAAATATTAAAAAATAGTTTAGATATAAGAAAAAATTATCCAAGCATTATTAATATTTAGCTGTCTTTAAATTTAATAACTACTATTATTTAACGTACTAAATCGAGAAACAACTAACAATCAACAACCAAATAAATATTTTATCTGTCTTTAAGTATACTAGCTTATAACCCGTGTAACGCACAAATCTTTTTTACTAATATTATTGTATTATTTTTTTTATTATTTATTTGCTATTAGTTATAGTTACACTATAGGAAGAACACCTTATATAAAGAGCAATAAAGAACACCATCATAATACTTTATTTTTCATAAAGAAATGATTTGTAAAAATCAAATGTTTCATAGAATCCATTATAGAATCTTATATATATTTTTGTAACTATGAAATTATGTGTAATCATGTTATATTTGATCCTAATTTTTTGTTAGCATCTATATTTATTCATCAAACATCATTTTTGATGTGAAAATTAGAATCTAAATGCGATTTTAAGTAAGATTCTATGGTGTTCTTCATTATTCTATATATAAGGGTGTTATTCATGGAGCAATGGTCTACATATCAAAATGTTGTTATGAAATTGATATACTTCCTCCGTCCTCTCTAATTTCTTTACAGTTTTTTTTCATTGCTTGACACGCATTTTCAGGCTCCTAAAAAATATAGTTCCATAACTTATTTTTAAAATTTTATTTTTTTTGTATAAAAATAGAACAATTCTATTTTTATACAAAAAAAGAAAATTTTAAAAATGAGTTACGAAACTATTCACAAAATGCACCTTAAAATCCGTGCCAGAATTATGTCCCCCAAGGTAAAGAACCAAGGGGGACAGAGGGAGTATATATATATATATATATATATATATATATATATATATATATATATATATATATATATATATATATTTATATATATAAGATTTTACACGTTCAATTTATTATGTGTTTTTATCTTGAATTCTTAAAACTTGATTTGGATGATTTTACACCCTACGCGAAATTAACAAAATAATCTTTAATTTAGTGATGTTTTAACAATTTTCTCCAATGAAAACTACCAAGAAAAAAAGAGATGAAATTGAGGATTTTTTATATTGAAAATTCTATTCTATTTAGGAAATCTACTTATATTTTATTTTGATTATCAAAATAACCTTCTTGTTATTTGAAGGTAGTTGTACTAACAACCAAATAATGTAGGAGGGATTTTGTTCAAAACTTTGGTAGTTGGTAGTCTGGTCCTCATCCTCAGTACGATAAAATAAATAAGAACTGTTAGATCTTAAAATAAATAGATAAAAAAATGTTGGATTTAGCATAAAAAATATTTAATATTTTAACATGTTGATATGGGCTAGAATTAAGCCCTAAAGACGCATTTAATGTGACATTAATTAAACCTAGAATGGTCCAAACGTGGGGCCCACCAGATGGGCCCAAACCCTAATTATAATATTAATTTCGTAGTTAATATTATGGGTAATAAAACGGCTCAGCAAATAAGAGTCAAACAAGAATATGACTCTTGCCTGACTTAGCCTCCAAGATACATATCTCAACATGGAAACTGATTCTTGAATGGAAGGAGACTAGAACCTTCTTCTAGTCGGTGACTTGCCCACCAAGTCACCTAACCCTACTACGATTCTAGGGCTTCTCAGCCTATATAAAGGGTCTGATTAGTCTCGAACACGAAAATAGCCATTAAAGCAAGAAGCTTCCGAACCCTAGCATTAATTACAAATTCGTGACCCAGATTTTAATCCACAACACATGTAAACTAAAAAGTATATTTATATTGAAATACGAAAAAGTGCTTGTCAATGATTTAAATCATATATAATTAGGTTTTCTATATTGAATAGGATTATTAATGAAGGTATTCTACACTAAATTGGATTAATGTAAAATTCGTAATTATATTTTCTCTTGAGATTCTGAGTGTTTTCATTTGGATAATAATTGTTAAATCATCAATAAATTAAAGATAATTTTATGAGTTTCGCGTGGACTGTAAAGTCATCCAAATCTGATTTCTATATGTCGAGATAGAGCCTAAATAGTTAAATATGAACCTTTTTTTAATAATAATGAATAAATAAATAAAATTCAGTTCTAAAACAATAATTTATATCCTTTTCAGATTATAACTTCTTTTTAAAATTAAATTCTAATACAACCTTTTTAATTATATCCATTTTAGATTGTAATTTTTTTTTAATATGATATAATTTTGATCGATAATCATATATAATTAGGTTTTCTATATTGAATAGGATTATTAATGTAGGTATTCTACACTAAATAGGATTAATGTAAAAATTCGTAATTATACTTTCTCTTGAGATTCTGAGTGTTTTCATTTGGATAATAATTGTTAAATCATCACTAAATTAAAGATAATTTTATGAGTTTCGCGTGGACTGTAAAATCATCCAAATCTGATTTTTATAAAGTAAATATGAACATTTTTTTAATAATAATAAATAAATAAATATAATTCAGTTCTGATACAATATTTTTTATCCTTTTCAGATTATAACTTCTTTTTAAAATTCAATTCTAATACAACCTTTTTAAATATATCCTTTTTAGTTTATAATTTTCTTTTTAATATGATATAATTTTGGTCGTCTATTTTTAAAAACTTTATAGTCTATGGTTGAAATTATTTTGGCAGTACAGTGACCAAACCAAAATTATGGATAAGATCCCTCTTACGTTTATTATATATAAGGATATAATGATTCTCATTTTTTTTAAAAATTTAATTTTAGTCGAAAAATATAATCGACGGTTCAATCATTTCTCTTGTAACACTTATCGCTTTATCTACAATTAAAATTAGCACACAATTAAAATATTAAAAATAATAGTTTTTTTTTTCGGTATTTAAGACTTGATTATATTAAAGCTAACTCAGTTTCATGGGTATCCAATTCCAACGTCATTAGCTGAATAAATATTGTGTGTTAACATTTACCATGTTTTTAACGATGCGAGCCGTATAATATAATCCTCCTGTATTAGAAGCGTTAAAAACGCAAATAGTTTTAAGAACCGTCATTATTGAATAAGTTAAACTACACCTTGGCTAAAATACAAAGATGTAACATGTTCATAGTAAATTTTGTGATTAAATTCAACGAGATTCACATTTAAAGAATAGTCTTCGGAACATGCTAGGCCACTAAACGGTCGTAAAGTAACAGCCGATTTAAATAAATTGCGCCACCACAAGTTGTCGGCACCTTTCAACTTTACCAAGTAGTAGCCCACTAACAATTTTAAGCACGAGTTTTAGACCTTTAATCAACTTGTTTTTTTTATCACAAAGTCAAATCCACCGTTTTGATATGACTCGTTACAAACAAGACAAATTAATAGTTGTACAACTTATCAAATTGTACGTGACCTAGTAGTATAGTTGAGAAGTATGTACTTGAAAAGTCTTCTCTAATTAGTAATTTGCCACACTCTCTCTACACATTTTGTGTTTTGCGTGTCTTGACTTTGATTTATGTTTGATTTCTAAACTTCTCTCCAACCACAACTAGATCTTAACATATACTTATAACCATAACATCTCTACTTCTTTCAACCATTTCAAACTAATTCTCAACTTCCTCTACCTTGTTGCTTGATCAAATTTGTCAACCCATTTGCTAAATAAATCTTGTTTCTTTCTACAATTGCTTCTTCATTGATTTAAATCTTTACCTTGAGTTTGATAATGGACGAGCTTGATATTCCTAACTTTTTTCTGTGTCCGATTTCGCTTGAAATCATGAAAGATCCGGTAATTCTTTCGACAGGGATAACGTATGATCGGATGAGCATTGAAAAATGGATATTTTCGGGGAAAAATGATACATGTCCTGTAACCAAACAGAAACTTGGAGATGCAGAATTGACACCCAATCATACACTACGACGACTTATTCAGTCTTGGTGCACCCTCAATGCATCGTATGGGGTTGAAAGAATCCCAACGCCAAGGCCTCCGATTAGCAAATCACAACTTATGAAGCTTCTCAATGACTCCAAGTCCCCAAAGTTACAAATGGAGTGCCTTAGAAAGCTCAAATTCATAGTTTCCGAAAATGAAACAAATAAACGTTGCATGGAAGATGCAGGTGCATCCGAGGTCTTGGCTTCCATTATCACAAGCGGCAATATTGCGTCGTCAAATGCAAACGAAGACGGGTTTGAGCTCAGTAGTCCTGATAATGAAGCACTTAACATTATGTCTCACCTCCAACTATCAGAAAAAAGCCTCAGATCTCTAAATGGAGAAAAAGGAGAGTTCATTGAGTCATTGATGCGTCTGATGCAATGTGATAACTACGAATCTCGAACTTACTCAGTAATCTTGTTAAAATCGATTCTCAAAGTCGCTGATCCACTACAAAAGTCGGGTTTGAAGCGGGAATTTTTCATTCAACTTGTACAACTTTTGCGCGATCAGATATCATCCAAGGCATCAAAAGCTGCATTGCAATTATTAATCAATATATGCGCTGTAGGTAGAAACCGGATCAAAGCTGTAGAAGCCGGGGCAGTAAGCGTAATGATTGATTTCCTCTGTGATCATTCATCGCAGAAAAGAGTTTGTGAGATGGTGCTTGTAGTGCTCGATCAGCTGTGCCAATGCGCGGAAGGAAGAGCAGAGCTGTTGAATCATGGAGCTGGATTAGCAGTTGTGTCGAAAAAGATACTTAGGGTTTCACAATTGGCTAGCGAGAAGGCTGTCAAGATTTTACTATCTATCGCCAAGTTTTCAGCAACTACTCCAAATGTTCTTCAGGAGATGTTGCATCTTGGAGTCGTCGGAAAGTTGTGCTTGGTGCTTCAAACGGATTGCGGAGAAAAGATTAAAGATAGAGCTGCTGAAATACTCAAATTGCATGCTCGGGCATGGAAGAACACTTCATGTTTGCCTATGAACTTGCGTACTTCATATCCTTCATGAACACATCACTTGTACGTAGATTGGACCTTACACATGTAATACCATGTATATGACAAAATTATAAACATAGTTCGGTGTATACAATGCGCTTCTTGCCAAAATTATGCAAGAAAAGCATTTTAGCAAATTTGTCTTTTTATTTATAAATTAATATAAAAGTTTTATTGCAACGTAACTCGTTCATTAAACCATTTGATTAATTATCTCTTTTTGTTGAGCTTGAATATATCAATCGATTCCAGCCAAACTTGCATTATTAATACTACCTTATAATCCGTCAAAAACACGGATTATTTTTAATTTTTTTTATAATTTATTTAGAATGTTATATAATATTATAAATATTAACTTTAATATGTTATTGGAATAATTTTAGATTTACATCATTGTAAATAACAATTTTTAGTATTTAATATAAATTATTATGTTGTTGGCGAGAATCGAACCTTAGACCATTGTATATGACAACTTTTAGTATTGTTATATCTAATGGTTATGATCTATTTAAGTTGAAGATCTAACAGTTGTGAATGGGGGATAATCAAAAATATGGGATAACCAAAAAATGGGTTAACCAAACTACAAATTATATCCCTTTCACTTATTATAGTATGACCATTGTTCTATAGAGAACCATCTTACGTGGATAAGCACTAATTTCTGATTCTATGACATAACCCTAAGGGCTATGGTTAAGCATTAATGTAAGTGGATAAATGCATTTAATATGTCAATTTTGCACATAATACATCAATTTTGCACGAATATCAATATAATTATTTAGCAATTGGGATGTTTTTATTAGTGGAAATTAATGTGAATGCAGGGGGGTCCACTATTATTACTTGGGAAATTAAATAATGATGTAAATAAGCATTGAAAAACCAAAAATCAATTAAATAACTAAGAATAAATGTTGAAAACAAGAGAATATTTAATGCTTAACCATAGCCCTTAGGGCTATAGTTAGCATTTCCCATAAAAAAAAAGACCAGAGCCATTATTCTATAGAGAACTATCTTATGTGGAGAATCACTAATTTCTTATTCTATGACAGAACCAAAGTTCTATTTTTCTTTTGTTTTATAAAAGAAAGACTAGATTTTTTTTGTCCTACAAAAAAAAATCTGCATCAAATGTTGATGTGGCAATCTTGTTAACGTGGCAGTGTCACGTCACCTGCCATGTCAGCAATGATGACGTGGTAGGTGACGTGTCACTGTCACGTTATCAGTGATGATGTCATCGATGATGTGGCACGTGGCGGCATCAGATTCTTTTTTTATAAAAAATTTTGATTCAGCTACAGAATCAGAAAAAATAAGGTTGTTCTCTACGGTTTTTCATATAAGATGATTCTCTCAGAAGTGCTACTCATAATACAATTGTATAATATAGATGAGCCAAGCAGATTCGACTTACACAATTATTCATGTTCGAGATCGGTTTAATAATAAAAGTTTAATAATAAAAGAGTCGAACTATACACTATAACTTATAGGGGTGAAAATGAAGCGAGCCAAACTCTAAAATGTTCATGTAACGTTTGTTAAGAAATTATCGAACTCGAACTTGAATCGAGCCAAAAAATATGTTTGAGCTTGGTTCATTAAGATAAAATGTTGTTCACGAACATGTCTCATGAGCTTACTTACGAACTTTTGCTTTCAAACAACTCATCAAGCTTGTTCACGAGCTTATTCATGAAATTATACTCACAAATAAATCTTGAATAAATATTAAATATTGCTCGCGAACTTATGCTCATGAGCTCACGAGCTCACTTACAAACAACTCATAAACTTGTTTTCTTATTTTTGTATACAAAAATCTAACATTAAAAAAATTTAAAAATCCAAAATTAAATAATTAAATTTATGTCTCAACACTAAAAATAATAATAATAAATTATCGACCTATAAAATTCTCACACTTCCTTACATAAAATATCATTAGTCATACAAAATACTATTTTTCTTACATAAAATCTATAAAATATCAGTCATACAAAGGTATCGGTCACCATACATAAATTTACAATCTTATCTGTGAATTTTGGTATAGATTATATGTTTGTAGTTGATATGGGCTGAAAGTAAGCCCTAAAGACACATTTAATGTGGCATTAATTAAACCTAGAATGGTCCAAACGTGGGGCCCACCAGATGGGCCCAAACCCTAATTATAATATTAATTTCGTAATTAATATTAAGGGTAGTAAAACAGCTCAGCAAATAAGAGTCAAACAAGAATATGATTCTTGCCTGACTTAGCCTCCAAGATACATATCTCAACATGGAAACTGATTCATACATGGAAGGAGACTAGAACCTTCTTCTAGTCGGTGACTTGCCCACCAAGTCACCTAACCCTACTACGATTTTAGGGCTTCTCAGCCTATATAAAGGGTCTGACCCCTCATTCTTAGAACTACGTCTTGGCTTGATTCTCAATACGAGATACGTAGGCACTCTGTGAGGACCGATCAGTCTCGAACACGGAAACAGCCATTAAAGCGAGAAGCTCCCGAACCCTAGCATTAATTGCAAATTCGTGACCTAGATTTTAATCCACAACATTTGGCGCCGTCTGTGGGAATCGAACATCAACCATGGTTAACACACGAAGGACACTAGCAACTACAGAGCCAATCGCAACCGAGGCTCTACCTCTTAGCTCTGCTCCGCCTCTCACTGAACAAGTACCTCCAACATCCGGGACTATCGTTCCGTATCAAGTTTCTCAACCCCTAGGGACGACTTCCCATGTTGAGAGTACGCTACCTCCGATCGTCCACTCAAATCCAGGGACTAACCCCCTCCAGGTGGGGATTTCTTCCTTGATTGTAGATCCCAACAACCCTCCACAAGGGGTTCAGATCCACACTATGGATCTCCCCAAAAGCACCAATCCGATGTACGGGCTGCCTAACTACCCTCCTACCCAAGGAGCTGGATCAAGTGGTCATGCCCTGTATATCCGAGATCGAGATTATCACGATTTTTCTGGTCCTTATACGGATGAGTCATCTTCTGACGATGATTACGAACGTGATGAAGCTCCAAGGAGGCGACGTGCAAGTAAAGAACCTCGAGGAAGAACTCAAACTATTCACGATAGACTCCCTTCAACAACTACTGAGAGGATTAAGGCTTATGAAGCCGAGATCTTAAGATTAAAGGAAGATATGGCAAGAGAACAAGCCAGATCAAATCAGACTTTACCCCCTCCAACATCAGGACCGATTCCCTTTATAGATTTGGAGCGGCCTTCAAGAAGGCAAAGAAGGGCTGCCGCCCTAACTGGAAGAACAACGAGGGTGGAAACCCCCAAGAGCAACCCCAAGGATCTGATGCCACTTGGGGATCCTGATGATCCCACACCCCCATTTACTGAGGAGGTGATGAATGCTCGTATCTCAAAGAAGTTTAAGATGCCAACAATTAAATCTTATGATGGAATGGGTGATCCCGCAAACCATGTTAGAACATTCTCAAACGCTCTGCTGTTGCAGCCTGCAAGTGACGCTTTGAAGTGTAGGGCATTCCCTCAAACTCTATCAGGAATGGCTCAAAGATGGTATAGTCGGCTACCTGCAAACTCAATTGGTTCCTTTAAGGAGTTGAGTGCTGCTTTCGTTAGTCAGTTTATCAGCGGAAGAGCGCATGAGAAAAGTTCTGCATCTCTTATGTATGTGGTACAAGGGAAGAACGAAAGTCTCAGAGACTATCTTAAGAGATTCACCAAGGAGACTTTGAACATCACTGATCTGGACAATAAGGTTGCAATGGTAGCCTTGGAGCATGGCACCACCGATCTATACTTTAAGAGGTCATTGGCAAAGCATCTCCCGAGAATATGGCTGAGCTCCAGCGGAGGGCTGATAAGTACATCAAGGCCGAGGATAGCACGAAGAAGGAGGTCACAATAGGCAATGGTCGGGGTAACAATGATACAAAGAAGCGCAAGCAAGAGCAGGAGTATGATGCTAAGGACAAGTATCCCCGAACTAGCAAAGACTCTGATTCTCCGCCAAAAAAGAGCCTGGGACCAAGGTTCTCTGACTATGCAAGGTTAAATGCTCCTAGAAGTCAAATCTTGTTGGAGATTGAGAAAGATAAGGACTTCCGATGGCCGAAGCCACTCAGGGGAGACCCCGCAAAGAGAAACAATGATCAGTATTGTCGGTTCCACCGAGATGTGGGGCATGATACAGACGATTGTAGGCAGTTAAAGGATGAGATCGAATTCTTGATCCGCAAAGGAAAGCTAAGTAACTTCACCAAAGGTGAAGATCGTGGAACCCAAAGAAGGGACTACGATAGGAGAAATAATGATAGAAGGGATAATGATCGTGATCGTAACACACAGCCCCGAGGGCCAGTTATTAACATGATCTCGGGAGGCCCAACAGCGGCTGGTACGACTCGAAACTCTCGAAAGGCATACGCCAGGGAGGTAATGCACATTGTGGGAGAGGCCCCGAAGCGTGCTAGAACTGAAATCGTAATTGGTTTTGATGATTCTGATCTTGAAGGGGTGAAATTCCCCCATGATGACTCGTTAGTTATAACCCCTGTGATTGGGAACTCGGAAGTAAAGCGAGTCTTGATAGACAATGGTGCCTCTGTTGACATTCTATTTCATGATGCTTTTGTGAAGATGGGATATACCGATTCTCAGCTGACCCCAACTAACATGCCCATCTACGGATTCAATGGAGTTGAATCCAAGGTTGAGGGTACTATCCAGTTGCCCATGACAATCGGGCAGGAACCTAAAGAAGCTACTCAAATGTTGAATTTTCTGGTAATTAAGGCGGCCTCAACTTATAACGCAATCCTGGGAAGGACTGGACTTCATGCGTTCAAGGTTGTTGCCTCAACATATCACATGAAGATTAAGTTTCCAACCCGAAATGGGGTCGGAGAACAAAAAGGTGACCAGAAGACGGCAAGAAGTTGTTATGTATCCGCCCTAAGAGCTGATGGAGTCGGGGGGCAGGTACTCCCGATTGAAGACATGGATGTCCGTGGTGATGATGAACACCGAGGGAAGCCAGCAGAGGATTTAATCCCTGTCCCTCTGGAGCTGGGCGACCCAGAGAAGGTTACATATATAGGAGCATCTCTGAAGGAACCCCTGAAGGGCGAGTTGATAGCATTCTTGCAAAAGAATAGCGATGTGTTTGCTTGGACAGCAGCGGATATGCCAGGAATTGACCCCCAACTTATAACTCATAGGTTGAACGTCGATCCTGAACGAAAGAAGATAAAGCAGAAAAAGAGAAATTTTGCTCCTGAAAGGCAAGAGGCCATTAAGCAAGAAGTTGACAAGCTTTTTGAAGCTGGATTTATTGAGGAGATTCAGTTCCCTGAATGGTTGGCTAATCCCGTCATGGTCAAGAAAGCGAATGGAAAGTGGGGAATGTGTATCGACTTCATAGATTTAAATGATGCATGCCCAAAGGATTGTTTTCCTCTACCAAGGATTGACACCCTAATAGATGCCACAGCTGGACACGAGATGTTGAGTTTCATGGATGGTTTCCGTAGTTACAATCAGATTAAGATGCACAAGGAAGACATCCCAAAGGTATCTTTCATTACTGATTTTGGTGTTTTCTGTTATCTTGTTATGGCTTTTGGTCTCAAGAATGCAGGAGCTACTTATCAACGATTGGTGAATAAGATATTCGCTCATCTAATTGGAAAAACCATGGAGGTCTATGTTGATGACATGTTAGTCAAGAGCCTACTCAAGGCTGACCATATTAAGCACCTCAGAGAGGCATTCGAAGTGCTGAGGCACCACAAGATGATGTTGAATCCAGCCAAGTGTGCTTTTGGTGTTGGATCAGGAAAGTTTTTGGGATTGATGGTCTCGAAAAGAGGCATAGAGGCCAACCCTGATAAGATCAAAGCAATCTTGGACATGGAACCACCACGCTCCATACGAGATGTACAGAAGCTAACTGGCCAAGTTGCGGCTCTAGGGAGATTCATCTCCAAGTCCGGTGACAAGTGTCTGCCTTTCTTCCAAGCATTGAAGAAGGTGAAAAATTTTGAGTGGACCACAGAGAGCCAAGAGGCCTTTGAGCAGCTGAAGAAATACATGGTTGAAGCCCCGTTGTTGGCTAAACCTAGTCCTGGGGAGACTCTTTATCTGTACCTGGCGGTATCTGAACAAGCATTGAGTGCTGTTCTTGTTCGAGAAGAGAAGAAGGTTCAGAAACCCATATACTATGTGAGCAAGGTGTTGCATGGGGCAGAGTTGAATTACTCTCCCATTGAGAAGTTTACCTTGGCATTAATTACTACCTCGAGGAAATTGCGACCATATTTCCAGGCCCATAAGATCGAAGTCTTGACCGACCAACAGTTGAGAAGCATCTTGCACAGCCCGAAAGCAAGTGGAAGATTGATCAAATTGGCAATTGAGCTCGGAGAGTTTGACATAACGTACAGGCCTCGGACAGCCATCAAGGCTTAGGAATTGGTTGACTTCTTGGTTGAATGTACCATTAGCAACCAAGAAGTCGGGGGGCAAGAGATAATACCCAACCAAGGAAGTGAGAATAAAGATGAAGAACTTGTACCTGATCTGAAGGAGTATTGGGTGCTCTACTTTGATGGAGCATCAAAAACAAAATCCAGTGGTGCAGGTTTAGTTTTGCAAAGCCCCGATGGGTTCACAGTTGAATATGCTTTGAAGTTGGACTTTCCGACAACCAACAATGAAGCTGAGTGTGAAGCCTTGATAGCCGGTTTAGGCTTGGCCAGAATCATGAGAGTTAAAAATCTCAAAGTTTGTGGAGATTCAAGATTGGTAGTCTCGCAAGTGAATGGTGAGTTTGAGGCCAAGGATGAAACTATGGCAAAATACCTCAGAGTCGTGAAAGCTGTTATGACTCAGTTTGAGGAGTGTTATGTGGAGCACATTCCTAGGGAAGAGAACGTTAAGGCCGATGCCCTCTCTAAGTTCGCTTCTTCTGAGATAGAGAATTATGTAGGAAGTGTTTACTTCTAGGTCTTGAAGGCCCCGACCGTCAACTCTAAGTTGGTAGCACCGATCGATGTTATAAGCTGTTGGATAGATCCTATTAAAGCTCATCTAGAAACCGGATGGCTCCCTGACGATGCCTTGGAGGCACGAAAATTGTCAGTGAGAGCATTGAGATATGCCTTGATTGAAGGCATCTTATACAAGAGATCGTTTGTCGTTCCCTACTTGAAGTGCTTAAGGCCCCAAGAGGCAAGAGAAGCATTGGAAGAAGTTCATGAAGGGATATGTGGGCAGCACCTGGGGGGCAGGGCCTTGGCTCACAAAATAACTTGTCTGGGATTCTATTGGCCAGAGATGCTGGCCGATGCACAGAATTATGTCAAGAGGTGCGATAGATGCCAAAAGCACACTCCGATTGTAAGGCAGCCGCCTGAGATGTTAACGTCAGTCAGTTCTCCCGTCCCGTTTGTAATGTGGGGGATGGACATTCTTGGTCCTTTCCCTATGGCTTCAGCACAGAGGAAGTTTTTGATAGTCGCCATTGACTACTTCACCAAGTGGATTGAGGCTAAGCCTTTAGCAAAGATAACCACCAAGCAAGTTTCCCAGTTCTTTTGGGAGAACATAATCTGTAGGTATGGCATCCCGCGAATCCTTGTGACAGATAATGGGACACAGTTCAACAATGAGGAGTTTAAAAAGTACTGTGAAGAGAATGCTATTGAGCTTCGTTTTACTTCAGTAGCACACCCGCAAGCAAATGGACAGGCTGAGGTCGCCAATCGGATCATCCTTGATGGACTAAAGAAAAGGGTCGAACGCTCGAGGAACACTTGGGTGGATAAGTTGTTGCCTATACTCTGGGCTTATCGCACTACTTGTAAGGTGACTACCGGAGCAACCCCGTTTCTGCTAGCTTATGGAGCTGAGGCAGTTGTGCCCCTGGAGATCATGCATGCATCACCTCGAATTAAGGCATTTGAACCTGAGACTAATGAAGAAGGCATGAGGCTCGCCCTAGATCTGATTGATGAAGTCAGGGACGAGGCAAATGCCAGAAATGCGGAGCATCAAAAGAAAGCATCCTTCTATTACAACCACAGGGTTAAGGAAAGGTTCTTTCAGCAAGGTGATTTGGTTCTTAGGAAGATCGAGGCTTCTGGAGTTGGCCAGAAGGGAAAACTAGCCCCAAACTGGGAAGGGCCGTATCGAGTTAGGAAGACATTGGGACGAGGATCATATAAGTTGGAGACCTTGGACGGGATTGAGGAGCCCCGTACTTGGCATGCCTTGAACCTCAAGATTTATTATATTTAAGCTGCTTCTGCAACGATGTAGCTTTTTATTTATCTAGTAGGAGAAGTAGAAATAAGGTTCGATGAAACCATTCCAGGGATTAATGCCCCGAGTAGGACAATAATAAGCTATGTAAGGGTTGAACCCATTTGAGTTATTAATGCAAAGTTTGTTTTCCATTCTGTAAAGTCTATGTTTTGTTTAAGTACCTAGCACCTGCTGAGTGCAAATCTAGAAAGATCAAGTACCGAAAAATAAATGAACATACGAATGAAAGAAACGAGTGCATAAATAAAGACCCCGAAGGGCCGACAGTTAAGTTACATCACTTAACCAAATAAAAGTTTGATCCCGAAGGACCTTGATTGAAAGCTAAAAATACAAAGCCACATGCGGCCAATCTAGGCCATGCAAGGCCACCAAGCAATCCCAACTACTCATCTGAATCGTCCTCTTCACCACTCTCTTCTTCACTGCTATCTTCCTCACCGCTCTCTTCCTCCGAGCTTTCCTCGTCAGGGCCCTTATCCGGTTCGGCTACCACCATTGGTTGAGGCACAACCTCTTCCTCCTCAGAAGATGAGATATCCTCGATCTGAGCCACTCTTCCTTTCTGCACGGTCATAGGCCGTATCCCCCGAGGGTCCGAGGAAACTGAATCGTCCATTTTGGCTCGGACACCCCCTCTCGAACCAGAGCCAGAACGGCGGCGACTTCCCCTAGAGCCTGAACCCGAAGCCTGAGCTACTGGGTTGGCTTCTGAGCCCGAAGCAACTTGATTATAAGGACTTGGAAAGTCCCTCGGGTTAACTACAGTAGGGTGCCTCTTGCTCACAGC
This sequence comes from Kitagawia praeruptora, assembly GCA_037693485.1. Lineage (NCBI taxonomy): Eukaryota > Viridiplantae > Streptophyta > Magnoliopsida > Apiales > Apiaceae > Kitagawia > Kitagawia praeruptora. The sequence goes on along the minus strand of CM075353.1, from coordinate 42,121,871 downwards.
ATTGATGGCTCGATCCCAACCAACAGACATAATACTCGGGCGAACTTCATCGTCATGCTCATCTATAAGACGGAAGAAATCCTCAGACTCCTGGTAAGCTTTCACCACTAGCTTATAATCTGCTACCCTTTTGTTATACAGGGAGTCATACTGTCTCTGGAGAGAATGAGCATCAGCTTCAACCCGGATGGCCCTAGACTCCAAGTCTTGACGTTTCTCATCAAAAGTTGCTTTCTCCTTCTTCAAGGCCACATTTTCCTCTCGATATGCACGGCCTATGCGAGTGCTGGCCAGGAACTGGGCATTGGCCTAGAACAAAGAATCAATGAGACATTTATAATCATAAGTTATGTGAAAATACTACATCTAAGATGAAAAGTTTGGAACCTGGTACAGGGCTTGAGCTCCTAGTTTCTCCGCCTCATCAAATTTGTCCCCGGCAGTCACTGTCAAAAGATCGGGGGGAGTGATGCAGAATTTGGACCAATCCAAGGCCGACTCTGGGCATCCCAAGACAGAATCTTGCTCACATATGCCCCAACCAGGGACGAAAGGGGTCTTGACTCTCCCGTCAGCATCTCGTGATCACTTTGAAGAACACCGCGACAGGAACTGCGGGATCTTTGGTTCAGGTTGGATGCCAGCCTGAGCCTCGGCTCTCTTGATCATCCTTCTAGTAACTTTCGGCTGGTTCTCGGGCCGGCTGTCTATCTCCTCCGCAACTGAATGGCAACAGAAAAAAAAATATCGGAATAAGAACAAACAGAGTTCATAATGTGCAAATAAAAAATTACCCTCAGCAGAAAGTAAGCTAAGGCCAGCTTCTACAAGTCTCTTCTCGGTTAAGAAAACTTTGTAGTGAGTACGACCATCGTCAGCAAGTAATCTATCACGATCAAGAAGCTCTTTCGCGTCAAGATCACATACAAAGTGTGTCGCGTCACGCACTTCCCCGAACTTAGACACAAAAAATTGGCCCCAGTCGCCACCACTCCATACCAGAATCACGAACTCTCTATCCCAGGAGTGATGGGAATCTGGGAATGAAAATGCGTTCACAATATGTGGAACATTAGTTCGGTGCTGAATATATACCCATCCCTTTTGAAGCTCAGATGAGTTCTTGGTGGCGAATATACTCCGGAACATTGTAGTAGTTGGTTCGATATCTAGATCCCGACACCTCAGCATAAAGATGATGATAGCTCGCCATGCATTAGGATACAATTGGCAAGGATGAACCTGAAGCTCTGCTAGGAGCCTTATGATGAACTGATCGACAGGGAATCGCAGGCCTGCTTCAAGGGCGCCTTTGTAGACACATAGCCTCTCTAGGTGCCAATTACAGACTCTATCAGCTAAGCCAGGAAGGCGAACCATGATCATGTCTGGGAAGCCATATAGCTCCTTGATGTTGTTAACATCCTTCTTGTTAAACTTGCACGGGCTATGATATGCAGCTAATTCAGAGTTGTTGGGGAATGCATCCATCATGGTACTCAACAAGTCATACAAAGAATCAAATCTACGATCAATATACGAAGGGGAATTTAGTCTAAGATTACCTCGCAATGTCTTGGCCAAGGTTCTCTTGGCCATCGCCTCCGACATAGAGAATGACGAAGCCGAAGCGCGGTTGCCATCTGCCATCTTGAAGCTCGAACTTGAAGCAAGAACTTGAAGCTTTAAAGCTTGAGAGCTTTAGAGAGAATTTTAGAAGTAAGAAGAAGTGAAGTGAATGAAATGAAGGCTCCCCCCATTCTTTTATAGAAGATGGGTGACCTCCTATATCAGGTTGAAACACAGCTCGGTTCGTGTTTGCAGGTCATCTATCGTTTATGTATGAAAGAAAATGGAACTCATCTGCTATATCTGGCAAAAGTTATATCAGTTCGTATGATTTCGGGAAAGAAAAGAAGGATCTATACGGAGAAATAATAACTAGTTGTGCTAGGACACTCATCCAAGCTTAAAGAAGCTGATTACGTTTAAGGAAGATAAAACACTATTAGTTAGTCTTTGTTAATAAAGAGACTTATTATGCCCTGAAAGGGAGTATACAACATACGAATGTCAAGGACGTGATTCAAGAACAAGATTCCAAGCATTGCGAAAAGATCTGAGAGGCACGACAAAGCAGCCAAGGGGCACCTGGTAGGCAACCAGGAGCACTGGCAGCCGACCAGGTGCCACAGAGGGGGTCTGGCCGACCAGGATCTCCTAGCAGCCGACCGGATCTCCTGGCAGCCGACCAGGATCTCCTGGTAGCCGACCAGGAACACCTGGCAGCCGACCAGGTGCCACAGAGGAGCTTCATCGACCTCCTGACACCTCCCGTCAGTTGGTTGAATCATTTGATGGCTCTATTGAAGGTTTTTCACTTTTCGGAACAAACATCGATCTCCAACTAAGTGTCGTTCAAGCATCGATTAGCACCGTATAGTGCCGTCTTATGCCATTCAACGTCGTTCAACGTAGATTGAAATGTCGCTCAAGCACTCCCGGGCAACCTGGATCACCTGCAGCCGACCAGGTGCCACAGAGGGGGTCTGGCCGACCAGGATCTCCTGGCAGCCGACCAGGATCTCCTGGCAGCCGACCAGGATCTCCTGGCAGCCGACCAGGAGCACCTGGCAGCCGACCAGGTGCCACGAAGGGGGATCAGCTGATTTCTCGGCACCCATCTTGGCATCTCCCGTCAGTTGTTAGGATCGTTTGATGGTTTTTGTTGAAGTTTCCTTATATTCCGGGACAAACATCGACCTTCAACTTAGCGCCGCATAGAGTCTATTAGCACCATGAAGTGCCGTTTTATGCCATTTAACGTCATTTAACAAACATTGAAACGTTGTTTAAACATCGTGTGGCATCATTAAAAGTCAACATGGGTCTCCCGTTAACTTGCCGGCGATCAAGGAGCACCTTCAGCCATCGAGGAGCACCTTCAGCCATCGAGGAGCACTTGTCAGCCACCAAGGCGCACTTGTCAGCCACCAAGGAGCACTGGCAGCCACCAGGTGCCATGGGAAGGGTCCGGCCGACCAGGATCACCTGCAGCCGACCAGGATCACCTGCAGCCGACCAGGATCACCTGCAGCCGACCAGGATCACCTGGCAGCTGACCAGGACCCTTGTCAGCTGACTAGCTACCTGGAAAAGGCTGCAATTGTCCCGAGTCTTCTCCGATAAGCACAGATTAGTGCCGATTAGCGCAGATTAGTGCCAGTTAGCACAAATTAGTGCCATTTAGCGCTGTTTAGCACCGATTAGTGCCCTTAGTGCCATTTCATGTTGTTTAAACATTGTTTAACACTGTTTAAACGTTGTTTATGGCTACTTAAGCACTGTCTAGTGCCATTTAACATCGCTTAGTGTCGTTCAACATCGTCGTAAATGCGTCGGTCGCTCCACGCTTTACATTAAGATGATATTGTTGAAAATACTCACGTAAGAGCAATAAACCCTGACCCAAGTCTCGAATAAGGCTGTTATAACTTCAAGGAAAACCTGATCAGTTTTCCTAGAAGTTGGGGGCCAAATGATATGGGCTGAAAGTAAGCCTTAAAGACACATTTAATGTGGCATTAATTAAACCTAGAATGGTCCAAACGTGGGGCCCACCAGATGGGCCCAAACCCTAATTATAAAATTAATTTCGTAATTAATATTAAGGGTAGTAAAACAGCTCAGCAAATAAGAGTCAAACAAGAATATGATTCTTGCCTGACTTAGCCTCCAAGATACATATCTCAACATGGAAACTGATTCATACATGGAAGGAGACTAGAACCTTCTTCTAGTCGGTGACTTGCCCACCAAGTCACCTAACCCTACTACGATTTTAGGGCTTCTCAGCCTATATAAAGGGTCTGACCCCTCATTCTCAGAACTACGTCTTGGCTTCTCAGCCTATATAAAGGGTCTGACCCCTCATTCTCAGAACTACGTCTTGGCTTGATTCTCAATACGAGATACGTAGGCACTCTGTGAGGACCGATCAGTCTCGAACACGGAAACATCCATTAAAGCGAGAAGCTCCCGAACCCTAGCATTAATTGCAAATTCGTGACCTAGATTTTAATCCACAACAGTAGTATTATCTCATCACATTTTATAAATTTAAAGTATTAAAAAAATGTTACTGTATTTGTAGTGTTTAACTAATTTATTTTGGTCTTTATATTTCATATTTGCAAGTATCTTAAATTATTATTGTTTCAAATTTAACACAATCATAAACATATTTTAATATCTTTTTTTATATTTAAGTAGTATAAATTAATTTATACATTAGTAATAATTAATACTAAAATTTAGCACTTAAAATGATGTAATATTTAATTTGATACATATTTTGACAAATATATACTATTATACTACATTTAATAATTGTATGATTGAGTTAGTTAGTTATTATTATTATTATTATTATTATTATTATTATTATTATTATTATTATTATTATTATTATTATTATTATTATAAAGTAAACAATTATAATATCAACAATAACATATAAGATATTCTAATTAATGGTGTATAATTAATAAGAGTTTCGAAAGTATATTCTAGTAATAATATATATATATTATATATAGGAGATTATCTATCGAATTTGCTTATTAATCGCTAGTGAACTCGAATACTGAGCCTGTTAACGAGCTCACTTATCGAAGTTATTCACGAACATGTTCATGAGCTATGTTCGCGAGCCTATTCACGAGTTATGTTCACGAACACATTAATCGATCTTGTTCGTGAGCTATTGAGTCGCTATCGAGTCGAACTTTACTGTAATCAAGTTCAACTCGTTTATAAATCGATCATTAAAATCATGTTTAAGATCGACTCGTTTGTGAATCGAACCGAATCTGAACTGAGCTTTTTTCAAACCGAATATTGAGCCGTTCACGAGTGTATCGATTCATTTACCGCACTAATAACTCAATTCACTCTTACTTAAATATTTCGCACAAATTTAACCCAGCTATTGCAAAAATCTATTTAATTCTAACATAAACATAGATTGGAAAAAGTCACACGACTAATTTAATACCTAAATCACATTCTAAAATCACATAATACTCCAATGTTAATACTCCTAAATCACATACTTATATCACAAATACTTGTATTTTAATTTTTGTACATTTTCATCTTAATTAACTTACAAACCCAATCACTTATATCTTTAATTCTTTAAAAATGAACATAAAAATTATTTCGACATAAAATTTTTTTTATCTTAAACTCTCAATGTTAATGTAAAAATAGAATCTAGAATCTTGAAGTAGGAGGTGATTTATAAATGAATGGAGACGATCCAATGGATTGATAAAATGCCAACTATAAATTAAGTATTTAATACATCAAAAAGTCTACATTTGCGAGATTGTATTTTAATTTGTTTCAAAATGAATAAGATTAATGATAATATGTTACTAATACTTTGATGTTTTCATTAAGGATTCAAACGACTCATTTTTTAATATTTTTAATTATATTAATTTTTTTAATTTTATATGTTATTAATTTACATATCAAATTTTAGTTAAAAAATAGATATATATAAGATTTTACACATTCGATATAATATTTGTACTATATTTTAAATTCTTAAAATTTGATTTAGACGATTTTACAGCACACGTGAAATTAGCAAAGTAATATTTAATTCAGTGATGGTTTAACAATTATTTTTCAACTAAACCTACGCAGAAACAAAATAGAGAAGAAATTGACGATTTTTTTCATTGAAAATTCTGTTCGATTTATGAGTACACTTATAATTTTTTTGATTATCAAATTACCCTTTTTATTATTTGAAGATAGTTCTACTAACAATCAAATACAATTTTTATATTAAGCGTAGAAGGGATTTTGCCCAAAATTTTGATAATCGGTGTCTGGTCCTCCGTACGACAAAATAAATAAGAACCATTAGATCTTAAAATAAATAGATGAAAACCATTGTATCTAGTATAAAATAAATATTTTATATTCTAATATTTAATAAACTAAAAAGTGTATTTATATTGAAATACGAAAAAGTTTATGCCAATGATTTACATAATATATACTTAGGTTTTCTATATTGAATAGCATTATCACATACAAACAAAAAAAAGTAGTTCTTCCACATTGAATATGATTAATGCAAACATTTGTAATTATATTTTTTCTTGAGATTTTGAGTGTTTCCATTGGAATAATAATTACTAAATAATCACTAAATTAAATATAATTTTATGAGCATTGCGTGAATTGTAAAATAAATCTCAATATAAAGCCTAAATAGTACATATGATATTTTTAATAATAATAAAAAAATAAATTCAATTCAATTATAATACAATTTTTTTTAATTACATCCTTTTGAGATTATAATTTTATTTTTAAATTTCTATTCTAATACGACCTTTTTAATTATATCATTTTTAGATTATAATTTTCTTTTTAAAATTTACTTTTAATACAATCTTTTCTAATTATATCCTTTTTAGATTATAATTATCTCCTTTAATATGATATAATCTTGTTAATCTATTTTTAGATTATAATTTTTGATAGTACGTGATCAAAATTATAAATATGATTTCTCTTATGCTTACTATGTGACGTTTATCTTTTATTATAATACCTGAATCTATTACACGTTAGTTAACCAATCAGAATCGAAAAATTATTTTAGGACCAATCAGAGCTAATTCCTAAATTTTAGACCAATCATGTTATATTAAGAATTTTCCTTATTTACAATCTTACCCTACCTCTTTCACCATCGTTAGTTAACACTTCTAATTTAAATACAATAATGATTTTATTAAATATCCATAAATACATTTTTTTGCCACTGTGATTCTATTATTTTAGTATCTGTTCTATTTTTTTAACATATCCATAATTACATATTTTCTAAAACAAAAAAATATTTACTAGAAAATCACAATTTTAATTTGAAATCAATCACGATATACTATTATATATTTTAAATTAAATTACACAATTAATTATTCATTAATCAACCACTCTTTTAATATAAAGTCAGTCACAATCAAGTTATCATACATTATAAATTGATTTTTATAATATATATTGTACAATTATAATCGATATTAAATAATTACAATCTAAATTAACTAAAAATTTGAAAAAATAGGATTTGAAATCAGATTTTAAATAACTTCAATAAAATCCATACCTTCAAAAAATTATTTTTTTTATAAGCTCAAAAATATATTTATTCTTAATTTGTTAATAAAATTAATTAATAAATGCATATAAGCCAACACTACGGATTTAAACAAATTTTAAATAGTTTGGATAAAATTCATATCTTCAAAAACTCGATTTTTTGAAAGGTTCAATATATATTTATTCACAATTTTTTAATAAAATAATTAATAAATTCATATAAACGAACACTACATATATTTTAATTACTTTAATTATTAAATATACGCTATAAAAGTATTATTACTGGTTGGTGAATAAATTTCCAATCAAAAAATTAAAATTATTTTAAAGGCAACCAGAATTTACTTCTAAACTTTAAATCAATCAATCATATACAAAATTTTTATTATTTACCATGCTTATTCTAATTTACTAATCGCGGTCAGTGTTGTAAAACTCGGCCGTTCAGCCGAGAAATCGGCCGAGAAATCGTCAGTTTGCTTGCTATCGAACTATTACATGTGAATCGTTGGATTAAGCGGTTTTGGAAAACTCGGGTCAAAACACGGGTCAAAGGAGGAAAATCGGGTCAGTGCCGGATAAAAAAAAAATGAATTCGCTCCTATCATTTTCAGAGAAAAGGAGGGAAACAAAAAGCTACTACTGACTACTGAGAGAAAAGGGGGGAAAAGAGAAAAGGGGGAAAGTGGGGTGATGTTTAATTTTCATTATGCCACTGAATTGATTGTTGATATCTGGGTCGACCAGTTTTAAATGCAAGTGTACTAGAACAATGTGATTTTTGCTATATGTAAGGCTCCAAGTATGTTATGAAAGTTGATCCACTTAATGAATTCCTATTTTTTCATTCTGATTTTCATTTATATTTTGATGTATATATAATTATATTTATTAATATTAAATTACTCCCGATTTGTCTTTCGATTAATCCCCGATTCAACGATTAATCCTTGCAAGGTCATGTAACCAATCTTGTCCGATTACCGAATTCTATAACACTGATCGCGGTTAAATAAAATTTAAATATAAAATATATTGATTTAACAACTTCGCATATCACATAGATTTAATTTTAAAAAATTTCTACTAACCGTAAATATTATTTTCTATGAATCCACATAACAGTATATTACATATGGTTATATATCTTTTAGTTATTAATTGTGTTTTAACATCCTTTATTATTATAATAAAGGATACGCGAATCTAACATGTATTAGTTAACCAAACACAAGATTATGAATTATTTTAACATCAATCAGAATCTATTAAAGTTAAATCAATTAAACTTAATGCAACATGTTTCTATATTGGATCTAAATTCTACGTTTCAGCCAAGACTAAACTCAAATCAAGTTACACTCAATAACAGTTAATTTTTATTTTTTCATATCAATTAACTAAGCATAATAACTACATATTTTTATTTTAACGGTTAACTAATAAACAATTTATATAAAATAAAATTCTTACAAACTACGAAATATAATTATTATATTAATTTAAACATTAAAAAAAAAATCTAAGCCGCTTATTACCTATTCCCCATCAGACCTAGCCAAATTTTATAAACTAAGTATATGCGTCAATTCTTTTCATGGCTAAATCATATCAATTTCGGTTAAGATATTACTTTATATCTTTTTATTATATGACATTCTATACTTGGACAAATTATCTTTTTATTTCGATTGTATATATGTATTGTATGTTTCGTGTTTTAATTGTCCGATAAATTTAACAGAAAAACGTTTATGACAAAAAAAAAATAGAAAACGATTTAGGTTATCATCATCCTCAGTCCGGATTCTCCCAGAGTTACTTTTCATTAGAATATTCAGTAGTAAACTCCAATAATTCTACGACTTACTAAATTGTAGGCATCAATCCTTATCACATTACACTGATTTCTTTACATTATTAGGTGTGCCTATAGATAAATATTTTTTTACAGTGTTGGGCTGTCAATGTTATTAAGTGATTACTTAACAATTTTATTCTAAATACAACAAATATTGAATTTAAAAAATTATACATTAATACATGAATATATTACATTTATTATAGATATTTTGATATCGCAAACTCTCAATTCAAAATCATAAGGTACAATTAAAATCATCAATTAAAAATTATTAACAATACAAAACAATTTACCACACTATTCTAAACACACTATTCTAAATACACATTTAAAATTTAAATTATGTAAAGTATTAAGTAATTCAGTCATAAAAAAAGTTAGGATCAACCAATTAAAACATTAAAATGAATTTTAAACCAATCATCTTTTAACATTTTAATTACGAAATTTTTTAATTATGCAATAATTAACGGGGAAAAAAATTTGACCTAACAATATATTTGAATTATTCAAAATATTAAATATACACTTATATAGTACTTTATATTATTTGGTGTATAAATTATCAATCAAAAAATAAAAAAATATTACAGAGTCAATGAAAATATTGTTAGTGAATATTTCCATAATAAATTGGTCAATGTAGCACAATTTTTTTTACAAATCACTATTTGTTTATAGATAATTAATTCATCAATAAATGGACATATGCCATCTACAAAAATAATCAAACCTGCAAAAATCATCAATAAAAGGTCATACAACATCTACAAAAATAATAAAAATTGAAACACATAGTAAAATTGATTACTAATTTCCTTTATCCAATTATTGAACAGGTCTTCAATTATGGTTTATGTCTTGCTTATATCACTAAATTATATAGTTCTTTCGGCGAGATAATCTAATAATTTGTTTAAAATGTGAGGAACATATATATCTGATTTGTCATAACGTATTAAAACAACTGACCAGGACTGTGATTCTATACTATCCAAATCAATAAATTAATACAACAAAATCTAATATATGGGTAGACAAAATCCACTAACAGGATAGTAGGCTCTCGATAAAAAGAGATATTTATTGAAAATCAAAGTAAAATCAAGGGAAAAAAATAATGCTGATTATTTACAAGGAGATAGTACAAAATCTAATATTTTGGTAGATAAAATCCACCAACGGACAACAGGGTACTAGAGTCTCAATGATATATTTATTGAAAAATGAAGGAAAATCAAGAAAAAAATTTTTAAAAAAAAACTTAAAAAACTGATATCAGCTCCTAAACTTTAGTTTAACATTTTTTGGGAAAGGCGGAGAGAGAGAGAGAGCAGCAGCTATGGTTTTTGTTATAAAAATTAATAATAATGATAAATAAAAAGGTTGATACACTTAAAATTATATATTGTTTTTAATAAAAGGGTGCCTTTTTGAATTTTGTATTCTTGAATTAAAGTAATTGATATGGGCTAAAAGTAAGCCCTAAAGACACCTTTAATGTGGCATTAATTAGACCTAGAATGGTCCAAACGTGGGGCCCACCAGATAGGCCCAAACCCTATTTATGATATTAATTTCGTAATTAATATTAAGGGTAATAAACAGCTCAGCAAATAAGAATCAAACAAGGATGTAACTCTTGCATGACTTAGCCTCCAAGGCACATACTTCAACATGGAAACTGATTCATAGATGGAAGGAGACTAGAACCTTCTTCTAGTCGGTGACTTGCCCACCAAGTCACCTAACCCTACTACGATTTTAGGGCTTCTCAGCCTATATAAAGGGTCTGACCCCTCATTCTCAGAACTACGTTTTGGCTTGATTCTCAATACGAGATACGTAGGCACTCTGTGAGGACCGATTAGTCTTGAACACGGAAACAGCCATTAAAGCACGAAACTCTCTAACCCTAGCATTAAAAACTAGATTCGTAACCTAGTTTTTATTCCACAACATTTGGTGCCGTCTGTGGGAAAAGAAAACATCAACCATGGTTCAAACACGAAGGACACAATTGACTGCCACCGAGCCTCTCCTTCTCAGCTCTGCTCCGCCTGCAACAGATCCAATACCACCGACAACCGGGGTGATCGTTCAGCCTCAAGTTTCTCAACCTCTAGGGATAACTTCCCATGTTGAGAGTACGTTAACTCCGATCATCCATACAAATCGAGAAACCAACACTCTAGTTGATCCTAACAACCCCCCACATGGAGTCCAGATCCACACTACGGATCTTCCCTTGAGCACTAACCCGATGTACGGGCTGCCTAACTACCCTCTAATTACTCAAGGTCCTGGACCAAGTGGTCATGCCTTGCAGATCCGAGATCGAGAGTATGTTGACTACTCCGGTCCCTATACCGACGATTCGTCATCTGACGATGATGATCGTGATGAAGCCCCGAGGAGGCGACGTGTTAGTAGAGAACCTCGAAGGAGAACTTAAACCATCAATGATGGACCTCCTTTGACAGTTGCTGAGAGAATCAAGGCTTATGAAGCCGAGATCTTAAAGTTGAAGGAAGATATGGCAAGGGAGCAAGCAAGATTGAACCAGAATAGACCTCCTCCAACCTCAGGAGGGATCCCTTTTGTCCATTTAGAGAGGCCTTGAAGGAGGCAGAGAAGGGCTGATGCCTCAACTGAAAGAACAACAAGGGTAGAAACTCCAAGGAGTAACCCCAAGGATCTGATGCCACTTGGGGATCCTGATGACCCCACACCCCCGTTTACCGAGGAGGTGATGAATGCTCGTATCTCAAAGAAGTTTAAGATGCCAACCATTAAGGCTTATGATGGAACGGGCGATCCCGCAAACCACGTTAGGACATTCTCAAACGCACTGCTGTTGCAGCCTGCAAGTGACGCCTTGAAGTGCAGGGCGTTCCCTCAAACTCTGTCGGGCATGGCTCAAAGATGGTATAGTCGGCTGCCTGCGAATTTAATTGGCTCCTTTAAGGAGTTAAGTGCTGCCTTCGTTAGTCAGTTTATCAGCGAAAGAGTTCATGAGAAAAGTTCTGCATCCCTCATGTATGTAGTACAAGAGAAGAACAAAAATCTTAGAGATTACCTTAAGAGGTTCACTAAGGAGACGTTGAACATCACTGATTTGGAGAAAAAGGTGGCCATGGTAGCCTTGGAACATGGAACTACTGATCTGTTCTTTAAAAGGTCGTTGGCGAATCATCCTCCTGAAAACATGGCCGAACTCCAACGAAGGGCTGACAAGTATATCAAAGTTGAGGACAGTATGAAGAAGGAAGCCACCGGGGGCAATGGCAAGGGTAACAATGACACTAAGAAGTGAAAGCAAGATCAGGAGTATGATGCTAGGGACAAGTATCCCCGTACTAGCAAAGACTATTAATCACCACCAAAAAAGAATATGGGACCAAGATTTTCTGACTATGCAAGGTTGAATGCTCCAAGGAGTCAAATCTTGTTAGAGATCGAGAAGGATAAGGACTTCCGATGGCCGAAGTCACTCAGGGGAGACCCCGCAAAGAGAAACAAGGATCAATATTGTCGGTTCCATCGAGATGTGGGGCATGATACAGATGATTGCAGACAGTTGAAGGACGAGATTGAATTCCTGATTCGCAAAGGAAAACTAAGTAATTTCACCAAGGGTGAAGATCGTGGAACCCAAAGAAGGGATTACGACAGGAGAGAAAATGACAGAAGGTACAATAATCGTGATCGTAACACACAGCCCCGAGGGCCAGTTATCAATATGATCTGGGGAGGCCCGACAGCGGCCGGTACAACTCGAAACTCTCGAAAGGCATATGCCAGAGAGGTGATGAACATCGTGGGAGAGGCCCCGAAGCGTGCAAGAACTGAAATCGCAATTGGTTTTGATGATTCTGATCTTGAAGGGGTGAAGTTCCCCCATGACGACCCATTGGTCATAACCCCTGTGATTGGGAACTCGGAAGTGAAGCGGGTCTTGATAGACAATGGAGCTTCAGTAGATATTCTGTTTCATGACGCATTCGTAAAGATGGGATACAATGATTCTCAGCTAACCCTAACAAACATGCCGATCTATGGATTTAATGGAGTTGAGTCCAAGGTTGAAGGGACTATTCAGTTGCACATGACGATCGGGCAAGAACCTAAAGAAGCTACTCAAATGTTGAATTTTCTTGTAATTAAGGCAGCTTCAACTTATAACGCAATCTTGGGAAGGACTGGGCTTCATGCGTTCAAGGCTGTTGCCTCAACATATCACATGAAGATCAAGTTTCCAACCCGGAATGGTGTTGGAGAACAAAAGGGTGACCAAAAGATGGCCAGAAGTTGTTATGTATCCGCGTTAAGAGCTGATGGAGTCGGGGGGCAGGTACTCCCGATTGAAGACATGGATGTCCGTGGTGATGATGAACACCGAGGGACGCCAGCAGAGGATTTAATCCCCATCCCTCTAGAGCTGGGCGACCCTGAGAAGGTTACGTATATAGGAGCATCTTTGAAGGAACCCTTGAAGGGCGAGCTGACAACGTTCTTGCAAGAGAATAGCGATGTGTTTGCTTGGACTGCAGCGGACATGCCAGGGATTGACCCTCAACTTATAACTCATAGGTTGAACGTCGATCCTGAACGAAAGAAGATAAAGCAGAAGAAAAGGAATTTTGCTCCTGAGAGGCAGGAGGCCATTAAGCAAGAAGTTGACAAACTACTGGAAGCTGGGTTTATTGAAGAAATTCAGTTCCCTGAATGGTTGGCTAACCCTGTGATGGTTAAGAAAGCAAATAGGAAGTGGAGAATGTGCATAGACTTCACCGATTTAAATGATGCATGCCCAAAGGATTGTTTCCCTCTGCCAAGGATTGACACCTTGATTGATGCCACAGCTGGGCATGAGATGTTGAGCTTCATGGATGGATTCAGTGGCTACAATCAGATTAAGATGCACAAGGATGACATCCCTAAGGTATCTTTCATAACTGACTTTGGTGTTTTCTGTTATCTCGTTATGGCTTTTGGTTTAAAGAATGCAGGAGCTACTTACCAACGACTGGTGAATAATATATTCACCCATCTGATTGGGAAAACCATGGAGGTCTATGTGGATGACATGTTGGTCAAGAGCCTATCCAAGTCAGACCATATCAAGCACCTCAGAGAGGCATTCGAAGTGCTGAGGCACCACAAGATGATGTTGAATCCAGCCAAGTGTGCTTTTGGTGTTGGATCAGGAAAGTTTTTGGGATTGATGGTTTCGAAGAGAGGCATAGAGGCCAACCCTGATAAGATCAAAGCGATCTTAGACATGGAACCACCCCGCTCTATACGAGATGTACAGAAGCTAACTGGCTGAGTTGCAGCCCTAGGGAGATTCATCTCCAAGTCTGGCGATAAGTGTTTGCCTTTCTTTCAGGCATTAAAGAAGGTGAAGAATTTTCAGTGGACTACTGAAAGTCAAGAGGCCTTTGAACAGCTGAAGAAGTACATGGCTGAGACCCCGTTGTTGGCCAAACCAGGTCCTGGGGAGACTCTTTACCTATACCTGGTGGTATCTGAACAAGCATTGAGTGCTGTCCTTGTTCGAGAAGAGAGAAAGATTCAGAAACCCATCTATTACGTGAGTAAGGTTTTGCATGGGGAAGAGTTGAACTACTCGACCATTGAGAAGTTTGCATTGGCATTAATAACAACCTCGAGGAAGCTATGACCATACTTCCAGGCGCACAAGATTGAAGTCCTGACGGACCAGCAGTTGAGAAACATATTGCACAGCCCAAAGGCCAGTGGAAGGATGATTAAGTTGGCGATAGAGCTTGGAGAATTTGACATCAAGTATAAGCCTCGAACAGCCATCAAGGCTCAGGCATTAGCTGACTTCCTGGTTGAATGTACCATCGGCAACCAAGAAGTTGGGGGGCAAGAGATAGTACCCGACCAAGAAGGTGAGGATAGAAATGAGGAACTTGTACCTGATCTGAAAGAGTATTGGGTGCTCTATTTTGATGGAGCATCAAAAACAAAATCCAGTGGTGCATGTATGGTTTTACAAAGCCCCGATGGGTTTACGGTTGAATATGCTTTGAAGCTAGACTTCCCAACGACCAACAATGAAGATGAGTATGAAGCTCTGATAGCCGGATTGGGCTTAGCTAAAATCATGAGGGTCAAGAACCTCAAAGTTTGTGGAGACTCAAGGCTTGTGGTATCGCAAGTGAATGTTGAGTATGAAGCTAAGGATGAAACTATGGCGAAATACCTGAGAGTCGTGAAAGCTGTTATGACTCAGTTTGAAGAGTGCTATGTTGAGCACATTCCAAGAGAAGAGAACGTTAAGGCTGATGCCCTGTCTAAGTTCGCTTCTTCTGAGATAGAGAATTACGCAGGGAGTGTCTACTTCCAGGTCTTGAAGGCCCCGACCATCAACTCGAAATTGGTGGCTCCAATTGATGTGGGAGGTTGCTGGATTGATCCTATTAAATCCCACCTAGAAAGCGGATGGCTCCCTGACAATGCCTTGGAGGCACGAAAGCTGTCAGTAAGAGCATTGAGATATGCCCTGATCGAAGGCATCCTGTACAAGAGATCGTTTGTCATCCCGTACTTGAAGTGTTTAAGGCCCCAAGAAGCAAAGGAAGCGTTGGAGGAAGTTCATAGAGGGATTTGTGGGCAACACTTGGGGGGCAGAGCCCTAGCTCACAAGATCACTCGACTAGGATTCTATTGGCCAGAGATGTTGGCTGATGCACAGAATTATGTTATGAAGTGTGACAGATGCCAAAAGCACGCTCCGATTGTAAGGCAGCCGCCTGAGATGTTAACTTCGATTAACTCTCGAATTCCGTTTGCAATGTGGGGAATGGATATACTTGGTCCTTTTCCCGTGGCATCAGCACAAAAGAAGTTCTTGATAGTGGCCATCGACTACTTCACCAAGTGGATTGAGGCCAAGCCCTTGGCCAAGATAACCACCAAACAAGTTGCCCAATTCTTTTGGGAGAACATCATCTACATGTTTGGAATCCCACGCATCCTTGTGACAGATAATGGGACACAGTTTAACAATGAAGAGTTTAAAAAATGCTGCGAGGAAAATGCTATTGAGCTTCGTTTTACTTCAGTAGCACATCCACAAGCAAATGGACAGGCTGAAGTAGCCAATCGCATCATCCTTGATGGGCTGAAAAAGAGGGTCGAACGCTCAAGGAACACTTGGGTGGACGAGTTGCTGCCTATACTTTGGGCTTACCATACTACTTGTAAGGTGACAACCGGAGCAACCCCTTTCTTGCTGGCTTATGGTGGACGAGTTGAGGCATATGAACAAGAGACTAATGAAGAAGGCATGAGGCTTGCCTTAGACCTGATTGATGAGGTTAGAGATGAAGCAAACGCCCGAAATGCAGAGCATCAGAAGAGAGCATCCTACCACTACAACCAAAGGGTTAAGCAAAGGTTCTTTCGACAAGGCGACCTGGTTCTGAGAAAGATAGAGGCTTCTGGAGTTGGCCAAAAAGGAAAACTAGCCCCTAATTTGGAAGGGCCGTATCGGATCAAGAAGACATTAGGACGAGGATCCTACAAGTTGGAGACCTTGGACGGGAATGAGGTGCCCCGTACTTGGCATGCTTTGAACCTCAAGATTTATTATGTTTAAGCTGTTCTTGCAAGGACGTAGCTTTTTATTTATCTGATAGGAAAAGTAGAAATAAGGTTCAATGAAACCATTTCAGGGCTTATTGACCCGAGTAGGACAATAGTATTTCGTATGTAAGGGCCGAGCCCATTTTTCAAACTATTAATGCAAGTTGTTTTCTATTCTATGATTCTGTGATTCTAATTATGTACCAAGCACAAGACAAGTGAGATAACCAAGTACCGGAAATGAATAAGAATACGAGTAAACGAAAGCAAAGGCATGGATAGAGATGCCCCGAAGGGCTAAGTTAAAAAGTTATTACAGACCCAAATTAAGTTAAGTCCCGAAGGACCTTGATTGAAAGATAGAAAGATGAAGCCACAAGTGGCTAATAAGGCCATGCAAGGCCATGAAGCAATTCCAACTACTCCCCCTCAGACTCTGCCACAGCTTCCACTCCATCTCCACCGTTACCAGAGCCATCCTCACTAGAGCCATCATCCTCATCATCATCATCATCATCATCATCCTTCTCCTCTTCGGCCACCTCCTTCGGTGGTGCTTCCTCGGACTCGGAGGAATAAGTAGAAGACTTTTTGGCATTCTTCTTGCGAAGCCTTTTCTTTCCCGGGATTGGCTGCCGGATGTTGGCCACGGGCATGGGCTGTTTCCCCTTAGGGTTCGGCTGTCTCCCTTGAGAACTCGAGGAAGATGAGTCATGTGGGACAGCTTGGGCGCCCCCCCTTGGGCCAGATCCAGAACGGCGATGACTTCCCCTCGAGCCAGAACCTGATGCTTGGGCCACTGTGTTGGCTTCCGAGCCTGGAGCAACATAACCATAAGGACTTGGAAAGTTCCTTGGATCAACCACGGATGATGGCTCTGTCCCAACCAATAGACATAATACCTGGGCGTAACTCATCATCATGCTTGTCTATGAGTTGAAGGAAGTCCTCAGATTCCTGATAAGCTTTCACCACCAGCTTGTAGTCAGCCGCCTTCTTCCTATACAAGGCATCATACTTCCTCTGGGAAGAGTGTGCTTCAGCTTCAGCACGGATAGCCCTGGACTCTAAGTCCTGGCACTTCTCATCAAATACTACCTTTTCCTTTTTTAAGGCCTCGTTCACATCTCGGTATGCCCGGCCTTGGCGGGCGCTGGCCTGGAAATAGGCATTGGCCTGTAACAAGGAGTTAGTAAAATGTGTACAAGTGGTGAAACAAACGAAAGGCATTACGTTCGAGAAGGAGAGTTGGAAACCTGATACAGGGCTTGAGCTCCAAGAGTCTCCGCCTCGTCTATCTTGTCGCCAGCAGTCACGGTCAACATGTCAGGAGGAGTAATACTAAACTTGGACCAATCCAAAGCCGATTCTGGGGATCACAAGACAGAGTCTTGTTCGAAAATTCCCCAAGCAGGGATGAATGGGGATCTGATTTGCCCGTCAGCATTTCGGGATCTCTTCGAGGAACAACCTGATAGGAATTGTGGAATTTTCTCACCAGGAGGTGCAGCAGCCGCCTATGCCTTCTTGATCATCCTTCTGGTCACCGTCGGCTGGTTGTCAGGACGGCTATCTATTTCCTCAGCAGCTGAAAATGCAACAACCAAGAATCAAGGTCATAATTCAAGAACAAGAACACAAACATCGCGAAAAAGCTCTGAGAGGCACGTCAAGGCGTCCGGGAAAGAGCCATGGCCAACCTGGAGCTCCTGTCAGCCGACCACCCTCCCGGGGAGGCCTCAGGCCGACCTCCTGGCAGTTTTGGCCGACCAGGATCTCCTGGCAGGCCGACCAGGAGCAATAGTCAGCCGACCAGCTGCCCGGAAAGGGGTCTGGCCGACCTTCTGCTTCTTCCGGTCATTTGGTTGGCTCGAGTTCATGGTTCTGATGGAGATCCTTGATTTCCAGAGTAAGCGTGGATCTTCGAACACTCTTAAAACTTAGCGCCGCTTAGCGTCGATTAGCACCGGTTAGTACCGATCTATGCCATTCAACGTCGTTTAACATAGATTAGATGTCGTTTAAGGCTGATTAGCACCGTGTAGTGCCGTCTTATGCCATGCAACGTCGTTTAACATAGATTGAAATGTCGTTTAAGCATCGTTTAGTGTCGCTGAAGTCAACATGGATCTCCCGTCCACCTGTCAGCCGACCTGGAGCATCCTCCAGTCGACCAGCTGTCCAGGAAGAGGTTCAGCAGACCAGCTGCTCAGGAGGAGGTTCAGCCGACCAGCTGCTCAGGAAGAGGTTCAGCCGACCAGCTGCTCAGGAGGAGGTTCAACCGATCAGGAGCTCCTGGCAGCCGACCAGCTGCTCAGGAAGAGGTTCAGCCGACCAGGAGCACCTGGAAGGCGACCAGGACCTCCCGGCAGCCGACCAGGAGCAGCTGTCAGCCGACCAGGTAGCTCAAAGGAGCTTCAACCAAGCAGCTGGCAGCCGACCAGGAGCAGTTGTCAGCCGACCAGGTAGCTCAAGGGAGCTTCAACCAAGCAGCTGTCAGCCGACCAGGAGCAGCTGTTAGCCGACCAGGAGCAGTTGTCAGCCGACCAGGAGCAGCTATCAGCCAACCAGGTAGCTCAAGGGAGCTTCAACCAAGCAGCTGTCAGCCGACCAGGTAGCTCAAGGGAGCTTCAACCAAGCAGCTGTCAACCGACCAGGTAGCTCAAGGGAGCTTCAGCCGAGCAGCTGCCATCCGAGTAGCTGCCCAGGTCGCCCGCAATCGAGCAGCTGTAAGCTGAGTAGCTGTCCGAAGAGCCCCAAGGCGTGATAAGCACCATTTAGTGTTGTTTAGTGCAGGTTAGTGCCGTCTAGCGCCGTTTCGCACAGTTAGTGCCGATAGCACCAATGATGCCAATTAGCACCGATTAGTGTCGTTTAAAGCATAGATTAGTGCCGATTAGCACCGATTAGTGTCGTTTAAAGCACAGATTAGTGCCGATTAGCACCGATTAGCATCGTTTAAGCACCGTTTAGCGCTGATTAGTGCCGTTAGTGCCATGCTATGCCATTTAGCATCGTTTAACACTGTTTAAACGTTGTATAAGGCTGCTTAGCACTATATATTGCCGTCTAGCACCGATTAGTGTCACCCAACATCGTCGTA
The DNA here is from genome assembly GCA_037693485.1 of Kitagawia praeruptora. Taxonomy (NCBI): domain Eukaryota; kingdom Viridiplantae; phylum Streptophyta; class Magnoliopsida; order Apiales; family Apiaceae; genus Kitagawia; species Kitagawia praeruptora. The sequence continues at coordinate 42,102,087 of CM075353.1, read as the reverse complement.
GACGCGTTGGTCGCTCCACGCTTTACGTTAAAACGATATTGTTCAAATACTCGCGTACGAGCAATGAACCCTGACCCGAGTCTCGAGTAAGGCCGTTATAACTTCAAGGAAAACCTGATCAGTTTTCCTAGAAGTCGGGGGGCAAATGATATGGGCTAAAAGTAAGCCCTAAAGACACCTTTAATGTGGTATTAATTAGACCTAGAATGGTCCAAACGTGGGGCCTACCAGATAGGCCCAAACCCTATTTATGATATTAATTTCGTAATTAATATTAAGGGTAATAAACAACTCAGCAAATAAGAATCAAACAAGGATGTAACTCTTGCCTGACTTAGCCTCCAAGGCACATACTTCAACATGGAAACTGATTCATAGATGGAAGGAGACTAGAACCTTCTTCTAGTAGGTGACTTGCCCACCAAGTCACCTAACCCTACTACGATTTTAGGGCTTCTCAGCCTATATAAAGGGTCTGACCCCTCATTCTCAGAACTACGTTTTGGCTTGATTCTCAATACAAGATACGTAGGCACTCTGTGAGGACCGATTAGTCTTGAACACGGAAACAGCCATTAAAGCACGAAGCTCTCTAACCCTAGCATTAAAAACTAGATTCGTAACCTAGTTTTTATTCCACAACAGTAATAGTATCAATTCCTATATCTTAACCTAAGAGCATATATTAAATTTGCTTGGTTGGTTGATTTTACTTTTTTTATATCAACAAAGCATAAAATATGGCTAAAAAAACTAAATAACTTGGTAGAAATAAGAAAAAATAAAAAGGAGGTTTTCATTTTGTTTGGGAGACTTTACACCATGCATGCTACTCTTAGTTTTGTTTTGTAACTTCTCAATGTTGTTATAAGACATATAATTATATATTTACATAACTTGGATACATAGTAATATTTCATGTAATTGTCATATTTTTTCTATTCGCGTATTTCATTTCATTTCGTGTACACGAAACAATTTGTGTAATTTAGTGTCATTTTGTGTTCTAACCTCGGGTACACGATTTAATATCATGTCATTTTCGTTCAAGACCCTATAGTACATGACATGAATGTACAAAATGATTTGTCAGGTCTACATAAGCTATTTCTTCTTTTATATGTCGGAAAAATATACTCACTATTAAAGGAAAATGAATTTCATGTTATTTAACCCAAAATCTGAATTACAAGGACACATATTGCCTGTTTGGTACAACTTCTTTTTCGGAATTATGGACTTATTTTTGTGTAAAAATTTTATATTTTGATAATTTTTTTTATACAAGTATTTAATATATGTTTGAGAATCAATGAGTTGCAGAAATAAGTTGGAAAATAAGTTGGAAAGTTAGGAATCTTAACTTTCAACTTAAAATAAGTTGACTTATTCTGGAAAATAAGTTCTCCCAAACACCCTCTGTTTGCACTAAATCACGCAAGCGTACGTGGTCACAAGTAATATATGAATAAGTCAAGTTCGTTCCCACAGAGATCTGGTTATGGTTTTAATTCAGTAGATGTACCTATGCAACAATGTATGATTATTGTTATGCCATAATTTTGGCATGTCTAATAATCTCCCAAATTTCTAATAATCATTAATTATTAATTCAGATTAATAATTATTACTTAACCGCTAAGTTTTATCCTCTCTCTGAAATGAGGAAAGAATCAATCTTAATCAATTAATAACGGAAAATATCTCCAAACGATATTCTTCAAATCAGGAAGATATCACAACGATAAGATTAAATCAGATAAAATCAATTATTACCCACATTAACGTAACTTATCCCTTAAGTCTCTCGGGATAAGCCCAATTAATTCACAGAACTGCGTGGGGCTTGATCCTATATAAACATATAGGTACGCAGGCATCTTGGCATTATGCAATCTGATACACGAGACAAATCAAGACATGCTGCCAAGTCCAGCCCCTCTTTTTTCATAAATTCTAAACCTCTAATCCCCTAAAACAGCCATATTCATACACAATCGCTCTACAATTCCAGCACACCTCCGATTTCGTGTTGTTACGAAATTCCTCCAACAACAATTATTATTCACTGCTAAGACAAATAACAATTTTGGGTATTATAAACTAAATTAACTAAGAAGTAAACTAACAAACTAAGAATTAACAAACTAACGAGAATTGGAATCGAATTACTTCTGCAAGAGAAAACATGGGATCCTAACTTCATTAAATATTTTGCTTAGATCTGACGCCTTTAATCACTATATGCAATGGTTTGATATCTGATCGGACAACACGAAACAAGTACACGCTGCCTATCAGCATACGTATACCAAACTACCCATACATCCACAAAAGAGATAGAAGATGAATAGACACCAATTATGCTTAGACCTTATATGTCTATAGAATTTGAATACATAACGGTTGAAGAGCAAGTTATCCATAATGATCACATAGGGTAGTATAAGTATTTTCATCTCATACTACAAATCATGTTGATAAACAATCATGAACCTATGCTAGCATGGCAAGTTTTAAATCTCAAGATCCACTTTCACTTCACAAGAGATTAACAAATTAGATGTTAGCTACTCATCTAACAATTAAGCATAACCATACGAGGATATCAGATATACATCACACACAGTTCTTTAAAGCATCAAGATACTAAAGCTCCATAAATTGACAACGATTAGTTCATAATTGAACCTCTCGTCATCATGGGATCTGATGAAACCATGAAAAAAACAAAGTATGAAAAAAATACAAATAAACCTAAGTAATTGATATGTAATGGTCTTCTCTATAATTACAATGGTATGATGTATTTATATAGGCTCTAGAAGTCTTGCCCAGCAAGAAATTCCCCAAAATAGAGTTAAAATAGAATTTCTGCAGAATACGTTTCCTAAACTGATTCTGTTTTTAAGGAAAATTCGTAGCTGACTTTTCTTCAGTATTTATGGGTCGTTCCAGATGTAATTGGACCTCTGGAACACTTTAGAATGAAAGAGAATTCCGTTATCTTCGCATGGACAGTAAGATCATCCAAAACGGACTTGTAGAACTCAAGATATGGCCCAAACAGAGAATCAGGATTTTTAGCACAATTTCCGGAATTTCCAGAATACCCTCGAGGCCGCATCCTGGAGTTCTGAGGCCGCGGCCTGGAGCCAGATATGGCCAGAACAGTTAAGACTGCGCAACATACCCAGAAAATCTCCCAGGCTTTGCGTGAGCTATAAGATCGCTGAAAACGGACTTCTAGAACTTCAGATATTGCCAAAACAGTTAAGACTGCGCAACATACCCAGAAAATCCGAATTTTACACATATTGCTCCTTTCTCCTCCGTTTTTCTTGCATTAGCTAACATCTTCAATACCATGACACATGTAACTCCTTGGTAGCATAACACAGGGGTCAAATCTTCATTCCAATGCTTAATTCCACTCTAATATCGATTAGAAACACCAACACTAACCGTTAGCTACAACCCTGCACAACTACACAAAAACATCAAAAATACAACAAACTTGAGACAAAGTCAATCAATTTAAGCCGTTATGGAACGCTCCAAGTGGATATAAAATCCACTTATCACACCCCCAAACTTAAACCGATGCTTGTCCTCAAGCATAAACAATTACAACTAACTAACTAATTAGTACCACTTCCGTAGGTGATCACGACTGCATTTGGCATATGCAACAAGTCCTTTAAACCCCTAGGCAGCCCTAGTGGACGAGTAAGGTCTCGTGAGGGCCTATAGCGAATGTACCCACAAAATCCAATGCAATGCAATGTATGAATGCAACTAATATGAAAATGCAAATGATTTACTACTAATACATCACCACACCTTCAAATCCTCTCATGTCATTTCAACTTAAGAATCAAAGTAATAATGCGATGTCTTGGTGTCGAAAGTGCAAGTATTCACACAGTCTACTCAATGAACATGCATAAGTTCTCAAAAGCCCATCTCAAATGTAAGAATAAGTTAGTAAACATGCTAAGCCTACAAGAGTACATCTTTGAGACAAAACTCGGGATCTCATACGCAAAAACAAGCAATCACTAACAATCCACTCACAAAAGAATACTCTCTCAAGAACAAGGGTAAGTGTATCACTCAATTCCAACAAAATCATAAACATGCTTGACATTTGGTATCAATCTAACTCTTAACACAACATACATCAATAACGATAATCAAAAGGTCTTTATTTGGGTTGTAACGGGGCTAGGGACAAAGTATGTCAAATAAGCCAAAACAGGTGAAGTGTCAAAAGCTAGTAAATACCATAATAAATCATACACAACACCCTATTCCCCCCCACATATTTTTTACTAAAACAAACACTCGACTAGTCGACTGAAATAGGATCACAACAAACACAAACATGCTCTCATAATATATATTTTTTTTCTTTTTTTATTTTTTTCTTTTTTTTTCTTTTTTTTCTTTCTCTTTTTTTTTTTCTTTCGTCGAGAGCTAAATATAACACAAACAATAATATAAACAATAACAATGATCCCACAAATTTATTACATATGCCGACTATCAAGTAACAAACCCAATTTTCAATATTTCCCCCAAAAGTAAGACCAACAATAAACCCCTCCTTGCACACCTTATTACTCCCTTAAGCACTCTACTAGCCTTTGACAATGTGGGTTCAAATTAATTAAGGTCAATACAAGAAAAGGTCTAGGCAAGTAATGTGGTATGTCACCGAAAAAATAGGATTAAGCTCAACGGGTTAACTAATTGATCCTGTAAATATGGTGTGGTAATATGGGAAAATATGCGGTTATTCCTAAATGCCTTTATCATTTTAATCGTCAAATAATGTCATGCGTTTCAAGAAAGACCTCAAACAACTGCTAGCAATGTAAACAATCCGTGGACACTCCAGCAAACGAATAAATTGCAACAAATATGCAATAAGGCTCAAAAACTCACTTGGTGGAAAAACATACTCAATCCCAAGCAAAAATCTCTCTAACGCACCGACTTGTATTCAAAGCATGCAAACTAAATTATCTTGCACATATTCATGTCCTTCTAATTACTTACAACATTCAAAAAGTCTACTAGTTTCAACTTACTAGTGTATGTGTGTGCACAAGAACAAAGCATATCACTTCTCAATCAAAAGCGTCAACAACACAAAATTCCTATCAAGCATGGGTGCAAATGCAAACTATTATGAACTCACATGATATAAAAACATAAAAACAACATGTCCTATATGAAACAAACGTAGATAACACGAACATAAATGCATAATTTACTACTACTAATATGCAAATCATGAACTCCTACATGAACAAATAATACAACAACTACTAATCCCCCAAACCACCCCCAAACTTCAAATATTCAATGGCCGCATTGAATGGAAGTAAATACGAGGGATAGCAGAAAAATACCTACACGTCCTCATCCTCGAATGAATCATGCGGTGGATACTGCGTACGAGCTCCATAGACGGGCCACTGGCTCAAATAATAAGAATACTACAAAACCCCAATTTACAAGAACACAAATTCGTAATAAAAATAAGATTAGAGAAAAAGATTTACCCAATACGAATCGAAGAGGTGAACTTGCAATTAAAAATCCCTCAAACTTGAATCTTGAAGCCTTGAAATTAATTGTAGTGAAATATAATTGGAATGGGGTAGGATTTGTGTGTATATGTAGGTGTATATATAGATGGGTATATAGATTTGGGAAAAAAAATATAAATAAAAATAAAAATAAAATAGGAGATGGATTGGGAATGATTTGGAATTAATATAGAACTAGAATTAGGATTTTAGGTGGAGAAAATAATTAGAAAAGGGGTTGGAATTGATTTGGGAGAAAAAATTTTAATATATGTGTTAAACATATAAATACTCACGGACAACAAACCTGGATAGTAGATTGGCCTCGACCTAGCATGTGGACAGTAGGTTGAGTGCGACCTAGCTTGATGTTGGCGACATGGCGCGTTGAAGTTGCTGCTCCGTATTATTTTTTTTTTTACTATGTAAACACACGGCTGGTCTCCTGGACAGAAACATGGCGAGGCCATGTCTTCAAATTGGCGCTGCGGCGCGCAGAACCTTCTGCATATTTTTTTTTTGATACACAAATTTTTTATTTTTGCATACAATTTTTTTTTCTTTTTTTTTTCCTACACTAATGCGTGGGTTGCCTCCCACGAAGTGCTCCTTTAACGTCAATAGCTTGACGTTACTTCCAAGCCTCCATTAAGGATGATAATAGTTGGCCTGGTCATCTCTTCGCGAGACTTCATCGTCATCACGGCGACACACTTTCTGCCATTTCTTCTCGCTTGGCCTATTCGTGTAACAACTATGTCCTATTCCAATGCCTTCATCTGTTGACCCAAAATCTGACAATTTGTAGAACAACACACATTCACGGGCTTCGCTTGAATATAATGGAGGAGGGTAAATGTAAATTGCTGAAGCCTTTGGTTCCTCAAAGAGAACTTCCTCCATTGGCTCTAATTCGCTACCTCCATCTTTATACTCCGAGACAAGTAGAAGACCTGCATCTTTCTCATGTTCATCAGCCTCTTGGTACGCACATACCAATTTTTGAAATTTGTGCAGCTCATCAGTGTCTGTCTCAAATTATGCCCTTTCCAAATCATCCACCATACTAGCATGATCAAATTTCTCACATGGCTTGTGAACGCTAACCTCCTCTTGGAATTTGTCTTCCTCAATTATGCATGCAGTACCTTGCTCCAAGTCACCGTTATTCTCTATTGTTGCCTCTGGTATGAATTGTTGTTTCTCTTGTTCCAAGGCACTCAAAACTTGAGCAATTAGTGTCCCCATAGATTTGATAGACTCCTCAATACTCTTTACAAGCATCCTAATCTCCTCCATAGCCTCAATCTCATCTGACTGAAAAGTAGGAGTAGGTTGCTGATGTTGAAACTCTTCACTACCAAAGAAATATGACATATCTGGAACATCTTGCTGGTACTGTTGAGGATGGTATTGAAAATATGGTTGTTCCTCATAACTGACATATGGATCAACTCCTTCGTAGTAACAATATTGTGAGGGATCATGAATGCCCAAACACTACTCACATTGTTGAGGCTGTTGAATACCACCTTGGTTGCTCCAGCACTGATACATCTCATGTGCGCCCGCACATAGCTCACAAACACTAGCCACCTGCTGAACTCCATAGTAAGTTAGAAAATCCATCTTCAACGTCAACGCTCTCTGACAAGTACCAGAAACACCAACGAACTAAACAAGATATGTAAGTAACTAATCCGAGTTAGTGAACTCTAACGGCCACTATTGACAAGCACATAAACCAAAAATAAAACACCGACGATCCCCGACAGCGGCGCCAAAAACTTGTTTGCACTAAATCACGCAAGCGTACGTGGTCATAAGTAATATATGAATAAGTTAAGTTCGTTCCCACAGAGATCTGGTTATGGTTTTAATTCAGTAGATGTACCTATGCAACAATGTATGATTATTATTCACTGCTAAGACAAATAACAATTTTGGGTATTATAAACTAAATTAACTAAGAAGTAAACTAACAAACTAATAATTAACTAACTAACGAGAATTGGAATCGAATTACTTCTGCAAGAGAAAACATGGGATCCTAACTTCATTAAATACTTTGCTTAGATCTGACGCCTTTAATCACTATATGCAATGGTTTGATATCTGATCGGACAACACGAAACAAGTACACGCTGCCTGTCAGCATACGTATACCAAACTACCCATACATCCACAAAAGAGATAGAAGATGAATAGACACCAATTATGCTTAGACCCTATATGTCTATAGAATTTGAAAACATAACGGTTGAAGAGCAAGTTATCCAAAATGATCACATAGGGTAGTATAAGTATTCTCATCTCATACTACGAATCATGTTGATAAACAATCATGAACCTATGCTACCATGGCAAGGTCTAAATCTCAAGATCCACTTTCACTTCACAAGAGATTAACAAATTAGATGTTAGCTACGCATCTAACAATTAAGCATAACCATACGAGGATATCAGATATACATCACACACAGTTCTTTAAAGCATCAAGATACTAAAGCTCCATAAATAAATCCGTTAGAATCCCATGACAACGATTAGTTCATAATTGAACCTCTCGTCATCATGGGATCTGATGAAACCATGATAAAAACAAAGTATGAAAAAAATACAAATAAACCTAAGTAATTTATATGTAATGGTCTTCTCTCTAATTACAATGGTAGGATGTGTTTATATAGGCTCTAGAAGTCTTACCCAGCAAGAAATTCCCCAAAATAGAGTTAAAATAGAATTTCTGCAGAATACGTTTCCTAAACTGATTCTGTTTTTAAGAAAAATTCGTAGCTGACTTTTCTTCAGTATTTCTGGGCCGTTCCAGATGTAATTGGACCTCTGGAACAATTTAAAATGAAAGAGAATTCTGTTATCTTCGCGTGGACAGTAAGATCGTCCAAAACGGACTTGTAGAACTCAAGATATGGCCCAAACAGAGAATCAGGATTTTTAGGATAATTTCCGAATTTCCAGAATACCCTCGAGGCCGCATCCTGGAGTTCTGAGGCCGCGGCCTGGAGCCAAATCTGTCCAAGATTGTAGAAAATCTCCCAGGCTTCGCGTGAGCTGTAAGATCACTGAAAACGGACATCTAGAACTGCAGATATGGCCAAAACAGTTAAGACTGCGCAACATACCCAGAAAATTCAAATTTTACACAAATTGCTCCTTTCTCCTCCGTTTCTTTTGCATTAGCTAACATCTTCAATACCATGACACATGTAACTCCTTGGTAGCATAACACAAGTGTGACAGCCCAAATCTGGGGTCATGAATCCAGGCCGTCACGGACCAATTTCCACTTATTAATATTCTTCTCTTGGCAGCTGGAGTATAAATGCATAACAACCTAGACCCCACACTTAAATATTAACACACACACACACCAGTCACATACTCAGAGAACAACATTCACCATTATAAAAGTTTAGAGTTTAACAGTTATTACAAACCCAGAATCATCCTTAAATACATTGTTGAATAATACTTCGACATGAAGCATTTCAACAATCAAAAGTTTATTACATGCTTACACACTTAATTATACATAAGGCTCTCAGGACCCATCTGCCTCTACGCTACCTCAGGAATCGATGTCAGCGCTCTCATAAGGTCGCCTTTCCCCTACCCTCTTGCGGGGCGTTCTGCGTAGTATCGGCATACCTAGCTGTTATATAAATAAGTAGCAAGAGTGAGCTATAATAGCTCAGCAAGATAACTTCTATCAACTAGCATCAAAGGAAAATAAATCATCATATATATATATATATTAAACAAAACAATTTCCAGTTATTATGGAAAGAAATTTTATTTTCGTTCAAGACATATATTTTTCAATTATCTTTGTACGAAAGAAATATATAGTATTATTCCATCAGTCTCTCTCTTCTAATATCATATAATATCAGTTCCTCTTCTTAAATGCTATAAAAATCAATATACCATCTCAGTGTACTTTTCTAGGATAATATGAAAACTTGAACAAATCTTTCGCGATCATCTTCTAATTTCCTTCATATGCAACGATTATATAATTTAATATAAAATCAGTTTCTCTTCATCTGTAACAGTAATTCCATCTTTTCATATCATTTTTCTATTTTCAGTATAGAAATCTGAAAACCATTTTTTAATTCTTTCCTTCAAAGAAAACGTTGGGGATTTCCACTGTTGCTGAATACGTAAGGACGATGATCAGTCGCCCTCCGTACCCATCCCTTTTTACTACCGGTAGACGGAGGTAGGTTCTCCACCATCCCCCAGGAGGAAGGTTCACCACTACATCCTCCCTCGGCACTCTTGGGCCAGAATAAATATTGGATGCTGGACTGTGCCACTACCACACAACCTCTTACGCTTACTGTTGCAATCCCCCTTTTTCAAATCATTTTTCCATTATCAAATACCATTTCACATTTTCCATTTCCATTCACATTTCCCTTCACATATATCATTTCCATTTCCATTTATCATCACCTTTAAAAATTATATATGTCATAAAACTTTGATTATGACTCAGACATATCCTCTGTATTCAATTAAATCAAATATGCTCTTATATACATAAAGTATTCCATTTATTTTAGAAGTACTAAATAATACTCAATAATATCTACCACAACATTTAGAAAGAATATTTTTAATATAATATTATAATTCATATAACTCTAGATAATAACTGATACCATTCCTTTATATATCTCTAGATAACAACTGATACCATTCCTTTATATATCTCTAGATAACAACTGATACCATTCCCTCATATTCTCTTAATCATGAGGTATGTTCACTTCATGCATAATCATCTCTATGTATATTCATATCCATCTCATATACCTCTCCTTTTAATATTAATAATCAAGGAAAACAAATTCTTAACAATATAGTAATAATAGCATCACATATATATTCCATGAAATCAAGTTTTTTTTAAGATAAATAATTTCCAAGTAGGGATAGAAAAGATCTTGCATCGGTTTCGGTATCCTGACGGTATGGCTCGTGGCTCTTCCGGAGTTTCTATAAACACAAAAGGACCGTCGTTAGAATACCACATCTCTTACTCACCTCACTCTTGTCTATCAATACCCTTGACACTTTAGTATATGTTTAACGTATCACTATTACCCCAAAGGTTCAAGAACTTAACCATTTATAAACTCAATCGAAGTTTCAAGGGTTTTCACCCTTTCCCCTAACGACCACACTTAACTGTAAAAATTCTCAAAAAATATGAATTTCGAATTTTACAACAAGGTCAACTGGTAATGCCTCTTTGACTACCCTACTACAATATCCCAAAATTTTATAATTTTTAACAGTGTTTAAGTATGTCAACTATAACCTCAAAGTTGCCACAATTGCGTTTTCTCGGTTTCTGAACCACTTTCACTAATACTGACTTTTCTCCTAAACCGTACATCAGATTTTAACGCACTTTATATCAAAACGATCTATGAACTATGCTCTATCTAATCATGGTCACTTGGGGGTCTGGACAGTAAGGTACCGTACGGGTATAGTGTCCAAAAACAGGGCAGTTTCTGATTCTAACGGAAATCGGACATTATAACGGCTATATTTTCATACTTTCCAAAATCAAACTCCTCCAAATCAATCATCCACCTTATACACCATCATCTACACCATGTGGTCATCTTACCAACCATGGTTACAAGCACATACTCCTTCCATAATCAACTTTAATCACTTCAAACACATATAACATCATAATCTTAACATTTACACCACTAAATCACTAATCAACTCAATATCCATCATAAATAAATAAGGGTAAGGACATTTATACCTTCTTGAAGCCTTGAAAACACTTAACAATCCTTGTAATATCCTTACACAACCTTATAATAGCTTGAATCAACTAAAGGAACCATAAAAACACAAGTTAGTTTTTGAAACCACTATTCATCACTATTCATCAAGCAACTTTGGAGATTTTCTTACCTTATCAAATGATGCTTGATAGCTATGAAACTTTGTGCTTGTCTTAATCTATCCTCCAAGAAGCTCCATGATTTTTCTATTGATTTAATATGGATGCTAGCTAGGGTTTTTGATTTTTATTTTCTTCTTTTTCTAGCTTTTTGCCGAATGGAGTAAACAAGAAGGGGGAGAGGTTTTTTTGTTTTGTTTTGATCTTATCTTGGCTTAGTCTTGTGAATTCTAGTGTCTTGTGGAAGCTTTGTAAGATATTTGTGGTTAAACCTTGCAAAAGTACTAATTTTCCCCTTAAAACATGTGTTAATGGATGGTGATGTCACTTGGATGATCTAATCTCCTAATTTCTTAATTTTCTAAGTAAAATGCCAATCACATTGGTAAATAATGACGTAGTATGTATCCCTGTTATATTACTAATCTTGGTTGCTTGGTTTCCATACTCGTCTAATTGTGATTCGTTTCGAATATACCTCATTATCTCAGTGGTTCTGAAATCATTTACAAATCCAAATTCCTTTGATATTTCCTTCACTTAATAATCCCTTGGTTTAACCTAAATCTTCTAATTCCTCAATATATAATTCCTTTAATATTTCCATGCTCCTTAATATCCAATAGAAGGTTATTCGAAATCAAAATCCTCAAAATCCATATTCAGGAATTTCTGGAATCTATCGTCATTTCGAGTCACTTAATTTCATTGTACAATACTAACATGGTTTCTGTTTATTCATTTTCTGTTTCCATTATAAAGTACATACATACCATTTCTCTAAATCCCCAAAATTTACTATTCATGTGATCACTGTAGCATTGCTAAAGTTAGGGTTATTACAGTCTTCCCCCTTAAAAGGATTCCGTCCCGGAATCATGTTGAAATTGTCCATATATACCTTTTTCATCTATACCTTATAACTTCTATACCACTTTCTCCATCCTTTTTCCTTCATATTATCTTTATCTTGTTTGCGCAAAAATACACCAACATAAATTTGCTTGTCATTCATCAACATGCCCTTTAGCTTATCAATAGTAGTGCTTTCACTATCTTTACCTTGCAATTACCTCCTGTTTCAGTCATTCTACATTAGTTCATCTCTCATTCCTCTTTTAGCTAAGGGTATCGACCACCACATTGGCCTCCCCTGAATGGTAGTGTATCTCACTATGGTTTATCTGTATTTTGATCTCTATCATGACATAAAATATAAATACTTCAATCTTGTTATATCCTGTGTCTGTAAAATCCTTCAGAAATTTGACTATAACATTACTCCTTGAAACAATTGTAAGAGAATATTACTTATAATATATATTTCCTGTTCGTATCTAAACAAGTCTACGTTTTACCCCAAAATACTATTACTTTCTCTCTCTGGATCAGCATATCTTACCTCCAACTCAGATAGATCATTCTTATCTATTTTGTTAACTTATTTACACCATTCATTGACCACATTGATTCCTAACCAAACATTTACACTTAAAAAAATTAAATACTAAAAGAAAATGTTCACCTGCATCTGTATCCGGCTTTTTCAAAGCTTCTCCTAAGGTCATATTGTACACCCTGGCAGTAGGTCTATTTGAAGCAGTCATACTTTGTCCCGGCGCAGATGACCCACCGGAACGATAATCTCTAGCAAGGTGTCCTAATTTCCCACATTGATAACACTTGACGTCATTCCTAGGGTTCGCATCAACTGTTGGGCACCTGTCAGAGTAGTGCCCCTTCTGTCCATATTTATAACAAGTTACTTCCAATAGTCTACACGCTCCTGTATGCTTTCTACCACACGTATTGCACTCTGGTAATGGGGGTCTTGATTGATTTGACTGAAATGTTCCTGAGGACTTACCACCCTGATTCACAGTCTCACTAACAGCCTTGTTACTCCCTGACCTTCCCACAAACGGGGATTTTTGTCCTTTACCAACCTTGCTAAAGTAACTTCCTTCACTTGAACCTCCTTTCTGACCCTCAAATTTCCTCTTCTTATTCTCTCAACCTAGTTGAGTCTGTTCACTCTCGGCTTCAATAATGGATGCCTTTTGAACTACCGCAGCATACTCAGTTAATTCAAATGGTGCCACTCTCGTCCGTAGCCATGGTTTCAATCCTTGTTGGAACCTTTTTGCTCGTTGTTCCTCAGTACGCACAAATTCCGGAACAAACCTAGACAGTTCAGTAAATTTAGTTTCATATTCCGCCACTGTTAGGTTATCCTGCTTTAATTCCAGAAATTTCATCTCCATTTGGTTTTCCAGATACCTAGGGGAGTACTTTTCTAAAAACACCCTAGTGAAACGCTCCCAGGTTATCACTCCCGCTCCTTTCAGGTTCTTCTTAGCTTCCCACCAATAATTTGCCTCTCCCTTTAAGAGATAGGCTGCAAAGATTGTTTTCTGATCCTCCTCTATCCTCAATATCTCAAAAGCTTTTTCCATCTCTTTTAACCAGGCTCTGGCTACTACTGGGTTAACAGTTCCCTCAAACTCCGGGGGTTTTAACGACTTAAAAGCACGAAAGGAGTTAGCTGCCTGATTGGGAAGAACAGGTGGTTGTTGAGGATTCTGTGGATTAGCTAAATTCTGCCTTAGTAAGTCCATAAATTGGTTTAAGGGATCACCCCCTTGGTTTCCATGTTGGCCAGTTGATTCATCTTCTTCTTCCTCATGATCTTGTTCATTATGAGCATTTTCATTTGGTCTATTGCCTTCCATATTTTGACTTCCTTGATCTCTCTCGTTTCCTCTTCTATTTTGTCTGGTATTTGATTTTGGAGGCATGATTCTGTACATAATATTTCCATTAATTACCCAGATTTATGGTACAATATACATCATTCCCATATACACCATTCTCATATACACAATTATATCACTAGTTAACTCATTTATATACCATAATATTCTCAACTCAACTTTAGCAAATAAGCGTATCACCTTTAGCACAATAACCTTTTCATTTAAGTCAATCACCTTATATACATCAATATTCTTGAATCTCAACATTTAATATCAAAATACGATAGAATTTAGACAGAATACACAAACTTCATTAATTATCCCCACTTCCTTTGTTTATCCTTATTCTGACTTTTTCCTTAAAATACACCTTACTCTCAATATTATACCTTAAAATTCCTCATATTCTTTTATCTTACTAATCATCAAATATACCCATTTCTTCTCACGAAATTCCTTCCTCTTTTATATCGAAACGCTTCTAACTCTAATTATCTCTTATTGAAATTTCCCTTGAAATCTCAAGTTTCCTTGTATAATCACGTATACTCTAAACTTTGCTTCCATTTTTCCATCCATTAAGAAAATCTTCAATAGTCGAAACAATTGATAGAATTCAAGAAACTTTGAATTGAAACGGACCCAGAAACAAGCAAGTGTCCCACAACAATTTATAAAACTAAGAGTTTTAAATAGCTCTGATTCGAAACAAAAGAATATTTTGGGAAATCAATATGATGGAAGAACCCGTACGTCACACAAGTGAGGGCGTCCCCTCCGACTTTCAATCACACAGACAGATTGTCCTTGTGTATACATATAGGATTATTCCTCTTAGTTGGAATAAGAAATATAAAGAAAATATTTAATCACGATGATAAATACCCTCTTCCAAAAATAATCTTAGGGAAATATTTTGACTAAAATAGATAAAATACAATTTTGAAACACATTCCAAAGGTACCAGAAAGTTTTGACAAGATACCGACCCCTTTTTAATAAGAGATGATAGATCACCCTGAATTTACTCACGAGGTTATCTAACGTACACTTCCCGATACATCAAGTATTCCCTTTCTCATATCGATCTCGTGTGCTACATAAACTTAACACTTTTGGTATAATTACCTTTATTAGCAATAATCTATAAAATTATAATCACTACTTGGAATAGACGCTTCGTTCGATAAACCCCCCTTGAACTCGATGTGAGTTCATATTTTATATCATTACCTATATATCTATATGCGTATATTACTATCATTCTTGTTCCTGAGCAACATGACTCTAAGCTCTGATACCAAACTGTGACAGCCCAAATCCGGGGTCATGAATCCAGGCCGTCACGGACCAATTTCCACTTATTAATATTCTTCTCTTGGCAGCTGGAGTATAAATGCATAATAAAACTCACCCTAGACCCCACACTTAAATATTAACACACACACCAGTCATATACATAGAGAACAACATTCACCATAATAAAAGTTTAGAGTTAAACAGTTATTATAAAAACAGAATCATCCTTAAATACATTGTTGAATAATACTTCGACATGAAGCATTTCAACAATCAAAAGTTTATTACATGCTTACACACTTAATTATACATAAGGCGACCCATCTGCCTCTACGCTACCTCAAGAATCGATGCCAGCGCTCTCATAAGGTCGCCTTTCCCCTACCCTCTTGCGGGGCGTAGTATCGACATACCTAGCTGTTATATAAATAAGTAGGAAGAGTGAGCTATAATAGCTCAACAAGATAACTTCTATCAACTAGCATCAAAGGAAAATAAATCATCATATATATATATATATATATATATATATATATATATATATTAAACAAAATAATTTCCAGTTATTATGGAAAGAAATTTTATTTTCGTTCAAGACATATATTTTTCAATTATCTTTGTACGAAAGAAATATATAGTATTATTCCATCAGTCTCTCTCTTCTAATATCATATAATATCAGTTCCTCTTCTTAAATGCTATAAAAATCAATATACCATCTCAGTGTACTTTTCTAGGATAATATGAAAACTTGAACAAATCTTTCGCGATCATCTTCTCATTTCCTTCATATGCAACGATTATATAATTTAATATAAAATCAGTTTCTCTTCATCTGTAACAGTAATTCCATCTTTTCATATCATTTTTCTGTTTTCAGTATAGAAATCTAAAAACCATTTTTCAATTCTTTCATTTAAAGAAAACGTTGGGGATTTCCACTGTTGCCGAATACGTAAGGACGATGATCAGTCACCCTCCATACCCGTCCCTTTTTACTACCGGTAGACGGAGGTAGGTTCTCCACCATCCCCCAGGAGGAAGGTTCACCACTACATCCTCCCTCGGCACTCTTGGGCCGGAATAAATATTGGATGCTGGACTGTGCCACTACCACACAGCCTCTTACGCTTACTGTTGCAATCCCCCCTTTTCAAATCATTTTTCCATTATCAAATACCATTTCACATTTTCCATTTCCATTCACATTTCCCTTCACATATATCATTTCCATTTCCATTTATCATCACCTTTAAAAATTATATATGTCATAATACTTTGATTATGACTCAGGCATCTCCTCTGTATTCAATTAAATCAAATATGCTCTTATATACATAAAGTATTCCATTTATTTTAGAAGTACTAAATAATACTCAATAATATCTACCACAACATTTAGAAAGAATATTTTTAATATAATATTATAATTCATATAACTCTAGATAATAACTGATACCATTCCTTTATATATCTCTAGATAACAACTGATACCATTCCTTTATATATCTCTAGATAACAACTGATACCATTCCCTCATATTCTCTTAATCATGAGGTATGTTCACTTCATGCATAATCATCTCTATGTATATTCATATCCATCTCATATACCTCTCCTTTTAATATTAATAATCAAGGAAAACAAATTCTTAACAATATAGTAATAATAGCATCACATATATATTCCATGAAATCAAGTTTTTTTGAAGATAAATAATTTCCAAGTAGGGATAGAAAAGATCTTGCATCGGTTTCGGTATCCTGACGGTATGGCTCGTGGCTCTTCCGGAGTTTCTATAAACACAAAAGGACCGTCGTTAGAATACCACATCTCTTACTCACCTCACTCTTGTCTAGCAATACCCTTGACACTTTAGTATATGTTTAACGTATCACTATTACCCCAAAGGTTCAAGAACTTAACCATTTATAAACTCAATCGAAGTTTCAAGGGTTTTCACCCTTTCCCCTAACGACCACACTTAACTGTAAAAATTCTCAGAAAATATGAATTTCGAATTTTACAACAAGGTCAACTGGTAATGCCTCTTTGACTACCCTACTACAATATCCCAAAATTTTATAATTTTTAACAGTGTTTAAGTATGTCAACTATAACCTCAAAGTTGCCACAATTGCGTTTTCTCGGTTTCTGAATCACTTTCACTAAAACTGACTTTTCTCCTAAACCGTACATCAGATTTTAACGCACTTTATATCAAAACGATCTATGAACTATGCTCTATCTAATCATGGTCACTTGGGGGTCTGGACAGTAAGGTACCGTACGGGTATAGTGTCCAAAAACAGGGTAGTTTCTGATTCTAACGGAAATCGGACATTATAACGACTATATTTTCATACTTTCCAAAATCAAACTCCTCCAAATCAATCATCCACCTTATACACCATCACCTACACCATGTGGTCATCTTACCAACCATGGTTACTAGCACATACTCCTTCCATAATCAACTTTAATCACTTACAAACACATATAACATCATAATCTTAACATTTACACCACTAAATTCACTAGTACAGAATACACCTATAGCGTCGCCACCTATAGCGTCGGTTATTGACCTATAGCGTCGCCACTTTACCTATTGCGTCGGTTATTTGCAGTAACCGACGCCTTAGGTCATCTGCGAGAAGCTATTCCGTCGGTTGTTTGCATTAACCGACGCTATAGGTATAGCCTATAGCGTCGCCCTTTTAAGGGGCGACGCTATAAGCTATACCTATAGCATCGCCCCCTAAAATGCCGACGCTATAGGTTAATGTTTTTTTTTAAAAGAGCCTATATCGTCGCCCATTCAAATGACCGACGCTATAGGTCAATTTTTTTTAAAAAAATAATTATTTCAAAAGTGGAATTTCACGATTACAAAATATAATCCAAGAACACCAAACAAGTCTTAACACAATTTTAATCCCATTAAAAAATAAACCATTCAATACAACCAAAATATTAACTAGTTTTACTCATTAATGTTACCCTACTTTCAATAATTTTCTATTTTTTTTCCCCATTTTTAAACTAGTTTGTCAAAGAAATCAAAAAATTAAATAAAAATAGGAAAAATACCAATTTCTGAAAATAAATTCATGCACAACAAATTAGTGATACTGACAATTTGTATGATTAATTTTACCCTACTTTCCCTAATTTTCCATTTTTTTATTTTTCCACATTTTTAACTAGTTTGTAAAAGAAATCAAAAAATTAAATAAAAATAGGAAAAATGCCACTTTTTGAAAATGAATTCATACACACCGAAGTAGTCATACTCGCTATTTTTCCACATGTGATGAATGTTACCCAACTTTCACTAAATTTTCATTTTTTTTATTTTTCCCCCATTTTTAACTAGTTTGTCAAATAAATAAAAAAATTAAATAAAAATTGGAAAAATGACAATTTTTGAAAATAAATTCATACACACCAATGTAGTTAGGGCTGGAAAAAAAATCCGATATCCGTCCGAAATATCTGTATTCGTATCCGGAAAAAAACGGATATTATCCGTATCCGGAGTCAACCGAATATTATCCGTATCTGAATCCGATAGTTTAGGATACAGATATGGATATAGGCGCATCCGTATCCGAAAATATCCGTATCCGAAAGTAATTATATATAATATATTTTAAATATATATAATATATAATTATATATTTTAAACCCATTTATAGTCATAAGCCCATTTATATATTTTTATACATACACTTATATGCATAGGCCCATTTATATTTGGCCCATTTGTCATAAGACTAATAACCTAACCTAATTCATTCACTCTCATCTCACGCCTCTCACTCTCATCTTGCGCCTCTCAAGTCTCTCCCCGTCTCTCTCTCTCTCTCTCTCAAGCTAAACAAATTCATACGAACTACATATATTGTTTAATTGTTTTGAATATGAGTTGGGTTCGGTTGATTAGCGTGAGTTATGGGGTGAATCAGGTGTATGTGTGGTGCGGTTGTGATGGGGGGCGTGTGTGACGAACAAGGGAGGGGAGACACCAGTGGCGGTGGTGGTGATTATGTGACGGAAAGAGAAAGAGGGAAGGGAGTAGTGAACTTTGTGTCTGTGTGGTGTGTGTACCGAGAGTAAAACAGGGGAGAAGAGAATTGAAAGGTTGAGGGAGAAAGAGTAGGGAATTGTGATGTTGTCCATGAGTGTGTTGTGTGAATTGCAGAGCAAGAGAGGGCTGAGAAATAACAATTGGAAGCTTGTGTTTGTTTTCTCTTTTTCTTTTTTAACAAAGGGCTGTAGAATGGATTCGGATTCAATCATGCTATATTATAAGGTCCTTCACTAGTTCACTGGTTAATTACGTATTTAATCACTTTTTGCCAGTTCTCCACTATTCTAATTTGGTATTTAATTTGTTATAGGTCAATCTGGACCATCTGGTAAGCTAAAAGCTGTCTCAATTTCACTTCCCGGAGACTCGCCATCCGGTAAGAATCCACCACTCTTATACTTACAATATATTTTCCAAATATATATAAGCTAGCCCACTTCATTGTATCATGTTCATTTAGTTTGTTTGTTTATGGTGGCACTTTAATAACTCAACCTCAAACTAGTACAATAATGTTTGTGTGTGTATCTATCTGTCCATGTATCATATATGCATTTGCAGTCCTGCTTCTATCTTGTTTTTATTGTTCTCTGTTTTTTGTTGTTCTCTATTTTTTATTAGTTCATGTGGTTTATAGGCCTCACTGTCCTGCTTCTATCTTGTTTTTATGTGGTTCGTATTTATGTTAGTTCAAGTAGATTTAGGTACCATAGATCAAAATAACAGTAAAAGATGAACACAGGCAGTTTATGATGTACAATGGGTAAATATTTTATGATTTCAATTTGAACAGGTACTCAAAGTTTTTCCATATCCAGTGACTATCACAGCAGCTCAGTTTGTTGTCGGAACAGTTTTCGTTATCCTAATGTGGACATCTAATATTTACAAGCATCCTAAAATTACGAGCGCACAGGTATTTTCAAATTCTGCAATTTGTTATTTGGGTTTCAATTTGACTTCTTGTTCTGACTCTGACCATGACATTTGCTTGTAGCTTATAGCAATTCTTCCGATGGCAGTGGTGCACACATTAGGAAACCTCTTCACTAATATGAGCCTAGGTCAAATGTCGGTCTCATTTACTAATGTTATAAAAGCTATGGAGCATTATCTGTTGTCTTATCAGCTATGTTTCTTGGAGACGTAAGAATTCTGACAGAACTGTTTCACATGGTATGTTAATTGATCCCATGTACTTTTTAACTACAACTATAGCACTAGTTTAATTCATATGATACCAATACCAAGTATATAAGAACATGAATTAAGCGTTCTGAATTCTCAAATCTGCCCAGTTTTATAGGGACATTTACGTTTAGTTAAACAACAAAAAGGACCAGGTATATAACATGGAAGTCGTTCACAATGATGTCCTTAACGACCCTGTAGCATATGGTAACTTTTAAAGGTAGAGAATTTCATCCGTAGAACTAGCTTGGACTTCTCATATTCAGCAGTTTCAGAAATTTCGGTTGATTTTGAGGCTGTTTTTCTTGGCCTTGTATGCAGAATTGGTTAAGTGTCAAAAAATCAAAGTTATAGGTTTTAAGTCTTGAGGTTACTTCTATAAAATATTTCAGCTACCAGATTTGTATATTTTCTCTTATAGATGAATTACTAGAGGTAGCTGAGCTGTTTTTGAAAATATAGCAAGGCAAACTTTATAATTATGCCAAAAATTCCAAATTTCATATGATCAAGGTAAATTTTGATATGTTGTAAACTGGACTGTCTAGTTTACCCAGGAAACTAGAGGCCCTCGAGTGAGGCACGTCGAAACTGATAGGAATGTCTGATTAGAAAATTTTCGTCTCTGATTTATAACAAAATAGAATTTCAATACTTTCTATGTATTTGGTGGCAGATGGATAATGCTTTGATTGATGATAGAAGAATACATGTTGATTTTAGTCAAAGTGTTGCAAAACTGTGGTCTCAATACAGGCATAAAATATCATTAGATTCTGACAGAACTGTGTCATTGGGTGCAAATTGTATCATTAGATTTTTGGTTATTTTGTAGTGTAAAAATGTGGAAGGCTTTGAGGAAACCATAGTACTAGGGCCACATGTCTAAAATGGCATGGTTCTTAATTTGTTACAATTAATATACCATGGAAGTACACAAAGTATGTTTTCTCTTAAGTTGCAATTAATATTTGTTTAAAAAAGCACTGGATAGTGGATACATCTTAAATTTTAATTTCCTTCTGATCATTTGCATATCAAAGATATAGCAGTGAAATTTTCGGGTGCTTATAAGCAATGCAAGCCTTGCACGGGCTCCCCCACCTTCAAGAAAGGACAGAGAGGTTATCCTGAATTCGATACCTTAAACGAATTCGCTTCAGGGAATGATCTTAAAAAAATTACATTTTTGGTGATGTAAATGTTTCCATTAATTGTATAATTTTTGGTGATTTGTTTTGTAATATTTTGGTTGTATTGAATGGTTTGTTTAAAAAAATTGAAATTATTATTTTTTTAATATTTCCATTAATTATTTCCATTGAAATTAAAAAAAATGTAATATTTTAGTTTTGTAATATTTCCATTAATTGAAATTATTTTTTATATAAAAAAAATTGACCTATAGCATCGGTCATTTGAAAGGGCAACGATATAGGTTTTTTCAAAAAAAAAAAAATTTAACCTATAGCGTCGGTCATTTGAAAGGGCGACGCTATAAGCTATACCTATAGCGTCGGTCAATTAAAAGGGCGACGCTATAGGTTTTTTCAAAAAAGAAAAATTTAACCTATAGTGTCGGTCATTTGAAAGGGCGACGCTATAAGATATACCTATAGCGTCAGTCATTTAAATGACCGACGCCTAAAGAAGACTTCAGCGACGCCATTTTAACCGACGCTATAGGCCTATACCTATAGCGTCCCCTGCATATACTACGCCAAACAACCGACGCTATAGGTCTATATAGGTGACGCTATAGGTCCAGTCTGTACTAGTGAAATCACTAATCAACTCAATATCCATCATAAATAAATAAGGGTAAGGACATTTATACCTTCTTAAAGCCTTGACAACACTTAACAATCCTTGTAATATCCTTACACAACGTTATAATAGCTTGAATCAACTAAAGGAACCATAAAAACACAAGTTAGTTTTTGAAACCACTATTCATCACTATTCATCAAGCAACTTTGGAGATTTTCTTACCTTATCAAATGATGCTTGATGGCTATGAAACTTTGTGCTTGTCTTAATCTATCCTCCAAGAAGCTCCATGATTTTTCTCTTGATTTAATATGGATGCTAGCTAGGGTTTTTGATTTTTATTTTCTTCTTTTTCTAGCTTTTTGCCGAATGGAGTAAACAAGAAGGGGGAGAGGTTTTTGTGTTTTGTTTTGATCTTATCTTGGCTTAGTCTTGTTAATTCTAGTGTCTTGTGGAAGCTTTGTAAGATATTTGTGGTTAAACCTTGCAAAAGTACTAATTTTCCCCTTAAAACATGTGTTAATGGATGGTGATGTTACTTGGATGATCTAATCTCCTAATTTCTTAATTTTCTAAGTAAAATGCCAATCACATTGGTAAATAATGACGTGGTATGTATCCCTGTTATATTACTAATCTTGGTTGCTTGGTTTCCATACTCGTCTAATTGTGATTCGTTTCGAATATACCTCATTATCTCAGTGGTTCTGAAATCATTTACAAATCCAAATTCCTTTGATATTTCCTTCACTTAATAATCCCTTGGTTTAACCTAAATCTTCTAATTCCTCAATATATAATTCCTTTAATATTTCCATTCTCCTTAATATCCAATAGAAGCTTATTCGAAATCAAAATCCTCAAAATCCATATTCAGGAATTTCTGGAATCTATCGTCATTTCGAGTCACTTAATTTCATTGTACAATACTAATATGGTTTCTGTTTATTCATTTTCTGTTTCCATTATAAAGTACCTACATACCATTTCTCTAAATCCCCAAAATTTACTATTCATGTGATCATTGTAGCATTGCTAAAGTTAGGGTTATTACAACAAGTGTCAAATCTTCATTCCAATGCTTAATTCCACTCTAATATCGATTAGAAACACCAACACTAACCCTTAGCTACAACCCTGCACAACTACACAAAAACATCAAAAATACAACAAACTTGAGACCAAGTCAATCAATTTAAGCCGTTATGGAACGCTCCAAGTGGATATAAAATCCACTTATCACCCCCATATATAACAATGTGATTATGAGTTTATATATTACACACTTGATTTCAATTTTATGGACAATAGCTTATTTTCACAAGTTAGTCAAATTAAAAAAAGATAGGTGATACTCATTTTCATATGTCTAATTTTAAGAATAAAAGAAAAATAAAATTTATTATTCCATGTTTTACTAGAAAAGAATAAAAATACCAAAATACAAACTTCCAAACTGAAAATGCATATTTTAAATTGTCTTTGCAAATAAGCTAATGGCACTAACCATAAAATCTAACAATCGATATATTGAATTTGTTTGGTTAGTTGATAATATTTTTTTATAATATATCAATTCATTAATAAAAAGACATATAATTTGTAAAAATGATATTGAACAATCACATAGCAAACTAGATTAGAGGAAAGTTTCTATTGTTATAACTACGTTCGTTTCATATATCTTGCATAGTAGATATCATTTCTCATATCGCTGAAACATGCAACCTTTTTTTGATAGACAGTCTAATGATTTATTGGAGTCATGAGGATTAAGTTTCTATATATTTTTAATATGTAATCGAAAAATTAACCACGGTCATACAAATATTTTCAAAGAATTAATATCATAAATATTTTAAGGATTCGACATTGAATAAATATACCGAATTCTCAGAATATGGGTGAAAATTTGTTAACATGATACGTAGAAATATTCTATAACAAAGAGAGAAATAAAATGAAAGCTAAATTTTAAAAAAAAGCAATAAAGAGGGATTTTGAACTTTTTAACGGGGTTGTATTTGTTTTGATGAGTGGTTCATAATATTAATAGTAATTCAACTGGTATGACTTCACGGATAAGTAATTTTATACTTAAGTTAATTAACATTCCAATAAATTATATATTTTTCTAGATAAAAATTAAAATAATATATTTATATTAATTTATTAATACAATTTATCGATCGATGCGTAGCACGGGTAGAACACTAGTTATTTATTATATGTAAGGATATAATTTTTCCTGTTAACCACAGCACAAGAGAATCTTCTTCTATATATAATAGGAGAAAAGGGGATATTTTAGGGGCCGGGGCATTTTGAGCCAATAAACCTCCAGTGAAATTACGAGTTTGCCCTTATATATTACAAAATCAGATTGATTTGTCACTCCCTTATTTGAAGAGAAAAAACAAGTTACTTTGTGTTTATGGGGAATTGAACCCACAACCTCCTCCATGTATTTTTTCCTCCAAACCATTACGCTACATTATGTTTTTTGGTATGGAGTAAAAACTCTTTTTATATAAGTTCGACCTTTCTATTATCCTGTTTTTACTATTATTTTACCTAATGAGTAAAAATATTAATGACAAATATTAGTTTCAAATTTTGAAATTTTACTTTTCAAAAATATGGTACGTAATTATATACACTAATTTCAAAATTTTATTTTAATCTCTTATTTTAAATGAGTTAGTTTATTTTTGTTGTGAATTGAATCATTAATCTCGTCCAAATAATTCATCCTTCCGATCATTGTACTAAATATATTTTTGGTTTTTAGTTAAAATTTTTTAGATAAGTTCGACCTCTTATTTATTCCATTTTTACTAATACTTTAATTTTTGAGCAAAAGATAATGGTGATTCACATTATTTTTAAAATATTGTATTTTAGTTTACAAAATATGGTACGTGATTATATATACAACTAATTTAAAATTTTGATAATAATATCACGCGATGTAAATTGCTTTTTTTTCAATTAATTAAACATTTCTTACAAATAATATTAACTATAATATATTTTATATTTTTACATAACAATCTATACTATTATATAAAAGCCGAAACATTAAAAGTTTGGTTGGTTGGTACCTATTGATTTTACTTATTTACCCTTAATTAATTACAAATAAAATATTTTTTTTATATTTTATCTAACTAAAATTTTTACTTTACTAATCAATTTCTTTTTTCAGGTTAAACATGTTACCTTTTCTTTTCTTTTTAATAACTAAGCAGTTTCCTTTTTTAGGTAAAATATAATATCTTTTACATTTTATCTAACTAAAAAGCATATTATAATTACTATTAACTAATTAATTAATTTTTTTCATTCAAAGAGCAGTTTTCTTTTTCAGGTAAAATATAATATCTTTTACATTTTATCTAACTAAAAAGCATATTATAATTACTATTAACTAATTAATTAATTTTTCATGTCTTTTAGACCTAGCTATTTAAATTTAAAATGTGTGTACCAAATATTTTGGTATAGTAAAATCTCGTTAAATTAATACTCAATAAATTAATACACTTTCTAAATTAATAATTGTTAGAAATGATTGATGAAAATAGTGTTTGGAAGCTAAAGTCAGAAAACAGAGTTTAGCTGGAAGCAGTCAGAGTTTAGTTAAACACTGACTGGAAGCGCAACAGAGATTGTTAAACTCTGTAGCGGTATTGTCTGAAGAGTCAACAGTGCTTGAAGATTGATTTGAGATAAATATTGAAGCAATATCTTTGAAGATTGGTAAGCTGTCAAAGAGATTGAGTTGACTTGGAAGACTGAAGCAATCGTGATTGATATCAATTGTATAGCTTGATTTTAGGAGAATCAGTTACTGATTGTACGAAGCTGTATGTTCTATAAATACAGTTAGGTTAACCCTAAAAGGGTAGTCGAACATTGAGAAATCTATTGATTGTAACCTAAGCAGCTCTCTGTGATATTTACATCACCGAGAGAGGAATTATTAATTCCAAACAGTTTTTAATTGTTAAACAGTGTGTTCTTGTTAAGTTACTCATACAGTATTTGATTGCTTATTGTGTATTCGACCTAACAAGTGGTATCAGAGCTTAATCTGTTACTTTATTACAGTTAAAGATCCAAACACAAGAGTAATCAATGGCAGAGATACCTCCACCATCTGAGAAAGCCCCTACTACTGTTAGTAGGTATGAGACAATAAGGGTTCCTATACTTAGGCCATTAGAGTATGCAATTTGGAAGGTGAAAATGACCATGTTTCTGGAGGCTACTGATCCAGAATACCTTGATAGAATATATGAAGGACCTCACAAACCAACAAAATTATCTGCTGCTGCTGCTGGTGAGGAATCAAAGGTCATTCCAAAGGAAAAGAAAGATCTAACCGCTGAGGATCTTTCATCTATTGCAAAGGATGCAAAAGTGAGACATTTACTTCACAGTGCATTAGACAATGTTATGTCTAATAAAGTGATTAACTGCACAACTGCAAAGGAAATATGGGATGCACTTGAGGTCAGGTGTCAAGGAACTCCTGCAATCAAGAAAAACAGAAGAAACATACTCACTCAGGAGTATGAGCACTTTGAGGCAAAGTCTGATGAAACCATGACAGAAACATTTGACAGATTCTGTAAACTGCTCAATGATTTGTCATTGGTTAACAAAGAGTATGATTTAGAAGACTCAAATCTCAAGTTTCTTCTTTCTCTACCTGAAAAGTGGGATGTGAAAACAACCACTATAAGAGATAATTATGAACTTGGTGAAACAGAGATTGATGAAATTTATGGACTGCTCAAAACCCATGAATTGGAATTGGAGCAGAGAAATAAAAGATCAAGTAGAAAGTCAAAGTCTGTTGCACTTAAGGTTGAGGAGAAACCATCAAAGAAGGAGGCATCAAGGAGAAAGGCAAAAGGGAAAGCCTTAGTCATACATTCAGAGAATGAGTCATCAAACACTGATGTTGACTCAAACACAGATGAATCATCTGATTCTGAAGATGATGAGGAGATGATGCAAATGGCTGCATTGATGGTAAAGACCTTCAAGAAGATGGGATACAAGAACTTCAAGAAGGGAAAGAGATTCTCCAGGGACTACTCAAAGTCTGACAAGAAGAATTTCAAGAAAGCTGAGGGAAAGGACTTCAAATCTGGTAAGAAAGATAAGTCTGAAATTCAATGCTACAAGTGTAAGGAGATGGGACACTATGCTCCTGAGTGCAAGAAGGGTAAAACTGAAAAGGCACTCTACACCAAAGGCAGAGATTGGGCAGACACTTCAGATTCAGATGAGGAAGTCAACTATGCTCTCATGGCTACTACTCAGACTGAAAATGATGATCTCAAGGTACCTCCAACTACCTATGCTTATAACACTGATAATATAACTGAATTGAGAATTTATCTTAAGGCATTGCATATCAGTTATAGGGATCAGACTTTAGAAAATGAGAGGATAAAGTCTGAGTGTTCTCAACTCAAAGAAAGAAATAAACTTGTTGAGGAACAGCTAGAGAACATGAATAAAATTCAAAAAGAGAGAGATGATGCAGTGTTTATTGAACAGGAGTTGCTAGGTAAGTATAAGCAACTAGAATCTGAATTGGAGGATACTAAACACATCATTAAGACTTGGACACACTCTGGTAAAGACACTCAAGAAGTGTTTCAGTCAGATACAGTAGGTCTAGGTTACTCTGTAGGAGATGAACTTAGATTTGAAAATCAGGTAAAAGTTAGACCACATTGTTCATCTGAAGGTAATGTCATGGGAACAGGTGGACCTAAGACTGAAGCACAGAAAAAGGCTGTTAGAGAGTCATATGCTAAAACTTTTGTTAAAGAGGCTAACATTGGTTTAATGACAGATAAACAACTCAAGCATAAGCTTAAGGAGATAAAATCTGTCAACAAACAGAGATTGCCTAAGAAAAACAAAAATGGAAAAGTAGGCATCACATCAGGAATTAAGCCAATGCTTGCTTCATTAGCTCCTAGAAAAATATGCTTTAATTGTGGTAGCACTAATCATCTTGCTAGTTTCTGCAGTAAGAATAAGAACATTAATACTTTGCCCTCTAAAACTGCAGTAAAGAGTGATTATGTGAGAACTAGACCACAGACTTTATGCAAACACTGTGGAAGTACTTGGCATTCTATTTACACTTGCAGAGATTATCATGCTATTTACTATAATTACTATGAACCCAAGCCAAATTTGAAATGGGTTAAAGTAAACTCTGCAAATGTAAATTCTGAAAAAGTTAGCTTAAACTCTGTTAATGAAAATTCCGCTGCAAAAGCTAACAGAATTAAGAAAGCCAAAGGATCCAAGCAAGTCTGGATCCTTAAAACTAATAATCAGTGATTGTTTGTGATTGCAGGGCACCAGGGTTAGTACCCTAGTTGTGGACAGTGGATGTTCAGGACACATGACAGGAAATAAAGCCCTGCTATCAGAGTTTGAGGAGAAGGCTGGCCCAGAAGTTTCCTATGGAGATGGCAACATAGGACATACACTGGGATATGGCAATATTAATCTTGGAAATGTCATCATCACAAATGTAGCTCTGGTTCCAGGACTCAAGCATGATCTGCTATCTGTGAGTCAAATCTGTGACAGAGGATATCATGTGGATTTTCAACCTGAATATTGTCAAGTGATCAGTAAATCTACAGGGAAAGTTGCTCTAGTTGGAAACAGACACAATAACATCTATGAAATCAAATTGTCAACAAACACTGATGGCAAAGCAGTGTGTCTGTCTACAAGGATGTCCAGTGAAGAGAGTTGGAAATGGCACAAGAAACTCTCTCATTTGAACCTGAACAACATCAATGAGCTAATCAAGAATGATCTTGTAAGAGGTCTACCAAAGTCCTTGTTGAATGTAGAAGGACTGTGTGATTCTTGTCAAAAGGCTAAACAGAGAAAAGTCTCCTTCAAAAGCAAATCTGAGTCTTCAATTGTTGATCCTTATCATCTACTACATGTTGATCTTTTTGGTCCAGTGAATGTAATGTCTCTTGGAAAGAAGAAATATGCTCTGGTCATTGTTGATGAATATACCAGGTTCACATGGGTATATTTTCTTGCAAAGAAGAATGAAACTGCATTAACACTAACAGAACATATATTACAACTGGAAAAAGGGTCAGAGAATCAAGTGAAGATAATCAGAAGTGACAATGGAACTGAGTTCAGGAATTCATCTATGGAAGAATTTTGCAAGAGTAAAGGGATAAAACAAGAGTTTTCTGCACCTGGCACTCCACAACAAAATGGTGTAGTGGAGAGGAAGAACAGAACCTTGATAGAAGCTGCCAGAACCATGCTAGATGAAGCAAAGTTGCCAACATATTTCTGGGCAGAAGCAGTTCAAACTGCTTGTTTTACTCAAAATGCAACACTGATCAACAAGCATGGTAAAACACCATATGAAATGGTGAAGAAGAAAAAGCCAAATCTAAAATATTTTCATATTTTTGGATGCAAATGCTTTGTGTTGAAGACTCATCCTGAACAGTTGACCAAATTTGACCTAAAGGCAGATGAAGGAATTTTTGTTGGCTATCCACTGTCAACAAAGGCATTCAGAGTTTATAATCTGAGAACTAGAGTGATCATGGAATCAATTCATGTGTCATTTGATGACAAGAAAATAACTGGACTTGAAGATGTCAATGAACATGATCAACTGCACTTTGAAAATGAAGATTTATTCTCTGAAAAAGTAAACTCTGATCAGACTGATTTGACAAACTCTGTTGATCTAAACTCTGAACCTCTACTGGTAAATACTGAAGAAACTCTTCAATCAGAAACAAGGGAAGAACCAGTTGAGGGGGAGCATGAAGAATCACATCATAGTGATAATTCAAACAGTGAAAGTGACTCAGTTGATGATTCTGAATCAAACTCTGTTGATTCAAACTCTGTTGATAATTCTGAGAAGTCACATTCAGGGGGAGCATTAGAAAATGAAGAAAGGCACCAAGAAAATCAGGAGAGCATGGATCAAGGGGGAGGATCACATGATGACAGAAGCAATCTGCCTTCTGCAAGAAAATGGACTAAATCTCACACACCTGATTTGATTGTTGGTGATCCTGATGCAAAAGTAAGGACAAGAAGTGCAACAACAAATGAATGTCTGTTTCATGCATTCTTGTCACAAACTGAGCCAAAGAAAGTGGAAGAAGCTCTTAAAGATGCTGACTGGATAACAGCAATGCAAGAAGAGCTAAATGAATTTGAAAGAAATGAAGTGTGGACACTTGTACCAAGGCCCAAGAACAGATCCATTGTTGGTACTAAATGGGTTTTCAGGAATAAAACTGACAGTGAAGGTGTTATCACAAGGAACAAGGCAAGACTGGTTGCAAAAGGCTACTCACAACAGGAAGGAATAGACTATGATGAAACATTTGCTCCAGTGGCTAGATTGGAGGCAATCAGAATCTTTCTTGCATATGCCTCTCACATGAAATTCAAAGTGTTTCAGATGGATGTAAAAAGTGCATTTTTGAATGGAAAACTTGAAGAAGAAGTGTTTGTGGAACAACCACCAGGGTTTGTAGATCCAAAATATCCAGATTATGTCTACAGGTTAGACAAGGCACTCTATGGACTTAAGCAGGCACCAAGGGCATGGTATGAAACCCTTGCCAAATTTCTACTAGAAAGTGGATTTCACAGAGGTACTATTGACAAAACTCTGTTTTACTTCCAAAATGGTAGTGACTTGCTTTTAGTTCAGATATATGTGGATGACATTATTTTTGGGTCTACTAATGATAAACTCTGCAAGAAGTTTGCCAAACTCATGCAGTCAAGATATCAAATGAGTATGATGGGAGAGCTTAGTTATTTTCTAGGCCTACAGGTGAAGCAAACAGATGATGGAATTTTTATAAATCAAGCAAAATATACCAGAAACCTTCTCAAGAAATTTGGTATGCTTGATTGTTCATCTGCAACAACTCCCATGGCAACTGCAACAAAATTGGACAAAGATGCAGGGTCATCAGTAGATATGACAAGTTACAGAGGAATGATTAGTTCTTTGCTCTATTTGACAGCTAGCAGACCTGATATCATGTATGCAACTTGTTTGTGTGCAAGGTTCCAGGCAGATCCAAGAGAACCACATTTAACAGCAGTAAAGAGGATATTCAAGTACCTCAAGGGCACTATGACTTTGGGGCTGTGGTATCCAAGAGAATCAGAGTTTAAACTTCTTGGTTACTCTGATGCAGACTTTGCTGGATGTAAGATAGACAGAAAAAGCACCAGTGGAAGTTGTCAATTTCTGGGTGACAGACTTGTTTCCTGGTACAGCAAGAAACAGAAGTCAATATCTACATCTACAGCTGAAGCAGAGTATATTGCTGCTGGTAGCTGCTGTGCACAGATTTTATGGATGAAGAATCAACTGCTGGATTATGGATTAAGGTATACCAAGATACCTATTTACTGTGATAATCAAAGTGCTATTGCAATGACAGGTAATCCAGTGCAACATTCAATGACAAAGCACATCAGCATAAGGTATCACTTCATCAGGGAGCATGTAGAGGAAGGCAACATTGAGCTTCACTTTGTGTCTACAGAACAACAACTTGCAGATATCTTCACCAAGCCATTGAGTGAAGCTACATTTACAAGACTGGTCAATGAACTAGGAATGGTCTCTAGTTTTGACTAGAGATGTTGGTTAGACTCAAAAACTTATTTCTAAAATATGTTGCTCATGTTTCTGCAAATTGTTAAGTGCTATGTGAACCTTAGTATTAAACTCTGTTATGCATGCTTATGTTTAAAACTTTTTAAACTCTGTTAGCATGTCTGTCTGTTAAACACTGTTAACATGTTAGATACACTCAGTGAATTCAGAATTGATTATTGTCTGAATGAAAACACCAATGAAGAAAATTGTATGAAGCATGATTCTCAGTAAATAAATCATGATTCTTTCTGAGTCACTGTAATCTAATCAGACTTTGTGCAGTAAATCAACACAGCATGATACTGTTTCATATTTATAGCATCTCTTAGGTTAATCAGTCCTAAACTCTGAGTCTATGAATATTGTGTGCATTGCCTCTCATAAATAATTTTGGTTATTGATGAACTCTAAACTCTGATAAGTGACATTCTGTTTCCAAAGGTATGGTTCATGATGATTCCTTGTTTGTACTTGTGAAAACCATAAAACTTGAGATGTGTCATTGATTAGTTTGGTGAGTTCAGATTCATGTCTACAACCTGTGAGAGTTTGAGCCAAATCAGTGATTGATACATTTTCTATCAATCAGTATTTATTGTTGTGTGATATTCATCAGGTAGTATGTTTCTCTAGAACTTGTATTAGACCATTTTGAGACTACATGATATGTGTGTGCATGAAAATGATAAAGGCAATAGGATTTACCATTTTGTTTGAACACTGTATAAACACTGTTCATAAATTCCATCCTTAGTAAACCCCTTTGAGCCTTATTAACTGCTCATTTTTCTTATACACTGAAGTGTTAAGAGCAGTTATATTTTTTTTTCTCAAACAGATGAGTGTTTCTCAAGAAAAGAAAAGTTTACTCAGTATATATGCTAAATAAATAAATAAATAAATAAAAAAAAAAGGCATATATACTGATCTTGTACAAATATGTACTGAACATTTTGTTCTATTAAGATGTTCAGCTTGAAGTCACTCATGAATAAAACGTCTCTTTTCATCTGTTTGATTTTACTTCATTTAAACCCTGAATAAAGTCCTTTTGATTTGTGAATACATGTACTCAAAGTAGTGTAGAATTGGTGGACATTCAAGCATATGGTAGATTCTGCTATTTCTGATTGAATGTGAGTATAAACACTTCACCTAAACACCTGTGTGTATGAGAGTTTGTAAGATTATCCAGTTCATGACTGTTATTCACTGAATAAAACTCTGATTTCTATCTCTTGATCTTTTTGTCTTCAAAGACTGTGTGCTTTCTTGGATAATCATGGACATCAAAGGGAATAGAAGTTTTCAGATTTCTGTATTACAGTAACTACAGAGTTTAGCATTCATCAAACAATCAGTGTTTAATATGAGAGTTTGTGCATTCAGTGGTTATTGATTTTTGTTATGGATTTTATGAAATATTAGATGCTCTAAAAATTGATTTCAGTAAACTCTGCTTCACACACACTTAATTCACAACTGTGCAATTTTTGAAAGGGTTGTAAGTGATAAAGTTGGATAATTGATAAACACTGTTGAGTTGTGTTAAGTACTCTGAGGTAAAATCTCATTGAGATGATTTGACTATTTTGCAGTAATTGGGGTAGTTGACAACTGTTAATTAGTGTAAGTGTCGTGATTATAGGAATGACAGCGGTTATTATTAAGTAATCCATTGGTTGTTTGACACGTGTCCCATGATTGTGTCCCACTCACACACTACTCTACAACAGTTGCGCGCTTTTACTAAATAAACGATTGAGTTTTAATTTTACTCTAATCGTCTTTAGTCTTTTACTCCATATCGATTCACATTCACCCACTCACAGTTACTTGCATACTCATTCACTTTCATACTTCTCATATATTCTTCTTCACATTTTGATAAACACTTACAGTGCATACACATCTTTTCTCTGAATATCTTCGTATCATTTTTTACTAATGGCAACAAAAGCGTTTGATGCAGCAGGGTTAGTTTTTCTCCCTAGTAACTATGCAGCACCATTGGAGACTGTAAATGCTCCAGAGGCGTTTCATGTGTTCCAAAATTTCTTGAAAGACTCTGAAATAGGGAAGGCTCTAACAGCACCAGCTACACTATCTGCTTCACAAATTGCTACTTTCTGGACAAACTCTGAATATGATGATGGAGGAGAGTCTGGCACTCCAACAATCATTTTCACTCATGAAGAATCAGAGTATATCATTACTCCAACTACTGTTAGGGATGCTTTGGATTTTGAGACACACACTTCTTACAGTGTTGTTGGTCATGATCGGTTGAGGACAATGTTGGAACAAATTGGATGTGCAGGAAACTTGAACAAGATAGGGTCTTTGAGACGGCCAAGTTTGAGAAAGGAATGGAGTTTCTTTTTCGATTGCATAACAAGGGCTTTTGGAAAGAAGACAACAAACTGGGATGCACTTCCTCTGGATACTCTCCAAATTGGTCATGCTCTACTATATGGAGGTAACTTCGATTTTGGTAGACTAGTACTAATGAATTTGGGAGAGCGTTTGTCTGAGTCTACTACTGTTTATTTTGCTCGTTTTTGTCAATTGCTATTTACTGCCTGTGTGCCTAACATTCAAATTGATGAAGCTGATGTGATTCAGCCTTTTCAAGTTGCTAAAAGAATGTTTTCTGATTTGACAAACAAAGATATCACTAAACAGCAAATACCAGATATGTTTATGCCTTTAGCTCTACAAAACTATGTAAACCAACCACAAGACTCTCAATCACCACAACAAATGCCTGAACCAATAGACACCATAAACTCTGAACCAACACATACAACACCCACACCCACTGTACCTACTACATCTCATCAACCACAACCAGAAACCTTAAACTCTTCACCAATAAACTCTACACCCTCAAACACTGAAACCTTAAACACTGAAACCTTAAACTCTGAGCCAGCAACTACTGAACCATCCAAAACCAAGCCAAAAAGAAAGAAACACACTGCCCAAAACACTAAACACTCAAAGGCTAAACAAACAATACCTGGAGCTGTTTATACAAGAAGGAAGAAACAGAAAGCAAACAGACCTTCACTTTCACCACCAAGAGAGAGCTCAAGTGAAGATGAAGAGGAGAATGTGGTGACTCCAATCAAGAAGAGGAGATTAATTCTTTCTGATTCAGATGAAGAGAATGTTGTTGAAGCTCCAGAGGTGGTTTCACAGCAAACACCTACTGTTGAGATTACAGTGAATGTTGCTATACCTGCAGAGGTTGAAATGCCTGCAGAGGATATTATGGCTGATAAAGTTGAAATGCCTACAGAGGATAAAATGCCTGTAGAAGAGGATAACAGAGATGGTTTTTCACCAAGGGATAATATTTTTGACTCATTTGAACCATTCTCTGATCCTATCTCACCTATTGTTCATACTGAAGCTCCTGGTGTAGCTGATAAGCTTGCAGTAAAAGTTCCTGAAGCTGAAGCATCACACACAGAGTTGGTATCTTCTCCAATTCAAGACCAAGGTGATGAAGTTGATCAGGCAACAAAGATAATTTCTGAATCCATGCCTGTTGAAGCTACAAAGGCAAACTCTGTTGCAGAGCCTGTGCAACATGAGGTGATTATTGAAAAGGTTGCAGCAGTTATTGAAGAAACTATGGCTGACACTGCTCAGCACAGTGGTTCTTTAAAAGATGATCAATCTAAGGATGCAAGTGCTGAAGATGAATCTGCTAGTAGTGCAAACTCTGACTCTTTTGTGAGTGCACCTGCACAGACAGATAATAAACATACACCTTTTGATCAGCCTTGTCCATCACATGCCATTGAAGTAGAGCATCTTGCTAAATCTGCTGAAAATTGGTATAAACAAGATTGTATTTTTCCAAAAGGGAGAGCATCTGAGTTTGTTAAGCAAACTGCAAAGCAAATTTCAAATCCAGAAATCTTATCCTGTTTAAAGGCAACTGTAGTACAAGTCAAGACTCTGGAAGGAAATTTTGCTGAAACTAAACAAGAAATTGCTTCCTTGAAGACTGAGATTCAGTCAAGAGAATTGAAGATGGATAGAGAGTCTAAAATAAAAGCTGTTCAGCTGTCTAAAGTCCAAGACACTCTCTTTGCCAGGCTAGGAAAAGTTGAAGAGAATCAGACTGCTTTGTTTTCTAAGGTGGATTCAATTACAAACTCTTTAGAGCTCATTACATCAATCCTTATTCCTGATGATGTCAAAAAGGGGGAGAGAGTGGCTAAGTCTAAATGCAAAGTTTCTCAAACTCTGACTCAAAAGGATGATGCTGGAGATGGAGGGGCAAGTGATAAGAGCAAGGTCTTAAACTCTGAAAAGCAAACTCTGAGATCTGGCAAATCTTTTGAATCACAGTCTGTTGGAATAAACACTGAAACTCAAGGTACTTCAAAGACCAAGAGTTTGAAATTAAAATCAAACCCAAAGACTGATGAGGAGTTAGCTGTTAAGCTTTTTATGGAAGAGAATGCAGAAGGAGTTACTTTAGAAGATGCTAAAGCTGAAGAGAAGAGTTTACAAGAAAAGCATCTGAAAGCTCTAAAGTCTGAAAAAGCAAAGAAGAACATGAAAGTTGCTAAAGCTGCAAAGCCTGTTCTTAAAGGCATTCAAATCAAAGAACCTGTTGGTACAGATCAAAGAATGCAAGTATTCAGAAAACCAACAGATGCAGAAGCCAAGCAAAAGCTGAAAAGTATAGTTACAACCTCTGTTGATACACATGTTGTACAGAAGAATGAAAACACAACCTCTGTTGCTGCACAAGTTGTGACCACACCATTATTGTCTTCTCAGTTGAAATCAACATTTAAGAGGGGTGCTCCTCATGATCCAAGACTAGAAGCTACAATTCCAATGGATTTTACTGATGGTAGAGCTCTATCTGGTAAAGTTGGATACAACAAAGAAGGTATAGGGTCACACAGAGATAAAAGGCAATATGTTGGTCCTAGAGATCCTTCTTCACTGTCTGTTCCAGGTCGTGGTGTCACTCAAGAGAGTTTAGACAAACTGGAGTCAGTACAGCTTGTATATCAGAAGAGTCTAGAAAAGGATTTCTTGCTATATTTCTTGACTGATGGAACAGTATTTAAAGTCTCTGAAAAGGATATTGAATTAAAGTATGCTGAAGAACTTGAATATGTTCTGTATATTTTCAGAGTAAGAAATCAAAGAGCTCAGTCAGTTGCAAATGTGCTTCAACAAAGAATGATTCAAAACCTTGCAAGAAGACAAATGAAATTCAACAGCAAGTATGTTCCTAAATACAGAGATTGGAATGGCAATCTGATTGAAATGGAGAAGGGAACTACAAAACTGAAGACTGATCTTGGAATCACTGTTCTGGATTTCAATGTAAAATCTGAAGAGGTGAAATACATCAGGCTGGGAAATGAGATGAGAAGAAACAAAATCTACGATCTTAGAGCTGCTATCTATCAAACTGATGAGAATGATCCTCAGTTGAGAGAAATCAAAGAAGCTATGCAGATAGAGCTTGAAAATGCTGAAAGAAGGTTGCTTATAGACTATCTCAGAACAATGCCTGATCTGCAAGAGATTAGAAATTAAAGTCTGTAAGAATTTTCTTATTTTCTGTAGAATTTGTTAAGTAATAGCTTAAACTCTGTTTGTATGTTAAACACTGTAAACTATGTATTTGTTTTGACATCATCATTTACTGTAAAACTTGTACATTCTTGCTATTGGACAAGTTGGGGGAGATTGTTAGAAATGATTGATGAAAACAGTGTTTGGAAGCTAAAGTCAGAAAACAGAGTTTAGCTGGAAGCAGTCAGAGTTTAGTTAAACACTGACTGGAAGCGCAACAGAGATTGTTAAACTCTGTAGCGGTATTGTCTGAAGAGTCAACAGTGCTTGAAGATTGATTTGAGATAAATATGGAAGCAATATCTTTGAAGATTGGAAAGCTGTCAAAGAGATTGAGTTGACTTGGAAGACTGAAGCAATCGTGATTGATATCAATTGTATAGCTTGATTTTAGGAGAATCAGTTACTGATTGTACGAAGCTGTATGTTCTATAAATACAGTTAGGTTAACCCTAAAAGGGTAGTCGAACATTGAGAAATCTATTGATTGTAACCTAAGCAGCTCTCTGTGATATTTACATCACCGAGAGAGGAATTATTAATTCCAAACAATTTTTAATTGTTAAACAGTGTGTTCTTGTTAAGTTACTCATACAGTATTTGATTGCTTATTGTGTATTCGACCTAACAATAATTTTCTTTTATTTCAATTTGGATCAGTTCAAAAAAATAATGAATTTTAATAAAATAATAAGATAATAGTGTTATTCTTTTGAGTTAGTAGGCATGGCCTTTCAAAACTATTTTAGTAAGAACAAGAAAAACCCGAGATTGCAACAAAATTTTGCATCAAATTCTTAGAACCACTTATTAGTTGCATACAATCTCTATGTTAAAGTCAATTACTAATCTTGATATATCTCTCATCATAGCTAGATTATGAAATTTTTTTTGAAAAAGATCATATATATGTATCATCTCTAATCGTCTTACAGCCCACAAAGTAGATACTCCCTCCGTCCCTTTTGATTGTTAACATTTCACTTTTTCAAAACTTTCTGGCACGCATTTTAAGGTGCATTTTAAGGATAGTTAAATAACTTTTTTTAAAAATTTTCTTTTTCTGTATAAAAATTTAAACATTAAATTTTTATACAGAAAAAGAAAATTTTTAAAAAAAGTTATTTAACTATCCTTAAAATGCACCTTAAAATACGTGCCAAAAAGTTTTGAAAAAGTGAAATGTTAACAATCAAAAGGGACGGAGGGAATATAAAATAAAGATCATATATATAAAGATACACACATTACATGATCAAAACAAGTTGGCGTAAAGCAAAGATATATCCTACGTACGAAAACAAGCCTCAAACAAGGTACGATGCGAAACCTTTAATTGTACCCACGACAGTCTAGGGGTGTACAGAACCGAACCGCAATTGCAACCGAATCGCAAATCGTTCGCAATCGAACCGCATTTTACGAAAAACTGTAAAAATCGCAACCACAAATCGCAAATCGCAAAATCACAACCGCAACCGTAAACCGCACATATATATTTGTAATAATTTATATTTTTATAAATATATATTTTATATTATTTAAATTAATAAATTATATTAGTGGATTGCATTCATATTAGTGGACATGTAGTTCTTAATTACATTGTTGTGTTATTTGGACTTGTACTTCGTTCTTGTGTTTTATTAATGAGATTGGTTGTGACTTGTGAGTTTGATATATGTTGTCCTAATATTTTCGTTATTCAGATTATGTACTATTAATCCATATATAGGACCTGCATAAAATATGTGCAGAACAGCAGAAGCTTCCTAATCATATATAATTAATTTATTTGCTTCATTATTCTTAATTACCATATCAGTAGAATGCTTTATAATTTAAAATAGCAACAAGAGCTACCAATATCACAGGAATCGCCACAACAGAAATGAATTTGTGTATTTATATTTCTGGCCAGGCTATATTACACATAGACTCTTTGATTATATTTCATTTTTGCTACGCAAGTGTTTTGTAATAGGTGGTTGAATCGCAAACCGAACCGCATCAACCGCGGTTAACCGCGATTAACCGCAACCCCATCACGCGGTTAATCGCAACCGCATTTACGGTCGTGGTTGGAAATTTACAAAACCGCCAAAATTAAAAAATCGCATCAACCGCCAATAACCGATCGAACCGTGTACACCCCTGCACGACACCATCGATGTACCAAATAAATAGCCAAAACAGACAAGCAGGGCCGTCTAGGAGGGTGTGCAAGGAGCCCAACAGCACAGGACCCCAAAATTATTAGGGCCCCCAAATCACAAAAACTCATGTATATATGTTACATAAATCCATCTAATTGTCAACAAAATTACACCAAACATTGACTTATTCAGACTTCAATTTTAGTTACACACGTCTAAAATTAAAACCTTCTCTAATATTTTTTCCAATATAACTATTTTATATAACTTATTTAAATTTTAAATAAATTAAGGATCTAATTTTATAATTAGCACAGGATCCCTATAAAGTTTAAGACGTGCTTGTAGACAAGCACTAGCGAAGATTCCCTTGATCCAGTAGAAAAATTAAACCATAGAAATTATTCTCTAAGCAACACGTACTTAGAACCGGCAAACAACACTTAGGCGAAAATTGTATTTAGCAAAAAAAAAAAAAAAAAACACTTAGGCGAAAAGTACCTCCTATATATATATATATTATATATATTAAATCCCACAAGATGAACAGAAAATGCCTTTTCACATCTTACATAAAACAATTTCGTTGTCTTGAAGGGTGGTTCCGTGGTAGACGACTACTTGGATCGTCATAAATTGTAACACCAACTTATTTTCGAATATGCGCGATCTCTTGAAATGTCGAATTAGGCGTAATCTTTTATAAGATGTTGTAACGCATCACAATCAGACGCTACTACTTTGCTCATTATCGGAATTATAGAATTATGAATGTGCACCATAAACGACAGCAAAATTGGCTCTCCCCATATTTTTTCTTTATCTACATGAATTGTAAGCATTTCAAGTAAGCAAATGTGTGTTGAATCAGAAGGTCTAATTGATATCTCCAGACCGCAGTGTATTAAAATAAGGGTAATGCTAAACATAGCCCTTAGGGCTATGGTTAAGCATTAATATAAGTGAATAAATGCATTTAATATGTCAATTTTGCACTTAATACATCAATTTTGCACGAATATCGATATAATTTTTTAGCAATTTGGGATGTTTTTATTAGTGGAAAGTAATGTGAATGCAGGGGGATCCACTATTATTACTTGGAAAATTAAATAAGGATGTAAAGAAGCATTGAAAAACCAAAAATCAATTAAATAACTAAGAATAAATGTTGAAAACAAAAGAATATTCAATGCTTAACCATAGCCCTTAGGGCTATAGTTAGCATTTCCCTTAAAATAATGCGAGCGAGGATTATTTGTGTACAATATTTTTGTATGCTTAGGGGTCTAAAAACCACTTACGGGAAAGTACTTTATAATGAAACCTGCTTACCAGCTAATTAATGTAATATTATTATTAATGTATAACAAGTCACCCACAGCTTACCTCAAGCCAGCTGATTAATTCAAAGCAAATTTCTTTTAGCCTTCTTTAATTACTAACAAACCACAACAGCAATAAGCACTATAACGTAGTTCACGAATGAAAGAAGATGAGTTCATAAAACAAAACAGCTGCATGAACTTAAAAATACAATTGATGGATATATGGACGTTATTACATGATGCATGCCTATGTTGACAGTTCACATCTCGTCTAAGTGCACAGCACCACTACATGCAATAGTACCCATTTATCATAAAATATATACTTCCGACGAATTGCTAACAAAAAATATATAATCACTTAATTTATGTAGTACATATATAGTCTATCATCCGACGACATTATATTATTTGTACAAACAATTAAGTGGCACCCTTAATAGTGTGATATAATTTCTGAAATGTAATGTTAAATTATTCGGTCTTCCTTTGAATGAACAATTGTATGGTTTAGATATGTAGTCTATATTGTTGGAATTCGGGCATGAAAACGCAGCGGATAATACGTAAATAACAATTAAAAACGAATTCTAAAGCCCGGATCCATGTATAAAATGATGATCATGATATAAAAATTCTCAAGAACAAGATTGTACCTTGTTAAAGCTTTCCAATGGATGACAAATGGAGATCCTAGCTTGTTGATCTTGAGAGCAAAACTTGTTGATCTTGAGAGCTAGAAGTGTAACTCCTCCACCGGTATCCACACTTGAATGCTTGCTTGAATCGTCGAACGATTACGCCACGGAACTTGGTACTAGCCAAAATAAATAAACCGGATGTGTTCTTGACTTGAATTGATTTCTCTCCCTTGTGTATTAACTGAATATTTCAGTTTGGTGTTTTTTGAAAGACTTGCCAACTCTTGGCATATATAGAGAAATAAAACAAAATGGAGCCTTAAACAATTAGGCCATTTTTATTTAAACAAATCTTATTTATTTAAATAAATTAATTAAGTCATACTTAATTAATCAAATAAGTCAAGAAAATACATCTTCAAATTTTATCTTTAACTAATTAAGTCTCACTTAATTAATTTCATAAAATTCGAATTATTATTTATTATTAATTTAAAATCATAATTTAAATTATTATTAATTTAAATTCATGAAATAAATTAATTTCCCTTTTAAACATTCTTTGTGTGTGACCCTGTAGGTTATTATTTCATTGGCAATAATTTTATTCTCTAATAAAATTATAAACAATAAGCGGCGTCTAGTAACACATTATTGCTATCCAATAAAACAATAATTAAATCAACGATTCAATTAACCTTTTATGACTAATGTTCCATGTAATATAATCCCTTTAAATCATGATATTATAGATTAAACTCGAGGCATGTTATGTGTCATCCTCTTCATAATTTAATCTTCATTTTCTTGATCGATGAGTAGACTATTAATCAAATCAACATTTGAGCATGGCCATGCATTTCATAGTCTCACTCAAACAAGAGGCCGATAATATCACTCCTTTATCAGGAGATTTAAATCCCATCTAGATCGTTCATATTTCTCACATGATTCATAATATATCCGATATTCACCTTTATCATTATCCGGCTAAAGATAACTTTTGACGAATTCAAAATATATTAATTCTCATGTAGAATTATAACGACTTCAGGTCTAAGGATCATTACACCATTATCACTGTGAGATTACATATGACACATTTATT
Source organism: Kitagawia praeruptora (assembly GCA_037693485.1). NCBI lineage: Eukaryota > Viridiplantae > Streptophyta > Magnoliopsida > Apiales > Apiaceae > Kitagawia > Kitagawia praeruptora. The sequence goes on along the minus strand of CM075353.1, from coordinate 42,058,819 downwards.
ATTTACCATGATGTATCTCACTGTAGGTCTGTCCAGTACCCTGTACTCGTACAGTTACCTATGCATTGCTTTTAGTATCTTCATACTTATGACCAATGAGATGTGGTCATCAGTCAATTATCATACTAGCCTCAGTGTATTACTATTGTCCTAATTGATAATAATACTCGGCTAGGGACATTTAAGAATATGATACAATCATTATATAATCTCATGTTCAAGTCACATACTTGCAACTATACAATTTGTATCAAGATTCTAAGGACATTTATTATACTTTATTTATTTCGCAGTAAATAAAGCCAATAATAAACATATATATATCAAATATATAAAATCACTCAAACATAAATATAATGTATTGCATTGCCTCTAGGGCACCAATACTAACAATCTCCCACTTGCACTAGAGCCAATCACCCATGTATCGAATACCCATGCTACTAGTGTGACATTCATGCTTCTGCTGCGACAGAGCCTTAGTCAGCGGGTCTGCAATATTATCATCAGTATGCACTTTACATATGTGAATATCCCCTCTATCATTTATCTCTCGAATAAGGTGATATCTCCGAAGTATATGCTTTGTTCTGCTATGAGCTCTCGGCTCCTTGGCTTGAGCTATAGCTCCATTATTATCGCAGTAAAGATCTATGGGATCTGCGATCGATGGAACGACACCAAGCTCTGTAATGAACTTCCGTAACCATACAGCTTCCTTGGCTGCCTCACATGCAGCAATATACTCGGATTCCATTGTAGAATCAGCTACTGTCTCTTGCTTCGAACTTTTCCAGCTTACAGCACCTCCATTTAAGCAAAACACAAATCCAGACTGAGACACAGAGTCATCTCTGTCAGTCTGAAAACTAGCATCCGTGTAACCCTTTACCGTTAGCTTCTCTTCTCCTCCATACACCAAGAATGAATCTTTAGTCCTTTTCAAGTACTTAAGAATATTCTTGACCGCCGTCCAGTGACCTTCACCTGGATTAGACTGGTATCTGCTCGTCATGCTCAAAGCATACGAAACATCCGGACGAGTACATATCATTGCATACATGATAGATCCAATTGCTGAAGCATATGGAATCTTACTCATGCGGTCTTTATCATCTAATGATTTAGGACCATTCTCTTTTGAGATCGTTATCCCATGAGATACAGGGACATATCCCCTTTTTGCATCTTGCATTCCAAAACGATGCAAAATTTTGTCAATATATGTACTTTGGCTTAAGCCGATTAATCTTCTTGATCTATCTCTATAGATCCTGATCCCTAATATATAGGTAGCCTCGCCCAAGTCTTTCATAGAAAAACTTTGTCCTAACCAAGTCTTTACAGCCTGTAGAAAAGGAATGTCATTCCCTATTATTAATATATCATCGACATATAATACTAGGAATGCCACATGGCTCCCACTAAACTTTTTGTAAACACATGGTTCATCCATGTTCTGAATAAAGCCAAAACCTTTGACTATTTCATCAAACCGAATGTTCCATCTCCGAGAGGACTGCTTCAATCCATAAATGGATCTACGCAGCTTACATACTTTTCCAGCATCCTTTGGATTTCTAAAACCTTCAGGTTGTGTCATGTACACATCCTCTTCAAGGCTTCCATTAAGGATGGCTGTTTTGACATCCATCTGCCATATCTCGTAATCATAGTAAGCCGCTATTGCAAGCATAATTCTGATGGATTTTATCATTGCTACTGGTGAGAAGGTTTCATCATAGTCAATACCATGAATTTGTTTGAAACCTTTTGCAACCAGTCGAGCTTTATAGGTCTGTATATTACCTTCCATGTCGATTTTCTTCTTGAAAATCCATTTGCACTCGATAGGTTTTACCCCTTCAGGTGGATCAACCAAAGTCCATACTTGGTTTTCATACATGGAATCCATTTCAGAATTCATGGTTTCTTGCCATCTCTTAGAGTCTGGTGAGTTCATAGCATCTTGATAGGTGAGAGGCTCATCTTGATCTATGAGCATCACATCGCCATTTTCAATTAGGAGAAATCCATAATTTCTTCTTGAATCATAGCGAGTCCTACTAGATCTACGAACGACCTGTGTTTCTTGAGCAGTGTTATCTTGTATATCTTGTTCATGCTCCATCTCAGGTTCAATGTTATCAAGTGGTTCTCGATCTTCATCGAGATCTATTTTCTTCTCACTGTCTTTTCTAGAGACTAGCTCTCTTTCTAAAAATACAGCAGTTCGAGCAACAATTACTTTGTTCTCTGAAGGATTATAGAAAGAATAACCCTTTGTTTCATTTGGGTATCCCACAAAAATACATTTTTCAGATTTTGGTCCAAGCTTGTCTGACATTAGGCGTTTCACAAACGCTTCACATCCCCATACTTTCATAAAGGACATGCTTTGACGTTTTTCTGTCCATATCTCATATGGAGTTTGTTGAACCATTTTAGTAGGAACACGGTTTAGTGTATATGCAGCCGTTTCCAGGGCATAACCCAGAAACTAATTGGAAGATCTGCTTGACTCATCATTGATCGCACCATGTCCAACAAGGTACGATTCCTCCTTTCAGAAACCCCATTCCATTGTGGTGTTCCAGGAGAAGTGAGTTGTGATACAATACCACACTCCCTCAAATAGTTCTTAAACTCATGGCACGGTTTAGTGTATATGCAGCCGTTTCCAGGGCATAACCCCAGAAACTAATTGGAAGATCTGCTTGACTCATCATTGATCGCACCATGTCCAACAAGGTACGATTCCTCCTTTCAGAAACCCCATTCCATTGTGGTGTTCCAGGAGGAGTGAGTTGTGATACAATACCACACTCCCTCAAATAGTTCTTAAACTCATGGCTTAAGTATTCACCTCCTCGATCAGATCTTAGAGTTTTTATGCTTTCGCCAGTTTGCTTTTCTGCTTCTGCCTTATACTCTTTGAACTTTTCAAATGCTTCGGATTTGTTCTTCAAAAGATACACATATCCGTATCTACTGAAATCATCAGTAAACGTAATGAAGTAGAAATAGCCACCCCTTGCCATCGATCTCATAGGACCACATACATCGCTATGTATTAGTTCTAGTCGTACGATGGTCCTCTTACCCTGTCCGGTAAAAGGAGCTTTAGTCATCTTGCCTAGTAAACAAGCCTCACATTCATCATATGATTCAAAATCAAACTGATCCAAGAAACCATCTTGATGTAACTTGGAAATGCGTTTCTCGTTTATATGGCCTAGACGACAGTGCCAAAGGTATGTTTGATTTGAGTCATTAGTTTTAAGTCATTTGTTATTTATATTCAAGATAGGAGTATCTAAATTAAGAACATACAAACCATTAAATAACTGTGCAACACCATAGGTAATGTCATTCAAACCAAAAGAGCAACCATTGTCTTTAAAGGTAAATGAAAAACCTTTCTTGTCTAAACAAGAAACAGAAATAATGTTTTTACAAATAGAAGTCACATACAAACAGTTTTCAAGTTCTAATATAAGCCCAGTGGGCAATGATAAATGGTAAGTCCCTACAGCCAAAGCAGCAACCTTTGCTCCATTTCCAACTCGTAGGTCTACCTCTCCCTTAGCCAGTGCCCTACTCCTTTGCAGTTCCTGCACATTTATACAAATGTGAGAACCACATCCGGTATCCAATACCCAAGATGTAGAAGTAGACAAATTGACTTCTATAACATAAATACCTGAAGTAGAAGTCTGGCCAGCAGCCTTCTTCTTCTTCAGCTCTTCCAAATAAGCATGACAGTTTCTTCTCCAGTGTCCCGATTTACCACAGTGGTGACAATCACCCTTTTCGACACCTCCTTTGGGCTTGGTAGCCTTCTTGGGAGCAGAATTAGGATTGGCAGCAGATTTGGATGCAATCCTCTTCTTATTGCCTTTCCACTTTCTTTTCCCTTTGGCACCCCCTTTGTTTACCATCAGCATGGGAGCAGGGGATTCCTTCTGAATGTTGGTTTCAGCAGTTCTTAACATGCCCAACAATTCAGTGGGTGTCTTATCTATCTCATTCATGTTGTAGTTCATAACGAATTGAGAAAAGTTCTTGTTAAGTGATTGTAAGATCAAATCTATTTGAGCCTCCGGACCAATCGGGAAGCCCAAGGCACTTAGTTGTTCAATGTACCCAATCATCTTAAGAACGTGTGGTCCAACCGGGTCTCGCTCTCCCTGTTTGCAAGCATACAAAGCCTTGCTCGTATCATATCTTTCCTGTCGAGCTTGTCCCTCAAACATACTTTTGAGGTGCTCAATTATTTCATCAACTCATGTTGCTTTTGAATCTCAGGAGCCATGCATGCAAGCATAAGGCATGACACATCAGTTTGTCCCTGTCAGCTTTTCCTTTTCTAGGACTGATCGTATCGAAAAGTGATTTGTGTTGTTTGTCATTTATTATCTACAATTTTGTAAAAGCGCATAATTGAGTTAGTTTGCATGTTTCGTAAAACCAATTATGTTCAAGTTGATTTATAGCATATTCGTAATATACCTCCCACTATTTTTATCAAATTAATAGCCCTTACTATCAATTCGGAAAATGGTTCCCATAAAACATTTCTTAGTGAGCCAAGATCCATATTTCGTCACATTTTAAGTCAGCTTTGGCTTTCCTCTTAAATATGATTATTTAGGTAGACCGTTATGTCAATTATATCGTATATAACTCTTGGATAGCTTAGTGAACAACATATTGCTCCGATCTATCTAATAGATTTCACTAAACTCTATGCTTCTAAGTTCATAATCCTATTATGACGACTTATTTAAGTTGGACCCAATAATAACATTTCAAGTAAGCTTGTTTACTTAATCACATCTCACCACGATAAAAGAGAAGCCCTTGCTTTGGCAAATCCACTCCTCAATGATCTAGGATTTAATGAGTGTTATTTATTGGAAAGCATCTGTTTAACTTAATATTTCTTAAGGGATTTTTAGAAAAATTTAACGATCTTGATCGTTTGTTTAAATCTTAAATCGTTACAGATTTTATCTTGTTTAAACATGGCATATGTGTCGTATCTAATACATACATTCTAAATTATCCATACATCCATGCATCCATACATATATCTAATATATCCATGCATCATATGTAAAGTGCAGTTACGCAAAATTAAACGTGCGATGGTTATGGCCCGATCCTATGCGATCTTTTCGAGCTAATGAAAAGATCAAGGTCAATCTATGGTTGTAATAACTAATTATTACAAAATTCTTCATTGCTTCCTAAGCCTCCATTGATTGCCTCCAAGCTCGTTTTGAAATACATTACAAAAGAACTCGAGTTGCACTCGAGATAAAATAATTACAAGAATAACGACATGTAAGTCGTATTTAATTATTACAGACCATAAATAAAATTACAACATTTATTCTACGGGTCTTTAGGCCATAACCAATGCACCATGCTCATATAACAATTATAGACATCACATTAATCATGATCACATCGATTAATATTTAACTCCTCAATTTAAAAACCTAATTATTTAAAAAGGAATTAAAATCAATTTTAATTATTAAAAATCGAATTTAAAAAATTAAAATTAATCAAAATCGCATTTAATAATAATATTAAATTCAAAATTTAAATATTCAATTATTAAAAGCAATAATTAAAATAAAATTCGAATTAATAATAATATTCAAATTCATAATTTAAATATATTCCAAAATTCGAAATTAAATTAATTAATAAAATTTTGAATTAATAATAATATATAAATTCATAATTTAAATATTCAATTATTAAAACTTTAATCATTATAAACATTAGGAATCTAATGATTAAAACCAATAACTATTTCTTTTTAAAGTGAAAGCAAAAGTAAAAAGAAAAGTTATTATTTAAAAAACAAAACCAATCATTCAGCACGTCCAAGATCTGATCTGTTACCCGCGCTGATGCGCATGTCAATCTCGCGCAACAACGTTTATAAACTACTGATGCGCATTAACATCATGCGCATTAAGCAATTAATCCTGACAACACGCATTCTGTGAATGCGTTTCAGCCTTTTATACCAGTTTTTCCCAGAAAATTGCAGAAGCTCCAGAAACTTTGCAGAATGTTTTCAGCTGTTCTGATCAGTTCTAAAATGTATCCTAATGATGTGTTTAACATATCTAGCATATAGTACATCATCCAAAACATGTTATAACAATTTATAACATCATACAAACAGTTATAACAATTTATAGATCACCTTTTGTATGTTAAAATGAAGCATGGCAAAATTTCATAAATTCATGTATGTTTCATTTTCAAGAACACAACACCAAATCATCCTTTTATACATGTAGCTCTGATACCATTGTTGGAATTCGGGCATGAAAACGCAGCGGATAATACGTAAATAACAATTAAAAACGAATTCCAAAGCCCGGATCCATGTATAAAATGATGATCATGGTATAAAAATTCTCAAGAACAAGATTGTACCTTGTTAAAGCTTTCCAATGGATGACAAATGGAGATCCTAGCTTGTTGATCTTGAGAGCAAAACTTGTTGATCTTGAGAGCTAGAAGTGTAACTCCTCCACCGGTATCCACACTTGAATGCTTGCTTGAATCGTCGAACGATTACGCCACGGAACTTGGTACTAGCCAAAATAAATAAACCGGATGTGTTCTTGACTTGAATTGATTTCTCTCCCTTGTGTATTAACTGAATATTTCAGTTTGGTGTTTTTTGAAAGACTTGCCAACTCTTGGCATATATAGAGAAATAAAACAAAATGGAGCCTTAAACAATTAGGCCATTTTTATTTAAACAAATCTTATTTATTTAAATAAATTAATTAAGTCATACTTAATTAATCAAATAAGTCAAGAAAATACATCTTCAAATTTTATCTTTAACTAATTAAGTCTCACTTAATTAATTTCATAAAATTCGAATTATTATTTATTATTAATTTAAAATCATAATTTAAATTATTATTAATTTAAATTCATGAAATAAATTAATTTCCCTTTTAAACATTCTTTGTGTGTGACCCTGTAGGTTATTATTTCATTGGCAATAATTTTATTCTCTAATAAAATTATAAACAATAAGCGGCGTCTAGTAACACATTATTGCTATCCAATAAAACAATAATTAAATCAACGATTCAATTAACCTTTTATGACTAATGTTCCATGTAATATAATCCCTTTAAATCATGATATTATAGATTAAACTCGAGGCATGTTATGTGTCATCCTCTTCATAATTTAATCTTCATTTTCTTGATCGATGAGTAGACTATTAATCAAATCAACATTTGAGCATGGCCATGCATTTCATAGTCTCACTCAAACAAGAGGCCGATAATATCACTCCTTTATCAGGAGATTTAAATCCCATCTAGATCGTTCATATTTCTCACATGATTCATAATATATCCGATATTCACCTTTATCATTATCCGGCTAAAGATAACTTTTGACGAATTCAAAATATATTAATTCTCATGTAGAATTATAACGACTTCAGGTCTAAGGATCATTACACCATTATCACTGTGAGATTACATATGACACATTTATTATTTACCATGATGTATCTCACTGTAGGTCTGTCCAGTACCCTGTACTCGTACAGTTACCTATGCATTGCTTTTAGTATCTTCAAACTTATGACCAATGAGATGTGGTCATCAGTCAATTATCATACTAGCCTCAGTGTATTACTATTGTCCTAATTGATAATAATACTCGGCTAGGGACATTTAAGAATATGATACAATCATTATATAATCTTATGTTCAAGTCACATACTTGCAACTATACAATTTGTATTAAGATTCTAAGGACATTTATTATACTTTATTTATTTCGCAGTAAATAAAGCCAATAATAAACATATATATATCAAATATATAAAATCACTCAAAAATAAATATAATGTATTGCATTGCCTCTAGGGCACCAATACTAACATATATTCGGACGTGACCCTTAATTCGAAAATAACTCAATTTGAATAGAGGAGTACAAGTAGTGTTTTTTCTCTACTTACATTGTCTCGTCTTATTTTGCAGACTCATCTTAAAAAAGGGCACACAAAAGTGCAACAGATTGTATTGGAATATATATATATAGCTATTAAAAGTATACAGAGAAGGTCAATTTCAAATGTAACATTATTATAGTTCTAGTGCGTGGTTGGAGAAGTACTATATATATGTGTGCTTCCACCATTTCAATTCATCAAGTATCACTTTGCATTTTTCCTGCATTAACAAAATACTCAATATCTGTATTATTTTCTCAAAATTCTTTTAAAGATGATAGAATTAAATGATGTTTATAAGGTAGTGGTAGCAATGGTACCACTCTATGTAGCTTTGTTGTTAGGGTATGGCTCGGTGAAATGGTGGCATATGTTCACTCCTGATCAAACCGACGCGATTAATCGGATGAATTGTTACTTCATTATGCCTCTTTTCACCTTTGAGTTCACCACCCACTTGAATCCTTTCAAAATGAACTATCTCTTTGTTGCTGGTGATATGATTTCCAAGTGTGTTATCGGTGTAATGCTAGGTGTTTGGGTGTATTTCTTTGGCGGAAGTTTTGAATGGTGCATTACTGGCTTCTCTCTCTCTACTATAAACAACACTCTTATTGTGGGTGTGCCTCTTATGAGAGCCATGTATGGAGCATTAGGGGAAGACCTTGTGATTCAGTCCGCGGTTTTGCAGTCCATCTTTTGGATTATGATCTTATTGTTCATGCTAGAAGTTAGACGTGCAAGGCGAGATTTTGATTCTGTGTCAGCCATTGAAATGTCAGGGAAAGATTTGGAAGGTAATAGTAGTGTTCAAGAAATTGATGTTAGTCATGTGGTGAGGCCATCAGCTTGGGCAATATTGAAAATTGTGTTCGGCAAACTTGCTAAGAATCCCAACTGCTACGCTTGCGTTGCTGGACTCGTTTGGGCATTTTTAGCCGCCAGGTAATAGTTATAACTTGTTTTACACGACGATTTCTTATTTATACATGTCCATGCACTCGTATATTTAGTATCGATATACTAATTGGAAATTTCGAATGCTTGTGCTTCAGGTGGCACTTTGACATGCCAAGCATTATGGAAGGATCAATCTTGATTATGTCAAAAGCAGGAACTGGCACTTCCATGTTCTGCATGGGTAAGTTTAAGCACACTTGATACATATGCAAACTTGGAAAGACATTAGTTTGTCTTATATACCATTGAGTGCTTCATGAAAGTGTTCTAATGATGCCGAGCGCATTAGTATATATATATACATATATTAACTAATGGGACATTAAAGCGTAGGCAATGAGCTCACTACATGATAAAGCATTAGTATATTTATAAGAAATGTGTTGTATAAATATAAAGCACGAGACAGAACAATTGTTATGCACATATTTCCAACACATTTTGTACATATTTCGAACTTATTTTGCTTTTAATTAAATTGTCCTAAAATTCATACATTTGCATGCTTCGAAAATTTCAGGATTATTCATGGCTTCGAACGACAAAATAATTGCTTGCGGTGCCAAGGCAACTATTGTAGGAATGGTGTTAAGATTCGTACTCGGACCATTATCTGTCGGCATTGCTTGTTTAGCTGTAGGCTTACGCGGCGACGTCTTGCGAATTGCAATAGTCCAGGTTGATTATTCATCTACACATGACTACATTTTAATTAATAAGTACATCGTTTTTAGTATAATTAGCAAGCTGAAATTTGTATTTTAAATTGACTGATTTATATTTTTCATCATGTGATTTCAGTCGGCACTTCCCCAAGCTGTAGCCACTTTCATATATGCCAAAGAATATGGATTGCATGCAAATCTCATTAGCACTGCGTAACTACTTCTCTCTCACCGAATATTCTTTATTAGATACACATAAGTATATAACATTTATATAAATATTAAAAATCATTAATTATTCCGCACAATTAATATTGTTTTCACTATTTTCAAACTAATCCGTGTTTGGTGTTCTCCAAGACACAATTTATAAATAACTAGCTTATAGCCCGTGCAAAGCACGGGTTACTTTTAATTTTTTATAATTTATTTATAATATAATATAATATTATAAATATTAATTTAAATATGTTATTGATTCGAACCTTACATCTTTATATATAATAATTTTTAGTATTAAATATAAATTAATATGTTATTGGCGGGAATCGAACCTTGAACCTCTGCATATAACAACTTTTAGTATTGTTATATCTAACGATCATGATCTACTTGAGTTACTGATCTAACGGTGATAAATGAGGGATAACCAAAAATGGGGATAACCAAAAAATGGATAACCAACTACAAATTATATCCTTTTACTTATTATAATATATATATATATATATATATATATATATATATATATATATATAGTATAGATAACAAATATACTTCCTAGGTATACCCTACGTCCCTCTCATTTTTTTACATGTTTTCAACACTGCTTGAGACACATTTTGAGGTGCATATAAAGTATAGTTACATAACTTATTTTTAAAATTATCGTTTTTTAAAATTTTTATTCAGAAAAAAAAATAAAAATAAATTATGGAATTATATTTTTTAGAAACCTTAAAACGCGAGTCCCGTTCCCGTTCCCATCCCCGTCCCCGTATCCAATATAAACTATTGATGGCGACAGAGGAAGTACAAGAATTCTCCATAACGTAAAATTCTGACCATTGTTGGGTTTATTAATACGTGCAGGGTTATCTTTGGCACGGTGGTTTCGCTACCAATTTTGATAGGGTACTTTGCAGTCTTGGACTTGATACAAATTTAGCTATAAGTGATCAAGAGACTATCTGCACTAATTCTAGCTAGCCTCAGTAGATTTGTCTCAAGCATTTTTATGAATTTAAATCTCCGCTTAATTAATTGATCCATAGCTAGCCTCAGTAGATTTGTCTTAAGCACTTTTATAAATTTAAATCTCCGCTTAATTAATTGATCCAAGCTTTATCTCTGCAATCTCTCGTTTTCAGCATTTTGGGTTGTTTGAAATATTTGTTTTTCTCGATTAGAACGGAATTGACTTATTAACCCGATGAGATCCTTAAATATGTATACAAAAGTTAAAAAAAAATGAATTTTGTAGATAAGTTGAGAAAGATAAAACTTCCTTAAAAAAGATCATATAATATAATAATACAAAATATATGAATCAATTCATATCATATATACAACGATTAAAAGTCGTATAATACATATAGAAAGATTTTGGTTGGAAAGAGTATTAAAAAATTAAAAATAAATTGTAAAAAGGATTAAAATATACCGTCAACTTAACAAATATCTTAGAAAATAGTATATTGCATAGTATGCATATACACAAAATATTATGATCGATCAATCACATTATATACTATGAGGTAGTTAAAATTATTTGCCTAAAAAAATAAAATTTTAAATTATGCAATTAATTTTTTATATATTGATTGGACAACATCTTTATTGTGAAACATTACGTATTACGTGGGTAAATAATAGGTTTCTTGAGTTGTCAAAATTATAACTGGTATATGAATAAATATGTCATTCGTGTACGACTCATTTATTTTATGATTGTATTCTTAAATATACCTTGAAAAAAAAAGACATCAAAAGAACTTTATTTCTCCCTCTGACTAGATTCTTTATGAAAGAATGACAAAAAAATGGGGATAAAATATTAAAAAATATCACTCCAAAAATTGATTTATAGTGATAAAAACACTAAGTAGAATTAAACCAAAATCCCCCCTTATTATTTAAATTTTATGTTCTCTTACCCAAATATATACTATTATTTAAAAGCCGAAATATTAAAAGTTTTGGTACCTATTTTTTGGTACATGTTTTTTGGTATTTCGTGAATTTACTTATTTACCCTTCATTATAAAGAAAATAAATACACCTAAAATAAATAATAACATAATATAATTAATGGTAATTAGTAATAATGACATAATACAATCAATGGTAATTATAATTAGTCGATTGCGTTTTTCACATTTACTTTTAGTTGAAGATATTACCTTTTATAAACACCTAAAAACATCAATCGTAACATATCTTTCGATCATTAATATTTCCTTTAGAATTAAAACACATTACCTTTTTAACTTAAAACAAATCTTACAATCATTAATATATATCCGAAAATATCACACCATAATTTTCAAGAAAAATATAACACCTAACATAAATAATAACATAATTATAATAACATAATATAATTAATGTTAATTAGTCGATTGTCTTTTTCACATTTAATTTTAGTTGAAGATATTACCTTTTATAAACACCTAAAAAGATCAATCGTATCATATATTTCAATCATTAATATTTCCTTTCTAATTAAAACACGTTACCTTTTAATTTAATCATTAACATATACCCGAAAATATCACATCATATTTTTCAATTATTAATAAAATATATTAAAAATCGTAAACGTTATTTATAATAAAGAAACATTAGTATAATCAGTAAACATGAGTATATTAAATTATATCAAATTAAAATTAAAAAGTTATTAAAAAAATTATTATATAAAAACATAATTGTAATATTAAATAAAATTTGTAACATAATACAAGAAATTCGTGTATCGCACGGTTATAAGCTAATTTATTATAATAACAAATTACTAGTTGGTGTAAATGTGTTATACTATATCCAACACATACTCCCTCCGTCCCACTTATTTTGTCCTCATTTGACTTTCTTGGTCAAATTGATAAAACTTTGACCTTAAATAATAATTTAATTATTTATGCTTTCATAAATTTAAAAGTTGGATATTGTAATATGATAAGTGTACTTTGTGATAATAATTTTTAAAAAAAATATAATTGTCATATAATATAAGTAATTCTCATTACAAAATTGGTCAAATTGACCAAAATTTGGTCAAAGTGACAAAATTAGTGGGACGGAGGGAGTACTATAAATCTATATCCAACACATTTATATGCCACGAAATATCTTATTTTGAGTGCTTATATAAATAATTAAATCAATTTTTGGTAAAACAAAATTGCGACATTATAACAAACAAGTTTTAACGGAAACTATACAATCATGTCCATATCTATACTATTATATAAAAGCCGTAACATTAAAAATTTGGTCGAACAGTACCTATTGAATTTACCTAATTATCCTTGCACCCAATAAATATTAATATTATTAATCTATTATGAATTACAATTTTTACTCAACTCAACTAATTTAACTTTTCCGAAATTTCCTTCTCCAAGAATCCTTACAAATTCATAGTTACCTACTTGCATTTCATTTTTCTGCTCATTCACCTTCTTCTTCCACGCAAATAACACCATCATCAATTCTTTTGGTAAAAAAGATAAGTTTGAAAATGAGATATTTTAATTTAAAATTATAAAAAAGATATTACCTTTTATTATCTGAAAAAGATAACCAGTTAGTTATTAATAATTATAATATTATTAGTTTATTTCATTAAATATAGAAGGATCCATGTTATGGGAAAGAAAGGCAGAAATAATAAAGTATGTTTGGAAAGAAGATATTTTAATTGGAAAATGTACAAAAGATAATAATTGAAAAAGGTAATTGGTTACTTAAATATAGAAAAGATATTAGCTCAGTTTGTTATTACTAATTATAATATTATTTATTTATTTCATTTCCTTTTTTTAAAATAATACGAGCAATTTTGTTTAATATAATTACTATTAATTAATCGATCAATTACCTTTTTCAATCAAAATATGTTACCTTTTTTCTTTTCTCTAACTAAAATCTCATCTCACTTTTCAGCTAAAACATATCCTCTTTTCTATATTTTCTAATTAAAATCCCTCCTTTTCTAGAAATATCACGGGCAACATTAATTTCTTATTTTCTAAAAAAAACTACGAACAATTATTTCTTTTTTTAGAAATATCACGAATAACATTTATATAATTATCATGAAATCATCTCATTGAAAAATTTAAGTCATTCATGTTTTAAAAAAAATTAATTCAAATTAATGAAAAATATTCATATGATATTAAAATAATTCCGTGCATCGCACGGGTTTTAAATAAGTATATTTTTTAAATCGTAAAATTAAACAAGTTTATATCAATTTTTAGAAGATGATCATGTCTCGCACGGATTATTACGCTAGTAAATATTTTTTTTTTTTTTTTTTTTGCTAATTCGCTAGTAAATATTACGCTAGTAAATATAATGAAACATATGTTTTGTGTTGCATGTTCCGTTCGCAGACGTATCCTGATACCTGAAAGATGAACGAAGTTTAAAACGATAAGGCCGACTTATCCTGGGCCGTTGGCCCTAAATGGGCATCAAGAATTTGTTGAAGCCATGTTAACCCAAAAGTTCTATTTTCTAATGGTATTGGTGAGTGAGAAGATATATACTATATTACTATATATAATATTACAATTTTTCTTTTTCCTTTTTTTAGCGTGGATGTTAAATTATTTTATTTTGTTGAAAAATCAATTTAATACAGTTAAATAATTATATTAGGAAATAATTACAAGCAAATGTATACATTATATTAAAAATGGAAATTGTATTTTTGCTACAATTTTGAATTAAGATACTAAGACCAAATACCGGATCTTTCGAAAAATAAAAAGGACCAAATATAATAGATGAATAGTCTTCTCGTCTTTTTACCTTATTTTTTTCAGCAAAGCCCCCGAATTTCGTTCTAAAATCCATTACAGCAAATGGGGACACTTTGGGAAAGTATCATTTTAATATAAGGTAAAAAGTATATACTCGTAAAAGTATATACTCGTATTAAACTTGAATATATGGTAAAAAGTATCATTTTAATGGGTTGCGAAATTAATACATTATGTTACCTTGGTAAAAAATATATATTAAACTTCAATATAAGCTAATTAAAAAATATCATTTTAATGGGTTGCAAAATTAACATATTATGTTATCCTCGAGTATCGAATTCCTGTCCTTCTCAAACTCATGCATGAACATTATGTTATACTTATTTTTGAGTATGTTTTAAAAATCTTAGAGAAATTGATATTTTGCGTCCATTATCGTTGTCACTTTTGTTAAAATGGTCCTATACTTTAAATTGTGGCACTTTGCATCCCCCATCTTCTCCTTTTGTCCCATTTTCTCTATTTTTATTTTGACTAAATAACGTATCGAATTTTTTATTTTTAGAAAATTAGTAAGAATATAATTACGAAAAACATTTTAATTTATTGAGCATACTCTACAATTATGTTTTGCCATTTTAGATGATTGAAATTAAAAATAAAATTTTGAGATTAGATTTTAAGATAAAATTTTAGATTATACAAAAATATAACCGAGTTCGGGAAAATAACGTATTTATTTACAATCGCTTTCAAGCAGATATTAAATTATTAAAATAGAAAATAAATTTGGTTTTAAAAAATATATAAATATTATTTATCAAATAAGATATAATTGCCTCACATAATTTTTAGGTACATTAAAAAATTTTATATATGTGAGTCATAGAGATTTTTGGTTGACACCTACTATTTAGACTTTCAACAATTTATATGAATGATAGGTGTTAAAACATAAAAATTTTAAAAAAAATGAAAAAATTGAATTTATTTTAAAAAAATGATAACTCTAAAAATGAATCTATATTATATATATATATATATATATATATATATATATATATATATATATATATATATGCTAGTGTTCAAATAGAAACCAACCGTAAAATATAAACTAGAAAACTACACTAAATAAATTATATTTCATTTATTTTAATGGCCCCGCTAGGGGCACCTTCACAAAAAACTTATAAAATTCTTGGCTCATTCAACAAAAATATAAAAAAAAAATTATAAAAAGTTACTGTTCACGTGCCACGTCATCATGTGAACAGTAACTTTTTTTTAATTTTTTTTAATTTTTTTTATTCATTTTTTTATTTTTTTGTTGAATAGAGTCAATAATTTTAAACATTTTTTGTATTGGGATACCCCTAATTTGGTCGTTAGATTAGCTTGAAATATTTAATTTAGGTTTAGTTTCTAGTTTCTATTCTAAGTTAGTTTCTATTAGAACAAGACCATATATATATATAACGTAATTAATTTTCAATATTGAATGAAAGAAGATATGATTTTTGAGTCTTAAATATTACAAAACTGCAGTAGTCATAAACAATCACCGATTATATTATAACTCTACTATAAAGTATTGTTATATGAATTTTCCTATAATTTGATAAATTGATCAATATACACCCTCCGTCCCGTTTTTCTTATCCATCAATCAAAATCCACATTCTATTCAATCAAACTATAATTTCCTAAATTACTATTTAATTTTCAAAACTTTCTTTTTTTTGAACTATTTTTATTGTCACTTACTCCAAATAAGAGTATCATTAATAAAAAAATCTAATAATACACAATATGAGAGTCGACTCTCTCTAAACCTAGCAGCAGCCGCCCCCTACCCCTTTTTTTCTTCGCCCTCTCCCTCCCCTCCCTCCTCCCCTTTTCTTCGCCCCTCTCCTTCATATCTACCCATCGGCCATCTCTCTTTCATCCATCCATCCATTCTCCAATCCTCCCCCAATCATCTAATCTCTCTTTACTTTGTTTTTGTTCTTTTCTTTTCAATAAAAATTGAACCAAAACCAACCATCTTAGAATTTATTTCTTAGATCTATTCTTGGTTTTGAGTCGATCTTCTCAAATAAAAAATACCTTGAGATTCAATTGAATTTTGGTTTTTCGTCTCGTCTTAGATCTAAAACCATCAGAGCTTCCATTGTCCTTCTTCTCCGATTCAAGCGGGTGGATTTTCGATTCGGTTTCTCTTGTTTTTGTTTTTGTGGTTTCGTTCCGGATCTAAGGATTGTTTGTTTTAGTTTGTATTTGCAGGTTGGATTTATAGGTTGTTATTGCATTTTGTTTGGCTGTGGTTTTGCTCTCCTTGGTGAGAGGGTGATTTTCTCTCCTTTTTTGTGAGAGTTGATTCGAATTCAAGGATAAGAGCTGGATACGAATTGCATTTGTGGTTGATAGCTCAAATGGACTATGGAGAAAATATTGGGCGTAGAGCAAGTATCTATAGAAATATTAATTTTTTTCACACTGCTTATTTGTCTCATTTTATGAAGACAGGCATGTCATCCTGTTCTATGTTTGATCGTTTCGATCATTCTTGTAGATGTCGTATGGCTTTTATGAATTGAATTACCCCTTTCATCAAAAATAAATAAATAAAAGTATCATTTTACCATAAATATGAATACGGACAATTTTTCTGGGACAACAAATAATGAAAATAATGGACAATAAAAACGAGGGAGTAATATATAATGGTATAGTTGTAACATATATTACTAGAGATGTAACTAAAAAAATTGATCTCACATATCGTATAGATGTATAAGTCATTAAGGTCGTTTAATCATATTTTACTTCAATTTAAATACTTGAAAAAAAATTAAAGTCGATTTAAAAGATATTTCAAAATTATAATATAATTTTTGTACATACTACTAATTTCTAAAATAGAATTTCAAAATTGTGTAATGATCATCGGACTAAAACAAAACATTTGAATTTAAATGTGTATAAATATATATGTATATATGAAGCACAAAGATGACTTTTACATAATATTAAAAAATTTTGTAATATGTTTGAGTTTACGTTAAAATCACATGAATTGATGTCGTATTGATATTTATCCAAATTTTATAAAATCTTATCAAATTATAAAATATTTGGTACATGATTTTTGTATACAATATTACAAAATAGTTATAAGAATATAATATAAAGTCAAACTCTTTCATTTATCATATTTTTAATTACAAAATAATTTTAATATATATTTTTAAACGAAAAATTATTTGACCACCCGTGCTTCGCAAATTATTACGCTAGTTTTATTTTATTTTTCAAAGTAGCACAGAGATTTTATATGCGCCTAATTGTGATCAAATTTCTTCACAACTAGAAGGCCGTCTACTACGATATGTATGTAAGAAATTCTATAGTATAAGGTCTCAAAATTTGAAAGATTTTTAAATTTTTAAATTTATATATACTAGCTTAAAATCTGTGCGATGTATGGATTTTTTTAATATTATTGTTGTGGAATAAAAACTAGGTTATGATTATGACGGCTAGGGTTTGTCTGTATTTAATGCTAAGGGTGGTTGAGTTTCGAGCTTTAATGGCTGCTTCTGCGTTCGAGACTAAACGGTCCTCACAGAATGCCTACGTATCTCTGTATTAGAGAATCAAGCCAAGAAAACGTAGTTCTGAGGTGAGGGGTCTGACCCTTTATATAGGATGAGAAGCCTTAGAGTTATGGTAGGGTTAGGTGACTTGGTGGGTAAGTCAACCTCGAGGAAAGTTCTAGACCCCTTCCTTGTAGGAGTCTGTTTCCTTGTATGAGTGTATGCCTTGGAGGCTACTCCTTGTAGAGATAATGTTCTTATCTGACACTTATTGCTGAGCTGTTTATTATCCCTAATATTAATTACGAAATTAATATTGTAAATAGGGTTTGGGCCCACCTGGTGGGCCCCACGTTTGGACCATTCCGGGTCTAATTAATGCCACATTAAATGTGTCTTTAGGGCTTATTTTTAGCCCATATCAATTATATAAATTTTTTTCATTATTTGAATTAATTTTTTTAAAACATGATTTTTGGAGGCTTAAATTTTTAAATGAGATTATTTGGTGATAATTATATAAATGTTAGCCGTGATAATTCTAGAAAATTAGGGATTTTAGTTAGAAA